>CM048750.1:269213150-270605650 GCA_026315105.1 Locusta migratoria
CCCAGGCAGTCATGACGCACGCTCCGTCCAGCCAACATCAGACTTAAGTGAGCGCCAGATTTGTTTCTTTGCTGTACAACGATAGATTCCCCGATCCAGGGTCGGATCCGACCGATTATTATAGTATTGTCCCGCCTCGCTGGGTCGGATGTGACCCTGTGTTTATTATTATCTTCCAATCTTATATTGATTATTATGTATAATATTGTTATATGTTACTGTTCCGGAGTTACATTTTCTGCAATCATGGCAAGTAGTACAAAAAATAATTTTACAATATTAGATGAGATATGGGTGAATGCAGACGACAGGAAGTAGAATCTGATGAGGAATTCAAAGATGAAATTTCTGATACAGCCTCAGTATCTGATGATGGTATACTGTAAAATAATGATTTTGAAAATGATGAGTTTGAATTGGATGAAGAAAATGATTTTTAGTTGAAAACCCTCAGCAACACGACGACAGAAATTTTGAAATTGTTAGAGATGGGGAGACTATATGGACATATAAGCCTCTGATTTCATCATATTCACGAACGCTTAATTCAAATATAGTGACACATCTTCCCGGGCCAAGTCACAAAGTTTACGTGATATGAGTTTTCTTTAGTCTCTAATCGAAGTAAATGTTTAGAAATGGCTAGAATATAATACTGAAATAATATCATGAAGGAGTCTTCATCAGTAAATACTTCCGGGCTGAGTTGCCAGGGGTATATAAAATTCCGTGTAGTTGTGGCAAAATTTACATAGGAACCACAAAAAGAAGCATTATAACACGTTTGACGGAGCATAAAAGAAATTGTCGCTTGGGACAGATCGACAAATCGGCAGTGGCGGAACATGTTTTCACGGAAGGAGATCACGAGATAAAATTTGGTGAGACAAGTGTGCTAGCGAGGACGTCACACTATTATACACGTATGTATAGGGAGGCAATTGAAATCCACAAACATCAATACAATTTTAATCGTAAAGAAGAAGGATTAAACTTGGACAAGATATGGCGATCAACGTTGCATAAATCACGTGATAATCGATTGCTCGCAATCGAGAGAACAGGCGATAGACAGAGACAGCCACACATCGACGCCAGGTGACGTGAGGTGGCGCCCTCTACGATCTTATATGAGGAGCGGCCTCAGCCCCCAGCGGCCAGTCGTCGACTCAACCTCGGAAGATGTTCTCCGCAGTCGAGAACGAAACGTCAGGGAGAGGAAGTTTTATAGATCGACCACGGCAACTCAGCCCGGAAGTGTTTACTGACTGAAATAATAGTTTTTAAGTTATTTTATTTCATTTGTGTTTCTTCTTTTTTTTCTTTTTCTTTATAATGTCTTACTTTTTTATAATGTCTTACTATATTCGAGAAGACTGAAACATTTCTTTCAGGTGCCTTGGTCATTCATTCATCTACATCTACATCTACATATATACTCTGCAAATCACATTTAAGTGCCTGGCAGAGGGTTCATTAACCACTTTCATAACTTTTCTCTACCGTTCCATTCTCTAATAGCGCGCGGGAAGAAAGAACACCTAAATCGTTCCGTTTTCCATCTGATTTCTCTTATTTTATTGGGATGGTCATGTCTCCCTAAGTAGGTGGGTGCTAGCAAAATATTTTCACATTCAGAACTAAAAGTCAGTGATTGAAACTTCGCAAACAGATCACGCCGCAATGAATAACGTCTTTCTTTTAATGATTTCCACCCCAGTTCGTGCAACATTTCTGTGACGCTTTCCCCCCCGTGACGTGAGAAAACAAAACGAGCTGCCCTTCTCTGAACCTTCTCAATATCTTCCGTCAGTCCCACCTGGTGAGGGTCCCACAAGGGGCAACAGTACTCCAAGAGAGGACGCACAAGTGTGATGTAGGCAGTCTCTTTGGTGGAGCTGGTGCATCTTCTAAGCGTTCTGCCAATGAAACGCAACCTTTGATTAGCCTTCCCCACAATATTTTCTATGTGTTCTCTCCAGTCAAAGTTGTTCGTAATTATAACTCTTAGGTATTTGGTAGAATTTACGACCTTAAGGTTTGACTGATTTATCGCGTAATACTATGAATATAAGTAATTGAATGTTAAATAAACTATATTATGTATAAAACTATGCGCATTATTGATTTCCGTACTCAGAAATTGCAATTATGAGGCAAGGGGTCGGATACGACCCAATGTTTATATTTGTGTGGTCACCAGCAACGTCTATAGAGGAGGGTTAAGTCGTCACGGCTACCGCGGCGGCCCGCCACGCCACGTATTACTAGTGAAGTTTCACGAGGCGCTGCCGCCGCTCGCGCATAACTCGTGTTCCGCCAGGTGGAGAGACGGCAGCCCCGGCTTGTTAACATTCCTCGGCCGCTCAGAGCCAGTGATTTATACACGGAGCGCCGCTGAAGACGTCTGAGACCGCTGACCTTTAAATAGCCGGCCGACCCACAGCCACGACGAGACCCTTCCTTTCCTGCGCTCTCTTCATCCCTCTACCCCCCTCTCTCTCTTTCCGTCTGTCTCTGTCTCGCTATCGATCGGCACAGTCGCTCTGACAGGCTGCACGGGATTCACGCACGTGCGTCTGCCGTGGCGGAAATGCGTGTCATCCCTAGGCCACAAACAAGAGCAAGGCCTCACACACAGACAACCGACTCCTCTCAAATGTGACAGGTCGCTTGTGTACAACATAAAACGGAAGATCCTAAGGTATTTTGGCTCCAAACCTCTCCATTTTTTGTAGAAATGCACCGCTAAACATTGTTGTTGTCATGGTCTTCAGTCCGGAGACTGGTTTGATGCAGGTCTCCACCCTACTCTATCCTGAGCAAACCTCTTCATCTCCTCATAAGAACGGCAACCTACATCCATTTGAATTTGCTTACTGTATTCGTCTCTAGGTCTCCCTCTGTAATTTTTACCATTGTGAGGGGGGTGACATGTAGCTATTTACTCCCTCTTTCCTATTTTTATTCTCTAACTAGCTTAATTCCCGCTGCTTCCCACGCATATACTGGATGGTCTGGACTGGTTGTTTCTACTTCTACACATAAATTTTCATAGATTTAGCTTTAAAAATGCTTTCCTAATCAAGTATTTTGATACAACTTCCTACCCACTGTTGCACAATTGATGGCAGAATTCAAAACATCCCGAAACACATTTTATTATTATTATTATTATTATTATTTTAACCATAGATCCAAATCGAAATTTTCGCAGTTCTAGCTTCAAGCCAAGCTTCACTTGGTTTTAATTTGACGCATCTTCCCATTTTATTACACATGAGTATCTCGCATCTACATAGTCCAGTATGCTTAGATTATACTGGATGGTCTGGACTGGTTGTTTCTACTTCTACACATAAATTTTCATAGATTTAGCTTTAAAAATGCTTTCCTAATCACGTATTTTGATACAACTTGCTACCCACTGTTGCACAATTGATGGCAGAATTCAAAACATCCCGAAATACATTTTATTATTATTATTATTATTATTATTATTATTTTAACCATAGATCCAAATCCAAATTTTCGCAGTTCTAGCTTCAAGCCGGCACTTGGTTTTAATTTGACCCATCTTCCCATTTTATTACACATGAGTATCTCACATCTACAGGGTCCAGCATGCTTAGATTATGGTAGTTTTATGCTATTAAAATACATTAATTGCCCTTACTGCTCTACAGATGTTCAGTATTTCATGCATTTGAAGATCACCTTAGTTCACATTTTTTACAGTGGCTTAATATTAAACCATCGTTTGGGTATTAATGTACAGGACATTATTTTCATTACCAGTGAACACATTCTATTACAGTTAAACCATTGTACAACGCAATTGTTTCTTTTATATGATTTATCTGTTATTACTTAAGACATGTTGCTCTTATAGAACAATTATAAACTTGTTTGATAAATTTCAATGCAATGGTATGGCAGCAGTGAATCTAAAATAAAATGTTCAAATGTTTGTTAAGATTATGGGACTTAACTACGGGGTCATCAGTCCCTTAACTCACAAACAACTTATGAACTATTTACGAACTAGGACGGCACAAATATCCATGCCCAAGGGGGGATTCGAACCCCCGACCGTAGTGGCCGTGCTGACCGTGACTGGAGCTCCTCAGTCACCTGGGCCACCGCGGCCGGCGCAGTGAATCTGTTTAATGTTTTGTATCTCTGCAGGGGCCTGAAGATGGTACAATTGATGTACCGAAACTAGTCGCCTAAATAAAATTATAAGGTGAACAGCTGCTGATTTTTTTTTTTTTTTTTTTTTTTTTTTTTTGCAAGAACTGAACTGACCAGCTGACGTCCCACTTCTATCCACAAGAATGGATACAAATAAGCTTCAAAACAGTCTTAGTAGCACCCTTAAAAGATTTTCCCTGATTTCACCTGCTTAATGATCGAATTTCCAAAAATATCGAAACACGTGTTTTTAAAATTCCAGACAAAAATCTAAATCCGAAGTATTGTATTTCTTGCTTCACAGTTGCCTGAATAGCAACATATTTTCAAAAAACCGTTCATCACATATTTCACCCCCTTAGGTATGGGAATATCGAAAAATCACTGCTGCCTACAGTGTAAGATAAACAACGTCTGCAAATTTCAAGTTTCTATCGTCTGTTGCGTCACTTTTCTGCGCCGTTTTCTGTCTTTTACAAACGGATAGAGAACGCAAAATTTCTTTCTTACGTCTTGGCATCTTTCTTCGTGGCTTTACTTTTCAAACTGCAATATGCACTTATTTTTCTTTATTCGTAGGCTTGTTGCAGAAAAACTACTGTAGGATGTGCATCACGTTTCGTTGTATATAACCGCTTTGCTATTATAGTGTCAAAAGTCATCTCTGGTCTTCAGTCGATTTTTATATAAGCCGACGACTTTCAACCACTATATCTCCCACCCTCTTATAGCTTTCGACATAGAACTGGTATGGTGTACAACGGGAGCCTTTCTACAACAGCACAGAGAGATCGTTTGTCTCCATTGTGTAGTTTTTGCTTAGAGCAAATTTACACCCAGAATTTTATATAAGTTTAATATTGACAAAATTATTCACTAACTGATCGATTGTAACATACACTAACAAAACAAACTTAACTGTGCAAAGTGTTATATCTTTGAATGAAGACGCTTGTAAATTACATCAGTTGTAAAAGCACATGTTCGACGCTGGTGATGTGGTGCTTACAGCGCAGTTATAGGGCCTAATACTGTAAAAAGTGATGTGACATTGTTATATAAACAGAAGGAGACCCTAGAAATGGAAATCTATTTACATAAAAATGAATTGTTCTTCGTTAGTCCCGGTAAAACTCGAGAACGTGTGAACCGGTTTGACTAATTTTAGTCTTGAAATATTCGTGTAAGTCTAGGGAAGGTGTAAACGGTGATAAAATATGGAAAAGTTGTCCGGAAAAGAGGAAAACCAGGAAAAACTGAAACAGCTTTTTCCGGTGAGCTATCAATACCGTTCGTCCAATTGCGATAAAATTTTGTGCATTTCATGTTGAAAGCAAGATGAAGGTTTTCATCAAATAAAAATTTGGAAAAGTCGTCCGGAAAGTAGGAAAATTTAGAAAAACCCGAAAGCGTCCTTTTTTTCTACGAATAAAAATAAATTGCCACATGGTTGTAAGAGCATCACTTGAGTACGGCTTGACAGAACGAGGTTTGTATGAAATATTTTTTTTATTTTTTATTTTTGGAAAATCTACCGGAAATTTGGAAAATTTGAGAAAAACTGAACGTTCGTTTTTCAATGTGTTTTTGATTGAATTCAGCACTATAACTGATTATTCGCACGACGGAGAGGGGTAGTTCTTTTGTTGTTTTGTTCATTATGGTCTTGGAAAAGTTTTCACTAAAAAAATAGAGACAGTTAAAAAGGAAAATCGCAAAATTCGAACCGTGTTTCTTTTTCAATGTGTTTGTAAATGTACTCAATACTATAAGTTGAGAACCGTTCATTCGCTTGCGATAAAATTTTGATCATTTGACGTTCAACGAAAGATGAACGTTCTTATGAACTAAAAATTCGAGAAAGTTATCCGGAAAGTTTGGAAATTCGTGAGAAACTGAAAGAGCTCTTTTCAATGGGATATCAATATCATTCGTCTGGTTGCGATAAAATTTTGCATATTTGACGTTCAATGCAAGAGTAACGTTTTTATAAAATAAAAATTTGGAAAAGTTTCCTGAAAATTGGAAAATACAGAAAAGATAGAAAGAGACTTTTCTATGATCAATACCATTCATCTGATTGCGATCAAATTTTGCACATTTGACGTTCAAAGCAAATGCCTTTATAAAGCTACTTGGTCTAAAATACATATGATTTAAATTAATATGATTTATAGTAACAAGTAAGTGATACGAAGTTCACCGGGTCAGCTGGTTAACTATAAAAAGGCGGCCATACAGTCGCAGTAAGTGAATCAATAAATTTTCCAAATACAAACACGATCGAAGCAACATGCCAGTAGAGTTAATGAAGTATGTTTTCGTCTTCCCACCACAGAGCCAGCACCCAACATGACGCTTAAAATGACCCTGTAACATGCTCCATCTGAAGATGAACCTGTAATGGTTGTACATCCAGTTAATGGAATAAACAGCATTACTTCAAGTGACTGGTTGCATTTTTCTTTTCAATCATAGTGCTTAAAATATTTCTCGTTACTCGTAAGCCAATGACTTTACGCTTCTGCGATGTAGTCGGTGCTCCCTTTGGCTTCTTAAATGAAACAGCAGAGATACCGACATTTGTATTCCATGAATTGATATTCTGCGCCACGGAGACTTTTCATCCGCGGCTCTTAACTCTTTCATAACTCGATTCGCATCGGCTACTGGAGTACACCGAAAAGTTTGCCCGCTGAGATTGCGTTCACCTCTATGTTTATTTTCAGCAGTTTCAAAGAGTAAACAGCAAACACTCGCCGCCTACCTTCCCCCTTCAAACCCTCTAGCGTTACACAAAATTCAGCATTTCGTTCTAGGCGATTCCCAGAAAAACTGCTTTCCTAAATAGACCATTAAATGAGATTCATTTCTGTGCAAACGTGCTTCATCATCATGCCAGTTCATTTGATTACATTAAAGTTCATAGTAATGTAAACCCTCTTGAAAACATCACTGACCCACTTTACGGTAGTAACACTAAATGTAGGCTTTTGCAATCGCCTTTCCACAGCTCGAAATTTAAATGAAAATAACGACTTAACCACTCATATTACACGAAAATGGAATAAACGAATTTTTAGAGGAGAAAATTCTCTACAACTTTGATCTCTTATTTTTCATATATTCCATTGTTTCAGAGATATTTGCAAAAATAACGGCGATTTGACGATGTCTGTCTGTCTGTAAGGTGTTTCCGCTTTTTAAGTCGAACCGTTTAACCGATCGGCACCAAATTTTAAAGACATAATGTTTGGCCGCCAGACACCAGAACCTCCTACTTCAGTTATTTCAGACAAAAAATACGTCAGTAACACTAAAAAAAGGCTGTTTGTGATGTCCTTTTGACAGCAGGCAATTTAATTGCAAATAAACCGTTCAGCTGACACGAAAATTGTATAAACGAATTTGTAGAGGAGTAATTTCTGTACAACTTTGCTCTTTTATGGTTTTTCATAACTCGTGCCGTTACCGCGATATTTACAACAATAACGGCGTTTTGAAACATTCACTTGAGTTTGCGTAAACCAGGCGTTCGGAAATGTTACGTGGCATTCCTCGGCATTAACTCTCTGTGATGTAAGCCATCTTGCCATCTGTATTTTATTTCATATCTTCTTATGTTGCCAGCTTACGTTGAGTATCAAAGTACATTCATAGTCAGTTTTGATCTTGAACTGTTCCTGAAGTGCCTGCGTATATCCCAAACATGTTAGTGAGTGCAGGATTCGATTTAATCAAACAGTTCTGACAAATATATATATTTTTTTTTTTTTTTTTTTTTTTTTTTTTTTTTTTTAAATTTCCTTTCTGTACAAAGTTTTTACATTAGCGAAACGGTCAATGCTTCGCGATTACTAGTACTGTATGTATGGGAATTGGATATGCCCTCTAATCTTCTTCTCCTTCACTTTCTATCCCCCTCTTCTACTCCCCCTCCTTTTATCACTCTCTTATTACCCTCTCCATCTATTCTACTCCCCCTCCTTTTGTTCTCCTCCTTTTGTTCTCCTCCTTTTATCTCTGTCTATCACCTTCACCCCACTCGCTTTAAGGGGAGTCGGAGTTCCCTATCTCGCCGAATGTTAAATTTGCTAACTTATGTACCCTCTTCTCTGGAACTTTTATATATATAGAACATTAAAATGTTTGCAGCTATTTTCAGTATATATTGTTAGCTCACTGAACTACAATCAAAGTTTTCATTTTGTTGGGATAATGTTTATGAATTGTTTACCGTTGATCTGTTTTTATTGGAAAAAAAATTGATATAAATTTTCATAGTTCACAGAATCAACCAGACTTGGTCTTGATTTAGCTCAGTGGCCTCTTTTAACTGTTTTATAGCATTTCAAAAAATTTGAATGTTATTGGTTTAGTGTTTCGTTTGAAAAAGGTACGTGTAATACTAAAAACGTCAAATACTAGAAAATATGATTAATTTATTATGAAAATCTTCCTATTCTATTATCAAGAGTTTCCAGCAATCATGGTCATCGTCTAGTTCTTCTTCTTCACCTACAAGTTTTCGAGTCCTTGCTGCCCTTGCTTTTTACGTATTAAATTCAGCTGCATATTAAACGTCCCTTACTCTTATGTTATCCAGAAGCCGAAGATCTCTTATGGTGTTGATACCAGGAACAACGTCATGGCTTTCCATGACCTTTGCAAACCCATATGACCATCACTGAATGAAATAACAGTATCACTGACTCCTCATGTCAAAGTTTTTATGGCAACAAATACTTTTTTAGGTACACGAAGTTGCTGAACTACATATTTACATCGATCACCAAACTGTTCAAATGTTTGTTAAGCTTATGGGGCTTAACTTAACTGCGGGGTCATCAATCCCTTAAACATATAAACTAACTTATACAAAGACAACACAAAAATCCATGCCCAAGGGGGTATTCGATCCCCCGACGGGGAACGGCCTCGCGCATCGGAGATAGCGCCTCAAAGCGCTCGGCCACTCCGCCGCGGCCACCGAACATCGACTCGTATTTGAACAACACTGGTACCAACAGAAGATCAAAAATTCTACAACTGAAAACCGAAATTTACAGCCTTCTATATCTAACATTTTCGGAAATGTGAAGCTTTAAATGTGTAAACACCACAAGTTGAGTAATTTTCCTGGGCAGAAGGGTGGCGAACATATACGTAACACAGACAAATATATTTTTAACGTGTCATATTCCCATCCTCTGTTAAAATAATGTTAAAATAATTTATGGGAATATAGTTGGGCAACGTCTTCGTCAACAGCCAGTATTTTGGCAAGTGAAGTCGGTCATTTTCCATGTATACCTCTATACCAGAAAAGACTGATCTTCATGTTTACAAACTTTTTAAATAACGCTTCATTCTTTTATCAGCTATTCGAAAAATTTTGCAAATTAATAGAAGAAATTGCAAGTTTGTTTTACGGGAAAGGGGGGAGGGTCACAGCTTTGGAACCTGTCAACTGTGCGAGGAAAAATTTATCTACGCCTCTGCATATTCATGTACAGATGTTAGTTCTTTTCACTATTACTCTTATGGAAATTACCTTGCGTTACTTCAAACGCATTTGAATTTAACAGGAAAGTTTGACAAAACTTTCAATACAAGTTAAAAAAATTCATAATCAGAGTGACTTTTCTTATGATTACATTTTCAGATATGTAGTATCACTGGATAAATTACTTAACCATTTCTTTCCCAGAGTTGTCATATGGCAACGTCATCTTCAACTATTCCTTCAGGCTCAACCATTTGTACCAAGCCTTAAACAACATCGCAGTGCTTTCTAAATTCATTGTGACTAAGTTGTCTAACTGTGCTTCAAATAAACAGAGAGCATTAGGTTATAATGCACTGGAAAAATATATATTGTTGGTCCATGTCTAAGTTGGAGTACATGCAGCAAAATATTACTGAAAGGTAAAGGATGCTAAGTTATATGAAAATTTCATTAATAAATTATTCTCAAATGACTAGTAAAGCACTGCGGGGTTCAAACTAATCTTCATATTGTTGACTGCTTTACCTTTTTTATGTTTAGCAAATATGTAAAAAAATATTTTTGTTATAATATGCTTAATGATCTTGAAGCAGATATATGTCATCGTCATTAGCGGTTTTATAAAGTTCTGATCGACTTTTCATCTTGCTTTTTGGGTTACTGAGCTATACCTGTCCTTGAACAAGGACAACGCCAAATAGTAACGTCTAAGTAATGTAGGAAAAGCTAATATCTTAAGAAATTCCTGTATATTTTCAGTTAAATAAGCTGTCATCGTATTCTGCTGTTTCTCTGCAATACAGATATAATCTGCATTCCATGCAAGTTTCTATTCGAGTCGGTGTAAGCCACAGATGTTTATCTTATCGCCTTTCTCCGAACAACACAGAGAATAGTAGAAGTATGTGAGAGGCAGGCATGAAGGCTTTCCGTGTAGTGCAGGCAGCATTATTGTAATTAATTTTTTTTTTTTAAATATATGTGTTCAGGAAGCTACTGTATAAATGAAATGGCACTGATGGAAAATTAAGGCAAACCGGTAAGCAGTATACAACTTAATAAACTATTTTATATTCTTTTAAACATAAAGCTCCTCATTGTTAATGCATTATGCATGTTGACTTCTGCAACATAAATTTTGTCATGGAAAATATGATTTGTCACTGTGGTTTTAACAAGTGTAAAAGAAATAACTGAATACAGAATAGGTATTGAGAAATAATTTTGCCACTTCCTTTAGAAATTATCATTGTGAGAGGAAGTTTATGATAATTGGGCCAATACAGCATAGTTAAACTTGCTTTGGTTTTGATCTATCAGTCATTAAGATTTCTGTACTGACACCATTTTTCATTGCATTTTACAAACACGGTAAATCAGATTAAGTTTTCTTTACAGTCAACGCAGTAATTTTTTTATTTTAATAGCAGCGAGAGTTCCGGGTGCACAGGAAGTCAACAGAATTAATAACTGTTAAAGGTTCATGTTCATTGTAAAATACAGTATTGTGTGAGTATATTTTCAAATTGGAATAATATGAGAGAGAGAGAGAGAGAGAGAAATCCGGGTATCTACCCTGGGCGACACTCCCAGAGGGAACCAAATGGTCTCCAGGGCACGTCGACGTGTCCCAGTGGGGAAATATCGAAGATACGTTGCTGGGGTTATAAATGTACTGCACATAAATATTTGTAAATCTATCAGACCAAACTGTTTGGTCATCAGTCCGTAGCTTACAAACTACTTAAACCTAGGTAAACTAACCTACGGACAAACACACACACCCATGCCCCAAAGAGGAGTCAAACCTCCACGGCGAGCAACCGCGCGCTCCGCAGCGAGACGCTTTAGACCGCTCGGCTACTCCACCGCGGCTGCTGGGGTTAATTTGAGTAAAATAACTTTCAATTCATTATCAGATAAGCCGGAAGAGTTACTCTTTTATCTTAATTTACTACGTAACAAAACAACAGATTTAATACATATATTAACGGAGAATTAAAAGATAAAATTCAGTAATATTTATAAGTAACAAAAATAATATATAACCGAATAATAAGTAAAACTGAGCAAAATCTGGATGAAGATCAATTTGTATTTCCACAGAATAGAGGAACTAGAGAAGCTATCCTAATGTTAAGACAAATCATGGATAAAATGCTGGACCTAAAGAGACCACTGTTCATTGCTTTCGTGGAAAAAGCCTTTGATAACGTGAACTGGAATGTTCTGATGAAAGCTGTGACAAATGTTGGTCTATACTTCAGAGGCAGACGAATAGTACATGAACTATACAAAAATCAAAGAGGAGTTGTAAATATACATGGTGAAATACAAGAGGCTCACATAAAGGAGTACGACAAGGATGCAATTTACCACCAGTGCTCTTCAACTTGTATATTGAGGAGGGAATTAAGGAATGTAAAGAGGCGATGGAAGGAATTAAGATCAATGGAGTACAAATTAAAATGTTAAGTTTTGCTGATGATATAGCCATCATTGAAGAGAGCGAAGAAAATCTGCAAAAGGCGTTATCAAGAATGAATAGATTCTGCCAGCTAAATATAATATGAAAATCAACACAAAAGAGATAGAGATCATGGTATGCAGCCATGATCAAATTACAACTGATATTAAATTAATGACGTACCATTGAAACAGGTTAATGTATTCAGATACTTAGGAAGTGAAATTACATCGAATGGCAGAAGTTCAGCAGACATAAAAAGTAGAATTGCGCAAGTTAAACTAGCCTTCAACAATAAACGGATGCTTCTTACATCAAGAAATGTAAACGAAGAGACCAAAAAAGCATTTATAAAATGCTATGTGTGGAGCTTGGCATTGTATGGCTGCGAAACTTAGCTTTTGCGACAAGAGAAGACTAGAAGCATTTGAATTGTGGTGTTGGAGGAGGATGCAGAAAATCCCTTGGACGGCAAAGATGACAAACGAATAAGTTCTTAGAAGAGTCGGCAAAAAAGAGCACTTGTTAAAACTGTAATGAAGAAATAAGTTAATAGGTCATCTGTATAGGCACAATGAGTTCATAATTAATGTTATGGAAGGGATGGTAGAAGGAAAAAGAGGCAGAGGAAGACCCAGACTGCAGTACTTGAAACAGATTCAGAGAGATATAGGAGTGGAATCATATCAGGAAATGAAGAGGCTATCCGAGAACATAGAAGTGTGGAGGCGAAGAATTGCTGCAAACCAATCTTCGGATTGAGAACAAGAGAAGAGAACACCTTTTCGTAAATTACGAGGATTGGAACTTAAATAGTGACAACACTGACGTGGAGAAACGTGAGTGAGCGGTCTAACATAACGGTGTCGCTATGTTTTCGAAACAGGAACAACGGAATTGGATCAAGATTGAATGTGCCAAATGTAGGTCGTACAGCACGACAGTGTCATCAAGGTCTTCAAAAGGCGTGCGGGGAATCGGCATTGCCGTACAGAACAGTTTGCACGTTAGGTAAAAGCCTCAAACGAAGACCGGCACCCGGCCGCGCTGGCCGAGCGGTATGCGGCGCGCCAGTCACGTTCTGCACGGCCACTACGGTCGGGGGTTCGAATTCCCCCCTCGGGCATGGATACTTGTGCCGTCCGTAGTATCAGCTAGTTCATAAGTAGTTTGTAAGTTCAGGGACTGATGACCCCTGTAGTTAAGTCCCTTAAGCTCTACAAACATTTGAATATTTGAACATTTGAAGGCCGGCAAACTGTGGTAGACATGTATCGGGCATGTCGTCTTATCGTCTTTAAATAAGAGCATACTGTTGCCTCGTTAGTGGACAATAATCGCCGTCAGACGATTCGAGAGCTCGCCCACGAAACCGCATCATCGCATTCGGCTGTGCTTCGCATTCTGAAGAAACGCCTGGGCATGCGAAAAACTGTATGACGATGTGTTCCGCATGAATTGACGGAAATGCAGAAATGGATGCTTTACAACGCTGCTTGGGCGCACATGAAGCGCTATGAGCTCGAAGGCTAGGCTTTCTTAGGCCGTATCGTAACACTGGATGAGACATGGGCCACACCGTACGAGCCAAAACTGAAACCCGAATCTAACGAATGGCGTCATTATGGGTCGGCGCGAAAGTGCGTCGGAGACCCAGTATGGTGAAAATTATGGTGCTTCTCGTGTAAGACTGTGATGGTGTTACCATAACGCATTACGTTCCTCCACGGCAGACCGTCAATGTACAGTACTAATGTTCGTCTTTGAAGCATCACCTGCTACCAGCTTCGCGAAAGAAGCGGCAACACTTTCTGCGCAACCCACCCGCAAACAGCGCAAACTGTGGCTGTTCAGTTCAGTCGATGGGATTCGGAAAAACTGTACCATCAACCAAACTCCTAGGACTTATGTTGTTGTGAGTTTTATTTCCTTCCGAAGATGAAGAAGCCACTTTGTGGCAATTGCTTCACATCTGTTCCAGAGATTCGACGGGCCGCTCCATTCGCACCATCAACAGAACAGGCTCTGCTAATGGTATACTACGCCTTCCACATCACTGGCAACGGGCTGTACACAACACGTTGTTGTTCTTGTGATCTTCAATCGGGCCACTGGTTTGAAGCAGCTCTCCACAGTACCCTATCCTGAGCAAGCCTCTTCAACTCCACATAATAACGGCAACCTACATCTGTCTGAATCTGCGGTTTTTACCCCAAACACTTCTCTCCAATGCTAAATTCACGATTCCTTGATGTCTAAGAATGTTTAATAATGATTTTGCAGCCAAGATCGCATTTTTCATTTATTATGTTACCGGTTTCGGCGTGCTCGACGCCATCTTCAGACCTGTCGTATTTTACATAACTTCACGACATTTTTTTATATATTTATGTGAAGTTATGTAAGTTACGATAGGTCTGAAGATGGCGTCGAGCACGCCGAAACCGGTAACATTATAAATGAAAAATCCGATCTTAGCTGCAAAATCATTCTTAAACAATTATAGATCGCCCCATCGAACTATGAGTTCCTTATATAATATAGTCTAAGAATGTGTCCTACCAATCGATTTCTTTTAGTCAAGGTATGCCAGAAATTCCTTTTCTCCCCAATTCTTCTCCAATTTCCTCGTTAGTTACGCGATCCACCCACCTAACCTTCAGCATTCTTCTGTAGCACCACATTTCAAAAGCCTCTATCCTCTTTCTCTTCGCACTGTTTATCGTCCATGTATCACTACCATACAAGGCAACACTCCACACAAATGCCTTCAAAAAGGACTTCCTTTAAATCAATATTCGATGTTAACAAATTTCTCTTTTTCAAGAACGCTTTTCTACCCATTGGCATTCTGCACTTTATATCCTCTGTACTGCGACCATCATTTGTTATTTTACTGCCCAAGTAACAAAACTCACCTACTTCCTTTATTGTTTCGTTGCCTAATCTAATTCCTACATCAACTGATTTTCGTAGACTGCACTCCATTACCCTTGTTCTGCTCTTGTTAATGTTCATCTTATATGCGCCTTTCAGCATACTGTCCATTCCGTTCAACTGCTCTTCCAGGTCCTTTGCTGCCTCTGACAGAATTACTATGTCGTCGGCAAAACGCAATGTTTTTAATTCTTCACCCTGAACTTTAATTCCTTCTCCAAATGTCTGCTTGCTTTCCTTTATAGCTTGCTCAATGTACAAATTGAATAACCTTGGAGAAAGGCTACAACCTTGTCTTACTCCCTTCCCAAACACTGCATGCCTTTCATGCCCTTCAACTCTGACAACCGTTGTCTGGTTTTTGTACAAGTTGTAAATAACCTTACGCTCCCTATATTTTACTCCTGACTGCTTCAAAACTTGAAAGAGTTTATTCCAATCAACGTTGTCAAAGCCTTCTCCAAATATACAAAAGCTAGATATGTAGGTTTGCCTTTTCTTAATCTATCTTCTGGAATAAGCCGTAAAGTGAGTATTGCCTCCCGTGTTCCTACATTTCTTCTGAACCCAAATGATCTTCCCCGAGATCGGCTTCTAACAGCTTTTCCATCCTTCTGTAAGTAATTCGTGTTAATACTCTGCAACCATGACTTATTAAACTGATGGTTCTGGAGTTTTCACACCTGTCTGCGCCTGCTTTCTTTGGAATGGGGATTAGTACATTTTTCTTAAAGTCTGAGGGTAGCTCGCCTGTCTCATACATCTTACACAACAGGTGAAACAGTTCTATCATAGCTGGTTCTCCCAGAGACTTCAGTAGCTCTCAGGAAATGTCATCTACTCCAAGTTCATAGAGCCTCTCTATATACTCTTTCCACCTTTCAGCTTTCCCTTCTTTGCT
Organism: Locusta migratoria; assembly: GCA_026315105.1. Taxonomy (NCBI): domain Eukaryota; kingdom Metazoa; phylum Arthropoda; class Insecta; order Orthoptera; family Acrididae; genus Locusta; species Locusta migratoria. The sequence continues at coordinate 269,229,159 of CM048750.1, forward strand.
GAGAACTGGGTTTCCATCTGTGTTCTTGATATTCATAGCGCTGTTTTTCTTATCTCCAAATATCTCTTTTATTTTCCTGTAGGCTATATCTATTTTTCCTTTATTTGTATATTCTTCTACAGGTTTGCATTTGGCTTCAAGCCACTCCTGCTTAGCCTGTCAATCTCATTTCTTAGTCGTCTGTACTCAGTTTGGCCTGTTTCATTTACTGCATTTTTCATATTTTCTCCTTACATCGATTACATTTAGTATGTCATGTGATATCCAAGGATTTTTGTAGGTCTTGCCTTCATACCTAATTTGTCCTCTGCTGCCTTCACTATTTCATGTCTCAATGCTACCTATTCCTCCTTTACTGTTTTATTTTCTCCCGTTTCTGTCAACTGTTGCCTAAAGCTCCCTCTGAAATGCTCAAGAACTTTAGTTTCCTTCAGTTTATGAGGTCCCATGTCCTTATTTTCCTACGTTTCTGCAGTTCTTTCAGTTTCATCCTACAATTCATGACCAATAACTTATGGTCAGAGTCTATATCTGCCCCTGGGTAGTCTTACAGTTTAAATTCCGGTTCCGAAATCTATGTCTTACCATTATAAAATCTATCTGGTATCTCCCGGCGTCTCCCAGTTTCTTCCACGTATACAGCCTTCTTTCGTGATTCTTAATGCAGGTGTTTGTAATGAATAAATTATGTTCCGTGCGAAATTCTACCAGGCGGTTTTCTCTTTCATTCCTTTTGCCCAGACCATATTCACCTACTATCTTCCCTTCCCTTCCTTGTCCTACTACAGAATTCCAATGTCCCATAACACTTAAGTTTTCCCCTCACTTAATTGTCTGAATAATTTACTTTAGCTTTTCATATATTTCTTCGATCTCCTCATCATTGGCAGAGCTAGTTGGCATATAAACCTGTACTACTGTGGTTGGTGTTGGCTTCGTATCTATCTTGACTACGATAATGCGATCACTGCGTTGCTCATAGTAGTTTACCCGAAGTCCTACTTTCTTATTCATTATCAAACCTACTTCTGTAATACCCCCAACTGATTTTGCATTTATAATCCTGTACTCACATGACCAGAAATCCTGTTCCTGTTTCCACCTAACGTCACTAATCCCCATTATATCTAACTTCAACCTTTTCATTTCTCTTTTTAAATTTTCTAACTTCCCTACCCGACTAAGGGATCTAACGTTCCAAGCTGCGATCCGTAGAATGCCAGTGTTGTCTTTCCTGATGATGACATCCTCCTGAGTAGTCCCCACCCGGAGATCCGAATAGGGCACTATTGTACTTCCGGAATATTTTACCCGAGAGGATTCCATCATCACATTTTCGTATAGTAGAACTGCATGTCCTCGGGAAAAGTAATGACTGTAGTTTCCCCTAGCTTTGAGCCGTTAGCAGTTACTGTTTGGCAAAGCCACATCAGCTGATGTTACAAGGCCAGCTCAATCATCCAGACTGTTGCCCCTGCAACTACTGAAAAGGCTCTGGTGAATAATTTTAAGGACACTAACAGGTATAAACATGTATCGCTTTTGTATCGTTTGTGAATATATAGTGGCCACTATTTATGTTCCAACCCTCGTATTTTGTTTGTCAGTAGGCCAACATAAGGGCAATTAAGTAAAACTACGTACTCCTTCGAAGACGATTTCATTGAAGCACTGGACAGTCTGCATTTCATATCGTGTAGCATGTGTTCCTCACATTTCTATTTTCAAATATTTTACTATATGTTGCTGTTGCCTTATATTGGGAGTTAAAGCATTTCAAGCAAACTCTTTGGACACATTTCCATGTATCCAATAATCCTTGCACCATTGCGAACCCGCTTCTGCCCAGTGTCCTAATTCAAAAGATTTTCTCCCAGATTAATGAAAAGCCCTAGAACTATTGGGTTATTTCGTGCCAAGCGAAAATGATTCAGCAGCAGAGATACATAATTTTGTACAAACGAACGCCCAGTCCGTAGCAAAAGAAACACGAACATTTTACACAACACCGCCATTTATTCACTGTAAAGTCAAATACCATCGTATTCACGGCCTGGTAGCCCTATAGTTTGATCGCTGACAATATCAACACCTTTTACAAAAGGTCATTGCCAGCAATGGAAGTCTGATAATAGTCTCTTAGTGTCGATGGATGTCTTTGAAAACATACATTCAAAACGTGCGATCCTCTCCGGGGGACACCACCTTGACGAAGCACTGTCCGTGCGGGTGGAGAGGCTTGCGTATCTGCGTGAAGCAGAGGGCTATACCGAAGGTAGAGAACCTACTGCTGGAAAGGCCTCAGCTGATGGATCAGACTAAGAGTGTCCCACAACGTCCCGTCTTCCTTATCCTCTCCCAGTCCTTTCCCAATTCCTTTCCCAATCCAAGGTGTGATGCGATCCGTGCCGAGGGGTGCGTGGCACATGGGTGGATGTGTCTCGAACGGAGCCTCAGGGATACCGGGCGACCTCCCTGAGTAAGTAGCCTTGCACCACGCGGGGTTATCGTGGTGTGGACCATATAAATCCCCAAATCTCGTGGGACTAAGATGAACACGGAGATAGAAAGTATTTTAAAAGAATCTGAGGGGCAATCTGAGACCTCAGATACTCAGCCATCGGGATCAGGACCGATGGAGTGCACTCCTACTTCTGAACCAGGGTCTAGACCTGAGCAAGAAGTGGGAACTGTAACAGAGAAGTTGGACCAGATTAGGATTAAGGCCTTGTCTGGAGCTCAGAGGAGGAAACTTCTCAAGGAACAGAAGCAAAAGGAATGGCTTCCTAAGCATAAGTGGAGGGAATCAAAAGGGCTTGAGCCCAAGACCCCCAAAAAGAAACTGCCTCAGGTCGAAGGGGATACACAGACCCCTTCGACGTCAAAGACAGGTGGCAAGAGGGTTAGGGAGGAATCTAAGACTCCCTCCTCTCTGGACAAACGTGATCCTAAAAGGCTGAGGCAGGAAATAGGGAAACAGACCTATAGTACTGCAGTCTCGATCTTTAGAATGGCGGTTGTCCAAGAAGGATACCCACTGGTGAGCATCATCTCGCAGCAAGAGCAGCTCGTATAGATGGCCCTCTTTGAAGAGATTGGGGGAGACGCTAGTCCAGAACCCAAATTCAGGATGGTCTATCTAGATCGCGGTGCCCTCATTTTTGTCTGCGAGGGGGAGCACTCAGCACAATGGCTTAAGGAAAAGGTGTCCATGATATCCCCATGGGGGAACGCGAAGCTGCTGGTGAAGACAGCAACCGAACTCCTGAAGACCGCAAAGGTACCAAAGATCCTTAAGGATGTCCCTCCAAAGACTCTGTTCGAGAAAATAAGGGTCCAGAACCCAAAAGTCTCGACAGAAGATTGGAGGGTAATTAACCAAAAGGTCGTTCCAGAAGGACGAACCCTGGTGGTGGAGGTCGGAGAGAAGTCCCTGAAGGCAGTGCGAGAGCAAGGCCTGAAACTGTTTTTAGGGTTCTCGCAGGTCGCCGTCAGGGTAATCAAAGACCTTAAAGGCAATAATGGCAGCAAGATGGGGACTGGAAGTGCTGCAGATAAACCTGCAGCACAGTAAAGGGGCCACTGCTGCCCTGAGCCGTCGCCTATTTATACAAAGCGGGTGTATCGGGCCTCGGTGGTACTGGAGGTAAGCTGATTTATGCTAGAAATCTAAAAAACTCCATAACATGCATTTATGTTAGAAATGGAATACCTTTCATACCAATGATGGATTTTTGTTCCAGGGACTTGGTGACCATCAGGATGCAGCAACGTGAGGAAGGCATCAAGAAGGAAATTGTTTTGGCCTCGGCAGACCTTCCTTATGAAGACAGCTCTCCTCCTCCTTTGGAAGTGAGGAGACTGACAGAAGCCTGCCACCTGCAAGGTGACGAACTGTTGGAGGGATGTGATGCCAATGCCCACAATCTATCGCGGGGCAGCAAGGACACCAACAGTAGAGGTGAGCAACTTCTTGAATTTCTCCTATCTAACAACTTGGAGATCCTGAATAGGGGTGATGAACCTACATTCTGGAATAGTAGAAGGGAAGAAGTAATTGACATAACTTTTGGTTCCATGATGATGGGAAGTTACGTCAAACAGTGGCATGTGGTCCTGGAGCCATCCTCATCAGATCACATGTATATTAAATTCAAGGTTGAAATGGGAACCAGACAGACCATGGCCTATAGGAATCCCAGGAAAACGGACTGGGAGACATATAGGAGAGACCTTGACTTCAGCCTATCAGAAATTAAAACTTCGATAAGGAATCCAGCAGAGTTTGAGGAAGTAGCAGAGGCCGTAACCTGTACTATAGTGACCTCATACCAGGACAACTGTTCAATCACTAAGAAGTGCACAAATAGGAGTGTGCCTTGGTGGAATAATAACCTGGAAATGCAAAGGAAACAGGTACGAAGACTGTTTAACCTTACGAGGCGCAAAGGACAATGGGCAATGTATCGTGAGGCCCTTGTCAATTACAACCTTGCCATCAGACGGGCAAAGAAGGCATCCTGGAAGGTATTCTGTGAGGAAGTGGAGGGCACGGCTGCTCAAGCCAGACTTCATAAAATCCTCACTAGAGTACCAACTAATCCAGGAGGAACATTGAGGAAGGAGGATGGGAAGTATACAAAGACCGCACATGAAACGCTGGAACTGCTCCTCAAGACTCACTTTCCTCAATATACTCTGGGGGATAACTCAGACCAGAATGTGATTCCTAAGAGACAAAGGTTTTCAGATATTCGCAAAGAGGACTGGGATCTGGCCAAGGAGTGTGTCGATTTCAGTAAGGGCGGTGGGAACATTTCAACCGTTCAAGTCACCTGGCCCCGATGGAATCTTTCCAACTCTCATGCAACAAGCGGGAGAAAATCTTATTAGATTCCTATGCAGGTTATTCAGGGTTAGCCTAGCAGCAGGAATCATTCCCAATGCCTGGAGGGCTGTGAAGGTTGTCTTCATTCAAAAGCGAGGCAGTATTGATCATACCAAGGCCAAGGATATGAGACCAATCAGCCTGTCCTCCTTCATTCTTAAGACATTGGAAAAGCTAGTTAATGTGCATGTTGGAGAAAGGAGGTTAAGTAGGGTTCCTCTGCATTCAAACCAACATGCATATCAACCAGGTAAATCATGTGAGACAGCTCTCCACCATCTTGTTGGGAAGGTGGAGAAAGCACTACACTTTCAAGAAATAGCCCTCTGTATCTTCCTGGACATTGAGGGGGCTTTTAGCAACACGACCCTCGATTCCATGGTTAGGGCAGCAGAGGTGCATGACCTAGGGACCACTATATGTAGGTGGACTAGGGCCATGCTCAGTGGAAGAAAGGTAGAAGCTACCATGATGAATGAAAAAATGGTAATCAACACCACTAGGGGTTGCCCGCAAGGAGTTCTTTCCCCTTTATTGTGGAATCTAGTGGTGAATGATCTCATTGGAGAATTAAACTCTAGGCAGTACTTTTACCAAGGATACGCAGATGATCTTGTCATAGTAATACTTGGAAAATTTGCTGACACAGTGAAGAATATGGCACAAGGTGCCTTGGACATTGTGCAACACTGGTGCAGGAAACAGGATCTGGGGGTTAGTCCTAAGAAGACTGTTGTTGTACCATTCACAAGGAAACATATCCAACACTCAAGTTGTAATCTAAAGCTTTTCAATGAAGCGCTACCTGTGAAGGGGACAGTGAAATATCTAGGGGTTACCCTAGATGAGAAACTGACATGGACCCCTCACATTAGGAATATTTGCTCCAAGGCAAAAGGTACTTTAGTAAGTACCAGGAGAGCTTGTGGCAAAAATTGGGGCCCGAGCCCCAAGGGTATGCACTGGATATACACCACAGTGATTAGACCCAGGATCACCTATGGGGCGGTCGTGTGGTGGAAGAAGGTAGAACAGCAGGTTGCTGCTAAGGAGCTTGGTAAGGTGCAGAGACTAGCCTGCTTAGCCATAACAGGCGGAATTAGCAGCACACTAACTGCTTGGATGGAAACCATGCTGGATATGCCCCCATTACACCTTTGGGTCAAGATGGAGGCGGCAGGTGGTGCCTACAGACTCAAATCTGTCAACAACTGGAACTGTTTGGGATATCCAGAATCACACACTAAAATAGTGAGTGAGGTAAATATAGGAAAGGTTGGGGAAATGCCAACCGACTATATTATAACCCCATACTGCTTCAACAAGCCTTTCAGTATAACAATTGGAAGTAGGGAGCAGTGGGAGAAAATAGTTCGACACCGTACGGGGGATATTGTCTGGTTCACTGACGGGTCGAAATCAGACCAAGGCGTTGGGGCCGGGGTATACGGGGTGCAGCCAAGACTGGAGGGCGTCATCTCTCTAGGGAAACTGGCCTCAGTATTCCAGGCCGAAATCACTGCCATCAGGGCATGTGTGGAGGAGAATTTGCGTAGGTGCTACAAAGATCGTAGCATCTATATCTATTCAGATAGCCAGGCAGCCCTGAGATCACTGGCAGCTCCTACAACAAGGTCTAAAATTGTTGCAGAATGTCACAGGGTTCTGGTGGAGCTAGGGGATCAGTGGCAACGAACATGCCGACAGATTAGCCAGGATGGGGGCAGAGGCTCCATTTATTGGACCGGAACCTGTCCTGACAATCACCAAGGCAATGATTAAATTGGATCTACGTAACTGGCTCAGAAGACAGAACGTAGAATATTGGACCAAAGTCCATCAACAAAAACATGGCAAGGTAATGATGCAAAGCCTTGTTTTAAAAGAAGCTCTGCAATCCTGGGTCTGAACAGGAGAGAGATTAGACTAATGGTTGGATTGCTGACAGGCCATGGGAATTTCAAAAAACACCTACATACAATGGGAATAACAGAAGAGGACCGTAAATGTAGGATCTGTGATGCCGGTGATGAAACTGCATCACATCTGATCTTCGAATGCATTGCATTGGAGAGTAAAAGGCACAGAACATTTGGGACAACCAGACCCGAAGAAATTGTGTCTAATAAAGAACTGGTAAAGGGACTCGTTGCACTGTTCAAGGGCATTGGTTGGCTTTACTAGACATACAGGGGGCGATACTGCACAATAAACTTAGTTTCGGTGCGGGCAGTGGCGGGTTAGACCAAGACTGTTTTGGCTTCCCTGAAAGAATCAAATCAAATCAAACGTGCGATACAAGCTAACCGAAAATGTCAACACTTAAAACTAAGGAATTTAGTACAAAATGCTGATGCGTCAAAAGCAGAACTATGCAAATAGTATGTTATTCAGAAGACAATTGACGAATTTGTACTGTTGAAAAAAAGAATATAAGCCGATGAACCAAACTGCTATTTTTTTCTTTCAGTTTTAAAATATAATAAATTTCTCCCGCCCGCTCATCCACAGTGTATACTGACACTGACCAAAATTTAACTCAGTACTTAAATTCTGTAGACTGTTCTTCTCTGTAGCCTCTCTATCAATAATAACTCCAGGTTGATCAAATTTCTGCTACTTAGTTTATCAAAATTATTCGCCAATGCCCCAACATTTTCCATAAGCCCTGCTCTCCCTTCATTGTCTATTGTCGGCTGATGGTGACTTCTTAAATCGAATAAGTTTACAATAATAACAGTAAATAAAATAAAATAAACTCTTTCGAAGATTACAAAACTTTGTGTTTAGTTTAATAATACGGAGTAGATCTACCATATAATAATTGAAAATCTGTTAACGCAGAAATATATATATATATATATATATATATATATATATATATATATATATATATATATGTGTGTGTGTGTGTGTGTGTGTGTGTGTGTGTGTGTGTGTGTGTGTGTGTGTATTTTTCCTATGAAAATTATATAACGTAGCACTGTTTCTCTTTCGGAAAGTTGTATTTCACAACAACTTTCTCAGTAAAGCGTCATTAACAATTAAAGCCAATCCGTACGCACTATCACTTTCATTCGTGATAAAAGGGAAAAAAGAAAGCAAGATTTTTCATTGTTTCATCAGACATTACAAGGATCTTTCACAAAATCTGCTATAGTATTTATTATACAGACGTCTTGTTCGTGAGATCATTCCTTAATTACTGAAATACAAATAAACAGCAATCATTACTTTATCTCGCGTATGTTTTCATATCTGAAATTGCACGTGTGCACATTAAAATTGCAGTGAAAAGAATTTTAGGCATACTTTATCAACAGTGACTGTTGGTAATAAAACAGAAAAATACGATTTTGGCAATCAATTTGCATGTACAGTAGCTGTTTAACAGGCTTATAACGAAATTAGAAGCGACAAACTCGTCATAATGGCTATCAGCGCTGTAATTGTGAACCAGTGGGATTGATCCGAAAATTCTGTGGAACAGAGGCGCTGGGAAAAATCAGGATGTCATAGTTATTGACCATGACCTAAACAGCGGAAAACTGACTGAGTTCTCCATTTGCTAACACCAGTGCACTTAGTATACGCGTAGTGTCCCGATAATGTGCATAAATCCAACGAATTTGGTCGCAGCAATACTTTTTCAAACTAAAAGCCTCTACCAATCGTCTCGTAAACAACTTGTGCAGCTTTTAACTCTAGAGTATAATTAATAAAGCAAAATTGTTTAGCAAAACTCCTCTATTTTTTCCAGTGGCGATATCAGTCTAAATGTTCCAGTTAAAAAGGGTTTAAGTAAATTTTCATCTAATACAGTTTTATAACAATTTATTGTATGCATGTAAGAAAATGTAAATTTATAAACTCGATGAAACAAATTGTTGCGGAAAATTCGAGAGCTGTTTAATTGGCCTTGTGGATACTATCTGCCCCTAACTTCGTTGTTAATCGGTTGCCATATTTTGAGTAAAGTTTTCTGTTCCTAATGTAATCACGGAATAATATATGATTCAAAAATCTACATAATAAAAGCCAACTCAAACTTCATCACATAAGTACTCATAAGAGGGGATATACGTAAGAGAAAATGAAAAAAAGAACAATAACATTGGTAAGGGCATGAACTGTGCAGTACGCATTTCTGACGTAAGACATATACAGCACAGCTCATTGTTAATTGAGTGCCGCCTGTATTGTGACATTGCTTGTTCTGCTAATTTGAAGTGATTGCTTTTGGTTACGCATTTATTCTTGTTTCGCTTTTAATTATGCAAGTTTAAGTGAATAAAGTAAATCTAAGAAATTTGGATTTCTACTCGATAAAAGTGCTGCTGAAAAAGTTTTAATGTTGAAAACAGCTTGCCAAGACGACGCACTGTGGAAAACTCAAGTTTACGAGTGGTTTGCACGATATAAAAAGGACTGTCAGTCGATTGTTGACAATTCTCGCAGTGAATGTCTACCAACTTCAGGAATCGACGAATATATTCACTCCAGGTCAGACCGCCAATTATACATTCCATTCGGAAATATTCAGAAGATGGCGTAACTGTGTTCGTCAAAAAAGGTCCGATTTGTGGGAGAAATGACTCTGGTTCTCTCTAACACGGAAGCGCACGTGCAGTCACAGCCATCTCTGTTGGACAGTATTTGCCTAAAAATAGCCTTACTTGACAGCTTGCTCAATATACAGACTGAATATTGTTGTGCAAAAGCTACAACCTTTTCTCACTTCCCAGTCATTGGGTCCATTTCGTATCCTTCGACTCTTATAACTGTTGTCTGGTTTTTGTAGACGTTTTATACAACTTTTCGTTCCCTATACCTTTCCCCTGCTACCTTGAGAATTCTAAAGCGTGCATTCCCGTCAACACTGTCAAAAGCTTTCACCAAATCTACAAATGCTGAAAAGGTAGGTTTGTATTTCATTAACCTATGTTTTAAGGTAAGTTGTAATGTATCGCTTCAGTTGTTCCAACATTTCTCCAAAATGTAAACTGACTTTCTCACAGATCAGATTCTACTACTATTTCGATTCGTCTGTAAATATTTTGTATTAGTAGTTTACAACCATGGCTTGTTAAGCTGATTTACACACTTGTGTCCACTTTGTTTCTTTGGAACTGAAATTATGACATACTTCTAGAAATCTGAAAATATTTCCATTGTCTCATACATCTTGCACGGAAGGTGGAACAGTTCATGACTGGCTCTCCCAACAATGTCAGCAGTTCAGAGAGAGTATTATCTACTCACGGGGCGTTGTTTCGACTCAAATCTTTCAGTGCTCTGTCACATTCTTCGCGTAATATAGTATCTCCCATATCATCTTCATGTACTTCATTTCTTCAGTATTGCCTTCAAGTTCATTTCCCCCACATGAATTGTAGTAAAGTCCTAAATAAACGCCATACAGTCTCTTGTCATAGCTTTTTTAATTAGATATATATCGATATCAACTTTGTTTTCCAAATCGAACTGTAGCAAATTCTGCTGCTAGTGTAATAGATCTGAAAGAGACGAATTCAATGGACTTTCACACGACGAAATCCGATAAGTAGTTTTGAAGAAATTATAATATTTAGAGCATACGATTTATCTGTTTTCAACATCAAACCAAGTGCCGTCTTACGCGAAAGTCCACGATTTCAAACTTAAGTAATGAAATGAGTCATGTCGGATAAGGAGGAAACAGTGTTTGTTTATAAAAGACCTTTCTTTCCAAAACACCCAGCACTAGTCACACGTAAACTAGACAGAAAACAACCTCCTTATCATCTTTGCCCCTTTTATACGAGCATAACGACAATGTAACACTGTTTCCTCCTTATTTCACGAGACTCATTTCCTTATTTTATATATCACGCACTTTCGCATTAGACAGCAATAGGTTTGATGTTCAAAACACATAAAACCTGGGCTCTAAATATGGCAATTTCTCAGAAGTACACGGCTATTCGAAATGAAGGAGTGCATTTCAAAAATTTATTGCTTTCAAACTATAAAAGACAGAAACACAATTCCAACGTTCCTGGAAAGAGAAACAGTCAAATTTTTATACTTTCAATGTGAGCACCATGTGTTACATGACTAATATTGAAACAGTGGCTCACTTCTTGTCACACATAAAGCAGCTGGTGTCTCATTATCAAATTCACAGCCTCAACAATTTGATGTAGCAGGTTTCCAAAGGTGTGAGCAAACAGTGAAATTAGAAACACTGTTTTTTACATAACCCGGCTTTTACAAGGTGTGACCTCCAGAAACATGGGCGGCCTGGGTTGATGATCTTCTCCTCATTCAATCCAACACCCTGGAATTGTGTCATTCCAAACATTAGATGTTGGTACACAAATGAGGTGGGAAACCATCTTGCCTGAAGATGAAGCCAAATCCTCTTCAAGTTGAGGAAATAACCAGTTTTCAACCATTTTCTGATCGGTTAGTCCTATAACAGTTTTCTTCGTGAACAGGAAAGTTCCATAAACTTTGTTAAGAAATGTAGAATCTGTTTCATTTTGAAATTTTACTCTATTGTCCGTCAAGGAACATTGGAATTATGGTTCTATATTTTTTAGTTTGGAAGATATAAATCTTTGAAATCTATTTCTTCTTTTTGAATAGTCCTGTACTTATCAAATTTAGATGTGTAAAACGCCGTTCAATTCGTCTCTTTCAGAACTATGATATTAGCAGCAGAAATTACTATAGCTCCATTGGAAAAAGAACGAAATTGATACGAATATCTATATACAACTATGACAAGAGACTATATTTCGTTTAGCGAAGACTTTCTTACAATTCATCTGGGTGAAAACAGAATTACGATATTTAAAAACCGTTCTGGAAATACGAGGCGCGTCCAGAAAGTAAGTTCCGTTTCAATTTATCTCCGCTGCAGCGCTGCGATTGCAGTTCCGCACATGCGCTGTAGACGATGTGTATCAAGGAGAAGAACGTGAGCCATTTGGAGATCGCTGTCAGTTACGTACGCTTTGTTGTGCTTGTGTCGACGTTGATTGAAAATCCCGCCGCCTGTGAAATCAGGTCGGTGATTCGGTTTCTGAATGCGAGAAAAGTGAAACCAAGTGAAATTTATCGGCAAATTTGCGAGGTTTACGGACCAAATGCGATGAGTGATTCGTTGGTGAGAAGATGGGTCCGATAATTCAATGGCGGGCGTAGTGATGTGCACGATGAAGAACGAAGTGGGCGTCCACCTTTGGTTACAGAAGAACTGGTTCACGCGATTTATGACATGATCCAGGAAAACCGTAGGTTTACAATTAGTGCTCTCGCTATGGACGACGAGCTGAAAGAAACTGTTTCCAACTGGTTGACGACACAGGCGGCAGAGTTTTATGAAGAAGGTATACTAAACCTGGTGGCACGCTATGACAAATGCCTGCAAAATTTCGGCAGTTATGTGGAAAAGTAGTTTAAGAGTTGTAGAATTTTGTGCAATAAAAATTTCTTCTGTATCTGTGTACAATTTCATTTTATTACCAAACGGAACTTACTTTCTGAATGTAGTAATACATTAATGATTTTTTTAAATAACTTGTGCGATGCTTGTCGCTGACTTCCGCTCTCTCTCTGCCAGCGTATCGATAAACATATGACATTTGTCACGTTCAACTTTTTTGCAACAAGCTGAAGGGAGAGAGCGGAACTGTTCGTCACTTACTTTCTTCTCCTTGATGTGTTAGTACGTATTCCAGGACTTTGTCTAATTATTGTAAGTGTGAGCTTCTTTTTTATTAATTAATAAACCCCCACAGTTAATTTGAAATACCTTACTTACTTACAATCCTTTCTCCATTTTCACTGATTTTAAAATTGTTTATTTTCAGCAGATCCAGTACTTCATAAAGTGATGCTCGGGTATTGTTGCGGTTTGTTTCGCGAATGTACTAGAACATTCTATGTGCAGCTTTTATTTATTTCGTGTCTACGAATGGTTTATTACATTTTAATGTCTGCAGAAAAATCTTCGCTATGTTTATGAAATCCGATAATTTTGCAATTTTGGCGACTATCATGATTAATTTTCAACACGGTCATAGAACAATAATAAACGAAATGCACAATCCCAGCATCAATTTATCGAAGTAATATTCCAGTCATCTCAGCTAGAATCACTACAGAATATGACCGAAATATTAGTACCAGCTGTCAATAATGTAAAATTTAGATTCCGCCGACTTCTTCTGTAATGCTGCTTTCTGGTGTTGTATTCGCTACCGAAATCACGACCGCTACACTTTTATGGCGAAATCCAATAATGTTCTTTAAATTGCCCCTTCCTTGTCAAAATTTCCCAGTAATTTCATTTAAAAATATTTCACTACCTGGTAAAATTTCATTTGCGGTCCCCAACCTTAACTACAATGAGCAACACCCATTTTGGAATGAAGAAAATCAGTTACTAAAATATTAATAAAATTAACTATAGCATACAACCCATAGAAATGCGTAGAATGTTACAAGGAAACGAAATAAACACAGTTCAACACGATAGGAGAACTTTCGAGAGATGGATGAGGTCCGCTCTCAGAAATCATCAAAGTTTAATGAATTCGGAATCGCGGAAAAACAAACATGAAATGCGGCATGCAACCTATAGAAATGAGCAGCATTTCATAAGCAAGCAAATGAGAAAGGTTGTACAGGGCTAGTAAAGAATTTACAGACCGCGGTAGGGAACAGGGTAAAAGTTCGAGAATAAAATAGCAATTTACAACAGGCGGAAGAGGGAAGATCACGCAGTACTACCAGAAAATTGAAAGATACATGCAGTTATTCTAGCCTGAAGGGCATAGAACAAGCACGGGTTCCGCTGAAGGCTTCGTTCTGAGAACACACCACGTGGAGTACATGTTACTCGCGGACAGAGAAAACAAACAGTAAAATTGCACACGAGTTACAAGTAGCAAAAATCCTGCTTAGTAGTCGCTCATCTTTCGATTCATGCTCGGAGAAACTTACTCCGAAAATGAATGCAAGTCCTAAAACCTAAGTTGAACTAACTGAACAACGAATTGCTGCCATCTCCAGACTGAAAGAGCAGAGCTAACTCACCATTCCGAAGGACAGCCACCAAACGAGTGAGCCTTTGGCTGGACATTTGGGCCTTCGCCCGGAAATCGGCAAGGACGAGGGAGTCAGGGGTGGTAGGGGAAACGCAGAGATTCACACAAGGGCGCGTATAGGCTCACACCAGCCTCTTGCCAACCTAACTTGCAACGAAAGGGTGTGGAAACCTCTTTTGAGAGCATAGAGAGAGAGGTTGGTACTAGCCACCTATCGACGCAGGTCCAGAGAGCATCGCCCAAGGCTAAATTTCTCATACTTCGAGACACACTAGCACGCCAAAAAATTCTCATACTCACACATGCAGAGACAAAACATTTCACACTCTTATAGGCATGGTGGCGAGATGGAGAAGCCGTTCATGCTGCCACATTGATTGACACACTAATAAATTAATAACTTAAATCTAACACAAATGAAGTTAAATAGGATTACTAATGATAATATTTAAAAACAAGAACTGAACGGCTGTGTTACTCCTCATGCCTCAGAAAACGAATAAAGTGTCGTTAAGTGACTTTAAATAAAATACAAGATTAAGATTTACGGAAGACGGCAGACAGCCGTCTTTCAATTTTCATATGAAAGCAGCATTAAATGGACGCGCCTCGTATTTGAGGTGAATAGTTTGTTGTGTTGTTGTGGTCTTCAGTCCGGAGACTGGTTTGATGCAGCTCTCCACAATACCCTATCCTGAGCAAGCCTCTTCAACTCTACATAAGAACGGCAACCTACATCTGTCTGAATCTGCTTACTGTATCCATCTCTTGGTCTTCCTCTGCGGTTTTTACCCCACACACTTCCCACCAACGCTAAATTCACAATTCCTTGATGTCTAAGAATGTGTCCTACCAGTCGATCCCTTCTTTTAGTCAGGGTATGCCAGAAATTCCTTTTCTCCCCAATTCTATTCAGTACCTCCTCATTAGTTATGCGATCCACCCACGTAATCTTCAGCATTCTTCTGTAGCACCACATTCCAAAAGCCTCTATCCTCTTCCCGTCCGCACTGTTTATCGTCCGTGTTTCACTACCGTACAAGGCAACACTCCACACCAAAGCCTTCAGGAAGGACTTCCTTATGCTTAAATTAATATTCGATGTTAGCAAATTTCTCTTTTTCAAGAACGCTTTTCTACCCACTGCCATTCTGCATTTTATATCCTCTGTACTGCGACCATCATTTGTTATTTTACTGCCCAAGTAACAAAACTCATCTACCTCCTTTATTATATACATGTGGCGTCTGTTCCGAAAGAACAGACGTCACTTCTGATCCTGCAGTTGTTATTCTTTAATATTCACAGAATATATGACATCAACTGCGATTGGGCAAAGCTGAAAATGAGTACGCAGCCGGGATTCGAACCCGGGTCTCCTGTTTTCTAGGCAGTTGCGCTGACCCCTACACCACTGGAGACACAGTGATCACCGCACCTGCAAGGACTACCTAAGCACGCCTCCCGTCAGATACAAATTCCCAGCTTCACCCTGCCCACAGTACTCAAACTCGTAGTTATGAAACTAATTCCCGTACGAGTAAGGGCTTCAAACTTGCCCACCCCTCCCCACTAACAATACGATCATTTCCCGTCACCGGCATATTATATATATACATGTGGCGTCTGTTCCGAAAGAACAGACGTCACTTCTGATCCTGCAGTTGTTATTCTCCTTTATTGTTTCATTACCTAATCTAATTCCTTCAGCATCACCTGAGTTTCTTAAACTGCACTCCATTACCCTAGTTTTGCCGTTGTTTATGTTCATCTTATACGCACCTTTCAGCACACTGTCCATTCCATTCAACTGTTCTTCCAGATCCTTTGCTGTCTCTGATAGAATTACTATGTCGTCGGCTAAACGCAATGTTTTTAATTCTTCACCCTGAACTTTAATTCCTTCTCCAAATTTTTCGTTGCTTTCCTTTATAGCCTGCTCAATGTACAAATTGAATAACATTGGAGAAAGGCTACAACCCTGTCTTACTCCCTTCCCAACCACTGCATGTATTTCATGCCCTTCAACTCTGATAACCGCCGTCTGGTTTTTGTACAAGTTGTAAATAACCTTACGCTCCCTATATTTTACTCCTGCTTGCTTCAGAACTTGAAAGAGTTTATTCCAATCAACATTGTCAAAAGCCTTCTCCAAATCTACAAAAGCTAGATATGTAGGTTTGCCTTTTCTTAATCTATCTTGTAGGATAAGCCGGAAAGTGTGTATTGCCTCCAGTGTTGCTACATTTCTCCTGAACCCAAACTGATCTTCCCCAAGGTTGGCTTCTACCAGCTTTTCCATCCTTCTGTAAATAATTCGTGTTAATATTTTGCAGCCATGACTTATTAAACTGATGGTTCTGTAGTTTTCACACCGGTCTGCGCCTGCTTTCTTTGGAATGGGGATTATAACATTTTTCTTAAAGTCTGAGGGTACTTCGCCTGTCTCATACGTCTTACACACCAGGTGAAACAGTTTTGTCATGGCTGGTTCTCCCAGAGACTTCAGTAGCTCTGACGGAATGTCATCTACTCCAGGGTCCTTGTTTTGACTTAGGTCTTTGAGTGCTCTGTATAGTATCTCCTATTTCATCGTCATCTACTTCTTCTTCCCTTCCTACTACATTGTCTCGAAGTTCATTTCCTTCGCAGAGCTTCTCTATACATTCTTTCCACCTTTCAGCTTTCCCTTCTTTGCTGAGAACTGGTTTTCCATTTGTGTTCTTGATATTCATAGAGCTGTTTTTCTTATCTCCCAATATCTCTTTTATTTTCCTGTAAGCTGTATCTACCTTTCCTCTATTTATACATTCTTCTACATCCTTGCATTTGCATTCTAGCCACTCCTGTTTAGCCATTTTTCACTTCCTGTCAATCTCATTTCTTAGTCGTCTGTACTCCATTCTGCCTGTTTCATTTGCTGCATTTTTATATTTTCTCCTTTCATCGATTAAATTCAGTATGTCCTGTGATATCCAAGGATTTTTTGTACGTCTTGCCTTCCTACCTATTTTGTCCTCTGCTGCCTTCAGTATTTCATCTCTCAATGCTTCCCATTCCTCCTCTACTGTTTTATTTTCCCCTGTTTCTGTCAATTGTTGCCTAAAGCTCCCTCTGAAATTCTCAAGGACTTCAGGTTCCTTCAGTTTATCCAGGTCGCATCACCTTATTGTCCTACCTTTCAGCAGTTTTTTCAGTTTCAGCGTACAATTCATGACCAATAAGTTATGGTAAGAGTTTGTATCTGCCCCTGGGTATGTCTTGCAGTTTAATACCTGGTTCCGAAATCTATGTCTTACAGTTATAAAATCTATCTGGTATCTCCCGGTGTCTCCTGGTCTTTTCCACGAATACAACCTTCTTTCGTGATTCTTAAACCAGGTGTTTGTTATAACTAAATTATGTTCCGTGCAAAACACTACCAGGCGGTTTCCTCTTTAATTCCTTTTGCCTAGACCATATTCACCTACTATCTTCCTTCCCTTCCTTGTCCTACTACCGAATTCCAGTCTCCCATAACAATTAAATATTCCTCTTCCTTAATTGTCTGAATAATTTCCTTTAGCTCCTCATATATTTCTTCGATCTCCTCATCATTGGCCGAGCTAGTTGGCATATAAACCTGTACTACTGTGGTCGGTGTTGGCTTCGTATCTATCTTGACAACGACAATGCGATCACTGTGTTGCTCATAGTAGTTTACCCGCATTCCAGTTTTCTTACTCATTATCAGACCTACTCCTGTAATACCCCCAACTGATTTTGTATTTATAATCCTGTACTCACCTGACCAGAAATCCTGTTCCTCTTTCCACCGAACTTCAGTTTATAATGATGAAACATGGCGTAGCATTTTCAAAATCTCCCCTATTTTCAGTTTGAAAACGTAGCATCTCTACCTGCAGCCGTGTGTTGGGGCGAGCGCGTTTCCTCCGGAGAGGAGTTTTTTCTATTATTAGTGGCCGGTGTCGGCGCTGTGAAGAGACCCCAGAAGCCTGCCGGCGTGTTGCTCGGTGTGGGATTTGTAAGGCGTCCTCCCAGCGCGCCGTCACATTAACCAGACGCCCGGCTCAAAGGCGCCGACCAAAAGGAAGACGCGCTAGGCGGCTGCTGGCGGCGGCGGGGGGCGTGGCTGCCGACGACTACTCAGTGCTCGGCCGCGCCTAGTGAGGGGTGGTGTGGACAGCGCGCTGAAGTGGCCCGTCCTCTCATCAGTCAGGCGACAAACACGCACACGCCGCTAACTCGACCTGTAGACTGTTACCGGGACTTTAAGGTTGGTTGTCCAAGGCGCGGCTGTTAACTGCGATTGCGGCTCGTCCCCCTCCCTTTTTCGGCCTTGCTGGACGGTGGCGAGTCGGGAGCATGACGCGAGTCGCTGCTGTTTACCTGTTTACCAAGGCGCGGCTCCTGGTCGGCGACTTGGGAAATTCATGACGAAAATAAAATTTCCGATTTTTTTTTTTTTTTTTTTTTTTTTTTTTTTTTTTTTTTTTGCTGTAAAAATACTGCATGTTAAGGAAGCAAAGCTACATAAGTCCCCATATTTAGTTTTTCGTTACAGATTCTCGTTTTCCTTTAAAAAATTAAAAAGCACTACTTTCGGTTGTGCGTGTGTTTTTCACTTTTTATTACAAAAAATCAAATGTTCAAATGTTTGTTAAGCTTATGGGACTTAACTACGGGGTCATCAGTCCCTAAACTTACAAACTACTTATGAACTACTTACGAACTAGGACGGCACAAATATCCATGCCCGAGGGGGGATTCGAACCCCCGACCGTAGTGGCCGTGCTGACCGTGACTGGAGCGCCTCAGTCACCTCGGCCACCGCGGCCGGCTTTTTATTACATCTCTGTCGTGTTTGAGGAAACTAACACGCAAAAAAATTTGGGTTTTGCATATCTTGTAGTTTCATACCCCAGCTTGATAACGAAGTGTCTATTTTCTCAAAATTCCTCACAGTTATTCTGATAATTAATTTTTTAGTTACCTATTGCATTAAACTTGAAGTGTTTACATCGAAAAATGTAGTCGCTGGCTACTTTGCGTATGGTTCATTTTAGGTCACACATTGTTGCGGGTGAAATGAAGACAATAATTCGAAACTATTTTTAAAGTTGAGATCAGGACGATAACTGTCTCCGTTTTCAAGATTTTGGCTCGTATATCTACGATACGGGAGAGACGCGAGTAGTGCGCCAATTCTCTCTGCATGCAGCCTGAATTGTGCGGAGGTAACAATAATCACATCTTATAAACTGTTGAAGATATTGAACCCTTTTTTTGAATGATAGCCTGGGAAGGAATTCCTGTTTTACACAATCATTAATACTCAAAGCATTTTTTATCTACAGTTATACAGAAATAACTACAGTTTTTTACAATGAAACGAGGTATTAAATAAACAGTATTTAATATTTATGGAAGTTTATTTCCGTCTGTTGCAACTAAATGAAAGTCGTTTCGCTTCTTTATTTGTGAACCATCATCAATGGCAGTTTCTTTTGTGTTAATTCTGTGTGTGACTTCATGGAGCTGTGTGTATATTCTCCAAAGGGATGGAAGTTTTGTTTCTTTATTTCATCACATTGCCGTGTACTTCACTGTGTCACCGCAGATTTTAACTGCTAGGATCTCCTATATATTGATGCTATTTTTGTGACACATGACCATGAAAGCAGTTAAATATTTTTATTAACAGGTACCATTTTAATGACGACACGAAATTCATACTTGAGTTTAGATTAAATGTCAGCCAGTTTGCACACGAATTGCAACTTGCAGAGACTGACATACAAAGAAAATCCTATAACCGATTAAACAAATCTATCAGTGCAGCTGAAAAAATAAATAAATAAAAATAAAATGCAGTGACGTTAAGGTAATTATTCTTTTATTTTGTTATTTAAGATTGCGGCGCTGTTTATAAGACCAGAAGTGTGTTTATCTAAAACTCCTGATGCAGCTTGCATCTCTCTCGTCTCAGGCTTTTTTTCATTTTAACTGATTCGATACACCTTCTGTATTGCCTTTAAAATAAGTCCCTGTGTTCTAAAACGTACAGTTGTAAGTTGTAAGACTTTGCTGTTTTGTTATAATTTATTTCATTATGACCGGTTTCTGTCCTAAACCATCTTCCAGGGAATATGGAAAACAAAAAGATTTTAAAATATCGAAGATGTCATCCATACCGTACATGAGACATTTGAATCTAAATGGTACACCACAACATTTATCTTTGTTCATATAAACTAAGATAATTTTTACGGTGCGCCACAAAACGGACTGTATTGGTTAGAATGAAATTAATGGAAATATTACATTAACTTTGTCATGCATTTCCTTCCACCTGTGGGATCATCTAAACAAAAAAATTAGTTACCACCGGTAACATTTTTTATTTCCAAAATCCTAGAGGCCAATACAGCTCCTTTTCCAACCTTCATTTCTCTTTTATTTCTCGGAATATTTTCAGTCTACGCTTATATGTCACTAGATGCCCATGAAATCTAAATCTGTTCAACGAACAAAGGCAATAGCTTAATGGCGAGGCGAGCTCATCTTATGAGTGGTTCATATCCGTTTTTCTTCGGTCCGCTTGGCTCGACATCTTTCTGCCGCTGCCATGAGTCGTTGCCACTCCCATCGCAACACTGCTCACTGGTGCAGTCCAGCGATTGCCGCCGCATCAGCCGCGCGCCGCACTCCAAACTCAGAGTGCGCATGCGCGAGCAGCCAGCCTCTGACGTCACGAGCCGATCCATCGCAGCCGCAGCCAGCAATCGCGCCTTGGACAACCCACCTTCAGGTGGGCTGTCCAAGACGCGGCTGTTAACTGCCTTGCCGGACGGTGGCGAGTCGGGAGCACGACGCGAGCCGCTGCCGTTTACCAAGGCGCGGCTCCTGGTAGGCGTCTCGGGAATTTCATGACGAAAATAAAATTTCAGTTTTTTTTTTAATTGCTGTAAAAATCCTGCATGTTAAGGAAGCAAAGCTACATAAGTCCCTAAATTTAGTTTTTCGTTACAGATTCTCGTTTTCCTTTAAAAAATTAAAAAGCACTACTTTTGGTTGTGTGTGTGTTTTTCACTTTTTATTACATCTCTGTCGTGTTTGAGGAAACTAACACGCAAAAAAATTTGGTTTTTGCATATCTTGTAGTTTCATAACCCAGCTTGATAACGAAGCGTCTATTTTCTCAAAATTCCTCATAGTTATTCAGATAATTAATTTTTTAGTAACCTATTGCATTAAACTTGAAGTGTTTGCATCGAGAAATGTAGTCGCTGACTACTTTGCGTATTGTTCATTTTAGGTCATACATTGTTGCGGATGAAATGAAGCCAATAATTCGAAATTATTTTTAAAGTTGATAGCAGGACGATACCTGTCTCCGTTTTCGAGATTTTGGCTCGTATATCTACGGTACGGGAGCGTCGTGACTAGCGCGCCATTTCTCTCCATGTGGTGCAACCTGAATTGTGCAGAGGTAACAATCATCACATCTTATAAACTGTTGAAGATATTGAACCCTTTTTTAAAATGATAGCCTGGGAAGGAATTCTTGTTTTGCACAGTCATTAATACTCACAGCTTTTTTTATCTACAGGTATACAGAAATAACTATAGTTTTTTTACGATAAAACGAGGTATTAATTAAACAGTATTTTTCATTTATGGAGGTTTATTTCCGTCTATTGCTACTAAATGAAAGGCGTTTCCCTTCTTTATTTGTGAACCATCATCAATGGCAGTTTTTAGTGTTAATTCTATGTGCGACTCAAGGAGCTGTGTGTATTCTCCAGAGGGATGGAAGTTTTGGTTCTTTATTTCATCACTTTGCCATGTACTTCACTGTGTCATTACAGATTTTAACTGTTAGGATTTTCTGTATATTGATTCTATTTTTGTGACTCATAACCATGAACGCTGTTAAAACATTTTTATTAAAAGGCACCTTTTAAATGATGACACGATATTCATACTTGAGTTTAGATTAAATATCAGCCAGTTTGCACATGAATTGGAACTTGCAGAGAGTGAAATACAGAGAAAATCCTATAAAACCAATTCAACAAATCTATCAGTGCAGCTAAAAAATAAATAAATAAAAATAAAATGAAGTGACCCTAAGGTAATTGTTCTTTTATTTTCTTATTTACGATTGTGGCACTGTTTATATGACAAGGAGTGTGTTTATCTGAAACTCCTGATACAGCTTGCATCTCTCTCGTCTCGGGCTTTTTTTCATTTTAACTGATTGGATTCACCTTCTGTATTGCCTTTCAAATAAGTCCCAGTGTTCGAAAACGTACAGCTGAAATTTTTTCCCAAGGGAGATCAAAATATAGCAAATACATACCAAACAAAAGATTTTTCTGTAGCTTGTTTAATGTATCAACAACAGTTGTAAGACTGTTTGCTGTATTGTTATAATTTATTTCATTCTGACCTGTTTCTGTCCTAAACCATCTTCCAGGGAATATGGAAAACAAAAAGATTTTAAAATATCGAAGATGTCATCCATTTTTATGGCGCACCACAAAACGGACTGTATTGGTATGGATGAAATTAATGAAAATATTACATTAACGTTGTCATGCATTTCCTTACACTTTTTGGATCATCTAAGCAAAAAAATTCGTTATCACCGGTCACATTTTTTATTTCCAAATCCCTAGAGGACAATACAGCTCCTTTTCCAAGCTTCATTTCTCTTTTATTTCTCCGAATATTTTCAGGCTATACTTATATATGTCACTAGATTGCCATGAAATCTAAATCTGTTCAACGTACAAAGGTAATAGCTTAATGGCGAGACGAGCTCAAGTGTTATGAGTGGTTCATATCCGTTTTTCTTCGGTCCGCTTGGATCGACATCTTTCTGCCGCTGCCTTGAGTCGTCGCGACTCCCATCGCAACACTGCTCACTGGTGCAGTCCTGCGATTGTCGCCGCATCAGCCGCGCGCCGCACTCCAAACTCAAAGTGCGCATGCGCGAGCAGCCAGCCTCTGACGTCACGAGCCGATCCATCGCAGCCGCAGGCAGCAATCGCGCCTTGGACAACCCACCTTAAGGCTAGGCGCGCACAGGCGATTTTTCGGTCGCGGCGACAAAAAAATCGCTGTCGCAGCAGTACATTGTGCTGCGCACACAGCGACTGGAAAATCGTAGCTCTCTCAATATCAGCGTGGATTTCATCGAAGCAGCTTGTTTGATGGCGGTTTTACTATGAAGAAGAGCGAGAAAACAGCGCAAATGTCGTTACTGGGCACATACGATTGTTTTCCTTCCCTAGATTGCCGCACAGATTACAAAATGGCAGATATCGAAATAATTGACAGAGGGATAGAAAAAATTAAAATCGCTCAAAAGAGGAAAGGCTGCAGGACCTGATGAGATACCAGTTCGTTTTTACACAGAGTACGCGAAGGAACTGGCCCCCCTTCTCGCAGTGGTGTATCGTAGGTCTCTAGAAGAGCATAGCGTTCCGAAAGATTGGAAATTGGCGCAAGTCATTCCCGTTTTCAAGAAGGGTCCTCGAACAGATGTGCAGAACTATAGGCCTATATCTCTAACGTCGATCAGTTGTAGAATTTTTGGAACATGTATTATGTTCGAATATAATGACATTTCTCGAGACTAGGAATCTGTTCTGTAGGAATCAGCATCAGGTTTCGAAAAAGGCGTTCGTGTGAAACCCAGCTCGCGCTATTCGTCCACGAGACTCAGAGGGCTATAGACACGGGTTCTCAGTAGATGCTGTGTTTCTCCACTTCAGCAAGGCGTTTGATACTGTTCCCCACAAACGTTTAATGAACAAAGTAAGAGCATTATGGTCTATCAGACCAATTGTGTGATTGGATTGAGGAATTCATAGATAACAGAAAGCAGCAGGTCATTCTCAATGGAAAGAAGTCTTCCGAAGTAGGAGTTATGTCAGGTGTGCCACAGGGGAGTGTTGTGGGCCCGTTGCTGTTCACGATATATATAAATGACATTGCGGATAACATCGGAAGTTCACTGAGGCTTTTTGCGGATGATGCGGTAGTATATAGAGACGTTGTAACAATGGAAAATTGTATTGAGATGCAGGAGGATCTGCATCGAATTGACGCATGGTGCAGGGAATGGCAATTAAAGCTCAATGTAGACAAGTGTAATGTGCTGCGAATACACAGAAAGAAAGATCACTTATCATTTAGCTACACTATAGCAGCAGCAACTGGAAGCAGTTAATTCCATAAATTATCTGGGAGTAGTCATTAGGAGGGATCTAAAATGGAACTAACATATAAAATCAATCGTCGGTAAAGAGGATGCCAGACTTAGATTCATTGGGAGAAATCTAAGGAAATGCAGTCCGAAAACAAAGGAAGTAGGTTACAGTACACTTGTTCGCCCACAGCTCGAATACTGCTCACCGGTGTGGGATCCGTAACAGGTGGGATTGATAGAGGAAGTTGAGAAGATCCAACGGAGAGCAGCGCGCTTCGTTACGGGATCATTTGGTAATTGTGAAAGCGTTACGGAGATGATCGCTAAACTCCAGTGGAAGACTCTGCAGGAGAGACGCTCTGTCGCTCGGTATGGCCTTTTGTCGAAGTTTTGAGAACTTACCTTTACTGAGGAGTCTAGCAGTATATTGCTCCTTCCTACGTATATCTCGCAAAGAGATCGTGAGGATAAAATCAGAGAGATTAGAGGCCACACAGAGGCATACCGACGAACAATACGTGACTGGAATAGGATGGAAAATCGATAGTGGTACTCAAGGTACCCTGCGCCACACACCGTCGGGTGGCTTGCGGAGTATGGTTGTAGATGTAAGTCAAAGGCTAGTGTAAGGACAGTTTTACAAATTACACGAAGAGTTACAAAACCACCCAAATAAATGCTTTCAATACAATGGAATGAGTAAGGTTAGTTCTTATACACTGCTTCAGGCATTAGGACAGAATGTAACAAAACAAGATACGACATAGAGGAAGCGTGTAACATCTAAGGAGCGCTTACCAGTAGCTTTGAGGCTAGCACACATTATTTCATTCAATAGTTTTTATTTCCTTTTTACATTATTGATCAGATACATCAACAAAATCATTTTATTCAACAATTGTTGTTATCATTTTACACTACTGATAAGATACGTCAAGAAAATCGCACGAATGCCTTCAGCAAAGCAAGCTGCCTTCCAATCTTTCGGAACGCTATGCTCTGCTAGAGACCTACGATACACCACAGCGAGAAGGGGGGCCAGTTCCTTCGCGTACTCTGTGTAAAAACGAACTGGTATCCCATCAGGTGCTGCGGTCTTTCCTATTTTGAGCGATTTTAATTGCTTTTTCTATCCCTCTGTCAATTAATAAAGGAATGAAGGCTGATAGGTGTGGTATGCAGATAAGGGATTATTTTGCAAACTACTTTGTGACTCTACAACCATCAGTACCTTGGCAATATGAAAAAATTTAAACTGTTATAATTGTGATGTCTACATGAATGAATAAAATAAGTGAAGCATGAAATACCTTTGTTATTCTATTCTTTTCTGGTCCAGACAGTTCAGTCCAGTTCCCAATTAGGCTGCAGCATACATCTCCCCTCAGTTTCTCTTTCAAATTGCGATCACTGTATTCTTTTAATTTACTGTTACAGAGAGCTGGTCGCTTTTCTACTTCTGTAATGAGTCTTTCTGAATCGACACCACAACCTACAACGTCATCTGTAGCACAGCTTCCGTTATCAGACATTCTGTTGGCTCACTGGACTCACTCGTATGCAGCACAGAGCGGGAGCGACCGAGAAATCGCGTCGCTAGTGCGCACGTCCCCGTGCTGTTGCCTGCTACTCATTCCACACCTGCGACAATCGCGTCGCGCGTCAAATAGGGCCGACTGCGTCTTTTAAATCGCCGCTACTTTTTTGTCGCACGTGCTCGCTCTAAAATTCGAGCTACCGTGTTCCATTCTTGCGACAAATACCTCATGCAACGAAAAATCGCCAGTGCGCGCCTGGCCTTAGGAAAGAAAACATTTTAAAATTAAAGAATAGGAGAAAGGTTTTTATTTTTATTAAAGAAAAGTGTGATTGGTGGTAAAAAAATATAAATTTTGATTTACGTGTTATTAACTGTGGTGGCTGTTGCAATGTTTGAGCAACATAACAAACCTGACCTTAATTTCGTGGTTGGTTACCTTAAACTCGTGATTAATGCAAGTGGTGTAGTTAAATTTTGAAAATATTAAGCAAGACAATTAGTGTAATTAACAAATACTATGACCCCTATCTGACAAACTTTTCAAAAGATCACTCACCTTTCCTTTCCTTACAAAATCTCCTACAGAGACTGTACACACACAGATAGCAGAAATTAACTTACTCCGTCTGTGCAATGCGTACGACTCAATCAGTACGCTAATGGTAATGATAATTTAGAAAATTATGAATAGTAGGATTTTTAACATCAAGTGATTGGCAAGTGGGTGCAGTTCAACCACTAAAGTCAGTATCTGATAAAATTAATTCACTCAAGCAAATACGAAATTTAAGTAAATCAGTGTTAATTAATGCTATGCATACGACATTAGTACTAGTTTGGTTCTTTGTAGGATACATGTGGCGGTGGCTACTGTTGTTGAACTCAGTGCAAAACGAAATAGAAAAATTCTCCATTAATTCAACTGTCTGTTATCTTCTACCAACAATTTTAGCAAAATTTTCTTAACTGAATGATTATCACAGTCTCTAACAATTAATGACACTCACTTGATTGTAAAATTGTGTAGAAACATTATTCATGCATTA
The DNA here is from genome assembly GCA_026315105.1 of Locusta migratoria. NCBI lineage: Eukaryota > Metazoa > Arthropoda > Insecta > Orthoptera > Acrididae > Locusta > Locusta migratoria. Next base: position 269,255,953 of record CM048750.1, read on the forward strand.
TTGAGGATTGTCATACTAATCACGAATGGTTCAAATAAGATAGCAAAATTGCTGTCTAATGTTCTTGTATTTTAACAAAACTTAAACATGCATTCACAGTAAAGTACAACAAATAGCATTTGACTTATGTTATTTATCAGCCCAGCGACGTGGTACTCTGCTGTGATATAAATGGTACATAAATTCATACAGAAATCATTTTGATGGTGACTCCTCCTTTGTCAGCTTGCTAGCAGTTCGCCGTGATACTTCGCGAATCGCGTAATTAATAACGACCGTTAGCGTCCGCGATGACGCTACCGCGTTTCGGACGTCTGCGACCGTTACCGAACACGTAACGAATTTATGCCTCAGCAGAACGAACGAATAAATGTTTCATTAAGATCAATTCTTACTTATGTTCACTGGTTTCACATAAACTTTCATATCGTTGCACTTATAACAAATTAGAACTTTTACTTTGTTTCAACTTTATTACTTATATTGTTTGAGCACTCCGCGAACCGCGTACGAACGTCTGATCTACGTCACGGGGCGTCAGATACTGCTGCTTGCCTGCTTTCCCACAGGCGAGCGCTGCTATACGATAAAGTCTCTGACCTGAGGAGCCATATCGATAACTGTTCACAGAGAAATATTTTACATTGACAAATTAAACATAACAAGTAATCACAGTCATATAGAAAACATACAAAGTACAAATAAAATAAAATAATATATACATAAACAATTACAATACAGATAATAAATAAATGACAGAAAATGTTCACAGTTAAGTTACCTACATACATTGTGCATCACCATAATTAATTAAGTCACATAAGAAGTTAATTACTACATATTTACTATAAACAGGTTCAAACGAATAAAATGTTTCAAAAGAGTTACCATACAACCGCAGTACACTTTTTTATTTTTTTATTTAATTTATTTATTTATTTATTTATTTATTTATTTATTTATTTTTTTTTTTTTTTTTTTTTTTTTCTCTTCATGCTCGCACTAGTATGGTGACCAACCCTAAAGACACCCAACAAAGTGAGACTAAAGGCGACAACGAAAGTGTAGAGGTCCCCTATGCGGACTCCTCGCAGGGATTATGTCCTCCTCTGCCAACTTCGTATCGGCCATACTTGGCTTACGCACGGCCACATTCTCCGTCGTGAGGACTCTCCTCACTGTCGATGTGGTGTGCCTTTAACAGTCGCCCGCATCTTACTGGAAGGCCTAAATTTCGCCTCTCAAAGGCGGACTTTTAATCCCCCAGACGCCTTAATCCTTGTTTTAGGTGACACTGCCTCTGTGGCTGATTATGATTTAAATTTTATTCATAACAGTATATTATATAACTCCATCTGAGGTACATTGCGTGTCCATTACCTATATGCTCTACACCTGCTTAATATAGGTGATTTTAATGCGTTACAGTGCGGCTGGATGTTCTACTTTTATTTCCGAGACCACTCAGCCTAGATACTCTAGTATTTTCTTTTAAATCTCTCTTCTTTCTTTCCTTTTATTTGCGTTTTTATTTCTGACAATTTACGTCTACAGTTTAATGTAGTTTCTTTCATGTCATTCCTGTGATTGGAAGAAGGGACTATTACCATTGTAGTTTAGTCCCTTTAGAAAACTAACCAACCAACCAAAAACATGCTGATCTTCATATCATAACCCTTTCACCTCTGATCTAGCACTGAAATATTATATTCCAACCTTTCAATCGAATCTGCCATCACAACTAAGTCATCTGCATATGCGAGACTGCTTATTTTATTTTCACCTATTTTAATACCGCCCTGCCAGTCTACAGTTTTCAGCATATGATCCATGAATAGCATGAACAACACTGGTTACAAGTTACAGCCTTGCCTTACCCCTGAAACTAACCTGAATCGTGAACATAATTTGCCGTCTACTCCAACTGTGCTGCCTGAGAGTCTACGTATAAAGATCTTTAATTGCCTTCAGAAGGATACCTCCTATTCCATAATCTTGTAGGTAAGGGCAGAATTTTTTTTTGCAATGATTCTCTTTCGTTGGTGTTGTCGCCAAGATTAAAGTTAAGTACCGGTATCGAAATTTAATAAATTGAGGAATATTACAATGAATAATAATTTTGAAGAGAGGAGCGCTGAGGAAAACATGAAAGATTCCGGCATCGGGATTTAGCGGTAGTGCTGGCTAGCATAAAGATAACATCAAAACAAAGCGGCAGAATCCGCTCTTTATCTGGCGGAAGAAATCAGGTTGTATTGCAGTCATATCACTGCAGTCTAACCTGTCTGGAACAATTAGTTTTATCACTGTAAACCGATGCTTGATCACGTAAGCTTCGCATGCTAAAGTTTCATGACCATGTTTAATCCCAGTTACAATTAGTGGTTAAAATTGCAAGATTATCGGACTTCGTGTAACGAAAAGAAGAATTACTGCAGGCATTGAAATAAAAATCAATACAAGTTGTGCTTCAGTGAAAGTTGCATCTGGAATGTTCTTACGGAATTGCGAAGCGATTCATAAGAGTGGCCAAGCATCACTTTATAAATTATGCGTCTTGTTGGAAACAAAGATGACAACATTAGTGAAAATGGGCAAAGGCATTTTGAATCAAATAATTATTACAAACTAGCTAAACCCGGCCATGCTTCGCCGTGACTCACACTCATATGAAATAAACAGAAAATGAAATACTGTAACTTATGTCAACATTTGATCACAGAGAGAATGCTTCAGTCATATCAATATCATTTGTTAGAGTACCGTGGATGTGCGAAACGAAAGTTGTAAAAATATAGTTTCACAGATACTCATTATTTTAAATCCATAAGATAGATTACATTTTTTGTCGTTCGTTTTCTCCTCAAACATACAGATTAGTTTCACAGATACTCATTATTTTAAATCCATAAGATAGATTACATTTTCTGTCGTTCGTTTTCTCCTCAAACATACAGATTAGTGACGTATAATTCACCTTAGTACAAAAGTATTGTTTTCTACATTCTTGCCAACTATTTCCCATCCACTATGTCTATCTCCTGCTTCCCCTCTATCTAATCCCCTGCCTCTGTTCATCACTCCCTTGAGATTTGAATAGGGTGTTCATCTCACACCGTTGGCGTCGTTTAAGAAGCGATATTCCGTCACTAAGGGGGTGAAATAGGGGATGAAAAGTTTTTTGAAAATACGCTGTCATCTAGTTAATTTTGAAGCTAGACCTAGCTGGATTCTTGGTTAGAATTAAAAAAAAAGGTGTCTTTTACCTTTTTCTGAAAATCAGCCATTAAGGGGTTCAAATAGCAGATGAAAAGATTTTTGAAAAATGTTGCTATTAGGCCAGTTTTGAAGCCTGAACTACAAAACTTGGTATTTCGAGTCTTGGTTACAATTGAAACAGTACGTGTGCATCTCCCCTCCCCCTCTTTGTCATTGCCTACCCTTCCTGTATCTCGTCTTAGAAGTCTTAGAAATATGTCTAGTGTTATGTTCAAAATCTTATATCTCCGAAAGTTCTTGACCGATTTAATTACGTAGGCTTCCGCGGCCAGCATCTTATGACATAAAAGTTTTCTGGGTGTTGTACTGCGTCATGATGTAAGAAGGCTTAAAAACTGTACGCGTGTTTTGTAATGTAGAACCTTTCGTTAAATCAGACAATAAATTGTTCATTAACACAGCTATTTGGTTTAATTATGGCCCTGATCTTAATGTACAAGAAACAGTGCATTAAATTGATTTTGTGCGCAACGGATCTTTTAAGTAAACAACTGTGACATGTAACCTTTTGAAACAGACACTGACTATACTCAAAAATTTTGACTGCGAGAAAGATATAAGAAAAACCACAAATCACTTTCCTAATGCTTGACTGTGAGAATTAATGTCGATCAGTTATTATTGAAATCCAAATCAACTATTATCTTACTATCGCACCAATAATGAAATATGTTCAATAATGTTATTCAAATCAACACTCCACTAAATCAAGTAATTATCAAATGAAGGAAATGGGTTAATTTTCTAACTACGTAAATGAAATATGAAACAGGGTTAAGTTACTTATTATTGATAAACAGCATTACATTACCTACATAATACAACTTCTGACTTGCTGGCAAAGCAGCCTCTGCTCTACATCGGAGCCATACACACAACCCAACCGCTCTCTAAGCGAGCTGAACCACTAGTCCTACTCTCTGTGTCTCTGCACGAGCTACAATGCTATGCAATACATGATCTTTGCCAGAGATGAAACTTTACACATATCGATACATACAGTAGAAGCGATATTATACATTTTCTTGCAAGCAAGTTACTCGATACAAAACAGGAGGCACAATATTAGACATTTTCTTATAAAAATAATTTTCTATGGACACGTTTCATCACCCCCCTCCTACCTATTAAAATTTTGTAGGGTGGGTGATGCCAATGGCATTGCCTAGCCAGCAAAATTACTGAATTTCAAGTCCAAAAATCCATTAATGACATCCAAAATTTAACAAGATCAAAACAACAGATGGAGTACATAGAAAATTTAAAAAAAAAATGTGACAGTCATAAATACATGCCATTTTACAGAACAGTACCATCAAAAGTCATGCATGGAGAGGTACAGGGTGTGACAGGCATAAGCAAATGTCAAAATTTACCGAACATCAGCAATAAGTGGAATATATGACAATTATACATAATGGTAAACATAAGTATATATATAGAATTTCAGAAAACATAGTTTGACAAATGATACAGTGGAGAAAATGAGATAGCTAGAAGTAATACACAAATGGAAAAAAAATATACAATAATAAACATGAACATATACAAAGTTTTACAAAAGATATTTTAACTAATGTCATCATTCTTTAAGGAAAATGTGGTAATTACAAGTAATACACACAGTAGTGTAAGTTCCATGGGTTTACATTTTGTACAAGAGATCAGTATTTTGGGAACATAAAATGAACATTTGTATCTTGTGCACAATGTAGTCTATGTAAATTTTTAGTGCACTTAGTATAAGATAAAGTGTCAGTTTTGTATTCTGTGATGCATTTAAAATGCTATACTTTCATGGATGCTAGAACATACATGTAGAATTTTTGACTACACAGGCTTCTGATTATGTACAAAATAATGTTACTGCTTCAGCACAATAGGATTTCAATATAACGTTTGTCAATCGAATAGGCACAATGACATTTCAGACTAAGTATATGTATCTATCAAGAGCACAATTTTATTTTGGTCACTGACTGTGAAAGAACCATGAAATATACCTAAACACTGGTAATGAACCTGTGGACAACGTTTGCAATGGGAGGCACTGAATAGTATATGCACACGAATAGCACATTAGCTCCTAACATTCATTTTAGGTCTGCACACGAACACAAAACACTGTAAGATTACACCACACTGTAGGCGGGCTGGCTGGTTGCATTGAAGTGGAAGTCATGGGGAAAAGGTTCTGATGTATTCCTCCATGCAATTCGACAACCAAGTGTGCTCCAACCAACAGAGCTATTAGCAGACTGCATCAGCATAGCCAAAATTAGAGCAAACTGGTGGTGGGTGGCCAAGGCTGCAATGGACAGTACTGTGTGGCCAAACATCATCCAACAAACATCTTCATTAAAAGGCCCAAAATCAGTGGTGTATAGTGACTCGTCCATTGTTCTGTGTGCATTCTGGAATCTCGTGTGCGAAATCGCCACTTCCCATGCGTGTCCAAAGTACATGAAATAAAGCATTTTACACACAAATTAGTAACATAGTCATGATATTTCAGTTTAGACTGAAAGAAAAGTCATTGATTAGAACATATCTACAGAAATATTTTCCCACAAATTCAAGTGGTACAAATGGGGTCATGGTATTAAACCATATTTTTACATTACAAGTAGTGTCTTGAAGACGGATACATTTGAATACTAATGAGTAATTTAATTCTTATTTTAGAGTATCTACAACATTAGTGTCATTTCATATAAGCACAAGGCTTTACATACTATGTACATATTGCTTTACAAACACATAATCGTATGAAATACATTGAGGGTGCTTGTCATCAATTTGGCATGATATAACTTAAATTGACATTCCAATTACCATTAGTTCATATCTCTTTAAATTAATATATATCACTATGATGGTGATTACATTACCACAAATTATAACACTTAAATTACATAAGTTGCCATGGCCAGGCTTTTGTCTCAACTGAGCTACATATTTCATTGCCTTAAGGTATAACACATCAGGGTAGTTTCGTGAGAATATCAAAAGAGGTTCAAGTCAACAGGTCATGTCTGTGTCTGTCTGGGTCAACAGTAGGGTCAAACAAAACAATTAGTGCAAATTTTGGCACAGTACTAGATGTACATCACAGTAAATCATCCAATAACATAAACACAGACGTAATATTCGTTAGGCATAGCTGCAGATTTTCATCAACAAGATCATCAATAAAATTTGGAAGATAGTAGTAAGCAAAAGCAAAATATTTCTGTGCATTATCTTTCTAGACTTAACTAGGCGCAGTTTATGGCATAGCTGCAAGTTTGCAAGATAGATGGCTGTGTGGAACGTATAAGCATAACCATACATTGTCATTGAGCTTCATTATAAAATTAATTAGCATAGTGGTAGGGCTTAGGTATATAATTAGTGAGCATAGCGGTAAGCTTTGATTACAAGAGCAATACGCATAGCTGCAAGCATAATTAGAAATATTCATTACACATAATTACAAATAATTACAGATCATCAGAAGGATATGAATCTCACCAATCACACATGCCATTAAAGGCACAATGCATCAATATACAAAATGGTGCACATAAGCACAAAGAGAAAACACAAAAGGGCAGTGCGAGTAAGCACATAAGAAAAGAACAGAACATAGCATCATTAGCAACATAGCGATTCTCCTCATAATTGCTTCATAATCATTGTATAATCTCGTCATCATTAGCAACATAGCGATTCTCCTCATAATTGCTTCATAATCATTGTATAATCTCGTCCACATAATTACATTTATCAAACATCTTTGACTGTTACCAATACCTTCCTTACCATCATTTATCCATAAACAATAATGCATTTTAAAGACCACCATGACATATTGTGTATTGCCTTACTCATCATCCTCCATAATGTTCTTGGCTTACCAAATGCTCATGTCAACTCAAAAATCTTCTTCACTTGCTCAGAACTTCGTAAGTTATGCAATTAGTAACACAGAAGAAAAATCTGATATTTTCTGAAACATAGGAACTTGATTAGATTACACAATCAAAAATTTCCATTAATTTTATTTGTCTTGCACAGCCACAGAGTTCGTTATATGCAAATTGCAAGATAATCAGAGTTTCGTATGACAATATCCCAGCGTAGCACAGAGCATAAGTATTCAGAGTTAGAGAAAAGTAACAGTGAGAAAAAGAGGTAGATAGAGCGCACTAAGGAAAAGCGGAAGAATAGTGACACTCAGCTCGAGAACGGGGCACCAATCGCCACTTGGTGTGTCCAAAACAGATTAATGGACTCTCTACCCCAATTTTATTCCTTGAAAATTTTAATATTGGAAATGTGGTGTATGCCTTTCGACTTGTGCGTCTTTAAAGTTTCTACCTCAACGACGTTGTCGTGGATGATACGTTTGATTCGATACGGACCATTGTACAGTAAGAAGAATTTGTGAATCATAGATCTTCCCTTGTGGGATAAGTGGTGGGATCTAATTAATACCTTTTGTCCTACATAGAGTTGTTTAGCATAACAATTACGTTGAGAGCGTTTCCTTTTTTCAGCGGCTTTCTTAATGTTTTTAAGCGCCAATTCAATGATCTCATGATGACGTAGTCTTCTGTGTTTAGGAAAAGGTATCAATTCCTTGATACGGTCGGGAGGTTGCTTGTTTTTCAGAACCAGAATTGGTGAAAGACCTGTAGAATCATTAGGAAGTTCATTTATGATATTTTGAAATGAAAGAAGATATCTATCCCATATGTTGTGTCGTCGGTAGCAATATAGCCTACAAAGTTTTCCAAGTTCTTTCATCACTCGTTCACAAGGGTTAGAGGCAGCATGATAAAGTGATATGAACACAGGTTTGATGTTTCTGCGCCGCAACATCCGTGCCCAATCATGAGAACGGAATTGAGGTCCATTATCGGAGATGACTTTATCTATATGGCCAACATCTTTTAGGAAGTTTTTGACAAAGGCGTTAGTTACTGTCTTCGCCGTGGCACGGCGGAGCGGAGTAAAAGATACAAATTTTGATGTGAGCTCAATAGCAACGAAAACAAAAGAGAAACCATTGTTAGTTCTCGGAAGAGGTCCAAACAGATCAACGGCTGCTAATTGCTTTAATTTTGAAGGTATAATCGGAAAAAGTGGAGCAGAATGCGATATGGTCGGCGGCTTTGCTTTCTGACACAATTTGCATCGAGATAACACATTGCGTATACGTTTCTCCATGTTGATGAAGTAACAAGAGTCGCGTAATTTCGCGAAGCACTTCTTGGCACCATAGTGTCCGTAACTGAGATGAATATACCAAATCAATTTGTTCACGGACTCCTCCGGAACACACACCAACCAAAATTGACTGTCGGGGGCTTTACGTTTGAAGAGAATGTTATTATGGATAATGTAAAATTGTCTGATGGAAACATTATATTTATCATGCCATTTTATTTTAATATCTCGCCAGATTGGATCTTTGTCTTGTTCTTTAGCAATGTCAGAAAATGTGGCAGATATGTAATTTTCGAAAGCAACTTGCTGCATATAGAGGATAGTAAAGTTATTTTCTAAGTATGCCTCTTCCGTCGCCTTGATGAGCCCAACAGGCGAACGAGATAGCGAGTCTGCAACGATGTTTTGTTTACCAGGAATGTAAATTACAGAGAAATCGAATTCTTGAAGGAACAAAGCCCATCGTCTAAGTCTATCATGGTTAAGTTTTGCCGACATGAGGAATTGAAGTGCACGGTGATCCGTGTAAACTTTAGTGTGTCTGCCAAACAAGAAATAACGGAATTTTTCGAATGCCCAAACTACTCCCAAAGCTTCAAGCTCAGTGACGGAATAGTTCCGCTCTGACTTGGATAATATGCGACTAGCAAATGCAATAGTTCTCTGTGTGGCAAAGCCATTTTCTTCATCCTCTTGAAACACGTGAACGCCAAGTCCGAATTTTGAACTATCGGTAGAGATGCAAAAGTTCTTAGACAAATCTGGATGGTGCAGAATAGGTGCGTGAAGGAGTGCATCTTTTAAGCAAAGAAATTCTCTTTGGGCAGCTTCATCCCAGAACCAAACAGTATTCTTTCCAGTTAATTCATATAATCTGGGAGTAGTTAGGTCTTTCAAATTTATAAAACGGCGATAGAAATTAATTAAACCCAAGAAAGCTCTTAATTGGCGTTTAGTAGTGGGAACAGGCATTTTCATTATCGCCTCTAACTTTTCGGGTCGGGCTGGATCCCATCTTTAGAAATAATGTGCCCTAAAAATTTAATCTGAGAACGACCAAACTGTGACTTCTCTAAGTTGACAGTAATCCCGGATTGAGCAAACACTTCAAGTAAAGATGCCAACGTACTGTTATGTTTTTCCCAGGAAGATTCTGCAATTAAAATATCATCAACGTAAATTGTGATTTGTTGTTTTAAGTGCTCAGGGAGTGTGGCATTCATCGCACGGATGAAAGCAGATGAGGAGATGTTCAGTCCGAAAGGCAATTTACGGAACTGATAACAGTTTCCGAAGCAGAGAAACGCGGTATACTTCCTACAGTTGGGGTGCAGTTTCACTTGCCAAAAACTAGACCTAAGATCTAATGAGGATAAAACTTTGACACCATAGAATTTTTGTAACAATTCTTCAAGGGTTTGGGGTCGGTCGGTTTCAGGTAAAATGATAGTGTTAATTTGTCTGGAATCGAGCACTAATCGAATTGACTTATCTCTTTTTTCAACAATGTGTAGGGGACTGTTATACGAGCTAACTGCAGGTTCAATTATACCTTGACTGAGCATGGACTGAATTTCAGCCTTAACTCTTTCCCTGTATACTATCGGAATGGGATATGGAGGTACAAAAAATTTATTATGTTCTTTGATCTTGAATTCATAGAGAAAATTTTTTATGGTACCAGGACTGTTAGCGAATACACGGGAATAACGCCGCAAGATAAGGAACAATTCTTCCTTATCACGTTCTGAGGCACCTTCAACTTCTACTAATTTTTTCTTAATGATGTCAGAAATCAAGTCAATTCGCTCAGTCTCGAAATGTTTATCTGTTATATCATCATCAGGTTTGACATCCTGCGTCGCATTAGAAATAGATAAAAATTTTAAACAACTGGCACCTTCTTCATATCTGGTAATCCAGTCTTCGAATTTAATTTGAATGGCATTTTCCTGAACAAAAGCAGTGGCACAAGCCGTATTGAAATCTAAAATAACCTTGTACTTGGATAGGAAGTCCACACCTAATATTATCTGTGTAGTTAAGCGGGGGACAATCAATAGGTTGGCGGAAAAGATATGACCTTGACATAAAAATTCTACGTATGTTTGCTGTCGAATTTCGACAGGTTTGCTAGAAATGACGCCACGAATTTTAGTACAATGCAAAGGCAGAATGGGACCATTAAGCAAGTTCTGATATTTCTTAAAAGTCACTTCACTGATTACTGATACTGGGCTACCAGAATCTAAGACAGCAGAAAGATTGATTTTGCCAATTTTCACAGATACAATAGGGTGAATTGGAATATCGAGACATTCTACCTTGTCTTCTAATAGTGCCTCTTTTATGTCATCTAACTGTACAAATTTTACGTCTTGTTCGGTAGAAGGTTCATAAGAAATTTCTTTGTTGAGACAAGTGTTACCAAGATTAATGAGGCTCTCACAAGATAAATACTTTTCGAATCTTGATTGTTCATCAACTTCGCATTCGCTATCATCGTCATTAGAAGACATGTAATTGTCTATCCAATCAGCAACAGAGGTGTGCTGCAAATCTAATTGTTCGAAATCACTTTTTGCTGTTCCAAGGTTACTGTTAGTTGCATTATTGTGTGGCAGTACTGTGTCCTGCCTTTCAAAGTACATGACCGGTCTGTCATATGCAATTGTTGGTTGATACTGTAAGAATTTTATTTCGTATATAGTGTCTTCCTCAGAGTCTGAAGACGAAGCTTCTGTCTCCCAATCTGAATTATCGTCATTATATTGCTGATCGACAATTATCTCGTTTAACCGTTGGGCAGTATAACGTTTGTTCGATGCTTCTTTATTTGTATCTTTAAATCTGATAGTACAATTTTTGTTACTGTCATTGCTTTCAGGAGTAACGGCTTTAGGTTTTGACACAATTTGTGTCGGTTTTGCCTTATCACTTACTGAGGTGCTACCAGCATCAGTATTGTGCACTTCCGCACAAACTACTATTCTGTTTTGTTCGGGAGGTTGTTCATCGTAATCTTCCTCTCTGTGAGGTAGTTCACAATGAACAAGTTTCAGCGTATAGTTAGGATCACACAAATTCTGTACGGCCGAATTATTTGCCGTCGAGTCCGCTAGTCATACCTGACGCGGCCCCTTTTTTGACGAATTGTAGCGTGGATTAGCAGGTCTGATTTCAATGTTTTGCTCTTGTCTTTCCGGGGTACGCGATCTGCTTTGGCCCTGATTTGTGTTTTCGTATCGTGGAAGGCGATCACGAGAATTATCGCGTGTGCCCTCCCGACTACGCTTCTCAGCGTTATTGTTGTGATTTTCAGTCTCGCGATCACTATCAGTATTGCGTCTATCACGCCAATTAGTATCATTCGAAGTATTGCTGTTATGATAGTAATTATTGTAGCGTCCTACGCGACCAAAACCACCACCTCGGTTGCGGCCACGAAAACTTCCACGGTTAATGTCACGATCATGAAACTCACCGTTCTCATTGTCGCGACTTTGTTTGTAAGATTCATTAGTGAAAGAGTTATTTTTTGGTTTATCGTCGTGCTCTGAATAACGTTTAGTACGCGGCGGGCTTTGTTGCGACCGGCGATCATATTTGTTTGTTTCAAAATATCGACTGCGCGAGGAATTTTCCTCGTCTTCTTCCTCTAAGTCTTGTAAGAGATTTCTAAAGGCTTCAATATCATTCTTGCATCGTGCCGCAATGGCAATTTGACGCAAGTGTAGAGGCAATTTGTTCAAACAAATTCTGATTAATTCCGCAGGGCAGTAAGGTGCCGATAAAAATTGATTTTTGTATACTAAGTTTTGGAAATATTCCACCGGGCTCGAGAAATTTGATCGCTCAAAAGTTTTGAATGTCGCAATACTGTTTTTAACGCGGTCTTGTGCCGCTTCCGACCAGTATGCGGATAGAAATGAGCGTCGGAACTGATTCTCGCTATAGCACTCTTGTGCAATAGCTCTCATTCTGGTGGCTGGCTCGCCTTCCAGATAACCACATATAAATTCTAATCTGTGCTCAAGTGGCCAATTCGGGGGAAGACAATAATCGAATTGCTGCAACCACTCTTTAGGGTGCAAGTCATTCGGAGAGTTTTTAAATGTCTTGAATTTACGTACAGTCAGGAAATGCTTGTAGTCAAACGCTTCCTTTCGCCCGTGCGGCGTAAGTGGGCGTAAACTACGCACTGCGTCTTCATTGTTGTTACTACAAGGTACACTTCGTTCACGTACCAAGCGACCTACTTGAGTCGAATCATCATTGTCATTTTCGTTCAAATTTTCTTCTACGTCTTCGTATGCATTTCCACAAGTATGGTCAAATTTCCTCTCTATTCGCGCCACGCGATCATCTAATTTCCTGACCTCAGCCTTGTATTGCTGATTAATGGTCATTTGACCTTGTTTGAAACGGTCAAGGGCGAGATATTCATTAGTTTCATTAAACGGGGTAGGATGCGTTACATCAGAACTTTTGTCACTGTTATCACTGATTTGGGTAATTTTAACAGTAATATCCTCAAACTGTTTATTAATTTTATTGATCTGTTCCGTCGTGACTGACTGGAAGTTCTGCAACTTTTCATCAAATAGATTACTCTGTTGCTTCAATTGAGCGAGTTCGGTAGTTTCCATATTTTCGACTCGTGACGCAAGGCTTTCCACTACCGGGTTAATCTCGTCGCGAATATCTTGTCTTATTTGCTGAGATTCACGTTTGAAAGTATTGAGCAGTTGTTCCCTGAACCGATTGTTGTCCTCGTTTATCTTATTAAAACTACTTTGAATACTCACAAACCTCGAATCGCACGTTTGTTCAATTTTCTCAAGTTTTTCATTTAATTTCTGAGATTGTAATTGATTATTGTCAAGTTTTTCATTTAATTTCTGAGATTGTTCCTCAAGTTTTTCATTTAATTTCTGAGATTGTTTCTCAAGTCTTTCATTTAATTTCTGAGATTGTTTCTCAAGTCTTTCACCTTGTTTTTCAAGTTTTTCATTTATTTTCTGAGATTGTAATTGACTATTCTCATTCAACTTAGAGAGCTGTGACAGTAACATCTGCATGAATTCATTTGGTAGTACGTTTTCCATAGCCGTCGCACAAGTATTTTTTGTAGCAGAGCTAGGCGGAACCGATGCATTATTTTCCGCAACCACGTTACAAGAATCGGAATTCTGTATTGTCGAATCCTGTACTTTGTCATTATCCATACTGTCTGTTCCCGAACTAATCTGTTCCGCGTTTTCGGACACGGTATTTAGTGTCGTATTTGTATCAGTGCAGTGAGAAGGCTCTTGTGAAAATTCTTCTTCTCTCCTTGTATCATTCAAGGTCTCATTTTCGGAAGCAGTTTTAGCATCAGCGCGAACTCTCCTATTCTTCGACATTGTTAACAGAATTTTGCAGTAAAGTGACCAATAATATTTATTTTCACCTACTGCTAAATTTTTGAAAATTACACACGGTAATTATGAAAGAACAATAGGCTGAATCGGGCAAGTGCAACATACAATCACAATCGAGATTACGCAAACCGTTAATTATCACACGGGTTCCGCGGTACTAGAACTTTCATCACAACAAACATCAGGCAATATAAAAGAGAGGCTTGTTCAGTAGTAATGCAATTATTTGTATATTCAATTCATCTACTATAAACAATACTACACAATCTCAAGAATGGTAAGTAACAGACTACAGAAACAATTACTATGCTACTGTTGCTACAACAGAGGATGGTGCTACAAAAATTAAATTAAGAGCCAAAAGGTAAGTTGGTTAGTGGAAAAGACAAACTAACTGAAATAAGACTACGTATCTAACTACGTCACGATCCTGTTTGTGAACTATCCTGGCAGAAAGGGCGCCAGATAAAAACTGTACGCGTGTTTTGTAATGTAGAACCTTTCGTTAAATCAGACAATAAATTGTTCATTAACACAGCTATTTGGTTTAATTATGGCCCTGATCTTAATGTACAAGAAACAGTGCATTAAATTGATTTTGTGCGCAACGGATCTTTTAAGTAAACAACTGTGACATGTAACCTTTTGAAACAGACACTGACTATACTCAAAAATTTTGACTGCGAGAAAGATATAAGAAAAACCACAAATCACTTTCCTAATGCTTGACTGTGAGAATTAATGTCGATCAGTTATTATTGAAATCCAAATCAACTATTATCTTACTATCGCACCAATAATGAAATATGTTCAATAATGTTATTCAAATCAACACTCCACTAAATCAAGTAATTATCAAATGAAGGAAATGGGTTAATTTTCTAACTACGTAAATGAAATATGAAACAGGGTTAAGTTACTTATTATTGATAAACAGCATTACATTACCTACATAATACAACTTCTGACTTGCTGGCAAAGCAGCCTCTGCTCTACATCGGAGCCATACACACAACCCAACCGCTCTCTAAGCGAGCTGAACCACTAGTCCTACTCTCTGTGTCTCTGCACGAGCTACAATGCTATGCAATACATGATCTTTGCCAGAGATGAAACTTTACACATATCGATACATACAGTAGAAGCGATATTATACATTTTCTTGCAAGCAAGTTACTCGATACAAAACAGGAGGCACAATATTAGACATTTTCTTATAAAAATAATTTTCTATGGACACGTTTCAGGCTATTACTTAAATAACCAACATTTCCGTCAACGTTACAGTGGCCTTCATCTTCTTGACCGATTGTTTTGAAATACTAATACAACGTACTACTAGATAACGCGCTTCTTTTACATACCTATTTTTAAATATACATCATGTACGAACTTACATAAATTTTGTTGTTTTTATGTAAAAGTTATTGCCAAAACTCGCAAAAGTGTCATATATATATATATATATATATATATATATATATATATATATATATATATATTATGTGTAATATATTAAATAAATAGGTGTCTAAAAACCTTCCTGTGTTACAGTGCAACTTTTGAGCTCAATCGCTCAAGAAATTTTTGAGACTTTCAAACACACACAAACCAACACAACATTATTAGAAATGAACTGAGGTATTTTTACAATTAATAAGTTATAAGCTCACAGTTACACAGTCAATGTGAAGAGACCAAAAAGGAACGTCCGATCTATTCAACAGTAACAAGACGACCGTTTTCCCTCCGGCTCGGTGGAAAAAAATTGAAAATCTCTTTAAAAAAAACCAGGTTATATTTAAAAAAAAAACACAGTCTCGATCGCAAGAGAATTTTTATTGTTGTTAAGCAACCGGTTTCAGTCTGCTTGTAACACCATCTTCAGGCCGACATGGCAGCCGATTCTGGACGGGTTGGAACGGTTGGCTGTGGCCGTTAGCAGTTGGCTTCCAGAGCCAACAGTTAACGACCCGCCCACAATCGGCTGCCAGGGTCTGCTTGAAGATGGTCTCACAAGCAGACTGAAACCGGTTTCCTAACAACAATAAAAATTCTCTTGCGATCGAGACTGTGTTTTTTTATAATATAATTTCACTAACGATCGCTGTCTGTCCAGAAATGTATTCTAAAATTACAAAAATAATCAGGGATATACTGGCAGAGAGAACAGATGCTAGCGACTAGCGTCGCTCATATAATTTTAATACAAAAAAATATTGAATGTAATGCTACATTTTGTGGAAAAAAATGCGAATAATGTTTTTGTCACACCTTGTGTTTTGGCGGCACAAACTGGAATGTAGCTGTGCTGATACTGGGCGGATGTCCTAGCAACGGGCCAAATGTTTGGCACCGTCCGAGGAGGGGTGTGTAGTCGTGACGCCAAAGGCCGGTAAACGAGCGCGCCGGACGAGTCCATCAGCGCGCTACGGCGCCGCCTAACTCCATTAGCGACTTTTAAAATTCATGGCGCAAGTGAATTCGATTGAATTTTTAATGCCGCGGCCCACTCGAGCTGCCCGCCTGCCACGCCCCGTCCGTCCGGGAGTGCAATTTTCACACGCGCACTTTTAATTAACAAAAAAGTCCAAAAAGAGGGGGAGGGGGGAGCAATTAACGGCCGAGGACCGAGTGTCGTGATGTGTCGGAGGGAGGCGGTCGGCGGTCGGCACGACCGCGGTCGGTGTGGGGTCGTGACTGCGCCGCCAGGCAACAAAAGTGTCGGGAAATTGCCGGCTTGATGGACTCGTGTTATTCGCACGTTTGGCCGCGTGTAACACTTTATACGTGCCCTACGGAACGGCCACGTCTGGTGAGCGTAAAGAAAAAAAAACTTAAATTGGAAAGGACGCCCAGAAAGCATCGTGGGGAAGGCGAACCGAAGGCTTTTGTTGTTACTGAAAAAACACCAGTGGCGGCGCGTCGTATGTTTCCACTGGTTCAGTGAAGCCCCGGACAAAACCTCGTCCTGAATAAGAAAAAGTAAATAAAATAATAAGTGTCTTTAAACTATCATTATTCGTTTCGATCTTCTGTCAGATTTTAAAAGCAGATTCAAAGTATTTTTATCGCATGAGACCCGAAGAAATTGTGTCTAATGAACAACTGGTAAAGGGACTCCTTGCACAGTTCAAGGGCATTGGTTGGCTTTACTATATATACTGGGAGCGATACCGCACAGTAAACATACTTTCGGTGCGGGCAGTGGCGGCTTGAACGAGGACTGTTTTGGCTTCCCTGAGAAAATCAAATCAAATCAATCCCATGAGATATTACGTCGCGGAGAAAGTACGTATACTAGCCGTAGCACTGCCGTTTAATATACGTGGTATTGGCCACGGCGTTCCAATGCGCATGCGCTGCTGAGGTTCAAATTCTCTTCTGAACCCCCTGGAGCCAGCAGAAGGGCGCCCTGCGGCAAGGAGGAGCGAGGGGAAACACTGCTTTTGACACTGGCGTTGGAGCTGGTGCAGACACCAGCACCTAGCTAGTCGAGTTCTGGCGGTTCCGCACGAATGGTACCGAAACAAAGGCAATGGAGCTACTGCGCACCTTGCCTTTGCGCATGCGCAACTCCTCCATGAAGGCAACATCGTTGTTGTTGTGGTCTTCAGTTCGCAGACTGGTTTGATGCAGCTCACCACGCTACCCTGTCCTGTGCAAGTCTCTTCATCTGAGAATACGTTCGGCAACCTACATCCTTTTGAATCTGCTCACTGTATTCGTCCCTCGGTCTCCCTTCACGATTTTTAACCCACCCCACGTTGACAGTTCGTTGATGTCTCAGAATCTGTCCTACCAGTCTATCCCTTCTCTTAGTCAGGATATGCGAGAAACTCCTTTCCTCCCCAATTCGGTTAAGCACCTCCTCATTAGTCACATGATCTACCCATCTAATCTTCATCATTCGTCTGTAGCACCACATTTCGAAAGGTTCTATCATCTTTTTGTCTGAACTCCTTATCGTCCATGTTTCACTGACATACAATGCTACAATCCAGACAAATGCTTTCAGAAAGGAATTCCTAACATTTAAATTAATATTGGATGTTAAAAAGTTTCACTTGTTTAGAAACGCTTTTCTCTCCATAGCCATTCTGCATTTTATATCTTCTTTACTTCAGCCATCAGAAGTTATCTTGCTACCCAAATAACAAAATTCACCAACTACTTTTATTGTTTCATTACCTAATCTAATTCCTTCAGCAACTCCTGATTTTCTGACATACCATTCCATTACCTTCGTTTTACTCTTGTTAATGTTCATCTTATATCTTCCTTTCAAGACACTGTCCATTCCATTCAATTGCTCTTCCAGATCCTTTGTAGTCTCTGACAAAATTATTATATCATCGGCAAACGCAAACTTTAATTCCCTCTCGAAATTTGTCCTTCCATTCCTTCAGTGCTTGCTCAAAGTACAGATTGAACAATGGCGAGGCTACAACCCTGTCTTACAACCCTTCCCAACCTCTGCGTCCCTTTCTTGCCCTTCGACTCTAAAAACCGCTGTCTGCTTTTTGTATAGGTTGAATATAACTCTTCGCTCCCTATATTTTACCCCTGCTACCTTCAGAATTTGGAAGAGTGTATTCCAGTCGACATTGTCAAAAGCTTTCCCCAAATCTACAAACGCCAAAAACGTAGGTTTGCCCTTCCTTAGCCTATCTTCTAAGATAAGTCGTAATGTGAGTATTGCCTCCGGTGTTCCTACATTTCTCATAAATTAAAGCTGATGTCACCGACTGTATATTGTTTTTGGTGCATTGTAGATTCATCAAAAACAGTCATATTTGGTAAAATATCTTATAGCTATAAGTTAAAGACGCATCAATTATGAAAACCAACAGTAGATGCTTTCATGAGTAATAATAAATCCCTACTGTCCACCTAGCAGGAATAGTCGTGTGGTTAACGACATCGCTCTGTACTGTCAAAGGTAGTGCTTTCGAGACCAAATACAAGCAATATTTTTTAAACCCAATCTTATTTTGAACAGATACTGGAGCAACAATGACTTTTTTATAGTTACTTGCCACATATACTTTCGAAGTTTTTGCAAATGTGTCATGTTTTTGAGGGTAAGTGACATTTATACTCTTCGTAGTAAAATACTTTTAACTGTTTGAAAAGATGTGAGGAAGAGCAGCCTTTGCACATGCGTAAAGTTAGGATGGGGTGCTGCTAACAGCTTGTCTCTTCATCGTAACAGACTCATTTTGTTACCGTCACTTAACAGTGTAATCAGTTATTTACTGTGTTTTAGTGTTCATGTGCATATTCATAATTCGTTGGTGTTTATTATCAAAGAAAAATGAGCAATGTTGAGTATCTTTTAGAAAGAAATTGCTGAGATTTACTTCGAAGGGAGTGTGAAATAAAGAAGCTTGGTACACCGACAAGAAGTGAACCCCGTCATCTGAAGCACGAACTGCCAATGCAAAACACATATGCTCAGTTTACACGATGATCGAAAGTTCACAAGAAAGATTATGTTCTGGTGCAACACTCCGAGCGTACTAGGTCGAGACTATTGTGGTGTGATCATTAGAGACGAGAATTTCATACATTGTAAAGTCCAGAAATTTGCATGCAACCATGCACTATCAGACTACAAAACATGCTTGATCAGCAGAAATAATCTTTAAAATACGCATTATAATTTTTACTCTGAATTTATTTTTATTGCATTTTATGTGATATCATAACAGTTGATTATTTTTTTAGATACCTGATATTCATATTCATTTAATTCATTAATTATTTAAAAATGTTTTATTAAAATTTACGAAGAACAAGTACTGGAGAAAATATTCATAAAGAGACTTGCTTACCTCTTTACTACAACAATCACAGAAATCTGATCTAAAAAAGTCCGTTCGTCGTACCCAATGTCCAAGGAGTGCACTTCTGGAACCCTTACCTGGAGGCATACTGTAGCACACACAAAAAGGGATGTTTTCCATTTCCGAGGTTCACACACACACACACACACACACACACACATACACTGGACATATTCACTGAGAAGACACATTAGCGAGTGATTTCAGTTTTAAGCTAGTGCTCTACGGCCGAAGATCTGTAAACCGCTCTGCAACTGCGTTATTGTGACGTCAGCAGCGGTAGCTGACTTCCACTGTAGCGAGTTAAAAAGTTGTCTCTCTTTGTTATGAAAAAATGAGTGTGTTGCCACGTGGCCAGCAGAGTGCTGTCAAAAAAAAAAAAAAAAAAAAAAAAATAATAATAATAATAAAAAAAAAAATAATAATAATAAAAATCTGGGAAAGTCAGCCTATCGTGAGAATCTTACCGTTACTTTTCTGTTATTTCCCCCTTACCTTTGTTTAAATATTGATTCCTAAAGCGAAAATGAAGTAATAGAAAGAGTGAATTGTTTCCTCAAAACCATTCTAATATCCCGATAACCATGAATTCTCAATTATTCTTTATTTTAC
This sequence comes from Locusta migratoria, assembly GCA_026315105.1. Taxonomy (NCBI): domain Eukaryota; kingdom Metazoa; phylum Arthropoda; class Insecta; order Orthoptera; family Acrididae; genus Locusta; species Locusta migratoria. The sequence continues at coordinate 269,276,330 of CM048750.1, forward strand.
CCAGTGATTGTTATTTATTGGCGTCTCTACTAGGTTACTGAAATAATCACAAATGTTCAAATGTTTGTACAGCTTATGGGACTTAAGTACGGGGTCATCAGTCCCTAAACTTACAAACTACTTACGAACTAACTAATAATAAGGACGACACAAATATCCATGCCCGAGGGGGATTCGAACTCCCGGTCGTAGTGGCCGTGCATACCGTGACTGGAGCGTCTCAGTCCTCTCGGCCACCGCGGCCGGCAAATAATCACAATACTATGTACTGCTATTAACATATCCTGCGCGTAGATCCATTTTCACACAAGTTCTGTTCTAGCATAGGAAGTTCTGTTCTAACATAGGAAGAGCCATTATTAACGTATACTGGTGTGCCCAGTAACTACACTTGTAGACACTTGGCGGTACATAATTCACCTGCGTTTCTTTGTAAGTGACAATGAAAACTCATGTGTGTGTGTGTGTGTGTGTGTGTGTGTGTGTGTGTGTGTGTGTTTGTATAGTTTATGAGACTTTACGGGGTCATCAGTCCCTAAACTTACAAACTACTTATGACCTAGCTAATACTAAGGACGGCACAAATATCCATGCCCGAGGGGGGCATACTGTTTGTATACGCAAATTGTTTACGTTTGTTTGTATGTCATAGCTGATAACATGCTTTTTTTTTTTCCGAGGATAAAATCAAAGGCAAAAACACAACGATGAGAGAGTATTTCGCCAAGATGAAGGTACTTCTCAGATTTTTTTTTAAAATTCGTGTGGCAGTTACTTCCTGCAATTGCTTTTTGCAGGCTCGCTTTAAAATTGCTATTTCTTGCGACGGGTGTATCTTTGAAAGTCTTTCCTTCACACAAAGAATATCTGTTCAGACTATTTCAAAGTTTTGTGTTGAAGTCTTTCAAATGTTCAAATGTTCGTAATTCTATGGGACCGAACTACATTCGTCAGCAGTCCCTAATCTTACAAACTACTTAAACTAAGTTAAACCAAGCTAAGGACAGCACACATCCATGCCCGAGTGAGGATTCGAACCTCCGACGCGGGGGGTCGCGCAATCCGTAACGTGGTGCTCCAGACCACTCGGCTACTCCCGCGCGGCTGTTGAAGCCTGAAAAGCAATTTTAATTTCAGCTCCATAATGCGACCACTCAACGAAATAAATTTTGGTTTGAACATTTGCAGGGTTAACTCCTTGTATCACGCTCTCGAGCTTTTGTGCGACTATTTTTCTGGCACACTACAAATTTATAGTCTTCGTATTATAATATGAAATTAATCAACAAGACGTATACAAACATCATTTTAAATCAACACATTTCTGTTTTTTGTTCATAAAAAACGGTCATTGAGCTTTATTAGAATGGAGAGGATTTTCTGCATCGTCCCTGTAAACCGTAATCAAAAGCACAATTGCAGTTCTGTTCTACCCCATTTATGCAATTTCAACATGTACGTCGCTGTTTCCACACGTAAACATGAAAGCGGCGCAGCGAGCACTCTTCTGCGAATGCGCCTTGTAACGTTTCTGCTATGTTGCGCGCTCCCTACAAATCCGTTACCAACATCACAAACACGAAATATTGGACACCTTAATAAAACTTTACCACCGGACATGTAAAATACCACATTTTCGCGTTCAGTTTGAAATACTATTAACACTATTAGTAAAACTCTTTTAAGAAATAGTGTGTTGATTTAAACATAACTTTGGCTGTCCTTTTCTACGTATTTTTCAATTTTGATAATTTCGTAAATAATAATTACAAACATTTAAAAAGTGCATTACACTTAGTTACGGAAAATGCTTAGCCTATAAAGATACTTATTTGTATAAAAACAACACTGCTACATTAATGATAAATCTGAAGCATGGAATTAAAATTTGTGAGGCGGCCGGGAATCGAACCGGGACTTCCACGCTTTCTAGGCAGACGTCTTATCGTTAGACCACCAGACTGTAGGGACGTATTTCCCATCTCTCTGCATATCCATGGTCCATAGTGACTTTCATGGAAACGCAGGGATTTTTTACACCTCATGTAGAGTCATGGTTGGAAACGAGATGGCAATACTGGTCAAATGGGGGAAGAGAGTCACATCACAAATTTTAATTCTGTGCTTCAGATTTATCATTATTGTCTTTGACATATTCGAGACGAAAATCCGTCTCAGGGATTGTTTATTTGTATTAAACACTGATACATGTTAGAGCTATTGCACAACATTATAACATATTTAACTTTTGTTTAAATAAATTAGGGCAGACCATGTTTTATATATCACTGGATCCCAAATTAAATACTGATCATTTTTCACACACTAAAAATAATAATCCATTTGATACTACGAAACTATTTTCGAAATTAACAAGGCTACTACAACTTTATACAAACCCGTATTTATAAAAAGTTAAACCACAAATTGAAATCTATTAAAATTACGAGTCTAAGAATCAAAACACCAATATGCTAATCACAATCTATTGACTTACCTACGTAAAAATCATAAGTAGAACCCATAATTTGAGTAAGCCGAACATGTGAATTTATAAAGTCATGTTCACACTGTTATTTATACGCCTCCTTTAAACAGAATTACAGTAACTGTGTACAACCAAGTTAACAAAATGTAATTTTAGACAAAATTTATAACCTATTTTTGATCTTGGTTTAAAATTGAAATAAAATTTATGGAATATATATATTTTCATGTTTATGCGGTGCTCTCTCAAATGTTGGGAGAGAGGCCATATTGTGTTAGATTATATCGGTCTGTGTTCCTGACAAGGTGTATTAGCTCTGGTTGTCTGTAATTTAAATGTGGTTGTGCAACAATGGCAATAAAACATTTATTAAAATGTTTAAATAAGTGAGTTCACCATTTCATTTAAGTGATTTGAGGTCCGAAGTAAACCTGGATCAACGGACTTCAACTGCAACGCAGACCGGCCATCTAACATCTAACCCAAGCTAAGTGGTTTTTTGTTTCATAACGTGTATCCCACAATCCCCCGGCGTCCTGTAAAAGGAACTTTTTCTTTAATACGGACACAGTTCGTCTGGACCCATCTTGGGATCGGCAAACTAGAGGGACTCTTCACAGCTTCCATGTGCTACTAGTAAATCGTGTATACTGGTCTTCAGGCCGTCCGTTCGCACACATGTTTGCTGCTGTGACTCGTCCTCGTCGCAACTCTCTTCCCCCATTTGACCAGTGTTGCCATCTCGTTTTCAACCATGTCCCTACATGACGTGTAAAAAATCCCTGCGTTTCCATGAAAGTCACTATTGGACCAGGAATACTCATAGCAGCCACGTTATGCAGAGAGAGATCGGAAATACGTACCTACAGTTTGGAAAAAACCGTCAAAAGTCTCTACGTGTAGGGACATGTCCCTAAGATTGGCAATACTGCGTTTGACTAACGGAAGGCCGCACACCAGGCTACTCGGATTCGTTTCCGAGCGACTTTCGTCTCTTGCGTCCTGCAGTACTCATGGAACTCCTAGTGTGACAAGGGATCCATAATTGTCCGGCTGAGCAAGAAATTCGTTACGACTCCAGTCCTGATGGGTGTCCGGACACTTGCCACGCCGGACATTTGCCACACTTTTACCTGCTCCGAAAGGTCGGCTGTCCCTGTCTCCTCCTCCTTCCCCCCTCTCTCCCCCCCTCCCACCAACCACCCTCCACTGGTCGCTTCCGCATTTCTTGGTGTGACCGTCAGTATGGAAGTTATTATAACGGCCAAGGGCAGACCTTTTGCCCGTTACAGTGGTTATGCGACAATAAGGTGTGGTTGTGCTTGCGCCGAAAAAGAATCATTGCAAGGGGTAAAAGTCGACCACTGTACGTAAGAAGAGCCTTGTCTCAGCACTAAAATTAGTAAATGAGGTCCGTGCTATAAAGCCTTGTTCCGTGGCCCAAACTGAGAACATACTCGTTTCAAATTACTTCAGTAACAGAAAGTTAACACTACAGTGGTAATATACATAGCAGTTCACACGTTATTATACACAGACATTAATAAGCAAGCCACCACACTTAAAATTATCTTAGAAAGGTGACTAAGAAAACTTTTATGGCGCAACGGAATTTAGTCGTAAGAAACATTCAATCTGAGCATGTTCTCAGCACTTGTGAAACAATATTAAATGAAAGAGGGAAGGTGCTTTAAAACTATAATATATAGGCAACTTACGGAATATGCTGAACTTCAACTTGTTTATTCAGATAGAAAACAAGCAAAATGGGGAACCAATTTTGTTAATACAATAAAATGCATCTCTTAAATGGATTAAATCGGACTGTGCCCAGCCTAAATTATACATGATTTAACGCTACTGGGTGGAATGATACACAAACAACACGCATGCACGCAGTGCCACAGCGAAACTCACCAAAAACAGCGTGCACAGGTAGCACAAAACACAATAGACAAACACTTTGAAGCTGGCTCTGGCCTGACGTACCTGTTTTGAGACGGTGCGTGTATAGCAAGGTAAGTTACATCTGAATTGGACCGCGGGCAAACACGCTAACGGCGACACACGGCTACGTTACATGAACGCACTATACTGAAGGTGAAGTGGTTGAAAGTCGGATTCATTATACAAAATCACTGTGGATTCTTAAGTTGCAGTCTGTTAGAAATCGAGCTAGGTACTGGTTTTATAAGAGAAGTGGCGTGAACTCAGGCGACTAGCTGCATACCCCGGAAGTCGGAACTCGGACCGACGTCGTTCCTAAAACCGATAAAATTGAATACAATCAGTTTCCGAAAAATAAAGGAAATTTACTGCATCTAACCCATAGAAATGCTTAGAATTATATAAGGAAGCGAATGAAATACAGCCACACTCGATAGGGAGCGATTACAGAGACTGATGGGGTCCTGTCTCAGAAAAACAACAAAAAGGAAATAATTACAAAGTCGGAAAAATAAAATAAGAATTACGGCATGCGACCCAAAAAAATGTTTAGAATAATATAAGGAAGCTACTGAAGGAGGTTGTACCAGTCTCAGAGAGAATTACTGACACAGACAGAGTTCGCACTACAAGTCGGAGAAGAAAGAGCAACATTAAAATACGCGGAGAGAGAAGATTGCAAAATATTAGTGGAAATCAGAAGGATACCGGCATAGTTACCTGCCTGATGGTCATGGAATAAGCAAGAGAGGAAGCTGAACGCTTTGTTCTATGAACCAACCACGTGGAACAAATATCACTCATGGAAGGAAACGATGAGAAGATTTTTACATGCACTGTACAAAAATGAACATATCACCTATTAGAAATTGGGCCCCACAAAGCTACAAAGTATTTACACAGAGTTCATACACCGCCACACGATAACAAAAGGTTTTAACATACCAAGTCGTTATCAAACTGCAACTAGAATTATCTATTGGAAATCACTGACTAGAAAAATGAGAACACATTTCCGCATATGATCGGAGAAAATATTCGAAGTTCATGAATATTCTAAGTTCAGAAATCTAAGTTAAACGTGCTAGTCAATGAAACGCTACCATCTCCAGAAACAAGAGCAGAACCAACCTTACCTCACCATACGCCCAGAACAGAGTGAACAGCCGCGCCGCCACCAGGGCGCGGGAATAAGCGGGAAGCCACCGAAAGCTGGAAAATCCACGAAAACAGCGGCGGAGGGGACCGAGAGACTCGCCAACCAGTGCGCAACAAAAGGTTGTGGAAACCTCTTTGGTAGTATCAGCAGCTATCGATACTGAGCCAGAGAGAACGATGCAAAGCAAGCTGTCACTCCCCACATTCAAACAGCCATAGATTCACGCACACACTTAAAGGTAAAACAACTGCACATTCTCACAGGGACGGTGGCGTAGCGGAGAAACCGTACTTATGGCACATTAATTAATATGATGATAAATCATTAGCATAACAAAATAAGAAAAACCTAGCATTATTAACTAATATTTTAACACATTAAATAAAAATGCTATTCCTCCAGCCTTGAAAAGACTGGGGTTCAAGTTTTAACAAAATGATAATCTAGCGACATTAAATAAATTATAACTTCATAGAAACTATACAAAAATATATGGAAGACGACACACGGATGTCTTTCAGGGGAAGCTGCTTTCGAAGAACCGAGACGTATTGAATGTACAGAAAATGTCTGAGGACAACCTAACGATGCGACCTTTATTAGTTGTAAAAATAAAAAGCGTGCATCAGACCTAAGGATCCGTAAACCAGGTGGTGGGGATCAAGGTTCCATTGAATAAGTCAGGAGCCCACTATACGGAGGAAGCGGCTACACGGATAGCGCGGGCTGTGTGGCGTGGACTGGGCGGTTTTTATAGGTTAGAGGGCTTTACGGAAACACTAAATGGGCTGTCTCAAAGGGTGCAGGTCGATTACAGGAAAAATATAGATCTGGAACTATCGATAAAATAGTTGTAAATTGTCGTAGCTGTGTCGGGAAAGTACCGGAACTCTAAGTATTAACAGAAACCACCGAAAGCGAAAGTTGGCTTAAGCCGGAAATAAGTTCAGCAGACGTTTTTTTTCAACAGATCTGTGTTCAGAAAGTATAGATCAAACAAAATAGGTAGAAGCGTGTTTGTCGCCGTCAAAAGTAGTCTATCGTTTAGTGACGTTGAACTTGATAGTTTCTGTGAATTATCATGGACGAAGGTAGTAATAGAAAATCGTAAAAAGTTAATAATTGGTTCCTTTTACCGGCTCCCCGGCTCAGACGATACAATAGGAGAAAGGTTCAAAGAAAACCTGTGTCAAATTGTAAATACTCGTACCCGACTCACACAATAATAAAAGGCGGTGATTTTTATTTACCCTCAATCTGATGGCGAAATTATACTTTCAAATCAGGAGGTACGCATAAAACATCATGCGAAATTGTACTCAACGCATTTTCTGTTTATTACTTCAAACAATTAGTTCGTGAGGCAACTAGAATTGTAAATGGATGTCAGAACACCCGTAATTTCTTAGCAACAAATAATCCTGAGCTCATAACTAGCATCAAAACGAATACAGATATTAGAGAGCTGTCGTAGTAAGATTGAATATCGAAAGACCCAAACTTACCAAAAATAGACGAAAGTATATTTTTTCAGGAAAACAGATAGAAATACAATACATTGCTTCTTGAAAAACATTTTCCACTGATTCCAAACACTAAACGAAAGTGTAGATCAGATGTGGCTCCAATTCAAAGAAGTGGTATCGACAGCAATTGACAGTTTTATAGCAAATTAATTAATAAGAGAGGGAGGTTACGCCCTTGGTACGCAAAACAGGTCAGGACACTTGCAAAAACAACGGGAAAGGCATGCTAAATATAAACGAACATAAAATGCCCAGGATTGGTGATCCTACACAGAAGTTCAAAATTTAGGGAGGACTTCAATGCGAGATGCCTATAATACTTTTGATAACGAAACTCTTCCTCGGAATTTGACTGAAAACCCAAAGAAATTTTGGTCATACCTTAAATAAACTAGGGGAAAAACACAAACAATGCCCTCACTACTTGATAGTAATAACGATCCTGCCGATGATAGCGCTACTAAAGCTGAATTACTAAACACAGCTTTTCGAAACTTATTCACCGAAGAAGGCGAAACCAATGTTCCATTTTTCTAATTACAAACAGAGTCCAGAAGTAGTTGAAGTAGATATCCTCGGAGAAGTGAAGCAACTTAAATCACTTAACAAGAACAAGTATTCTGGTCCGGATTGTATACCCATTAGATTTCTATTTGATTATGCTGAAGCGATCATTTCGTCTGCAACATCACTTATTTGATAGGGTGATATGTTTTGCCTCACCAAGGGTATCTACTTCTATGTTACGTTTGCAGCAGTTCTCATTTCGAATTGTGGAATATTTACTTCGTCTTCTTTGGTGAAAGAATTTCGGAGAACTGCATTTAATAAGGCTGCTTTAGTGGTATTGTCATCAGTAACATTACCGTCGCTAACGCGCTGTAAAGGTATTGACTCTTTCTGGAGGTGTAGATAACATAGGACCAGAATCTCTTTGGATTTTCCGCCACATTTCTATACAGTTTCGTTTTGAAAACTATTTACCGAATGTCGCTTTGAACGCCGCGCTAAATTTCGAACTTCAGTAAATCTTCGGCAATCTTGGTGTTTTGCATTCATCTAAATTTTCTGAAAAAACTTTCTGTTCTGTTTTGTGACCATGGGGGATCAGTTCAGTCTCCTTCAATTTATCTGGTAGGAATCCCTCTAGTGCTGTTGATACTATTTTTTTGAATGTAAGCCACGTATGGTCTTCACTTACATAGACTGTCTCCAAGGAAGATGTCAACTAAGAGCTCAAGTGTGTTTTCGAAACCATTTACAATTTGAATGGGCTCGTGAACTAATTGTTCAAAATAATTTAAAAAAGAAGTATTTATAACAATTACGTAAGACGTATCTGCCACCCTATCTGAACTATAATTGTATGAATAGTGTACCTGTTTGTGATGAGACAAGATTTCTATGAACTGTTCAGCAGCTGCATCATGAGAGTGCGGGGGTCGATGAACGGAGTCAGTTATTAATTTATTCCGGTTGTCGAGTATTACATCTGTTCATACTAACTTCAGTTTAGCTCGTGAGCTAGTACACATATTAGATTACGAGTTCCTTAAGTTGTGCTTTTTGTTTCTTTTGCAGTGTAGATCATAGAATTATGGCTTTTCCCTTAAAAAAACAGGATGCCTTCTCTGCGAATCAGTAGATACCAAAGCTAAACAAGGTAGAACAACAGTCTACGTTACAAGCATAGCATTATATAATCTTTCATTTCCTAATTTCAAATATTTTACAATTGTATGCCGACTTTAGGTGACCTGTCAAACATAGACGCTTTTATCTCCATTTTGTGAACGTATTTTCTGTCACTGTTTTGAACATTGTCCTAATACACTTTAATAACTAACGTTTCGCCGCAAGAAAGTAAATTCATGAAGTGTATCGGCCTCCTTTCTTAATTTTTTTCTGATGCAGTTGTACCAATTAATATATGTTCAAATGCAGTGATCATACTTGAATGTTCAGCGAACATTCGAATTATCTTTCTATCGCTCCTTTCGTGTTCCTTCCATGGCGATGGGCCGCGGTGGAGTAGCTGAGCGGTCTAAAGCGTCTCGCTGCGGAGCGCGCGGTTGCTCGCCGTGGAGGTTCGAGTCCTCCCTGGGGCATGGATGTGTGTGTGTTTTGTCCTTAGGTTAGTTTACCTAGGTTTAAGTAGTTTGTAAGCTGATGACTGATGACCACGCCGTTTGGTTCGATAGATTTACAAACATTCTAACATTTGAACCATGACGATGGACTATTTCTATCGCAAACAGTACGTGTGGAAGGAAGCTACCGTACAGACGGAGGAAGAATGGATCCATAACTGTGGTTGGAAGTTCTTATTATACACTAACATATGCACTAACATGAAGTTATAAAGTTATAAATATTTCGATTTCGGGATATTGAAAAGAAGTTGGCAGAGTAAAATTGTGTGCCGGAACCGGGACTCGAAACTGACACCTCTTCCTTCCGCGGGCAAGCGCTCTCACACTGAGCTATCCTCGCCTCCTACTTTCGAAACTTCACAGAAGTTCTTCTGCATAACTTGCAAGACTAGCACTTTCTTCTGCAGGGAAGAATCCTTTGCAGTCGGGCTGGTCACTGTGTCCTCGGTGGCGGAGAGGACACCGCGTTCGCCGCACTTTGCTATTCCATCTAAACCTAGTACAGCGAAGTCATAACTGATTGCAAATTGCGATTTATTTCAACATGCTTCTAGTACGACATTTTGCCAATTGGTACGGCGTGTGGCCTCTTCCAGGGCATTAATCTGTCCATCTAGGAGGCTGTGTGGTTGTGTTACCTTCTGTACGTGGCTGAGAGTGTGAGAGTGGTTTATTTTATTCCAGCAGTGAATTGTCTTGCCTTTGGTGCTGTGACGAAGATTATCCAGTACAGCATTACTGATCTGGCAGTGTTAGCTGTCAACAAAATAACGTTCAAGTAATAAAATACCTCGATACACACGTATTGATACATAAAACACTAAAATTTAATTTTTCCAAAGCTGATTTCATAATGAGGGACTGAAATGGTTAAATGTAGTGCGGATACCTTTCGGCTTACACCCGCTTTTGAGCAGTGGCGGCGCTAGACGAAAACTGGCCGTCGGCGAACTCGTCTTTGCGAGGCCCCTTTCATTTTTTCTTTAATGAAGAAAATATTAAATAAGCTGAATTATACATCAATAATCATTGTACTAATATTAGTATAATAAACGAGTATTACTGCATTGACAAAAATTACAATAAACAAACACAAATTAGAGCATCTTTCCAGCTTTTCGTTTCACAAAATTTAAGATCAAATCTTATTACTAGCCACCATTTCGGCTTCAGTTGGTAGTACTGACAACACAAAGAGTCTTTCTTGGCTCATTGTGCTTTTCAAGTTAGTACCGACTGGCACTGAACATGATTCTGTTTGTTATATAAGCATTTCGATATACTTCTTCCAAATCGTTTTCTAAAATGTACTGAAGAAATTATTTTGTAAGTATTTTAATAGCAGTTGCCTCACTGCTGCACCCATACGGAAATAAATACGGACAACTAAATAGCTGCCGGCCGGGAATGGCCTAGCGCACTAAGGCGTCATACCATGGTGTACGAGATTGCTATCGTCGGGGGTCGAACCCCACCATTGGGTACGGATGTTCTGTTCGTCCGTTGGTTAAGCTAGGGTAAGCTAGCCTAGATATATGTCGTCGCTACATAACCTAGTAGTTGGAAAGCGCCGTTAACATCAAATATATATATTTTAACCATGTTTTGCGAGGCCTCCACAGGCGTGACGCCGTCGGCGGTGGCCGACGTCGTCGACGCCTAGCGCCGCCACTGCTTTTGAGAGTAGTGATAATGGGCCGTCAGGTCAGAGCAGCAGTTAATAACTTGCTGAGGTCTGACCTGGAGTGGACCAGCGACAGAGCAGGGCAGCCTTGGTGCCGGGAGAGCGTCCCTCGGCCACTCCGCCGGCTGGGTCCTTTGTCCTGGGCAGCGCGGCGCACTGGAGCAAAGGGCCCGGCCGCCCATAACTTGCCGGCCAGTCTGGTAGCGCCTTTGGCCCTTCCTCTGCGGTCAACCACCGGCCCGCCGCTCCAGCGAGCGCGCCGCAGAGCGGACAGTCTTCCAACCCACTGACACTTCATCCCAGGGCTGTTGAAAAGGCACTCATCTACATCTACAACCATACACCGCTAGCCACCTGACGGTGTGTGGCGGAGGGTACCTTGAGTACCACTATGGATTTTCCCTCCTATTCCAGTCATGTATGGTACGCGGAAAGAAGGAGTGTGGCCGAGGGCACCTTGAGTACCACTATCGATTTTCCGTCCTATTCTTCACGTGTGGTTCGCGGAAAGATGGAGTGTGGCGGAGGGTACCTTTAGTACCACTATCGATTTTCCCTCCTATTCCAGTCACGTATTGTTTGGGGAAAGAAGGAGTGTGGCGGAGGGTCCCTTTAGTACCACTATCGATTTTCCCTCCTATTCCAGTCACGTATTGTTCGGGGAAAGAAGGAGTGTGGCGGAGGGTACCTTCAGTACCACTCTCGATTTTCCCTCCTATTCCAGTCACGTATTGTTCGCAGAAAGGAGGGGTGTGGCGGAGGGTACTTTGAGTACCACTATCGATTTTCCCTCCTATTCCAGTCACGTATTGTTCGGGGAAAGAAGGAGTGTGGCGGAGGGTACGTTGAGTTGCACTATCGATTTTCCCTCCTATTCCAGTCACGTATTGTTCGCGGAAAGAAGGAGTGTGGCGGAGGGTACCTTGAGTAACACTATCGATTTTCCCCCCTATTCAACTCACGTATTGTTCGCGGAAAGGAGGAGTGTGGCGGAGGGTACCTTGAGTACCACTATCGATTTTCCCTCCTATTCCAGTCTCGTATTGTTCGCGGAAAGGAGGAGTGTGGCGGAGGGTACCTTGAACACCACTATCGATTTTCCCTCCTATAGAGGTAACGTATTGTTCGCGGAAAGGAGGAGTGTGGCGGAGGGTTCCTTGAGTACCACTATCGATTTTCCCTCCTATTCCAGTCACGTATTGTTCGCGGAAAGAAGGAGTGTGGCGGAGGGTACCTTGAGTACCACTATCGATTTTCCCTCCTATTCCATTCACGTATTGTTCGGGGAAAGAACAAGTGTGGCGGAGGGTACCTTGAGTACCACTATCGATTTTCCCTCCTATTCCAGTCACGTATTGTTCGCGGAAAGAAGGAGTGTGGCCGAGGGTACCTTGAGTACCACTATCGATTTTCCTTCCTATTCCAGTCACGTATTGTTCGCGGAAAGGTGGAGTGTGGCAGAGGGTACCTTGAGTACCACTATCGATTTTCCCTCCTATTCCAGTCACGTATTGTTCGGGGAAAGAAGGAGTGTGGCGGAGGGTACCTTCAGTACCACTCTCGATTTTCCCTCCTATTCCAGTCACGTATTGTTCGCAGAAAGGAGGGGTGTGGCGGAGGTTACTTTGAGTACCACTATCGATTTTCCCTCCTATTCCAGTCACGTATTGTTCGGGGAAAGAAGGAGTGTGGCGGAGGGTACGTTGAGTTGCACTATCGATTTTCCCTCCTATTCCAGTCACGTATTGTTCGCGGAAAGAAGGAGTGTGGCGGAGGGTACCTTGAGTAACACTATCGATTTTCCCCCCTATTCAAGTCACGTATTGTTCGCGGAAAGGAGGAGTGTGGCGGAGGGTACCTTGAGTACCACTATCGATTTTCCCTCCTATTCCAGTCACGTATTGTTCGGGGAAAGAAGGAGTGTGGCGGAGGGTACCTTGAGTACCACTATCGATTTTCCCTCCTATTCCAGTCACGTATTGTTCGCGGAAAGAAGGAGTGTGGCGGAGGGTACCTTGAGTACCACTATCGATTTTCCCGCCTATTCCAGTCTCGTATTGTTCGGGGAAAGAAAAAGTGTGGCGGAGGGTACCTTGAGTACCACTATCGATTTTACCTCCCGTTCCAGTCAAGTATTGTTCGCGGAAAGGAGGAGTGTGGCGGAGGGTACCTTGAGTACCACTATCGATTTTCCCTCCTATAAAGGTCACGTATTGTTCGCGGAAAGGAGGAGTGTGGCGGAGGGTACCTTGAGTACCACTATCGATTTTCCCTCCTATTCCAGTCTCGTATTGTTCGCGGAAAGGAGGAGTGTGGCGGAGGGTACCTTGAACACCACTATCGATTTTCCCTCCTATTCCAATCAAGTATTGTTCGCGGAAAGAAGGACTGTTGCGGCGGGTACCTTGAGTACCACTATCGATTTTCCCTCCTATTCCAGGTATGTATTGTTCGCGGAAAGAAGGAGTGTGGCGGAGGGTACCTTGAGTACCACTATCGATTTTCCCTCCTATAAAGGTAACGTATAGTTCGCGGAAAGGAGGAGTGTGGCGGAGGGTTCCTTGAGTACCACTATCGATTTTCCCTCCTATTCCAGTCACGTATTGTTCGCGGAAAGAAGGAGTGTGGCGGAGGGTACCTTGAGTACCACTATCGATTTTCCCTCCTATTCCATTCACGTATTGTTCGGGGAAAGAACAACTGTGGCGGAGGGTACCTTGAGTACCACTATCGATTTTCCCTCCTATTCCAGTCACGTATTGTTCGCGGAAAGAAGGAGTGTGGCGGAGGGTACCTTGAGTACCACTATCGATTTTCCCGCCTATTCCAGTCTCGTATTGTTCGGGGAAAGAACAAGTGTGGTGGAGGGTACCTTGAGTACCACTATCGATTTTCCCTCCTATTCCAGTCACGTATTGTTCGCGGAAAGAAGGAGTGTGGCCGAGGGTACCTTGAGTACCACTATCGATTTTCCTTCCTATTCCAGTCACGTATTGTTCGCGGAAAGGTGGAGTGTGGCGGAGGGTACCTTGAGTACCACTATCGATTTTCCCGCCTATTCCAGTCTCGTATTGTTCGGGGAAAGAACAAGTGTGGTGGAGGGTACCTTGAGTACCACTATCGATTTTCCCTCCTATTCCAGTCACGTATTGTTCGCGGAAAGAAGGAGTGTGGCCGAGGGTACCTTGAGTACCACTATCGATTTTCCTTCCTATTCCAGTCACGTATTGTTCGCGGAAAGGTGGAGTGTGGCAGAGGGTACCTTGAGTACCACTATCGATTTTCCCTCCTATTCCAGTCACGTATTGTTCGGGGAAAGAAGGAGTGTGGCGGAGGGTACCTTCAGTACCACTCTCGATTTTCCCTCCTATTCCAGTCACGTATTGTTCGCAGAAAGGAGGGGTGTGGCGGAGGTTACTTTGAGTACCACTATCGATTTTCCCTCCTATTCCAGTCACGTATTGTTCGGGGAAAGAAGGAGTGTGGCGGAGGGTACGTTGAGTTGCACTATCGATTTTCCCTCCTATTCCAGTCACGTATTGTTCGCGGAAAGAAGGAGTGTGGCGGAGGGTACCTTGAGTAACACTATCGATTTTCCCCCCTATTCAAGTCACGTATTGTTCGCGGAAAGGAGGAGTGTGGCGGAGGGTACCTTGAGTACCACTATCGATTTTCCCTCCTATTCCAGTCACGTATTGTTCGGGGAAAGAAGGAGTGTGGCGGAGGGTACCTTGAGTACCACTATCGATTTTCCCTCCTATTCCAGTCACGTATTGTTCGCGGAAAGAAGGAGTGTGGCGGAGGGTACCTTGAGTACCACTATCGATTTTCCCGCCTATTCCAGTCTCGTATTGTTCGGGGAAAGAACAAGTGTGGCGGAGGGTACCTTGAGTACCACTATCGATTTTCCCTCCCGTTCCAGTCAAGTATTGTTCGCGGAAAGGAGGAGTGTGGCGGAGGGTACCTTGAGTACCACTATCGATTTTCCCTCCTATAAAGGTCACGTATTGTTCGCGGAAAGGAGGAGTGTGGCGGAGGGTACCTTGAGTACCACTATCGATTTTCCCTCCTATTCCAGTCTCGTATTGTTCGCGGAAAGGAGGAGTGTGGCGGAGGGTACCTTGAACACCACTATCGATTTTCCCTCCTATTCCAATCAAGTATTGTTCGTGGAAAGAAGGACTGTTGCGGCGGGTACCTTGAGTACCACTATCGATTTTCCCTCCTATTCCAGGTATGTATTGTTCGCGGAAAGAAGGAGTGTGGCGGAGGGTACCTTGAGTACCACTATCGATTTTCCCTCCTATAAAGGTAACGTATAGTTCGCGGAAAGGAGGAGTGTGGCGGAGGGTTCCTTGAGTACCACTATCGATTTTCCCTCCTATTCCAGTCACGTATTGTTCGCGGAAAGAAGGAGTGTGGCGGAGGGTACCTTGAGTACCACTATCGATTTTCCCTCCTATTCCATTCACGTATTGTTCGGGGAAAGAACAAGTGTGGCGGAGGGTACCTTGAGTACCACTATCGATTTTCCCTCCTATTCCAGTCACGTATTGTTCGCGGAAAGAAGGAGTGTGGCGGAGGGTACCTTGAGTACCACTATCGATTTTCCCGCCTATTCCAGTCTCGTATTGTTCGGGGAAAGAACAAGTGTGGTGGAGGGTACCTTGAGTACCACTATCGATTTTCCCTCCTATTCCAGTCACGTATTGTTCGCGGAAAGAAGGAGTGTGGCCGAGGGTACCTTGAGTACCACTATCGATTTTCCTTCCTATTCCAGTCACGTATTGTTCGCGGAAAGGTGGAGTGTGGCGGAGGGTACCTTGAGTACCACTATCGATTTTCCCTCCTATTCCAGTCACGTATTGTTCGCGGAAAGAAGGAGTGTGGCGGAGGGTACCTTGAGTACCACTATCGATTTCCCTCCCGTTCCAGTCAAGTATTGTTCGCGGAAGGGAGGAGTGTGGCGGAGGGTACCTTGAGTACCACTATCGATTTTCCCTCCTATAAAGGTCACGTATTGTTCGCGGAAAGGAGGAGTGTGGCGGAGGGTACCTTGAGTACCACTATCGATTTTCCCTCCTATTCCAGTCTCGTATTGTTCGCGGAAAGGAGGAGTGTGGCGGAGGGTACCTTGAACACCACTATCGATTTTCCCACCTATTCCAGTCTCGTATTGTTCGGGGAAAGAACAAGTGTGGCGGAGGGTACCTTGAGTACTACTATCGATTTTCCCTCCTATTCCAGTCACGTATTGTTCGCGGAAAGAAGGAGTGTGGCGGAGGGTACCTTGAGTACCACTATCGATTTTCCCTCCTATTCCAGTCACGTATTGTTCGCGGAAAGGAGGAGTGTGGCGGAGGGTTCCTTGAGTACCACTATCGATTTTCCCTCCTATTCCAGTCACGTATTGTTCGCGGAAAGAAGGAGTGTGGCGGAGGGTACCTTGAGTACCACTATCGATTTTCCCGCCTATTCCAGTCTCGTATTGTTCGCGGAAAGGAGGAGTGTGGCGGAGGGTACCCTGAGTACCACTATCGATTTTCCCTCCTATTCCAGTAACGTATTGTTCGCGGAAAGCAGGAGTGTGGCGGAGGGTACCTTTAATACCACTATCGATTCTCCCTCCTATTCCATTCACGTATTGTTCGGGGAAAGAAGGAGTGTGGCGGATGGTACCTTGTGTACCACTATCGATTTTCCCTCCTATTCAAGTCACGTATTGTTCGGGGAAAGAAGGAGTGTGGCGGAGGGTACCTTGAGTACCACTATCGATTTACCCTCCTATTCCAGTCACGTATTGTTCGGGGAAAAAGGAGTGTGGCAGAGGGTACCTTGAGTACCACTATTGATTTTCCGTCCTATTCCAGTCACGTATTGTTCGGGGAGAGAAGGAGTGTGGCGGAGAGTACATTGAGTACCACTATCGATTTTCCCACCTATTCCAGTCACGTATTGTTCGGGGAAAGAAAAAATGTGACGGAGGGTACCTTGAGTACCACTATCGATTTTCCCTCCTGTTCCAGTCAAGTATTGTTCGCGGAAAGGAGGAGTGTAGCGGAGGGTACCTTGAGTACCACTATCGATTTTCCCTCCTATAAAGGTCACGTATTGTTCGCGGAAAGGAGGAGTGTGGCGGAGGGTACCTTGAGTACCACAATCGATTTTCCCTCCTGTTCCAGTCAAGTAATGTACACGGAAAGAAGGAGTGTGACGGAGGGTACCTTGAGTACCACTATCGATTTAGCCTCCTGTTCCAGTCAAGTATAGTTCGCGGAAAGGAGGAGTGTGGCGGAGGGTACCTTGAGTAGCACTATCGATTTTCCCTCCTATAAAGGTCACGTATTGTTCGCGAAAGGAGGAGTGTGGCGGAGGGTACCTTGAGTACCACTATCGATTTTCCCTCCTATTCCAGTCACGTATAGTTCGGGGAAAAAAAGAGTGTGGCAGAGGGTACCTTGAGTACCACTATCGATTTTCCCTCCTATAAAGATCACGTATTGTTCGCGGAAAGAAGGAGTGTGGCGGAGGGTACCTTGAGTACCACTATCGATTTTCCCTCCTATTCCAGTCACGTATCGTTCGCAGAAAGGAGGGGTGTGGCGAAGGGTACCTTGAGAACGACTATCGATTTTTCCTCCTATTCCAGTCACGTATTTTTCGGGGAAAGAACGAGTGTGGCGGAGGGTACGTTGCGTTCCACTATCGATTTTCCCTCCTATTCCAGTCACGTATTGTTCGCGGAAAGAAGGAGTGTGGCGGATGGTACCTTGAGTACCACTATCGATTTTCCCTCCTATTCCAGTCACGTATTGTTCGGGGAAAGAAGGAGTGTGGCGGAGAGTACCTTGAGTGCCACTATCGATTTTCCCTCCTATTCCAGTCACGTATTGTTCGAGGAAAGAAGGAGTGTGGCGGACGGTACCTTTAGTACCACTATCGATTTTCCCTCCTATTCCAGTCACGTATTGTTCGGGGAAAGAAGTAGTGTGGCGGAGGGTAACTTGAGTACAACTATCGATTTTCCCACCTATTCCAGTCAGGTATTGTTCGCGGAAGGAAGGAGTGTGGCGGAGGGTACGTTGAGTTGCACTATCGATTTTCCCTCCTATTCCAGTCACGTATTGTTCGCGGAAAGAAGGAGTGTGGCGGACGGTACCTTGAGTAACACTATCGATTTTCCCCCCTATTCAAGTCACGTATTGTTCGCGGAAAGGAGGAGTGTGGCGGAGGGTACCTTGAGTACCACTATCGATTTTCCCTCCTATTCCAGGCACGTATTTTTCGGGGAAAGAAGGAGTGTGGCGGAGGGTACCTTGAGTACCACTATCGATTTTCCCTCCTATTCAAGTCACGTATTGTTCGCGGAAAGAAGGAGTGTGGCGGAGGGTACCTTGAGTACCACTATCGATTTCCCTCCCATTCCAGTCACGTATTGTTCGCGGAAAGAAGGAGTGTGGCCGAGGGTACCTTGACTACCACTATCGATTTTCCGTCCTATTCGTCACGTGTGGTTCGCGAAAAGAAGGAGTGTGGCGAGGGTATCTTTAGTACCACTGTCGATTTTCCCTCCTATTCCAGTCACGTATTGTTCGTGGAAAGGAGTGTGGCCGAGGGTACCTTGAGTACCACTATCGATTTTCCCTCCTATTCCAGTCACGTATTGTTCGCGGAAAGAAGGAGTGTGGCGGAGGGTACCTTGAGTACCACTATCGATTTTCCCTCCTATTCCAGTCACGTATTGTTCGCGGAAAGTAGGAGTGTGGCAGAGGGTTCCTTGAGTACCACTATCGATTTTCCCTCCTATTCCAGTCACGTATTGTTCGGGGAAAGAAGGAGGGTGGCGGAGGGTACCTTGAGTACCACTATCGATTTTCCCGCCTATTCCAGTCTCGTATTGTTCGCGGAAAGGAGGAGTGTGGCGGAGGGTACCCTGAGTACCACTATCGATTTTCCCTCCTATTCCAGTCACGTATTGTTCGCGGAAAGCAGGAGTGTGGCGGAGGGTACCTTTAATACCACTATCGATTTTTCCCTCCTATTCCAGTCACGTATTGTTCGGGGAAAGAAGGAGTGTGGCGGATGGTACCTTGAGTACCACTATCGATTTTCCCTCCTATTCCAGTCACGTATTGTTCGGGGAAAGAAGGAGTGTGGCTGAGGGTACCTTGGGTACCACTATTGATTTTCACTCCTATTCCAGTCACGTATTGTTCGCGGAAAGGAGGAGTGTGGCGGAGGGTACCTTGAGTACCACTATCGATTTTCCCTCCTATTCCAGTCACGTATTGTTCGGGGAAAGAAGGAGTGTGACGGAGGGTACCTTGAGTACCACTATCGATTTTCCCTCCTGTTCCAGTCAACTATTGTTCGCGGAAAGGAGGAGTGTGGCGGAGGGTACCTTGAGTACCACTATCGATTTTCCCTCCTATAAAGGTCACGTATTGTTCGCGGAAAGGAGGAGTGTGGCGGAGGGTACCTTGAGTACCACTATCGATTTTCCCCCCTGTTCCAGTCAAGTATTGTTCACGGAAAGAAGGAGTGTGACGGAGGGTACCTTGAGTAGCACTATCGATTTTCCCTCCTGTTCCAGTCAAGTATTGTTCGCGGAAAGGAGGAGTGTGGCGGAGGGTACCTTGAGTACCACTATCGATTTTCCCTCCTATTCCAGTCACGTATTGTTCGGGGAAAGAAGGAGTGTGGCGGAGGGTACCTTTAATACCACTATCGATTTTCCCTCCTATTCCAGTCACGTATTGTTCGGGGAAAGAAGTAGTGTGGCGGAGGGTACTTGAGTACAACTATCGATTTTCCCTGCTATAAAGGTCACCTATTGTTCGCGGATAGAAGGAGTGTGTCCGACGGTACCTTGAGTACCACTACCGATTTTCCGTCCTATTCCAGTCACGTATTGTTCGCGGAAAGGAGGAGTGTGGCGGAGGGTACCTTGAGTACCACTATCGATTTTCCTTCCTATTCCAGTCACGTATTGTTCGGGGAAAGAAGCAGTGTGACGGAGGGTACCTTGAGTACCACTATCGATTTTCCCTCCGATTCCAGTCACGTATTGTTCGCGGAAAGAAGGAGTGTGGCGGAGGGTACCTTGAGTACCACTATCGATTTTCCCTCCTATTCCAGTCACGTATTGTTCGGGGAAAGAAGGAGTGTGGCGGAGGGTACCTTTAGTACCACTATCGATTTTCCCTCCTATTCCAGTCACGTATTGTTCGGGGAAAGAAGTAGTGTGGCGTAGGGTAACTTGAGTACAACTATCGATTTACCCTCCTATTCCAGTCACGTATTGTTCGCGGAAAGAATGAGCGTGTCCGACGGTACCTTGAGTACCACTACCGATTTTTCGTCCTATTCCAGTCACGTATTGTTCGCGGAAAGGAGGAGTGTGACGGAGGGTACCTTGAGTACCACTATCGATTTTCCCTCCTTTTCCAGTCACGTATTGTTCGGGGAAAGAAGCAGTGTGACGGAGGGTACCTTCAGTACCACTATCGATTTTCCCTCCTGTTCCAGTCAAGTATTGTTCGCGGAAAGGAGGAGTGTGGCGGAGGGTACCTTGAGTACCACTATCGATTTTCCCTCCTATGAAGGTCACGTATTGTTCGCGGAAAGGAGGAGTGTGGCGGAGGGTACCTTGAGTACCACTATCGATTTTCCCTCCTATTCCGGTCACGTATTGTTCGCAGAAAGGAGGGGTGTGGCGGAGGGTACCTTGAGTACCACTATCGATTTTCCATCCTATTCCAGTCACGTATAGTTCGGGGAAAGAACGAGTGTGGCAGAGGGTACCTTGAGTACCACTATCGATTTTCCCTCCTATAAAGGTCACGTATTGTTCGCGGAAAGAAGGAGTGTGGCGGAGGGTACCTTGAGTACCACTATCGATTTTCCCTCCTATTCCAGACACATATTGTTCGCAGAAAGGAGGGGTGTGGCGGAGGCTACCTTGAGTACCACTATCGATTTTGCCTCCTATTCCAGTCACGTATTTTTCGGGGAAAGAACGAGTGTGGCGGAGGGTACGATGAGTTCCACTATCGATTTTCCCTCCTATTCCAGTCACGTATTGTTCGCGGAAAGAAGGAGTGTGGCGGACGGTGCCTTGAGTACCACTATCGATTTTCCCTCCTATTCCAGTCACGTATTGTTCGGGGAAAGAAGGAGTGTGGCAGAGGGTACCTTGAGTACCACTATCGATTTTCCCTCCTATTCGAGTCACGTATTGTTCGGGGAAAGAAAGAGTGTGGCGGAGGGTACCTTTAGTACCACTATCGATTTTCCCTCGTATTCCAATCACGTATTGTTCGGGGAAAGAAGTAGTGTGGCGGAGGGTAACTTGAGTACAACTATCGATTTTCCCTCCTATTCCAGTCAGGTATTGTTCGCGGAAAGAAGGAGTGTGTCCGACGGTACCTTAAGTACCACTATCGATTTTCCGTCCTATTCCAGTCACGTATTGTTCGGGGAAAGGAGGAGTGTGGCGGAGGGTACCTTGAGTACCACTATCGATTTTCCCTCCTATAAAGGTCACGTATTGTTCGGGGAAAGGAGGAGTGTGGCGGAGGGTACCTTGAGTACCACTCTCGATTTTCCCTCCTATTCCAGTCACGTATTGTTCGCAGAAAGGTGGGGTGTGGCGGAGGGTACTTTGAGTACCACTATCGATTTTCCCTCCTATTCCAGTCACGTATTGTTCGCGGAAAGAAGGAGTGTGGCGGAGGGTACCTTGAGTACCACTATCGATTTTCCCGCCTATTCCAGTCTCGTATTGTTCGGGGAAAGAACAAGTGTGGCGGAGGGTACCTTGAGTAACACTATCGATTTTCCCCCCTATTCTAGTCACGTATTGTTCGCGGAAAGGAGGAGTGTGGCGGAGGGTACCTTGAGTACCACTATCGATTTTCCCTCCTATTCCAGTCACGTATTGTTCGGGGAAAGAAGGAGTGTGGCGGATGATACCTTGAGTACCACTATCGATTTTCCCTCCTATTCCAGTCACGTATTGTTCGCGGAAAGAAGGAGTGTGGCGGAGGGTACCTTGAGTACCACTATCGATTTCCCTCCCATTCCAGTCACGTATTGTTCGCGGAAAGGAGTGTGGCCGAGGGTACCTTGAGTACTACTATCGATTTTCCGTCCTATTCGTCACGTGTGGTTCGCGAAAAGAAGGAGTGTGGCGGAGGGTACCTTTAGTACCACTGTCGATTTTCCCTCCTATTCCAGTCACGTATTGTTCGCAGAAAGGAGGGGTGTGGCGGAGGGTACCTTGAGTACCACTATCGATTTTCCCCTCCTATTCCAGTCACGTATTGTTCGGGAAGGGAGGAGTGTGGCGGAGGGTACCTTCAGAACCACTATCGATTTTCCCTCCTATTCCATTCACGTATTGTTCGCGGAAAGGAGGAGTGTGGCGGAGGGTTCCTTGAGTACCACTATCGATTTTCCCTCCTATTCCAGTCACGTATTGTTCGCGGAAAGAAGGAGTGTGGCGAAGGTTACCTTGAGTACCACTATCGATTTTCCCGCCTATTCCAGTCTCGTATTGTTCGCGGAAAGGAGGAGTGTGGCGGAGGGTACCCTGAGTACCACTATCGATTTTCCCTCCTATTCCAGTCACGTATTGTTCGGGGAAAAAAGGAGTGAGGCGGATGGTACCCTTGGGTACCACTATCGATTTTCCCTCCTATTCCAGTCACGTATTGTTCGCGGAAAGGAGGAGTGTGGCGGAGGGTACGTTGCGTTCCACTATCGATTTTCCCTCCTATTCCAGTCACGTATTGTTCGCGGAAAGAAGGAGTGTGGCGGAGAGTACCTTGAGTACCACTATCGATTTTCCCCTCCTATTCCAGGTATGTATTGTTCGCGGAAAGAAGGAGTGTGGCGGAGGGTACCTTGAGTACCACTATCGATTTTCCCTCCTATAAAGGTAACGTATAGTTCGCGGAAAGGAGGAGTGTGGCGGAGGGTTCCTTGAGTACCACTATCGATTTTCCCTCCTATTCCAGTCACGTATTGTTCGCGGAAAGAAGGAGTGTGGCGGAGGGTACCTTGAGTACCACTATCGATTTTCCCTCCTATTCCATTCACGTATTGTTCGGGGAAAGAACAACTGTGGCGGAGGGTACCTTGAGTACCACTATCGATTTTCCCTCCTATTCCAGTCACGTATTGTTCGCGGAAAGAAGGAGTGTGGCGGAGGGTACCTTGAGTACCACTATCGATTTTCCCCGCCTATTCCAGTCTCGTATTGTTCGGGGAAAGAACAAGTGTGGTGGAGGGTACCTTGAGTACCACTATCGATTTTCCCTCCTATTCCAGTCACGTATTGTTCGCGGAAAGAAGGAGTGTGGCCGAGGGTACTTTGAGTACCACTATCGATTTTCCTTCCTATTCCAGTCACGTATTGTTCGCGGAAAGGTGGAGTGTGGCGGAGGGTACCTTGAGTACCACTATCGATTTTCCCGCCTATTCCAGTCTCGTATTGTTCGGGGAAAGAACAAGTGTGGTGGAGGGTACCTTGAGTACCACTATCGATTTTCCCTCCTATTCCAGTCACGTATTGTTCGCGGAAAGAAGGAGTGTGGCCGAGGGTACCTTGAGTACCACTATCGATTTTCCTTCCTATTCCAGTCACGTATTGTTCGCGGAAAGGTGGAGTGTGGCAGAGGGTACCTTGAGTACCACTATCGATTTTCCCTCCTATTCCAGTCACGTATTGTTCGGGGAAAGAAGGAGTGTGGCGGAGGGTACCTTCAGTACCACTCTCGATTTTCCCTCCTATTCCAGTCACGTATTGTTCGCAGAAAGGAGGGGTGTGGCGGAGGTTACTTTGAGTACCACTATCGATTTTCCCTCCTATTCCAGTCACGTATTGTTCGGGGAAAGAAGGAGTGTGGCGGAGGGTACGTTGAGTTGCACTATCGATTTTCCCTCCTATTCCAGTCACGTATTGTTCGCGGAAAGAAGGAGTGTGGCGGAGGGTACCTTGAGTAACACTATCGATTTTCCCCCCTATTCAAGTCACGTATTGTTCGCGGAAAGGAGGAGTGTGGCGGAGGGTACCTTGAGTACCACTATCGATTTTCCCTCCTATTCCAGTCACGTATTGTTCGGGGAAAGAAGGAGTGTGGCGGAGGGTACCTTGAGTACCACTATCGATTTTCCCTCCTATTCCAGTCACGTATTGTTCGCGGAAAGAAGGAGTGTGGCGGAGGGTACCTTGAGTACCACTATCGATTTTCCCGCCTATTCCAGTCTCGTATTGTTCGGGGAAAGAACAAGTGTGGCGGAGGGTACCTTGAGTACCACTATCGATTTTCCCTCCCGTTCCAGTCAAGTATTGTTCGCGGAAAGGAGGAGTGTGGCGGAGGGTACCTTGAGTACCACTATCGATTTTCCCTCCTATAAAGGTCACGTATTGTTCGCGGAAAGGAGGAGTGTGGCGGAGGGTACCTTGAGTACCACTATCGATTTTCCCTCCTATTCCAGTCTCGTATTGTTCGCGGAAAGGAGGAGTGTGGCGGAGGGTACCTTGAACACCACTATCGATTTTCCCTCCTATTCCAATCAAGTATTGTTCGTGGAAAGAAGGACTGTTGCGGCGGGTACCTTGAGTACCACTATCGATTTTCCCTCCTATTCCAGGTATGTATTGTTCGCGGAAAGAAGGAGTGTGGCGGAGGGTACCTTGAGTACCACTATCGATTTTCCCTCCTATAAAGGTAACGTATAGTTCGCGGAAAGGAGGAGTGTGGCGGAGGGTTCCTTGAGTACCACTATCGATTTTCCCTCCTATTCCAGTCACGTATTGTTCGCGGAAAGAAGGAGTGTGGCGGAGGGTACCTTGAGTACCACTATCGATTTTCCCTCCTATTCCATTCACGTATTGTTCGGGGAAAGAACAAGTGTGGCGGAGGGTACCTTGAGTACCACTATCGATTTTCCCTCCTATTCCAGTCACGTATTGTTCGCGGAAAGAAGGAGTGTGGCGGAGGGTACCTTGAGTACCACTATCGATTTTCCCGCCTATTCCAGTCTCGTATTGTTCGGGGAAAGAACAAGTGTGGTGGAGGGTACCTTGAGTACCACTATCGATTTTCCCTCCTATTCCAGTCACGTATTGTTCGCGGAAAGAAGGAGTGTGGCCGAGGGTACCTTGAGTACCACTATCGATTTTCCTTCCTATTCCAGTCACGTATTGTTCGCGGAAAGGTGGAGTGTGGCGGAGGGTACCTTGAGTACCACTATCGATTTTCCCTCCTATTCCAGTCACGTATTGTTCGCGGAAAGAAGGAGTGTGGCGGAGGGTACCTTGAGTACCACTATCGATTTCCCTCCCGTTCCAGTCAAGTATTGTTCGCGGAAGGGAGGAGTGTGGCGGAGGGTACCTTGAGTACCACTATCGATTTTCCCTCCTATAAAGGTCACGTATTGTTCGCGGAAAGGAGGAGTGTGGCGGAGGGTACCTTGAGTACCACTATCGATTTTCCCTCCTATTCCAGTCTCGTATTGTTCGCGGAAAGGAGGAGTGTGGCGGAGGGTACCTTGAACACCACTATCGATTTTCCCACCTATTCCAGTCTCGTATTGTTCGGGGAAAGAACAAGTGTGGCGGAGGGTACCTTGAGTACTACTATCGATTTTCCCTCCTATTCCAGTCACGTATTGTTCGCGGAAAGAAGGAGTGTGGCGGAGGGTACCTTGAGTACCACTATCGATTTTCCCTCCTATTCCAGTCACGTATTGTTCGCGGAAAGGAGGAGTGTGGCGGAGGGTTCCTTGAGTACCACTATCGATTTTCCCTCCTATTCCAGTCACGTATTGTTCGCGGAAAGAAGGAGTGTGGCGGAGGGTACCTTGAGTACCACTATCGATTTTCCCGCCTATTCCAGTCTCGTATTGTTCGCGGAAAGGAGGAGTGTGGCGGAGGGTACCCTGAGTACCACTATCGATTTTCCCTCCTATTCCAGTAACGTATTGTTCGCGGAAAGCAGGAGTGTGGCGGAGGGTACCTTTAATACCACTATCGATTCTCCCTCCTATTCCATTCACGTATTGTTCGGGGAAAGAAGGAGTGTGGCGGATGGTACCTTGTGTACCACTATCGATTTTCCCTCCTATTCAAGTCACGTATTGTTCGGGGAAAGGAGGAGTGTGGCGGAGGGTACCTTGAGTACCACTATCGATTTACCCTCCTATTCCAGTCACGTATTGTTCGGGGAAAAAGGAGTGTGGCAGAGGGTACCTTGAGTACCACTATTGATTTTCCGTCCTATTCCAGTCACGTATTGTTCGGGGAGAGAAGGAGTGTGGCGGAGAGTACATTGAGTACCACTATCGATTTTCCCACCTATTCCAGTCACGTATTGTTCGGGGAAAGAAAAAATGTGACGGAGGGTACCTTGAGTACCACTATCGATTTTCCCTCCTGTTCCAGTCAAGTATTGTTCGCGGAAAGGAGGAGTGTAGCGGAGGGTACCTTGAGTACCACTATCGATTTTCCCTCCTATAAAGGTCACGTATTGTTCGCGGAAAGGAGGAGTGTGGCGGAGGGTACCTTGAGTACCACAATCGATTTTCCCTCCTGTTCCAGTCAAGTAATGTACACGGAAAGAAGGAGTGTGACGGAGGGTACCTTGAGTACCACTATCGATTTAGCCTCCTGTTCCAGTCAAGTATAGTTCGCGGAAAGGAGGAGTGTGGCGGAGGGTACCTTGAGTAGCACTATCGATTTTCCCTCCTATAAAGGTCACGTATTGTTCGCGAAAGGAGGAGTGTGGCGGAGGGTACCTTGAGTACCACTATCGATTTTCCCTCCTATTCCAGTCACGTATAGTTCGGGGAAAAAAAG
Source organism: Locusta migratoria (assembly GCA_026315105.1). Lineage (NCBI taxonomy): Eukaryota > Metazoa > Arthropoda > Insecta > Orthoptera > Acrididae > Locusta > Locusta migratoria. The sequence goes on from CM048750.1 coordinate 269,303,152, forward strand.
AGTGTGGCAGAGGGTACCTTGAGTACCACTATCGATTTTCCCTCCTATAAAGATCACGTATTGTTCGCGGAAAGAAGGAGTGTGGCGGAGGGTACCTTGAGTACCACTATCGATTTTCCCTCCTATTCCAGTCACGTATCGTTCGCAGAAAGGAGGGGTGTGGCGAAGGGTACCTTGAGAACGACTATCGATTTTTCCTCCTATTCCAGTCACGTATTTTTCGGGGAAAGAACGAGTGTGGCGGAGGGTACGTTGCGTTCCACTATCGATTTTCCCTCCTATTCCAGTCACGTATTGTTCGCGGAAAGAAGGAGTGTGGCGGATGGTACCTTGAGTACCACTATCGATTTTCCCTCCTATTCCAGTCACGTATTGTTCGGGGAAAGAAGGAGTGTGGCGGAGAGTACCTTGAGTGCCACTATCGATTTTCCCTCCTATTCCAGTCACGTATTGTTCGAGGAAAGAAGGAGTGTGGCGGACGGTACCTTTAGTACCACTATCGATTTTCCCTCCTATTCCAGTCACGTATTGTTCGGGGAAAGAAGTAGTGTGGCGGAGGGTAACTTGAGTACAACTATCGATTTTCCCACCTATTCCAGTCAGGTATTGTTCGCGGAAGGAAGGAGTGTGGCGGAGGGTACGTTGAGTTGCACTATCGATTTTCCCTCCTATTCCAGTCACGTATTGTTCGCGGAAAGAAGGAGTGTGGCGGACGGTACCTTGAGTAACACTATCGATTTTCCCCCCTATTCAAGTCACGTATTGTTCGCGGAAAGGAGGAGTGTGGCGGAGGGTACCTTGAGTACCACTATCGATTTTCCCTCCTATTCCAGGCACGTATTTTTCGGGGAAAGAAGGAGTGTGGCGGAGGGTACCTTGAGTACCACTATCGATTTTCCCTCCTATTCAAGTCACGTATTGTTCGCGGAAAGAAGGAGTGTGGCGGAGGGTACCTTGAGTACCACTATCGATTTCCCTCCCATTCCAGTCACGTATTGTTCGCGGAAAGAAGGAGTGTGGCCGAGGGTACCTTGACTACCACTATCGATTTTCCGTCCTATTCGTCACGTGTGGTTCGCGAAAAGAAGGAGTGTGGCGAGGGTATCTTTAGTACCACTGTCGATTTTCCCTCCTATTCCAGTCACGTATTGTTCGTGGAAAGGAGTGTGGCAGAGGGTACCTTGAGTACCACTATCGATTTTCCCTCCTATTCCAGTCACGTATTGTTCGCGGAAAGAAGGAGTGTGGCGGAGGGTACCTTGAGTACCACTATCGATTTTCCCTCCTATTCCAGTCACGTATTGTTCGCGGAAAGTAGGAGTGTGGCAGAGGGTTCCTTGAGTACCACTATCGATTTTCCCTCCTATTCCAGTCACGTATTGTTCGGGGAAAGAAGGAGGGTGCGGAGGGTACCTTGAGTACCACTATCGATTTTCCCGCCTATTCCAGTCTCGTATTGTTCGCGGAAAGGAGGAGTGTGGCGGAGGGTACCCTGAGTACCACTATCGATTTTCCCTCCTATTCCAGTCACGTATTGTTCGCGGAAAGCAGGAGTGTGGCGGAGGGTACCTTTAATACCACTATCGATTTTTCCCTCCTATTCCAGTCACGTATTGTTCGGGGAAAGAAGGAGTGTGGCGGATGGTACCTTGAGTACCACTATCGATTTTCCCTCCTATTCCAGTCACGTATTGTTCGGGGAAAGAAGGAGTGTGGCTGAGGGTACCTTGGGTACCACTATCGATTTTCACTCCTATTCCAGTCACGTATTGTTCGCGGAAAGGAGGAGTGTGGCGGAGGGTACCTTGAGTACCACTATCGATTTTCCCTCCTATTCCAGTCACGTATTGTTCGGGGAAAGAAGGAGTGTGACGGAGGGTACCTTGAGTACCACTATCGATTTTCCCTCCTGTTCCAGTCAACTATTGTTCGCGGAAAGGAGGAGTGTGGCGGAGGGTACCTTGAGTACCACTATCGATTTTCCCTCCTATAAAGGTCACGTATTGTTCGCGGAAAGGAGGAGTGTGGCGGAGGGTACCTTGAGTACCACTATCGATTTTCCCCCCTGTTCCAGTCAAGTATTGTTCACGGAAAGAAGGAGTGTGACGGAGGGTACCTTGAGTAGCACTATCGATTTTCCCTCCTGTTCCAGTCAAGTATTGTTCGCGGAAAGGAGGAGTGTGGCGGAGGGTACCTTGAGTACCACTATCGATTTTCCCTCCTATTCCAGTCACGTATTGTTCGGGGAAAGAAGGAGTGTGGCGGAGGGTACCTTTAATACCACTATCGATTTTCCCTCCTATTCCAGTCACGTATTGTTCGGGGAAAGAAGTAGTGTGGCGGAGGGTACTTGAGTACAACTATCGATTTTCCCTGCTATAAAGGTCACCTATTGTTCGCGGATAGAAGGAGTGTGTCCGACGGTACCTTGAGTACCACTACCGATTTTCCGTCCTATTCCAGTCACGTATTGTTCGCGGAAAGGAGGAGTGTGGCGGAGGGTACCTTGAGTACCACTATCGATTTTCCTTCCTATTCCAGTCACGTATTGTTCGGGGAAAGAAGCAGTGTGACGGAGGGTACCTTGAGTACCACTATCGATTTTCCCTCCGATTCCAGTCACGTATTGTTCGCGGAAAGAAGGAGTGTGGCGGAGGGTACCTTGAGTACCACTATCGATTTTCCCTCCTATTCCAGTCACGTATTGTTCGGGGAAAGAAGGAGTGTGGCGGAGGGTACCTTTAGTACCACTATCGATTTTCCCTCCTATTCCAGTCACGTATTGTTCGGGGAAAGAAGTAGTGTGGCGTAGGGTAACTTGAGTACAACTATCGATTTACCCTCCTATTCCAGTCACGTATTGTTCGCGGAAAGAATGAGCGTGTCCGACGGTACCTTGAGTACCACTACCGATTTTTCGTCCTATTCCAGTCACGTATTGTTCGCGGAAAGGAGGAGTGTGACGGAGGGTACCTTGAGTACCACTATCGATTTTCCCTCCTTTTCCAGTCACGTATTGTTCGGGGAAAGAAGCAGTGTGACGGAGGGTACCTTCAGTACCACTATCGATTTTCCCTCCTGTTCCAGTCAAGTATTGTTCGCGGAAAGGAGGAGTGTGGCGGAGGGTACCTTGAGTACCACTATCGATTTTCCCTCCTATGAAGGTCACGTATTGTTCGCGGAAAGGAGGAGTGTGGCGGAGGGTACCTTGAGTACCACTATCGATTTTCCCTCCTATTCCGGTCACGTATTGTTCGCAGAAAGGAGGGGTGTGGCGGAGGGTACCTTGAGTACCACTATCGATTTTCCATCCTATTCCAGTCACGTATAGTTCGGGGAAAGAACGACTGTGGCAGAGGGTACCTTGAGTACCACTATCGATTTTCCCTCCTATAAAGGTCACGTATTGTTCGCGGAAAGAAGGAGTGTGGCGGAGGGTACCTTGAGTACCACTATCGATTTTCCCTCCTATTCCAGACACATATTGTTCGCAGAAAGGAGGGGTGTGGCGGAGGCTACCTTGAGTACCACTATCGATTTTGCCTCCTATTCCAGTCACGTATTTTTCGGGGAAAGAACGAGTGTGGCGGAGGGTACGATGAGTTCCACTATCGATTTTCCCTCCTATTCCAGTCACGTATTGTTCGCGGAAAGAAGGAGTGTGGCGGACGGTGCCTTGAGTACCACTATCGATTTTCCCTCCTATTCCAGTCACGTATTGTTCGGGGAAAGAAGGAGTGTGGCAGAGGGTACCTTGAGTACCACTATCGATTTTCCCTCCTATTCGAGTCACGTATTGTTCGGGGAAAGAAAGAGTGTGGCGGAGGGTACCTTTAGTACCACTATCGATTTTCCCTCGTATTCCAATCACGTATTGTTCGGGGAAAGAAGTAGTGTGGCGGAGGGTAACTTGAGTACAACTATCGATTTTCCCTCCTATTCCAGTCAGGTATTGTTCGCGGAAAGAAGGAGTGTGTCCGACGGTACCTTAAGTACCACTATCGATTTTCCGTCCTATTCCAGTCACGTATTGTTCGGGGAAAGGAGGAGTGTGGCGGAGGGTACCTTGAGTACCACTATCGATTTTCCCTCCTATAAAGGTCACGTATTGTTCGGGGAAAGGAGGAGTGTGGCGGAGGGTACCTTGAGTACCACTCTCGATTTTCCCTCCTATTCCAGTCACGTATTGTTCGCAGAAAGGTGGGGTGTGGCGGAGGGTACTTTGAGTACCACTATCGATTTTCCCTCCTATTCCAGTCACGTATTGTTCGCGGAAAGAAGGAGTGTGGCGGAGGGTACCTTGAGTACCACTATCGATTTTCCCGCCTATTCCAGTCTCGTATTGTTCGGGGAAAGAACAAGTGTGGCGGAGGGTACCTTGAGTAACACTATCGATTTTCCCCCCTATTCTAGTCACGTATTGTTCGCGGAAAGGAGGAGTGTGGCGGAGGGTACCTTGAGTACCACTATCGATTTTCCCTCCTATTCCAGTCACGTATTGTTCGGGGAAAGAAGGAGTGTGGCGGATGATACCTTGAGTACCACTATCGATTTTCCCTCCTATTCCAGTCACGTATTGTTCGCGGAAAGAAAAGTGTGGCGGAGGGTACCTTGAGTACCACTATCGATTTCCCTCCCATTCCAGTCACGTATTGTTCGCGGAAAGGAGTGTGGCCGAGGGTACCTTGAGTACTACTATCGATTTTCCGTCCTATTCGTCACGTGTGGTTCGCGAAAAGAAGGAGTGTGGCGGAGGGTACCTTTAGTACCACTGTCGATTTTCCCTCCTATTCCAGTCACGTATTGTTCGCAGAAAGGAGGGGTGTGGCGGAGGGTACCTTGAGTACCACTATCGATTTTCCCTCCTATTCCAGTCACGTATTGTTCGGGGAAGGGAGGAGTGTGGCGGAGGGTACCTTCAGAACCACTATCGATTTTCCCTCCTATTCCATTCACGTATTGTTCGCGGAAAGGAGGAGTGTGGCGGAGGGTTCCTTGAGTACCACTATCGATTTTCCCTCCTATTCCAGTCACGTATTGTTCGCGGAAAGAAGGAGTGTGGCGAAGGTTACCTTGAGTACCACTATCGATTTTCCCGCCTATTCCAGTCTCGTATTGTTCGCGGAAAGGAGGAGTGTGGCGGAGGGTACCCTGAGTACCACTATCGATTTTCCCTCCTATTCCAGTCACGTATTGTTCGGGGAAAAAAGGAGTGAGGCGGATGGTACCTTGGGTACCACTATCGATTTTCCCTCCTATTCCAGTCACGTATTGTTCGCGGAAAGGAGGAGTGTGGCGGAGGGTACGTTGCGTTCCACTATCGATTTTCCCTCCTATTCCAGTCACGTATTGTTCGCGGAAAGAAGGAGTGTGGCGGAGAGTACCTTGAGTACCACTATCGATTTTCCCTCCTATTCCAGTCACGTATTGTTCGAGGAAAGGAGTGTGGCGGACGGTACCTTTAGTACCACTATCGATTTTCCCTCCTATTCCAGTCACGTATTGTTCGGGGAAAGAAGTAGTGTGGCGGAGGGTAACTTGACTACAACTATCGATTTTCCCTCCTGTTCCAGTCAGGTATTGTTCGCGGAAGGAAGGAGTGTGTCCGACGGTACCTTGAGTACCACTATCGATTTTCCGTCCTATGAAGGTCACGTATTGTTCGCGGAAAGGAGGAGTGTGGCGGAGGGTACCTTGAGTACCACTATCGATTTTCCCTCCTATAAAGGTCACGTATTGTTCGGGGAAAGGAGGAGTGTGGCGGAGGGTACCTTGAGTACCACTCTCGATTTTCCCTCCTATTCCAGTCACGTACTGTTCGCAGAAAGGAGGGATGTGGCGGAGGGTACCTTGAGTACCACTATCGTTTTCCCTCCTATTCCAGTCACGTATTGTTCGGGGAAAGAAGGAGTGTGGCGGAGGGTACGTTGAGTTGCACTATCGATTTTCCCTCCTATTCCAGTCACGTATTGTTCGCGGAAAGAAGGAGTGTGGCGGACGGTACCTTGAGTGACACTATCGATTTTCCCCCCTATTCAAGTCACGTATTGTTCGCGGAAAGGAGGAGTGTGGCGGAGGGTACCTTGAGTACCACTATCGATTTTCCCTCCTATTCAAGTCACGTATTGTTCGCGGAAAGAAGGAGTGTGGCGGAGGGTACCTTGAGTACCACTATCGATTTCCCTCCCATTCCAGTCACGTATTGTTCGCGGAAAAAGGAGTGTGGCCGAGGGTACCTTGAGTACCACTATCGATTTTCCGTCCTATTCGTCACGTGTGGTTCGCGAAAAGATGGAGTGTGGCGAGGGTATCTTTAGTACTACTGTCGATTTTCCCTCCTATTCCAGCCACGTATTGTTCGCGGAAAGGAGTGTGGCCGAGGGTACCTTGAGTACCACTATCGATTTTCCGTCCTATTCGTCACGTGTGGTTTGCGAAAAGAAGGAGTGTGGCGAGGGTATCTTTAGTACCACTGTCGATTTTCCCTCCTATTCCAGTCACGTATTGTTCGGGGAAAGGAGGAGTGTGGCGGAGGGTACCTTGAGTACCACTATCGATTTTCCCTCCTATTCCAGTCACGTATTGTTCGGGGAAGGAAGGAGTGTGGCGGAGGGTACCTTAAGTACCACTATCGATTTTCCCTCCTATTCCAGTCACGTATTGTTCGCGGAAAGTAGGAGTGTGGCGGAGGGTTCCTTGAGTACCACTATCGATTTTCCCTCCTATTCCAGTCACGTATTGTTCGCGGAAAGAAGGAGTGTGGCGGAGGGTACCTTGAGTACTACTATCGATTTTCCCGCCTATTCCAGTCTCGTATAGTTCGCGGAAAGGAGGAGTGTGGCGGAGGGTACCCTGAGTACCACTATCGATTTTCCCTCCTATTCCAGTCACGTATTGTTCGCGGAAAGCAGGAGTGTGGCGGAGGGTACCTTTAATACCACTATCGATTTTTCCCTCCTATTCCAGTCACGTATTGTTCGGGGAAAGAAGGAGTGTGGCGGATTGTACCTTGAGTACCACTATCGATTTTCCCTCCTATTCCAGTCACGTATTGTTCGGGGAAAAAAGGAGTGTGGCTGAGGGTACCTTGAGTACCACTATCGATTTTCATTCCTATTCCAGTCACGTATTGTTCGGGGAAAGAAGGAGTGTGGCGGAGGGTACCTTGAGTACCACTATCGATTTTCCCTCCTGTTCCAGTCAAGTATTGTTCGCGGAAATGAGGAGTGAGGCGGAGGGTACCTTGAGTACCACTATCGATTTTCCCTCCTATTCCAGTCACGTATTGTTCGGGGAAAGAAGGAGCGTGGCGGAGGGTACCTTTAGTACCACTATCGATATTCCCTCCTATTCCAGTCACGTATTGTTCGGGGAAAGAAGTAGTGTGGCGGAGGGTACTTGAGTACAACTATCGATTTTCCCTCCTATTCCAGTCACGTATTGTTCGCGGAAAGAAGGAGTGTGTCCGACGGTACCTTGAGTACCACTACCGATTTTCCGTCCTATTCCAGTCACGTATTGTTCGCGGAAAGGAGGAGTGAGGCGGAGGGTACCTTGAGTACCACTATCGATTTTCCTTCCTATTCCAGTCACGTATTGTTCGGGGAAAGAAGCAGTGTGACGGAGGGTACCTTGAGTACCACTATCGATTTTCCCTCCTATTCCAGTCACGTATTGTTCGCGGAAAGAAGTAGTGTGGCAGAGGGAACCTTGAGTACCACTATCGATTTTCCCTCCTATTCCAGTCACGTATTGTTCGGAGAAAGAAGCAGTGTGGCGGAGGGTACCTTTAGTACCACTATCGATTTTCCCTCCTATTCCAGTCACGTATTGTTCGGGGAAAGAGGTAGTGTGGCGTAGGGTAACTTGAGTACAACTATCGATTTTCCCTCCTATTCCAGTCATGTATTGTTCGCGGAAAGAAGGAGTGTGTCCGACGGTACCTTGAGTACCACTACCAATTTTCCGTCCTATTCCAGTCACGTATTGTTCGCGGAAAGGAGGAGTGCGACGGAGGGTACCTTGAGTACCACTATCGATTTTCCCTCCTATTCCAGTCACATATTGTTCGGGGAAAGAAGCAGTGTGACGGAGGGTACCTTCAGTACCACTATCGATTTTCCCTCCTGTTCCAGTCAAGTATTGTTCGCGGAAACGAGGAGTGTGGCGGAGGGTACCTTGAGTACCACTATCGATTTTCCCTCCTATGATGGTCACGTATTGTTCGCGGAAAGGAGGAGTGTGGCGGAGGGTACCTTGAGTACCACTATCGATTCTCCCTCCTGTTCCAGTCAAGTATTGTTCGCGGAATGAAGGAGTGTGACGGAGGGTACCTTAAGTACGACTATCGATTTTCCCTCCTGTTCCAGTCAAGTATTGTTCGCGGAAAGGAGGAATGTGACGGAGGGTACCTTGAGTACCACTATCGATTTTCCCTCCTATAAAGCTCACGTTTTGTTCGCGGAAAGGAGGAGTGTGGCGGAGGGTACCTTGAGTACCACTATCGATTTTCCCTCCTATTCCGGTCACGTATTGTTCGCAGAAAGGAGGGTTGTGGCGGAGGGTACCTTGAGTACCACTATCGATATTCCCTCCTATTCCAGTCACGTATAGTTCGGGGAAAGAACGAGTGTGGCAGAGGGTACCATGAGTACCACTATCGATTTTCTCTCCTATAAAGGTCACGTATTGTTCGCGGAAAGAAGGAGTGTGGCGGAGGGTACCTTGAGTACCACTATCGATTTTCCCTCCTATTCCAGACACATATTGTTCGCAGAAAGGAGGGGTGTGGCGGAGGGTACCTTGAGTACCACTATCGATTTTGCCTCCTATTCCAGTCACGTATTTTTCGGGGAAAGAACGAGTGTGGCGGAGGGTACGTTGAGTTCCACTATCGATTTTCACTCCTATTCCAGTCACGTATTGTTTGCGGAAAGAAGGAGTGTGGCGGAGGGTGCCTTGAGTACCACTATCGATTTTCCCTCCTATTCCAGTCACGTATTGTTCGGGGAAAGAAGGAGTGTGGCGGAGGGTACCTTGAGTACCACTATCGATTTTCCCTCCTATTCCAGTCACGTATTGTTCGCGGAAAGAAGGAGTGTGGCGGACGGTGCCTTGAGTACCACTATCGATTTTCCCTCCTATTCCAGTCACGTATTGTTCGCGGAAAGAAGGAGTGTGGCGGACGGTGCCTTGAGTACCACTATCGATTTTCCCTCCTATTCCAGTCACGTATTGTTCGGGGAAAGAAGGAGTGTGGCAGAGGGTACCTTGAGTACCACTATCGATTTTCCCTCCTATTCGAGTCACGTATTGTTCGGGGAAAGAAAGAGTGTGGCGGAGGGTACCTTTAGTACCACTATCGATTTTCCCTCGTATTCCAATCACGTATTGTTCGGGGAAAGAAGTAGTGTGGCGGAGGGTAACTTGAGTACAACTATCGATTTTCCCTCCTATTCCAGTCAGGTATTGTTCGCGGAAAGAAGGAGTGTGTCCGACGGTACCTTAAGTACCACTATCGATTTTCCGTCCTATTCCAGTCACGTATTGTTCGGGGAAAGGAGGAGTGTGGCGGAGGGTACCTTGAGTACCACTATCGATTTTCCCTCCTATAAAGGTCACGTATTGTTCGGGGAAAGGAGGAGTGTGGCGGAGGGTACCTTGAGTACCACTCTCGATTTTCCCTCCTATTCCAGTCACGTATTGTTCGCAGAAAGGTGGGGTGTGGCGGAGGGTACTTTGAGTACCAATATCGATTTTCCCTCCTATTCCTGTCACGTATTGTTCGCGGAAAGAAGGAGTGTGGCGGAGGGTACCTTGAGTACCACTATCGATTTTCCCGCCTATTCCAGTCTCGTATTGTTCGGGGAAAGAACAAGTGTGGCGGAGGGTACCTTGAGTAACACTATCGATTTTCCCCCCTATTCTAGTCACGTATTGTTCGCGGAAAGGAGGAGTGTGGCGGAGGGTACCTTGAGTACCACTATCGATTTTCCCTCCTATTCCAGTCACGTATTGTTCGGGGAAAGAAGGAGTGTGGCGGATGATACCTTGAGTACCACTATCGATTTTCCCTCCTATTCCAGTCACGTATTGTTCGCGGAAAGAAGGAGTGTGGCGGAGGGTACCTTGAGTACCACTATCGATTTCCCTCCCATTCCAGTCACGTATTGTTCGCGGAAAGGAGTGTGGCCGAGGGTACCTTGAGTACTACTATCGATTTTCCGTCCTATTCGTCACGTGTGGTTCGCGAAAAGAAGGAGTGTGGCGGAGGGTACCTTTAGTACCACTGTCGATTTTCCCTCCTATTCCAGTCACGTATTGTTCGCAGAAAGGAGGGGTGTGGCGGAGGGTACCTTGAGTACCACTATCGATTTTCCCTCCTATTCCAGTCACGTATTGTTCGGGGAAGGAAGGAGTGTGGCGGAGGGTACCTTCAGAACCACTATCGATTTTCCCTCCTATTCCATTCACGTATTGTTCGCGGAACGGAGGAGTGTGGCGGAGGGTTCCTTGAGTACCACTATCGATTTTCCCTCCTATTCCAGTCACGTATTGTTCGCGGAAAGAAGGAGTGTGGCGAAGGTTACCTTGAGTACCACTATCGATTTTCCCGCCTATTCCAGTCTCGTATTGTTCGCGGAAAGGAGGAGTGTGGCGGAGGGTACCCTGAGTACCACTATCGATTTTCCCTCCTATTCCAGTCACGTATTGTTCGGGGAAAAAAGGAGTGAGGCGGATGGTACCTTGGGTACCACTATCGATTTTCCCTCCTATTCCAGTCACGTATTGTTCGCGGAAAGGAGGAGTGTGGCGGAGGGTACGTTGCGTTCCACTATCGATTTTCCCTCCTATTCCAGTCACGTATTGTTCGCGGAAAGAAGGAGTGTGGCGGAGAGTACCTTGAGTACCACTATCGATTTTCCCTCCTATTCCAGTCACGTATTGTTCGAGGAAAGGAGTGTGGCGGACGGTACCTTTAGTACCACTATCGATTTTCCCTCCTATTCCAGTCACGTATTGTTCGGGGAAAGAAGTAGTGTGGCGGAGGGTAACTTGACTACAACTATCGATTTTCCCTCCTGTTCCAGTCAGGTATTGTTCGCGGAAGGAAGGAGTGTGTCCGACGGTACCTTGAGTACCACTATCGATTTTCCGTCCTATGAAGGTCACGTATTGTTCGCGGAAAGGAGGAGTGTGGCGGAGGGTACCTTGAGTACCACTATCGATTTTCCCTCCTATAAAGGTCACGTATTGTTCGGGGAAAGGAGGAGTGTGGCGGAGGGTACCTTGAGTACCACTCTCGATTTTCCCTCCTATTCCAGTCACGTACTGTTCGCAGAAAGGAGGGATGTGGCGGAGGGTACCATGAGTACCACTATCGTTTTCCCTCCTATTCCAGTCACGTATTGTTCGGGGAAAGAAGGAGTGTGGCGGAGGGTACGTTGAGTTGCACTATCGATTTTCCCTCCTATTCCAGTCACGTATTGTTCGCGGAAAGAAGGAGTGTGGCGGACGGTACCTTGAGTGACACTATCGATTTTCCCCCCTATTCAAGTCACGTATTGTTCGCGGAAAGGAGGAGTGTGGCGGAGGGTACCTTGAGTACCACTATCGATTTTCCCTCCTATTCAAGTCACGTATTGTTCGCGGAAAGAAGGAGTGTGGCGGAGGGTACCTTGAGTACCACTATCGATTTCCCTCCCATTCCAGTCACGTATTGTTCGCGGAAAAAGGAGTGTGGCCGAGGGTACCTTGAGTACCACTATCGATTTTCCGTCCTATTCGTCACGTGTGGTTCGCGAAAAGATGGAGTGTGGCGAGGGTATCTTTAGTACTACTGTCGATTTTCCCTCCTATTCCAGTCACGTATTGTTCGCGGAAAGGAGTGTGGCCGAGGGTACCTTGAGTACCACTATCGATTTTCCGTCCTATTCGTCACGTGTGGTTTGCGAAAAGAAGGAGTGTGGCGAGGGTATCTTTAGTACCACTGTCGATTTTCCCTCCTATTCCAGTCACGTATTGTTCGGGGAAAGGAGGAGTGTGGCGGAGGGTACCTTGAGTACCACTATCGATTTTCCCTCCTATTCCAGTCACGTATTGTTCGGGGAAGGAAGGAGTGTGGCGGAGGGTACCTTAAGTACCACTATCGATTTTCCCTCCTATTCCAGTCACGTATTGTTCGCGGAAAGTAGGAGTGTGGCGGAGGGTTCCTTGAGTACCACTATCGATTTTCCCTCCTATTCCAGTCACGTATTGTTCGCGGAAAGAAGGAGTGTGGCGGAGGGTACCTTGAGTACTACTATCGATTTTCCCGCCTATTCCAGTCTCGTATTGTTCGCGGAAAGGAGGAGTGTGGCGGAGGGTACCCTGAGTACCACTATCGATTTTCCCTCCTATTCCAGTCACGTATTGTTCGCGGAAAGCAGGAGTGTGGCGGAGGGTACCTTTAATACCACTATCGATTTTTCCCTCCTATTCCAGTCACGTATTGTTCGGGGAAAGAAGGAGTGTGGCGGATTGTACCTTGAGTACCACTATCGATTTTCCCTCCTATTCCAGTCACGTATTGTTCGGGGAAAAAAGGAGTGTGGCTGAGGGTACCTTGAGTACCACTATCGATTTTCATTCCTATTCCAGTCACGTATTGTTCGGGGAAAGAAGGAGTGTGGCGGAGGGTACCTTGAGTACCACTATCGATTTTCCCTCCTGTTCCAGTCAAGTATTGTTCGCGGAAATGAGGAGTGAGGCGGAGGGTACCTTGAGTACCACTATCGATTTTCCCTCCTATTCCAGTCACGTATTGTTCGGGGAAAGAAGGAGCGTGGCGGAGGGTACCTTTAGTACCACTATCGATATTCCCTCCTATTCCAGTCACGTATTGTTCGGGGAAAGAAGTAGTGTGGCGGAGGGTACTTGAGTACAACTATCGATTTTCCCTCCTATTCCAGTCACGTATTGTTCGCGGAAAGAAGGAGTGTGTCCGACGGTACCTTGAGTACCACTACCGATTTTCCGTCCTATTCCAGTCACGTATTGTTCGCGGAAAGGAGGAGTGAGGCGGAGGGTACCTTGAGTACCACTATCGATTTTCCTTCCTATTCCAGTCACGTATTGTTCGGGGAAAGAAGCAGTGTGACGGAGGGTACCTTGAGTACCACTATCGATTTTCCCTCCTATTCCAGTCACGTATTGTTCGCGGAAAGAAGTAGTGTGGCAGAGGGAACCTTGAGTACCACTATCGATTTTCCCTCCTATTCCAATCACGTATTGTTCGGAGAAAGAAGCAGTGTGGCGGAGGGTACCTTTAGTACCACTATCGATTTTCCCTCCTATTCCAGTCACGTATTGTTCGGGGAAAGAGGTAGTGTGGCGTAGGGTAACTTGAGTACAACTATCGATTTTCCCTCCTATTCCAGTCATGTATTGTTCGCGGAAAGAAGGAGTGTGTCCGACGGTACCTTAAGTACCACTACCAATTTTCCGTCCTATTCCAGTCACGTATTGTTCGCGGAAAGGAGGAGTGCGACGGAGGGTACCTTGAGTACCACTATCGATTTTCCCTCCTATTCCAGTCACATATTGTTCGGGGAAAGAAGCAGTGTGACGGAGGGTACCTTCAGTACCACTATCGATTTTCCCTCCTGTTCCAGTCAAGTATTGTTCGCGGAAACGAGGAGTGTGGCGGAGGGTACCTTGAGTACCACTATCGATTTTCCCTCCTATGATGGTCACGTATTGTTCGCGGAAAGGAGGAGTGTGGCGGAGGGTACCTTGAGTACCACTATCGATTCTCCCTCCTGTTCCAGTCAAGTATTGTTCGCGGAATGAAGGAGTGTGACGGAGGGTACCTTAAGTACGACTATCGATTTTCCCTCCTGTTCCAGTCAAGTATTGTTCGCGGAAAGGAGGAATGTGACGGAGGGTACCTTGAGTACCACTATCGATTTTCCCTCCTATAAAGCTCACGTTTTGTTCGCGGAAAGGAGGAGTGTGGCGGAGGGTACCTTGAGTACCACTATCGATTTTCCCTCCTATTCCGGTCACGTATTGTTCGCAGAAAGGAGGGTTGTGGCGGAGGGTACCTTGAGTACCACTATCGATATTCCCTCCTATTCCAGTCACGTATAGTTCGGGGAAAGAACGAGTGTGGCAGAGGGTACCATGAGTACCACTATCGATTTTCTCTCCTATAAAGGTCACGTATTGTTCGCGGAAAGAAGGAGTGTGGCGGAGGGTACCTTGAGTACCACTATCGATTTTCCCTCCTATTCCAGACACATATTGTTCGCAGAAAGGAGGGGTGTGGCGGAGGGTACCTTGAGTACCACTATCGATTTTGCCTCCTATTCCAGTCACGTATTTTTCGGGGAAAGAACGAGTGTGGCGGAGGGTACGTTGAGTTCCACTATCGATTTTCACTCCTATTCCAGTCACGTATTGTTTGCGGAAAGAAGGAGTGTGGCGGAGGGTGCCTTGAGTACCACTATCGATTTTCCCTCCTATTCCAGTCACGTATTGTTCGGGGAAAGAAGGAGTGTGGCGGAGGGTACCTTGAGTACCACTATCGATTTTCCCTCCTATTCCAGTCACGTATTGTTCGGGGAAAGAAAGAGTGTGGCGGAGGGTACCTTTAGTACCACTATCGATTTTCCCTCCTATTCCAATCACGTATTGTTCGGGGAAAGAAGTAGTGTGGCGGAGGGTAACTTGAGTACAACTATCGATTTTCCCTCCTATTCCAGTCAGGTATTGTTCGCGGAAAGAAGGAGTGTGTCCGACGGTACCTTGAGTACCACTATCGATTTTCCGTCCTATTCCAGTCACGTATTGTTCGCGGAAAGGAGGAGTGTGGCGGAGGGTACCTTGAGTACCACTATCGATTTTCCCTTCTATAAAGGTCACGTATTGTTCGGGGAAAGGAGGAGTGTGGCGGAGGGTACCTTGAGTACCACTCTCGATTTTCCCTCCTATTCCAGTCACGTATTGTTCGCAGAAAGGAGGGGTGTGGCGGAGGGTACCTTGAGTACCACTATCGATTTTCCCTCCTATTCCAGCCACGTATTGTTCGGGGAAAGAAGGAGTGTGGCGGAGGGTACGTTGAGTTCCACTATCGATTTTCCCTCCTATTCCAGTCACGTATTGTTCGCGGAAAGAAGGAGTGTGGCAGAGGGTACCTTGAGTAACACTATCGATTTTCCCCCCTATTCAAATCACGTATTGTTCGCGGAAAGGAGGAGTGTGGCGGAGGGTACCTTGAGTACCACTATCGATTTTCCTTCCTATTCCAGTCACGTATTGTTCGGGGAAAGAAGCAGTGTGACGGAGGGTACCTTGAGTACCACTATTGATTTTCCCTCCGATTCCAGTCACGTATTGTTCGCGGAAAGAAGGAGTGTGGCGGAGGGTACCTTGAGTACCACTATCGATTTTCCCTCCTATTCCAGTCACGTATTGTTCGGGGAAAGAAGGAGTGTGGCGGAGGGTACCTTTAGTACCACTATCGATTTTCCCTCCTATTCCAGTCACGTATTGTTCGGGGAAAGAAGTAGTGTGGCGTAGGGTAACTTGAGTACAACTATCGATTTACCCTCCTATTCCAGTCACGTATTGTTCGCGGAAAGAAGGAGCGTGTCCCACGGTACCTTGAGTACCACTACCGATTTTTCGTCCTATTCCAGTCACGTATTGTTCGCGGAAAGGAGGAGTGTGACGGAGGGTACCTTTAGTACCACTATCGATTTTCCCTCCTTTTCCAGTCACGTATTGTTCGGGGAAAGAAGCAGTGTGACGGAGGGTACCTTCAGTACCACTATCGATTTTCCCTCCTGTTCCAGTCAAGTATTGTTCGCGGAAAGAAGGAGTGTGGCGGAGGGTACCTTGAGTACCACTATCGATTTTCCCTCCTATGAAGGTCACGTATTGTTCGTGGAAAGGAGGAGTGTGGCGGAGGGTACCTTGAGTACCACTATCGATTTTCCCTCCTATTCCAGTCACGTATTGTTCGCAGAAAGGAGGGGTGTGGCGGAGGGTACCTTGAGTACCACTATCGATTTTCCCTCCTATTCCAGTCACGTATAGTTCGGGGAAAGAACGAGTGTTGCAGAGGGTACCTTGAGTACCACTATCGATTTTCCCTCCTATAAAGGTCACGTATTGTTCGCGGAAAGAAGGAGTGTGGCGGAGGGTACCTTGAGTACCACTATCGATTTTCCCTCCTATTCCAGTCACGTATTGTTCGCGGAAAGGAGGAGTGAGGCGGAGGGTACCTTGAGTACCACTATCGATTTTCCTTCCTATTCCAGTCACGTATTGTTCGGGGAAAGAAGCAGTGTGACGGAGGGTACCTTGAGTACCACTATCGATTTTCCCTCCTATTCCAGTCACGTATTGTTCGCGGAAAGAAGTAGTGTGGCAGAGGGAACCTTGAGTACCACTATCGATTTTCCCTTCTATTCCAGTCACATATTGTTCGGAGAAAGAAGCAGTGTGGCGGAGGGTACCTTTAGTACCACTATCGATTTTCCCTCCTATTCCAGTCACGTATTGTTCGGGGAAAGAGGTAGTGTGGCGTAGGGTAACTTGAGTACAACTATCGATTTTCCCTCCTATTCCAGTCATGTATTGTTCGCGGAAAGAAGGAGTGTGTCCGACGGTACCTTGAGTACCACTACCAATTTTCCGTCCTATTCCAGTCACGTATTGTTCGCGGAAAGGAGGAGTGCGACGGAGGGTACCTTGAGTACCACTATCGATTTTCCCTCCTATTCCAGTCACATATTGTTCGGGGAAAGAAGCAGTGTGACGGAGGGTACCTTCAGTACCACTATCGATTTTCCCTCCTGTTCCAGTCAAGTATTGTTCGCGGAAAGGAGGAGTGTGGCGGAGGGTACCTTGAGTACCACTATCGATTTTCCCTCCTATGAAGGTCACGTATTGTTCGCGGAAAGGAGGAGTGTGGCGGAGGGTACCTTGAGTACCACTATCGATTCTCCCTCCTGTTCCAGTCAAGTATTGTTCGCGGAAAGAAGGAGTGTGACGGAGGGTACCTTAAGTACGACTATCGATTTTCCCTCCTGTTCCAGTCAAGTATTGTTCGCGGAAAGGAGGAATGTGACGGAGGGTACCTTGAGTACCACTATCGATTTTCCCTCCTATAAAGCTCACGTTTTGTTCGCGGAAAGGAGGAGTGTGGCGGAGGGTACCTTGAGTACCACTATCGATTTTCCCTCCTATTCCGGTCACGTATTGTTCGCAGAAAGGAGGGTTGTGGCGGAGGGTACCTTGAGTACCACTATCGATATTCCCTCCTATTCCAGTCACGTATAGTTCGGGGAAAGAACGAGTGTGGCAGAGGGTACCATGAGTACCACTATCGATTTTCTCTCCTATAAAGGTCACGTATTGTTCGCGGAAAGAAGGAGTGTGGCGGAGGGTACCTTGAGTACCACTATCGATTTTCCCTCCTATTCCAGACACATATTGTTCGCAGAAAGGAGAGGTGTGGCGGAGGGTACCTTGAGTACCACTATCGATTTTGCCTCCTATTCCAGTCACGTATTTTTCGGGGAAAGAACGAGTGTGACGGAGGGTACGTTGAGTTCCACTATCGATTTTCACTCCTATTCCAGTCACGTATTGTTTGCGGAAAGAAGGAGTGTGGCGGAGGGTGCCTTGAGTACCACTATCGATTTTCCCTCCTATTCCAGTCACGTATTGTTCGGGGAAAGAAGGAGTGTGGCGGAGGGTTCCTTGAGTACCACTATCGATTTTCCCTCCTATTCCAGTCACGTATTGTTCGGGGAAAGAAAGAGTGTGGCGGAGGGTACCTTTAGTACCACTATCGATTTTCCCTCCTATTCCAATCACGTATTGTTCGGGGAAAGAAGTAGTGTGGCGGAGGGTAACTTGAGTACAACTATCGATTTTCCCTCCTATTCCAGTCAGGTATTGTTCGCGGAAAGAAGGAGTGTGTCCGACGGTACCTTGAGTACCACTATCGATTTTCCGTCCTATTCCAGTCACGTATTGTTCGCGGAAAGGAGGAGTGTGGCGGAGGGTACCTTGAGTACCACTATCGATTTTCCCTTCTATAAAGGTCACGTATTGTTCGGGGAAAGGAGGAGTGTGGCGGAGGGTACCTTGAGTACCACTCTCGATTTTCCCTCCTATTCCAGTCACGTATTGTTCGCAGAAAGGAGGGGTGTGGCGGAGGGTACCTTGAGTACCACTATCGATTTTCCCTCCTATTCCAGTCACGTATTGTTCGGGGAAAGAAGGAGTGTGGCGGAGGGTACGTTGAGTTCCACTATCGATTTTTCCTCCTATTCCAGTCACGTATTGTTCGCGGAAAGAAGGAGTGTGGCAGAGGGTACCTTGAGTAACACTATCGATTTTCCCCCTATTCAAATCACCTATTGTTCGCGGAAAGGAGGAGTGTGGCGGAGGGTACCTTGAGTACCACTATCGATTTTCCTTCCTATTCCAGTCACGTATTGTTCGGGGAAAGAAGCAGTGTGACGGAGGGTACCTTGAGTACCACTATCGATTTTCCCTCCGATTCCAGTCACGTATTGTTCGCGGAAAGAAGGAGTGTGGCGGAGGGTACCTTGAGTACCACTATCGATTTTCCCTCCTATTCCAGTCACGTATTGTTCGGGGAAAGAAGGAGTGTGGCGGAGGGTACCTTTAGTACCACTATCGATTTTCCCTCCTATTCCAGTCACGTATTGTTCGGGGAAAGAAGTAGTGTGGCGTAGGGTAACTTGAGTACAACTATCGATTTACCCTCCTATTCCAGTCACGTATTGTTCGTGGAAAGAAGGAGCGTGTCCGACGGTACCTTGAGTACCACTACCGATTTTTCGTCCTATTCCAGTCACGTATTGTTCGCGGAAAGGAGGAGTGTGACGGAGGGTACCTTGAGTACCACTATCGATTTTCCCTCCTTTTCCAGTCACGTATTGTTCGGGGAAAGAAGCAGTGTGACGGAGGGTACCTTCAGTACCACTATCGATTTTCCCTCCTGTTCCAGTCAAGTATTGTTCGCGGAAAGGAGGAGTGTGGCGGAGGGTACCTTGAGTACCACTATCGATTTTCCCTCCTATGAAGGTCACGTATTGTTCGCGGAAAGGAGGAGTGTGGCGGAGGGTACCTTGAGTACCACTATCGATTTTCCCTCCTATTCCGGTCACGTATTGTTCGCAGAAAGGAGGGGTGTGGCGGAGGGTACCTTGAGTACCACTATCGATTTTCCCTCCTATTCCAGTCACGTATAGTTCGGGGAAAGAACGAGTGTGGCAGAGGGTACCTTGAGTACCACTATCGATTTTCCCTCCTATAAAGGTCACGTATTGTTCGCGGAAAGAAGGAGTGTGGCGGAGGGTACCTTGAGTACCACTATCGATTTTCCCTCCTATTCCAGACACATATTGTTCGCAGAAAGGAGGGGTGTGGCGGAGGCTACCTTGAGTACCACTATCGATTTTGCCTCCTATTCCAGTCACGTATTTTTCGGGGAAAGAACGAGTGTGGCGGAGGGTACGATGAGTTCCACTATCGATTTTCCCTCCTATTCCAGTCACGTATTGTTCGCGGAAAGAAGGAGTGTGGCGGACGGTGCCTTGAGTACCACTATCGATTTTCCCTCCTATTCCAGTCACGTATTGTTCGGGGAAAGAAGGAGTGTGGCAGAGGGTACCTTGAGTACCACTATCGATTTTCCCTCCTATTCCAGTCACGTATTGTTCGGGGAAAGAAAGAGTGTGGCGGAGGGTACCTTTAGTACCACTATCGATTTTCCCTCCTATTCCAATCACGTATTGTTCGGGGAAAGAAGTAGTGTGGCGGAGGGTAACTTGAGTACAACTATCGATTTTCCCTCCTATTCCAGTCAGGTATTGTTCGCGGAAAGAAGGAGTGTGTCCGACGGTACCTTAAGTACCACTATCTATTTTCCGTCCTATTCCAGTCACGTATTGTTCGGGGAAAGGAGGAGTGTGGCGGAGGGTACCTTGAGTACCACTATCGATTTTCCCTCCTATAAAGGTCACGTATTGTTCGGGGAAAGGAGGAGTGTGGCGGAGGGTACCTTGAGTACCACTCTCGATTTTCCCTCCTATTCCAGTCACGTATTGTTCGCAGAAAGGTGGGGTGTGGCGGAGGGTACTTTGAGTACCACTATCGATTTTCCCTCCTATTCCAGTCACGTATTGTTCGGGGAAAGAAGGAGTGTGGCGGAGGGTACGTTGAGTTGCACTATCGATTTTCCCTCCTATTCCAGTCACGTATTGTTCGCGGAAAGAAGGAGTGTGGCGGAGGGTACCTTGAGTAACACTATCGATTTTCCCCCCTATTCAAGTCACGTATTGTTCGCGGAAAGGAGGAGTGTGGCGGAGGGTACCTTGAGTACCACTATCGATTTTCCCTCCTATTCCAGTCACGTATTGTTCGGGGAAAGAAGGAGTGTGGCGGATGGTACCTTGAGTACCACTATCGATTTTCCCTCCTATTCCAGTCACGTATTGTTCGAGGAAAGAAGAAGTGTGGCGGAGGGTACCTTGAGTACCACTATCGATTTCCCTCCCATTCCAGTCACGTATTGTTCGCGGAAAGGAGTGTGGCCGAGGGTACCTTGAGTACTACTATCGATTTTCCGTCCTATTCTTCACGTGTGGTTCGCGAAAAGAAGGAGTGTGGCGGAGGGTACCTTTAGTACCACTGTCGATTTTCCCTCCTATTCCAGTCACGTATTGTTCGCAGAAAGGAGGGGTGTGGCGGAGGGTACCTTGAGTACCACTATCGATTTTCCCTCCTATTCCAGTCACGTATTGTTCGGGGAAGGAAGGAGTGTGGCGGAGGGTACCTTCAGAACCACTATCGATTTTCCCTCCTGTTCCAGTCAAGTATTGTTCGCGGAAAGGAGGAGTGTGGCGGAGGGTACCTTGAGTACCACAATCGATTTTCCCTCCTATGAAGGTCACGTATTGTTCGCGGAAAGGAGGAGTGTGGCGGAGGGTACCTTGAGTACCACTATCGATTTTCCCTCCTATTCCGGTCACGTATTGTTCGCAGAAAGGAGGGGTGTGGCGGAGGGTACCTTGAGTACCACTATCGATTTTCCCTCCTATTCCAGTCACGTATAGTTCGGGGAAAGAACGAGTGTGGCAGAGGGTACCTTGAGTACCACTATCGATTTTCCCTCCTATAAAGGTCACGTATTGTTCGCGGAAAGAAGGAGTGTGGCGGAGGGTACCTTGAGTACCACTATCGATTTTCCCTCCTATTCCAGACACATATTGTTCGCAGAAAGGAGGGGTGTGGCGGAGGCTACCTTGAGTACCACTATCGATTTTGCCTCCTATTCCAGTCACGTATTTTTCGGGGAAAGAACGAGTGTGGCGGAGGGTACGATGAGTTCCACTATCGATTTTCCCTCCTATTCCAGTCACGTATTGTTCGCGGAAAGAAGGAGTGTGGCGGACGGTGCCTTGAGTACCACTATCGATTTTCCCTCCTATTCCAGTCACGTATTGTTCGGGGAAAGAAGGAGTGTGGCAGAGGGTACCTTGAGTACCACTATCGATTTTCCCTCCTATTCCAGTCACGTATTGTTCGGGGAAAGAAGAGTGTGGCGGAGGGTACCTTTAGTACCACTATCGATTTTCCCTCCTATTCCAATCACGTATTGTTCGGGGAAAGAAGTAGTGTGGCGGAGGGTAACTTGAGTACAACTATCGATTTTCCCTCCTATTCCAGTCAGGTATTGTTCGCGGAAAGAAGGAGTGTGTCCGACGGTACCTTAAGTACCACTATCGATTTTCCGTCCTATTCCAGACACGTATTGTTCGGGGAAAGGAGGAGTGTGGCGGAGGGTACCTTGAGTACCACTATCGATTTTCCCTCCTATAAAGGTCACGTATTGTTCGGGGAAAGGAGGAGTGTGGCGGAGGGTACCTTGAGTACCACTCTCGATTTTCCCTCCTATTCCAGTCACGTATTGTTCGCAGAAAGGTGGGGTGTGGCGGAGGGTACTTTGAGTACCACTATCGATTTTCCCTCCTATTCCAGTCACGTATTGTTCGGGGAAAGAAGGAGTGTGGCGGAGGGTACGTTGAGTTGCACTATCGATTTTCCCTCCTATTCCAGTCACGTATTGTTCGCGGAAAGAAGGAGTGTGGCGGAGGGTACCTTGAGTAACACTATCGATTTTCCCCCCTATTCAAGTCACGTATTGTTCGCGGAAAGGAGGAGTGTGGCGGAGGGTACCTTGAGTACCACTATCGATTTTCCCTCCTATTCCAGTCACGTATTGTTCGGGGAAAGAAGGAGTGTGGCGGATGGTACCTTGAGTACCACTATCGATTTTCCCTCCTATTCCAGTCACGTATTGTTCGCGGAAAGAAGGAGTGTGGCGGAGGGTACCTTGAGTACCACTATCGATTTCCCTCCCATTCCAGTCACGTATTGTTCGCGGAAAGGAGTGTGGCCGAGGGTACCTTGAGTACTACTATCGATTTTCCGTCCTATTCGTCACGTGTGGTTCGCGAAAAGAAGGAGTGTGGCGGAGGGTACCTTTAGTACCACTGTCGATTTTCCCTCCTATTCCAGTCACGTATTGTTCGCAGAAAGGAGGGGTGTGGCGGAGGGTACCTTGAGTACCACTATCGATTTTCCCTCCTATTCCAGTCACGTATTGTTCGGGGAAGGAAGGAGTGTGGCGGAGGGTACCTTCAGAACCACTATCGATTTTCCCTCCTATTCCATTCACGTATTGTTCGCGGAAAGGAGGAGTGTGGCGGAGGGTTCCTTGAGTACCACTATCGATTTTCCCTCCTATTCCAGTCACGTATTGTTCGCGGAAAGAAGGAGTGTGGCGAAGGTTACCTTGAGTACCACTATCGATTTTCCCGCCTATTCCAGTCTCGTATTGTTCGCGGAAAGGAGGAGTGTGGCGGAGGGTACCCTGAGTACCACGATCGATTTTCCCTCCTATTCCAGTCACGTATTGTTCGGGGAAAAAAGGAGTGTGGCGGATGGTACCTTGGGTACCACTATCGATTTTCCCTCCTATTCCAGTCACGTATTGTTCGGGGAAAGAAGGAGTGTGGCTGAGGGTACCTTGAGTACCACTATCGATTTTGCCTCCTATTCCAGTCACGTATTGTTCGGGGAAAGAAGGAGTGTGGCGGAGAGTACCTTGAGTACCACTATCGATTTTCCCTCCTATTCCAGTCACGTATTGTTCGGGGAAAGAAGGAGTGTGACGGAGGGTACCTTGAGTACCACTATCGATTTTCCCTCCTGTTCCAGTCAAGTAATGTTCGCGGAAAGGAGGAGTGTGGCGGAGGGTACCTCGAGTACCACTATCGATTTTCCCTCCTATAAAGGTCACGTATTGTTCGCAGAAAGGAGGGGTGTGGCGAAGGGTACCTTGAGAACGACTATCGATTTTTCCTCCTATTCCAGTCACGTATTTTTCGGGGAAAGAACGAGTGTGGCGGAGGGTACGTTGCGTTCCACTATCGATTTTCCCTCCTATTCCAGTCACGTATTGTTCGCGGAAAGAAGGAGTGTGGCGGAGAGTACCTTGAGTACCACTATCGATTTTCCCTCCTATTCCAGTCACGTATTGTTCGAGGAAAGAGTGTGGCGGACGGTACCTTTAGTACCACTATCGATTTTCCCTCCTATTCCAGTCACGTATTGTTCGGGGAAAGAAGTAGTGTGGCGGAGGGTAACTTGAGTACAACTATCGATTTTCCCTCCTGTTCCAGTCAGGTATTGTTCGCGGAAGGAAGGAGTGTGTCCGACGGTACCTTAAGTACCACTATCGATTTTCCGTCCTATTCCAGTCACGTATTGTTCGCGGAAAGGAGGAGTGTGGCGGAGGGTACCTTGAGTACCACTATCGATTTTCCCTCCTATAAAGGTCACGTATTGTTCGGGGAAAGGAGGAGTGTGGCGGAGGGTACCTTGAGTATCACTCTCGATTTTCCCTCCTATTCCAGTCACGTATTGTTCGCAGAAAGGAGGGATGTGGCGGAGGGTACCTTGAGTACCACTATCGTTTTCCCTCCTATTCCAGTCACGTATTGTTCGGGGAAAGAAGGAGTGTGGCGGAGGGTACGTTGAGTTGCACTATCGATTTTCCCTCCTATTCCAGTCACGTATTGTTCGCGGAAAGAAGGAGTGTGGCGGACGGTACCTTGAGTGACACTATCGATTTTCCCCCCTATTCAAGTCACGTATTGTTCGCGGAAAGGAGGAGTGTGGCGGAGGGTACCTTGAGTACCACTATCGATTTTCCCTCCTATTCAAGTCACGTATTGTTCGCGGAAAGAAGGAGTGTGGCGGAGGGTACCTTGAGTACCACTATCGATTTCCCTCCCATTCCAGTCACGTATTGTTCGCGGAAAAAGGAGTGTGGCCGAGGGTACCTTGAGTACCACTATCGATTTTCCGTCCTATTCGTCACGTGTGGTTCGCGAAAAGACGGAGTGTGGCGAGGGTATCTTTAGTACTACTGTCGATTTTCCCTCCTATTCCAGTCACGTATTGTTCGCGGAAAGGAGTGTGGCCGAGGGTACCTTGAGTACCACTATCGATTTTCCGTCCTATTCGTCACGTGTGGTTTGCGAAAAGAGGGAGTGTGGCGAGGGTATCTTTAGTACCACTGTCGATTTTCCCTCCTATTCCAGTCACGTATTGTTCGGGGAAAGAAGAGTGTGGCGGAGGGTACCTTTAGTACCACTATCGATTTTCCCTCCTATTCCAATCACGTATTGTTCGGGGAAAGAAGTAGTGTGGCGGAGGGTAACTTGAGTACAACTATCGATTTTCCCTCCTATTCCAGTCAGGTATTGTTCGCGGAAAGAAGGAGTGTGTCCGACGGTACCTTAAGTACCACTATCGATTTTCCGTCCTATTCCAGACACGTATTGTTCGGGGAAAGGAGGAGTGTGGCGGAGGGTACCTTGAGTACCACTATCGATTTTCCCTCCTATAAAGGTCACGTATTGTTCGGGGAAAGGAGGAGTGTGGCGGAGGGTACCTTGAGTACCACTCTCGATTTTCCCTCCTATTCCAGTCACGTATTGTTCGGGGAAAGAAGGAGTGTGGCAGAGGGTACCTTGAGTACCACTATCGATTTTCCCTCCTATTCCAGTCACGTATTGTTCGGGGAAAGAAGAGTGTGGCGGAGGGTACCTTTAGTACCACTATCGATTTTCCCTCCTATTCCAATCACGTATTGTTCGGGGAAAGAAGTAGTGTGGCGGAGGGTAACTTGAGTACAACTATCGATTTTCCCTCCTATTCCAGTCAGGTATTGTTCGCGGAAAGAAGGAGTGTGTCCGACGGTACCTTAAGTACCACTATCGATTTTCCGTCCTATTCCAGACACGTATTGTTCGGGGAAAGGAGGAGTGTGGCGGAGGGTACCTTGAGTACCACTATCGATTTTCCCTCCTATAAAGGTCACGTATTGTTCGGGGAAAGGAGGAGTGTGGCGGAGGGTACCTTGAGTACCACTCTCGATTTTCCCTCCTATTCCAGTCACGTATTGTTCGCAGAAAGGTGGGGTGTGGCGGAGGGTACTTTGAGTACCACTATCGATTTTCCCTCCTATTCCAGTCACGTATTGTTCGGGGAAAGAAGGAGTGTGGCGGAGGGTACGTTGAGTTGCACTATCGATTTTCCCTCCTATTCCAGTCACGTATTGTTCGCGGAAAGAAGGAGTGTGGCGGAGGGTACCTTGAGTAACACTATCGATTTTCCCCCCTATTCAAGTCACGTATTGTTCGCGGAAAGGAGGAGTGTGGCGGAGGGTACCTTGAGTACCACTATCGATTTTCCCTCCTATTCCAGTCACGTATTGTTCGGGGAAAGAAGGAGTGTGGCGGATGGTACCTTGAGTACCACTATCGATTTTCCCTCCTATTCCAGTCACGTATTGTTCGCGGAAAGAAGGAGTGTGGCGGAGGGTACCTTGAGTACCACTATCGATTTCCCTCCCATTCCAGTCACGTATTGTTCGCGGAAAGGAGTGTGGCCGAGGGTACCTTGAGTACTACTATCGATTTTCCGTCCTATTCGTCACGTGTGGTTCGCGAAAAGAAGGAGTGTGGCGGAGGGTACCTTTAGTACCACTGTCGATTTTCCCTCCTATTCCAGTCACGTATTGTTCGCAGAAAGGAGGGGTGTGGCGGAGGGTACCTTGAGTACCACTATCGATTTTCCCTCCTATTCCAGTCACGTATTGTTCGGGGAAGGAAGGAGTGTGGCGGAGGGTACCTTCAGAACCACTATCGATTTTCCCTCCTATTCCATTCACGTATTGTTCGCGGAAAGGAGGAGTGTGGCGGAGGGTTCCTTGAGTACCACTATCGATTTTCCCTCCTATTCCAGTCACGTATTGTTCGCGGAAAGAAGGAGTGTGGCGAAGGTTACCTTGAGTACCACTATCGATTTTCCCGCCTATTCCAGTCTCGTATTGTTCGCGGAAAGGAGGAGTGTGGCGGAGGGTACCCTGAGTACCACGATCGATTTTCCCTCCTATTCCAGTCACGTATTGTTCGGGGAAAAAAGGAGTGTGGCGGATGGTACCTTGGGTACCACTATCGATTTTCCCTCCTATTCCAGTCACGTATTGTTCGGGGAAAGAAGGAGTGTGGCTGAGGGTACCTTGAGTACCACTATCGATTTTGCCTCCTATTCCAGTCACGTATTGTTCGGGGAAAGAAGGAGTGTGGCGGAGAGTACCTTGAGTACCACTATCGATTTTCCCTCCTATTCCAGTCACGTATTGTTCGGGGAAAGAAGGAGTGTGACGGAGGGTACCTTGAGTACCACTATCGATTTTCCCTCCTGTTCCAGTCAAGTAATGTTCGCGGAAAGGAGGAGTGTGGCGGAGGGTACCTCGAGTACCACTATCGATTTTCCCTCCTATAAAGGTCACGTATTGTTCGCAGAAAGGAGGGGTGTGGCGAAGGGTACCTTGAGAACGACTATCGATTTTTCCTCCTATTCCAGTCACGTATTTTTCGGGGAAAGAACGAGTGTGGCGGAGGGTACGTTGCGTTCCACTATCGATTTTCCCTCCTATTCCAGTCACGTATTGTTCGCGGAAAGAAGGAGTGTGGCGGAGAGTACCTTGAGTACCACTATCGATTTTCCCTCCTATTCCAGTCACGTATTGTTCGAGGAAAGAGTGTGGCGGACGGTACCTTTAGTACCACTATCGATTTTCCCTCCTATTCCAGTCACGTATTGTTCGGGGAAAGAAGTAGTGTGGCGGAGGGTAACTTGAGTACAACTATCGATTTTCCCTCCTGTTCCAGTCAGGTATTGTTCGCGGAAGGAAGGAGTGTGTCCGACGGTACCTTAAGTACCACTATCGATTTTCCGTCCTATTCCAGTCACGTATTGTTCGCGGAAAGGAGGAGTGTGGCGGAGGGTACCTTGAGTACCACTATCGATTTTCCCTCCTATAAAGGTCACGTATTGTTCGGGGAAAGGAGGAGTGTGGCGGAGGGTACCTTGAGTATCACTCTCGATTTTCCCTCCTATTCCAGTCACGTATTGTTCGCAGAAAGGAGGGATGTGGCGGAGGGTACCTTGAGTACCACTATCGTTTTCCCTCCTATTCCAGTCACGTATTGTTCGGGGAAAGAAGGAGTGTGGCGGAGGGTACGTTGAGTTGCACTATCGATTTTCCCTCCTATTCCAGTCACGTATTGTTCGCGGAAAGAAGGAGTGTGGCGGACGGTACCTTGAGTGACACTATCGATTTTCCCCCCTATTCAAGTCACGTATTGTTCGCGGAAAGGAGGAGTGTGGCGGAGGGTACCTTGAGTACCACTATCGATTTTCCCTCCTATTCAAGTCACGTATTGTTCGCGGAAAGAAGGAGTGTGGCGGAGGGTACCTTGAGTACCACTATCGATTTCCCTCCCATTCCAGTCACGTATTGTTCGCGGAAAAAGGAGTGTGGCCGAGGGTACCTTGAGTACCACTATCGATTTTCCGTCCTATTCGTCACGTGTGGTTCGCGAAAAGACGGAGTGTGGCGAGGGTATCTTTAGTACTACTGTCGATTTTCCCTCCTATTCCAGTCACGTATTGTTCGCGGAAAGGAGTGTGGCCGAGGGTACCTTGAGTACCACTATCGATTTTCCGTCCTATTCGTCACGTGTGGTTTGCGAAAAGAGGGAGTGTGGCGAGGGTATCTTTAGTACCACTGTCGATTTTCCCTCCTATTCCAGTCACGTATTGTTCGGGGAAAGGAGGAGTGTGGCGGAGGGTACCTTGAGTACCACTATCGATTTTCCCTCCTATTCCAGTCACGTATTGTTCGGGGAAGGAAGGAGTGTGGCGGAGGGTACCTTAAGTACCACTATCGATTTTCCCTCCTATTCCAGTCACGTATTGTTCGCGGAAAGTAGGAGTGTGGCGGAGGGTTCCTTGAGTACCACTATCGATTTTCCCTCCTATTCCAGTCACGTATTGTTCGCGGAAAGAAGGAGTGTGGCGGAGGGTACCTTGAGTACTACTATCGATTTTCCCGCCTATTCCAGTCTCGTATTGTTCGCGGAAAGGAGGAGTGTGGCGGAGGGTACCCTGAGTACCACTATCGATTTTCCCTCCTATTCCAGTCACGTATTGTTCGCGGAAAGAAGGAGTGTGGCGGAGGGTACCTTGAGTACTACTATCGATTTTCCCGCCTATTCCAGTCTCGTATTGTTCGCGGAAAGGAGGAGTGTGGCGGAGGGTACCCTGAGTACCACTATCGATTTTCCCTCCTATTCCAGTCACGTATTGTTCGCGGAAAGGAGGAGTGTGGCGGAGGGTACCTTGAGTACCACTATCGATTTTCCCTCCTATTCCAGTCACGTATTGTTCGGGGAAAGAAGGAGTGTGGCGGATGGTACCTTGAGTACCACTATCGATTTTCCCTCCTATTCCAGTCACGTATTGTTCGCGGAAAGAAGGAGTGTGGCGGAGGGTACCTTGAGTACCACTATCGATTTCCCTCCCATTCCAGTCACGTATTGTTCGCGGAAAGGAGTGTGGCCGAGGGTACCTTGAGTACTACTATCGATTTTCCGTCCTATTCGTCACGTGTGGTTCGCGAAAAGAAGGAGTGTGGCGGAGGGTACCTTTAGTACCACTGTCGATTTTCCCTCCTATTCCAGTCACGTATTGTTCGCAGAAAGGAGGGGTGTGGCGGAGGGTACCTTGAGTACCACTATCGATTTTCCCTCCTATTCCAGTCACGTATTGTTCGGGGAAGGAAGGAGTGTGGCGGAGGGTACCTTCAGAACCACTATCGATTTTCCCTCCTATTCCATTCACGTATTGTTCGCGGAAAGGAGGAGTGTGGCGGAGGGTTCCTTGAGTACCACTATCGATTTTCCCTCCTATTCCAGTCACGTATTGTTCGCGGAAAGAAGGAGTGTGGCGAAGGTTACCTTGAGTACCACTATCGATTTTCCCGCCTATTCCAGTCTCGTATTGTTCGCGGAAAGGAGGAGTGTGGCGGAGGGTACCCTGAGTACCACGATCGATTTTCCCTCCTATTCCAGTCACGTATTGTTCGGGGAAAAAAGGAGTGTGGCGGATGGTACCTTGGGTACCACTATCGATTTTCCCTCCTATTCCAGTCACGTATTGTTCGGGGAAAGAAGGAGTGTGGCTGAGGGTACCTTGAGTACCACTATCGATTTTGCCTCCTATTCCAGTCACGTATTGTTCGGGGAAAGAAGGAGTGTGGCGGAGAGTACCTTGAGTACCACTATCGATTTTCCCTCCTATTCCAGTCACGTATTGTTCGGGGAAAGAAGGAGTGTGACGGAGGGTACCTTGAGTACCACTATCGATTTTCCCTCCTGTTCCAGTCAAGTAATGTTCGCGGAAAGGAGGAGTGTGGCGGAGGGTACCTCGAGTACCACTATCGATTTTCCCTCCTATAAAGGTCACGTATTGTTCGCAGAAAGGAGGGGTGTGGCGAAGGGTACCTTGAGAACGACTATCGATTTTTCCTCCTATTCCAGTCACGTATTTTTCGGGGAAAGAACGAGTGTGGCGGAGGGTACGTTGCGTTCCACTATCGATTTTCCCTCCTATTCCAGTCACGTATTGTTCGCGGAAAGAAGGAGTGTGGCGGAGAGTACCTTGAGTACCACTATCGATTTTCCCTCCTATTCCAGTCACGTATTGTTCGAGGAAAGAGTGTGGCGGACGGTACCTTTAGTACCACTATCGATTTTCCCTCCTATTCCAGTCACGTATTGTTCGGGGAAAGAAGTAGTGTGGCGGAGGGTAACTTGAGTACAACTATCGATTTTCCCTCCTGTTCCAGTCAGGTATTGTTCGCGGAAGGAAGGAGTGTGTCCGACGGTACCTTAAGTACCACTATCGATTTTCCGTCCTATTCCAGTCACGTATTGTTCGCGGAAAGGAGGAGTGTGGCGGAGGGTACCTTGAGTACCACTATCGATTTTCCCTCCTATAAAGGTCACGTATTGTTCGGGGAAAGGAGGAGTGTGGCGGAGGGTACCTTGAGTATCACTCTCGATTTTCCCTCCTATTCCAGTCACGTATTGTTCGCAGAAAGGAGGGATGTGGCGGAGGGTACCTTGAGTACCACTATCGTTTTCCCTCCTATTCCAGTCACGTATTGTTCGGGGAAAGAAGGAGTGTGGCGGAGGGTACGTTGAGTTGCATTATCGATTTTCCCTCCTATTCCAGTCATGTATTGTTCGCGGAAAGAAGGAGTGTGGCGGACGGTACCTTGAGTGACACTATCGATTTTCCCCCCTATTCAAGTCACGTATTGTTCGCGGAAAGGAGGAGTGTGGCGGAGGGTACCTTGAGTACCACTATCGATTTTCCCTCCTATTCAAGTCACGTATTGTTCGCGGAAAGAAGGAGTGTGGCGGAGGGTACCTTGAGTACCACTATCGATTTCCCTCCCATTCCAGTCACGTATTGTTCGCGGAAAAAGGAGTGTGGCCGAGGGTACCTTGAGTACCACTATCGATTTTCCGTCCTATTCGTCACGTGTGGTTCGCGAAAAGACGGAGTGTGGCGAGGGTATCTTTAGTACTACTGTCGATTTTCCCTCCTATTCCAGTCACGTATTGTTCGCGGAAAGGAGTGTGGCCGAGGGTACCTTGAGTACCACTATCGATTTTCCGTCCTATTCGTCACGTGTGGTTTGCGAAAAGAGGGAGTGTGGCGAGGGTATCTTTAGTACCACTGTCGATTTTCCCTCCTATTCCAGTCACGTATTGTTCGGGGAAAGGAGGAGTGTGGCGGAGGGTACCTTGAGTACCACTATCGATTTTCCCTCCTATTCCAGTCACGTATTGTTCGGGGAAGGAAGGAGTGTGGCGGAGGGTACCTTAAGTACCACTATCGATTTTCCCTCCTATTCCAGTCACGTATTGTTCGCGGAAAGTAGGAGTGTGGCGGAGGGTTCCTTGAGTACCACTATCGATTTTCCCTCCTATTCCAGTCACGTATTGTTCGCGGAAAGAAGGAGTGTGGCGGAGGGTACCTTGAGTACTACTATCGATTTTCCCGCCTATTCCAGTCTCGTATTGTTCGCGGAAAGGAGGAGTGTGGCGGAGGGTACCCTGAGTACCACTATCGATTTTCCCTCCTATTCCAGTCACGTATTGTTCGCGGAAAGCAGGAGTGTGGCGGAGGGTACCTTTAATACCACTATCGATTTTTCCCTCCTATTCCAGTCACGTATTGTTCGGGGAAAGAAGGAGTGTGGCGGATTGTACCTTGAGTACCACTATCGATTTTCCCTCCTATTCCAGTCACGTATTGTTCGGGGAAAAAAGGAGTGTGGCGGAGGGTACCTTGAGTACCACTATCGATTTTCCCTCCTGTTCCAGTCAAGTATTGTTCGCGGAAATGAGGAGTGAGGCGGAGGGTACCTTGAGTACCACTATCGATTTTCCCTCCTATTCCAGTCACGTATTGTTCGGGGAAAGAAGGAGTGTGGCGGAGGGTACCTTTAGTACCACTATCGATATTCCCTCCTATTCCAGTCACGTATTGTTCGGGGAAAGAAGTAGTGTGGCGGAGGGTACTTGAGTACAACTATCGATTTTCCCTCCTATTCCAGTCACGTATTGTTCGCGGAAAGAAGGAGTGTGTCCGACGGTACCTTGAGTACCACTACCGATTTTCCGTCCTATTCCAGTCACGTATTGTTCGCGGAAAGGAGGAGTGTGGCGGAGGGTACCTTGAGTACCACTATCGATTTTCCTTCCTATTCCAGTCACGTATTGTTCGGGGAAAGAAGCAGTGTGACGGAGGGTACCTTGAGTACCACTATCGATTTTCCCTCCTATTCCAGTCACGTATTGTTCGCGGAAAGAAGTAGTGTGGCAGAGGGAACCTTGAGTACCACTATCGATTTTCCCTCCTATTCCAGTCACGTATTGTTCGGAGAAAGAAGCAGTGTGGCGGAGGGTACCTTTAGTACCACTATCGATTTTCCCTCCTATTCCAGTCACGTATTGTTCGGGGAAAGAGGTAGTGTGGCGTAGGGTAACTTGAGTACAACTATCGATTTTCCCTCCTATTCCAGTCACGTATTGTTCGCGGAAAGAAGGAGTGTGTCCGACGGTACCTTGAGTACCACTACCGATTTTCCGTCCTATTCCAGTCACGTATTGTTCGCGGAAAGGAGGAGTGCGACGGAGGGTACCTTGAGTACCACTATCGATTTTCCCTCCTATTCCAGTCACATATTGTTCGGGGAAAGAAGCAGTGTGACGGAGGGTACCTTCAGTACCACTATCGATTTTCCCTCCTGTTCCAGTCAAGTATTGTTCGCGGAAAGGAGGAGTGTGGCGGAGGGTATCTTGAGTACCACTATCGATTTTCCCTCCTATGAAGGTCACGTATTGTTCGCGGAAAGGAGGAGTGTGGCGGAGGGTACCTTGAGTACCACTATCGATTCTCCCTCCTGTTCCAGTCAAGTATTGTTCGCGGAAAGAAGGAGTGTGACGGAGGGTACCTTGAGTACGACTATCGATTTTCCCTCCTGTTCCAGTCAAGTATTGTTCGCGGAAAGGAGGAATGTGACGGAGGGTACCTTGAGTACCACTATCGATTTTCCCTCCTATAAAGCTCACGTTTTGTTCGCGGAAAGGAGGAGTGTGACGGAGGGTACCTTGAGTACCACTATCGATTTTCCCTCCTATTCCGGTCACGTATTGTTCGCAGAAAGGAGGGTTGTGGCGGAGGGTACCTTGAGTACCACTATCGATATTCCCTCCTATTCCAGTCACGTATAGTTCGGGGAAAGAACGAGTGTGGCAGAGGGTACCATGAGTACCACTATCGATTTTCTCTCCTATAAAGGTCACGTATTGTTCGCGGAAAGAAGGAGTGTGGCGGAGGGTACTTTGAGTACCACTATCGATTTTCCCTCCTATTCCAGACACATATTGTTCGCAGAAAGGAGGGGTGTGGCGGAGGGTACCTTGAGTACCACTATCGATTTTGCCTCCTATTCCAGTCACGTATTTTTCGGGGAAAGAACGAGTGTGGCGGAGGGTACGTTGAGTTCCACTATCGATTTTCACTCCTATTCCAGTCACGTATTGTTTGCGGAAAGAAGGAGTGTGGCGGAGGGTGCCTTGAGTACCACTATCGATTTTCCCTCCTATTCCAGTCACGTATTGTTCGGGGAAAGAAGGAGTGTGGCGGAGGGTACCTTGAGTACCACTATCGATTTTCCCTCCTATTCCAGTCACGTATTGTTCGGGGAAAGAAAGAGTGCGGCGGAGGGTACCTTTAGTACCACTATCGATTTTCCCTCCTATTCCAATCACGTATTGTTCGGGGAAAGAAGTAGTGTGGCGGAGGGTAACTTGAGTACAACTATCGATTTTCCCTCCTATTCCAGTCAGGTATTGTTCGCGGAAAGAAGGAGTGTGTCCGACGGTACCTTGAGTACCACTATCGATTTTCCGTCCTATTCCAGTCACGTATTGTTCGCGGAAAGGAGGAGTGTGGCGGAGGGTACCTTGAGTACCACTATCGATTTTCCCTTCTATAAAGGTCACGTATTGTTCGGGGAAAGGAGGAGTGTGGCGGAGGGTACCTTGAGTACCACTCTCGATTTTCCCTCCTATTCCAGTCACGTATTGTTCGCAGAAAGGAGGGGTGTGGCGGAGGGTACCTTGAGTACCACTATCGATTTTCCCTCCTATTCCAGTCACGTATTGTTCGGGGAAAGAAGGAGTGTGGCGGAGGGTACGTTGAGTTCCACTATCGATTTTCCCTCCTATTCCAGTCACGTATTGTTCGCGGAAAGAAGGAGTGTGGCAGAGGGTACCTTGAGTAACACTATCGATTTTCCCCCTATTCAAATCACGTATTGTTCGCGGAAAGGAGGAGTGTGGCGGAGGGTACCTTGAGTACCACTATCGATTTTCCCTCCTATTCCAGTCACGTATTGTTCGGGGAAAGGAGGAGTGTGGCGGAGGGTACCTTGAGTACCACTCTCGATTTTCCCTCCTATTCCAGTCACGTATTGTTCGCAGAAAGGAGGGGCGTGGCGGAGGGTACTTTGAGTACCACTATCGATTTTCCCTCCTATTCCAGTCACGTATTGTTCGGGGAAAGAAGGAGTGTGGCGGAGGGTACGTTGAGTTGCACTATCGATTTTCCCTCCTATTCCAGTCACGTATTGTTCGCGGAAAGAAGGAGTGTGGCGGAGGGTACCTTGAGTAACACTATCGACTTTCCCCCCTATTCAAGTCACGTATTGTTCGCGGAAAGGAGGAGTGTGGCGGAGGGTACCTTGAGTACCACTACCGATTTTCCCTCCTATTCCAGTCACGTATTGTTC
Source organism: Locusta migratoria (assembly GCA_026315105.1). Classification (NCBI taxonomy): domain Eukaryota; kingdom Metazoa; phylum Arthropoda; class Insecta; order Orthoptera; family Acrididae; genus Locusta; species Locusta migratoria. The sequence goes on from CM048750.1 coordinate 269,338,034, forward strand.
GCGGAAAGAAGGAGTGTGGCGGAGGGTACATTGAGTACCACTATCGATTTCCCTCCCATTCCAGTCACGTATTGTTCGCGGAAAGAAGGAGTGTGGCCGAGGGTACCTTGAGTACTACTATCGATTTTCCGTCCTATTCGTCACGTGTGGTTCGCGAACAGAAGGAGTGTGGCGGAGGGTACCTTTAGTACCACTGTCGATTTTCCCTCCTATTCCAGTCACGTATTGTTCGCAGAAAGGAGGGGTGTGGCGGAGGGTACCTTGAGTACCACTATCGATTTTCCCTCCTATTCCAGTCACGTATTGGTCGGGGAAGGAAGGAGTGTGGCGGAGGGTACCTTGAGTACCACTATCGATCTTCCCTCCTATTCCAGTCACGTATTGTTCGCGGAAAGGAGGAATGTGGCGGAGGGTTCCTTGAGTACCACTATCGATTTTCCCTCCTATTCCAGTCACGTATTGTTCGCGAAAAGAAGGAGTGTGGCGGAGGGTACCTTGAGTACCACTATCGATTTTCCCGCCTATTCCAGTCTCGTATTGTTCGCGGATAGGAGGAGTGTGGCGGAGGGTACCCTGAGTACCACTATCGATTTTCCCTCCTATTCCAGTCACGTATTGTTCGGGGAAAAAAGGAATGTGGCGGATGGTACCTTGGGAACCACTATCGATTTTCCCTCCTATTCCAGTCACGTATTGTTCTGGGAAAGAAGGAGTGTGGCTGAGGGTACCTTGAGTACCACTATCGATTTTCCCTCCTATTCCAGTCACGTATTGTTCGGGGAAAGAAGGACTGTGGCGGAGAGTACCTTGAGTACCACTATCGATTTTCCCTCCTATTCCAGTCACGTATTGTTCGGGGAAAGAAGGAGTGTGACGGAGGGTACCTTGAGTACCACTATCGATTTTGCCTCCTGTTCCAGTCAAGTAATGTTCGCGGAAAGGAGGAGTGTGGCGGAGGGTACCTTGAGTATCACAATCGATTTTCCCTCCTGTTCCAGTCAAGTATTGTTCGCGGAAAGAAGGAGTGTGACGGAGGGTACCTTGAGTACCACTATCGATTTTCCCTCCTGTTCCAGTCAAGTATTTTTCGCGAAAAGGAGGAGTGTGGCGGTGGGTACCTTGAGTACCACTATCGATTTTCCCTCCTATAAAGGTCACGTATTGTTCGCGAAAAGGAGGAATGTGGCGGAGGGTACCTTGAGTACCACTATCGATTTTCCCTCCTATTCCAGTCACGTATTTTTCGGGGAAAGAACGACTGTGGCGGAGGGTACGTTGAGTTCCACTATCGATTTTCCCTCCTATTCCAGTCTCGTATTGTTCGCGGAAAGAAGGAGTGTGGCGGACGGTACCTTGAGTAACACTACCGATTTTCACTCATATTCCAGTCACGTATTGTTCGCGGAAAGGAGGAGTGTGGCGGAGGGTACCTTGAGTACCACTATCGATTTTCCCTCCTATTCCAGTCACATATTGTTCGGGGAAAGAAAGAGTGTGGCGGCGGAGCGTACCTTGAGTACCACTTTCGATTTTCCCTCCTATTCCAGTCACGTATTGTTCGCGGAAAGAAGGAGTGTGGCGGAGGGTACCTTGAGTACCTCTATCGATTTTCCCTCCCATTCCAGACACGTATTGTTCGGGAAAGAAGGAGTGTGGCGGAGGGTACCTTGAGTACCACTATCGATTTTCACTCCTATTCCAGTCACGTATTGTTCGGGGAAAGAAGGAGTGTGGCGGAGGGTACCTTTAGTACCACTATCGATTTTCCCTCCTATTCCAGTCACGTATTGTTCGGGGAAAGAAGTAGTGTGGCGGAGGGTAACTTGAGTACAACTATCGATTTTCCCTCCTATTCCAGTCACGTATTGTTCGCGGAAAGAAGGAGTGTGTCCGACGGTACCTTGAGTACCACTATCGATTTTCCGTCCTATTCCAGTCACGTATTGTTCGCGGAAAGGAGGAGTGTGGCGGAGGGTTCCTTGAGTACCACTATCGATTTTCCCTCCTATTCCAGTCACGTATTGTTCGGGAAAGAAGGAGTGTGACGGAGGGTACCTTGAGTACCACTATCGATTTTCCCTCCTATTCCAGTCACGTATTGTTCGGGGAAGGAAGGAGTGTGGCGGAGGGTACCTTGAGTACCACTATCGATTTTCCCTCCTATTCCAGTCACGTATTGTTCTGGGAAAGAAGGAGTGTGGCTGAGGGTACCTTGAGTACCACTATCGATTTTCCCTCCTATTCCAGTCACGTATTGTTCGGGGAAAGAAGGACTGTGGCGGAGAGTACCTTGAGTACCACTATCGATTTTCCCTCCTATTCCAGTCACGTATTGTTCGGGGAAAGAAGGAGTGTGACGGAGGGTACCTTGAGTACCACTATCGATTTTGCCTCCTGTTCCAGTCAAGTAATGTTCGCGGAAAGGAGGAGTGTGGCGGAGGGTACCTTGAGTATCACAATCGATTTTCCCTCCTGTTCCAGTCAAGTATTGTTCGCGGAAAGAAGGAGTGTGACGGAGGGTACCTTGAGTACCACTATCGATTTTCCCTCCTGTTCCAGTCAAGTATTTTTCGCGAAAAGGAGGAGTGTGGCGGTGGGTACCTTGAGTACCACTATCGATTTTCCCTCCTATAAAGGTCACGTATTGTTCGCGAAAAGGAGGAATGTGGCGGAGGGTACCTTGAGTACCACTATCGATTTTCCCTCCTATTCCAGTCACGTATTTTTCGGGGAAAGAACGACTGTGGCGGAGGGTACGTTGAGTTCCACTATCGATTTTCCCTCCTATTCCAGTCTCGTATTGTTCGCGGAAAGAAGGAGTGTGGCGGACGGTACCTTGAGTAACACTACCGATTTTCACTCATATTCCAGTCACGTATTGTTCGCGGAAAGGAGGAGTGTGGCGGAGGGTACCTTGAGTACCACTATCGATTTTCCCTCCTATTCCAGTCACATATTGTTCGGGGAAAGAAAGAGTGTGGCGGCGGAGCGTACCTTGAGTACCACTTTCGATTTTCCCTCCTATTCCAGTCACGTATTGTTCGCGGAAAGAAGGAGTGTGGCGGAGGGTACCTTGAGTACCTCTATCGATTTTCCCTCCCATTCCAGACACGTATTGTTCGGGAAAGAAGGAGTGTGGCGGAGGGTACCTTGAGTACCACTATCGATTTTCACTCCTATTCCAGTCACGTATTGTTCGGGGAAAGAAGGAGTGTGGCGGAGGGTACCTTTAGTACCACTATCGATTTTCCCTCCTATTCCAGTCACGTATTGTTCGGGGAAAGAAGTAGTGTGGCGGAGGGTAACTTGAGTACAACTATCGATTTTCCCTCCTATTCCAGTCACGTATTGTTCGCGGAAAGAAGGAGTGTGTCCGACGGTACCTTGAGTACCACTATCGATTTTCCGTCCTATTCCAGTCACGTATTGTTCGCGGAAAGGAGGAGTGTGGCGGAGGGTTCCTTGAGTACCACTATCGATTTTCCCTCCTATTCCAGTCACGTATTGTTCGGGAAAGAAGGAGTGTGACGGAGGGTACCTTGAGTACCACTATCGATTTTCCCTCCTATTCCAGTCACGTATTGTTCGGGGAAGGAAGGAGTGTGGCGGAGGGTACCTTGAGTACCACTATCGATTTTCCCTCCTATTCCAGTCACGTATTGTTCGCGGAAAGAAGGAGTGTGGCGGAGCGTTCCTTGAGTACCACTATCGATTTTCCCTCCTATTCCAATCACGTATTGTTCGCGGAAAGAAGGAATGTGGCGGAGGGTACCTTGAGTACCACTATCGATTTTCCCTCCTATTCCAGTCACGTATTGTTCGCGGAAAGAAGGAGTGTGGCGGAGGGTACCTTTAATACCACTATCGATTTTCCCTCCTATTCCAGTCACGTATTGTTCGGGGAAAGAAGGAGTGTGGCGGATGGTACCTTGGGTACAACTATCGATTTTCCCTCCTATTCCAGGCACGTATTGTTCGGGGAAAGAAGGAGTGTGGCTGAGGGTACCTTGAGTACCACTATCGATTTTCCCTCCTATTCCAGTCACGTATTGTTCGGGGAAAGAAGGAGTGTGGCGGAGGGTACCTTGAGTACCACTATCGATTTTCCGTCCTATTCCAGTCACGTATTGTTCGGGGAAAGAAGGAGTGTGGCGGAGAGTACCTTGAGTACCACTATCGATTTTCCCTCCTATTCCAGTCACGTATTGTTCGGGGAAAGAAGGAGTGTGACGGAGGTTACCTTGAGTACCACTATCGATTTTCCCTCCTGTTACAGTCAAGTATTGTTCGCGGAAAGGAGGAGTGTGGCAGAGGGTACCTTGAGTACCACTATCGATTTTCCCTCCTATAAAGGTCACGTATTGTTCGCGGAAAGAAGGAGTGTGGCGGAGGGTACCTTGAGTACCACTATCGATTTTCCCTCCTATTCCAGACACATATTGTTCGCAGAAAGGAGGGGTGTGGCGGAGGGTTCCTTGAGTACCACTATCGATTTTGCCTCCTATTCCAGTCACGTATTTTTCGGGGAAAGAACGAGTGTGGCGGAGGGTACGTTGAGTTCCACTATCGATTTTCCCTCCTATTCCAGTCACGTATTGTTCGCGGAAAGAAGGAGTGTGGCAGACGGTGCCTTGAGTACCACTATCGATTGTCCCTCCTATTCCAGTCACGTATTGTTCGGGGAAAGAAGGAGTGTGGCGGAGGGTACCTTGAGTACCACTATCGATTTTCCCTCCTATTCCAGTCACGTATTGTTCGCAGAAAGGAGGGGTGTGGCGGAGGGTACTTTGAGTACCACTATCGATTTTCCCTCCTTTTCCAGTCACGTATTGTTCGGGGAAAGAAGGAGTGTGGCGGAGGGTACGTTGAGTTGCACTATCGATTTTCCCTCTATTCCAGTCACGTATTGTTCGTGGAAAGAAGGAGTGTGGCGGAGGGTACCTTGAGTAACACTATCGATTTTCCCCCCTATTCAAGTCACGTATTGTTCGCGGAAAGGAGGAGTGTGGCGGAGGGTACCTTGAGTACCACTATCGGTTTTCCCTCCTATTCCAGTCACGTATTGTTCGGGGAAAGAAGTAGTGTGGCGGAGGGTACCTTGAGTACCACTATCGATTTTCCCCCCTATTCAAGTCACGTATTGTTCGCGGAAAGGAGGAGTGTGGCGGAGGGTACCTTGAGTACCACTATCGATTTTCCCTCCTATTCCAGTCACGTATTGTTCGCGGAAAGAAGGAGTGTGGCGGAGGGTACATTGAGTACCACTATCGATTTCCCTCCCATTCCAGTCACGTATTGTTCGCGGAAACAAGGAGTGTGGCCGAGGGTACCTTGAGTACTACTATCGATTTTCCGTCCTATTCGTCACGTGTGGTTCGCGAACAGAAGGAGTGTGGCGGAGGGTACCTTTAGTACCACTGTCGATTTTCCCTCCTATTCCAGTCACGTATTGTTCGCAGAAAGGAGGGGTGTGGCGGAGGGTACCTTGAGTACCACTATCGATCTTCCCTCCTATTCCAGTCACGTATTGTTCGCGGAAAGGAGGAATGTGGCGGAGGGTTCCTTGAGTACCACTATCGATTTTCCCTCCTATTCCAGTCACGTATTGTTCGCGAAAAGAAGGAGTGTGGCGGAGGGTACCTTGAGTACCACTATCGATTTTCCCGCCTATTCCAGTCTCGTATTGTTCGCGGATAGGAGGAGTGTGGCGGAGGGTACCCTGAGTACCACTATCGATTTTCCCTCCTATTCCAGTCACGTATTGTTCGGGGAAAAAAGGAGTGTGGCGGATGGTACCTTGGGTACCACTATCGATTTTCCCTCCTATTCCAGTCACGTATTGTTCGGGGAAAGAAGGAGTGTGGCTGAGGGTACCTTGAGTACCACTATCGATTTTCCCTCCTATTCCAGTCACGTATTGTTCGGGGAAAGAAGGACTGTGGCGGAGAGTACCTTGAGTACCACTATCGATTTTCCCTCCTATTCCAGTCACGTATTGTTCGGGGAAAGAAGGAGTGTGACGGAGGTTACCTTGAGTACCACTATCGATTTTGCCTCCTGTTCCAGTCAAGTAATGTTCGCGGAACGGTGGAGTGTGGCGGAGGGTACCTCGAGTACCACTATCGATTTTCCCTCCTATAAAGGTCACGTATTGTTCGCGGAAAGGAGGAGTGTGGCGGAGGGTACCTTGAGTATAACAATCGATTTTCCCTCCTGTTCCAGTCAAGTATTGTTCGCGGAAAGAAGGAGTGTGACGGAGGGTACCTTGAGTACCACTATCGATTTTCCCTCCTGTTCCAGTCAAGTATTTTTCGCGGAAAGGAGGAGTGTGGCGGTGGGTACCTTGAGTACCACTATCGATTTTCCCTCCTATAAAGGTCACGTATTGTTTGCGAAAAGGAGGAATGTGGCGGAGGGTACCTTGAGTACCACTATCGATTTTCCCTCCTATTCCAGTCACGTATTTTTCGGGGAAAAAACGACTGTGGCGGAGGGTACGTTGAGTTCCACTATCGATTTTCCCTCCTATTCCAATCACGTATTGTTCGCGGAAAGAAGGAGTGTGGCGGAGGGTACCTTGAGTACCACTATCGATTTTCCCTCCTATTCCAGTCACGTATTGTTCGCGGAAAGAAGGAGTGTGGCGGAGGGTACCTTTAATACCACTATCGATTTTCCCTCCTATTCCAGTCACGTATTGTTCGGGGAAAGGAGTGTGGCGGATGGTACCTTGATACCACTATCGATTTTCCCTCCTATTCCAGGCACGTATAATTCGGGGAAAGAAGGAGTGTGGCTGAGGGTACCTTGAGTACCACTATCGATTTTCCCTCCTATTCCAGTCACGTATTGTTCGGGGAAAGAAGGAGTGTGGCGGAGGGTACCTTGAGTACCACTATCGATTTTCCGTCCTATTCCAGTCACGTATTGTTCGGGGAAAGAAGGAGTGTGGCGGAGAGTACCTTGAGTACCACTATCGATTTTCCCTCCTATTCCAGTCACGTATTGTTCGGGGAAAGAAGGAGTGTGACGGAGGTTACCTTGAGTACCACTATCGATTTTCCCTCCTGTTACAGTCAAGTATTGTTCGCGGAAAGGAGGTGTGTGGCGGAGGGTACCTTGAGTACCACTATCGATTTTCCCTCGTATAAAGGTCACGTATTGTTCGCGGAAAGGAGGAGTGTGGCGGAGGGTACCTTGAGTACCACTATCGATTTTCCCTCCTGTTCCAGTCAAGTATTGTTCGCGGAAAGAAGGAGTGTGACGGAGGGTACCTTGAGTACCACTATCGATTTTCCCTCCTGTCTAGTCAAGTATTGTTCGCGGAAAGGAGGAGTGTGGCGGAGGGTACCTTGAGTACCACTATCGATTTTCCCTCCTATTATGGTCACGTATTGTTCGCGGAAAGGAGGAGTGTGGCAGAGGGTACCTTGAGTACCACTATCGATTTTCCCTCCTATAAAGGTCACGTATTGTTCGCGGAAAGAAGGAGTGTGGCGGAGGGTACCTTGAGTACCACTATCGATTTTCCCTCCTATACCAGACACATATTGTTCGCAGAAAGGAGGGGTGTGGCGGAGGGTACCTTGAGTACCACTATCGAGTTTGCCTCCTATTCCAGGCACGTATTTTTCGGGGAATGAACGAGTGTGGCGGAGGGTACGTTGAGTTCCACTATCGATTTTCCCTCCTATTCCAGTCACGTATTGTTCGCGGAAAGAAGGAGTGTGGCAGACGGTGCCTTGAGTACCACTATCGATTTTCCCTCCTATTCCAGTCACGTATTGTTCGGGGAAAGAAGAAGTGTGGCGGAGGGTACCTTGAGTACCACTATCGATTTTCCCTCCTATTCCAGTCACGTATTGTTCGCAGAAAGGAGGGGTGTGGCGGAGGGTACTTTGAGTACCACTATCGATTTTCCCTCCTATTCCAGTCACGTATTGTTCGGGGAAAGAAGGAGTGTGGCGGAGGGTACGTTGAGTTGCACTATCGATTTTCCCTCTATTCCAGTCACGTATGTTCGTGGAAAGAAGGAGTGTGGCGGAGGGTACCTTGAGTAACACTATCGATTTTCCCCCCTATTCAAGTCACGTATTGTTCGCGGAAAGGAGGAGTGTGGCGGAGGGTACCTTGAGTACCACTATCGGTTTTCCCTCCTATTCCAGTCACGTATTGTTCGGGGAAAGAAGTAGTGTGGCGGAGGGTACCTTGAGTACCACTATCGATTTTCCCTCCTATTCCAGTCACGTATTGTTCGCGGAAAGAAGGAGTGTAGCAGAGGGTACCTTGAGTACCACTATCGATTTCCCTCCCATTCCAGTCACGTATTGTTCGCGGAAAGAAGGAGTGTGGCCGAGGGTACCTTGAGTACTACTATCGATTTTCCGTCCTATTCGTCACGTGTGGTTCGCGAAAAGAAGGAGTGTGGCGGAGGGTACCTTTAGTACCACTGACGATTTTCCCTCCTATTCCAGTCACGTATTGTTCGGTTAAAGAAGGAGTGTGGCGGAGGGTACCTTGAGTACCACTATCGATTTTCCCTCCTATTCCAGTCACGTATTGTTCGGGGAAGGAAGGAGTGTGGCGGAGAGTACCTTGAGTACCACTATCGATTTTCCCTCCTATTCCGGTCACGTATTGTTCGCGGAAAGTAGGAGTGTGGCGGAGGGTTCCTTGAGTACCACTATCGATTTTCCCTCCTATTCCAGTCACGTATTGTTCGCGGAAAGAAGGAGTGTTGCGGAGGGTACCTTGAGTACCACTATCGATTTTCCCACCTATTCCAGTCTCGTATTGTTCGCGGAAAGGAGGAGTGGGGCCGAGGGTACCCTGAGTACCACTATCGATTTTCCCTCCTATTCCAGTCACGTATTGTTCGGGGAAAGAAGGAGTGTGGCGGATGGTACCTTGGGTACCACTATCGATTTTCCCTCCTATTCCAGTCACGTATTGTTCGGGGAAAGAAGGAGTGTGGCGGAGGGTACCTTTAATACCACTATCGATTTTCCCTCCTATTCCAGTCACGTATTGTTCGGGGAAAGAAGGAGTGTGGCGGATGGTACCTTGGGTACCACTATCGATTGTCCCTCCCATTCCAGGCACGTATTGTTCGGGGAAAGAAGGGGTGTGGCTGAGGGTACCTTGAGTACCACTATCGATTTTCCCTCCTATTCCAGTCACGTATTGTTCGGGGAAAGAAGGAGTGTGGCGGAGGGTACCTTGAGTACCACTATCGATTTTCCGTCCTATTCCAGTCACGTATTGTTCAGGGAAAGAAGGAGTGTGGCGGAGAGTACCTTGAGTACCACTATCGATTTTCCCTCCTATTCCAGTCACGTATTGTTCGGGGAAAGAAGGAGTGTGACGGAGGTTACCTTGAGTACCACTATCGATTTTCCCTCCTGTTACAGTCAAGTATTGTTCGCGGAAAGGAGGAGTGTGGCGGAGGGTACCTTGAGTACCACTATCGATTTTCCCTCGTATAAAGGTCACGTATTGTTCGCGGAAAGGAGGAGTGTGGCGGAGGGTACCTTGAGTACCACTATCGATTTTCCCTCCTGTTCCAGTCAAGTATTGTTCGCGGAAAGAAGGAGTGTGACGGAGGGAACCTTGAGTACCACTATCGATTTTCCCTCCTGTCTAGTCAAGTATTGTTCGCGGAAAGGAGGAGTGTGGCGGAGGGTACCTTGAGTACCACTATCGATTTTCCCTCCTATAATGGTCACGTATTGTTCGCGGAAAGGAGGAGTGTGGCAGAGGGTACCTTGAGTACCACTATCAATTTTCCCTCCTATAAAGGTCACGTATTGTTCGCGGAAAGAAGGAGTGTGGCGGAGGGTACCTTGAGTACCACTATCGATTTTCCCTCCTATTCCAGACACATATTGTTCGCAGAAAGGAGGGGTGTGGCGGAGGGTACCTTGAGTACCACTATCGATTTTGCCTCCTATTCCAGTCACGTATTTTTCGGGGAAAGAACGAGTGTGGCGGAGGGTACGTTGAGTTCCACTATCGATTTTCCCTCCTATTCCAGTCACGTATTGTTCGCGGAAAGAAGGAGTGTGGCAGACGGTGCCTTGAGTACCACTATCGATTTTCCCTCCTATTCCAGTCACGTATTGTTCGGGGAAAGAAGGAGTGTGGCGGAGGGTACCTTGAGTACCACTATCGATTTTCCCTCCTATTCCAGTCACGTATTGTTCGCAGAAAGGAGGGGTGTGGCGGAGGGTACTTTGAGTACCACTATCGATTTTCCCTCCTATTCCAGTCACGTATTGTTCGGGGAAAGAAGGAGTGTGGCGGAGGGTACGTTGAGTTGCACTATCGATTTTCCCTCTATTCCAGTCACGTATTGTTCGTGGAAAGAAGGAGTGTGGCGGAGGGTACATTGAGTAACACTATCGATTTTCCCCCCTATTCAAGTCACGTATTGTTCGCGGAAAGGAGGAGTGTGGCGGAGGGTACCTTGAGTACCACTATCGGTTTTCCCTCCTATTCCAGTCACGTATTGTTCGGGGAAAGAAGTAGTGTGGCGGAGGGTACCTTGAGTACCACTATCGATTTTCCCTCCTATTCCAGTCACGTATTGTTCGCGGAAAGAAGGAGTGTAGCGGAGGGTACCTTGAGTACCACTATCGATTTCCCTCCCATTCCAGTCACGTATTGTTCGCGGAAAGAAGGAGTGTGGCCGAGGGTACCTTGAGTACTACTATCGATTTTCCGTCCTATTCGTCACGTGTGGTTCGCGAAAAGAAGGAGTGTGGCGGAGGGTACCTTTAGTACCACTGACGATTTTCCCTCCTATTCCAGTCACGTAGTGTTCGGTTAAAGAAGGAGTGTGGCGGAGGGTACCTTGAGTACCACTATCGATTTTCCCTCCTATTCCAGTCACGTATTGTTCGGGGAAGGAAGGAGTGTGGCGGAGAGTACCTTGAGTACCACTATCGATTTTCCCTCCTATTCCGATCACGTATTGTTCGCGGAAAGTAGGAGTGTGGCGGAGGGTTCCTTGAGTACCACTATCGATTTTCCCTCCTATTCCAGTCACGTATTGTTCGCGGAAAGAAGGAGTGTTGCGGAGGGTACCTTGAGTACCACTATCGATTTTCCCGCCTATTCCAGTCTCGTATTGTTCGCGGAAAGGAGGAGTCGGGCCGAGGGTACCCTGAGTACCACTATCGATTTTCCATCCTATTCCAGTCACGTATTGTTCGGGGAAAGAAGGAGTGTGGCGGATGGTACCTTGGGTACCACTATCGATTTTCCCTCCTATTCCAGTCACGTATTGTTCGGGGAAAGAAGGAGTGTGGCTGAGGGTACCTTGAGTACCACTATCGATTTTCCTTCCTATTCCAGCCACGTATTGTTCTGGGAAAAAGGAGTGTGGCAAAGAGTACCTTGAGTACCACTATCGATTTTCCCTCCTATTCCAGTCACGTATTGTTCGCGGAAAGAAGGAGTGTGACGGAGGGTACCTTGAGTACCACTATCGATTTTCCCTCCTGTTCCAGTCAATTATTGTTCGCGGAAAGGAGGAGTGTGGCGGAGGGTACCTTGAGTACCACTATCGATTTTCCCTCCTATAAAGGTCACGTATTGTTCGCGGAAATGAGGAGTGTGGCGGAGGGTACCTTGAGTACCACTATCGATTTTCCCTCCTATTCCAGTCACGTATTTTTCGGGGAAAGAACGAGTGTGGCGGAGGGTACGTTGAGTTCTACTATCGATTTTCCCTCCTATTCCAGTCTCGTATTGTTCGCGGAAAGAAGGAGTGTGGCGGGCGGTACCTTGAGTAACACTATCGATTTTCCCTCCTATTCCAGTCACGTATTGTTCGCGGAAAGGAGGAGTGTGGCGGAGGGTACCTTGAGTACCACTATCGATTTTCCCTCCTATTCCAGTCACGTATTGTTCGGGGAAATAAGGAATGTGGCGGCGGAGGGTACCTTGAGTACCACTTCCGATTTTCCCTCCTATTCCAGTCACGTATTGTTCGCGGAAAGAAGGAGTGTGGCGGAGGGTACCTTGAGTACCACTATCGATTTTCCCTCCTATTCCAGACACGTATTGTTCGGTGAAAGAAGGAGTGTGGCGGAGGGTATCTTGAGTACCACTATCGATTTTCCCTCCTATTCCAGTCACGTATTGTTCGGGGAAAGAAGGAGTGTGGTGGAGGGTACCTTTAGTACCACTATCGATTTTCCCTCCTATTCCAGTCACGTATTGTTCGGGGAAAGAAGTAGTGTGGCGGAGGGTAACTTGAGTACAACTATCGATTTTCCCTCCTATTCCAGTCACGTATTGTTCGCGAAAAGAAGGAGTGTGTCCGACGGTACCTTGAGTACCACTATCGATTTTCCGTCCTATTCCAGTCACGTATTGTTCGCGGAAAGGAGGAGTGTGGCGGAGGGTACCTTGAGTACCACTATCGATTTTCCCTCCTATTCCAGTCACGTATTGTTCGGGGAAAGAGGGAGTGTGGCGGAGGGTACCTTGAGTACCACTATCGATTTTCCCTCCTATTACAGTCACGAATTGTTCGGGGAAGGAAGGAGTGTGGCGGAGGGTACCTTCAGTACCACTATCGATTTTCCCTCCTATTCCAGTCACGTATTGTTCGCGGGAAGGAGGAGTGTGGCGGAGGGTACCTTGAGTACCACTATCGATTTTCCCTCCTATTCCAGTCACGTATTGTTCGCGGAAAGAAGGAGTGTGGCGGAGGGTACCTTGAGTACCACTATCGATTTTCCCGCCTATTCCAGTCTCGTACTGTTCGCGGAAAGGAGGAGTGTGGCCGAGGGTACCTTGAGTACTACTATCGATTTTCCGTCCTATTCGTCACGTGTGGTTCGCGAAAAGAAGGAGTGTGGCGGAGGGTACCTTTAGTACCACTGTCGATTTTCCCTCCTATTCCAGTCACGTATTGTTCGGGTAAAGAAGGAGTGTGGCGGACGGTACCTTAAGTACCACTATCGATTTTCCCTCCTATTCCAGTCACGTATTGTTCGGGGAAGAAAGGAGTGTGGCGGAGGGTACCTTGAGTACCACTATCGATTTTCCCTCCTATTCCGGTCACGTATTGTTCGCGGAAAGTAGGAGTGGGCCGGAGGGTTCCTTGAGTACCACTATCGATTTTCCCTCCTATTCCAGTCACGTATTGTTCGCGGAAAGATGGAGTGTGGCGGAGGGTACCTTGAGTACCACTATCGATTTTCCCGCCTATTCCAGTCTCGTATTGTTCGCGGAAAGGAGGAGTGTGGCCGAGGGTACCTTGAGTACTACTATCGATTTTCCGTCCTATTCGTCACGTGTGGTTCGCGAAAAGAAGGAGTGTGGCGGAGGGTACCTTTAGTACCACTGTCGATTTTCCCTCCTATTCCAGTCACGTATTGTTCGGGTAAAGAAGGAGTATGGCGGAGGGTACCTTGAGTACCACTATCGATTTTCCCTCCTATTCCAGTCACTTATTGTTCGGGGAAGGAAGGAGTGTGGCGGAGGGTACCTTGAGTACCACTATCGATTTTCCCTCCTATTCCAGTCACGTATTGTTCGCGGAAAGTAGGAGTGTGGCGGAGGGTTCCTTGAGTACCACTATCGATTTTCCCTCCTATTGCAGTCACGTATTGTTCGCGGAAAGAAGGAGTGTGGCGGAGGGTACCTTGAGTACCACTATCGATTTTCCCGCCTATTCCAGTCTCGTATTGTTCGCAGAAAGAAGGAGTGTGACGGAGGGTACCTTGAGTACCACTATCGATTTTCCCTCCTGTTCCAGTCAATTATTGTTCGCGGAAAGGAGGAGTGTGGCGGAGGGTACCTTGAGTACCACTATCGATTTTCCCTCCTATAAAGGTCACGTATTGTTCGCGGAAATGAGGAGTGTGGCGGAGGGTACCTTGAGTACCACTATCGATTTTCCCTCCTATTCCAGTCACGTATTTTTCGGGGAAAGAACGAGTGTGGCGGAGGGTACGTTGAGTTCTACTATCGATTTTCCCTCCTATTCCAGTCTCGTATTGTTCGAGGAAAGAAGTAGTGTGGCGGAGGGTAACTTGAGTACAACTATCGATTTTCCCTCCTATTCCAGTCACGTATTGTTCGCGGAAAGAAGGAGTGTGTCCGACGGTACCTTGAGTACCACTATCGATTTTCCGTCCTATTCCAGTCACGTATTGTTCGCGGAAAGGAGGAGTGTGGCGGAGGGTACCTTGAGTACCACTATCGATTTTCCCTCCTATTCCAGTCACGTATTGTTCGGGGAAAGAGGGAGTGTGGCGGAGGGTACCTTGAGTACCACTATCGATTTTCCCTCCTATTCCAGTCACGTATTGTTCGCGGAAAGAAGGAGTGTGACGGAGGGTACCTTGAGTACCACTATCGATTTTCCCTCCTGTTCCAGTCAATTATTGTTCGCGGAAAGGAGGAGTGTGGCGGAGGGTACCTTGAGTACCACTATCGATTTTCCCTCCTATAAAGGTCACGTATTGTTCGCGGAAATGAGGAGTGTGGCGGAGGGTACCTTGAGTACCACTATCGATTTTCCCTCCTATTCCAGTCACGTATTTTTCGGGGAAAGAACGAGTGTGGCGGAGGGTACGTTGAGTTCTACTATCGATTTTCCCTCCTATTCCAGTCTCGTATTGTTCGCGGAAAGAAGGAGTGTGGCGGGCGGTACCTTGAGTAACACTATCGATTTTCCCTCCTATTCCAGTCACGTATTGTTCGCGGAAAGGAGGAGTGTGGCGGAGGGTACCTTGAGTACCACTATCGATTTTCCCTCCTATTCCAGTCACGTATTGTTCGGGGAAATAAGGAATGTGGCGGCGGAGGGTACCTTGAGTACCACTTTCGATTTTCCCTCCTATTCCAGTCACGTATTGTTCGCGGAAAGAAGGAGTGTGGCGGAGGGTACCTTGAGTACCACTATCGATTTTCCCTCCTATTCCAGACACGTATTGTTCGGTGAAAGAAGGAGTGTGGCGGAGGGTACCTTGAGTACCACTATCGATTTTCCCTCCTATTCCAGTCACGTATTGTTCGGGGAAAGAAGGAGTGTGGCGGAGGGTACCTTAGTACCACTATCGATTTTCCCTCCTATTCCAGTCACGTATTGTTCGGGGAAAGAAGTAGTGTGGCGGAGGGTAACTTGAGTACAACTATCGATTTTCCCTCCTATTCCAGTCACGTATTGTTCGCGAAAAGAAGGAGTGTGTCCGACGGTACCTTGAGTACCACTATCGATTTTCCGTCCTATTCCAGTCACGTATTGTTCGCGGAAAGGAGGAGTGTGGCGGAGGGTACCTTGAGTACCACTATCGATTTTCCCTCCTATTCCAGTCACGTAATGTTCGCGGGAAGGAGGAGTGTGGCGGAGGGTTACTAGAGTACCACTATCGATTTTCCCTCCTATTCCAGTCACGTATTGTTCGGGGAAAGAAGGAGTGTGGCGGATGGTACCTTGGGTACCATTATCGATTTTCCCTCCTATTCCAGTCACGAATTGTCCGGAGAAAGAAGGAGTGTGGCTGAGGGTACCTTGAGTACCACTATCGATTTTCCCTCCTATTCCAGTCACGTATTGTTCGGGGAAAGAAGGAGTGTGGCGGAGGGTACCTTAGTACCACTATCGATTTTCCGTCCTATTCCAGTCACGTATTGTTCGGGGAAAGAAGGAGTGTGGCGGAGAGTGCCTTGAGTACCACTATCGATTTTCCCTCCTATTCCAGTCACGTATTGTTCGGGGAAACAAGGAGTGTGGCGGAGGGTACCTTGAGTACCACTGTCGATTTTCCCTCCTATTCCAGACACGTATTGTTCGGGGAAAGAAGGAGTGTGGCGGAGGGTATCTTGAGTACCACTATCGATTTTCCCTCCTATTCCAGTCACGTATTGTTCGGGGAAAGAAGGAGTGTGGCGGAGGGTACCTTTAGTACCACTATCGATTTTCCCTCCTATTCCAGTCACGTATTGTTCGGGGAAAGAAGTAGTGTGGCGGAGGGTAACTTGAGTACAACTATCGATTTTCCCTCCTATTCCAGTCACGTATTGTTCGCGGAAAGAAGGAGTGTGTCCGACGGTACCTTGAGTACCACTATCGATTTTCCGACCTATTCCAGTCACGTATTGTTCGCGGAAAGGAGGAGTGTGGCGGAGGGTACCTTGAGTACCACTATCGATTTTCCCTCCTATTCCAGTCACGTATTGTTCGGGGAAAGAGGGAGTGTGGCGGAGGGTACCTTGAGTACCACTATCGATTTTCCCTCCTATTCCAGTCACGTATTGTTCGGGGAAGGAAGGAGTGTGGCGGAGGGTACCTTCATTACCACTATCGATTTTCCCTCCTATTCCAGTCACGTAATGTTCGCGGGAAGGAGGAGTGTGGCGGAGGGTTACTAGAGTACCACTATCGATTTTCCCTCCTATTCCAGTCACGTATTGTTCGGGGAAAGAAGGAGTGTGGCGGATGGTACCTTGGGTACCATTATCGATTTTCCCTCCTATTCCAGTCACGAATTGTCCGGAGAAAGAAGGAGTGTGGCTGAGGGTACCTTGAGTACCACTATCGATTTTCCCTCCTATTCCAGTCACGTATTGTTCGGGGAAAGAAGGAGTGTGGCGGAGGGTACCTTAGTACCACTATCGATTTTCCGTCCTATTCCAGTCACGTATTGTTCGGGGAAAGAAGGAGTGTGGCGGAGAGTGCCTTGAGTACCACTATCGATTTTCCCTCCTATTCCAGTCACGTATTGTTCGGGGAAAGAAGGAGTGTGACGGAGGGTACCTTGAGTACCACTATCGATTTTCCCTCCTGTTCCAAGCAAGTATTGTTCGCGGAAAGGAGGAGTGTGGCGGAGGGTACCTTGAGTACCACTATCGATTTTCCCTCCTATAGAGGTCACGTATTGTCCGCGGAAAGGAGGAGTGTGGCGGAGGGTACCTTAGTACCACTATCGATTTTCCCTCCTGTTCCAGTCAAGTATTGTTCGCGGGAAGAAGGAGTGTGACGGAGGGTACCTTGAGTACCACTATCGATTTTCCCTCCTGTTCCAGTCACGTATTGTTCGGGGAAAGAGGGAGTGTGGCGGAGGGTACCTTGAGTACCACTATCGATTTTCCCTCCTATTCCAGTCACGTATTGTTCGGGGAAGGAAGGAGTGTGGCGGAGGGTACCTTCATTACCACTATCGATTTTCCCTCCTATTCCAGTCACGTAATGTTCGCGGGAAGGAGGAGTGTGGCGGAGGGTTACTAGAGTACCACTTTCGATTTTCCCTCCTATTCCAGTCACGTATTGTTCGCGGAAAGAAGGAGTGTGGCGGAGGGTACCTTGAGTACCACTGTCGATTTTCCCTCCTATTCCAGACACGTATTGTTCGGGGAAAGAAGGAGTGTGGCGGAGGGTATCTTGAGTACCACTATCGATTTTCCCTCCTATTCCAGTCACGTATTGTTCGGGGAAAGAAGGAGTGTGGCGGAGGGTACCTTTAGTACCACTATCGATTTTCCCTCCTATTCCAGTCACGTATTGTTCGGGGAAAGAAGTAGTGTGGCGGAGGGTAACTTGAGTACAACTATCGATTTTCCCTCCTATTCCAGTCACGTATTGTTCGCGGAAAGAAGGAGTGTGTCCGACGGTACCTTGAGTACCACTATCGATTTTCCGTCCTATTCCAGTCACGTATTGTTCGCGGAAAGGAGGAGTGTGGCGGAGGGTACCTTGAGTACCACTATCGATTTTCCCTCCTATTCCAGTCACGTATTGTTCGGGGAAAGAGGGAGTGTGGCGGAGGGTACCTTGAGTACCACTATCGATTTTCCCTCCTATTCCAGTCACGTATTGTTCGCGGAAAGAAGGAGTGTGACGGAGGGTACCTTGAGTACCACTATCGATTTTCCCTCCTGTTCCAGTCAATTATTGTTCGCGGAAAGGAGGAGTGTGGCGGAGGGTACCTTGAGTACCACTATCGATTTTCCCTCCTATAAAGGTCACGTATTGTTCGCGGAAATGAGGAGTGTGGCGGAGGGTACCTTGAGTACCACTATCGATTTTCCCTCCTATTCCAGTCACGTATTTTTCGGGGAAAGAACGAGTGTGGCGGAGGGTACGTTGAGTTCTACTATCGATTTTCCCTCCTATTCCAGTCTCGTATTGTTCGCGGAAAGAAGGAGTGTGGCGGGCGGTACCTTGAGTAACACTATCGATTTTCCCTCCTATTCCAGTCACGTATTGTTCGCGGAAAGGAGGAGTGTGGCGGAGGGTACCTTGAGTACCACTATCGATTTTCCCTCCTATTCCAGTCACGTATTGTTCGGGGAAATAAGGAATGTGGCGGCGGAGGGTACCTTGAGTACCACTTTCGATTTTCCCTCCTATTCCAGTCACGTATTGTTCGCGGAAAGAAGGAGTGTGGCGGAGGGTACCTTGAGTACCACTATCGATTTTCCCTCCTATTCCAGACACGTATTGTTCGGTGAAAGAAGGAGTGTGGCGGAGGGTACCTTGAGTACCACTATCGATTTTCCCTCCTATTCCAGTCACGTATTGTTCGGGGAAAGAAGGAGTGTGGTGGAGGGTACCTTTAGTACCACTATCGATTTTCCCTCCTATTCCAGTCACGTATTGTTCGGGGAAAGAAGTAGTGTGGCGGAGGGTAACTTGAGTACAACTATCGATTTTCCCTCCTATTCCAGTCACGTATTGTTCGCGAAAAGAAGGAGTGTGTCCGACGGTACCTTGAGTACCACTATCGATTTTCCGTCCTATTCCAGTCACGTATTGTTCGCGGAAAGGAGGAGTGTGGCGGAGGGTACCTTGAGTACCACTATCGATTTTCCCTCCTATTCCAGTCACGTATTGTTCGGGGAAAGAGGGAGTGTGGCGGAGGGTACCTTGAGTACCACTATCGATTTTCCCTCCTATTACAGTCACGAATTGTTCGGGGAAGGAAGGAGTGTGGCGGAGGGTACCTTCAGTACCACTATCGATTTTCCCTCCTATTCCAGTCACGTATTGTTCGCGGGAAGGAGGAGTGTGGCGGAGGGTACCTTGAGTACCACTATCGATTTTCCCTCCTATTCCAGTCACGTATTGTTCGCGGAAAGAAGGAGTGTGGCGGAGGGTACCTTGAGTACCACTATCGATTTTCCCGCCTATTCCAGTCTCGTACTGTTCGCGGAAAGGAGGAGTGTGGCCGAGGGTACCTTGAGTACTACTATCGATTTTCCGTCCTATTCGTCACGTGTGGTTCGCGAAAAGAAGGAGTGTGGCGGAGGGTACCTTTAGTACCACTGTCGATTTTCCCTCCTATTCCAGTCACGTATTGTTCGGGTAAAGAAGGAGTGTGGCGGACGGTACCTTAAGTACCACTATCGATTTTCCCTCCTATTCCAGTCACGTATTGTTCGGGGAAGAAAGGAGTGTGGCGGAGGGTACCTTGAGTACCACTATCGATTTTCCCTCCTATTCCGGTCACGTATTGTTCGCGGAAAGTAGGAGTGTGCCGGAGGGTTCCTTGAGTACCACTATCGATTTTCCCTCCTATTCCAGTCACGTATTGTTCGCGGAAAGAAGGAGTGTGGCGGAGGGTACCTTGAGTACCACTATCGATTTTCCCGTCTATTCCAGTCTCGAATTGTTCGCGGAAAGGAGGAGTGTGGCCGAGGGTACCTTGAGTACTACTATCGATTTTCCGTCCTATTCGTCACGTGTGGTTCGCGAAAAGAAGGAGTGTGGCGGAGGGTACCTTTAGTACCACTGTCGATTTTCCCTCCTATTCCAGTCACGTATTGTTCGGGTAAAGAAGGAGTATGGCGGAGGGTACCTTGAGTACCACTATCGATTTTCCCTCCTATTCCAGTCACTTATTGTTCGGGGAAGGAAGGAGTGTGGCGGAGGGTACCTTGAGTACCACTATCGATTTTCCCTCCTATTCCAGTCACGTATTGTTCGTGGAAAGTAGGAGTGTGGCGGAGGGTTCCTTGAGTACCACTATCGATTTTCCCTCCTATTCCAGTCACGTATTGTTCGCGGAAAGAAGGAGTGTGGCGGAGGGTACCTTGAGTACCACTATCGATTTTCCCGCCTATTCCAGTCTCGTATTGTTCGCAGAAAGAAGGAGTGTGACGGAGGGTACCTTGAGTACCACTATCGATTTTCCCTCCTGTTCCAGTCAATTATTGTTCGCGGAAAGGAGGAGTGTGGCGGAGGGTACCTTGAGTACCACTATCGATTTTCCCTCCTATAAAGGTCACGTATTGTTCGCGGAAATGAGGAGTGTGGCGGAGGGTACCTTGAGTACCACTATCGATTTTCCCTCCTATTCCAGTCACGTATTTTTCGGGGAAAGAACGAGTGTGGCGGAGGGTACGTTGAGTTCTACTATCGATTTTCCCTCCTATTCCAGTCTCGTATTGTTCGAGGAAAGAAGGAGTGTGGCGGACGGTACCTTGAGTAACACTATCGATTTTCCCTCCTATTCCAGTCACGTATTGTTCGCGGAAAGGAGGAGTGTGGCGGAGGGTACCTTGAGTACCACTATCGATTTTCCCTCCTATTCCAGTCACGTATTGTTCGGGGAAACAAGGAGTGTGGCGGAGGGTACCTTGAGTACCACTGTCGATTTTCCCTCCTATTCCAGACACGTATTGTTCGGGGAAAGAAGGAGTGTGGCGGAGGGTATCTTGAGTACCACTATCGATTTTCCCTCCTATTCCAGTCACGTATTGTTCGGGGAAAGAAGGAGTGTGGCGGAGGGTACCTTTAGTACCACTATCGATTTTCCCTCCTATTCCAGTCACGTATTGTTCGGGGAAAGAAGTAGTGTGGCGGAGGGTAACTTGAGTACAACTATCGATTTTCCCTCCTATTCCAGTCACGTATTGTTCGCGGAAAGAAGGAGTGTGTCCGACGGTACCTTGAGTACCACTATCGATTTTCCGTCCTATTCCAGTCACGTATTGTTCGCGGAAAGGAGGAGTGTGGCGGAGGGTACCTTGAGTACCACTATCGATTTTCCCTCCTATTCCAGTCACGTATTGTTCGGGGAAAGAGGGAGTGTGGCGGAGGGTACCTTGAGTACCACTATCGATTTTCCCTCCTATTCCAGTCACGTATTGTTCGGGGAAGGAAGGAGTGTGGCGGAGGGTACCTTCATTACCACTATCGATTTTCCCTCCTATTCCAGTCACGTAATGTTCGCGGGAAGGAGGAGTGTGGCGGAGGGTTACTAGAGTACCACTATCGATTTTCCCTCCTATTCCAGTCACGTATTGTTCGGGGAAAGAAGGAGTGTGGCGGATGGTACCTTGGGTACCATTATCGATTTTCCCTCCTATTCCAGTCACGAATTGTCCGGAGAAAGAAGGAGTGTGGCTGAGGGTACCTTGAGTACCACTATCGATTTTCCCTCCTATTCCAGTCACGTATTGTTCGGGGAAAGAAGGAGTGTGGCGGAGGGTACCTTAGTACCACTATCGATTTTCCGTCCTATTCCAGTCACGTATTGTTCGGGGAAAGAAGGAGTGTGGCGGAGAGTGCCTTGAGTACCACTATCGATTTTCCCTCCTATTCCAGTCACGTATTGTTCGGGGAAAGAAGGAGTGTGACGGAGGGTACCTTGAGTACCACTATCGATTTTCCCTCCTGTTCCAAGCAAGTATTGTTCGCGGAAAGGAGGAGTGTGGCGGAGGGTACCTTGAGTACCACTATCGATTTTCCCTCCTATAGAGGTCACGTATTGTCCGCGGAAAGGAGGAGTGTGGCGGAGGGTACCTTAGTACCACTATCGATTTTCCCTCCTGTTCCAGTCAAGTATTGTTCGCGGGAAGAAGGAGTGTGACGGAGGGTACCTTGAGTACCACTATCGATTTTCCCTCCTGTTCCAGTCAAGTGTTGTTCGTGGAAAGGAGGAGTGTGTCGGAGGGTACCTTGAGTACCACTATCGATTTTCCCTCCTATAAAGGTCACGTACTGTTCGCGGAAACGAGGAGTGTGGCGGAGGGTACCTTGAGTACCACTATCGATTTTCCCTCCTATTCCAGTCACGTATTTTTCGGGGAAAGAACGAGTGTGGCGGAGGGTACGTTGAGTTCCACTATCGATTTTCCCTCCTATTCCAGTCACGTATTGTTCGCGGAAAGAAGGAGTGTGGCGGACGGTACCTTGAGTAACACTATCGATTTTCCCTCCTATTCCAGTCACGTATTGTTCGCGGAAAGTAGGAGTGTGGCGGAGGGTACCTTGAGTACCACTATCGATTTTCCCTCCTATTCCAGACACGTATTGTTCGGGGAAAGAAGGAGTGTGGCGGAGAGTACCTTGAATACCACTATCGATTTTCCCTCCTATTCCAGTCACGTATTGTTCGGGGAAAGAAGGAGTGTGGCGGAGGATACCTTTAGTACCACTATCGATTTTCCCTCCTATTCCAGTCACGTATTGTTCGGGGAAAGAAGTAGTGTGGCGGAGGGTACCTTGAGTACCACTATCGATTTTCCCTCCTATTCCAGACACATATTGTTCGCAGAAAGGAGGGGTGTGGCGGAGGGTACCTTGAGTACCACTATCGATTTTGCCTCC
Organism: Locusta migratoria; assembly: GCA_026315105.1. NCBI lineage: Eukaryota > Metazoa > Arthropoda > Insecta > Orthoptera > Acrididae > Locusta > Locusta migratoria. The sequence continues at coordinate 269,360,607 of CM048750.1, forward strand.
TATTCCAGTCACGTATTTTTCGGGGAAAGAACGAGTGTGGCAGAGGGTACGTTGAGTTCCACTATCGATTTTCCCTCCTATTCCAGTCACGTATTGTTCGCGGAAAGAAGGAGTGTGGCAGACGGTGCCTTGAGTACCACTATCGATTTTCCCTCCTATTCCAGTCACGTATTGTTCGGGGAAAGAAGGAGTGTGGCGGAGGGTACCTTGAGTACCACTATCGATTTTCCCTCCTATTCCAGTCACGTATTGTTCGCAGAAAGGAGGGGTGTGGCGGAGGGTACTTTGAGTACCACTATCGATTTTCCCTCCTATTCCAGTCACGTATTGTTCGGGGAAAGAAGGAGTGTGGCGGAGGGTACGTTGAGTTGCACTATCGATTTTCCCTCTATTCCAGTCACGTATTGTTCGTGGAAAGAAGGAGTGTGGCGGAGGGTACCTTGAGTAACACTATCGATTTTCCCCCCTATTCAAGTCACGTATTGTTCGCGGAAAGGAGGAGTGTGGCGGAGGGTACCTTGAGTACCACTATCGGTTTTCCCTCCTATTCCAGTCACGTATTGTTCGGGGAAAGAAGTAGTGTGGCGGAGGGTACCTTGAGTACCACTATCGATTTTCCCTCCTATTCCAGTCACGTATTGTTCGCGGAAAGAAGGAGTGTAGCGGAGGGTACCTTGAGTACCACTATCGATTTCCCTCCCATTCCAGTCACGTATTGTTCGCGGAAAGAAGGAGTGTGGCCGAGGGTACCTTGAGTACTACTATCGAATTTCCGTCCTATTCGTCACGTGTGGTTCGCGAAAAGAAGGAGTGTGGCGGAGGGTACCTTTAGTACCACTGACGATTTTCCCTCCTATTCCAGTCACGTATTGTTCGGTTAAAGAAGGAGTGTGGCGGAGGGTACCTTGAGTACCACTATCGATTTTCCCTCCTATTCCAGTCACGTATTGTTCGGGGAAGGAAGGAGTGTGGCGGAGAGTACCTTGAGTACCACTATCGATTTTCCCTCCTATTCCGGTCACGTATTGTTCGCGGAAAGTAGGAGTGTGGCGGAGGGTTCCTTGAGTACCACTATCGATTTTCCCTCCTATTCCAGTCACGTATTGTTCGCGGAAAGAAGGAGTGTTGCGGAGGGTACCTTGAGTACCACTATCGATTTTCCCTCCTATTCCAGTCACGTATTTTTCGGGGAAAGAACGAGTGTGGCGGAGGGTACGTTGAGTTCTACTATCGATTTTCCCTCCTATTCCAGTCTCGTATTGTTCGAGGAAAGAAGGAGTGTGGCGGACGGTACCTTGAGTAACACTATCGATTTTCCCTCCTATTCCAGTCACGTATTGTTCGCGGAAAGGAGGAGTGTGGCGGAGGGTACCTTGAGTACCACTATCGATTTTCCCTCCTATTCCAGTCACGTATTGTTCGGGGAAACAAGGAGTGTGGCGGCGGAGGGTACCTTGAGTACCACTTTCGATTTTCCCTCCTATTCCAGTCACGTATTGTTCGCGGAAAGAAGGAGTGTGGCGGAGGGTACCTTGAGTACCACTGTCGATTTTCCCTCCTATTCCAGACACGTATTGTTCGGGGAAAGAAGGAGTGTGGCGGAGGGTATCTTGAGTACCACTATCGATTTTCCCTCCTATTCCAGTCACGTATTGTTCGGGGAAAGAAGGAGTGTGGCGGAGGGTACCTTTAGTACCACTATCGATTTTCCCTCCTATTCCAGTCACGTATTGTTCGGGGAAAGAAGTAGTGTGGCGGAGGGTAACTTGAGTACAACTATCGATTTTCCCTCCTATTCCAGTCACGTATTGTTCGCGGAAAGAAGGAGTGTGTCCGACGGTACCTTGAGTACCACTATCGATTTTCCGTCCTATTCCAGTCACGTATTGTTCGCGGAAAGGAGGAGTGTGGCGGAGGGTACCTTGAGTACCACTATCGATTTTCCCTCCTATTCCAGTCACGTATTGTTCGGGGAAAGAGGGAGTGTGGCGGAGGGTACCTTGAGTACCACTATCGATTTTCCCTCCTATTCCAGTCACGTATTGTTCGCGGAAAGAAGGAGTGTGACGGAGGGTACCTTGAGTACCACTATCGATTTTCCCTCCTGTTCCAGTCAATTATTGTTCGCGGAAAGGAGGAGTGTGGCGGAGGGTACCTTGAGTACCACTATCGATTTTCCCTCCTATAAAGGTCACGTATTGTTCGCGGAAATGAGGAGTGTGGCGGAGGGTACCTTGAGTACCACTATCGATTTTCCCTCCTATTCCAGTCACGTATTTTTCGGGGAAAGAACGAGTGTGGCGGAGGGTACGTTGAGTTCTACTATCGATTTTCCCTCCTATTCCAGTCTCGTATTGTTCGCGGAAAGAAGGAGTGTGGCGGGCGGTACCTTGAGTAACACTATCGATTTTCCCTCCTATTCCAGTCACGTATTGTTCGCGGAAAGGAGGAGTGTGGCGGAGGGTACCTTGAGTACCACTATCGATTTTCCCTCCTATTCCAGTCACGTATTGTTCGGGGAAATAAGGAATGTGGCGGCGGAGGGTACCTTGAGTACCACTTTCGATTTTCCCTCCTATTCCAGTCACGTATTGTTCGCGGAAAGAAGGAGTGTGGCGGAGGGTACCTTGAGTACCACTATCGATTTTCCCTCCTATTCCAGACACGTATTGTTCGGTGAAAGAAGGAGTGTGGCGGAGGGTACCTTGAGTACCACTATCGATTTTCCCTCCTATTCCAGTCACGTATTGTTCGGGGAAAGAAGGAGTGTGGTGGAGGGTACCTTTAGTACCACTATCGATTTTCCCTCCTATTCCAGTCACGTATTGTTCGGGGAAAGAAGTAGTGTGGCGGAGGGTAACTTGAGTACAACTATCGATTTTCCCTCCTATTCCAGTCACGTATTGTTCGCGAAAAGAAGGAGTGTGTCCGACGGTACCTTGAGTACCACTATCGATTTTCCGTCCTATTCCAGTCACGTATTGTTCGCGGAAAGGAGGAGTGTGGCGGAGGGTACCTTGAGTACCACTATCGATTTTCCCTCCTATTCCAGTCACGTATTGTTCGGGGAAAGAGGGAGTGTGGCGGAGGGTACCTTGAGTACCACTATCGATTTTCCCTCCTATTACAGTCACGAATTGTTCGGGGAAGGAAGGAGTGTGGCGGAGGGTACCTTCAGTACCACTATCGATTTTCCCTCCTATTCCAGTCACGTATTGTTCGCGGGAAGGAGGAGTGTGGCGGAGGGTACCTTGAGTACCACTATCGATTTTCCCTCCTATTCCAGTCACGTATTGTTCGCGGAAAGAAGGAGTGTGGCGGAGGGTACCTTGAGTACCACTATCGATTTTCCCGCCTATTCCAGTCTCGTACTGTTCGCGGAAAGGAGGAGTGTGGCCGAGGGTACCTTGAGTACTACTATCGATTTTCCGTCCTATTCGTCACGTGTGGTTCGCGAAAAGAAGGAGTGTGGCGGAGGGTACCTTTAGTACCACTGTCGATTTTCCCTCCTATTCCAGTCACGTATTGTTCGGGTAAAGAAGGAGTGTGGCGGACGGTACCTTAAGTACCACTATCGATTTTCCCTCCTATTCCAGTCACGTATTGTTCGGGGAAGAAAGGAGTGTGGCGGAGGGTACCTTGAGTACCACTATCGATTTTCCCTCCTATTCCGGTCACGTATTGTTCGCGGAAAGTAGGAGTGTGCCGGAGGGTTCCTTGAGTACCACTATCGATTTTCCCTCCTATTCCAGTCACGTATTGTTCGCGGAAAGAAGGAGTGTGGCGGAGGGTACCTTGAGTACCACTATCGATTTTCCCGTCTATTCCAGTCTCGAATTGTTCGCGGAAAGGAGGAGTGTGGCCGAGGGTACCTTGAGTACTACTATCGATTTTCCGTCCTATTCGTCACGTGTGGTTCGCGAAAAGAAGGAGTGTGGCGGAGGGTACCTTTAGTACCACTGTCGATTTTCCCTCCTATTCCAGTCACGTATTGTTCGGGTAAAGAAGGAGTATGGCGGAGGGTACCTTGAGTACCACTATCGATTTTCCCTCCTATTCCAGTCACTTATTGTTCGGGGAAGGAAGGAGTGTGGCGGAGGGTACCTTGAGTACCACTATCGATTTTCCCTCCTATTCCAGTCACGTATTGTTCGTGGAAAGTAGGAGTGTGGCGGAGGGTTCCTTGAGTACCACTATCGATTTTCCCTCCTATTCCAGTCACGTATTGTTCGCGGAAAGAAGGAGTGTGGCGGAGGGTACCTTGAGTACCACTATCGATTTTCCCGCCTATTCCAGTCTCGTATTGTTCGCAGAAAGAAGGAGTGTGACGGAGGGTACCTTGAGTACCACTATCGATTTTCCCTCCTGTTCCAGTCAATTATTGTTCGCGGAAAGGAGGAGTGTGGCGGAGGGTACCTTGAGTACCACTATCGATTTTCCCTCCTATAAAGGTCACGTATTGTTCGCGGAAATGAGGAGTGTGGCGGAGGGTACCTTGAGTACCACTATCGATTTTCCCTCCTATTCCAGTCACGTATTTTTCGGGGAAAGAACGAGTGTGGCGGAGGGTACGTTGAGTTCTACTATCGATTTTCCCTCCTATTCCAGTCTCGTATTGTTCGAGGAAAGAAGGAGTGTGGCGGACGGTACCTTGAGTAACACTATCGATTTTCCCTCCTATTCCAGTCACGTATTGTTCGCGGAAAGGAGGAGTGTGGCGGAGGGTACCTTGAGTACCACTATCGATTTTCCCTCCTATTCCAGTCACGTATTGTTCGGGGAAACAAGGAGTGTGGCGGAGGGTACCTTGAGTACCACTGTCGATTTTCCCTCCTATTCCAGACACGTATTGTTCGGGGAAAGAAGGAGTGTGGCGGAGGGTATCTTGAGTACCACTATCGATTTTCCCTCCTATTCCAGTCACGTATTGTTCGGGGAAAGAAGGAGTGTGGCGGAGGGTACCTTTAGTACCACTATCGATTTTCCCTCCTATTCCAGTCACGTATTGTTCGGGGAAAGAAGTAGTGTGGCGGAGGGTAACTTGAGTACAGCTATCGATTTTCCCTCCTATTCCAGTCACGTATTGTTCGCGGAAAGAAGGAGTGTGTCCGACGGTACCTTGAGTACCACTATCGATTTTCCGTCCTATTCCAGTCACGTATTGTTCGCGGAAAGGAGGAGTGTGGCGGAGGGTACCTTGAGTACCACTATCGATTTTCCCTCCTATTCCAGTCACGTATTGTTCGGGGAAAGAGGGAGTGTGGCGGAGGGTACCTTGAGTACCACTATCGATTTTCCCTCCTATTCCAGTCACGTATTGTTCGGGGAAGGAAGGAGTGTGGCGGAGGGTACCTTCATTACCACTATCGATTTTCCCTCCTATTCCAGTCACGTAATGTTCGCGGGAAGGAGGAGTGTGGCGGAGGGTTACTAGAGTACCACTATCGATTTTCCCTCCTATTCCAGTCACGTATTGTTCGGGGAAAGAAGGAGTGTGGCGGATGGTACCTTGGGTACCATTATCGATTTTCCCTCCTATTCCAGTCACGAATTGTCCGGAGAAAGAAGGAGTGTGGCTGAGGGTACCTTGAGTACCACTATCGATTTTCCCTCCTATTCCAGTCACGTATTGTTCGGGGAAAGAAGGAGTGTGGCGGAGGGTACCTTAGTACCACTATCGATTTTCCGTCCTATTCCAGTCACGTATTGTTCGGGGAAAGAAGGAGTGTGGCGGAGAGTGCCTTGAGTACCACTACCGATTTTCCCTCCTATTCCAGTCACGTATTGTTCGGGGAAAGAAGGAGTGTGACGGAGGGTACCTTGAGTACCACTATCGATTTTCCCTCCTGTTCCAAGCAAGTATTGTTCGCGGAAAGGAGGAGTGTGGCGGAGGGTACCTTGAGTACCACTATCGATTTTCCCTCCTATAGAGGTCACGTATTGTCCGCGGAAAGGAGGAGTGTGGCGGAGGGTACCTTAGTACCACTATCGATTTTCCCTCCTGTTCCAGTCAAGTATTGTTCGCGGGAAGAAGGAGTGTGACGGAGGGTACCTTGAGTACCACTATCGATTTTCCCTCCTGTTCCAGACAAGTGTTGTTCGTGGAAAGGAGGAGTGTGTCGGAGGGTACCTTGAGTACCACTATCGATTTTCCCTCCTATAAAGGTCACGTACTGTTCGCGGAAACGAGGAGTGTGGCGGAGGGTACCTTGAGTACCACTATCGATTTTCCCTCCTATTCCAGTCACGTATTTTTCGGGGAAAGAACGAGTGTGGCGGAGGGTACGTTGAGTTCCACTATCGATTTTCCCTCCTATTCCAGTCACGTATTGTTCGCGGAAAGAAGGAGTGTGGCGGACGGTACCTTGAGTAACACTATCGATTTTCCCTCCTATTCCAGTCACGTATTGTTCGCGGAAAGTAGGAGTGTGGCGGAGGGTACCTTGAGTACCACTATCGATTTTCCCTCCTATTCCAGACACGTATTGTTCGGGGAAAGAAGGAGTGTGGCGGAGAGTACCTTGAATACCACTATCGATTTTCCCTCCTATTCCAGTCACGTATTGTTCGGGGAAAGAAGGAGTGTGGCGGAGGATACCTTTAGTACCACTATCGATTTTCCCTCCTATTCCAGTCACGTATTGTTCGGGGAAAGAAGTAGTGTGGCGGAGGGTACCTTGAGTACCACTATCGATTTTCCCTCCTATTCCAGACACATATTGTTCGCAGAAAGGAGGGGTGTGGCGGAGGGTACCTTGAGTACCACTATCGATTTTGCCTCCTATTCCAGTCACGTATTTTTCGGGGAAAGAACGAGTGTGGCAGAGGGTACGTTGAGTTCCACTATCGATTTTCCCTCCTATTCCAGTCACGTATTGTTCGCGGAAAGAAGGAGTGTGGCAGACGGTGCCTTGAGTACCACTATCGATTTTCCCTCCTATTCCAGTCACGTATTGTTCGGGGAAAGAAGGAGTGTGGCGGAGGGTACCTTGAGTACCACTATCGATTTTCCCTCCTATTCCAGTCACGTATTGTTCGCAGAAAGGAGGGGTGTGGCGGAGGGTACTTTGAGTACCACTATCGATTTTCCCTCCTATTCCAGTCACGTATTGTTCGGGGAAAGAAGGCGTGTGGCGGAGGGTACGTTGAGTTGCACTATCGATTTTCCCTCTATTCCAGTCACGTATTGTTCGTGGAAAGAAGGAGTGTGGCGGAGGGTACCTTGAGTAACACTATCGATTTTCCCCCCTATTCAAGTCACGTATTGTTCGCGGAAAGGAGGAGTGTGGCGGAGGGTACCTTGAGTACCACTATCGGTTTTCCCTCCTATTCCAGTCACGTATTGTTCGGGGAAAGAAGTAGTGTGGCGGAGGGTACCTTGAGTACCACTATCGATTTTCCCTCCTATTCCAGTCACGTATTGTTCGCGGAAAGAAGGAGTGTAGCGGAGGGTACCTTGAGTACCACTATCGATTTCCCTCCCATTCCAGTCACGTATTGTTCGCGGAAAGAAGGAGTGTGGCCGAGGGTACCTTGAGTACTACTATCGAATTTCCGTCCTATTCGTCACGTGTGGTTCGCGAAAAGAAGGAGTGTGGCGGAGGGTACCTTTAGTACCACTGACGATTTTCCCTCCTATTCCAGTCACGTATTGTTCGGTTAAAGAAGGAGTGTGGCGGAGGGTACCTTGAGTACCACTATCGATTTTCCCTCCTATTCCAGTCACGTATTGTTCGGGGAAGGAAGGAGTGTGGCGGAGAGTACCTTGAGTACCACTATCGATTTTCCCTCCTATTCCGGTCACGTATTGTTCGCGGAAAGTAGGAGTGTGGCGGAGGGTTCCTTGAGTACCACTATCGATTTTCCCTCCTATTCCAGTCACGTATTGTTCGCGGAAAGAAGGAGTGTTGCGGAGGGTACCTTGAGTACCACTATCGATTTTCCCGCCTATTCCAGTCTCGTATTGTTCGCGGAAAGGAGGAGTGGGGCCGAGGGTACCCTGAGTACCACTATCGATTTTCCCTCCTACTCCAGTCACGTATTGTTCGGGGAAAGAAGGAGTGTGGCGGATGTTACCTTGGGTACCACTATCGATTTTCCCTCCTATTCCAGTCACGTATTGTTCGGGGAAAGAAGGAGTGTGGCTGAGGGTACCTTGAGTACCACTATCGATTTTCCTTCCTATTCCAGCCACGTATTGTTCGGGGAAAAAGGAGTGTGGCAAAGAGTACCTTGAGTACCACTATCGATTTTCCCTCCTATTCCAGTCACGTATTGTTCGCGGAAAGAAGGAGTGTGACGGAGGGTACCTTGAGTACCACTATCGATTTTCCCTCCTGTTCCAGTCAATTATTGTTCGCGGAAAGGAGGAGTGTGGCGGAGGGTACCTTGAGTACCACTATCGATTTTCCCTCCTATAAAGGTCACGTATTGTTCGCGGAAAGGAGGAGTGGGGCGGAGGGTACCTTGAGTACCACTATCGATTTTCCCTCCTATTCCAGTCACGTATTGTTCGGGGAAAGAGGTAGTGTGGCGGAGGGTACCTTGAGTACCACTATCGATTTTCCCTCCTATTACAGTCACGAATTGTTCGGGGAAGGAAGGAGTGTGGCGGAGGGTACCTTCAGTACCACTATCGATTTTCCCTCCTATTCCAGTCACGTATTGTTCGCGGGAAGGAGGAGTGTGGCGGAGGGTACCTTGAGTACCACTATCGATTTTCCCTCCTATTCCAGTCACGTATTGTTCGCGGAAAGAAGGAGTGTGGCGGAGGGTACCTTGAGTACCACTATCGATTTTCCCGCCTATTCCAGTCTCGTACTGTTCGCGGAAAGGAGGAGTGTGGCCGAGGGTACCTTGAGTACTACTATCGATTTTCCGTCCTATTCGTCACGTGTGGTTCGCGAAAAGAAGGAGTGTGGCGGAGGGTACCTTTAGTACCACTGTCGATTTTCCCTCCTATTCCAGTCACGTATTGTTCGGGTAAAGAAGGAGTGTGGCGGAGGGTACCTTGAGTACCACTATCGATTTTCCCTCCTATTCCAGTCACGTATTGTTCGGGGAAGTAAGGAGTGTGGCGGAGGGTACCTTGAGTACCACTATCGATTTTCCCTCCTATTCCGGTCACGTATTGTTCGCGGAAAGTAGGAGTGTGCCGGAGGGTTCCTTGAGTACCACTATCGATTTTCCCTCCTATTCCAGTCACGTATTGTTCGCGGAAAGATGGAGTGTGGCGGAGGGTACCTTGAGTACCACTATCGATATTCCCGCCTATTCCAGTCTCGTATTGTTCGCGGAAAGGAGGAGTGTGGCCGAGGGTACCCTGAGTACCACTATCGATTTTCCCTCCTATTCCAGTCACGTATTGTTCGGGGAAAGAAGGAGTGTGGCGGATGGTACCTTGGGTACCACTATCGATTTTCCCTCCTATTCCAGTCACGTATTGTTCGGGGAAAGAAGGAGTGTGGCTGAGGGTACCTTGAGTACCACTATCGATTTTCTCTCCTATTCCAGTCACGTATTGTTCGGGGAAAGAAGGAGTGTGGCAAAGAGTACCTTGAGTACCACTATCGATTTTCCCTCCTATTCCAGTCACGTATTGTTCGGGGAAAGAAGGAGTGTGACGGAGGGTACCTTGAGTACCACTATCGATTTTCCCTCCTGTTCCAGTCAATTATTGTTCGCGGAAAGGAGGAGTGTGGCGGAGGGTACCTTGAGTACCACTATCGATTTTCCCTCCTATAAAGGTCACGTATTGTTCGCGGAAATGAGGAGTGTGGCGGAGGGTACCTTGAGTACCACTATCGATTTTCCCTCCTATTCCAGTCACGTATTTTTCGGGGAAAGAACGAGTGTGGCGGAGGGTACGTTGAGTTCTACTATCGATTTTCCCTCCTATTCCAGTCTCGTATTGTTCGCGGAAAGAAGGAGTGTGGCGGACGGTACCTTGAGTAACACTATCGATTTTCCCTCCTATTCCAGTCACGTATTGTTCGCGGAAAGGAGGAGTGTGGCGGAGGGTAACTTGAGTACCACTATCGATTTTCCCTCCTATTCCAGTCACGTATTGTTCGGGGAAAGAAGGAGTGTGGCGGCGGAGGGTACCTTGAGTACCACTTTCGATTTTCCCTCCTATTCCAGTCACGTATTGTTCGCGGAAAGGAGTGTGGCGGAGGGTACCTTGAGTACCACTATCGATTTTCCCTCTTATTCCAGACACGTATTGTTCGGGGAAAGAAGGAGTGTGGCGGAGGGTACCTTTAGTACCACTATCGATTTTCCCTCCTATTCCAGTCACGTATTGTTCGGGGAAAGAAGTAGTGTGGCGGAGGGTAACTTGAGTACCACTATCGATTTTCCCGCCTATTCCAGTCTCGTATTGTTCGCGGAAAGGAGGAGTGTGGCGGAGGGTACCCTGAGTACCACTATCGATTTTCCCTCCTATTCCAGTCACGTATTGTTCGCGGAAAGGAGGAGTGTGGCGGAGGGTACCTTGAGTACCACTATCGATTTTCCCTCCTATTCCAGTCACGTATTGTTCGGGGAAAGAGGGAGTGTGGCGGAGGGTACCTTGAGCACCACTATCGATTTTCCCTCCTATTACAGTCACGAATTGTTCGGGGAAGGAAGGAGTGTGGCGGAGGGTACCTTCAGTACCACTATCGATTTTCCCTCCTATTCCAGTCACGTATTGTTCGCGGGAAGGAGGAGTGTGGCGGAGGGTACCTTGGGTACCACTATCGATTTTCCCTCCTATTCCAGTCACGTATTGTTCGCGGAAAGAAGGAGTGTGGCGGAGGGTACCTTGAGTACCACTATCGATTTTCCCGCCTATTCCAGTCTCGTATTGTTCGCGGAAAGGAGGAGTGTGGCCGAGGGTACCTTGAGTACTACTATCGATTTTCCGTCCTATTCGTCACGTGTGGTTCGCGAAAAGAAGGAGTGTGGCGGAGGGTACCTTTAGTACCACTGTCGATTTTCCCTCCTATTCCAGTCACGTATTGTTCGGGTAAAGAAGGAGTATGGCGGAGGGTACCTTGAGTACCACTATCGATTTTCCCTCCTATTCCAGTCACGTATTGTTCGGGGAAGGAAGGAGTGTGGCGGAGGGTACCTTGAGTACCACTATCGATTTTCCCTCCTATTCCGGTCACGTATTGTTCGCGGAAAGTAGGAGTGTGGCGGAGGGTTCCTTGAGTACCACTATCGATTTTCCCTCCTATTCCAGTCACGTATTGTTCGCGGAAAGAAGGAGTGTGGCGGAGGGTACCTTGAGTACCACTATCGATTTTCCCGCCTATTCCAGTCTCGTATTGTTCGCGGAAAGAAGGAGTGTGACGGAGGGTACCTTGAGTACCACTATCGATTTTCCCTCCTGTTCCAGTCAATTATTGTTCGCGGAAAGGAGGAGTGTGGCGGAGGGTACCTTGAGTACCACTATCGATTTTCCCTCCTATAAAGGTCACGTATTGTTCGCGGAAATGAGGAGTGTGGCGGAGGGTACCTTGAGTACCACTATCGATTTTCCCTCCTATTCCAGTCACGTATTTTTCGGGGAAAGAACGAGTGTGGCGGAGGGTACGTTGAGTTCTACTATCGATTTTCCCTCCTATTCCAGTCTCGTATTGTTCGAGGAAAGAAGGAGTGTGGCGGACGGTACCTTGAGTAACACTATCGATTTTCCCTCCTATTCCAGTCACGTATTGTTCGCGGATAGGAGGAGTGTGGCGGAGGGTACCTTGAGTACCACTATCGATTTTCCCTCCTATTCCAGTCACGTATTGTTCGGGGAAACAAGGAGTGTGGCGGCGGAGGGTACCTTGAGTACCACTTTCGATTTTCCCTCCTATTCCAGTCACGTATTGTTCGCGGAAAGAAGGAGTGTGGCGGAGGGTACCTTGAGTACCACTGTCGATTTTCCCTCCTATTCCAGACACGTATTGTTCGGGGAAAGAAGGAGTGTGGCGGAAGGTATCTTGAGTACCACTATCGATTTTCCCTCCTATTCCAGTCACGTATTGTTCGGGGAAAGAAGGAGTGTGGCGGAGGGTACCTTTAGTACCACTATCGATTTTCCCTCCTATTCCAGTCACGTATTGTTCGGGGAAAGAAGTAGTGTGGCGGAGATTAACTTGAGTACAACTATCGATTTTCCCTCCTATTCCAGTCACGTATTGTTCGCGGAAAGAAGGAGTGTGTCCGACGGTACCTTGAGTACCACTATCGATTTTCCGTCCTATTCCAGTCACGTATTGTTCGCGGAAAGGAGGAGTGTGGCGGAGGGTACCTTGAGTACCACTATCGATTTTCCCTCCTATTCCAGTCACGTATTGTTCGGGGAAGGAGGGAGTTTGGCGGAGGGTATCTTGAGTACCACTATCGATTTTCCCTCCTATTCCAGTCACGTATTGTTCGGGGAAGGAAGGAGTGTGGCGGAGGGTACCTTCAGTACCACTATCGATTTTCCCTCCTATTCCAGTCACGTATTGTTCGCGGGAAGGAGGAGTGTGGCGGAGGGTTCCTAGAGTACCACTATCGATTTTCCCTCCTATTCCAGTCACGTATTGTTCGCGGAAAGAAGGAGTGTGGCGGAGGGTACCTTGAGTACCACTATCGATTTTCCCGCCTATTCCAGTCTCGTATTGTTCGCGGAAAGGAGGAGTGTGGCGGAGGGTACCCTGAGTACCACTATCGATTTTCCCTCCTATTCCAGTCACGTATTGTTCGCGGAAAGCAGGAGTGTGGCGGAGGGTACCTTTAATACCACTATCGATTTTCCCTCCTATTCCAGTCACGTATTGTTCGGGGAAAGAAGGAGTGTGGCGGATGGTACCTTGCGTACCATTATCGATTTTCCCTCCTATTCCAGTCACGAATTGTCCGGAGAAAGAAGGAGTGTGGCTGAGGGTACCTTGAGTACCACTATCGATTTTCCCTCCTATTCCAGTCACGTATTGTTCGGGGAAAGAAGGAGTGTGGCGGAGGGTACCTTAGTACCACTATCGATTTTCCGTCCTATTCCAGTCACGTATTGTTCGGGTAAAGAAGGAGTGTGGCGGAGAGTGCCTTGAGTACCACTATTGATTTTCCCTCCTATTCCAGTCACGTATTGTTCGGGGAAAGAAGGAGTGTGACGGAGGGTACCTTGAGTACCACTATCGATTTTCCCTCCTGTTCCAGGCAAGTATTGTTCGCGGAAAGGAGGAGTGTGGCGGAGGGTACCTTGAGTACCACTATCGATTTTCCCTCCTATAGAGGTCACGTATTGTTCGCGGAAAGGAGGAGTGTGGCGGAGGGTACCTTAGTACCACTATCGATTTTCCCTCCTGTTCCAGTCAAGTATTGTTCGCGGAAAGAAGGAGTGTGACGGAGGGTACCTTGAGTACCACTATCGATTTTCCCTCCTGTTCCAGTCAAGTGTTGTTCGTGGAAAGGAGGAGTGTGTCGGAGGGTACCTTGAGTACCACTATCGATTTTCCCTCCTATAAAGGTCACGTACTGTTCGCGGAAACGAGGAGTGTGGCGGAGGGTACCTTGAGTACCACTATCGATTTTCCCTCCTATTCCAGTCACGTATTTTTCGGGGAAAGAACGAGTGTGGCGGAGGGTACGTTGAGTTCCACTATCGATTTTCCCTCCTATTCCAGTCACGTATTGTTCGCGGAAAGAAGGAGTGTGGCGGACGGTACCTTGAGTAACACTATCGAATTTCCCTCCTATTCCAGTCACGTATTGTTCGCGGAAAGAAGGAGTGTGGCGGAGGGTACCTTGAGTACCACTATCGATTTTCCCTCCTATTCCAGACACGTATTGTTCGGGGAAAGAAGGAGTGTGGCGGAGAGTACCTTGAATACCACTATCGATTTTCCCTCCTATTCCAGTCACGTATTGTTCGGGGAAAGAAGGAGTGTGGCGGAGGATACCTTTAGTACCACTATCGATTTTCCCTCCTATTCCAGTCACGTATTGTTCGGGGAAAGAAGTAGTGTGGCGGAGGGTACCTTGAGTACCACTATCGATTTTCCCTCCTATTCCAGTCACGTATTGTTCGGGGAAGGACGGAGTGTGGCGGAGCGTACCTTGAGTACCACTATCGATTTTCCCTCCTATTCCAGTCACGTATTGTTCGGGGAAAGAAGGAGTGTGGCGGATGGTACCTTGGGTACCACTATCGATTTTCCCTCCTATTCCAGTCACGTATTGTTTGGGGAAGGAAGGAGTGTGGCTGAGGGTACCTTGAGTACCACTATCGATTTTCCCTCCTATTCCAGTCACGTATTGTTCGGGGAAAGAAGGAGTGTGGCGGAGGGTACCTTGAGTACCACTATCGATTTTCCCTTCTATAGAGGTCACGTATTGTTCGCGGAAAGGAGGAGTGTGGCGGAGAGTACCTTGAGTACCACTATCGATTTTCCCTCCTGTTCCAGTCAAGTATTGTTCGCGGAAAGAAGGAGTGTGACGGAGGGTACCTTGAGTACCACTATCGATTTTCCCTCCTGTTCCAGTCAAGTATTGTTCGCGGAAAGGAGGAGTGTGGCGGAGGGTACCTTGAGTACTACTATCGATTTTCCCTCCTATAAAGGTCACGTATTGTTCGCGGAAAGGAGGAGTGTGGCGGAGGGTACCTTGAGTACCACTATCGATTTTCCCTCCTATTCCAGTCACGTATTTTTCGGGGAAAGAACGAGTTGGCGGAGGGTACGTTGAGTTCCACTATCGATTTTCCCTCCTATTCCAGTCACGTATTGTTCGCGGAAAGAAGGAGTGTAGCGGACGGTACCTTGAGTAACACTATCGATTTTCCCTCCTATTCCAGTCACGTATTGTTCGTGGAAAGAAGGAGTGTGGCGGAGGGTACCTTGAGTACCACTATCGATTTTCCCTCCTATTCCAGACACGTATTGTTCGGGGAAAGAAGGAGTGTGGCGGAGGGTACCTTGAATACCACTATCGATTTTCCCTCCTATTCCAGTCACGTATTGTTCGGGGAAAGAAGGGGTGTGGCGGAGGGTACCTTTAGTACCACTATCGATTTTCTCTCCTATTCCAGTCACGTATTGTTCGGGGAAAGAAGTAGTGTTGCGGAGGGTAACTTGAGTACAACTACCGATTTTCCCTCCTATTCCAGTCACGTATTGTTCACGGAAAGAAGGAGTGTGTCCGACGGTACCTTGAGTACCACTATCAATTTTCATTCCTATTCCAGTCACGTATTGTTCGCGGAAAAGAGGAGTGTGGCGGAGGGTACCTTGAGTACCACTATCGATTTTCCCTCCTATTCCAGTCACGTATTGTTCGGGGAAAGGAGGAGTGTGGCGGAGGATACCTTGAGTACCACTATCGATTTTCCCTCCTATTCCAGTCACGTATTGTTCGGGGAAAGGAGGAGTGTGGCGGAGGGTACCTTGAGTACCACTATCGATTTTCTCTTATATTCCAGTCACGTATTGTTCGTGGAAAGAATGAGTGTGGCGGAGGGTACATTGAGTACCACTATCGATTTCCCTCCTATTCCAGTCACGTATTGTTCGCAGAAAGAAGGAGTGTGGCCGAGGGTACCTTGATTACCACTATCGATTTTCCGTCCTATTCGTCACGTGTGGTTCGGGAAAAGAAGGAGTGTGGCGGAGGGAACCTTTAGTACCACTGTCGATTTTCCCTCCTATTCCAGTCACGTATTGTTCGGGGAAAGAAGGAGTGTGGCGGAGGGTACCTTGAGTACCACTATCGATTTTCCCTCCTATTCCAGTCACGTATTGTTCGGGGAAGGAAGGAGTGTGGCGGAGCGTACCTTGAGTACCACTATCGATTTTCCCTCCTATTCCAGTCACGTATTGTTCGCGGAAAGAATGAGTGTGGCGGAGGGTACCTTGAGTACCACTATCGATTTTCCCTCCTATTCCAGTCACGTATTGTCACGGAAAGGAAGAGTGTGGCGGAGGGTACCTTGAGTACCACTATCGATTTTCCCTACTGTTCCAGTCACGTATTGTTCGCGGAAGGAAGGAGTGTGGCGGAGGGTACCTTGAGTACCACTATCGATTTTCCCTCCTGTTCCAGTCAAGTATTGTTCACGGAAAGGAGGATTGTGGCGCAGGGTACCTTGAGTACCACTATCGATTTTCCCTCCTATTACAGTCACGTATTGTTCGCGGAAAGGAGGAGTGTGGCAGAGGGTACCTTGAGTACCACTATCGATTTTCCCTCCTATTCCAGTCACGTATTGTTCGGGGAAGGAAGGAGTGTGGCGGAGCGTACCTTGAGTACCACTATCGATTTTCCCTCCTATTCCAGTCACGTATTGTTCGCGGAAAGAATGAGTGTGGCGGAGGGTACCTTGAGTACCACTATCGATTTTCCCTCCTATTCCAGTCACGTATTGTCACGGAAAGGAAGAGTGTGGCGGAGGGTACCTTGAGTACCACTATCGATTTTCCCTACTGTTCCAGTCACGTATTGTTCGCGGAAAGAAGGAGTGTGTCCGACGGTACCTTGAGTACCACTATCGATTTTCCGTCCTATTCCAGTCACGTATTGTTCGCGGAAAGGAGGAGTGTGGCGGAGGGTACCTTGAGTACCACTATCGATTTTCCCTCCTATTCCAGTCACGTATTGTTCGGGGAAGGAGGGAGTTTGGCGGAGGGTACCTTGAGTACCACTATCGATTTTCCCTCCTATTCCAGTCACGTATTGTTCGGGGAAGGAAGGAGTGTGGCGGAGGGTACCTTCAGTACCACTATCGATTTTCCCTCCTATTCCAGTCACGTATTGTTCGCGGGAAGGAGGAGTGTGGCGGAGGGTTCCTAGAGTACCACTATCGATTTTCCCTCCTATTCCAGTCACGTATTGTTCGCGGAAAGAAGGAGTGTGGCGGAGGGTACCTTGAGTACCACTATCGATTTTCCCTCCTATTCCAGTCACGTATTGTTCGGGGAAAGAAGGAGTGTGGCGGATGGTACCTTGCGTACCATTATCGATTTTCCCTCCTATTCCAGTCACGAATTGTCCGGAGAAAGAAGGAGTGTGGCTGAGGGTACCTTGAGTACCACTATCGATTTTCCCTCCTATTCCAGTCACGTATTGTTCGGGGAAAGAAGGAGTGTGGCGGAGGGTACCTTAGTACCACTATCGATTTTCCGTCCTATTCCAGTCACGTATTGTTCGGGTAAAGAAGGAGTGTGGCGGAGAGTGCCTTGAGTACCACTATCGATTTTCCCTCCTATTCCAGTCACGTATTGTTCGGGGAAAGAAGGAGTGTGACGGAGGGTACCTTGAGTACCACTATCGATTTTCCCTCCTGTTCCAGGCAAGTATTGTTCGCGGAAAGGAGGAGTGTGGCGGAGGGTACCTTGAGTACCACTATCGATTTTCCCTCCTATAGAGGTCACGTATTGTTCGCGGATAGGAGGAGTGTGGCGGAGGGTACCTTAGTACCACTATCGATTTTCCCTCCTGTTCCAGTCAAGTATTGTTCGCGGAAAGAAGGAGTGTGACGGAGGGTACCTTGAGTACCACTATCGATTTTCCCTCCTGTTCCAGTCAAGTGTTGTTCGTGGAAAGGAGGAGTGTGTCGGAGGGTACCTTGAGTACCACTATCGATTTTCCCTCCTATAAAGGTCACGTACTGTTCGCGGAAACGAGGAGTGTGGCGGAGGGTACCTTGAGTACCACTATCGATTTTCCCTCCTATTCCAGTCACGTATTTTTCGGGGAAAGAACGAGTGTGGCGGAGGGTACGTTGAGTTCCACTATCGATTTTCCCTCCTATTCCAGTCACGTATTGTTCGCGGAAAGAAGGAGTGTGGCGGACGGTACCTTGAGTAACACTATCGATTTTCCCTCCTATTCCAGTCACGTATTGTTCGCGGAAAGAAGGAGTGTGGCGGAGGGTACCTTGAGTACCACTATCGATTTTCCCTCCTATTCCAGACACGTATTGTTCGGGGAAAGAAGGAGTGTGGCGGAGAGTACCTTGAATACCACTATCGATTTTCCCTCCTATTCCAGTCACGTATTGTTCGGGGAAAGAAGGAGTGTGGCGGAGGATACCTTTAGTACCACTATCGATTTTCCCTCCTATTCCAGTCACGTATTGTTCGGGGAAAGAAGTAGTGTGGCGGAGGGTACCTTGAGTACCACTATCGATTTTCCCTCCTATTCCAGTCACGTATTGTTCGGGGAAGGAAGGAGTGTGGCGGAGCGTACCTTGAGTACCACTATCGATTTTCCCTCCTATTCCAGTCACGTATTGTTCGGGGAAAGAAGGAGTGTGGCGGATGGTACCTTGGGTACCACTATCGATTTTCCCTCCTATTCCAGTCACGTATTGTTTGGGGAAGGAAGGAGTGTGGCTGAGGGTACCTTGAGTACCACTATCGATTTTCCCTCCTATTCCAGTCACGTATTGTTCGGGAAAAGAAGGAGTGTGGCGGAGGGTACCTTGAGTACCACTATCGATTTTCCCTTCTATAGAGGTCACGTATTGTTCGCGGAAAGGAGGAGTGTGGCGGAGAGTACCTTGAGTACCACTATCGATTTTCCCTCCTGTTCCAGTCAAGTATTGTTCGCGGAAAGAAGGAGTGTGACGGAGGGTACCTTGAGTACCACTATCGATTTTCCCTCCTGTTCCAGTCAAGTATTGTTCGCGGAAAGGAGGAGTGTGGCGGAGGGTACCTTGAGTACTACTATCGATTTTCCCTCCTATAAAGGTCACGTATTGTTCGCGGAAAGGAGGAGTGTGGCGGAGGGTACCTTGAGTACCACTATCGATTTTCCCTCCTATTCCAGTCACGTATTTTTCGGGGAAAGAACGAGTTGGCGGAGGGTACGTTGAGTTCCACTATCGATTTTCCCTCCTATTCCAGTCACGTATTGTTCGCGGAAAGAAGGAGTGTAGCGGACGGTACCTTGAGTAACACTATCGATTTTCCCTCCTATTCCAGTCACGTATTGTTCGCGGAAAGAAGGAGTGTGGCGGAGGGTACCTTGAGTACCACTATCGATTTTCCCTCCTATTCCAGACACGTATTGTTCGGGGAAAGAAGGAGTGTGGCGGAGGGTACCTTGAATACCACTATCGATTTTCCCTCCTATTCCAGTCACGTATTGTTCGGGGAAAGAAGGGGTGTGGCGGAGGGTACCTTTAGTACCACTATCGATTTTCTCTCCTATTCCAGTCACGTATTGTTCGGGGAAAGAAGTAGTGTTGCGGAGGGTAACTTGAGTACAACTACCGATTTTCCCTCCTATTCCAGTCACGTATTGTTCACGGAAAGAAGGAGTGTGTCCGACGGTACCTTGAGTACCACTATCAATTTTCATTCCTATTCCAGTCACGTATTGTTCGCGGAAAAGAGGAGTGTGGCGGAGGGTACCTTGAGTACCACTATCGATTTTCCCTCCTATTCCAGTCACGTATTGTTCGGGGAAAGGAGGAGTGTGGCGGAGGATACCTTGAGTACCACTATCGATTTTCCCTCCTATTCCAGTCACGTATTGTTCGGGGAAAGGAGGAGTGTGGCGGAGGGTACCTTGAGTACCACTATCGATTTTCTCTTATATTCCAGTCACGTATTGTTCGTGGAAAGAATGAGTGTGGCGGAGGGTACATTGAGTACCACTATCGATTTCCCTCCTATTCCAGTCACGTATTGTTCGCAGAAAGAAGGAGTGTGGCCGAGGGTACCTTGATTACCACTATCGATTTTCCGTCCTATTCGTCACGTGTGGTTCGGGAAAAGAAGGAGTGTGGCGGAGGGAACCTTTAGTACCACTGTCGATTTTCCCTCCTATTCCAGTCACGTATTGTTCGGGGAAAGAAGGAGTGTGGCGGAGGGTACCTTGAGTACCACTATCGATTTTCCCTCCTATTCCAGTCACGTATTGTTCGGGGAAGGAAGGAGTGTGGCGGAGCGTACCTTGAGTACCACTATCGATTTTCCCTCCTATTCCAGTCACGTATTGTTCGCGGAAAGAATGAGTGTGGCGGAGGGTACCTTGAGTACCACTATCGATTTTCCCTCCTATTCCAGTCACGTATTGTCACGGAAAGGAAGAGTGTGGCGGAGGGTACCTTGAGTACCACTATCGATTTTCCCTACTGTTCCAGTCACGTATTGTTCGCGGAAGGAAGGAGTGTGGCGGAGGGTACCTTGAGTACCACTATCGATTTTCCCTCCTGTTCCAGTCAAGTATTGTTCACGGAAAGGAGGATTGTGGCGCAGGGTACCTTGAGTACCACTATCGATTTTCCCTCCTATTACAGTCACGTATTGTTCGCGGAAAGGAGGAGTGTGGCAGAGGGTACCTTGAGTACCACTATCGATTTTCCTTACTATTCTAGTCACGTATTGTTCGCGGAAAGAAGGAGTGTGGCGGAGGGTACCTTGAGTACCACTATCGATTTTCCCTCCTATTCCGGTCACGTATTGTTCGGGGAAAGGAGGAGTGTGGCGGAGGGTACCTTGAGTACCACTATCGATTTTCCTTCCTATTCCAGTCACGTATTGTTCGCGGAAAGAAGGAGTGTGGCGGAGGGTACCTATAGTACCACTGTCGATTTTCCCTCCTATTCCAGTCACGTATTATTCGGGGAAAGAAGGAGTGTGGTGGAGGGTACCTTGAGTACCACTATTGATTTTCCCTCCTATTCCAGTCACGTATTGTTCGGGGAAAGGAGGAGTGTGGTGGAGGGTACCTTGAGTACCACTATCGATTTTCCCTCCTATTCGTCACGGGTTGTTCGCGGAAAGAAGGAGTGTGGCGGACGGTACCTCGAGTACCACTATCGATTTTCCCTCCTATTCCAGTCACGAATTGTTCGCGGAAAGATGGAGTGAGGCGGAGGGTACCTTGAGTACCACTATCGATTTTCCCTCCTATTCCAGTTACGTATTGTTCGGGGAAAGAAGGAGTGTGGCGGAGGGTACCTTGATTACCACTATCGATTTTCCCTCATATTCCAGTCACGTATAGTTCGGGGAAAGAAGGAGTGTGACGGAGGGTACCTTGAGTACCACTATCGATTTTCCCTCCTGTTCCAGTCAAGTATTGTTCGCGGAAAGGAGGAGTGTGGCGGAGGGTACCTTGAATACCACTATCGATTTTCCCTCCTATTCCAGTCACGTATTGTTCGGGGAAAGAAGGGGTGTGGCGGAGGGTACCTTGAGTACCACTATCGACTTTAACTCCTATTCCAGTCACGAATTGTTCGCGGAAAGATGGAGTGAGGCGGAGGGTACCTTGAGTACCACTATCGATTTTCCCTCCTATTCCAGTCACGTATTGTTCGGGAAAGAAGGAGTGTGGCGGAGGGTACCTTGAGTACCACTATCGATTTTCCCTCATATTCCAGTCACGTATAGTTCGGGGAAAGAACGAGTGTGGCGGAGGGTACCTTTAGTACCACTATCGATTTTCCCTCCTATTCCAGTCACGTATTGTTCGGGGAAAGGAGGAGTGTGGCGGAGGGTACCTTGAGTTCCACTATCGATTTTCCCTCCTATTCCAGTCACGGATTGTTCGGGGAAAGAAGGAGTGTGGCGGAGGGTACCTTGAGTATCACTATCGATTTTCCCTCCTATTCCAGTCATGTATTGTTCGCGGAAAGGAGGAGTGTGGCGGAGGGTACCTTGAGTACCACTATCGATTTTCCCTCCTATTCCAGTCACATATTGTTTGGGGAAAGAAGGAGTGTTTGTGAAGGTACCTTGAGTACCACTATCGATTTTCCATCCTATTACAGTCATGTATTGTTCGTGGAAAGGAGGATTGTGGCGGAGGGTACCTAGAGTACCACTATCGATTTTCCCTCCTATTCCAGTTACGTATTGTTCGGGGAAAGGAGTGTGGCGGAGGGTACCTTGAGTACCACTATCGATTTTCCCTCCTATTCCAGTCACGTATTTTTCGGGGAAAGAACGAGTGTGGCGGAGGGTACCTTGAGTACCACTATCGATTTTCCCTCCTATTCCAGTCACGTATTGTTCTGGGAAAGAAGGAGTGTGGCGGATGGTACCTTGTGTACCACTATCGATTTTCCCTCATATTCCAGTCACGTATAGTTCGGGGAAAGAACGAGTGTGGTGGAGGGTACCTTGAGTACCACTATCGATTTTCCCTCCTATTCCAGTCACGTATTGTTCGGGGAAAGAAGGAGTGTGGCGGAGGGTACCTTGAGTACCACTATCGATTTTCCCTCCTATTTCAGTCACATATTGTTCGCGGAAAGAAGGAGTGTGGCGAAGGGTACCTTGAGTACCACTATCGATTTTCCCTCATATTCCAGTCACGTATAGTTCGGGGAAAGAACGAGTGTGGCGGAGGGTACCTTGAGTACCACTATCGATTTGCCCTCCTATTCCAGTCACGTATTGTTCGGGGAAAGAAGGAGTGTGGCGGAGGGTACCTTGAGTTCCACTATCGATTTTCCCTCCTATTCCAGTCACGTATTTTTCGCGGAAAGGAGGAGTGTGACGGAGGGTACCTTGTGTACCACTATCGATTTTCCCTCCTATTCCAGTCACGTATTGTTCGCGGAAAGAAGGAGTGTGGCGGAGGGTACCTTGAGTACCACTATCGATTTTCCCTCCTATTCCAGTCACGTATTGTTCGGGGAAAGAAGAATTGTGGCGGAGGGTACCTTGAGTACCACAATCGATTTTCCCTCCTATTCCAGTCACGTATTTTTCGCGGAAAGAAGGATTGTCGGTATGCCTCTGTGTGGGCTCTAATCTCTCTGATTTTATCCTCACCGTCTCTTCGCGAGATATACGTAGGAGGGAGCAATATACTGCTAGACTATTCGGTAAAGGTATGTTCTCGGAACTTCTATAAAAGCCCGTACCGAGCGACAGAGCGTCTCTGCTGCAGTTTTCCACTGGAGTTAAGCGATCATCTCCGTAACGCTTTCACGATTACCAAATGATCCTGTAACGAAGCGCGCTGCTCTCCGTTGGATCTTTTCTACCTGCTCTATCAATCCCACCTGGTACGGATTCCACACCGGTGAGCAGTATTCAAGCTGTGGGCAAACAAGTGTACTGTAACCTACTTCCTTTGCTTTCGATTTCCTTATTATTCATCCAATGAATCTAAGTCTGTTATCTCCTTTACCGACGATTGATTTTATATGGTCGTTCCATTTTAAATCCCTCCTAATGACTACTCCCAGATACTTTATGAATTAACTGCTTCCAGTTGCTGCCCTGCTATAGTGTAGCTAAATGATAAAGGATCTTTCTTTATGTGTATTCGCAGCACATTACACTTGTCTACATTAAGATTTAATTGCCATTCCCTGCACGATGCGTCAATTCGATCCAGATCCTCCTGCATCTCAATACAATTTTCCATTGTTACAACCTCTCTATACACTACACCATCATTCGCAAAAAACCTCGGTGAACTTCCACAAGGTCATTTATATATATCGTGAACAGCAACGAACCCACGACACTCCCCTGTGGCACACCTGACATAACTCCTACTTCAGAAGACTTCTTTCCATTGAGAATGACCTGCTGCTTTCTGTTATCTAGGAATTCCTCAATCCAATCACACAATTGGTCTGATGGACCACATGCTCTTACTTTGTTCATTAAACGTTTTTGGGGAAGTGTATCAAACGCCTTGCGGAAATCGAGAAACACAGCATCTACCTGAGAACCCGTGTCTATGGCCCTCTGAGTCTCGTGGACGAATAGCGCGAGCTGGGTTTCACACGAACGCTTTTTTCGAAACCTATGCTGATTCCTACAGAGCAGATTCCTAGTCTCGAGAAGTGTCATTATATTCTAACATAATACATGTTCCAAAATTCTACAACTGACCGACGTTAGAGATATAGGCCTATAGGCACAGTCTCAGCTGACGTCAGGCCTAGCAGGCTATCATCCCGACTTACGTCAACTTTGGCCTCACCGAGTTACCCGAACAATCGTTTAATGAGGTGACACACATCTGTATACATACTCCGCAATCCACCCAAAGCTGCGTTGCGGAGGGAACTCAGTCACTTTCTATCCTGTTTCGCCCCCATATATAGGGTTTCAGAAAATTATTTCCCAGATTCCATAAATTGATTACTCAGGCTAATGCGATTACGTCAAAAGAGCGTAGAGGCCAAACTGTTGGCCCATCTCCGGCCGCGGTGGCCGAGGGTACTGAGGCGCTCCAGTCACGGTCTGCATGGCCACTACGGTCGGGGGTTCGAATCCCCCCTCGGGCATGGATATTTGTGCTGTCCTTAGTATTAGCTAATTTGTAAGTTTAGGGACTGATGACTCCGTAGTTAAGTCGCATAAGCTATACAAACATTTGAACATTTGATTTGTTGGCCCATCACGACCAACCCATCGCCCAGGAAAGGTCATGTCGAGATAGACGCGGACGTCCCAACCCCAATAAGGCGGTGCACCGGGGTGATACTGAAGCAGCTGAGAAACAGCATACAGTTGCAACATGTCCAGATACACTGCAGTAGTGATGGTAGCCTCAGCGAAGAAGAATGGTCCAATGATTCGATAGTGCAATAGCGGGCACCAAACATTCACCTTTGGAGTGCCTCTGGTGCACTTCATGACCTCGCCAGGGGGTTGTAGACCCAAAATGCGCACATTATGGCGATTCACTACTTTCTACACGTAAGCATTAATCCGTGAGAACGGTCGCCGTAAGTCTAAGCATCAGATACGATATATTGATCACTAGATATGACGTCATAAACAATGAGATGCGCGAAAAACTGCTGCTTTTTGCGACAATGCTGCTCATTTTCTCCTAAACCACTGGGCCGATTGGAACTTGCATTGTCTATTACGATTAATAAATTACAGGGCAATCTATTAAATACTTCATGTTAGCGGCGGGCTCACCAAAGAATTTATTCATATTAGAGGCTGGAAGATATGTCGTGAGTGTGTGTGTTATATAGAGGGAGGAAGTTTATTGCATTAGGAAAAAAGAAATCTTAAATGTTCTTTTACTTCAAAATTTTCAATGTTTTTTAAGGTTATGGGACTTAACTGCGGGGTCATCAGTCCCTAAACTTATACACAACTTATTATGCAGCCTTTCAGATATTTAACACCCCGGACAGCGCCGGATTTTCAGCTAGTCTAATATAACAGTTACGGGCAGAATCTCATCAGTCCTCGTAATACTTTATATAGCTACAGAGATGGCATCATTTAAGACCCGCAGACAAATTGAGACGTATGTAACGTGTAATGAGACGCGACCCCGGCCAATGCTGAAAATGCAGACGGCAAGAACTCGTGACGTACGGCAGCTATTTGTCTGCGTACGTCCCCTTTCTTGCTCGCTCTCCCATCCTAATGAGGACACGCACGTGTGCTGCCGGAAATAAATTTACTGCACCGCAGCTCGGAGGGCTTGCTCGTCTCCCTGGTTCGGTAAATTTCTACCCGTGTAACGTACGAGGTATCACAATTTACTAGTCAGTTAATAAGTGGTTGCTGCAGCTAGCTCTAGGGACGATATACTACGTAACCTCTTGCTAGGTGTTGCGTTTATCATAAGTAACATGTGTCGTCAAATTCTTCTTCTCCTTACAGGTAGAACGCCAGTAATCGCTGGAATCTACATCTACATGGGATACTCTGCAAATCACATTTAAGTGCCTAGCAGAGGGTTCGTTGAACCACCTTTATGCTATTCATCTCCCATTCCACTCTCGAATAGCGCGCGGGAAGAAAAAACATTTGAACCTCTCCGTTCGAGCTCTGATTTCTCGTATTTTATTCTGATGATCATTTCTACCTATGTAGGTGGGAGACAACAATATATTTTCGCATTCGGAGGAGAATGTTAGTGATTTGAGTTTCGTAAGTAGACCACACCATACCGATAAGCGCCGTTGTTGTAATGATTCCCATCCCAGATCCTGTATCATTTGCGTAACGCTATCTCTCCTGCATCGTGGCAATACAAAACCAGCTGCCCTTCATTGGACTCTTTCGATGTCTTCCGTCAAACCCACCTGATAAGGATCCCACTCTGGGCAGCAATATTCCATAAAAGGACGGACAATCGTAGTGTATGCAGTCTCTTTAGTAGTTCTGTTGCATCTTTTAAGAGTTCTGCCAGTAAAATGCAGTCTCTGGTTCGCCTTTCCCAAGACATAATCTACGTGTTCTTCCCAGTTTATGCCTGAAGTAATAGTAATTCTTAGATATTTTGTGGATTCACATTTGATTCATTTATCTTGTAAACAAAGTTTTACGTATTTCTTTTCTTACTCACGTGGACAACATCACACTTCACATTATTTCGAGTCAATTGCCGATTTTTACACCATAGTGGTATTTTATTTAGATCGTTTTGCAGTTGGTTTTGATCTTCAGATGATTTTATTAGACGGTAAATGACGGCGTCATCTGCAAACAACCTAAGAGAGCTCCCAAATCGTTTACCTAAATAAGGAACAGCAGAGGACCAATGACACTACCCTGTGCAACGCCCGATATCACCACTGTTTTAGTCGATGCCTTACAATCGATTACTGCAAACTGTGTCGTCTCTGACAGGGAATCCCCTACACAGTCGAAAATTTGGGGCGATATACCACAAGCACGCAATTTGATTAAAAGTCGTTTGTGAGCTACGGTATCAAAAGCCTTCTGGAAATCAAGAAATACGGAATCAATTTGAGAACCCTTCTCGATAACACTCACGTAAGAGTCTTGATGTAGAGCGAGGGTGGGTAGTCGATTTGAAGGTGTTAATAGGTGGAGGAAGTCTTTCACTGAGATTTCGACAAGCAGGTGAAAGTAGGTGTTCTACAAACAAATGTAAAGTTTTGTGGCTCCATATAAGTACCAACCATGATTATGTACCTCGCGATTGTATAAAAGTCACTCGAAGCAGTTATTGCCGTAAAATGTCTACGAATATCCGTCAAGGGGCCATTTAAACCATGTCCCTCCCAATGTTACCATATGGCCACGACGTCTTTATTTGCATCTCTAGGCACAATTTTTGTATCCCATCCTCGTCGCCACTTTTGTGACTCGTTTCCGCCGGTTGTCCTGGGTGTCGGTGGCCGAGAAGAGAGAGAGACCGACTCAGGGAAATAGGATGCACGCGTGTGCGGGTACAGTCTGAGGTGACCAGCCAGTGGGACAGCAGAAACTAGAAACACTAAGCTAGATTAGAACAAGATACATATTTCGGAGAAATAGTACACTACTTAACTTTGTTAACTGAAGACTAGTTCTACATTACCGTAGATGAACTATGAACTACAGTTAACGTAAATTCACACGACTATATACCACTTTTGACATATTTAATGCGTAACCTTATTGCATAATGAAAGTAATAAATCGCAATTTGCGGTCAGTTATGGCTTCACTGTACTAGTCTGCCTAGTAAGGAGGAGGTCACGGGCTCGAATCCCGGTCGGGCACAAATTTTCATTCGCCGCACTTTGGTATTCCATCTAAACCTAGTACAGTGAAGCGATAACTAACCGCAAATTGCAATTTATTTCATCCATTGAATGCTGTAATATCGTCAAATATATATAACTGTATACAAGCCGAGGCTGGGCTCCTGACAACAATTAATTGTGTCTCGATACCTCATGGTCTGTTCTCCCTGATGCGGGAATGCAGTATTGTGGCTGCGAGCATTACAGAACAAATAGGCTGTGGTATAGGAAAGAGCGTGGCAAATGGAGATTTGTGTGTGGCGGGAGACGTGCAGGGAAGAGTCCTCTGCAGTCGGGATGGTGACTGTGTCCTCGGTGGTGGAGTGGTCAACGCGTCTGTCTAGTAAGCAGGAGATCCCGTGTTCGACTCCCGGCCGGGCACAAATTTTCAGTCGCCGAACTTTAGAAGTTCCTCTAAACCTATTAAAGTAAAGCCATAATTAATCGCTAATTGCGATTTATTTCATTCATTGAACGCTGTAACGTCGTCAAAAATATATAATTATTGCATAATTTCCGAAAGCCACAATTTTGTTTTACATAAAGTAGTTTATGTAAGAAATTAAATTACTGTGAGAGGTGGACTCAACGTCAATGAGTTGGTGAAATTTCATGCCAAAAAGTGGTACACTCTTGTATACCAAGTGCCCAACTAAAGTTCACTATGATTACTATGATTTTTAAATGCTGGATCAATGATGCCGTTACTTTAACAATTTATTTCACTACTTTTTACACTCATGACGATGTAGAAAGTACTTTATTGAAAAATTAAGTCACAATATAAAGGACGCACCTTCTCGAAAGTCTCCAACAACAGCTGGCACAATCTTACAAGAAAAACAATCTACCCCTTTATACCCCACTTGTCTTTTAGGTATGGGATACTGCACAAATCCCTTTTCGGAGAGACCTTCACTGTCACACAAATTTTACATACAATATCTGACATTTCAAACGTTACAATATAATTTACAGTTCGTCGTTTGCAAAAATTCCCACTTCTCTTCATACAGCTAACTGTGGTGCATGATTTATGCACTTTCAGAACACCACCACGCCAGTATTCCCACTCCCCGCCATTGTCAAAAAAATGCTCAAATGTTTGTAGGATTTATGGGACTTAACTGCGGGTCATCAATCCCTAAGCTTACAAACTACTTATGAACTAGCTAAGACTACGGACGGCACAAATATCCATGCCCGAGGGAGGATTCGAACCCCCGACCGTGCATACCGTGACTGGAGCGCCTCAGTCCCCTCGGTCACCGCGGCCGGCGACTGCCGTCATTTTCATTCTGAATTATCACACCATCGCTCACTTGAGGCACGAACACTACTGATGCATCAACAAACTTATTACACCGTCGCTAATTTCTTATGTGTTCAAATAAAACGTAAAATCCTCATCTGATAAAAACTACGAAAATTCTTGTGTGTTCAAATAAAAGGTACCATCCTCGTCTGATACAAACTATTCTGTATCCTCATCACCACTATTGGTCACCGTCTTCTTGGGAATCTGAAAATTAAAACCCATCCTGGAAAGTGGACCACAGATTTGCTCAAATTACCCGTTTCAATTTTATTGCACATTTCTCATGTATAACGTCAGCAGATAAGCACCAAGCTAAAGATAATATAGTCTAAATGCAGTACTGGCCATTAAAATTACTACACCAAGTAGAAATGCAGATGATGAACGGGTATTCATTGGACAAATATATTATACTACAACTGAGATGTGATTACATTTTCACGCAATTTGGGTGCATAGATCCTGAGAAATCAGTACCTACAACAACCACCTCTGGCCGTAATAACGGCCTTGATACGCCTGGGCATTGAGTCAAACAGAGCTTGAATGGCGTGTACAGGTATAGATACCCATGCAGCTTCAACACGATACCACAGTCCATCAAGAGTAGTGACTGGTGTATTGTGACGAGCCAGTAGCTAAGCCACCATTGACCAGACGTTTTAAACTGGTGAGAGATCAGGAGAATGTGCTTGCCAGGGCATCCAGGAAGACCCATACAGGACCTGCAACATGCGGTCGTGCATTATCCTGCTGAAATGTAGGGTTTCGCAGGGATCGAATGAAGGGTAGAGCCAAAGTGCCGTCGATGCGAACAAGAGGTGATCGAGATGTGTCACCAATAGCACCCCATTCCATCACGCCGAGTGATACGCCAGAGTGGCGATAACGAATACACACGCTTCCAATGTGCGTTCACCGCAGTGTCGCCAAACACGGATGCGACCATCATGGCGCTGTAAACAGAACCTGGATTCATCTGATGGAATGACGTTTCGCCATCCGTGCAACCAGAATCGTCGTTGTGTACAACATCGAAGGCTGTGATGATCCCTCCAATTTTAAGTCCATTGCTCGTCGTAAACTTTAGGGGTGATTTTCTCAAAATCTCGGGACTTTTGACCCAAAATATCTTAGAGTCCTTTGTTTTGGTCGTACAAAAGTGACCTGCCAAATTTGGCCGAATCGGTTGGCCATGTCTGAGGCCTTTTTCTTGTCATTAAAATCGTTACTATTATACCGATGGCCGGCCGCGGTGGCCGAGGGGACTAAGGCGTTCCAGTCACGGTCTGCACGGCCACTACGGTCGGGGGTTCCAATCCCCCCTCGGGCATGGATATTTGTGCCGTCCTAGTTCGTAAGTAGTTCATAAGTAGTTTGTAAGTTTAGGGACTGATAACCCCGTAGTTAAGTCCCATAAACTATACAAACATTTGAACAATTATACCGATGTGGGACATAACCGCAGTATCGCGTTGTAGGAAGTCGTCGGAGGTATAGCAACCGAGATCAACTGGAGGCCGAGTAACGGATTCTTGGTGTCCCTGTAGACCGCCTGCTACCTGCTTGCCCGGGTCTTCTCACAAGTGTGCCTCCACAGAAGTGTGCTTCCTGAAAAGTGTGCCAACCCCTGAGATCCTGCCAGTTTGGCGGATGTTCAACTTGACCCACAGCCAGGAACTGTTTGACGATATTGTCTGTATGTGGGAGAGCGTTGTCGTGAACAGAACCGTTTTGTGCTTATTAGGGTCGTAGCAAGCGTAGAAGTTGCATGAAACGGGTAAAAATTTCAACGTACTTAGCAGCGTTCGGGTAGATATTTATTGTGGATATTGCCTTGACCATCCGAACAGGTGATGAGCATCGTTTTTATGAATCATTTTTAAAAAAAAATGTTCAAATGTTTGTATAGTCTATGGGACTTAACTACGGGGTCATCAGTCCCTAAACTTACAAACTACTTATGAACTACTTACTAACTAGGACGGCACAAATATCCATGCCCGAGGGGGGATTCGAACCCCCGACCGTTGTGGCCGTGCAGACCGTGACTGGAGCGCCTCAGTCTCCTCGGCCACCGCGGTGGCAATCATTTGTAAGCTCTTACCTTTATCCGACGAGGTGATGGCGAAGAACGCTTTTCCATGATTTGCCGTTTCGTTTCAGGGTCGTACCGGAGACACCAGGTTTCATCCTCAGTGACAGTACGGTTTAGGAAACTGGATGTCGCATTCACCGTTTCGATAAAATCCTGTGAAGCCTCTAAACGTGCCTGATTCTGATCGTCAGTCAAGTGATGTGGTACAAGACGACAACGCGTTTTCCTCTTCCCTAACTTCTGGGTAAGGATTCGTCGCACGGATTAACGGTTACTCTGCAACTGATCAGCCATTATGCGCACAGTAAATCGACGATTGTTCATTGTTAATGTGCTCGCTTTCTCAATGTTTTCGTTACTGACGGCAGTCGCCGGTCGCCCGCTACGGGGATTGTGAAGAACACTTTGCCAGCCTCCTCGAAAACGGACGAAACATTCGTATACACACTTCATGGACAGAAGCTTCATAAACACGTACCAGAATCGCATGCGCTTCTTTAGGTGTCTTGCAAAGCTTAAAACAAAACCTTAAATTGATCCATTTGCTTGTTCATTGCCCTGTTCTCCGTTAAGAACTAACGCACTAAACAATCATATCATCCATCTGGTGTAATACGGACCACACGCGATGCTCATCTGAACTACGGTGGGGGCAGTACAGGTTGTCAACATCGGTCGTTACGCAGGTGCAGCTTTGTGATTCGCCTGTGTTGCCTGAGCGAACGTTCTGACTTCATTCGCCGAACTTTATTGTTAGTGGTTGTACATCTATTACATCT
This sequence comes from Locusta migratoria, assembly GCA_026315105.1. Classification (NCBI taxonomy): domain Eukaryota; kingdom Metazoa; phylum Arthropoda; class Insecta; order Orthoptera; family Acrididae; genus Locusta; species Locusta migratoria. The sequence goes on from CM048750.1 coordinate 269,392,253, forward strand.
AAACACCTCAAAGTGTGTGTTTTGGGAAGAAGGTGGATTATTGTATCACTGTGGGTGTGGGCTCTCTTATATCTAATTTTATCCTGATGCTCCATCCGCGAGATATTCGCAGGAGAAAGCAATATATATATCCGTTGAGACTTCCAGAAACAGCCCGTATCGAAAGTTTGACAGAAACCCATACACTCATGCAGAACGCCTGTCTTGTACCATGCGCCAGTGCAGTTGTTGTTGTTGTTGTAGTTTAGAGGGGACTAGACTGCTCGGTCATCAGTCCCAGTGGAGTTCGACATTTCCATGAGCCTCAATGCGCGAGGCATTTATATCTACTCTCTCTCTCTCTCTCTCTACAGTCGTTAAAATCGTGAAGCAACTGCATAGAGATGTGTACAGTCAGAAACATTGAAGTACAACGAACAGACTGGCTATAGACTGAGAGCACGATCACTGTGCTTCATTCGATTGTGGCATCTGTCACATGACAGCATTATCACAATTATTTTTAAAAGACTATACTTCGATTTTCCTAATCTGATGTGTATTTGTTTGAGATATTACCTCTTCGCCACAATTTTTAATTCATTTTATGCTGATTACTGCGCCATCTGTCATAAAAAGAAAAAAAAAACACGTTCATACGAAAGTTACATATTTTTGACAGAGACTCGAGATCTGCAATACAAAAGTGGGGCTACCTATTTAAGATTTCGGAGTTACCACTCTCCCACACCCAAGAATGGTGATGGGGTCGATCTTTATGTTAATGGATGTCCCTCTTGGAGATGTACAACTTTTGTTGCAACTTTTTTTAAATTCGATTTGTATATATGGAATATTCCAGAAACTAGTTTTAAGTGCCTCACGCTATATAGGTAAAAATAATATCAATAACTTAATTTAAGTTCACTATGGAACTAGGAGGATCTTCTATAAAATTTTTGGACCTTACTATTGACATTAGCACAAAGAAACACTTATTCAGTATTTTCAGAAAATCCATAGTAACAGATACAGTTGTCCCTGCTAGTTCCCAGCATCAACACAGCCATAAACATGCAGCTTTTCATGCCTTGGTCCATCGCCTCATATCTGTTCCATTATCTGATTTGCATTTTAATCAGAATTACAAACAATCAGACATATAGCATCCAGTAATGTCTAAAGCCCTGCCCTTATTGACAGTATACTGAATAAGAAGAAAATGAGAAAAATCAGAACACTTTTATATGCTGGCCAACAAGAACAAGTCAGTAGTCAGAAAAACTGGTGTGTCATCCCATATTCAGGCAAAATTTCAGATCAAATTGGTAGAAAATTAAAATCTCGAAATTACAGGTCTGCATTTTACAATACAAACAACATTTCTAAGTATTTATTCAATAGTAAGAACAACAATTCAACCCTTATCACAGAGTGGTGTATACAAGCTCACACGCAAACATTGTGGGAAACTGTATGTTAGGCACATTTTTAGTTCCTTTTGTCCTGTTTTTTTTAGCACAGTTGCTATATTATAATATTATATTGAAGGTATTTCAGTTGTCTGTCTATGCAACTGATTTAATAAAATATGCTATTGCCATATGCATTTCGCCTTTATTTTGGAAGGCATCATCAGTGGCCTGTAATATATACATGATTATTTTTTACAAATTTTTATATTTACATTTCTCAGTATTTTTTTAGGTTATCAACAGTTCTTACGCGTTATTTTGGTATAGTATTGATATCTGGATATTGTACTTACAATATTTCATGGATATAGCTTTATATCTGGTTCTCATTGGTTGCTTCCAGCTGTTGTGCTTCAATTCCGTGCATTTTGCTGTTTTTGTTGTTCCAGCACTTCACAGTTAGCACCACTAGGCACATGCCATTTGTGTTTTTGTTTTTGCTGGTGTTGCCAACTGTTGGGTATGTGTTTGTCCTATCTTTGCTTTGTGTCAGTGTGTGTCTGTCTCTGTGTGTGTGTGTGTGTGTGTGTGTGTGTGTGTGTGTGTGAGTGTGTGTGTGTGTGTGTGTTATGTGATTGCATAGACAACAGCACCAGATACTGATTTATTAATTATTGATTTTTTGTGAATGCAGATTGTGACGAGCTGTAGAACAGAATTAGAGACAGAAAGATGGAGAGGGGCATGGAGATAGAGACAGTCAAAGATGGGGATATTGGGAAAGGGAGAGTTGTTTTTTTCCCATTATTATTATTAAATTTTTCGTTTGTGTGTGTGTCTGTGTGTGTGTGTGTGTGTGCCAATTCTTTTCTCTCTTTGATTACTTTCTCATGTCTTTGACTAGATGTATGTTAGGCAGTCTGGCAGGGCTGTAGCTATTAGATTATCAGAACATGAGAGAAGCTGGAGGCTAAAAAAGACAACCTTTGCTGAACATCTGCTCAGAGAAGGTCATGATTATGAAGTAAACTGTGAGATCTTACATCCCCTGAAGAAAAGCAGAAAGATGACACTACTGGAAATATTAGAAATCAATAAACATTTGGCTCAGAAAACCAGTTTAGTATTAAACGATCAGATCCGGTTCCCCTCTACACCGCTATTGAAATGAGTTTTATTTTCAACCTTCCTTTTCAACAAAAGTAATCATATTAACTTTGATTCTTTACACATACTTATTATATTTTTATATAAATGTTAATAACTTTCATAAATAAGTACTTGCGATGAACTTTCCTGTGAAGTCTCGATTGTCTATGATAACATTTTTGTAAATCTTAACATCTTTGAAAACATGTGTACTACAGTCAGTTGTCACCTGGTGATAGCCTAAGAAGCCGAAAGCCGGTTTGTGACCACTAAATAAGTTTTGCAGAACATCAGGAAGTTGTTCCCTTTTGATATTATTATCATGTTCTGTCAAGTGCCGACGGAAAAATCAATTAAGAATAATATCTGTGAATATATACTATATATCGTTGTTTTTGGGGGAAAATATTGATATGTACCGATATTTTATCCATGCGTACGCCGCGGCGGAGGAGCCGAGCGCATTGAGGCGCTATGCTACGATGCACTAGGCCGTTCCCCGTCAGGGGTTCGAATCTCCCCTCGGGCATGGATGTTTGTACCGTCTTTAGTATAAGCTAGTTCATAAGTAGTTTGTAAGTTTAGGGACTGATGTCCCTGAAGTTAAGTCCCATAAGCCTTACAAACATTTGTACATTTGAATTTTCGGCGGTTGCTCGCCGTAGGAGGTTCGAGTCCTCCCTTGCACATGGGTGTCTGTGTTGTCCTTGGCATACGTTACTTTAAGTTAGATTAAGTAATTCGTAAGTAGCAGTGTGTAAGTTAAGTTTTTTTTTTTTTTTTTTTTTTTTTTTTTTTTGGTTAAGCTTATGGGACTTATCTACGAGGTCATCAGTCCCTAAACTTACAAACTACTTATCAACTACCCTATACTAAGGACGGCACAAACATCCATGCCCGAGGGGGGATTCGAACCCCAGACCGTAGTGGCCGTGCAGACCGTGACTGGAGCGCCTCAGTCTCCTCGGCCACCGCGGCCGGCTGTAAGTTAAGTCCTTTAGAATTACAAACATTTCAATTTTATTCTCTTTTATGAATTTATCAATTGTTTAAAAAAATTATTGTATGACTTTGTATAGTAAAAGAAACTATTTTGAAAATTGAAATAAAAATGTCCTCTTATAAAACAATCAATAAATTCTGGTGCCGCGTCAGATGTTTTTATTGAGATCCTTTTATATACAGGTCCACTACCGGTTTCGCGTCAATAGAGACGCATCTTCAGCTGTTAATTTTTTTTTTCCTCGTGATAATTCGCTACTGAGTCCCAACATTCTAGTTCCTTTCATCCGTCAATTGGTTAAAAATTCAATAGGGCCATATACATGGTTCCAAGTCTAAAATCAGATCGTTGTCTTTCAGGATTAAAAACATGGACGTTTAAATGTGGGACATGTTTTTAATCCTGAAAGACAACGATCTGATTTTAGACTTGGAACCATGTATATGGCCCTATTGAATTTTTAACCAATTGACGGATGAAAGCAACTAGAATGTTGGGACTGAGTAGCGAATTATGACGAGAGGAAAAGAAAAATTTAACAGCTGAAGATGCGTCTCTATTGACGCGAAACCGGTAGTGGACCTGTATATAAAAGGATCTCAATAAAAACAGCTGACGCAGTTCCAGAATTTATTGATTGTTTTATAAGAGGACATTTTTATTTCAAATTTCAAAATAGTTTCTTTTACTATATAAAGTCATACAATCAATTTTTTTAAAACAATTGGTAAATTCATTAAAAAATGTATTTACTCAGCTGCGGATGCCCCAATTATGAAATAACTCGTATTTAAATTTTAATTTGATAGCCCAACGCACCTCACACGTTAGTAAGATCCATGTAATTACTTTTGCTACCGTGGGGATACCACCGTCTAGCCACTGCTGTGGCACCACTGCCCAGAACAATACACCCTCACTGGAGGGTATCTGCACCAGCCTAGCACTGCGACTGCACAATAGTAGTCCAGTACCTGCCCAGCAGCCCATTATGGGCACCGCCACTACACCGGATTCACGTCTGCTAATCCTGCTTGAATGGCCGTATTGATGGCAGGTGATGAGGACACTTGATACGTCGTGTTATCTGCAGCCACAGCGGTAATTGTCTGAGAGAACTTGAATTAATCTGGCATACCAGCAATCCTGTGTGGGGGTTTGCACTCGAAATACGAGTGGACGTTTCAGTGTATTGCCGATAACGATATGTTACCTCAACGAAAAATGCATACACTCTGGTGGCAAAAGTCCTGTCCCACCTCCTGATATCGTGTCGTATCTCAGTTTCCCTGGAAAGGTGTAGCAACACGACATTCAATGCACACAACAAATCGTTGGAACGCACAGCAGGAAAACTGAATCACGAAAATGCGGAAGTTCGACCGGTCTTGATTATCTAAAATATATACATGAATGTATGTTACACTCCGTGATTTAGTTGTGTGGTGGAACGGAGACAGGATAACTGCGATGTTTAAAATTGTTATTCATGTTCTTCTTTAGTCTCCAATCATGAAATTATTCTGACACTAGAAAAGTTTTATCAGTTGCTAGGACGTTGTTGATTAGTTATTTACAGTTCCCTAGCAACACCAACTGTCATAAGCTAACCGTGTAAATTCTCTAGACTTCGTCCGAAGTGTCCCGCACCACAACATAAATTAAAATTTGTAGGAATAATTGCTTTAAATAGTTCATCAAAAAAAAAAAAAAAAAAAAATAAGGTTCTTTACGAGCGGGGCATAGAAAATAGTCTGTAGCCGTTAATAAAATTTCAACAAAGTTAAATACAGGCACTTCTATTTTCTGTCCTTGTCGTACTGAAAAATATTAATAATCCACTGCCTTCTAAACACTGGTTTTCCACATTCACACTAAATACAAATATAATGACACATTCGAAGCTAATCAGTAGTGATTCAATCAGAATTAAATTGTTTTCTCAAATAAGTCGAGATTCTTCACAAGAATCAAATTTCTCTTGCTATAAAATATTCTTGATCATAAATAAATCTTCATAAATGCAAGATGTCTTTCAACATTAACAAATATTTATTCTTCTTCATGTTAGTACAGCGTCAGTTTAGCAAGAAACGTGAACATGGACAACTAGCTTGGACTGAATCTCAAATAAGACTAACAATAATTTAATATTCTTTTCTTTTCTTCCTTGAAACGATAGAAGCGCGGCAATAAAGAAGGCGCAGCAGCATTCGTAGCCCCGTAGCTGTCAGTTAAATTTTCATAGTGGCCGTTTGCTGTAATGTTGGCTGCGGCGGCGACGACGCTGCCCTTGTTGATTGCGTCGCCTCGATCGTACATGAAACATACAGAAAAAAAAATAAGAATCATATTATAAAAAACAACAATATTTACATAAAAAACAAATATGTATGCATTCTAAATAAAAGGCTCGTTTTCTTTCTTTTTTTATTTATAACTTCAAAACAGGGATAACATAGGAAAATGTAGTACGACTATCTTGTCCCACTACAGTTGGAAAGAAATTTTAGGCATTACTCTGCTCGGCGGAAAAGAAAGTTAGGCGGTACTTTGCTCATACCACATGAAATGAGTCAAATGGGCATTTTTAGAAAATCAAATCTAATGTTTATAAATCTATCGGACTCAACTGCTTGGTCATTAGTTCGTAGCTTACAAACTACTGAAACTAAGGTAAACTAAGCTAAGGTCGACACAAACACCAATGCACGAGGAGGGAACCGAACCCCCGACTGTGAACGGCCGCGCGCACCACAGTATGGCGGCGCAGTGCGCACGGCTAATCCACCGCGGCGACATTTTTAGAAAATCAAGAAAGTAAAAATTTTGGCATATGAATACACTAACAAAATATAGCTGTAATTTACACATTCGAAAGTCATTTTAAATGTATTCAAGGGTTTAGTGTATGAGGATATCACCCATCACCTTTGAACAAGGACATCTTATCGTAACGAATCAGGAGTGGCGTTCCACAAAACAATAAGAGTGTGTGTTGCTTCCGGGAATTAAAAGTAGACTTATATCACACGAAAACCATTACAAAATACGGACAATGAAACTGCGTGGAACGTTTAAATATGGAACCAAGCGATTACTGTCGGAAGAAGCAAAACTGGCAGCGTTACAAACAGTTTAACATCACAACATCGCAGTTGATGTCATATATTCTGTGAATATTAAATAATAACAACTGCAGGATCAGAAGTGACGTCTGTTCATAATATGTCGGTGACGGGCAATTATCCTATCGTTAGTGGGGAGGGGTGGGAAAGTTTGAAGCCCTTACTCTTACGAGAATTAGTTTAATAACTACGAGTTTGAGTACTGTGGGCAGGGCGAAGCTGGGAATTTGTATCTGACGGGAGGCGTGCTTAGGTAGTCCTTGCAGGTGCGGTGATTACTGTGTCCCCAGTGGTGTAGGGGTCAGCGCAACTGGCTAGAAAGCAGGAGACCCGGGTTCGAATCCCGGCTGGGTACACATTTTCAGCTTTACCCAATCGCAGTTGATGCCATATATTCTGTGAATATTCAATAATGCGATGCTATAGGATTTGCGTTCGGTGCATGGTGGACGGTACTAATAGACTTCGAGAAAATGTATAGTTTATCTCCGATCTTGATGAACTTTTGTATACATGACCTTTCAAAAAAAGAGGAAGATCACTGGATATATAAATGTTTGTATGGTACATGACAGAGGGTACCTTGCAAAAATGGGGAGAGAGGGAAAGTTTGAAAGAAACAGAAAGATGTGAGAGAAAGAGAAGGATGCAGAGAGAGGAGGGAAGGGGAGGTGGACTACGAGAGTGTAGAATAAATAAATACGTGGACAACTCCGAGTTTACAGCTAGCAGGTAATATACGAGGGTAGGAACTTAAATAGTGGCAACACTGCTGTGGAGACACTGTGTAGCAGAATATACTACTGTCGTGATAGCACACGTTGTTGACGTAGCTACCTTACCTATTGGACTCGCCCGTCCCACGTAATTGGCGTCGCACAATCGAGGGAAACACAGTTACTTGTGAGCGAGCGGTTTAATCTAAAGGTGTCACTATGTTTTCGAAACACGAAGAACGGAGTTGTAACAAGATTTAATATGCCAGAGTTCTTACAGCACGACAGTGTCATCAAGGTCTTCAAGAGGCGTGCAGGGAGACGGCATTGTCATACAGGACAGTGGCACATTTGGCAAAAGCCAATCACGATCTCCCGCTCCCCCCCCCCCCCGCCCCCCCAGAAATTACCACCCAGTAAACCAAATTCCCCACCTCCAATTTCTCTCCACCAAACTGAGATTCGTCCACCTCCACAATCACTTCCGGACCACCGAAAGAACCTCTGTACTCTGAATTCTCCACAAAGTTGTCGCCGGCCGCGGTGGCCGAGGGGACTGAGGCGCTCCAGTCAAGGTCTGCACTGCCACTACGGTCGGGGGTTCGAATCCCCCGTCGGGCATGGATATTTGTGCCGTCCTAGTTCGTAAGTAGTTCATAAGTAGTTTGTAAGTTTAGGGACTGATGACCCCGTAGTTAAATCCCATAAGCTTAACAAACATTTGAACAAAGTTGTCGGGGAAAAAGAAAACCAGCCAATAAAAATGATTTTGAAACTTCGGCCTCAATCATAACAGACTGTACTACATAATGGCAATTGTTTCTAAATTTAAGCGAGATCTCTCGGACCATGTACCACTTTTAACTGATCTCCAAATATTGTTTTTCATGCATCTCCACATGTACCCGTCATATGTACGAGATTTCGGCACTTTGAACACGTTAATTTTATTATTACACAAACGACATTTATAATATTCGCCAGTAAGACCTGTTGTTGTGGTCCGAAGACTGGTTTGATGCAGCTCTCCGAGCTACCCTCTTCCGTGCAAACCTCTTCATCTGAAAATACGAACGGCAACCTACATCCTTTTGAATATGCTTACTGTATTCGTCCCTCGGTCTCCCTCTACGATTTTTACCCCACACACTTCCTTCTAATGCTAAGTTGACGATTCCTTGACGTCTCAGAATGTGTCCCAGCAATCTATCCTCTTAGTCAGGATATGCCAGAAACTCGTTTTCTCCCAAATTCGGTTAAGCACCTCCTCATTTGTTACGTGATCTACCCATCTTATTTTCATCATTCGTTCGTAGCACCACATTTCGAACGCTTCTATCATCTTTTTGTCTGAACTCCTTATCGTCCACGTTTCACTCCCATACAATGCTACTCTCCAGACAAATGCTTTCAGAAAAGACTTCCTAACATTTAAACTAATAATGGATGTCAACAAATTCAGCTTCTACAGAAACGCGTTTCTTCCCATAGTCATTACGCATTGCATATCTTCTTTACTTCGACCAACAGAAGTTATCTTGCTACCCAAATACCAACTCATCTACTACTTTTATCGTCTCGTTGCCTGATCTAATTCTTTCAGCATCGCCTGGTTTTCTGACATTACATTCCATTACCTTTGTTCTACTCTTGTCACTGTTCATCTTACACCTTCCCTTCAAGACACTCTCCATTCCGTTTATTTGCTCTTCCAGGTCTTTTGCTGTCTCTGACTGAATTCCTCAGCAAAACGCGGGGTTTTTATTCCCTCTCCCGGGATTTCAATTCCCTCTCCAAATTTCTCCTTGCATTCCTTCACTGCTTGCTCAATATACAGATAGAAGAACATTGGCGAAAGGCTACAACCCTGTCATACTCCCTTCTCAGCGACTGCGACCCTTTCATGACCGTCGACTCTAATAATCGCTGCCTGGTTTTTTTACAAGTTGAACATAACTCTTCGTTCCCTATATTTATCCCTCCTACCTTCAGAATCTGAAAAAGCGTATTCCAATCGACATTCATAAAAGCTTTCTGCAGATCGACAAATGCTAAAATTTTGGGTTTCCATTTCGTCAACCTATCTTCTACCATAAGTCGTAATCTGAGTATTGCATCGCGTGTTCCTACATTTCTCCTAAATCCAAATTGATCGTCCCCAAGATCAGATTCCACCAGTTTTTACGTTCGTCTGTAAATTATTCGTGTTAGTATTTTGCAAGCATGACTTATTAAAATGATAGTTCTCTAACTTTCACATTTGTATGCTCTTGATTTCTTAGGAATTGAAATCACTATATTCTTCTTGAAGTCTGAGGGTATTTGCCCCGTCTCATACATCTTGTATGCTTGGTAGAATATTTTTTTCATTACTAGCTCTTCTAACGATAATAGCAGTTCAGACGGGACAACATGTACTCCAGCGGCTTTGTTTCTGCTCCAATCTTTTAGTGCTCTGTCAAATTCTTTTCGCAGTAAAGTACCTCCTATATCATCTTCCTCTACTTCGTCTTCCACTTCTACAATACTGATTTCAAGTTTATTTCCTTTGTACAGGTCTTCTATATATTCCTTCCACTTTCAGCTTTCCCTTCTTTGCTTAGTACTGGTATTCTATCTGAGTTCTTGATACTCATACCGTTGCTGTTCTTGTCTCTAAATGACAATTTTATATTCATGTAGGTGGTATCTATCTTTTCCGTAGTTATACGTTATTCTACTCTCTTGCATTTCTTCTCGAGTCACTCCTGCGTAGCCAGTCTGCATTTCATGTCAACCTCATAATTCAGACCTCTGTACTTCATTTTGCCTGATGCACTTGATGTATTTTTATATTTCCTCCTTTCATTAATTAAGTTCAGTATCTCCTGTATGGTCCTCTGCGGTCTTCATTACTCTGTCTGTCAGAGCTACCCATTCTACTGTATTACTTTCATTCGTTTCAGACAATACTTGTCTAATGCTCCTTCTAAAACTCTTAATAGCCTCTGGTTCTTTCAACTTGTCGAGATTCCATCTCCTTAATTTTATACCTTTCTGCAGTATCTTCAGTATTAATCTACAGTTCATAAACAATAAGTTGTGGTCAGAGTATATATCTGCCCCTGGATATGTCTTATAGTTTAAAACCTGGATACTAAACATTTGACTTACCATTATAAAGACACTATGGTACCTCTCAGTGACACCTGGTTTTTTCCACGTATATAACCTTCTTTCGAGATGATTAAACCAAGTGTTTGTGATGATTAATTTGTGCTTTGCACAAAATTCAACCAGGCGCTATCGTCTTTCATCCCTTTTCCCCACTCCATATTGCCACGAGACACCACGTAAACCGACTGCCAGCGTGGCGCTGGGGATAGCGTCACCGACTTCGGTGCTGAAGCTCGCCGGTTTAATCCCGCCCACCGCCAAAAATTTATTTCTTTGTAATTAAAAAGTCCAGAATGCTTTACATCTTTCTTATGTTCACTTGTAAATACTACTTGTTTCTTATGTTAACTGTTATTCTAATTTCTGGTACATTCTGTCTGTGTATAAATAGCAGAGCACTCTGCCCGAGAGGCAGTCAGTGCTGCGTGTACGTTTCAGTTCGCAATAAACCTGCTTTCAGTATAAGTGCTGTGTTCGCTCGACAACACTGCCTTCGAAGTCAAGCCTGCTTCAATTTCAACCCGACAATATTTACTTATTTCCTTGTCTTCCATTTTCTACTACTGAGTTCCAGTCCCCCACAACAATCAGGTTTTCTTCTCCTTTAACGGTCTGTTGTTGTTGTTGTTGTGGTCTTCAGTCCGCAGACTGGTTTGATGCAGCTCTCCACGCTACCATGTCCTGTGTAAGTTTCTTCATCTGAGATTACGTTCGGCAACCTACATCCTTTTGAATCTGCTTACTGTATTCGTCTCTCGGTCTCCCTCTACGATTTTTAGCCTTCACGCTTCCTTCTAATGCTAAATTGACAATTCCTTGATGTATCAGAATTAACGGTCTGAATAATGTTTTTTATCTCCTTACAAATTTCTTCTATTTCCTCAACACCGGCAGAGCTAGTTGGCATATAAACTTGTACTACTGTGGTCGGCGTTGGCTAACGTGTCTATCTTGTCCACTATGCTGTTCATAGTAACATACCCGTAATCATATTTTCTTATTCGTTATCAGACCTACTCCTGCGTTACCACCAACAGATTTTTATTCATAACCCTGCACTCGCCTGACCAAAAATTCTGTTCATTCTGCCACCGAACTATACTAATCCCCATTATATCGAACTTTAATCTATCCATTTCTCTTTTCAAATTTTCTAACTTATCTACTCGAATAAGGGTTAGAACATTCCACCCACCGATACGTAGAATGCCTGTTTCGTTTTTCTTGATGACGACATCCTCCAGAGTAGTCCCCCCTCCCGGTGAACCACCACTATAAGTCCTACAGATTACAAAAGTCGAGTGTCGCTTATTCTCCCGAGCAACATTTTTACATTAAATTTCTCTACATCTGCCTTTTCGAAGTTATAAAAATAAAATGTAATTCTAATAAAATACTGAATTGAAATAAAACAGACGTCACACATAATACCGTAAAAATGCGCTAATTAAAACAATATACGTTCAAGTAACGTATGCCGAAACTTGAATTAATTCGTATTTCACGTGCCTAATTATTAAATACAAGGATATACAACCAAAATTGAAATATAATCTTCTATTGGTAAAAAGCGTTTTATCCCATTTACATGGATGCCGTTTGTTGTTGGCCCCATTTTTTTTCATTGTTTGATACTGGTCAGTCTTTCATGGGTGTAGCTATTAGATTATCAGAACTGAGAGAAGCTGGAGGTTAGAAAAGAAAGATTCAAACTTTGCCGTACATCTGCTCACAGAAAACCATATTTACTATGTAGATAGTGAAATCTTACATTTTCCCGAGAAAAACAGAAAGGTGACACTATTGGAAAAATTGAAAATCAACAAACATATGGCCAGTTTAGGATTAAATGATCAAATACAGTTTTCTTTATCCCCCAACTAAAATTATATTGATCCAGCATTTTTCATTTTGTTAAATCTATCCAGTGTTACCATTTTAGTTCTATTTCACAATGTAACAATCCTCCCTATCTCCCCCTATTTTAACGAAAATATTCAAGCCTTGAACCTTTAGATATAAACATCACCTTTCTGTATTTTTATGTTCTAGTAAATATAATTCAGTGCCACCAAAAAGTAACCGTTTTCGGGGATAATTTTGCAGCAATTCAGGGTCTACTAGAATCTCAACTGATGGGAAGTCCATTAACTCCAGTTACAGCAACCTGTTTATGGAGTACTTTGACGACATCGCTCTGGACACAGCTCCAGCAAAGCCTAACTGTTTTCATCGTTATGTAGAAAATACATTAGTTGTTTCGCGTCACGGACGCAAAAAAGTGGGTGATTTCTTGGACCACATCAACAAAATTGTTGAAAAAATTTAATTCACAGTGCCGTTCCTTGACGTACTAGTCATGCGTAAATCGAAGGGTGCCTCAGCCACAGTTTTCATCAGAAACCAGCCCACACGGACAGGATTCTGCACGCTACGAGCCATCACCAATCGTAGTAGAAACTGTCTGTCTTTAGGAGGTTGGTGCACCGAGCTGAAGTAGTCTCACAAGGAAAGTATATGGGCTATATAAGGATTGCCGCGGCAATTATTCCATTGGCGATGGAGGGAGCAGTTAGTCAGGAAGCTCCGCAAGAATACAACTACACCGGATTCCTACGTAAACTTAATCAGCAGTTTCCTCGTAGACATGAAGTTCATCGTAACCACTGAGGGACAACTTTTGCCGGCCGCGGTGGCCGAGGGGACTGAGGCGCTCCAGTAACGGTCTGCACGGCCACTACGGTCGGGGGTTCGAATCCCCCCTCGGGCATGAATGTTTGTACCGCCTGTAGTCTTAGCTAGCTCATAAGTAGTTTGTAAGTTTAGGGACTGATGACCCCGTAGTTAAGTCCCATAAGCTCTACAAACATTTGAACATTTGAATTTGGACAACCTTTCAGGCACTAAAGTTGCTGCAAGTGGACCACCCCAAGGCTCCGTACCATAACCTACCTTGTTTAACGTTTATGTCAACGATATGCCAAATGCAGAGGGGGGCAGCCGCAGTGGCCAAGCGGTCTGCGGAGCGCTAGTTACAGTCTGCACGGCAGCTACGGCCGGAGTTTCGAATCCGCCCTCGGGCATGGATGTTTGTGCCGTCATTAGTATAAGGTACTAATGACCTCGCAGTTAAGTCCCTTAAGCTTAACGAACATTTGAGCATTTGCAGAGGGGGGTTCAACTGGCACAGTTCGCAGATGATACAGCCTTTATCACCAGTGGGTGATACGCCAACGCCAACATTCGACGTTTAAAACGTCAACTGGAGGTCACGGGCGGACTGGTGCAAGACTACTCGGCAGAGATTACGGCGATATACTGCGGCAAAAGCGGCCAGTAATGCCGGCGACACGTAAACTGCATGACCAGGATTATTTTTTATACTAAAGGAGATTGGCTTTGGCATCGAAATGTTCGTTTTCGAGGATAATTGGCTGATCGGGCAAAAAACCTGTCGGGAATACAGCACGAATAGGATTATTTATTTCGGGTCAACACACTGAACATTATTCTCCTCATTCTATGTGATGACTTTTCGAAGAGTATTCAAAGATCGTTGCAAACATCAGCACATTACACCGGCGCTTTCGTAAATAAAAGATTACCGACTAGGTTAAAATGACAAAGTCCAGAAGATGATAAAATGAGCGTCCACAAAAGAAAGAGTTTGTTTAAATCCAGTTGCAGTAATTATAAGCCTGAGAGAAATTCAAAATCAAGTCCGAAAATAGTAATCCATACCACCGCGAAACTATAACAATAACAGGTTTGAGGCTCCGTCTGCTCAGGACGATGTTCCTGAGTCGGATGGTGTCTCTCACCCTGTCACCACCCAGCCTGCAAGATCCGGGCTTTCACAGAGGGTGGCTTTACTTGTAGTTGGGACTCCAACGTTAGGCGGGTGATGGAGCCCCTTAGAGAGATGGCTGCCAAGGAGGGGAAGAAGGCCAACGTGCACTCCGTGTGCATACCGGGTGGAGTCATTCCAGATGTGGAACGGGTCCTCCCGGATGCCATGAAGGGTACGGGGTGCAGCCAACTGCAGGTGGTGACTCGCGTAGGTACCAATGATGTGTGTCGTTTCGCATCTGAAGAGATCCTCTCAGGTTTCGAGAGGCTAACTGAAGTGGTAAAGACTGCCAGTCTTGCTTGCAAGATGAAAGCAGAGCTCACCATCTGCAGCATAGTTGACAGGACCGACTGTGGACCTCTGGTACAGAGCCGAGTAGAGGGTCTGAATCAGAGGCTCAGACGGTTCTGCGACCGTGTAGGCTGCAGATTCCTTGACTTGCGCCATCGGGTGGTGGGTTTCCGGGTTCCGCTGCATAGGTCAGGAGTCCACTACACGCAGGAAGCGGCTACACGGGTAGCGAGGGCTGTGTGGCGTGGACTGGGCGGTTTTTTAGAATAAAGAGCTTCGGGGAAATAGAAAATGGGCAATCTCAAATGGTGCAGGTGGATGACAGGAGAAATGTAGATCCGGAAACTATCGGTATAACAGTTGTAAATTGTCGTAGCTGTGTCGGGAAAGTACCAGAACTGCAAACGTTAATAGAAAGCACCGAAATACACATCATTATAGGCAGCGAAAGTTGGCTCAAGCCGGAAATAAGTTCAGAAGAAGTATTTCAAAAGATCTATCGGTGTTCAGAAAGGATAGATTAAACAAAATAGTTGGGGGCGTGTTTGTCGCTGTCAAAAGTAATATTTCATGTAGCGAAGTTGAAGTTGATAGCTCCTGCGAGCTATTATGGGTAGAGGTTGTACCCGAAAATCGTAAGAAGTTAATAATCGGTTCTTTTTACCGGCCTCCCGACTCTGACGATACAATAGCAGAAAGGTTCAAAGAAAACCTGAGGCTAATTACAAAAACGTACCCGACTCACACGATAATAGTAGGTGGTGATTTTAATTTACCAGCGATCTGTTGGCGAAATTATATTTTCAAATCAGGAGGTAGGCATAAAACATCATCCGAAATTGTACTCAACGCATTCTCTGAGAATTACTTCGAACAATTAGTTCATGAGCCAACTAGAATTGTAAATGGATGTGAAAACACAATTGATCTCTTAGCAACAAATAATCCTGAGCTCATAACGAGTATCAAAACGGATACAGGTATTAGTGAACACAGAGCTGTCGTAGCGAAATTGAATATCGAAAGTCCCAAAGTTACCAAAACTAAACGCAAAGTATATTTGTTCAGGAAAGCAGATGGAAACAAAATACATTGCTTCTTGAAAGACAGCTTCCACTCATTTCTAACACTAAACCTAGGTGTAGTCCAGATGTGGCTCAAATTCAAAGAAGAGGTATCGACGGCAATTGACAGTTTTATACCAAATAAATTAATAAAAGAAGGAGGCGATCCCCCTTGGTACACAAAACAGGTCAGGACACTGTTGCAAAAGCAAAGGAAAAGGCATACTAAATTTAAACGAACACGAAATCCCCAGGATTTGCGATCGTACTCAGAAGCTCGAAATTTAGCGAGGATTTCAATGCGAGATGCCTACAATATTTATCACAACGAAACTCTTTCTCGTAATTTGACTGAAAACCCAAAGAGATTTTGGTCATATGTTAAATATACTCGGGGCAAATCACAAGCAATACCTTCACTACGTGATAGTAATGGCGATCCTGCCGATGACAGTGCTACTAAAGCAGAGTTACTAAACTTGGCTTTTAGAAACTCATTCACCAAAGAAGACGAAACCAATATTCCAGATTTCGAATTACGAACAGATGCCGTAATGAGTAACGTAGAAGTAGATATCATCGGAGTAGTGCAGCAACTAAAATCACTTAACAAGAACAAGTCTTCTGGTCCGGATTGTATACCCATTAGATTTCTATTTGATTATGCTTAAACGATAGCTCCTTACTGAACAGTCATATACAACCGCTCTCTCATAGAAGGATCTGTACCAAAAGATTGGAAAGTTGCACAGGTCACACCTATATTCAAGAAAGGCAGTAGGAGAAACCCACTAAACTACAGGCCTATTTCATTAACGTCAATTTGCAGCAGGGTTTTGGAACATATCCTGTATTCAAATATTATGAATTATCTCGAACAGAACGATCTATTGACCCAAGGTCAACACGGATTTAGAAAATATCGTTCATGCGAAACACAACTAGCTCTTTATTCACACGAAGTGATGGGTGCTATCGACAAAGGTTCGCAAATCGATTCCGTATTTCTTGATTTCCAGAAAGCTTTCGACACCGTACCTCACAAACGGCTTTTAATCAAATTGCGTGGTTATGGTATATCGCCCCAAATTTGCGATTGGATAGGGGATTTCTTGTCAGAGAGGACACAGTTTGTAGTAATCGATGGCAAGGCATCGACTAAAACAGAGGTGATATCGGGCGTTCCACAGGGTAGTGTTATAGGTCTTCTGCTATTCCTTATTTACATAAACGATTTAGGGGAAGATCTAAGTAGCTCTCTTAGGTTGTTTGCAGATAACGCCGTCATTAACCGTCTAGTAAAATCATCTGAAGATCAAAACCAACTGCAGAACGATCTGAATAAGATATCAGTATGGTGTAAAAATTGGCAATTGGCTCTAAATAATGAGAAGTGTGAAGTCGTCCACATGAGTACGAAAAGAAATCCGTTAAACTTTGTTTACAACATAAATCAATCAAACGTGAAGGCCGTAAACTCCAGAAAATACCTAGGAATTACTATTACTTCAGACCTAAACTGGAAAGAACACGTAGAAAATATCGTGGGAAAGGCGAACCAGAGACTACGTTTTATTGGCAGAACCCTTAAAAGATACAACAGAACTACTAAAGAAACTGCATACACTGCGCTTGTCCGTCCATTTTTGGAGTATTGCAGCCCAGTGTGGGATCCTTATCAGGTGGGTTTGACGGGGGACATCGAAAGAGTCCAAAGAAGGGCAGCTCGTTTCGTATTGTCACGATATAGGGGAGACAGCGTTACTGAAATGATACAGGATCTGGGATGGGAATCACTACAACAACGGCGCTTATCGCTGCGGCGTGGGCTACTTGCGAAACTCCAATCACCAATATTCTCCTCCGAATGCGAAAATATATTGTTGACTCCCACTTACATAGGTAGAAATGATCATCAGAATAAAATACGAGAAATCAGAGCTCGAACAGAGAGATTCAGGTGTTCTTTCTTCCCGCGCGCTATTCGAGAATGGAATGGAAGATAAATAGTATAATTGTGGTTCGATGAACCCTCTGCCAGGCACTTAAATGTGATTTGCAGAGTATCCCATGTAGATGTAGATAACAATCAATAACAGCGCAGTCAAACAGTATAACGACAAAACTGCTTTAACTTTGACGCTGTTCCAAGACCTTGTTAAGTCGCAGTTCCGCTAACCAAAGCTGCGCCGAATTTACAAACTGCCAGATCAGCGTTCGATCACGGAAAATATCTGAAACAGTTTCAAATGCTAGAAACATTTCGGCGAAGAAATCCTTCGAAATGTGAAAACAGTCATCTCAATGTTAATTACCGTACTATCTTCATAACTTTACACAGAGCTTGACGACAGCTATTGATCGGAAATCGTACTACTGTGACTATGCGCGTCTAACAATGTGTGGCGCTGTCTTATTACAGTATGCATTACAAAATAAAAAATAGCCACAGCAGTTGGATATGGAACATTTCTACATTAAATATATCACTGACATAATTAAATTTATGACATTTCTTACCCAGATACAGCGTAATTTCGTTGAAAATCGCCGATACCGCGTTAATAAAAAAAAAAAAAAAATTAAAAAAAATAGAAATTAAAAAAAAAAAAACTACGAATGCACGTTATTTTCTTAAAAACCGCCGAATTCCAATTATTCGTCGCGTTATCGTTAAAACGACTTTGTCCTGTTCCTAACTATAGTTCTTACGGATGCATACAAGTATTCGTTTTTCCTTCGTTCTATATGGGAGTGGAACAAAGAAAGCAACTAGTAGTGGTTACTGAGTAACGTATCGTCCGTCACGCACCTTTGGGTGGATTGCGGAGTATATAGATGTAGATGCTCCATAGATTACTGTTCAGAAAAAAGCTTTCGTATTAAGAGGGCCCATGCGTCCTTTATAAATACCAGGAAGCTAATCTGTAGTCGCGGTTTGAGTCAGGGCCTGAAAACTCTGATACTCAAATATTATGTGTTCCCAGTCCTATCTATTGTATGGAGTAGACGTTTGGTCCCTCAACATATATTGAGAGCAGAAAATCGAAGCCTTCCAGATGTTGTCCTGCTCCATAATGTTACAAGAACAACATGTATCCATTTGTACTGACATACTTGCAATCTATGTATGCAGGATTCTGATGATGGCCCAAGCCGAAAAGCGTAAAATCAAGTATATGACTTCAATCAATACTGCGACCTATACAGCCTACTTCAGACTTCATTTAGTATTAATCATAGCCGCCTGCCTTCTCCGTGACTTTATGTCACAACTATGGGGCTACCGTAGGATGTTGAGAATATCACGGGCAGAACATGTTACCAACGTGAAGTTTTTGAGAAAAATGGGAAAAGGCACAGAGATCCTGCAGGGAGTGAAAAACAGAGAACTGAAATATCACGGCCACATCATGAGAGTTCCAAACGTATGAGATTCTGCATTTCGTAATACAAGGAAAGATCGCAGAAAGATTTGTTGCCGCGACAGAAATGGCGTGAGCACTAACGTGCCTTGCTGCGGTGCGCGCGGCTGTTCGCTGTCGGAGGTTCGAGTCCTCCCCCGGGCAAGTGTGTGAGTGTGAGTGTGTGTGTGTGTGTGTGTGTGTGTGTGTGTGTGTGTGTGTGTGTGTGTGTGTTGTTCTTAGGATACGTTAGTTTTCAGTATTTTGTAAGTTTAAGGACCGATGACCACTGCACTTAGGTCGCATAAATAAAAAATAAAAAAGAGAGAATGGAAGAGAGAGATTTGTTGAAAAGTGAAGAATGTCCTGGTTTGGGAACCTGCAAAAATGGTTTAATGTAACGTCATTTGAACCATTTAAGACCGCAGATTCCAAAAATAAAATTTATTATTTTTTATCGAATGATGATACAAGTACATAAATCTAATTTTATACATTGTAAGATACGACAAGAAAAATATACGTACAGGATGTTCGAAAATAATGACATTTCTCGAGACTAGAAATCTGCTCTGTAGGAATCAGCATCAGGTTTCGAAAAAGGCGTTCGTGTGAAACCCGTGCTATTCGTCCACGAGACTCTGAGGGCCATAGACACGGGTTCACAGGTAGATGCTGTGTTCTTCGACTTCCGCAAGGCGTTTGATACAGTTCCCCACAAACGTTTCATGAACAAAGTAAAAACATATGGTCTATAAGACCAATTGTGTGATTGGATTAAGGAATTACTAGATAACAGAAAGCAGCAGGTCATTCTCAATGGGGAGCAGTCTTCCGAAGTAGGAGTTATGTCACGTGTGCCACAGGGGAGTGTCGTAGGTCAGTTGCTGTTCACGATATATATAAATAACCTTGCGGATAACATCGGAAGTTCACTGAGGTTTTTGCGGATGATGCTGTAGTATATAGAGAGTTGTAACAATGGAAAATTGTATTGAGATGCAGGAGGATCTGCATCGAATTGACGCATGGTGCAGGGAATGGCAATTAAATCTCAATGTAGACAAGTGCAATACACAGAAATAAAGATCCTTTATCATTTAGCTACATTATAGCAGGTCAGCAACTGGAACAGTTAATTCCATAAATTATCTGGGAGTAGTCATTAGGAGGGATTTAAAATGGAACAACCATATAAAATCAATCGTCAGTAAATCAGATGCCAGACTTAGATTCATTGGGAGAATTCTAAGGAAATGCAGTCCGAAAACAAAGGAAGTAGGTTGCAGTACACTGGTTCGCTCACAGCTTGAATACTGCTCACCGGTGTGGGATCCGTACCAGGTGGGATTGATACAGGAAGTGGAGAAGATCCAACAGAGAGCAGCGCGCTTCGTTACAGGATCATTTGGTAATCGAGAAAGCGTTACGGAGATGATCGCTTAACGCCAGTGGAAGACTCTGCAGGAGAGACGCTCTGTCGCTCGGTACGGGCTTTTGTCGAAGTTTCGATAACATACCTTTAATGAGGAGTCTAGCAGTCTATTACTTCCTCCTACGTATATCTCTCGAAGAGATCAAGAGGATAAAATCAGGGAGATTAGAGCCCAGACAGAGGCATATCGACAATCCTTCTTTCCGCGAGCAATACGTGATTGGAATAGGA
Organism: Locusta migratoria; assembly: GCA_026315105.1. Classification (NCBI taxonomy): domain Eukaryota; kingdom Metazoa; phylum Arthropoda; class Insecta; order Orthoptera; family Acrididae; genus Locusta; species Locusta migratoria. The sequence goes on from CM048750.1 coordinate 269,413,074, forward strand.
GTGAAAATCGATAGTGGTATTCAAGGTACTCTACGCCGCACACCGTCGGGTGGCTTGCGGAGAATGGTTGTAGATGTAGATGTAGGTGTACAGTGTTATACTATATTATGTAAACATAACACAAGTTCTTAGATTTCTTCGTCCAGTCTGTTGATCCAGCTGAGCCCTTCAGGTGATGCATGGTGGATGTCATTTATTGATCCCCCGAAGGCTTGTCTCGGGCATGCACCAGCGATGTGTTTCATTGTTTACAGGGCAGCTCCACAGCCATAGGCGGGAGACGATCCCCATTTGTGCTGTAGATATCCGCAGATCCCTTGTCCTGTTCGGATGCGGTTGATGATTCTCCGCTGACTTATGGGGAGTGTGAAACCTGGATCTCGCATGGAAAGGTTTTCAACCAGATGATCGTTGAACACTGCCGATTGTTTCCTATGGCTTTTCCATGTTAAAGGTAGTGACATCAAGATGATGTGCAGTTTTCCAAGATGGATTTCTTGACTTCAAACGCTGGTGTTCTGCTATTGATATATCGCTGTGTTCTTCTGAATGTTCATACCGATGTTCAGGAGAGCATCTGATCTTCGTAGAGCTTAAAACTGGTAACCATGCAGTTTGAGTGCTATGCAACTTGTGATACTCGCGTCCGTGACATTTCTTAAGTCACACGTACCCTCTGGGTGGTGCTAAATGAGTAACAGCAACAAGATGAGACCGAACTGCTTGAAAAGGCCTCCCGGTCAAAGAGTGCAGAGCAAACAATCAAGAAAAATAAAATATCCATTATGACAGCCAACCTGCGAAATGTAGACGGTACATGAAGAATAAGAGGATCAACAGCTTGCGGGATTCGATACACTACATCACAACTCTCGGCACAAGATATCACACGGCGGTAAAATGTTTAAAATAAGTAAATAAATTCCATAGTCACCACTAGACAATGTCCGAAGACATCTCGTCCGAATGCTCGTGGGTTTCACGAACTGTCTGACGCCGCTGGAAGCTACAGAGAATTTTGTTGCAAAGTACGCATTCATTCATTACGGACAAAGATGTTTGGGTAGTATTTATCGAAGTTGTTTTGTATGACGCGTGAAACGAGAAAATAACTCAGCCCTAGCGCTTTCATTCGGTAACAACAGTAAACCGCCTACGGCCTCCCGTGCCGCTCACCCTCCACGTGTTAATTAACCGCTTACTCGAATACAATAATTACAAAAACGGCGCAATAACTGGAACTGTCGTTGTTTTTTGGTTTGTTCCCTCGGCAATACATCAATGTCTGGGGAAAGTCGTATTTTTACGGCGCTGCCTTCGCATTTAGGGGAAGTCGCTCGCTTTTGATGCGCCGCTTGGGGGAGATGTGGTGGTAATGAGGCCTGTTAAAACTCGTTAGCCGGTCTCCCGGAGCCACCGCGGATGCCGGAGACTTCGAAACGGGGCCATCACTCGCCGAGTGTTTCCCCCTCCCCTCCTAAACTGTGTAGAGCTGACTGAATGACGACTTAACAAGGAACATGTTGCAGCATTTCTGCTAAAAGTAAGTCAAGTCGTTTTGGTTGTCGGCTGCGAGATATAGAGGGGTTGGTTCATCCACCAAACTGCAAAAACAGCTTTCCCTCGGCAACAGTGATACCCTTTCTTCCTTAAGTGCCTTTTGAGTGTATCTGTCATCTTTGTAGTGGTGGAGTAAGGGGATGGAGGGTTGAGGGGCGGACCGTACCGAACCTATCGTCAATGGGAAATTTTGTGTCTCGTTGCTACCGGTTGTCCTAGGTGTCGGTGGCCGAGTAGAGAGAAAGACCGACACAGGAAAATAGGATGCACGCCTGTGCGGGTACAGAGTCTGATGTGACCAGCCAGTGGGACTGCAGAAACTAGAAATACTGATCTAGATTAGTACAAGATATATATTTAGCAGAAATAGTACAATACTTAACTTTGTTAACTGAAGACTAGTGGAATGCATAGTTTAACTAGGTAGAGGCCTGCCTACTGATGAGAGTCGTAACTGGTGCCTGTGTGATTGCCAAGTGACCGATACAGTTCAATGGTGGCCGAGAGAGGGATTGCAGGAGAGGGTGCTCGTGGCTGACGTCGTAAGAACGCCGCGCCGTGCTTGCATGGCGGCGCGCGGCGAAAGTACCGTGGCGCGCACTTCAGACTTGTGCGACCCCACAGGGGACCCCGAAATCTCGGGAACTTCGGGATGTGAAAATGATCAATAAATGACCATTTTAAATTCTGACCAATGCCAAAATACATTCATCGAATAAGAGCCAGTCTGGAGTTCGAGGGCCCAAAAACGAGGGTTGGAAATTAAATAGTGGCAACTCTGCTGTGCAGACACTATGCAATGGAATCTATTACTGTCGCTGATAGCACACGTCGTTGACATACCTACCTTACCTCCGAGCAAATGGACTCGTCCGTCCCACGTCACCGGTGTGCGCAATATCGAGGAAAATACAGTCACGAACGTTCTAACGTAACGGTGTCACTGTTTTCGAAACAGGAAAGACGGAGTTGGATCAAGATTGAATGCGCTAGAGGTCGTACAGCACGACAGTGTCGACAAAGTCTTCAAAGGGTGTGCAGGAAATCGGCATTGCCATACAGAACAGTGGCACGTTGGGTATGTGGCAGACATGCGTAGTTGCCGCGTCAGTGGACAGCGATCGACGCCAGACGATTCGTGAGCTGGCCCACGAAATCGCATTAGCGCATACGACTGTGCTCTGCATCCTGAAGGAACGCCTGGGCATGAGCAAAATTGTATCACGATGTATTCCGCATGAATTGACAAAAATGCATAAATTGTTGCGTTACAACGCTGCTCAGATGCACTTGTAGCACGCTATGAGCATGAGGAAGAGGCTTTCTTACGCCGTATAGTAACACTGGATGAAACATGGGCCACATTGTACGGGCCAAAACTGAAACGCCAGTCCATCGAATGGCGTCATTATGAGTCGCCGCGAAAGTCGATAATGTGTCAGAGTCCCAGTACGGTGAAAGTTATGGTGATACGTCTGTGATGGTGTTATTCCAACGCATTACGTTCCTCCACGGCAGACCGTCAATTCACTCTATTATTGTTCGATTTTGGAGCATCGCCTACGACCGGCTTTGCGAAATAAGCGGCAACACTTTATCTACTTAACCCACCCATAATTTTGCACGAAAATGCGCGGGCGCTTACAGCGCAAGCTGTGGCTGCTCTGTTCTGTCGATGGTTCTGGGAAGTACTGTACCATCCACCATACTCCCCGGACTTAAGGTCTGTGACTTTGATTCGATTCCGAAGCTGAAGGAACGACTTCGTGCCATCGATTCAGAACTGTTCCAGAGATTTGACAGGCCATAGACCGCTCCATTCGTACCATCAACAGAACAGGGTCTGCCAACGGTATATTACACCTTCCACATGGCTGGGAACGGTTTCTACATAACGCTGGTGAGTCTTTGAAAGACAGTACAGGTGCAAATATGTAACGATTTTGTGTCTGTTGTGAAGACATAGTTGCCACTATTTAACTTCCAATCCTCGTCTGCTACGGAAAGATAAGAATAAAATATGCGGTTTACGGTTATTGTAAAGTTTACATTATGTATTACTAAAAATTAATAAAAACAATCCATTGAAAAAACAAATAATTTTTGTCATATTACGGCATCTGACTTAACGTCATGTATACTGAGAAATTCATTTTGTGTTTCTTATGATCGTATTCTCTGCATCTTTCTTCTTTTTCTTCTTCTTTCTTCTTTATCGTAGCCTTGTCCCACGTCAAATAGGGTCAGCGTTGCTCTTCTAGATCCTTCTCTTCCATAATACTCTATTCACTGCTTCTTGCTGTGGTGTCGCACAAGTACAAAGTGCGCGCCACCTACTTTCGCCGCGCGCCGCCATGCATGCACGGCGCGGCGTTCTCACGACGACAGCCACGAGCGCCCTCTGCTGCAACCCCGCTCGTGGCCACCACGGAAAGACACCGGTCACTTGGGACTGAGATAGCAACCAGTTAGGACCTTCGTAATCAGATAGGCACCAGTGAAGACTTTGCTATTGTACAGGCACTAGGCAGGCCTCTAACAACTATGTATCAACATTCTGCAGTACTATGTAAAAGTTAAGTTTTGTACATTCTGTGCAATATATAGCTCTTTCTAATTTACTCTAGTGTTTATAGTTTCTGGCTGCTCCCCTCCGTACCTGCACCAGCGTGCTATTTTTGTTCCTGTGTCGGTCTCGTTCCACTCGGCCACCGACACCTACGACGAGGCTGGGACACAAAAGCGGCGCCGAAGTTGGGATACAAAACTTGCTTCTTCCATCGTTTCTGCCTTAGGTCCCCCGCTATCTTATCCTTCCACCTCATCTTCGGTCTTCCTCTCCTTCTCACCCCTTCAAATCTTTATATCTTCAACTCTGTTTCCGATATACTCTTTTCCTTTTATCTGCAAGTGTCCATACCACCTTAGTCTACTCTCTTGTATCTTTTTCCCCATGTGTCCCACTTTCACAACTCTTCTAAAAATTCATTTCTAATTCTGTCCTTTCTTGTTACCCCACACATCCACCTCAGCATCCTCATTTCTGCTACTTCCATCTTCCTTTCCTGGGCTACTGTGATTGGCCATGTCTCTGCCCCATATATCATAGCAGGCCTTGCCACCGACTTGTACACTTTCCCTTTCAACCCGTTGCTCACCTTCTTGTCACACAACACTCCGCTCATTTTCCTCCAGTTGTTCCAACCACAGTTTATTCGGTGTTGTACCTCGCTTTCCAGTCCTCTGTCCCTCTGTATGTACGACCCCAGGTATTTAAATTTACAGACTGATTTCAGTTCCTACTCCTGGATCTGCCCATCCTTCAGTGCTAAATATTCTGATTTCGTCCTGCTAATTTTCATTCCTCTTTCTTCTAGTGCCTTCCTCCAATCCTCCAGCATTTCTTCAAGTCTATCGATGCATCGTTTCAGATATATATGCAAAAATAACGACAGTTTGACATTGTGTGTCTGCCATTATTTTTGCATACATCTCTGAAACGGTGACATTTAGAGCTGTCAAAAGGCTATTACAAAGACACTTTTTAATGTTACTATCGTAATGTTTAGTGGGTCCAAAAACCGCACAATAGCATCTAGCATAGTTGGAAAAAAATTGTAATCAGAGGTAAGAGTTTACGCTCACGGTGTAGTTACGACGTAATCATCATAAAAGTCGCTCTCCCAGACAGCTGGCTACATTTGCTGCCGCAGCGCGCGCTGTTATTTCGCGCAGTCACCGTTGCGTGAAGTACGGCGCCACCGCATGTGCCACGCCTGTGGCTTGCCATGGCGGTGCGGTGCTTACACTGCGCGGCCGGTGGACTACGTTACGGTGGGGTCACTGACCTGCAGCCGCCGGGGGCCGCGCGTGTGTTTACCGGCACCAGACTGTACTACAAACAGCGACCGAGACACAGCAGGTTGTCTCTGGGGGAGTCTTTCCAGTCGGTGCAGTGCTAGCTGCAGTTAATCTGTGTGTGTGTGTGTGTTTCATAGAGAGGGGGAGGAATACGAAATTTAAAAAGTCCTGAGAGATCTGTTTTGCTAAACAGGGCATAAGACCTGCAATGACTGAATTTCAGTTCAAGTGATAAGAAGGTGAGTAATGGGTTGAAAGGGAAAGTGTACAAGTCGGTGGTAAGGCCTGTTATGATATACGGGGCAGAGACTTGGCCAATCAGCCGCGGTGGAGTAGCCGAGCGGTCTAAGGCGCCTCGCTGTGGAGCGCGCGGTTGCTCGCCGTCGGAGGTTCGAGTCTTCCCTGGGGCATGGGTGTGTGTGTGTGTTGTCCTTAGGTTAGTTTACCTAGGTTTAAGTAGTTTGTAAGTTAAGGACTGATGACGACATAGTTTGGTCCGATAGATTTACAAACATTTGAACATATGAACATGGCCAATCACAGTAGCCCAGGAAAGGAAGTTGGAAGTAACAGAAATGATGATACTGAGGTGGATGTGTGGGGTAACAAGAAAGGTCAGAATTAGAAATGAATGTTAGACGAGTTGCCGGCCGCGGTGGCCGAGGTGACTGAGGCGCTCCAGTCACGGTCAGCACGGCCACTACGGTCGGGGGTTCGAATCCCCCCTCGGGCATGGATATTTGTGCCGTCCTAGTTCGTAGGTAGTTCATAAGTAGTTTGTAAGTTTTGGGACTGATGACCCCGTAGTTAAGTCCCATAAGCTTAACAAACATTTGAACATTTGTTTGTTAGACGAGTTGTGAAAGTGGGTGCCATGGGGAAAATGATACGAGAGAGTAGACTAAGGTGGTATGGACACTTTCAGAGAAAAGGGAAAGAGTATATCGGAAACAGAGTTGAAGATATAAAGATTTAAGGAGTGAGAAGGAGAGGAAGACCGAAGATGAGGTGGAAGGATAAGATAGCGGGGTACCTAAGGCAGAAACGATGGAAGAAGCAGTGAATAATTATGGAGAAGAAGGATCCAGAAGAGCAACGCCGACCCTACTTGACGTGGGACAAGGCTACGATGAAGAAGAAGAAGGAGAAGAAGTCTATTTACAGTGAAAGTAATCTGCAGTATCAGAGCTCGATACTGCCCGTGAGTCGATAGGCAGGAAAGGTAACATCGCTGGCGTGCGACTGGAGCGCCACCGCGCGTCCAACTATGGGACGCCACAAGCCCGTGCCGGTCTCAGTATTCAGTCGGACTAGGAGGACCTCACTCAGCAACTAGCTCTAGCATCTTCAAGTTAGGAAGTGATAGATAGCCGACGTCAATCGCCGAACTATTATTCTAGTTAGTCCTAGCCACCACAGAAGAAACCTGGAAAAACTCACGCTCTGTGCTCATGAAAGATACGTATATTATAACATCAATGCTGTATATAGTGTATTACTAATAAATTTGTCATGTTGCAGAGTTCGGCTACTTCGATTTACGCCTCCCTATTCCATACTACTCGGTGTACCAAACGTTGTGCCCTGTGCTTCGGCTCTTGACACAACATAATCTGAACCAGAAAGGGGGAATTAACTAAACAAAGCAGCAAGCCAAGGCAGATGACGTGTCCTGTTTTATTTATTTAACTTATCATTAACATACCGGGAAAGCTACGGCGCTTGAGCAGGCAAGAGAACACAGCGGCCACGGTGATAACAACAATAAGTCACGCTAAAGCAGTCCACTTTGACACTACTGAGGTTCCGTCTAAAAGGCAGAATAACTCATGTCATGCAAGAATCGTCTCGCTTAATGGCATAAAAAGTCAGCGCCAAGCACATTCAGTTAACGTATAAACGTAATTCGCCACCGCACTACACACAGCGTGTAATATTTCTGGCTTAAAGCCATCATATTAAGATCAAAGTATTGCTTCATTGCAGCCGGTTAGGACCAATAGGCGACAGATGGTAAAAGCTGGTGAGAATCACGACAGTTGGTACAAAAGGCCGGGTTCTCATTGAAAAGGGCACTGGCAAATTTCATCGAATTCTAGGGAAGTCCCCGAGCGGCAGGCACTGGACGCCGATTGGCTGTAGCACTGGCGGTCACGCGCCAAAACGCAATCATATTTTTATTAATATTTTATAAACCCAAGATATGCGTATAGTAAGCAGATTCAAATAGATGTGGGTTGCCGTTCTTATGAGGAGATGAAAAGGCTTGCTCAGGATAGAGTAGGGTGGAGAGCTGCATCAAACCTGTCTCCGGACTGAAGACCATAACACATAACAACATTTTATAAACTTATTCTTTATTCAATTTCAAACTCAATTTAGAAAAACCCCTCAAAGCTAAGCTATGCCCTGAGTAGGTACAACTATTTACTATCTCTAAGAACATAAACAAAACAATTGATATACGACGGACGATGCACGGCGGCCATGTTTACACGCCAAATTGCGGAGAAAGGCTGTCTTGCATCGAGCCGCCACACTTCAGTTCAGAACACGCACTCGGAGGAGTAACAGGAGAGATCAGTACACGCGCTCCGAGGAGTAACATGCATACGGAGGCGGTCATAAAACATTGTTTAATCATCTTAGATCAACGCGAAATGACTTTATATTTACTTTCAGTTAAGGAAATGTGTTTCAAGTGGATGTTATTATGCAGTTTACTGGTTTTCTGCTTTCTTTAAATAAATCAGCTGGTAACCGAACTACTTCAGTTTTATTCCGTAAATAGATCAGTTCCTGCCAATAGTGTAATAATTTCAGCCTCAATCAAGAACTCCAACCTGTGTACTATCATCTGCGTGGGGACGACATCTATAGAAGACATCAGGTTGATGAACTTTTAGAGTTTCTAGTCTTCACACAGTGCAGTGGGGAGTAATTACAACCCTGGCGTACACTGTCATTGCGGTACAAATGCAAACTGTTGTTGCGTAATCCATGGTAACATGGAGGAGGAGAGAAAATGATATAGGACCGGTTTAACATGCCTCCTGTAGACATTTTCCTGTTGTAAGCGCGATTGGCCATTCGTACCACCCTGTCTTGACAATGTTATATCATGAGCTATACAAATCCCTATTTTTCTCAGGAACTGTCGAGTATGTAAATATGGTGTTTTTACCACGTACTCTCACATGTTTCGTCAATGTACTGCTCTACAGTCATTTTAATATAACATATAGGCGAAATAGTGACACTATCAGACGTTGACAAGTAATAATTTAACGAAAGCTGACCGATGTAAAATTCTGATGATGCACAAGAAAAGCAAAACGCTTTGATCTAAGTAAAATATTCGAAACTACGACTGTCTTTTATTAAACATTATTGGTAGATGTACCAGACGGCCGGTTAACTGAGGGTGCGAAGAAGGCAGCAAATTTACTGGTGGAGACAAAACTGCGTTTTTTGCCTGCAGTCAGTCGTCACTCATGTCATGGTGTTTGTCGGTGACAGTACAGTTTCTCAATGGTGAACATTGCTAATATTCTCTCTCGCTCTCTCTTTCTAACGCTGTGTTTCTGTGTATGTGTGTACGTGGATATGTGTGTGCATCTGTGTGTGACAAATAAGTACAGCGATGACGCAGCGCGCAGAAACAGTACGAGATGTAGGCAGGGAAATTTTCTGGTTCCATCGTCCGAAATTACTGTGGTCTGTGCGTAAGCGAACGCAAAGGGCAGAAAGGAACAAAATGAGGAAGGTTCGCTCATCGCGGCAGCAGGCGCTCCCGGGAGAAATGAGAACTGCAGGGCAGTGCAGCCAACTGTCACATACGACATCATCGTAGTCCCAGAAAAAAAAATGCTCACATTGTCACGACTGTAAGGCGTCCGTTATTCAAACAGTCCACATGTATGACAACACCGCTGCCGAACGTATCTGGGCGACTATTCGGCCCTCATACAAGGGTGATCTAATAACACGTGTTGTTCAGTCCAAAGGCTGATTAGATGCAGCTCTCCACGCAACCTTATCGTATGCAAGCTTCCTCATACCTAATTAAGAAAGACAGCCTACATCTGAGTCTTACTGTAATTTGACATTATTTTATACTATACAAGCCAAGATATTGTTTCTTTAACCGCCTTATTTGATACTGTATTAATATTTCCAGCAACATCCTTCACAACCAAGCGAATGTCATCAGCAAATATTTATATTATTTATATTAATATTTATATTAATGAGAAACAACAGTGGCCCCAGACAGAACCCTGGGGAAACCACCAGTTAACTGTGTCATTTTCAAAATTTTCTCTGCAATCACCTTCTGCTGACTGTTTTATAGTAAAATGTGAACCAATTGGGATCTGTTCCCCTTAAGACCAATTCACACTGCCCGTCACGTCACGTCACATCACCGTCCGTCAGAACTTTACGCAATGTATTTCTAATGGCGGCATTGACTCTGTCCGTCCCACCGGACCGTCACGCCAAGCTTTCTCGAGAAGAATGTTGACGGAAAGGCCGTCTGATAACCTCGGAAGTTAACCCATTCTTGTCACGTGAATTACATGTTGCAGTCGAGGATTGCACTTTTTATATGCAAACGTGTCTTATTCATCTTTATTTTGTTGTTGTACTTCGTTTTAGGGGTAAATCTCAAATGTTTCATGACGACTTAAATATTTTTATCAATTTAGTGTCCCCCTAAAATCTAGGTCGGATATCTGCAACCTAAAAATGGTTTATGTTACGTAACATTTAACAGAAAAGACTGAAGCAAACTGTTTATTTGAAAAAGATTGTAATCTGATTACGCATTTTTCATTAAATAACACTTTAAATGAAAAAGTCAGTTCTAATGAAAGACAAAAATTCTGTTGTTTACGACAATATTAACAATATCAGCGGGCAAATCGTAATGGATAAAGTAAACAGGCTCTATTTATGCGCTTATAAGTATTATTTGATGTTTTCATATCTTTATTTTTTCGCTTGAAATAAATGTCGTTGTTTTGAAATGTTGTTTCAGTTCCCAGCAAGTTGACCAAAAACATACACTGTAAAGTTTTGTTTGGCCGTCAATAACATTTAGCGTAAAATTTCTGTATGGTGACGATTTACAGTGTTGATATATTTATCAATATTTTTTCGCCATAGCGAATTTTTCTTAGCGTGACTGTATAAGGTATAGATGTTCTATCAAATGCTGACATCTACATCTACATCTACATCGATACTCTGCAAATCACATTTAAGTGCCTGGCAGAGGGTTCATTAACCACCTTCATAACTTTTCTCTACCGTTCCATTCTCTAATGGCGCGCGGGAAGAAAGAACACCTAAATCGTTCCGTTTTCGATCTGATTTCTCTTATTTTATTGGGATGGTCATGTCTCCCTAAGTAGGTGGGTGCTAGCAAAATATTTTCACATTCAGAACTAAAAGTCGGTGATTGAAACTTCGCAAACAGATCACGCCGCAATGAATAACGTCTTTCTTTTAATGATTTCCACCCCAATTCGTGCAACATTTCCGTGACGCTTTCCCCCCTGTAACGTGATAAAACAAAACGAGCTGCCCTTCTCTGAACCTTCTCAATATCTTCCGTCAGTCCCACCTGGTGAGGGTCCCATAAGGGGCAACAGTACTCCAAGAGAGGACGCACAAGTGTGATGTAGGCAGTCTCTTTGGTGGAGCTGGTGCATCGTCTAAGCGTTCTGCCAATGAAACGTAACCTTTGGTTCGCCTTCCCCACAATATTTTCTATGTATTCTCTCCAGTCAAAGTTGTTCGTAATTGTAACTCCTAGGTATTTGGTAGAATTTACGACCTTAAGGTTTGACTGATTTATCGCGTAATTTAAGTTCAGCGGATTTCTTTTAGTGGTCATGTGTATTACTTCACACTTTTCTTTATTTAGTGTCAATTGCCAATTTTCGCACCAAGTAGAAATTTTGTCTAAATCGCTTTGCAGTTGCTTTTGATCCTCTGTTGACTTCACTAACCGATATACCCGTATATAAGAACATTTTTACCGGGCCGGGACTCGAACCCGGGTTTCCCGCTTTTCGAAAGCGGTCGCATTAACCACTAGGCTACCCAAACACGACTCCAGGATCGACCCAAAATTCCATATGCCACACTGACTGCACTTATGAGTCAACTACATTCATCCCTTAGCACTCGCAGCTTAGTCTGTATTCCCACACCAGGGAGAATTAAAACAACGAGGCATGGAAAAAAATTTGTTCAAATGTTTGTAAATCTTATGGGACTTAACTACGGGGTCATCAGTCCCTAAACTTACCAACTACTTATGAACTACTTACGAACTAGGACGGCACAAATAGCCATGCCCGAGGGGGGAATCGAACCTCCCCCCCCCCAACGAGGCATTAACCTACGCTGTTATCGTTGGAAAACCTGGGTTCGAGTCGCGGACCGGCACAAATTTTCACATGCCACCATTTGGTAGAACATCTATCCCTTATACAGTGACGCTAAGAGAAATTTGCTATTGCGAAAAAATATTGATAAATATATCAACACTGTAAACCGTCACCAAACAGAAATTTAACAGATGCCTAAGCAAGGCAACGACGATAACAGCGTAGGTTAGTACCTCGTTGGGGGGGGGGGGGGTTCGAATCCCCCCTCGGGCAAGGATATTTGTGCCGTCCTTAGTTAGTTCCTAAGTAGTTTGTAAGTTTACGGACTGATGACCCCGTAGTTAAGTCCCATAAGCTCTATAAACAACAACAACAACAACAGCAACAACAACAACTTGACGTGACGGTGACGTGACGGACAGTGTAAATTGGCCTGTACTTGAAAATGTAAGGAAGGCCGATTCAGTGGCCTCGGACGCCCTGCTACCTTGGGGCAGGGTCACCGAATTCGAGTGGAAAATGAAGTGACCCTTCTCCAGTGCCCCTCGTGTGCTCATTAAAAGTTGGGGAATTCCTGTGTTCCTGTCAGAGTGAACCGCAGACGCCTGTGACGAGCGGCTGGCGTCCCCTCCTACACACCCTCAGAGGGGGGAGGGGGGGATACCCCCGCCTGGCGAGCTGACATCGATCCCGGCCGTGTTTTTCTAGCGCCCCAACCCGGCGAGATGCGAGCCGTGATAAGTGCTCGCCCCAACGACCGCTTCCTCCACACGGCGCCTTCTCCCGCGCTCTGCGTACGGGAAACGCGCTCACCGTCTCGACGTTAACGCATACTGGGCCAGCCGCGAAGCTATTTGTAGAGGCTGTTCAGGAAGTAGCGACGAATCTGAATTTTACAACATTTCGTCGTATCATGTTTGGCAGCCCTGTTTGTTAACTGTCCTCAAAAAAAGTTCTCAGTTCAACATTTTTTTTTTTTTTTTTTTTGGAATCTGGTGTTTCCCAGTTGTCTAGTTCTGACAATGGCATACTTAAGAAAACCATAAGAGTCTTAAACTTGAATTAACTTGCGTGGTTATGGTATATCGCCACAAATTTGCGACTGGATAGGGGTCGTAGTAATCGATGGTAAGGCATCGACTAAAACACGAGGTGATATCGGGCGTTCCACAGGGTAGTGTTATTGGTCCTCTGCTGTTCCTTATTTACATAAACGATTTAGGGGAAATCTAAGCAGCTCTCTTAGGTTGTTTTCAGATGACGTCGTCATTTACCGTCTAGTAAAATCATGGGGCACTGATGATCATTGTAGTTTTGTCCCCCTTAAACACCCGAATAACAACAACAAGTAAAATATCTGAAGATCAAAACCAACTGCAGAACGATATGAACAAGATATCACTATGGTGTAAAAATTGGCAGTTGAGTCTAAATAAAGAGAAGGGTGAAATCGTCCACATAAGTACGTAAAGATATCCGTTAAACTTTGTTTACAAGATAAATCAGTCAAAAGTGAAGGCCGTAAACTCCACAAAATACCTAGGAATTACTATTACTTCAGACGTAAACTGGAAAGAACACGTAGATAATTTCGTTGAAAAGGGAACCAAAGACTGCCTTTTATTGGCAGAACCCTTAAAACAGACAACAGAACTACTAAAGAGGCTGCATACACAACGCTTGTCCGTCCATTTTTGGAGTATTACTGCCCATTGTGGGATCTTTATCAGGCGGGTTTGACGGAGGACATCGAAAGAGTCCAAAGAAGGCCAGAAGGCCAGCTCGTTTCGTATTGTCACGTTACGGGGGAGACTGCGCCACGGGGCATGGGAATCATTACAACAACGGCGCTTATCGCTGCGGCGTGGGCTATTTACGAAACTACAATCGCCAACATTCTCCTCCGAATGCGAAAATATATTGTTGACTGCCATTTACATAGGTAGAAATGACCATCAGAATAAAATACGAGAAATCAGTGCCCGAACAGAGAGATTCGGTGTTCTTTCTTCGCGCACTATTCGAGAATGTAATGGGAGATAAATAGTATAACGGTAGCGTAGCTGCACGCTACGGTATAGTGGGCCGTGGCCCAGTGCCCAACCAGTCAGATACGCGAATGATGCCTACACTGCGTGACGTCACAAGAGGGCGCCGCGGCCTTCTCTCTAGGTGGTGTTGGCAAGGCCCACTGTCTCATGACCACCAGCCAGTCGGCTACGCTGTCGTAGCCTTCTCCACTGCATGAAAGAAACAACCATTATTACATTTGAAAAATTGTATGTTTGCAGAAAAAATACACTTTCTAGATATTTTTACAATCTGTTTATTGGCTCACAATGCGAGCCCCTGACTACCAATCCATTCCATGAAAACCTCACATCAATCGCACTTTTCCTTTCCGCAATATTTGCGGTGCAAGTATTAGGTGATTTACCCTGTATACACTTCTGATGGTTCCTTTGTGAGACAAACACACAGCAGAATTATAATTAAAATGAAATACACGAAAAACTTATAAAGCACAGTCATGTCACATGCAAATTAGGAAAAAACGTGTAATGTGAAATAATTTCTAGGCTCAATATTTTGAAATCGTATCACGGAGTCATCTGTTGGATGTTACTCAACCTAGATAGATAAATGCTACGTTCCGCGTTCTGTTCATTTGGGTCCCGCAGACCACCAAAACATAAAATTCGCATTAATAACACATTGAGGTCAAAAATCTTCAAACGTCTGTAGAACTTATGGGACTTAACTATGGGGTCATCAGTCCCTAAACTTACAAACTACTTATGAACCACTTTATACTAAAGACGGCACAAACACCTGTGCCCGACGGGGGATTCGAAGGCCCGACGGCGAACTGCCGCGCTCACAGCAGCACGGCGTTCCAGTACGCTCGGCTAATCCGCCGCGGATATTGAGGTCATTAATCGACATAAAAACTTGTATCTTAAATTCCACCAAATCGCACACAGTGTTAGAATATCATTAACATCAGATGAGTAGTTCCGATGTTGATCACGAACAAACACCGACTGACTGTAATTTAGCACCCTGGACTCGCATTCGGCAGAACGGTGGTTCAAATCCGCCTCCAGCCATCCAGATTTAAGTTTTCCGTAATTTCCATAAATCACTCCTGCAAAATTTGTGGATGGTTCCTTTGAAAGGAATGGTCGATTTTCGGTAATTTTGAAGATGTGTTACATAGCGTGGCGGCGGCGGCGTCCAAAAGATATACATCGTAGCGGCTCATCTCGAAGCGATAGTATCGAACAAGGGAAAGTATAGCACGTTTTATTTATTTTATGATCTGTACGAAACACTGATCATTTTAAGTTAAAGTTAGGTTAGGTATAGGTTAAACAAGATTTTTTTTTTATTTTTATTTTTTTTTTATTTTTTTTTTTTTTTTTTTTAGTATGTGAGGGAGCGTAGCGCCTTAATCTCCGATTCAGAAAGATTCAGTCGACTTACAGTTTTATTTATTTTACGATTCACGCTGGCCTCTCCCAGGGTTCGGTTCTTGCTCCCATTCTTTATATGTTTACGCCGCTGATATTCCAGCTACACAATCTAGAGAATTCATTTATGCCTATGATATTGCCATAGCGTCACAACACTGAGACATCCATGAGACGGAAACTACCTTAACATCTGACCTAACTCTCATCATAAATTACTTCCCAATGTGGAAATTAAAGCCAAACCCAAATAAAACGGAACTAGCTTGTTTCCATCTCAATAATAGGATGGCTGACTATAAACTTAATATCTCGTTTGATGGTGTTCAACTTGAACATAGTAAACATCCAAAATACCTAGGAGTCATCTTGGATAGATCTCTCACTTTTAAGTTCCACCTTCAAAAAACAGCAGACAAAGTTAAAACTAGGGATAACATATTGCAGCACTTAGCAGGATCATCTTGGGGAGCCAGTGATACGGTTATGCTTACAACAGCTTTGTCACTAGTTTACTCTGCAGCTGAATACTGTTCTCCTGTCTGGCTCAACAGTGTTCATGTTCATTGACGTACAATTAAATAGAGTAATGAGATTGATCAGTGGCACTCTGATGGCTACACCACTTCACTGGCTCCCAATATTATGCAACATCGTTCCTCCTGATCTGACGGAAGGAAGCCTTAATGAGAGAGTATTATAGGATCTTGTCCACTCCTGAGCTTCCTATCCTGCAAGACCTTCCACCACAGGTAAACCGGTTCAAATCACGTAAACCACCTCTTAAAACAACGTGCAAGTACTTGAGAGAAGCTTCTCGCCTAAATCGAACTGGGCAAGAACTTGGGATTCGTTTAATGGACAAAACAGCATCTGGATAGACGATCCCTTGAAAGAGCTCCAAGACATGGACTTTCCCAGGAGAGAATGGTCTTTGACCAACCGTTTCCGAACGTGTTGCTCGCTGTAACTATTGGAAATTCAAATGGAGACAGGCAGACGACCAATCATGTGACTGTGGAGCAGACGTACAAACGATGACCCACATACTTACTAACTGACCAGTACGATCATTCTCAGGAGGGATGAACGATCTCCATCTAGTCAGTCAGGAAGCTGTCCAGTGGTTAAAGGAGTTGGACTTGGCTCAGTGACAATGTTTTTATCTTATTTATTACACAGTAGTATATGTTACTAAAGTATTATATGTAGCTGACATTATACAATACGGTATGAAACAGTGATCAAGTGAATTCAAATCATCATTATACTATGGCTATTATTGCTTTCCCATTGTCGCTCGCGGCAAAGTTGCCAAAATACGCGCCATGCTAATAACACGGGGAACAGTCTCTGCACTTTTACCTTAACTTGCTACAATTTAAGCTGTACTCATATGTTCCTGCCTAACCACGTCCTTTAAAATCATAACCTATTTGTAAAAATCATAACACTCGCTTATTCACGAGCAACTATTATAGCTGTACTCTTAGGTTCCTGCTTAACCGCGTACTTTACACTCAACACATATTCGTAAAAATCTTAATATTCGCTTGTTCACTACAAATCGTTGCGATATGAACGCCTCCGATATTAACCGCTTCGATATATATCGTTTCGGCGCCGCCACTTTTTATTTTATTTTATTTTATATATTTTTTTTTCAGTAGACCCAAGGTTCGCGGTCGTTCGTTCATTCGTGGGTGTTCATTGAATGGTTGGCTCAGCTTTTTTATTACAGAGGGCGTGTAGCCCCCTGACCAGGCGCGCCGAGCCACGGCGTCCGACCTCTGGACTATGTCACACATCTTCAAATTACCCGATTCTCTTCTCCGACGTCAAAAACTATTCGAATTTGGACACCGTCTTTAATGACCACACTAT
Source organism: Locusta migratoria (assembly GCA_026315105.1). NCBI lineage: Eukaryota > Metazoa > Arthropoda > Insecta > Orthoptera > Acrididae > Locusta > Locusta migratoria. The sequence goes on from CM048750.1 coordinate 269,430,253, forward strand.
CGACGGATCGTCAAACTCTAATCTTCCTTCGTTTCACAGCTTGGCAAACTTGTGCATGACAGATGAAACCTGTTTATCAAATAGACCGTCAATCAAAAAGGGAACTGTGTTTCACAAAAGCGTATGCCAAATACTTCGACAGACAGATGAAATTTGATAACTTTTTCATCGTCTACCGGCGTCCCTCAGATAACGCTGGTCAACAATGCATGGATAGTTATTGTTTGATACTGTGTCTCAAGCCTCACCTATAGTCGGTCGGTCGGTCAAGTGAGGCTATACAATTAAAATGGCCTCGACGCAGCGGCTTGAAGCGTCTATCACAATCAACCACTTAACGTGATATACTACCCTGTCTCTATGACAGCGCTCTCTGTGTTCCCGCGGATCTATAGACGACCATTGCTTTCTGTTACGTACCTTCGGTACATCCAGAACAGCCTTCTGCACTTCGTAGATGAAACTGGGCAACACTTGTTGTAGTGAACAGGATAATGGAAACGGTGGTACTGGATTGGGAAGCTAGTACAAGTCAGTAACTCTCTATTAAACTCACGAATAAAATTTAATGCCACACCCAGAAAAGAGTTCTTACTACAGTTTTCCATGTCGTTAAGCTTACTACGGAATAACAAAATAACAAAACGGCCTCACCAGAGAGCGCTATAAAAACTATGTCAGTTTTAAAGTAACTAGCACCAGCTTTAACAAATTCTCTAAACATCACAGCCGTGTGGTTCAGTTAGTTTAGTTTTAGAGCACTTTTTCTTCACAGAACAATGTGCCAATTTCCAATTAAAAAAGTTGTTGTTGTTATGGTCTTCAGTCCGGAGACTGGTTTGATGCAGCTCTCCACCCTACTCTATCCTGAGCAAGCCTTTTCATCTCCCCATAAGAACGGCAACCCATATCTATTTGAATCTGCTTACTATATCCGTCTCTTGGTCTCCCTCTGCGATTTTTACCCCCCACACTTCCCTCCAATGCTAAATTTACGATTCCTCGATGTCTAAGAATGTGTCCTACCAATTGATCTCTTCTTTTAGTCAGGGTATGCCAAAAATTCCTTTTCTCACCAATTCTATTCAGTACCTCTTCATTAGTTAGGCGATCTACCCACCTAATCTTCAGCATTCTTCTGTAGTACCACATTTCGAAAGCCTATATTCTCTTCCTGTCCGCACTGTTTATCGTCCATGTTTCACTCACGTACAAGGCAACACTCCACACAAATGCCTTCAGAAAAGATTTCCTTACACTTAAATTAATATTAGATGTTAGCAAATTTCTCTTTTTCAAAAACGCTTTTCTTCCCATTGCCATTATGCATTTTATATGCACTGTACTGCGACCGTCATATGCTATTTTACTACCCGAGTAACAAAACTCATCTACCACCTTCATTGTTTCCTTACCTAATCTAATTCCTTCAGCATCGCCTGATTTTCTCAGACTGCATTCCATTATCTTTGTTTTTCTCTTGTTAATGTTCATTTTATACGCTCTCTTCAACTCACTGTCCATTCCATTCAACTGCTCTTCCAGGTCCTTTGCTGTCTCTGACAGAATTACAATGTCATCAGCAAAACGCAATGTTTTTATTTCTTCACCCTGAACTTTAATCCCTATTCCAAATTTTTCCTTGCTTTCCTTCACCGCCTGCTCGATGTACAAATTGAATAAAATCGGAGAAAGGCTACCAACCTGTCCTACTCCCTTGCCGACTAATGCATCCCTTTCATGCCCTTCGAGTCTAATAACTACGGCATGGCTTTTGTACAAGTTGTAAATAACTCTCCTTTCCTTGTATTTTAACCCTGCTGACTTCAGAATTTGAAAGAGTGTATTCCAATCAACATTGTCAAAAGCTTTCTCCAAATGTACAAAAGCTAAAAATGTATGTTTACCTTTCCTTAATCTATCTTCTAAGATAAGTCGTAAAGTGAGTATTGCCTCCCGGGTTCCTACGTTCCTCCTGAATCCAAACTGAACTTCCCCAAGGTCAGCTTCCACCAGCTGTTCCATGTTCCTGTAGATAATTCCTGTTAAAAATTTGCCAAACTGATGGATCTGTAATTTTCACATCTGTCTGCGCCTGATTTCTTCGGAATGTGGATTATTACATTTTTCTTGAAGTCTGAGGGTATTTCGCCAAGTGAAACAGTTTTGTCATGGCTGACTCTCCCAGAGACTTTGGTAGCTCTGAGGGAATGTCATCTACTCCCGGTGCCTTGTTCCGACCTAGGTCTTTCTGGGCTCTGTCAAATTCATCTCTCAGTATAGTATATTCTATTTCATCTACTTCCTCTTCCATTCCTACAAAATTGTCTCTAAGTTAATTTCCTTTGTATAGCTCCTCTATGTACTCCTTCCACCTTTCAGCTTTTTCTTCTCAATTAAAGAAGAAATGTGATTAATACGGCACCCAAACCCGTTCAAAAGACTTATTTATCAATCGTTACAACTCTCAAAAGTTAAGCACCGTTTCCAAGAAACATGTCTTACATTTATATTTCGTGAATAATGAAAAAAAATGTTCCTTTACCTAAACACAACTGTTGTACAGTAACAGAGGCCAAATAACAGAGCCTCTCTTAGGAAATCTAACTTCAAACGAGTAGTATCTTTAGGTTCATGCTGAACATTACGAAACAGAGTGCATAAATAGAATAACATGACGTAGCGTAGAGCGGGGCTGATTGAATAGAGGGGCTATATAAATAATTGTAACCTTTTGTGCAAGCGCCCCATCAATAGTGAAGTTGAATCGTCATTAGTTGAGTGTTCTTGTTCTCTGAAGTTTTGTCTTTCCAGTGAACATGTCTATTTCCTTTTCTGTCATCAGACATTGTTCAACATTTATTTAAAGTGTATAAGCTAAGTGGATCACAACTGGTCATTGCACAGTTCGTGACAGAGTTGTGGTATTCACTAGGAATTTCGCGCAGTTGGTAATAAATGAAAGCCATGAAATAATTTGAGGCATGAGCCTGGCTCCTACCTACGTTACAGTGGTGACTTCTACATCTACATCTACATCGATACTCTGCAAATCACATTTAAGTGCCTGGCAGAGGGTTCATTAACCACCTTCATAACTTTTCTCTACCGTTCCATTCTCTAATAGCGCGCGGGAAGAAAGAACACCTAAATCGTTCCGTTTTCGATCTGATTTCTCTTATTTTATTGGGATGGTCATGTCTCCCTAAGTAGGTGGGTGCTAGCAAAATATTTTCACATTCAGAACTAAAAGTCGGTGATTGAAACTTCGCAAACAGATCACGCCGCAATGAATAACGTCTTTCTTTTAATGATTTCCACCCCAATTCGTGCAACATTTCCGTGACGCTTTCCCCCCCGTAACGTGATAAAACAAAACGAGCTGCCCTTCTCTGAACCTTCTCAATATCTTCCGTCAGTCCCACCTGGTGAGGGTCCCATAAGGGGCAACAGTACTCCAAGAGAGGACGCACAAGTGTGATGTAGGCAGTCTCTTTGGTGGAGCTGGTGCATCGTCTAAGCGTTCTGCCAATGAAACGTAACCTTTGGTTCGCCTTCCCCACAATATTTTCTATGTATTCTCTCCAGTCAAAGTTGTTCGTAATTGTAACTCCTAGGTATTTGGTAGAATTTACGACCTTAAGGTTTGACTGATTTATCGCGTAATTTAAGTTCAGCGGATTTCTTTTAGTGGTCATGTGTATTACTTCACACTTTTCTTTATTTAGTGTCAATTGCCAATTTTCGCACCAAGTAGAAATTTTGTCTAAATCGCTTTGCAGTTGCTTTTGATCCTCTGTTGACTTCACTAACCGATAAACGACAGCATCATCCGCGAACAGTCTAAGGGAGCTATTCAGATTATCTCCTAAATCGTTTATAAACACGTGGAAGAGTAGGGGACCAATAACGCTTCCCTGTGGAACGCCAGATATCACTTCTGTTTTACTCGATGACTTACCGTCAATTACAACGAACTGGTCCTTTCTGATAGGAAATCGTGAATCCAATTGCACAATTGGGGAGATATTCCATAAGCACGCAATTTCATTAGAAGCCGCTTGTGGGGTACAGTATCAAAAGCCTTCCGGAAATCCAGAAATATGGAATCGATTTGAGATCCCTTGTCGATGGCACTTAACACTTCATGTGAATAAAGGGCAAGCTGGGTTTCGCAAGAGTGATACTTTCTGAATCCGTGCTGACTATTGGTTGTGCTGTCATGTTAGTGCATTGAGGAACTACTTCGCAATAGCGCTTAAGTATACTTTTGGGCTATTTGAATAACTAAGAAAGGGACTTTATGAATAGTGGTGGCAAACTGGTGCAATACGGGCCAAAGTCCATTTACAAAAGATTTACTGTTTCGTAATGCTATTGTAATAAGTTATTCGTTCATTTTCTTCAGATGGTGAGGACGTATAAATGGAAAGGAGGCAGAATGGAATGGGACGAGGGGTGGATGTAGCTGGTAGTCGATGTAGCGATGAAAGGAGTATCACTATTAGAAGCCAGTTAAACTTATGGAGTGCCATATAAGAGTTTGTGCCGATTTTGTCAGAAATGAAATTATAAAGTTATTAATCTTTTACCAAAAAGTGTCGACGGTTTGTGCCTTTAAATGATTCTGAAGATGAGGCAGTGGAATAAATGAGAATCATGCCAGGGGAAATAGTCACGCGTTGCAGATGAATATAAACGTGAATGGATACAATAACAAACGTGTACCACCTGCTGTCATGAATGCTGCATTGGTGCAAGAAGTCGTAAGCAATTTGTCTGTGGACGCTACAGGCGATTTACGCGAACAGAAACATTTCATAAGGGCGACAGTAAATTAGTGTGAAATTACTTTTGTAATTAGAGGTAATGAGTATTAAATACAAATTAGCGAAATTACAGGTAACCATCCACGTAATTTGGTTGTGCATCTGCCCATAATTTACGTTATTCAAATAGTCCAGGCCACTATCCGGATAGTCCCACTGAAATGCACTTTTGTGCAATCGGGAGGGTGAATCGAAGAACAGCATAACATAAATGTTTGACACTCTTGTACAACCACCATTAATCAATACTATAAGTATATCCATAGAAGACACAGTAAATTCTAAAAACAAAAATTAATTTCATAATTTTCCGGAAAAAAATTGAAGTAAGTTGAAATTATTCTTATAGCCCCGCTGTAACCTACGGTTAACTGACGATAAGTTTCTATCGACACTTTAAACAGTCAGAAGTGTAGAAACGGTTTCTCTTATTGAATGCAGAAAACAGGCGAACCGCATAAAGAGCAAACAGTCCGTGCACATTATATGGCTGTACACTGTGTGCAATACACAACTTGAACGGTAATTAAATTTCATAACCTTTTAGTCAAGAAACAGCCAAGCAACACAAAATGCCTGCATTATAGCAATACTACCGATAATGTTAACAGTGACACACTTATTACTGGGTATAAGAGCCGAGCCGCGGCAGAGTGGCCGAGCGTTCTAAGACACCTCGCTGTGAAGCACGCGGTTTCTCGCTGTCGTGCATGTGTGTTTATGTTGTCCCTAGCATAAGTTACAATAAGTTAGTTTAAGTAGTTTGTAAGCCTAGGGACTGGCATCGCTAGAGAATCTGACAAATACAAATGTCAGAATAGTAACAATATATTAAGAACTTACATGCAGGAAGTAAAATAAATACAACCAAAAATATGTTTAGACCCAGTTATATGCAGTTATCGAAATATAATTATATCTCCATGACGCAATATGGACATAGCGTCACGATGGCCACAGAGCCGAAATAGGCCATTTGCTGTATTTATAAGTTTTGTGTCCCAGCCTCGTCGCCGCTTTTGTGTCTCGTTTCCGTCGCAGGTGTCGGCCGAGTAGAATGAGACCGACACAGGAATAAAGGATGCACGCTTGTGCAGGTCCGAAGGTGAGCAGCCAGTGGGACAGCAGAAACTAGAAACACTAGAGTAAATTAGAACGAAACTTAGTAATACTTAACTTTTACATAGCTCAGTAATGCAGAATGCTGATACATAGTTGAGCTAGAGGCCTGCCTAGTGCCTGTCCGATAGCCAAGTCTTCACTGGTGCCTATCTGATTCTGAAGTGTTAACTGGTTCCTATCTCAGTCCCAAGTGAACGATGTCGTTCAGTCGTGGCCACGAGCGGAGTTGTAGCAGAGGGCGCTCGTGGCTGACGTCGTAAGAACGCCGCGCCGTGCGTGCATGGCGGCGCGCGGCGAAAGTAGGTGGCGCGCACTTTAGACTTGTGCGAGACCACAATAAGCATTAAATAACATCTACCACGTAAAGCAGCATTTCGTTATAATTTAATTTATCAATATGTCATTAAATGACATACACAATGCTGCAGGCCCAAATGAATTGAAAAAGTCACAATGATTTAAGTCTGGGGAGTATGGTGGATGGTACAGTACTTCCTAGTTCCATCGATGGAACAGAGCAGCCACACCTTACACCGTATGCGCCCGCGTATTGTTGTGCAAAATGATGGGTGGGTTGCGTAGGAAGTGTTGCCACTTCTTCCGCAAAGCTGTTCAAAATGTTCAAATGTTTGTAAATCTTATGGGACTTAACTACGGGGTCATCAGTCCCTAAACTTACGAACTACTTACGAACTAGGACGGCACAAATATCCATGCCCGAGGGGAGATTCTAACCCCCGACCGTAGTGGCCGTGCAGACCGTGACTGAAGCGCCTCAGTCTCCTCGGCCACCACGGCCGGCCCGCAAAGCTGCTCGCAGGTGATGCTCCAAAAGCGAACAGTAATACTGTGCAATGTCGGTCTCCCTTGGAGGAACGTATTGCGTTACTATAACACCATCACGGTCGTATACGAGAATCATCATAACTTTCACCATACTGGGGTATCCCGCACGCCTCTTGAAGAGCTTGAAGACACTGTCGTGCTGTACGACATCTGGCGCATTTAATCTTGTTCAAAATCCGTTGTTCCTGTTTCTAAAACATAGTGACACCGTCATGTTATACAGCTTGCTCGCAAGTGACTGTTTCCCTCGATTGTGCGCACGCCGATGACGTGGAACGGGCTCCGTTTGCTCGGAGGTAAGTTAGTTATGTCAGTAACGCGTGCTATCACCGACAATAGAAGATTCTACCCCATAGTGGCACCACACCAGTGTTGTCACTATTTAAGTTCCAGTCCTCGTAGCAATCACTCAAGCAAAGAAGTCCTGTGTTGTGAAACTTCCGAAATTAATGTTTGTACAAAAGTTTCACCATCGTAGTATATACTACAAATGTGACGAAGGAATTGAGTATGACGATAGATTCCGCTCATTTTCTACACATAGAACATTAAGAAGCTAAATTCTACAATTCGGTTTAATTAGAAGTTGGAAATGCTGTTGGCCGATTTCAACAATGTACAGTTTCTGTATATTCAAATAGTCTGAAGGAGTTTTGTATTTATATATTTCAATAAGACATAGTTCACGGGACATAAATGGGATGTATACAAATTCTAATCAGAAGAGTCTTAAAGCACATGGAAAGTTGGTGCATAAATTTGGCACCTTAATGACCGCCAAAGTGCTCTTCAATTTGCCCGCTTACGGCACTGTGGGGACTTGAGACGATCTGAGAAGCTGGGAGGAGTTTTTAACATCGGTATAGGAAGCAGAGGAAAAAATTATTCTAATTGTAAGCTCATATGAAAGAGATTTCAGTGCAGCCCCTCACAATATGAGATACACATTTTAATGTCCGCCCTGAAGGCCACTTGTGAGCTATTCCATTTCAGATCGGACTAAAACAGGAAAAAAATAGACCTCGTAGTTTTTAATAACTCATAATTTCTACAGGTGTTAATTAATGTAAAAGAAAACAACTGTCAAAAAGTTTATATGATTACTACAGGGTGTCTCACGAAAGACGCCTGCCAGGAGTCCGCGGATCGCGCGGTACGGTTCCCGGCCGCCGCCACCGCATCCGCCGGCCACGGCAGCGCCCGATACTCGGCCTCTTATCATGCCGCGGGCGCATACACTAAGACTGAAAAACATTGCCATCTGAGTGACCAACACTTACCTTTATTTGCAGTAGATGCTCAAAATGACATCCCTCAATGGAAAGAGCGGCCTGACATCTCTTCAACACATTTGGGAACACTCGACGAATTTCAGCTGCCGAAAACTTGAAAATGACTAGCCGAATCCTGCCTGTATGGGGATTGCTTGGATACATCTTGTCTTTTAACGTTCCCCAAAAATAAAAGCCACAGGGATTTAGATCTGGAGAACGAGAAGGCCAGTCATCCATCCTATCATCAAAAATTTCATATTGCTGCCATAGAAGCATTCGCAATGTGTGGTCTTGCATTGTTCTGCATGAAATAACCTTACAGCTTTTCGTTGGGTAAAAGTTCTTGAAGAAATGGATGCAGGATATTGTTCACATACCTGTCAGAATTTATTGGTTCGTGAAAAAAGATTCGACTAGTCATTTCTGTGGTGTCACACAAGTACAAAGTGCGCGCCACCTACTTTCGCCGCGCGCCGCCATGCACGCACGGCGCGGCGTTCTTACAACGACAGCCACGAGCGCCCTCTGTTACAACTCCGCTCGTGGCCACCACTGAACGACATCGTTGACTTGGGACTGAGATAGGAACCAGTTAACACTTCAGAATCAGATAGGCACCAGTGAAGACTTTGTTATCGGATAGGCACTAGGCAGGCCTCTAGCTCAACTATGTATCTGCAGTACTGATCTATGTAAAAGTTAAGTATTGTATAAATTCTGTGCAATATATATCCCGTTCTATTTTACTCTAGTGTTTCTAGTTTCTGGCTGCTCCCCTCCGTACCTGCACCAGCCTGCTATATTCCTGTGTCGGTCTCATTCCACTCGGCTACCGACACCTACGACGGAAACGAGACACAAAAGCGGCGACGAGGCTGGGACACAAAAATTTCCCAGATTTCGGCAGCCGAAATTCGTCGAGTGTTAGCAAATGTGTTCAAGAGATGTCAGACTGCTCTTTCCATAGTGGGACATCATTTTGAACATCTACTGTAAATAAAGGTAAGCTTAGATTACTCAGATGGCAATGTTCTTTAGACAAACTCAGTGTATGCACCCACGGCACAATGAGAGTCCGAGTATCGTGCGCTGCCGTGGCCAGCGGATGCGGTGGCGGCGGCCGGGAGCCGTACCGCGCGATCCGCGGAGGCCTAGCAGGCGTCTTTCGTGAGACACCCTGCATTTTTCGAATTGAAATTCGGAAAATTTATCGAATAATTATTGGGAATAACGCAGCGTTCTGTCACATTAATTACAGATACATTTTAGCTAGATAACTAGCCATCATCAGTGTCATATCGTGATGAGGGCTAGTTACCTAACCGAAATCGATCCGTAATTAATAAACAGATTTATTGTGACAGAACACTGCATCATTCCCAGTAACTTTGTGTGATGTGTAACTTAGGAACTTCATCAGGGGTGTTAGTGAACTAAGCTTCATATGGCAGCTAGTGTAGGTGTATAACAATAACATGACAACAATTAATTCATTGTTGTAAAACCTTTTTCTTATTTATTCAACAAAAATGCATTTTTCATATGAATTAAGCTTACATAGGCTTGAACTGATTTCTATTACATGTTGATTTCCGTTTTATGTATTATGGAGGCCCTTATCTTCAATGTGGTGAAAAAATAATTAAGCAATGAATACGCAAGCTCGCGCTGCATTTAAGCTAGCTGTAACGGGCTGCCGTCCGCCACTCAACAGGGAAGAAAATGTTCAAACGTTTGTTAAGCTTATGGGACTTAACTACGGGGGTCATCAGTCCCTAAACTTACAAACTACTTATCAACTACCTTATACTAAGGACGGCACAAATATCCATGCCCGAGGGGGTATTCGAACCCCCGACCGTAGTGGCCGTGCAGACCGTGACTGAAGCGCCTCAGTCTCCTCGGCCACCGCGGGCGGCCGCAGGGAAGACGCCTCGCCTCGCAGCTGAACAACTGCACGGACTGGTTGCATACAACACAGCGAGCGCAGCCAGCAAATTTATCTCTATTCATAGATACAGTTTATTTTATCTACAGTTCTCTATTCAAGACACCATAAAACTGTTTACTGATACTGTTTGTAAATCAAACGCTGAACAGTATGGCATACATTTTATTCCATTTAAAAATTTATTTTATAGACAGCAGATGGCTAATGATCAGAAGTACTTGAAATTTCAATTCTAAAAATAAACGCATAAACAGCACGTCAATCTATACAATAGCGCTTTCATATTGTAATTTATTTCAAAATTTTACTTTTAATAGTTTCCGAGCTATGAGTGTCGTAATCGCGTGATTACACGAAATTTCGTTACTTTCGCTCCTATCACAGCTGCACGTTTGTCAAAGATGTCTAGAAAAATGAAACCCCACAAAAAATTTCAAGATTTTCTGCTGTACGGTTTCAAATGGAGTGACCCTTATGTAAAAGAATTCAGTCGACAGAACCCAGTCAGACAAACCCGTATTGTTTTGAGTTGACGTTACAACTGTACACGGAGAGAAAAAAGCGAAAAAGCACAAGTGGGAAACTTGGTCGTTCGGAGACTACCACAGCATCAGTGGCGAGGCGTAATATGTGTTCACTGGTTCAGTGAATCCCGGAAAAAAGGCTCGCCGTATAAAAGTAAGTAAATAAATTAAATAAAAAGTGTTTTTAAACTATAATTCTTCGTTATTCTGCCAGATAATTTTATACACACTTCAAAATATTTTTAACGCACGAGAAACGTTTTACGTCGCGGAGACAGGACGTATAAAGGTCCTAGTGCGACCGCTTACTATAGGCGTTAGTGGCCGCAGCGTTGCAATGCGCATGCGCGACTGAGGTTCAAATTCTTTTCTGAACCCCCTGGTCACAGCATATGGGCGCACCCGTGGCAGGAAAGGGCGAGGGGAAACGCCGCTTTTAACATTGGCGTTGCTGGTAAAGAGAGCAGCTACTAGCTATCAGAGTTCTGGCGGTTACGCACGAATGGTCCCGAAACAAAGGCAATGGAGCTACTGCGCACCTCGCCTTACCCATCGGCAAATCGTCCATTAAGGCAACATCCGCCCTTCATACTTGTTTTTGGCACATTGAGGCGTTAAGCTTATGAGACTTAACTACGGGGTCATCAGTCCCTAAACTTACAAACTACTTATCAACTACTTACGAACTAGGACGGCACAAATATCCATGCCCGAGGGGGGGGGGGGATTCGAACCCCCGACCGTAGTGGCCGTGCAGACCGTGACTGGAGCGCCTCAGTCCCCTCGGCCACCGCGGCCGGCAGTTAGGTTTAAATTTCATAAAAGATATCATAAAAATCATTAGATATAAATGATAGTCAGAAGTAAAGGGGTATAAGTACGCTTCTTACAATTTTGATGACTAAAGTCAAAAGTTCACAAGGTTTCCGAACTGGTGCTTTCCGGAAGCACGGATACCTAAGCACAGTGAGAGTCCACGTCTGTCGCTCTGCCGCAATAATTACACACGCTTTATCATACATAGTTTCACTAATCCCATTTTTCTGGGAAATGTCATATATACCTCATCTGTCGGTAGTACGCACGACCAAGTGGCGCTGACGCTCGCGGATTGTTTTAGACGCGCGGGGAAGGGAATTTTTTTTTTCCTATGACTTTTGAAATGTCTTGGCGTGCCACACAAAACCCCTTCGCCGGCCGCGGTGTCCGAGGTGACTGCGGCGCTCCAGTCACGGTCTGCACGGCCACAACGGTCGGGGGTTCGAATCCCCCCCCCTCGGGCATGGATATTTGTGCCGTCCTAGTTCGTAAGTAGTTCATAATAGCTGTCATCATCTATCCCAGACGATGAGTGTTCTTAGAACACTGGTCCATAGAGCACACGTCATTGCTGATGAGAGCAGTCTGCAGGACGAGCTTCTACACCTGAAGAGAGTCTTTGAAGCAAACGGGTACTCTCCACAACAGATACATAAGGCACTACCTTCAAAGCCAACGGTACGTGAAAAGAATATGGAAGATGATGCAACAAGTTTTAAATCTATGGCTTTTCTGCCATATGTTGGGAGCCTGTCGTCGAAAATCGGACGGATTATGAACAAACACGATGTTAAAGTGATTTTTCGACCCCCACCAAAGACAGCAGCACTTTTGGGTTCTAACAAGGATGATTTGGAGCTCCGGAAGGCCGGGGTTTACAAGATCCCATGTGAATGTGGCCTTTCATACATAGGACAGACGACACGTACCAGTGCAGGAAAGATGCACGGAACACCAGAGATATACCCGTCTTTTACAATCAAATAAATCGGCAGTGGCAGAGCACTGTATTGATACTGGTCACTCCATGACGTACGAAAACGTCAAAATTTTAGCTTCCACTTCATCTTTCTGGGACTCAGTAGTGAAAGAAGCAATAGAAATCCGCTTGGGGACGAATTTAATTCACAGAGACAGTGGCTTCACTTTAGATAAATCATGGAATCCGGCACTTTCTTTAATAAATTTACAAAAACGCCGCCACAGCACAGATCATAATACATCGATTTCTCGACAGTAATCGACCATGCAGCCACAGACATAATTTACATACACGTGTACTTCCTTGCCGCCGAGTAACGTCTTTGGCGCCTTGTCGTATCTGTGGCCGCATGCGCAGTAGCGCGGCCCGTGCGTATATAAGCACGAAGCGTGTGCTGGAGCGTCAGTCTTTGACTCGTCTCTGAAGATGGCTGAACGTTTCTCAGCCGAAATATTAGAAGAAGAAAACTTTATGCGGCTGCACGCCCGAAACGTCTTTGAACAGTTCATAAGTAGTTTGTAAGTTTAGGTACTGATGACCCCGTAGTTAAGTCCCATAGACTAAACAAACATTTTTGAAAACCCCTTCGCGGGCCACACGTGGCCCGCGGGTCGCTATTTGCCCACCCCTGATCTAGAGAGTTACCTATGGCAGTAAGGTAACTGGCACATTTTTCGTGACGAGTGAGGCGACACGTCTGGGAGCACAAGTGCTTATTGTGTGGATCGCCGTGAGCGATTGGGGGCAGGAGGACGATGGGTAGGGGGGGAGGGGGTAGGTCTCCAGCGACGTCCCAGGGCTGTTCATTACGGGCGGCGGATGAGGCCCGCGCCCGCGAAATGGGATGGAATGGATAATGGCCGCGCTGATGGAGCGTTCCGGTGGCAGGCACAGTGATTTACAGCCAGCGACAGACGACGAGGTTTTCCGCCTGCCGAACAATGACATAGACTGCGAAAAGCAACGTTTTGTAAACGGAGCACTCCACTCGTCATTACTGTGGAAACCGTGCTGAAAAGCGGCTCGTTTTAATAGATAATTCTCGCGGGTGTTGCAGTTGGACGTGTGCACTTCATCCACGTGCAGCAGAATTTTCAGCCTCTTATTTAGCGCCCTTCACAGTGTGTAACGTGCACGTATTCCCAATGCTACGAAAGACAAATAGTTTGCTTGTGTTTTGACTACTCTTGGCAAGCAGTGCGTAGACCTTGTATCTAGGGGGCGTTGTTTATACCTGGGATGGTTTGCAATAAAATTTCGCTCTGTCTTGTTCTACGCCCGACTTTAGGTTTCAACTCTTGCAACTCTTCCGAAAATAAATATGTAAGTAATATAAAATCTAATTTATAAAAACAATATCTAATATACAGGGTGTTACAAAAAGGTACGGCCAAACTTTCAGGAAACATTCCTTACACACAAAGAAAGAAAATATGTGGAAATGTGTCCGGAAACGTTTAATTTCCATGTTAGAGCTGATTTTAGTATTTCTCTTTAAATGTAAATTGAAATAATTCGTGCAGACAATTGTCAAAATTCCCAATTGTTTCGTTAGTGTATACTGTACTCCCTAGATTCACCACCAGTTGGCCCAATTGAAGGAAGGTAATGTTGACTTCAGTGCTTGACATGCGATTCATTGCTATACATTAGTACGTAACATCAACTAGTTAGTGTTCATCACGAACGTGGTTTTGCAGTCAGTGCAATGTTTACAAATGCGTTGTTGGCAGATGTATGGATTAGCACGGGTCAATAGCCGTGGCGCGGTACGTTTGTATCGAGACAGATTTCCAGAACGAAGGTGTCCCGACAGGAAGACGTTTATTGGGACATTTGAAAGCTCTTGTTTACGCAACCCCGGTACCAAATGTAGAAACTCTTCGTGGTCGTATTGTGGAGGGCTGTGACACAATACGCCATTCTCCAGGACTGCATCAGGGATTCCATGCGAGCATGTATCCTCGCTAACGGAGGACATTTTCAACATTTCCTGTAACTGTTTTTGAAGTCACGCTGGTACGTTCCGTTGCTGTGTGTTTCCATTCCATGATTAATATGATTTGAAGAGAAGGAGTAAATTAAGAGAGAAAGAGAAAAAAAGAAATAATAGAATGAGCTCTAACATGGAAATTAAGCGTTTCCGGACACATGTCCACATAACATATTTTCTTTCTTTGTGTGTGAGAAATGTTTGCTGAAAGTTTGGCGGTATCTTTTTGTAACACCCTGTATACAAAGTCATGTTTGTTTGTTTGTCTTTGTGTTCCTATTTTATACAGGGTCATACGGCACATCCGAAAGCGATAAAACTTTGTCAACTGATTGCTTGCACTCGCGTGAATGTTATAAGCATATTAAAATTAACTACTTGTGGTGCATGGGGAGGATGCTTTCTTCTTCCTCTTAGGCTCTTTTTCCGCGCATGTGGGGTCGGCTCTGTGTTAAACGTGGATTTGTCAGTGTTAATATTTACAGGGTGGCCTGATGTGTACCCCAAATGTCTGCCTATAGTGGTATGTGTGTGAGAAAGTGTGAGGAAGTTTTCAAAATATAAAGCCAAGATCGCACATTAATGATTTATTCAATGACGACCGGTTTCGGTGCACTGTGTCACCATCATCTGGTCTCATATATGATATAAGCTGGTCATCTTGTTATAAAATTGGATATAAAAGTGCAACATTGCACTTAGTCACAGCTGTCATGTTTTTAACTTGTGTAATTTTTATATAGTGACTAAGTGCAACGTTGCACTTGGTATTTTATACCCAATTTTTTAACAAGATGACCAACGTATAACATATATGTGACCAGATGATGGTGACACAGTGCACCGAAACCGGTCGTCATTTAATAAATTATTAATGTGCGATCTTGCCTTTTTATTTTGAAAACTATAAAACTATCAGATCGCCTCAAAACCCGACTATGTCAGGTAGACTTTAAGTATAAAGTGGTACGAAATGTTTGCGAATCGTGTAACTGAGGCGGGACTTAGGGACCAGCCCGGTATTCACCTAGTGGGATGTGGAAAATCGCCTAAAAACCACATCCAGGCTGGCCGGCAATCCGACCCCTTTCGTTAATCCGCCGGGCGGATTCGAGCCGGGGTCGGTACGCCTCCCCGTCTCGGAAAGCGGTGCGTTAGACCACACGGCTAACCGAGCCGGTCATGGGGAGTTTTGTGTCCAAGCCTCGTCGCCGCTTTTGTGTCTCGTTTCCGTCGTAGGTGTCGGTTGCCGAGTAGAAAGAGACCGACACAGGAATAAAGGATGCACGCTTGTGCAGGTACGGTGGTGAGCAGCCAGAGGGACAGTAGAAACTAGAAACACTAGAGTAAATTAGAACGAGATATATATTTCTTAGAGACTTAGTAATACTTAACTTTTACATAGCTCAGTACTGCAGAATGCTGATACATAGTTGAGCTAGAGGTCTGCCTAGTGATGATTCGTAGTGCCTATCCGATAGCCAAGTCTTATCTGGTGCCTATCCGATTCCGAAGTGTTAGCTGGTTCATATCTCAGTCCCAAGTGAACGATGTCGTTCAGTGGTGGCACGAGCGGAGTTGTAGCAGAGGGCGCTCGTAGCTGACGTCGTAAGAACGCCGCGCCGTGCGTGCATGGCGGCGCGCGGCGAAAGTAGGTGGCGCGCACTTCAGACTTGTGCGACTCCACACCCCTCCCCCCCCCCCCAAACCGCCGCGTCGTCGTGGCGTAGGGCTGAGGGCCACGGCGACGGCACTGGGAGGAGGGCCTGGGCGGGGGCGTTACTGGTGGGGCGGGCGTCGTAGCTGAGGCTGGGATCGAGACGCCGTCCGCGCCCCGGTATACACCTTGCGATCCCCCGGGAAACCCACCAAAACCAGGGGAAGGGCGCACGCCTCCGCCCAGAGGGAGCAGGTCATCTTCTTCTGAGGTGCGTGGCCCAGGCGGCGGGGGCACGCACGGTCCTGGAGTCCCTCTCGTTGACGCTGGCAGCTGAGGCGGCGACGAAGGCGGAGGCGTAGGCGTAGGAGGCGCGTCGACATCCTTCGGAATGATCTCGTAGTCCGGGGAAGCTGGACCCGGCGGCGAGCGATGTGGCTGTGCTCCCTGGCGGTGAACTGGGTCTGGAATCAAGAAACCAGAGACAGGATCGCGCGGCCTGTGCAGGCGCAATTGGTTTGCGTGGCGCCGCAGATACGACCCTGTGGAAGAACGTACAACATACATATTGCGACCGAGCACGCGCTGAATGGTGCCCGGCAACCAACGGTTCTTCCCAGCAAACACCTTTTACAGCACCGGCGTAGACACCTGAAAACGCGTAGCGCCGTACGAACCGACTCGGTGCGTGGGAGGCTGCAGCAGGTGAAGGAGAGTGCGGTGACGGCGGCCGTGTAGCAGCTCGGCAAGAGACGGGCCGTCACGTGGCATGCACTAATACGTAGATAGGAAAATTTGAAGAGCTTGCTGCCTGGAGTGCTGAACTTTAATCTTTTCCATGTGTGACTTGAATGTTCGAACGAAACGTTCTGCTTCACCATTGGACTGAGGGTGAAAAGGTGCGGTGGTGATATGCTGAATGCCATTCACACGACAAAACTGTTGAAATTCCGCACTAACAAACTGAGATCCATTGTCACTGACAATAGTTTCAGGCAAACATTCGATGCAAAGGCACTGATTATACTAGACGCTGTCGTTGAGTTCATGGCAATCACGAAAGGAAACTTGCTGAAAGCGTCTACGACAATTAACCAGCGCGTATTCCAGAAAGGTCCGGCAAAGTCAATGTGTAAACGTTGCCATGCTCCCTTGGGGCGTGGCCAGTCTGAGAAACGTTGCGGAGGAGCCACCTGATGCTCCGCACAAACAGTACACTGTGACGTCATGCTCTCTATCTGGGCGTCCATACCAACCCAGGTACAATGACGTCTGGCCAGTTGCTTTGTCCTAACAATACCCCAATGTCCTTGATGCAGGAGGCGTAACACTTCTCGTTGCAGGGAACGAGGAACAATCACTCTTGTTTGGTCATTGTCCGTATGTAACAACAGAACACCCTGACTTAAAGATAATGCATGACGTTGTACAAAATAACGTCGAACCAGAGGCCGATCAATATCTTTGGCTCTGGCAGGCCACCCTGAGCGAACAAAACGTGCTACCACACTTAGGTCTGCATCCGCAGCTGTTTCCTGTGCAACCCGACCAGAGTTCAAAGGAAAGTCTGTGACAGCGGAAGCATCTCTGGAGTCTATCTGGCAACATGCCATTTCTGAAGAATCAAACGACACATCCTGGCCAACCGGAAGTCGGGAAAGTGTGTCCGCGTTGGCATGTTTAGTGGTAGGTCGGTACAAAATCTCATACTGATAATTAGACAGTATCAAGGACCATCTCTGAAGCTTTTGTGCCGTTAGTGGCGGAATTGGCTTTGTGGGTGAGAACAACGACGTGAGAGGCTTGTGGTCTGTCAACAAATAGAATTTTCTGCCATAGAGATAATGATGAAACTTTGTGACGCCGTAAATTATTGCTAAGGCCTCCTTTTCTATCTGATTGTAATTCTGTTGCGTCGGCGTCAGTAGCTTGGATGCAAAGGCAATAGGACGATCGTGAGAACCAATACGATGTGACAATATTGCACCCAGACCGTATAACGAGGCATCCAATGCTAACACTACAGGCTTCTGAGGGTCAAAGAGAATCAAACATGCATCACTGAGTAGTGCAGACTTTAATTTGTCAAAGGCAACCTGGCAATCTTTGGACCATACAAAAGGAACATTCTTCCTACGTAAACGATGCAGTGGAGCTGCAATCTGAGAGGCATTGGGAATAAATCTGAAATAATAGTTAAGCTTTCCCATTACTGCTTGCAATTCGTGCACATTCTTAGGAGGAGGCAAGTCTTTGATTTGGTTTGATAAATGTTCTTCAGCTGTGCGCCCTGAGATCACAATATCATCTAAATAGTTCGAGCAACACGGTACAGAAACTGTCAGCTGTTCCAAAAATCGCTGAAAAATAGCGGGCGTGGAAGAACTGCCAAAGGGTAGGCGTTGAAATTGAAAAGGCCCATGTGAGTATTAATGACGAAAAACTTTTTTGACTCGTCATCTAGCGGAATCTGTAAGTATGCCTCTGCTAAATCAATCTTGGAAAAGAAGCGAGACTGTCGTAATTTGTGCATAAGTTCGTCAGGTCTGGGTAGAGGGTATGTGTCTACAACTGTATGACTGTTCACTGTTGATTTGAAGTCCGCACAGAGACGAAGTTCTCCTGACGGCTTGGTTATAATTACTAAAGGCGAGGCCCACTGACTCGCAGAAACAGGAGAAATCACCCCACTATCTTGCCAACGTTTAAGTTCTTCAGCAACCTTATCACGAAGGGCAATAGGCACTGGTCTAGCTTTACGAAATTTCGGTACTGCAGATTCTTTTATAGTTACATGTGCCACGAAGTCTTTTGCACAACCTAGTTCCTGCAAAAACAAGTCACAGTATTTTTCACACAATGCGTTGATTTTATCCTGAGGCACTACTGACAAAATATGAAGCACATCTCTTTGAATGGATAAGCCAAACAAGTCAAATGCATCTAGTCAAAAAAATGTTCTGTGTAGATTTGGCCTGAAGAGCTACAAAAGAAATTGTTTTTGTTACACCATGAAAAGAGGCCGGCAGGCTACACGTTCCTAGCACGGGAATATTTTGACCTGTATACACTGTGAGCACTTGTTTAGACGGCGACAATTCTGGCGAACCCAGAAGTTCATAAGTGTTTTTATTCAGTAAAGTGACAGCGGAACCAGTATCAAGCTGAAATTGCACAGTATTATTTTCTATGGAGAGAGTGACAAAAAGTTTTTGCTTGTGGCGCTCGACAGGTGCGCGAATGTGGGCAACGTCTAATACAGCTTATTTGCTGCGCTTGCGCATGCGCGGGCCGCGTAGTGAAGAAAGCGGCGCTGAATCGGCACACAGCGGATTAACAACACCGTCACTAGATGGCACTACCGCCGGATCGGCGCCCGCGCAAGCGTGGGAAGCTACGCCAGATGCACTAACTACTGAACTAAACTTTTGAGTAGCTACATCAAATCTACTGTCACTAGCTACACAGTACTGGGCACTATTACAATGAGAAGTTGTAGAAGGCATTAGGTTCACTACAGGATTGCACTGTACATAATCATTTTGCTTGTCCTGAACACTTTTCCGTTGCACAGTTTTACGCGCTCGACGGCGCTTGCAGCGTGGCTCACTACATAGTTTTGCAGTAGGCACAGAACTTTCCCAAACCTCCTGCCCTAACCTCGCCGCCACCCCCTCCTGTAACACCTGCGGTGGGGCACACCCCACCTACTCTTACAAATGTAAGTCTCGCCCCCCTCCCACCAAAGAAGAACTCACCGTCCCTGTCAGTCCCACTGATCCCCCAATCCCCACTAATAACTCCTTATGCCCTCCCCCCACAGCAGAGGACATCATCCGGTTCCTGACTATTGTCCTCCAAAATATCCACCCTTTCCAGCGCCCTCACACCCTCCACCAAGTCTCCCTGGCCGCTCGCTCCCTCTTCAACCTTGATTTTAAGGCTACAACCTCCCAAAATCACATCCACTTCACCTTCTCCCGAACCGACCGTCCTCACACCCTAGTTTAGTCCCCACACCCGCTCCCTTTTCCTCTCCCTCTCCCCACCTTTCAATCTCATTATGGCGCAGCAACGATTTAACATCCTGTACTCCAATATTCGCTCCCTTCCCACCAATAAGCTCCTCCTGATGAACACCTTAAACCAACACCGCGTGGATGCCTTTCTCCTCAACGAAACCTTCCTCCTCCCTCACATACATGTCAGTACCACACCCTATATCCTACACCGTCACGACTCTCCCCATCCCCCTGCACGAGGTGGAGTGGCTTTCGGCCATCTCCGACACCACCCAGTTCGGCCACATCCCCTCCTCAACATCCCTTATGAACATCTCATCCACACCCTCTTCCTCCCTTCCCTCACTGTCACCTGTGCTACTATTTATATCCGCTCCCATGTTCCCATCCCTTATGACTTCCTTGCTCACATTGATAGCACCTTCACAACCTACGTGGTCGCCGCTGATCTCAATATCCACTCCCGCTCTCCTGCCGAACTCCGTCGGTGGCATCAGTTCATTCCTACCATCAATGGGGACATTGTCCCACTCCCACGCCACACCCGACCCTGTAACAACAACACCCCTTATGTCGTCATTGTCTCTCCCAATCTCCTTGGGCGCATCACCGCCGACGTTCTTGACCCCACAGGCAGTGATCACGACCCTGTTCTCCTTACCCTCACACACAATGTCCATCGCCCACAGAATCCTCCCCCACCTCCACCTCCTAAACTCGTCCATGACTACTCCCGAGCAGACTGGGATGCCTTTCGCCTCTCCATCACCCATCAGGTCGAAAGCCACCATCTCCCCCTACACTCTCCCGATGATATCGACCAAGCTGCCTCCTTCCTTCAGCAGACCTTGTCTGATGCTATCCATTCGCACATCCCTACCAAAGCTGTCCAGCCGCACCGTCCCACACTCCCTCCACAGGCTGTCCTTCTTGTGCGGGAATCCCGCCGCCTGTACCGCTCCTTCCTGCGAACCCGTGACCGGGATACACTCCTCCGCCATCGGCAACTCCAGCGACACGTGCGCAGCCTCCTGACTGCCAAAAAACGCCGGGACTGGCATCAGACAGTGACACGGCTTAATGCCCACCTCCCAATCAACTCGTCTCGGTATTGGAACGCCTTCCACCGCCTCACTGGATCGAAACCTATGCCCACATACCCTCTCCTCCACCTTGACCAGCCCCTTACTGATAATGCCAGTAAGGCCAACCATTTTGCCTCTTTCCTCTCTGATGTATTCTCCATCCCTGAAAATCCTAACTTTGATTATTCCTTGTTCCCAGATGTCCATGAAAAAACCGATGTCTCCATCCCACCCCTGGCTCCTGGCTTCCATTACCTGGACCACATCCCCCCATCAGACATTAACACCCCCATCACTGTACATGACATACAATTGATACTGCACACCAAACGCAACACAGCTCCCGGCCACGATCGCATCACATACCGCCACCTCAAAGAATGTCCCCTCCCTTTCCTCACCACTCTTGCTTCCCTCTATACCACCATCCTCTACACTGGCTGCTACCCCCGCCTGTGGAAAATCTCCTGAGTCCTCATGTTCCTCAAACCCAACAAACCCCCTCTGATGCCTCCTCCTACCGCCCGATTTGCCTCACCCCAGTGTTCAGCAAGGTCTTCGAATCCATTCTGTCCCGTCGCATCCATCACCACCTCCACCTCCACCGCCTTCTCCCAGACACCCAATGTGGCTTTCATCCTTCCTTCTCCACTGACGACCAACTCCTTCGACTTATGCAACTCCTTTCCCTCCAGCTAAATTCCCGTCGTGCTGCCATCTTTGTGTCCTTAGACCTCGAATGGGCCTACGATCGGGTCTGGCACTCTGGCCTGCTCTTCAAACTCCAAACCTATGCTCTTCCCATCAACCTCGTCTGAGTCATTGCTTCCTTCCTCTCTGACCGCCCCACCTATGTTACCGTCCACAGCACTGACTCCTGTCTTTTCTATCCCTCTGCTGGTGTGCTCCAAGGCTCTGTCCTTTCTCCCCTCCTGTACCTCCTGTATACCTCAGATATGCCTAAGCCTGCCCCTCCCGTACACCTTTTCCAATATGCTGACGACACCGCTTTCCTTGCCTTAGCTCCCACCCTTGCCCGTTCCAACCGCCTGCTCCAAGAACACCTTGACCTCTTTGCCGCTTGGTGCAACCAGTGGCTCCTGTATATAAATCCTACCAAAACCCAGGCGATCATCGTAGGTCGTACAACCCCTTCCTTCCGTCCCCGAGATTTTTATCTGACCCTCCATAACCGTCCCATTCGTCTCACCCCTACCCTAAAGTACCTGGGCCTCACTATTGATCGCACCCTCTCCTCACTCCCCACCTACGCGCTATCCAAGAAAAAGCCCGCTCCCGCCTCCGCCTCCTCAAACTCCTTGTTGGCCGAATATGGGGCCTCAACCCTTCTACCATCCTCTATACCTACAAATCCCTCATCCGCCCAGTCCTTCTGTAGGCCGAAGAGCGCCAGTAAGAGCTGGCGGCCGGCCCCTTTTTTAGGGGAATTGAAACCACAATAAAGAAAAAAAGAAACAGAACTTTCTTGCATTTGAGAGTCAAGAGAAACACTGTCCAAATCCACAGCGTGTATAACATTTACTGTATGAACGCATCTCGCACTCTGTGAAGCACTGTTCCTAACGGCACCGTTCTTTGAATTTTTGTTTTGCATACACACTGACTGTACATGTCCCGATGTGCCACATTGATAACAGGTTGCTTGCGACTAGGGCAATGAGCACATTTGTGGCGAGATACACACTGTGTGCAAGACTTACGAACATTTTTCTGAAATGAGCGTTGGCGTCCGTTATTCAAATTAATGTTTCTAACACACTTTTACACTGGCTACTGTTTACTGTCTGTTCAGCACGGCGGGTAGAATTTAAAGAATCACTAGGGCTAAAATGAGAACTACGGCTAGGAAAGCGTCCGTTACGGCGCACTGGGGTCAGACTGTTTTAGAATTGCTGCTCTAATTCTGGGGACCTGAATGTTCTGCGTAATCGCATCTCTCAACACAACGTCACTATAAGAAAGTCCACAAGAGCAAGTATATTTACATTGGCGGGTTAAGCCCTTCAATTCCGTAAGCCATTCCTGGTGTGACTGCTCGGGTGATTTTTTAAGTCTGTAAAATCGGTACTGTGCCGCAGCTACTAGAACTTTTCTCTCATAATGACCATTCAGTGCATCTACAATTTGATCGAATTCTAGATCACGAGGAGATGCATGCGGGAAAAGTTTCTGCAGTAACACGAAGGTTTTGGTTCCCACCAGAGAGAGGAACAAATGTTTAACGGTCTGACCTGTAATTTGATGAGCCGCGACGAGTTCTTGAAACTGAGCGAAGTAGTCGCTCCATTCTTCCTCACGTTCGTTGTACTGGCGAAATGTAGGAAGCGATGCGGCTGCAGGTGTGGGCTGCTGAAGCGACGACTGGTTTTGTTGTTGGTGAGCTTGTGCCGTCAACTGCGACACAGCTTGGAGTAGATGTGTGATTTGCGCCGTCTGTAACTGAATAATTTCCATTAAGTTTGGGTTCGGGGTAGTGGCCATGCTGACCGATTAGGGGCCGCGCATACAAGTAAATTATAACAAAATACAAATGCAAGGTAAATGAGGACGCACTGCAACAAAAAAATCCCCAAAAATCTTATAATAAGGGTGGGTGGGCGGGAGCAATTTATGCGTGCTCCGACTGCTGCTGTCTGGCTGCTGCAAGTGGGCTGGTCCACGGTTCTATCGCTCCTCGTCGCCACTTTTGTGTCACAGCATCATCGCCGCTTTTGTGTCTCGTTTCCGTCGTAGGTGTCGGTGGCCGAGTAGAAAGAGACCGACACAGGAATAAAGGATGCACGCTTGTGCAGGTACGGTGGTGAGCAGCCAGAGGGACAGTAGAAACTAGAAACACTAGAGTAAATTAGAACGAGATATATATTTCTTAGAGACTTAGTAATACTTAACTTTTACATAGCTCAGTACTGCAGAATGCTGATACATAGTTGAGCTAGAGGCCTGCCTAGTGCCTATCCGATAGCCAAGTCTTCACTGGTGCCTATCCGATTCCGAAGTGTTAGCTGGTTCCTATCTCAGTCCCAAGTGAACGATGTCGTTCAGTGGTGGCCACGAGCGGAGTTGCAGCAGAGGGCGCTCGTGGCTGACGTCGTAAGAACGTCGCGCCGTGCGTGCATCGGCCGTAGACAGAATAGGATGGATCCCATTCTCATGCGTATGGAAGTGCTTCGCGCATACGCAGACGACCGAGTGGGGAATCCAGCTGACGAACGGAGCCGAGTCGCGAATTTGTTTGAGAAATGTGTACTTGTCTCCTGCTCAGGGGATCGTAGTTGTTCGACTCTATATATGCTCTCTACAGAGTAGTCGTAAATATTATGTTGTTGTGGTCTTCAGTCCGCAAAATGGTTTGATGCAGCTTTCCACGTACCCTGTCCTGTGCAAGAATCTTCTTCTGAGAATAAGTTCCGCACCCTACATCCTTTTGAATCTGCTTACTGTATTCGTCCTTCTGTCTCCCCCTACGATTTTTTACCCCACACACTCTAGTGCTAGTTAACGATTCCTTGACGTCTCAAAATGTGTCTCGCCAATCTATCCCTTCTCTTAGACAGGATATGCCAGGAACACCTTTTCTCCCCAATTCGGTTAAGCACCTCCTCATTAGTTACGTGATCCACCCATCTAATTTTCATCATTCCTCAGAAGCACCAAATTTCAAAAGCTTCTGTCATCTGTTTGTCTGAGATCCTTATCGTCCAGGTTTCATTCCCATACAATGCTACATTCCAGACAAATGCTTTCAGAACGGACTTCTTAACATTTAAATTAATATTGGATGTCAACAAATTTCGCTTCTTCAGAAACGCTTTTCTTTCCATAGCCATTCTGCATTTTATATTTTCTGTACTTCGGCCATCACAAACAAGTTCTCTTGCTACCCAAATAATAAAACTCATCTACTACTTTTATTGTCTTTCAACTCATACCCTCTTTCAAGACACTGTCCAATCCATTCAGTTGCTCTTCCAGTTCCTTTGCGGTCTCTATGCCATCGGCAAATCGCAAAGTTTTCATTCCTTCTTCCTGAACTTTAATTCCCTCTCCAAATTTCTCCTTCCATTCCTTCACTGCTTGCTCAATGTATAGATTGAACAACGATGGACAAAGACTACAACTTTGTCTCATTACTACCTTCCCAACCTATGCCGCGGTGGAGTAGCCGAGCGGTCCAAAGTGCCTCTCTGCGGAGTGCGCGGTTGCTCTCCGTTGGAGGTTCGAGTCCTCCCTGGGGGATGGGTGTTTGTATTGTCCTTAGGATAGTTTACCTTAGTTTAAGTAGTTTAAAAGCTACGGACTGATGACCACGCAGTTTGGTCCGATAGATTTACAAACATTTGAACATTTTTTCCCAACCTCTGCGACCTTTTCATGCCCTTCGACTCTAATAACCGCTGTTTGGTTTTTGTACAAGTTGAATATAACTCTTCGCGCCCTACATTTTACCCGTTATTTTCAGAATTTGTAAGAGTTTATTCCAGTCGACATAGTCAAAACCTTTCTCCTAATCAAATCAAATGTTTGTTAAGCTTATGGGACTTAACTACGGGGTCATCAGTCCCTAAACTTACAAACTACTTATGAACTACTTACGAACTAGGACGGCACAAATATCCATGCCCGAGGGGGGGCGATTCGAACCCCCGACCGTAGTGGCCGTGCTGACCGTGACTGGAGCGCCTCAGTCACCTCGGCCACCGCGGCCGGCTTTCTCCTAATCTACAAATGCTAAAAACGTAGGTTTACGTATCGTTAGTCTAAGATATGTCGTAATGTATTGCCTCCCGTGTTCCTACATTTCTTCTAAATCCAAACTGATCTTACCCAAGGTTGGATTCTACAAGTTTTTCCCATCCGTCTGTAAATAATTCTTGTTAGTATTTTGCAACTATAACTTATTAAACTGCTTCACAGAGTCGCCTCAGGCAGTATATAAGGCGAGTGGTGATAAGAGACTAGAGTATCGCCAGGAGTGCCCCACGGAAGTGTGATAGGACCTTTATTATTTTTATCTATATGAATGACCTGATCATTACGTGAGTTACAATCTGTTTACTGATGACGCTGTGGTGTACAGGTTGAATGACTAGTAGGATGCAGGATGACTTGGACCAAATTTCTAGATGGTGTGAGGAATGGTATCTGCCTCTAAAGGTAAGGTGAGACAGATGAGTAGGAGAGAGAGTCCCGTAACGTTCGAATACAGCATTAGTAGTGTGTTACTTCACAGAGTGGCCTCAATTAAATGTCTAGGCATATCTGCTCAGGGATATGAAACGGAACGAGGATATAAGGACAGTCGTGGGGAAGGCGGATGGTAGAATTCGGTTTGTTGGGAGAATTTTGGGAAAGGTGTCACTCGTTTGCAAAGATGACCGCATATGAAACGCTTGTGCGACCACGCACCATATCGCTTTTAAGGAAGACATGGAAGCAATTCAGAGGCGGGACGCTAGATTTGTTACTGGTAGGTTCGATCAATGCACTAGTGTTACTGAGATGCTTCGAGAACTCAAAGTGGAGTCGCTGGAGGAAAGACGACGTTCTTATCGAGAAACACTGTTGAGGAAATTGAAAGGGCCGGAATTTGAAGCGGACTACAGAATGATTCAACTGCCGTCAACCTACATTTTTCGTAAAGACCGCGAAGATAAGATCAGAGAGATTAGGACTCGTACAGATCCATACAAGTATTCGATTTTTCTCTCGTTCTATATGGGAGTGTAACAGGAAAGCAAATAGCTAGTAGTGGTACTAGTTACCCTCCGCCACGCGCCTTTGAGTGGATTGTGGGGTATACACATTCCTGGAAAATTAAAAAAAGAACACAATGAATTCGTCGACCCAGCAGAGAGAAATTTTATGAACACATTCTTGAGGTTGTATACAACACACGATCACACGGGCAGAGCCGTACACACGTGAGTACATAGCTTCCACAATGTTGGTGTATACGCTCCTTTTGCAGCAATTCAAGCTGTTATTCTTTAATGGAAACGATGGTAGAGGTTCCGAATGTGGTTATGCAATTTCCCCCTCGTGCCTCAGTTGGGCTAGATTTCTTGCTACTCATGCAGACCGTCCAACATGACGTTTCATGCGGTCCCAAATATGCTCAATGGGGGAGAAATCAGGGTGCTGGCCAGGGTAGTTGAAGTACACCTTGAAGAGCACGTTGAGTGGTATGGGATACATGCGGATGGAAAAGCATATCACCTTGCTGGTGCATGAGTGGCAGCAAGATGGGTTAATTAATGGTTTCATTGTACCGTGCATTGTTCTCTAGGGGAGAAAGGCGAGTGTAGAATACCGCTTCTCTCACAATGAGCCGTTCGAGTGTCCTCCTCAACATCGTTCAGCCCTCCTCCAATGGCGTCATGGTAGGCGCTTATGAAGGGGCTAATGGAGACGAGTCGTCTTCAGTGATGAGTGCCGTTGCTGCCTCCATGCCAATGATTGTCGTATGCGTGTATGTTGTGCAGGAGAGTGCGAAAATCTGGAGTGAACGCGGCAGAGGCAAACGAAAAAAATGTTTGTAAATCTATCGGACCAAACTGCGTCGTCATCAGTCCGTAGCTTACAAACTACTTAACCCTAGGTAAACTAACCTACGGACAAGCCATGCCCCAGGGAGGACTCGAACCTCCACGGCGAGCAACCGCGCGCTCCGCAGCGAGACGCTTTAGACCGCTTGGCTACTCCACCGCGGCGGAGGCAAACAGGTCCGACACCTGGCATCATGGTGTGGGGAGTCTATCCTACACTGGCAGTTCTCCTCAAGTGTTCGTTGTGGGAAAATTGAACAGTATACAGTACACTAAAGCTAGCATTCAACCCGTCTTGCCACAGTTCATGCACCAATAAGGCGATGCGCTTTTCCAACAGGACAATGAACGTCCTCACGTAACTCGTAGAATCGAACGTGTTCTATTAGGTATACAACTACCTTGCCTATCATCATCCTCAGATCTATCCCCCACTGAGCAAGTCTGGGACCGGATAGAACGTCATCTTGGCGCGGTCTACACGACCGCCACGAGATCTGCTCCAACAGACGCTTCAGATGGAAATTGCATGGCAGACTATACCGTAAGACTTCATTCGGCACCTCTACAATCGTCTTCACGAGAAAGTTGCTTCCTGCATTGCTGCAAAAGGAGCAACATTGTGCACGATCTGGTGACTGTACTGACGTGCGTAGTCTATGGTTCTGACTGCGTAATCGTGTGTTGTATACATCCTCAAGAATGTGTCAATAAAATTTCGCTCTGCTGGGTTGACGAATTCATGGTGTCCTTTTTCTCATTTTCCAGGAGTGTATGTAGATGTAGATACAGATTTACATGAAGCCATGTATGATAAGAGCTCCACTGATAGTTGCTAAGGCACACTACACAATAAAAATTTTCTGAAGAGATCTCCAAAAATGGCAAAATCACCATTACCAATAACACCAAAACAAGTAGACGGATGTTAAACAGGCTTTAGGGCATGGTAGAGAAGCTTCCAAAGAGTCTGTAAGCGGTGCAATGACTATGCATGCATTTCCATCGCCATTAGTGCAGTCGCCATGCATTTTCAGGCCACACAGTATCTGCCCTAACCCTCTACTTTCCGCGCATTTTACCCACTATTTCTCACCCCAGCACTCCAGGAGAGAAGATAAATTTAAGTGACCGCAAGTGCGGCCCGATTACGCCCCGCGATGTATAATGCATTAAGAAAATGACCACTTCACCCGATAACCCTCCTGGAGGAGTGCCCCTGGCCTCAGGGGGAGGGTTGGGGTTCTTGTCGTGTCTCGGCCTGACTACCCCTTCTCTACACACGGGAGGGGTGGCTCGGCTGGCCAAGCCTTAGGAGAGGGGAAGGAAAGCCGGAAACAGAAGGGTTGCTGCAGAATAAGTTGCTTGCCGGGAAAATTCCATCCGCCCTTCTGTTCTTCGTAGGGGGGAGAAAACCACAGAAACATCTTAAGTAATTGGAACTGCGATTACGTCCAAATGAAATGTAATTTCATAATTTATTGCTGATCGCTGAGTAGCGGTTCCAGTCACAGCATGATATGTGGAGCGACCATCCGTCTCAGTAACGGACAGTGCTTCGTTGTCCGTCGCTGTGTGCTTCATAAGCTTTTAGTTAATGGAGAGAATTGAGAAATGGAGGGCGTAGACAAAATGATATGAAGACATAAACCCAGACGCAATATTTATTTACTAAATAATTATAATCTTATGTTATAGGGAATACAAATGTATTCTAAGCCACAATTGGATATATATATATATTACACTTTTAGTGCTTCACATGTAATGCACAACCACTTTCAACGCGCTATGCCTTCATTCTCAAGTGCTCCACAATAAGGAAAATTTATAACAATGCAAAATTAGGACAAAAATATAAAATAAGATACGTTACGGTTTTGAAAATGGTCAGAAGAACTTTATAAAATGTGATACCTACAGGATCTTCTGACTATTTTCAAAATTTAATGTACCTTATTTTATATTTTTCTCTTCACTGTCTATTTTTATAAATTTTCCTTATTGTGGAGCACTGGAGAACATTATAAAATATGATACTTACAAGATCATATTTTATAAGGTTCTTCTGACCATTTTCAAAATTATAATATATCTTATTTTATATTCTTGTCTTAACTTTGTATTTTTATAAATTTTCCTTATTGTGGAACTTTTGAGAATGACGGCATACGACGTCGAAAGTTTATACACTCAACGATATAGTGGCCTGTTTTGCGTGTGAAAAAAGTATAGCCTTCCACTGTTTTATCACAATCGAATGAACGATACAGTCGTGTATGAAATACGAACAAACATACAAACAAACATTCATGTTTATGTATTAGATAAATGGTGATGGACGTAATAAAGATTGACAAAAACATTTTATAGCAACTTTCATAATCAGATACTGTATGCAGTGAAAGTAACGTACTTAGGAAGGTACACAATGTTAGATTGTAGAGGCTGCAGCCGACATTGTCTCTTTTTGCTGACAGTTACCAATTAGAAGTAGACGGCAGTTTTAATACTTGAAATGACATCCTTTGCTTTGTGTCACATAACCTATTGTGCCTTCTTATGGGGAAAATAAGTCTCTCTTTTTTAAATCTCCGAAAGAACGGTTTCTTTTTTTTGAATGTAAACACAGTAAATGTCCTGTATGCCGATCAGTTTTAACCACTGAAATTTAAGAAGATGCCTGTATTAAACAGCTGACGTAGTGCACCGACCACAGGGCTCCCAAGCGCTACTACTGTGTGTGTCCGGAGCGCCAATGTTTTCCTGTTTGGAATAGCCTGTTATGAAGTAGGTGTAGAACAGTTACCGTGATTCTAGAAGTCAATAGTAGTTAAATTGTCGCAGAAATGTCAGTCTAAGAATAATTATATCATTAAATAGCATGGTTTTAAATACTGCTATCTATTACTATTACCCATTCAAAACTTAAAACTGGACTTGCATTCGGGAGGATGGTGGTTCAAATCCATCTGCGGCCATCCAGATTTAGGTTTTCCGTGATTTCCCTAAATCACTCCAGGCAAATGCCGGGATGGTTCCTTTCAAAGGGCACGGCCGATTTCCTTCCTCATCCTAACCCAAAAACTCCGAGCGTTAGCTCCGTCTCTAATGGCCAAGCTGTCGACGGAACGTTAAACCCTAAGCATCCATCCATCCAAAGCTTAAAATCTTCCTTTTCTGGATGTTTTGGTTCAAAAGAACAGTGATGGGACCTTAGGACATGGGGTGTATCGCAAGCCAAAGCATACCGATCTTTATCTTCATGCGACGAGCTGTCATCCGCCACACCAACGTATGGGGGTCTTGCGTACTTTAGTAAAAAGTAGATGCTAAACATCTGGGTGAAGAACTGGAGCATCTCAAAGTGGTCTTTCAACAGAATGGGTACACTGCTCAACAAATTTGTCGTGCATTTCAATTTGGTCCAAAAGGTGAACCATTAGAAGACAATTACAAGTCTATTGCCTTTTTGCCTTTCGTCGGAAATATTTCCTCGAAAATTTCAAGAATTTTAAGAAGATTCGACATTAAAAGTGTTTTTATGCCCCCACCTAAGACTAGGGCCCTCCTTGGGTCAGTCAAAGATGATTTAGGACTGAGGTAACCCGGTGTTTGTAGTATTTTGTGTTATTGTGGTAAAACTTACATTGGCCAAACGATCCGCACAGTTCAGGATCGGTGTGTGGAACACCACCGTCATACTTGTTTGCTCCAACCTGAAAAGTCGGCTGTTGCTGAACATTGTTTGAATGAGGGACACAAGATGTTATACGATGAAACTAAACTGATTGCTCCTGCTTCCCGCTACTGGGAATGTGTTCTCAAAGAAACCATGGAAATTCGTATGGCCAATAATATTATTAATAGGGACAAGGGTTTTCCACTAAGTAAAACTTGGAACCCGATTTTATCTCACATCAAGCAACAACGGTCTTCATTTCGACCTGCTGTTTCTTTTAACTAGCCTTGTTTTCGACCCATCGTTTTTGCCGTTTTTCTACACCGGCGCGCTACTGGTTCTATTGCGCCTAGGTGGCTTCTACTTTGGTTTCGCGCACGCGCGGTGGGTCGTCAACGGTGTATAAAGGGGCTGCTGTTTCTTGTTCTTTATCAGTTTCCGGCGAGTTAGTGTTTTGCGCTCTCACCTGAAGATGGTAGCCAGTTGGTCGGCTGAAATATCGTGTCTAGTTGACGACGGTATCCGGCTGCATACCCGAGATCAATATTATAGGTTCGCTTCAACACCGATTATTGGCCAAACTAAAGGCAGTAATGATATCAGTGCACAAATTTTAATGATGCTTAAGGAATTAAAGGCAGACAATGAAAAGTTAAAGGCAGAATTAAAGGAAGAAATAGCATGGGGAAACAAAATCAGGGACTGAGCAAAACTGAAAAAGGCTGGATCAGCTATTCAATGTGGTTATTAATTTACGTGCTGAAATTACAAAAGACTTTTCACGAAACCACGAGGAACTGCGATACGAGTGCAAAATGGAACACGAAAGGTTGCAAACCGATTTTCAGGAACTTAAAGGTGAAGTTTCCGAACAGAGCAGACAGTCAGAATTGTTGGTGACCAAAGCTCAAACAATTATTTGTGCTCAAAATGACGAAATTATTAAAATCAAGAAAACGTGTATAGGCAATAAAGAAAACATTGTTAGATTAATTGATGGCGTGCAGAAACAATGTACGGCTCTAGATACTTAGGTCAATTAAATTGAACAGTAGGTACATTTTCTTGATAACGGTCCACCGCAGCTAGATAAAGAAACGTTGCGTGAAGAAATCAGCATGATTGTTGTTGTTGTTGTTGTTGTGAAACGAATCTCAAACTACCTAACGTGTTTCAAGTAATTGTGGAAAATGAAGTGACTGTACGCAAAATCCATGATTACGACCTGAAACAAGGATTACACGCTGTTGCATTTGTGAAGCATTTTAGACACGCGGATCCGAGACATTTTACGGAACATGCGAAGATTGACACGTGTGTAAGCCACTAGAATAGTAAGTGGTTGCGAAAATACCCTTGATCTCCTAGCAACAAATAATCCTGGGCTAGTAAAGAGCATCAAAACAGATACAGGGATTAGCGAACATCGAGTTGTAGTAGCGAGACTGAATGTCGAAATGCCCAAAAGCACCAAAAATAAACGAAAAATATATCTATTCAATAAAGCAGATAAAAATTTGTTTCACGCTTTACTGAGTGATAGTCTCCAGTCTTTCAAAACTAAAAATGCGAGTGTAGATCAGTTGTGGCTTACTTTCAAAGACATAATATCAGTAGCAATCGAGAGATTTATACCAAATAAATTAATAAAAGAGGGGGCTGACCCCCGTGGTACACAAAACAGGTCAGATCACTGTTGCAGAAACAAAGAAAAACGCATGCAAAATTTAAAAAGACACAGAATCCACAAGACTGGCAATCTTTTACTGAAACTCGCAACCTAGCGCGGACTTCAATGCGAGAAGCCTATAGTAGTTACCACAACGAAATCCGGTCCCGTAATCTTGCAGAAAATCCATAGAAATTCTGGTCATATGTGAAGTACATTAGCGACAAAACACAAACAATACCTTCATTACGCGACAGCAATGGTAATACTACCGATGACAGTACTGCTAAGGCAGAATTACTAAACACAGCTTTCCGAAATTCGTTCACCAAAGAAGACGAAGTGAACACTCCAGTATTCAATCCAAGAACAGCTGCCAGCATGCGAAACTTAGATGTTCCTGGAGTAGTAAAACAACTTAAGTCACTAAACAAAAATAAATCCTCCGGGCGTGATTGTATAGCAACCAGATTCCTCTCAGAGTATGCTGATGCAATAGCTCCGTACTTAGCTATAATTTACAACCGATCACTCAGCGAAAGATCCGTAACCAAAGACTGGAAAGTTGCCCAAGTTACTCCAATATTCAAGAAAGGCAATAGGAGTGATCCCCAAAATTACAGGCCTATCTCATTGACGTCGATTTGCAGTAGGATTTTGGAACATATACTTTGTTCCAATATTATGAACTACCTCGAAGAGAATGATCTATTAACCAGTAGACAACACGGATTCAGAAAGTATCACTCTTGCGAAACACAGCTTGCCCTTTATTCACATGAAGTGTTAAGTGCCATCGACAAGGGATCTCAAATAGATTCCATATTTCTGGATTTCAGGAAGGCTTTTGACACTGTACCCCACAAGCGGCTTCTTATGAAATTGCGTGCTTATGGAATATCTTCCCAATTGTGCGGTTGGATTCACGATTTCCTTTCCGAAAGTTATGCAACATATTCAGAATTTAAAACTGCCTTTCTGAATAAATTTTGGTCGAAAGAGAAGCAATGGGACGTGAAATCTAAAATTTTGATGGCACCTAATTACGCGCGGAGTCATGGTACGCTGCGCGAATAATCCAGAAATTTTGGGATGACAATGTTTATTTAGACGACCCGATAAAAGAAGAGGAATTAATGTTAATTTTGATACAGAAACTGCCATATTCTGTTAGAAAGAAGCTGATTCTTACCCCGCAACTTGAAATGGGACTAATTTGCCTGCTAGTTGATCGCATCGAAATGCTAAATTCCGACCGCAAAGGGATCGGAATAAAGAAGACAGACAACTTAATAATAATGCAGCGCCGCGCCGTGACTTTAACGGGAACGGGAGAACTGACAGACGCGACAGACGTGATGACTGGCTGCCAAGAAGAAATCATGACGATGCGCAAGACACAGACCAGCGCACCGATCGATATCATGATAATGATGACAGGAGAAATCATCAGTCAAGGGGAGAAGACAGGAGACGTCGAAGATCGCCTGAACGAGAGCGAAATTGCGACCGTAATTCAGGTGCCGGTAAACTAAAAACAGTTTCGGAAGTGACCCGCTCCTGTTGAGAAACGGGTCAAACAGAAGAATTAATGCTATTCAATACGAGAAACTTGATGAGATAAAAGAAGATTTGTACTGAGAAGACGAATGCAAAGAATCGGAAAATTTAATGCCTTTCATTGAAGTTGAAATTTGTAGTACTAATATAGATGCGCTAATTGACTCAGGAAGTGAAGTTAGTGCCATTTCAGAAAATTTATTTGCACAGCTACAGAACAAATTTACATTTCCAACCTTGCCTGTGAGTGGCGTACTTATTGTCAGTGCTATTGGTAATAAGAGCAAGCCAATTAAAGGACAAGCACTACTAAAGTTCCGAATTTTTGGTGTAGAGTATGAACGGAGTGTGTTAATTGTGGAATCTCTAAATGTGGGATTAGTTCTTGGAGTAGACTGGTTAACCAGCATGGGATGCTGTGTTGATTTTGAGAAGAATTGTCTGTGGACGAAGAAGAATAATGAAGAAAAGAATATTATGTTTAAAGGATTTGTCGCGGATGGTGAAAATGACGCTGCGTGCGAGCATATTAATGTGATTTATTGTCGGCGGGATGCCGGAGAATTTATTGATTCTAATTATTCCAAGAACAAAGTCGTGCAGGATGGGAACGCTCACAGTGAGGATACTCTTACTAACATTCACATCAAGTTTTGGGATTTGGTAGCCTTGTCGGAGGAACAGAGAAAAGAATTATTTGCCGGCCGCGGTGGCCGAGGAGACTGAGGCGCTCCAGTCACGGTCTGCACGGCCACTACGGTCGGGGGTTCGAATCCCCCCTCGGGCATGGATATTTGTGCCGTCCTAGTTCGTAAGTAGTTCATAAGTAGTTAGTAAGTTTAGGGACTGATGACCCCGTAGTTAAGTCCCATAAGCTTAAAAAAAAAAAAAATTATTTGGAGTACTGAAACGATATGCTGGTTTGTTTTCAAAGCATCCTGGTTTCATGAAGGGATGTGTTTGTAAAATTAAGGTGAAGGAACACGAACCTTTTCGCAGTAAAGCATACGTCATACCTTTAGCGAAACGACCAGCAGTTGATGCAGAAATCAAGAGTATGTTAGATAATCAAATTATTGAACGTTCAGACAGTGAATATTCGATTCCCATCCATGCCGTTGCAAAAAGCGATGGCACAGTGAGGCTTGTTTTAGATTCCAGAGCAATAAACAGCATCATTTTACCACAACGTGATCAACCTGAAAGTTCAGAATGTTTATTACAAAGGTTTAGAGGAGTTAAATATTTAAGTAGACTTGACTTGACAAGTAGCTACTGGCAACCTAATCATTGTTGAGATTAAAGTGTAGGCCCAAAACTAAGAAGAGAAAACTTTATTCAAATTAAATATTATACATTAAATGCATATCTTCTCCACCAATTTTTTGACTAGGGCAGTTAGACCCCAGGTAACAGCAAACTGACGGGAGGAGGGGAGGTTGCAAGTTCCAGGATCCAGTTCTTTGTGCCTGGTCCAAAGCGTTTGATCAGCTCAGTGCACATGTCATCCACCGTAGCTGCTTTGCCGTTTCTCATATTGTTGAGACCCTTATTGAGCTCCTTCATTGTAAAGAGTTGTTATTATTTATTTATTTATTTATTTATTATTTGGCATGCCCCATTATATAGTAATATTACATGTTTGATGGTTCGATTCAGACGGTTACATCAGGTACTTTTACACAAGTACGGTACATAAGTTGTCAGGGTTTACAAAGAAACAAACGATTTTATACATCCGGAAATCTTATTGAATTACAAAAATTGTAAAAGGTTGTAGTGAATTTATGTACCAAATCACATTTACTGACGGGCAATCCTCCTTCATTGGCAGCTATTTTTTTTCCCTGAGATGGTCCCTCTCTTTCAATAAACTGCAGCAGTCAAAAGCACGTGGTCAATAGTTTGGACAGCTCTGTTACATGTGCACGTTCCGGCTTCAATTATTTTGAACCGCTGATAATAGGCTTTCTGTTTCCCATGACCTGTTAAAATAGCTGTAAAATTCGGAGATATTAGGAGTTTAATCATTAAACGTTGTTGGATGGTAGGAAAATATGGTTTAGTGATTCCCCCGCTTTTTGTTCTTTGCCACTAAATTTCCCATTTGTTCCTAAACTCTTCTCGAAGATTCTCCTTTACGGCACTTGTAGGTATTTTGTTGTAGCGTATTGATTGTCGTGATCGAGCTGCTCTTTTAGCAAGGTGTCAGCTAGTTCATTTCCCCATATCCCATTCTAGATGCACCAGCCAGTTGTGTGTCTGCAACCTTCTGGTTTTACATCTTATTTCTTAAATCAAGAAGTTGTGGTTCTTCGGATTTCCCAAAGAGTCCACAGTAATCCTGCTGTCGGTGTGAATTACTGCAATTGTATCAGTATTCGAGAGATTGTTTATGAACTCAAGAGCACTGAGAATGGCAAATTATTCTAGTTGATTGTTTGAGCATTCATTAGACAGTTTTAGCTGTATGTGGTAAATAAGCTTCTTATTAACAAATATTGCTATACCCGAACCCACTCCGTCGTCTCACTTGCTTCCATCTGTGTATACTTCCACAGCGTAGCTTTTGCTTGCGTCCTTTTCAAAAATCAAATGTTTGTATAGTCTATGGGACTTAACTACGGGGTCATAGTCCCTAAACTTACAAACTACTTATGAACTACTTACGAACTAGGACGGCACAAATATCTATGCCCGAGGGGGAATTCGAACCCCCGACCTAGTGGCCGTGCAGACTGTGACTGGAGCGCCTTAGTCCCCTCTGCCACCGCGGCCGGGTGCGTCCTTTTCAGTCATCTTCTTAAAGTCTGCCGGGTGTGCCCAGCTTCTGTACTCTAGGGCGATGTCGATTTCTGTCTGGCGTCTTTAGTTTTGACCAGTTTATAATATTTGGCTATTTCCTGTATCTTAAGAGTCATGGGCATGAGACCTGGTAAAACACAGAGTGCTTCACTGGATGTCGTTCTGTAAGCTTGGACTATTTTTAAATTGATTAACCGTTGGACTCTATTAATTTTGGTGCGGTTGCATTGTCGCTGCAGTGCGTCTATCCACATCGGTAAGCTGTACAATAATATAGGCAGTATGTTGGAAACCTATTAGTTTTTGATTGTTTGATATTCATATCATCCGTGCCTGAGATACAAGGCAGGGTCGATCCCATTATCGATCACTGCTGGGGTGCTATTCTGATATTGGAGAGCCTCGGCAACGTTGATACGTATTTATATAGAGGGACATGAGGCAGAAAGTAAGCAGGAGGTCCCGGGTTCGAATCCCGGCAGTGACTGAAATTTTAATTTAGCGCCTCTCCTTCAGATTTATATATTAAACTAGCTGCTAAACCCGGCATCTCCTTGGTACATATGCATTTTTTCAGTCTTACATTAGAAACGCAAATAAACATTAGGCATGTAAGCATGAAAACAGCTTAGAAATTATGAAACAGTAAAACCATGAAATGTGCATAATTTACATAATTAAAAGTGCAGTATCCAAAGACAGAAAAATAGTAATAAGATATAAAATTATGAGTAACATTATTTTGATTCAAATCCTGTCTATAAACAAAATTTCTTGTAACCTGTCCAGGAGCTAGTATGAATAAATTCGATGGTGAGTCCACACTTGAGCAGACGACATAGAGTTGCCCATCTGACAAACAAGGAGATGTCAAATCCACTCCGTAGTATTTGACATATTGTGCATGTCATTTGTTAATCGTAATAGAAAATGCAAGTCCAACTAGAAACTGAAAAAAGTACATCTGTCGTAATAAGTGGCATTCGTGAGATCTACAAGTTTCATTCTCTCCCTTTCCTTGTAAGATGATTGTGTGATGTCATGGTTTCGTTTGTGTCGTCATATCTCTTATCTTAGTCCATCTCATTCTCCCCTTTCTGTCCGTCGGCTCTACTATACTATCTACCCAATTAAGTTTCGTTTTCATGCAGCTCAATACTTATGACATCTTATATTCTTGATTATGTGTCCTACAATAATATAATTTTCCAGACTTGTAAGCGTGTAATATTAGGAAACGGTCTGCAATAAATAAATAGTGGATGAATGGACAATCGTAAATCACAGGTCGCGTGATGGGAAATTATTTGTGATTCATTCTTGACGATGTCATATCTCTTGAACTATGTGTAGTAGGTAGTTTCAACCCCACAGCGATTATCAGATGGCAAGCAATATGTGTAGCAAGCTTAATTGAAATAGGCCCATTATTGTAGGAGGATATGTTGGGGGTTGGGTTGTTTGGTTGGGATAGGGGGACTAAACTACTGAGGTTATCAGTCTCCGGTAGGGAGGGGAAGGAGTGAGGATAGAAAAGGAGGGGAGGGGGAAAGGAAATGCAGTCCGGGAAGGAAAGAAGGTAGGAAGACTGCATTAGCTAGGGACCCGTGCTCGCCACCTACGTACTCACGAAAGAACCGTGAGCCCCCTAGGGGGTGGATATGTTAAAAAATAGCACATGACGTACTAGTTATTCGGAAATTTCATTGTTTATGACGTCGTATCAGCCGGCCGCGGTGGCCGAGGTGACTGAGGCGCTCCAGTCACGGTCAGCACGGCCACTACGGTCGGGGGTTCGAATCCCCCCTCGGGCATGGATATTTGTGTCGTCCTAGTTCGTAAGTAGTTCATAAGTAGTTTGTAAGTTTAGGGACTGATGACCCCGTAGTTAAGTCCCATAAGCTTAACAAACATTTGAACATTTGATTTGAACGTCGTATCAGCTGAAATATGTGTCGTATTGTGATATAAATTTGAAGGTAGTAGTATATGTGGTTAATGTCTGCATAATATGTCGTGAATGGAGCTAGTGGTAAGAACGTAATGAATAGAAACATCATGCGTGATGATGCGGTTTTTCATGAACCATATTGTCTATGATTTCATATCTCATGAACCATGTGTCAAAATGTGATATAATATCGAAGGAACATTCTGTGGTATATATGTGTACTGTCCGTGAAATGTTTCGCGGATACAATTTATAGTGTAGAAGTAATAACTTGTAACTTCTTGCCAAAATGCCTTAGCTGTACACTCATGAATATCGGAAAAGTAGCAAGCCATAAACTTTTTTTTTCCTTTCATCAATTTGTTGGGGTTGTCAGCGAGAAAAAATCCGTAAAGATTTGAAATTATGTTCAAAGTTTCTCCCATGCCGCTAAGTGCACTCATTTTCAAATAGTTGACGAATAAAATCACGCTATTGCGCGCCACAAGTGGGGCAGTTTTCATTGTTTATGACGTGATATCGTATGAACTACGTATCGTTGGTGGTTTTTGATGCCATAGTAAATGATTCCTGACTTTCAAGGATATTTGTACGAAATTTGATTGAAATCAGTCCATTAATTTAGGAGTAGATGCAGAATAGACCGCATGATGCCGTCGTTTTTCACGACTGTTATTGTTCATGACGTCAAAACTCTTTACGTATGGGTCGTAGGTAGTTCGTTTCCCGACAGCGACTTTGCCTGTTTGTAAGGAACATGTGTACCAAGTTTGGCTGAAATCAGTTCAGAAGTTTAAGAGGAGATGTGGAACATACATACACAAATATCCACATAGAAACATACAGCCTATTTTATAAGATGTATAGTTTCAACGAGCTACAATTTTAAAATCAGTTGATACCTTATGGTTGAAACACAGACAGAAAGTCTGAAAAGGGACGAAATGTACCACAATGAGTCACAACTTCAAATAAATGTGCATCTGCGACGGTGAAGAATCTCAATATATATAAAAACTGAAGTGTTTGTCCCTATATTTCACTCTAGTCATACGTACACATAGCAAACGATAGTGTTTGTATGTGGTAGTAGGTATCAGTCTCCAAACGTTCAAATGTTTGTAGAACTTATGGGACTTAACTACGGGGTCATCAGTTCCTAAGCTTACAAACTACTTATGAACAAACTAAGACTAAGGACGGCACAAATATCTATGCCCGTGGGGTGAATCGAGCCCCCGACCGCAGTGGCCGTGCAGACCGTGACTGGAGCGCCTCAGTCCCCTCGGCCACCGCGGTCGGCTATCAGTCTCCCATTGTGCACTATGGTGGTAGATGGTTGATAACGATAAGGAGGTGGAAGATATGGAAGTTCAAAGCTACAGCCTTTTCTAAAATCCTACGTTTGAGTGTCAATATTTTGCTCTTCAGCAAAAACTACACAATGGAGACAAACGATCTCTCTGTGTTATTGTCGTAGGAAGTCTCCTGTTGTATACTATAGCAGCTCCACGTCGATAGCTATAATAGGGTGGAAGATACAGTGGTTGAAAGTCGTCAGCTTATATAAAATTCGATCTGAGGACCAGCGATGACGTTTTACACTATAATAACAAAGAGTTTATATACAGTGAAACGTGATGCACATCCTTCGGTTGTTTTTCTGCAAAAAGCGTACGAATAAAGATAAATAAGTGCATAAAACGACCAAGAAAGATGGCAAAGCGTAAGAAAGAAATTTCGCGTTCTCGAACTGTTTCTAAAAGACAGAAAACGCCGGTGGAAAGTGAATACAAACTTTTTTTTTTTTAATACATTGCTATCCAGGCAATTTTGAAGCAATAAATACAAAACTTCGGATTTAGATTTTCGATTGTAATTTTAAAAACACGTTTCGATATTTTTGGAAATTCAACCATTAAGCGGGTGAAATAAAAGAAAATCTTTAAAGGGTGCTACTGAGACTATTTTGATGATAGAAGTGCAAACCTATTCATTTGGAACCATGGATAGAATTAAAAAAAAAAAAATAGTATTTCGTGATGTGAAATTTGAAATTTTCCCGGCGAATCAAATGTTCATAAAGATTTCGGGTTTGCAGCCGGTCGTCGTGAACTTCATTCCACGATATTTCAACTGGACACCTGTCAGTCATCTTCAGGTGAGCCAGCAAGGACTGTTTCGTGATGTTTTGGATTCTACAATCAGTGGTGAAATAGGAGGTCGCATGTTGTATCAAATTACTTGATTAGGAAAGCATTTATAAAGCTAAATTATGAAATTTTATATTCAGAAGTAAGAACAATCAATGCATGTCATCCTGTCTACGTGTGCGAAGCAGCGGGAATTAAGCTGGGCGGGCCGCGGTGGCCGAGGGGACTGAGGCGTTCCAGTCACGGTCTGCACGGCCACTACGGTCGGGGGTTCGAATCCCCCTCGGGCATGGATATTTGTGCCGTCCTTAACCTTAGCTAGTTCATAAGTAGTTTGTAAGCTTAGGGACTGATGACGCCATAGTTAAGTCCCATCAGTTAAAAAATAAAAAAAATAAATAAAAGCTGGTATAAAAGTACAAATATTTAGATTCAAGATGACTTCCGTGTTCGGTGCGGTGCACACCGTAAAAGACAGACCACCTAAGCCATAACGATTACGTTTCCCATTTTCTGCCTAGTTTTTTAAATAACAAGGTTTACTGCGACTTTCGACTCACCCTGTATGTTGGTGTTCTGCGGTGCTGCCCTCCTATGCCGCTTGTTTTTTGTATCCGTCTTTAATTCACTTCCTGCTAGCAGCTGCCCCACAGCGAGAAGTCTCGCTTTTCTGCCGCGAAAAGAAAGGTTAAAACGTATCGTAAATTAGCCTTCGGCTCGTCATTCGGCGGCACGCAAGTGGCGCAGGAAGCTTTTAGAAAAGCTGAAAGAAAGTTGCGCGGCACGCGAAGTCGCGCGCCGGAGCTAATTCTGGCGCCAGGGGACGCAGAAATGGAAACCGCGCCTCGCCTTTTGTGTGGCCAGCTTTGGGTTACGGCTCGCCACTTTACGAGCCGGGCCACGCCACAGACGAACAGTCGCTGCTGATGACCGTCCCAGCGGACGCCGTAAACACGGCACGGTTCCGGGTAGGCTGTCAGCTGCCTGGGTAGCCTTCTTATCATCCACGCTAAGACGAGCGTTTTGTCATCGTGACGTAGTTGTGACGTAAATAAGTGTGTATCGACCATCTGAACTTTGTAGTCGTTCAGCTAACCAGAAATCTAAACGTAAATGCACTGTTCAACTGCCTACTAGGTAAATATTTTATTACTGACGCTGCACTTTAGAGTGCATTCATAACGCGTAGGCTTTCACGGCCGGCGTCTTCTACATCTACATCTACATCGATACTCTGCAAATCACATTTAAGTGCCTGGCAGAGGGTTCATTAACCACCTTCATAACTTTTCTCTACCGTTCCTTTCTCTAATAGCGCGCGGGAAGAAAGAACACCTAAATCGTTCCGTTTTCGATCTGATTTCTCTTATTTTATTGGGATGGTCATGTCTCCCTAAGTAGGTGGGTGCTAGCAAAATATTTTCACATTCAGAACTAAAAGTCGGTGATTGAAACTTCGCAAACAGATCACGCCGCAATGAATAACGTCTTTCTTTTAATGATTTCCACCCCAATTCGTGCAACATTTCCGTGACGCTCCCCCACCCCTCCCCGTAACGTGATAAAACAAAACAAGCTGCCCTTCTCTGAACCTTCTCAATATCTTCCGTCAGTCCCACCTGGTGAGGGTCCCACAAGGGGCAACAGTACTCCAAGAGAGGACGCACAAGTGTGATGTAGGCAGTCTCTTTGGTGGAGCTGGTGCATCGTCTAAGCGTTCTGGAAATGAAACGTAACCTTTGGTTCGCCTTCCCCACAATATTTTCTATGTGTTCTCTCCAGTCAAAGTTGTTCGTAATTATAACTCCTAGGTATTTGGTAGAATTTACGACCTTAAGGTTTGACTGATTTATCGCGTAATTGAAGTTCAGCGGATTTCTTTTAGTGGTCATGTGTATTACTTCACACTTTTCTTTATTTAGTGTCAATTGCCAATTTTCGCACCAAGTAGAAATTTTGTCTAAATCGCTTTGCAGTTGCTTTTGATCCTCTGTTGACTTCACTAACCGATAAACGACAGCATCATCCGCGAACAGTTTAAGGGAGCTATTCAGATTATCTCCTAAATCGTTTATAAACACGAGGAAGAGTAGGGGACCAATAACGCTTCCCTGTGGAACGCCAGATATCACTTCTGTTTTACTCGATGACTTACCGTCAATTACAACGAACTGTGTCCTTTCTGATAGGAAATCGTGAATCCAATCGCACAATTGGGGAGATATTCCATAAGCA
Organism: Locusta migratoria; assembly: GCA_026315105.1. Taxonomy (NCBI): domain Eukaryota; kingdom Metazoa; phylum Arthropoda; class Insecta; order Orthoptera; family Acrididae; genus Locusta; species Locusta migratoria. Next base: position 269,473,978 of record CM048750.1, read on the forward strand.
CGCAATTTCATTAGAAGCCGCTTGTGGGGTACAGTATCAAAAGCCTTCCGGAAATCCAGAAATATGGAAGCGATTTGAGATCCCTTGTCGATGGCACTTAACACTTCATGTGAATAAAGGGCAAGCTGTGTTTCGCAAGAGCGATACTTTCTGAATCCGTGCTGACTATTGGTTAATAGGTCGTTCTCTTCGAGGTAGTACATAATATTCGAACAAAGTATATGTTCCAAAAACCTACTGCAAATCGACGTCAATGAGATAGGCCTGTAATTTTTGGGTCTTCAGTAATTAAAACTTCCGGGCTGAGAGACCGTGGTCGAACAGTAGAAATTTCTTCCCCTGACGTTTCGTTGCCGGCTGCTGGCAACATATTCTGAGGTGAGTCGACGACTGGCTGCAAGGACTTTTTTTTTTTTTTTTTTTTTTTTGCACTTTTCATTCCCTCCTCTTATGGAGGAGGGCGGGCTGTTTGAGGGCTTGCTTTGCCCTTTTCAGCCATTGGGATTTAAGGTAATTCTGTTGTGGCTCAATTTATTAACCGGCCGCGGTGGCCGAGGGGACTGAGGCGCTTCAGTCACGGTCTGCACGGCCACTACGGTCGGGGGTTCGAATCCCCCCTCGGGCATGGATATTTGTGCCGTCCTAGTTCGTAAGTAGTTCATAAGTAGTTTGTAAGTTTAGGGACTGATGACCCCGTAGTTAAGTCCCATAAGATTTACAAACATTTGAACATTCAATTTATTATTTTTCTTGCAAGGGATAATGCTAGGGGGGAGATTTGTCCCAATTGGGAATATTCCGTGGGCATGGGGACAGCTCTGGTATTCACCTTACAGCCAACAGGGAACCACGGAAACCTGGGCCAGAGCTGTTTTGTCTTCTTCTTCTTCTTCTCATGGTTTGTTCTGCTAGTATTGCCGGGGTAACCGTTTGTTGGGCCTCTCTTGGCGTTTTCTCTCTAGTTCTTCTAGTCTTCTCTTTCCTTGAGCTAGTTTTTACATCTCTATCTGCCAGTATACTGGCGGGAAGGTGTACGCGTAGCCTGGGTTTCTGTGCTCCCAGTTGGACTTTATGTCGTCTAGTCGCGATTGCTTGGTTAGCTTCTCGCGGTCGAAGGGATCCATGACCTTGTCCGTGGAGATCCTGCTCATATAGAGGGCGCCACCACTCGTCACGTGATGTCAACAGTAAAACTATCTCTGGCTGGCGTCATTACTCTCGATCAAAGGTAATAGATTGTCACATCTTTTATACAAAGTAGACTGCCATATCTTGTCTAACTTCAAGCCTTCTTCCTTCCTGTTAAAATTATTGCGGTGTTTAAAAATCTCTATAGCCTCTCTATTCATACGTGCATAATAATGCGATGTCTTAGCTAGCACGCTTGTCTCACCAAATTTTATTTTGTTTGTTTTCAAACTGGCTCACAGATCTTAGCTTATTTGCAACAGGAACTCGATCATTTACGAACCTCATTTCAGAAAAACGGGTACAGTGACAAGGAGATAGATCGAGCACTCCAGCCCAGAAGACAAATGTGTGATAACGTCCAACAACAACAACCTTTGTCGGGGAAAGTTTTTCTCCCATTCATCCACAATATCACGGACCACATTGGGAAAGTACTGGTCAAGTTTAGAGTCGAAACAATGTTCAAACCCACCAAAAAGCTCAGTGAATACTTACGATCAACGAAAGATGCGCGACACCCTTTGGCTACTCCGGGTGTGTATAAGATTCCATGTAGTTGTGGGAAGGTTTATATTGGAACAACTAAAAGATGTATCAATACTCGCCTAACGGAACACAAGAGGAACTGTCGACTGGGACACACGGACAAATCGGCCGTAGCAGAACATATTTTTGAAAACGGTGACCACAAAATAAAATTTAGTGAGACAAGCGTGCTAGCTAAGACATCGCATTATTATGCACGTATGAACAGAGAGGCTATAGAGATTTTTAAACACCGCAATAATTTTATCAGGAAGGAAGAAGGCTTGTAGTTAGACAAGATATGGCGGTCTACTTTGTACCAAATATGTGACTATCGATTACCTTCGATCGAGAGTAATGACGCCAGCCAGAGGTAGTTTTACTGTTGACATCACGTTACGAGTGGTGGCACCCTCTATGCCCTCTATATAAGCAGGATCTCCACGGCCCAGCAGCCAGTCGTCGACTCACCTCAGAAGTTGCCCGCAGCGGGCAACGAAACGTCAGGGGAAGAAATTTCTACTGTTCGACCACGGCCTCTCAGCCCGGAAGTTTTAATTACTTTAGAGTGCAAGTTCGGAGTTTATTAGATCTGATGATGGCAGATGCCGAAACGTCGTAATCATTAAATATAATTTTAGCGATCTAGACGGTTTTTATTCTCGTTGCTTCTCCTAGCTGCCCTTATTATTATTATTATTATTAAATGTTAAATTCCTTACTCGCTTGTTGTCCAGAAGCCGAAGACCTCTGATAGTGTTGATACCAGGAACAATTCCAAGGCTTTCCCTGACGTTTACTTACTTACTTACTCCTTACTCGGCCTGCTGGTCGATCTTCGCCAACTCTTGTTTGTTGGCTGCCTTGGCTCTCCATCTTCTGTCCCCCATCCTTCTCAGATTTTAAGAATTTATGACGTCATGAACAATAACAGTCGTGAAAAACGACCGTATCATTCGATCGTATTCTGCATCTACTCCCAAATTAATGAACTGATTTCAATAAAATTTGGTACAAATATTCTTGACGGTCACGAATCATTTGCTATGGTACCAAAAACCACCAATGATACATAGTTGATACGATATCGCGTCATATACAATGAAAACTGACCCATTTTTGGCGCGCAATAGCGTGATTTTATTCGTCAACTATTTGAAAATGACAGCACTTAACGGCATGGGAGAAACTTTGAACATAATTTCAAATCTTTACGATTTCTCGCTGACAACCCCAACAAATTGATGAAAGAAAAAAAAGTTTGTGGCTTGCTACTTTTCCGATGTGTGTACAGCTAAGACATTTGGAGAGACGCTACAACTTATTACTTTTACACTATAAATTGTATCCGCGAGACATTTCAAGGATCACGGACAATACACATACATAGCACTAAATGTTCTTTCGATATTGTATCACATTTTGACATATGGCTCATGAGATATGAAATCATACACTGTCTAGCCATCTGGTCCTTGGTCTACCCTCATCCGGCGTCCACCTGGCTATCCTTTGAAAACTTTCTTGACTGTACTATTCTCTGCCATTCTTTCTACGTGTCCCAACCAACGAAGTCTATTACTCTTTATTTCTGTCTCAATATCTGGTTTGTTGTACAACTCTCTGATCTCATTATTGCTTCTAATTGGCCAAAAACCCCTATCATTCACTGGTCCATAGATTTTTCTAAGTATCTTCCTTTCTCACCTCAGCAACAACTCCTCGTCACTTTGCGTCATAATCCAAGTCTCCAAACCATTCATCACCTCATGTCTCACTACTGTACGATACACAGTCATCTTCAGGTTCCTACTAAGGTTTCTCGCTTTGAATACTTTAATCAGTGCAAAGTAACTCCTATTACCAGCTGCAATCCTTGCACGTATTTCCTCTCTCATTACTCTCGTTACCCAAGATATTTAAATCTCTCACAGCGTTCATATTCTTTTCCGTTCAAAGCAATGCTTCTTTCTTCTTCACCATACCCCTTCCTGGACGTTAACATAGTCTTTGACTGATTAATCATCAAACCCATCTCCAGTACATAGATTTCTAATTTTTCAAGTTTCTCCTCCATGTCCTGTTTCCTCCTTGATAACAAATCAATATCATCTGCATAGGCGAGCTCCTGCGTCACTCTGTTAAATAATGTTCACCCAGTGTTGTTGCTTTGGGTCTTTCTCATTGTCCTCTCTAAGGCACAATGAAATCCTGTCTCGTAATCTTGCAGAAAAACCGAAGAAATTCTGGTCATCTGAGAAGTACACTAGCGGCAAAACACAAACAATACATTCACTACGCGATAGCAATGGTAATACTACCGATGACAGTACTGCTAAGGCAGAATTACTAAACACAGCTTTCCGTAATTCGTTCACCAAAGAAGACGAAGTGAACACTCCAGTATTCAATACAAGAACAGCTGCCAGCATGCGAAACTTAGAAGTAGATGTTCCTGGAGTAGTAAAACGACTTAAGTCGCTAAACAAAAATAAATCTTCCGGGCCAACTAGATTCTTCTCAGAGTATGCTGATGCAATAGCTCCGTACTTAGCTATAATTTACAACCGATCACTCAGCGAAAGATCCGTACCCAAAGACTGGAAAGTTGCCCAAATTACTCCAATATTCAAGAAAGGCAATATGAGTGATCCCCAAAATTACAGGCCTATCTCATTTACGTCGATTTGCAGTAGGATTTTGGAACATATACTTTGTTCGAATATTATGTACTACCTCGAAGAGAACGACCTATTAACCAATAGTCAGCACGGATTCAGAAAGTATCGCTCTTGCGAAACACAGCTTGCCCTTTATTCACATCAAGTGTTAAGTGCCATCGACAAGGGATCTCAAATCGATTCAATATTTCTGGATTTCCGGAAGGCTTTTGATACTGTACCCCACAAGCGGCTTCTTATGAAATTGCGTGCTTATGGAATATCTCCCCAATTGTGCGATTGGATTCACGATTTTCTATCAGAAAGAACACAGTTCGTTGTAATTGACGGTAAATCATCGAGTAAAACAGAAGTGACATCTGGCGTTCCACAGGGAAGGTCCCCTACTCTTCCTCGTGTTTATAAACAATTTAGGAGACAATCTGAATAGCTCCCTTAGACTGTTCGCGGATGATGCTGTCGTTTATCGGTTAGTGAATTCAACAGAGGATCAAAAGCATCTGCAAAGCGATTTAGACAAAATTTCTGCATGGAGCGAAAATTGGCAATTGACACTAAATAAAGAGAAGTGAGAAGTAATGCACATGACAACTAAAATAAATCCGCTGAACTTCAATTACGCGATAAATCAGTCAAACCTTAAGGTCGCAGATCCTACCAAATACCTAAGAGTTATAATTACGAACAACTTTGACTGGAGAGAACACATAGAAAATATTGTGGGAAAGGCGGACCAAAGGTTACGTTTCATTGGCAGAACGCTTCGAAGATGCACCAGCTCCACTAAAGAGACTGCCTACATTACACTTGTGTGTCCTCTCCTCTAGTACTGTTGCCCCTTGTGGGACCCTCACCAGGTGGGACTGACGGAAGATATTGAGAAGGTTCAGAGAAGGGCAGCTCGTTTTGTTTTATCACGTTACGGGGGGGAAAGCCTCACGGAAATGTTGCACGAATTGGGGTGGAAATCATTAAAAGAAAGACGTTATTCATTGCGGCGTGATCTGTTTGCGAAGTTTCAATCACCGACTTTTAGTTCTGAATGTGAAAATATTTTCCTAGCACCCACCTACTTAGGGAGACATGACCATCCCAATAAAATAAGAGAAATAAGATCGAAAACGGAACGATTTAGGTGTTCTTTCTTCCCGCGCGCTATTAGAGAATGGAACGGTAGAGAAAAGTTATGAAAGTGGTTAATGAACCCTCTGCCAGGCACTTGAATGTGATTTGCAGAGTATCTATCTAGATAGATAGAAGTAGAATAGTGGAGAGCACATCACCCTACCGCAATCCTTGACTGACTTCAAATGCCTTCGATAAAGTATCGTCAACCTTTACTTTGCTCAATGTAGTCCCCTGACCTTTAGCCTACCGATATGACCATCACTGAGTGAAAAACACACAATCTCTGACTCCCCGTTTCAAAGCGTTTATGCCAACAAGCACATTGTTATGTCTATGAGTCCACATAAAGTTGTTGAACGACTCGTTTCGATTCTGGGTACTACCATGAAAACCAACATAAAGATCAAAATTCTACAACTGAAGAACGAAATCCACAGCTTTCTATATATAATATTTTCGGAAATGTGAAGATTACAATGTTTAATCATCGCAAGTTGGGTAATTTTCCTGAGCGCTACTTCCTATTAGAATTTCTCAACAAATTTTGCACCATTTCAAGCAGAAAACATGAAATTACTTTATAAGCTTAAAAACAGAAAATATGCTTTTTTTTACCATTTTGCGGCATTTCAACTCCCCTTAACAGAAACTGAGGTCAGTAGTGCCAAAAGTGGCCTACCATGAAATATATTAGTCTGAGTTTGATTAGACCTCAGTTTCCTGGAGATTTTATTATTATTATTATTATTATTATTATTATTATTATTATTATTATTATTATTAATCTATCGGACCAAACTGCGTGGACATCAGGCTGTAGCTTACAAACTACTTAAACCTAGGTAAACTAACCTACGGAGAAACACACACGCCCATACCCCAGGGAGGACTCGAACCTCCACGGCGAGCAACTGCGCGCTCCGCACCTGGAGATTTACACAGAGTTTTGTGTCCCTGATTACCGCCTGTAGCTTGTATTCCTTTCGGGGTAGAGTTTGCAAGCTGACTATGCGAAATTCGCCATCAGTTACATCTATCGACGTAAGCCGTTGTAATTACGAAGTGCCCTACACACTCCCTCTCTAGACAGCAGAAAAGTCCAATTCTTGCAGCAACTAACCACATTTATCAAATAAACAATGTTCAGAAGCATATTTTGTATTGATATCTATTAAAGACTGAAGTAGAAGCATTGAATTAAAATTTATGTCGCGGCTGAGATTCGAACCTGGGACCTTCTGCTTACTAGGCAAACAGCTTTTGATATCTATGTATACAGTTCTTGTCAATTACATTTTGATTTTGCTCAGTATTTTCCCCTATGGTGAAACGTTCTTGGGTATGTCGTACCCTATAATACAAAACGGTGGTTGGTTGTAAAGACCTGAACGTAAGTATGTTTAATGACGTTGCCGCGGTGGATTAGCCGAGCGGTCTAAAGCGCCTCGCTGCGGAGCGCGCGGTTGCTCGCCGTCGGAGGTTCGCGATCTCGCTGGGGCATAGGTGTGTGTGTTGTCCTTAGGTTGGTTTACCTTAGTTTAAGTAGTTTGTAAGCTACGGACTGATGACCACGCAGTTTGGTCCGACATATTTACAAACATTCTAATGACGTCTAACATGTTAACTAACTATAGTGACCGAAGGTCGGACTGGGTCGGGAGCGACTAGCGACGACCGACCGATCAAGCGTCGCCGCTAACGAGAAACACTCCACGAAACCACAGAAACGACAAATAATGACAACGACTAATCGAAAACAAAGATCAAAACGCAAGCCAGTCGGAATCGTGACAGAGCGGAGTACGAAGCCTGATAACCACCGAATATCGAAGGTAAACGGAGCGCAGTCAACACAAGACTGAGGAGCGAGCTTTTTTTTTTTTTTTGTTTTTTTTTTTTTTTCTTTATTGTATTTCTACACCAGCGATTACACCAGTAGGCTGGCAGCAGCTCCAGAGGCTGCTCTTCAGCCGAGAGAATAAAATACATTGATGAGAGGAAATTTAAAATGCATGACAGGCGAAAAATCAACGGAGGAACAATGACACATACATGGCGACAATTGGAGGTACAAACAGTTGACAGGTGAACAAAAACCGGATGTAGTCAGTTAAAAACGAGGAGCCACGGTGACTTAAAAAGCACACGTTGGACGACAAGAACACAGGACGGCGAGTACACGGAGACACTAAGTAAAATACACGGTGCGACGCTTGTCTGGTTGCGGTGGACGCAGTTAAAAAACACACACTTCACTGTAGCACAATACACAACACTTGACGTAGCACTTGTAAAACTGTCGGTCCAGGACCCCGATAAAAAGGGGGCGGAGCAAAGTGTGGGGGAGAGGGGAGAAAAAAAACGGCGGTGAAGAAAAGGGGGGCGGCAGGGAAGAGCCGTAGGGACTCCAGGGCAGGGAGGGGGGTAGCCAAGCGGGGGAGCGGAAGGGGAGGGAGGAGAGGGGGCACTTTATCTATGGGTGGGGGATCAGAGCTGGTAGGACGGGTAGATGTCGGAACGGAGGACGTCATCAGGAAGGGGGAGGCGGCGGAAATTACCCTGGGAGAGGACATGGAGGGTGTGGAGATGAAGGGAAGGGGGTATAACGCGGTAGAGGCGTGGCAGAGGCCCAGGGTTGGTAAGGATGGGGTGGACCAGGGGGTTGCGGGAGTCAATTTTACGGGTGGTATAGAGGATACGGATACGCTGGAGATATTCGAGGAGGTGGGGAAACGGGATCAGGTCATACAGGATCCGCGTGGGGGACGGGAGCCGGATGCGGTAGGCGAGGCGGAGGGCGTGGCGCTCGAGGACTTGGAGGGTTTTATAGTAGGATGTGGGGGCGGAGATCCAGGCAGGATGGAAGCTGCAAAGGACAGGACGCATGAGGGACCGGTAGGTGTAGAGAATGGTGGAGGGGCTGAGACCCCACGTCCGGCCGGTGAGGAGTTTGAGGAGGTTAAGGCGGGAGAGGGCTTTCTGTCGGACAGTGCGGAGGTGGGGGGTCCAGGAGAGGTTACGGTCGAGGGTTAGGCCAAGGTACTTCAGGGTGGGGGTGTGGCGGATAGGGCGGTTGTGGAGGGTGAGGTAGAAATCATGGAGACGGAAGGAGCGGGTGGTACGACCTATGATAATTGCCTGGGATTTGTCAGGATTGACGGAGAGGAGCGAGCTGTGGCTCCGGGCCCTATATAATGCGGCTCTCTGCGCAGATGACCGGCGCGGTAGGCGCGCCACGGCGTGCAGCGCTCTAGTGGCGATGGCAGCGCTAGTAGGTTGTGCGCGACGCCTAACGGCTGCTGTCATAGTCGATGTGGTATGGCGGGCTCTCAAACATATCGTTCCGGGATACCAGACTAACTTATGCGATTAAATTGGTGCTTTTCTTCCTTCACATTGAAAAAACTGCTCCGTTTCATCGCAGTGTTGTTTTCTGTAGTTGAAGAAGTGACAGGCACTTTTTGGATTACTTATTACATGTACTGAGAGCAATATAGAGTGATTCAAAATGTTCAAATGTTTGTATAGTCTATGGGACTTAACTATGGGGTTATCAGTCCCTAAACTTACAAACTACTTATGAACTAGGACGGCACAAATATCCATGCCCGAGGGGGGATTCGAACCCCCGACCGTAGTGGCCGTGCAGACCGTGACTGGAGCGCCTTAGTCTCCTCGGCCACCGCGGCCGGCATAGAGTGATTCACCATACACAACATACAAAACGTGTTTCCCACATATGATACAAAGCTGGTGTTTTACTATCGCAACGGTATCAAAGATACAGAGATATGTACATTGATTTGAACTTGATGTTGTTTTACAAAGAAGAAACATAAAATCATATTACATAGAATAAATGGAATGCATACGAGGGTTGGAACTTAAGTAGTGGCAACTATTTATTCGCAACTGATACAGAACGTTACATGTTAATGTCCTTCAAAGTAGTCACTAGCGTTGTGAGAACCGCTTGCCAGCGATGTGGAAGGCATAGTATACCGTTAGCAGAGCCTGTTCTGTTGATGGTGCGAATGGAGCGGTCTACTGCCTGTAGAGTCTCTGAAACTGTTCTGAAGCGAACGCTACGAAGTGGTTGCTTCATCTTCGGAATCAAATCAAAGTCACAAGGACTTAAGTCCGGTACAGTACTTCCCAGTCCCATGGACCAAACAGAGCAGCCACAGCTAGCGCTGTATGCGCCCGCGCACTGTACTGCAAAATGATGGGTGTGTTGCGCAGGAAGTGTTGCCGCTTCTTTCGCAAAGCTGGTCGCAGGTGATGCTCCAAAAATGAACAGTAATACTGTGCACTGACGGTCTGTCATAGAGGAACGTAATACTATGGGCTAACACCGTCACAGTCGTACACGAGAATCACCATAACCTTCAGCACATTGGGGCTCTGACGCACTTTCGACTTTCGCGACGACCCATAATGACGCCATTCGTGGAATAGGCGTTTCAGTTTTGGCCAGTACTTGTTCCTATTTTCAAAACGTAATGACACCATTACGTTAGACCGTTCGCTCGCAGTTGACCGTGTTTCCCTCGATTGTGCGCACGCTGGTGACGTGGGACTGGCGAGTCCATTTGCTCGGAGGTGAGGTAGGTATGTCAACAACGTATGCTATCAGCGGCAATAGTTGAAAACATTGCGTAGTGTCTTCACAGCAGTGTTTCCACTATTTAAGTTCCAATCCTCGTATGCATTTTACATTCCGTCACATAAGTTATAAATTATCTGTCTTTACAAATTTGATAAAGAATTTCACTTAGTGACATGGTACAGGCTTTGCCATCTATGGAATTAGGTGAGGAATACCTAATGAAAACCACTGCCTGTACTAGGTCACTAGTAGGAAGAGAAAGGCTGCTTCTTTGATGCATCATAACATGAACATATGAAAACGAAAACTGAATTTTTATTTTTATTTCTTTATTTTTTATTTGGGACAGGGGGTCTAAACTGATAAGGTCATCATTCTCCTGGTGGGGATAGGAAAGGTAGGGGGAAGGGAAAGGAAATGCAGTCCAGGGAGCAAAGGAGGAATGAAGAAAAACAGCATTATTTTCAAGTTTGATTCCATTACTTGGAGTTGCTCCACGACCACACAATGATGAACTCACCAGATATAATTAGCAGCATTGGCCGTTAATGTTTTATTTTTTTATTTTAAAATCGATCTGTGGTTTTTTTAAATAAAACATTAACGGCCAATGCTGCTAATTACATCTGGTGAGTTCAAAACAGCATTAGCTCGGTGCCTCGTGCTCGCCACGCACATACTTATGAAAGAACATTGAGCCCCCTGGAGGCACACATCTTTAATCATCATTGTTAAATATGAAGAAGAATATCCCTCTTTGTTCTAGTTTTAAATTCATACAAATCTACAGGTTTATTCTGGTCTTAATAGTAATTTTACACTTTTTACCTGGAAACAATAGCAAGCTCGGTGTCTACAAAAAATTTCGTTGGTTGCATGGCACAGGGTACTTCACTTACTGACTGCAGCAAAATTAAGTTTTATTTCGATCTTGACGAAACTTTGCACATTTGACTTTAAAAACAAAATTGAGATCACTGTCTACCTAAAATTTCTTATCGTGAATGGCGGAGGGCACTTTACTTACAGACTTTGACACATACATACAGTTTCAGTACTGTTGTTGGTGTAGTCTTCAGTCCAGAGATTGGTTTGATGTAGTTCTCAGCCCAAATCTGCATAGAGCAAGCCTCTTCATCTCCTCATAAGAAGACAACCCACATCCATCTGCATTTGCTTACTATATTCATCTCTTATGATATTCATCTCGGGTATGCAGCCGGATACCGTCGTCAACTAGACACAATATTTCGGCAGACCAACTGACTGCCATCTTCAGGTGAAAGCGCTAATACACTACTCGCCGGAAACTGAGGCGAGTTAGTGTATTAGCGCTCTCACCTGAAGACGGCAGCCAGTTGGTCTGCCGAAATATCGTGTCTAGTTGTCGACGGTATCCGGCTGCATACCCGAGATGAATATTATCAGTTACTTCGCCGGAAAAGTCTACGCAACCATATATTCATCTCTTGGCCTCCCTCTTCGATTTTTACCCCACACACGTCCCTCCAATGCTAAAAGTTCATTCCTTGATGTTTAAGAATGTGTCTTTTAGTCTATTTTCTCCCCAGTTTTGTTCAGTACCTCCTGATTAGTTACGCGATCTACCCACCTAATCGTCAACATTCTTCTGTAGCACCACATTTCAAAAGCGTCTATCCTCATCCTGTCCATGTGACGTACTTGTTATACAAGGTGCGAAAAAAAAAAAAAGGATAAGGCCTGGTATATTGTGCAAGAAGACAAGCTGATCGGTTTTCTGGGAGGAACCTATATCTGCGTGCTGGAGAGCTTCAAGTCTGAGAAGGAACTGTTTTGAGCCGATCCGTTTTGGTGCCAGCATACTGAAGGTATGCAACCCTTCAGACATCTGTGTATTGCGGATGGACTTCCTGTCCTATTACCAGTCCTGCGCACGCGCTACAGTATTCCTGCTCACAGCCCTTGTGCCCGTCCTGAAGCGGACTTTGTGTGGTAAGCCAGTGCAGTAACGGTGTTGACAGCAGTGCGACATGTATCAATTCACAGCTGCAGAAACGACGGACACAGTTCTTGCATACGACAAAAGCGGATTGCAATGGGAGAGCTGTTGCACGATTGTATGCAGAACGTTTTCCAAATAGACATATCCCTCATCATTCCACGTTCGCCGCCATCGAAAGACGCCTACAACAAAACGGGAAGTTTCGCGTAGGTGTTTTCTGCCAGATGTTCGTTTTTGTACAGTAAATTAGGAACACCTTGTGTTTGGTACCTGCAAATACTACCCCCAGTGCACTGTTTGTAATCTGATAGGTGCTGGTAAATGATATGCCTTTCGCGCTCGATTCGATCATTTCTGTTGCAGGAGATCGTGCTGAGAACGTTCGAAGATGACCCAGCCACCAGCACCCGGCAGGTGGCTGTCTGGCACTGCATGCGGATAAAAGTGTCGTGTGGCGTGTTGTCCATGATTACAAGCTGCATCCTTACCAGCTGCGGAAAGTCGACGCATTACAGGAGGATGATCACCCCCGACTGGTACAGTTTGCGCAACGGTATTTACAACATTGTATACTCCAGCCTCAATTCCCGAGCTTGGTGCTATTCTCAAATGAATGCCCGTTAAGTAGAGACGGAATGGTAAACGTGCACAACATGCACGTTTGGGCGGACGACAATCCGCATGCCCAGGAGGTTCACAATCATCAACAGAAGTACGGTATTAACATCTGGGCCGGGATGATCGTTAGTGGCCACGCATATGAGAGCGAGCATTTTTTACAAAGAGAACAATGAACGTTATTTTTCGTTTTAAATGCGGCTAATAAAAGTTGTGTACCTAATTATAGGTTCTTACTGTAGTAAAGGAATTGCGTGCGTATTGGAGTACAGACCAAGGAGAGCTCTCTCTACGATTCTCTATTAGCTGTACCGTTGAAAGCAAGATTTAAAATTCAAGTTCTGGGTTTATATGTTTTATGAATAAGTGTCTAAAATTATACATTCGACGTGTGTAATCGCCACAAGTGTTGCAAAAATAATTGCGTTCTTCATGTCCAAAAACTCTGTCAACCATAAACGTATTCATCATTTATTTGCCGCGGTGGAGTAACCGAACGATCTAAGGCCCTTTGCTGCGTAGAACGCGGTTGCTCGACATCGGACGTTAGATTCCTCCTCCCTCGGGAATGTCCGTACCTTCTGCCAGACTGACAGGACTGATATACCTCACATCTCTTCGAAGTGTTTTGCTTGCCCTGTTAGACGCAGTGCCAAAATATTACGATTTAAGTATGGCTGCAACATGACGGAGCTCCAGCACACTTTGATGTCGCTATACGGAATCACATCAACATCGCATCTCACATTCGAAGGAGTGGTAGAGTCCAACCTGTTCCGTGGCAAGAATGTTGCCAGATTTGACATCCCTTGACTTTTTAATGTGGGGTAGCATTAAGAGTATGGTGTATGGCACTTCTGTAACGTGTGTGGATGACCTTATTACTCGACTCCGTGGAGCGATTGAAACAGTTCAGTCCCCAAGGGGGCTCACTGTTCTTTCATGAGTACGTGCGTGGCGAGCACGGCGCTCCGAGCTAATGCAGTCTTTCTTCCTTCTTTCCTCCATGTACTGCATTTCCTTTCTCTTTTCCTTTCCTATCCTCACTCCTAAGCAGTTTGGTCCCCCTGTCCAAACCAACCACTCAACCAAACCAAAGACAACCACACGTATTTGCTCATGTGCATGCGTCACATCACCGTCGATGTTTGCTCTTACGCAGTTCGAAGCCCTTTTGTAATCCAGACAGCGGAATGTGCTTCTCCCGTTAGGTTTATTGGCGTAATGAGGAACGCACCCCGTATCACACTTCTTGCGCAGGAATGTTATTAGGATCAGGAGGTCCATTCGCATTCAGTATGCAGGAACCAAAACGAATCGGATCATAACAGTTTATTCTCAGACTTAAATGCTCTCCTGTGCCCAAGCCATGCGTGTCTGGACATGGCTTCCTGACAACAGATCAGTTTCTCTTCCCGCAAAACATAATAAGCGTTGTCGGTGTTTTTTTAGGCACCCTGTAAAGAGGGTTTAAGCCGGTTACACTACAGCTCACATGACCAGTTTGACGTTTGATGCAGAGTTGTGCGGTGTAAAATTGAACTTATAAAATACCACTGGAAACTGTCCATCAAGTGCGTGTACGAGTGGTTCGCCGGTTTTCGAGGGGACCGAGAAAGATTTTGTGACAATCCCCGCAGCGGACGACCAGCAACCGACGTCCACTGATGAAAACATCGAGAAAGTGAGGACATTAATCGCGAACGATATTCGATTAACTGTGCGCACAACTGATCAACTGCAGATTAATCGTGACTCCGTGCGACCCAGAAATTATTGAAGAGGAAAACGTGTTGTCGTTTCGTGCCAGGTTTAGATGCTTCACAGGATTTTCTCGAAACGACGGAAACCGTATTGTCACTGAGGATGAAACCTGGTGTCTCCGGTACGAACTCGAAACGGCAAAGCATGGAAGGGCGTTCTCCGACATCAGTTCGTCGGGAAAAGGTCAGAGCCGATAAATCACGCATCAAAACGCTGATCATCACCTTCCCGATAGTCAAGGCATTATACACCAGAAATGTATACATGAGGGAACGTCGTAGGGTACGGTGGAATTTTGACTCGTTTCATGCAACGCAGGGTACAACCCCATTACGCACGAAAAGGTTCTTTGTTTTTAATTCACAACAACGCCCGCCCACACACAGCCAATATGGTTGTGCAACTTGAACATCAACAATACCCGCCGGATCTCCTTCGTCCAGACTTTTTCCTATTCCATCGACTCAAACTCGCTTTGAAAGGAAAGAGATTTGATGACCTTTCTAAAATCCAACGAAACGTGACTTGATTTTTGAACACCACCCCAATGGATGACTTCGTGCGAAGTTCCTAGGACATGTATCGCAGAGATCATCGGCACACAGTTACGGGAAGTTACTATTTCGAAGTACACTGAAGTAAATGTAGTTCATGGTTCATCTACGCTAATGTTACAGGGCTATTCAGCTAACGTTATTGTCAGAGGATGAATATTAAATCATACTTAAATCCGCGCTGGAGTGGCCGTGCACCCTAGGCGCCTTGCTGCGGAGTGCGTGTCTGCTCCCTGTCGGAGGTTGGAATCTTCCCTTGGGCGTGGGTGTGTTCGTTGTCCACAGCATGAGTTACTTTAAGTTGTTTCTAAGCGTAGGGACTGATATTAGTTTCGGTCCATAGCTTTACAAACATTTGAACATTTTCCTCAAACGAAAATATAAAAATTTATTTTTAAAATCATTACAGCCATATTTTTAATGTAAAGATCGAGAATTTACGTGTTTAAAGAAAGAGAGCTGTATTTTAAGAGAAAAATATAATAAAATTTGTGGGATTAACATGTTTCCAGAAATTTGAATTTTATATTTTCTTCCTTATAAAATTCCATAAATGAATTCAAATCCTCTAGAGAATTTGAAAATTTTTGTAGTGTCCTAAGAAGGTTATGACACCACTGAATTTCAATTATTAATTTATGGTACATATTGTATTATTAGCATAGTTAGCATAGTTTCTAATTTTACTTATCTAAAATTATGTGGGTGGATTTTTTTTTTCAAGATACTGTCATATAAAAATAATAACGTAACCGCGATATAACTTGCTTTTTAATTACATTGAGATAGTAACCAGTTGCGAGCAGCTCCTGAAAATTTCATACCATCATCATATACAAAAGGCTGCTAATGAAGTAAACACGTAAAACCAAAAAAGCGATCTTTAAGCCTTTACTCCCATTGATTTGATTTTTTCAGGGAAGCCAAAACAGTCTTGATCTAACCCGCCACTGCCCGCACCGAAACTAAGTTTATTGTGCGGTATCGCTCCCTGTATGTCTAGTAAAGCCAACCAATGCCCTTGAACAGTGCAAGGAGTCCCTTTACCAGTTCTTTATTAGACACAATTTCTTCGGGTCTGGTTGTCCCAAATGTTCTGTGCCTTTTACTCTCCAATGCAATGCATTCGAAGATTAGATGTGATGCAGTTTCATCACCGTCATCACAAATCCTACATTTAGGGTCCTCTTCTGTTATACCCATTGTATGTATCTGTTTCTTGAAATTCCCATGGCCTGTCACCAATCCAACCATGAGTCTAATCTCTCTCCTGTTCAGACCCAGGATTGCAGAGCTTCTTTTAAAACATGGCTTTGGCATCATTACCTTGCCATGTTCTTCTTGATGGACTTTGGTCCAATATTCTACGTGCTGTCTTCTGAGCCAGTTACGTAGCTCCAATTTGAACATTGCCTTGGTGATTATCAGAACAGGTTCCGGTCCAATAAATGGAGTCTCTGCTCTCATCCTGGCTAATCTGTCGGCATGTTCGTTGCCACTGATCCACGAGTGGCCAGTGACCCACAATAGGTTTACTCTGTTGCTTTTCCCTAGCTCCACCAGAACCCTTTGACATTCTGCAACAATTTTAGACCTTGTTGCAGGAGCTGCCAGTGATCTCAGGGCTGCCTGGCTGTCTGAATAGATATAGATGCTACAATCTTTGTAGCACCTACGCAAATTCTCCTCCACACACGCCCTGATGGCAG
This sequence comes from Locusta migratoria, assembly GCA_026315105.1. Taxonomy (NCBI): domain Eukaryota; kingdom Metazoa; phylum Arthropoda; class Insecta; order Orthoptera; family Acrididae; genus Locusta; species Locusta migratoria. The sequence continues at coordinate 269,490,741 of CM048750.1, forward strand.
TGATTTCTGCCTGGAATACTGAGGCCAGTTTCCCCAGAGAGATGACACCCTCCAGTCTTGGCTGCACCCCATATACCCCGGCCCCACCACCTCGGTCTGATTTTGACCAGTCAGTGAACCAGACAATATCTCCCGTACTGTGTCGAACTATTTTCTCCCACTGCTCCCTGCTTCCAATTGTTATATTGAAAGGCTTGTTGAAGCAGTATGGGGTTATAATATAGTCGGCTGGCATTTCCCCAACCTTTCCTATATTTACCTCACTCACTATTTTAGTGTGTGATTCTGGATATCCCGAAGAGTTCCAGTTGTTGCCAGATTTGAGTCTGTATGCACCAGCCGCTGCCTCCATCTTGACCCAAAGGTGTAATGGGGGCATATCCAGCATGGTTTCCATCTCAGCAGTTGGTGTGCTGCTAATTCCGCCTGTTATGGCTAAGCAGGCTAATCTCTGCACCTTACCAAGCTCCTTAGCAGCAACCTGCTGTTCTACCTTCTTCCACCACACGACCGCCCCATAGGTGATCCTGGGTCTAATCACCGTGGTGTATATCCAGTGCATACCCTTCGGGCTCAGGCCCCAATTTTTGCCACAAGCTCTCCTGGTACTTACTAGAGTACTTTTTACCTTGGAGCAAATATTCCTAATGTGAGGGGTCCATGTCAGTTTCTCATCTAGGGTAACCCCTAGATATTTCACTGTCCCCTTCACAGGTAGTGCTTCACTGAAAAGCTTTAGATTCCAACTTGAATGTTGGATATGCTTCTTTGTGAATGGTACAACAACAGTCTTCTTAGGACTAACCCCCAGATCCTGTTTTCTGCACCAGTCTTGCACAATGTTCAATGCACCTTGTGCCATATTCTTCACTGTGTCAGCAAATTTGCCAAGTATTACTATGACAAGATCATCTGCGTATCCTTGGCAAAAGTACTGCCTAGAGTTTAATTCTCCAATGAGATCCACAATAAAGGGGAAAGAACTCCTCCTTGTGGGCAATCCCTAGTGGTGTTGATTACCATCTTTTTATCCATCATGGTAGTCTCTACCTTTCGTCCACTGAGCATGGCCCTAGTCCACCTACATATAGTGGTCCCTAGCTCATGCACCTCTGCTGCCCTAACCATGGAATCGAAGGTCGTATTGCTAGAAGCCCCCTCGATCAGGAAGATACAGAGGGCTATTTCCTGGAAGTGTAGTGCTTTCTCCACCTTCCCAACGAGTTGGTGGAGAGATGTCTCACATGATTTACCTGGCTGATATGCATGTTGGTTTGAATGTACAGGAGCCCTACTTAACCTCCTTTCTCCAACATGCACATTAGCAAGCTTCTCCAATGTCTTAAGAATGAAGGAGGACAGGCTGATTGGTCTCATATCCTTGGCCTTGGTATGATCAATTCTCCCTGGTTTTGGAATGAAGACAACCTTCACTGCCCTCCAGGCATTGAGAATGATTCCTGCTGCTAGGCTAACCCTGAATAACCTGCATATGAATCTAATAAGATTTTCTCCCACTTGTTGCAGGAGAGCTGGAAAGATTCCATCGGGGCCAGATGACTTGAACGGTTGAAATGTTCCCACCGCCCATCGTACCTTACTGAAATCGACACACTCCTTGGCCAGATCCCAGTCCTCTTTGCGAATACCTGAGAACCATTGTCTCTCAGGAATCGCATTCTGGTCTGAATTATCCCCCAAAGTATATTGAGATAAGTGAGTCTTGAGGAGCAGTTCCAGCGTTTCATGTGCTGTCTTTGTATACTCCCCATCCTCCTTCCTCAATGTTCTTCCTGGATTAGTTGGTACCCTAGTGAATATTTTATGAAGTCTCGCTTGAGCAGCCGTGCCCTCCACTTCCTCACAGAATACCTTCCAGGATGCCTCCTTTGTCCGTCTGATGGCAAGGTTGTAATTGACAAGGGCCTCACGATACTTTGCCCATTGTCCTTTGCGCCTCGCAAGGTTAAACAGTCTTCGTACCTGTTTCCTTTGCATTTCCAGGTTATTATTCCACCAAGGCACACTCCTATTTGTGCACTTCTTGGTGATTGAGCAGTTGTCCTGGTATGATGTCACTATAGCAGAGGTTATGGCCTCTGCTACTTCCTCAAACTCTGCTGGATTCCTCATCGAAGTTTTAATTTCCGATAGGCTGAAGTGAAGGTCTCTCCTATATGTCTCCCAGTCCGTTTTCCTGGGATTCCTATAGGCCACGGTCAGTTTGGTTCCCCTTTCAACCTTGAATTTAATATACATGTGATCTGATGAGGATGGCTCCAGGACCACATGCCACTGCTTGACGTAACTTCCCATCATCATGGAACCAAAAGTTATGTCAATTACTTCTTCCCTTCTACTATTCCTAAATGTAGGTTCATCACCTCTATTCAGGATCTCCAATTTGTTAGATAGGAGGAATTCAAGAAGGTGCTCACCTCTACTGTTGGTGTCCTTGCTGCCCCACGATAGATTGTGGGCATTGGCATCACATCCCACCAACAGTTCGTCACCTTGCCGATGGCAGGTTTCCGTCAGTCTCCTCACTTCCAACGAAGGAGGAGAGCTGTCTTCATAAGGAAGGTATGCTGAGGCCAAAACAATTTCCCTCGTGATACCTTCCTCACGTTGCTGCATCCTGATGGTCACCAGATCCCTGGAACAAAAATCCATCATTGGTATGAAAGGTATTCCATTTCTAACATAAATGCATGTTCTGGAGTTTTTTAGAATTCTAGCATAAATCAGTTTACCTCCAGTACCACCGAGGCCCGATACCCCCCTTTGTATAAATAGGGTTCTTGTATCAGGGCCACGTCCACCTCCTGTCTCCCCAGGCGATGGCTCAGGGCAGCAGTGGCCCCTTTACTATGCTGCAGGTTTATCCGCAGCACTTCCAGTCCCCATCTTGCTGCCATTATTGCCTTTAAGGTCTTTTATTACCCTGACGGTGACCTGCGAGAATCCTGAAAACAGTTTCAGGCCTTTCTCTCGCATTGCCTTCAGGGACTTCTCTCCGACCTCCTTCACCAGGGTTCGTCCTTCCGGAACGACGTTTTGGTTAATTACCCTCCAATCCTCTGTCGAGACTTTTGGTTTCTGGATCCTTATTTTCTCGAACAGAGTCTTTGGAGGGACATCCTTAAGGACGTTTGTTACCCATATTGATACCTTTGCGGTCTTCAGGAGTTCGGTTGCTGTCTTGACCAGCAGCTTCACATCCTCCCATGGGGATATCATGGGAACATTGTCCTTAAGCCACAGTGCTGAGTGCTCCCCCTTGCAGACAAAAATGAGGCCACCGCGATCTAGATAGACCCTCCTGAATTTGGGCCCTGGACCAGCGTTCCCCCCAATCTCTTCAAAGAGGGCCATCTGCACGAGCTCCTCCTGCTGCAAGGTGATGCTCACCAGTGGGTATCCTTCTTGGACAACCGCCATTCTAAAGACCAAGACTGCAGTACTATAGGTCTTTTTCTATTTCCTGCCTCAGCCTTTTAGGATCACGCTTGTCCAGAGAGGAGGGAGTCTTAGATTCCTCCCTAACCCTCTTGCCACCTGTCTTTGACGTCGAAGAGGTCTGTGTATCCCCTTTGACCTGAGGCAGTTTCTTTTTGGGGTTCTTGGGCTCAAGCCCTTTTGATTCCCTCCACTTATGCTTAGGAAGCCATTCTTTTTCTTCCTTTTGCTTCTGTTCCTTGAGAAGTTTCCTCCTCTGAGCCCCAGGCAAGACCTTAATCCTAATCTGGTCCAACTTCTCTGTTACAGTTCCCACTTCTTGCTCAGGTCTAGACCCTGACTGAGAAGTAGGAGTGCACTCCATCGGTCCTGATCCCGATGTCTGAGTATCTGAGGTCTCAGATTGCCCCTCAGATTCTTTTAAAATACTTTCTTTCTCTGTGTTCGTCTTAGTCCCACGAGATTTGGGGATTTATATGGTCCACACCACGATAATCCCGTGTGGTGCAAGGCTACTTACTCAGGGAGGTCGCCCGGTATCCCTGAGGCTCCGTTCAAGACACATCCACCCATGTGCCACGCACCCCTCGGCACAGATCGCATCACACCTTGGGTTGGGAAAGGAATTGGGAAAGGACTGGGAGAAGATAAGGAAGACGGGACGTTGTGGGACACACTTTGTCAGATCCATCAGCTGAGACCATTTCGGCAGTAGGTTCTCTACCTTCGGTATAGCCCTCTGCTTCACACGGATGCGCAAGCCTCTCCATCCGCACGGACAGTGCTTCGTCAAGGTGGTGTCCCTTGGAGAGGTTTACTCCCATACTTCCACATCTAATGAGTGTAAGTGAATTTTAAAATTGTTCATAGTGATTCTCGTCATGTTCCACCCGCTTATAATGACCTCGTTGTTGATGAAGCGTTAAACATTAATCTTCTTCCTTCCAGCCTCATTCTACACGTTCCTCTTCTCTCTTCTTAGAATCTGCTTGGCTTGTATTTGTAGCTAACACAGTGCTCAGTCTGATTTTTGACCCTACACTGATCGATTTTGTAAAACGTTTTTGTTTAAACACACCTGACCCATGTCAACTTGTTTCATCACTTCAGTTCTGTTATTATTTCCGTCATTAAAACATGAAACTGCATTATAGCTAGCTATTTTGAGTACATAAATCCCACAGCGTGTCCAGATTCACTTATAGATGCTTCCTTTGGCATTATTCGTTTTTCCATGACGGCACTTCTCCAGTATATCAACCAAAAATGTAGATTTCAGCCACATATCTCGAAAGAAAACAGCCGTCACACTCTAAAACGTTTCTAGTGCTATTTTAATATATCTGATTGTTCATTAATTTAGATCTTGGAAGCGGACATTGCTACGACATTATTCAGAATGTAAATGTGATACTCACCTGTGGGCGGTTGTACTGCTGTCGCGGTGTTCCGTCTGTATCTGCAGGTGTTTCAAGTAAATTAATCTTCTGGCCGTTAATTTTCCATATATGAGATTTATTGTCCAAACAGCACAGTGATATAACACAGAATTGAAGCTGAAAACTGACTATGAAATGACTGAACTAACTAATTAACTGACAATAAAATGAATTAACTCAGCTCGGCTTTTCACGTCTATATATATATATATATCCCTAATTACAATGGCGATAATGAGGATCGTTACACATTATTAATTTTACGTTGTTATAATTAAATGTGTACATCAGTGTATCATTTCCTTACAATCATAAAACACATATACATTCTGATGTTATTACAGTGAGTTAAATTCGAATCAATTCAATTTTCAACGGAATTACATTATAATGAGTGTTGTTATAATTATTTTGCGCAATTTACGTAAAATGAACTACAAAATGATTATTTTACGTATGTTTTCGAACAATTACGAAATGTTTTGCCTAAAATACAGTATTTTACTCATTTTACGTAATTGAAAGTTATTACGTTGTTGATGGTGGATTATTAGCTTATTGTTTGTTGTATTTGAAAACGAATCGTGCTATTTAAGGTATATGCTTGAAATTAAGATTATGTTATTGAAATACTGATAATATAAAATATTCTACCTATCATTCAGGGTGTCGTGGAACATAGAGTAAATCTTTCTGCACTGCAATTGTTGCGTAACCATATTGGCTATGCTAGTAAACAACTGAGAGATGTCTGTAGATACCATGAAGCGTACTATAGTCGGGCCGAAATACGATGACACATGGCTCCGCCTACGGGGCCGCAAAAACGGAATGCAACCATGTTGCCAAGTAGTTAGTTCGTTGCCGCAAAGTATAGTTAACGGTCGCTGTTGTGTTGTAATATTACATTGACATTTCTGTTCAATAAAAATATATCTGTGACGCTTGTCGCTGATTACCGCTTTCTCTGGCAGCTAATTACGCTCTTCATATGTTTTTGATGTTCACCTATCTTTTACGAGCTGCCCAGAACGCAGTTTTGCACTTCGTCTTTCATGCTTTATCACTCGATGAGGAGAGATGCACATCAGGGATTTCTGTACTACTAATTGTAAGTGGTGTGTTAGATCGTTTTCTCTGTGAAATATGATGAAAATATAATCAGTTCAATTGATATTTTTACTTATTTAAAATGACCCACCTTTTAATGAGTCATGAAGTGTTTTTATTTTTCCAGCAGTAATCTTGATTATGTAACATGATACTTGGGGCCATTGTTGGACTTGTATCTGCAATTTGCTAGAAACGTCTAGAGTTCATAACTTGTAACCTTCGTGACTGTGACTTTATTGTAATGCCTACAAGGAAATCTTCTGAATTAAACGAAGTCCGATCGATTTAAACAACCTTTGTCACTAAAATTAACTTAATATTTTTTCACGGTCATTCAGTTAGCACAATCCGCTCTAAGCAAACCAAGCATCAATTTACACAATGCAGCAAGATTTATACCGCATCATCCGCTACGATGCAGTCAACTTGACACAAGGAAAGGTAACAACGGAATCTGTTAGTTTCTTTATGTAATATTGTGCTCACGCGTTGTTTTTATTCCAAATTACCACCGCCGCTAAACTTTAAAGTCAGATTCCACCTCCTTTTTTGAGTCTTTTGTCTATAAAATTACTTAAATGTGCCTGATCTACCAAATTCCTTCCCTGTTATATTCCAACGCGAGTAGATACCATGAAGCATACTACATTCGGGCCAAAACACGATGATCCACGGTTCCGCCTACTGGGCCGCGGAAACGGAATGCAACCATGTTGCAAAGAAGTTAGTTCGCTGCCACACAGTGTAGTTAACGGTCGCTGTTGTGTGACAGAACTGGCAGAAGCGCACAGCGCAGACAAACGCGTGCATGCGCAGAGCAAAGTTCATGTTTGACTCACTCCAATGGTCAGCTGCTGCGCCGGTGCTCAAAGCCGACTGGCGCAAGCATGATAATGTTCACTCACAACATGGTTTAAACTATGTAGAATAAGAAAATAATATTTTTGAAAGACCTTTTCTTTTTTAAGTTACATAAATTACGCGTGTAAAGCCATGTGGATAATTTTACAAGACTTTTTTTTCTAAATTTTAACTTCTTGCTGGTCAGTAACGTTGCAAAGAAGGCTGCATCGCGTTGGCCATAGGATCCGAATGGCCCAGTCGAATTAGTTCATACAATAGACGCTAGATCGTCTCAGGACTCAATCAGAAATCAGGTAGCACTGTCCTTCTCCTAATACAGGGCCGATATCGCAGGCGGCGAAGTTTTGAAAAATCTGTAGTGCTTAATTGTTTTTGTGCGTGTTTCAGTAAAATCTACTCGTCGGTTAGTGTGTGTTATTTAACATTTGCTTGCTTTAATCGAAACGGGGTGAGTAGTATAATTAGAGGTCGTAATTTAAGGATTATTTCTGTATGTCTTAATTGTATGTCTTAATTGCTTCAGTGAATTTTCTAAAGAACAGAATTTATTGCGAAAATGGCGAAGGGGCAGGTTGGCTCAGAGAGGACGGGGCACAATAATCTTGCCGACACAATCTGTCACGTCCTATAGGAGCAATACTTCTTGATACTCGATGGAGGGTTTGTTACTTTTAATGATGACAATGTTATAATTCTTCGACTTTATTAATTATTAACTTAGTTTCAGAGGTCAAAAGATCGTCATATTCAAGAGATAAAAAGCGTTGAAAAAAACGCCAACCAGTAAACATTACTTCAATCTTAAATAGTGATCTGAGAAGTCAGAATCTCGTTCATTTCCTTGTTTTCAAGACATGAGTTTTTAAACCTGGTTTAAAACTTTGAAGTTTTAGATGTGAAGGAAAAGAAAAGATCTGCCAGGACTGTTAGCGAAGACTTTGCGATTCCTAGAAAATTTTACTGGAGGTACTGTACAGGCCTCATTTCAGTCTGCACAGGTAATTGAAACTAAAAAAACAGAAACTGAATTTCAACCCATGCCACTGAAAAGAAATACTGAAGAAAAAATTAAATCACATGCTAGAAAAGCCCTTTTTCAAAAAGGTAATGCGAGCAATAATAGAATGAACTTAACTAAATCAACTTCAGGAGGCATAAAACGCAAAAAATAATAAAAAAAGAACATGACAAGATAGTGATAATGATAACGATGAGGAAGAGTCACTGTTCCTTTTTCAGATAACCTGGAGAACAAGGAATTCACTGCACAAACTGCAAGCGTTGTGCTCATCAGACATGCGTAAAAAATGAAATCCATGGACTATTTTATGTTAAAACTGTGCTGATGCTTCGGAACTGGACCGTGATTATAGTTGACTGTTTGTATATTATAAATCCTGAGATGTTTAACCTGTCCCGATTTCATAGTCCTCAATATTAAGCATGTAACTTAATATTCAACTTGATATTATGTACATTATAGTATGTCCCTTGATAACTATTAGATTTATTTTGATTTCACATAGTTACACTAATTTAACTTACCAAACGAGTGCATGGATCAACGTGCCCCAGCCATTGGGCCAACTTACCCCGAGATAGGGGCAGATTGGCCCACTTGACATATGTCCAATAACCATTTTTTTTCTAATACTTTAACTGTTATTTTCAAGTTTAATAACTACCATCCAGATTCAGTAAAGACTTTTCTAAAATGTAACAATAATTTCATAAATTTAATTATGTAAAATAAATTAATATTAAGAAAAATAAAAAAATATGGCCAATGTGCTCCGGTCTTCCCTACCTGTGAAGACAAAGCCTACATTTTTTTTTTTTTTTTTTGCCTTAAATCTAGGAAATAACTTATTCTGTAGTATCGTACTTCTTTCAATGTTATATCTACAGGAGATTCTGTTTTCTGCTTCTAATGCACTGGTTGTCCAGTATATAATGATCTGCCAGGCCTCCTCTTGGCAGTAGAGATCAATCCATTTGGAGTGTTCCAGATATGAATTTGAAGACACGTTCGCATAACATCTAACCTGAAAGGCTTCTTCTTATCCTTTATAAGCAGTTTTTCTTTTTTAAGGCCAACGGCCGTGCCACAGTGGATACGCCAGACCCCGGTACTTCACCGAATATAAGCAATGTTGGTCTTCGGTACCTCTTGGATTGGTCACCGTCCGCATATGCCGAGTGCTGTTGGCAAGCGGGGTGCACTCAGCCCTTGTGAGGCCAACTAAGGAGCTACGTGATGGAGAAGTAGCGGCTCCGGTCACCAAGACTGACACAACGGCCAGGAGCGCAAAGGGAAGTTACAGCCGTTACTTTTCCCGAAGACATGCAGCTCTACTGTATGAAAATATGACGATGGCTTTCTATCTGGTAAAATATTCAGGAGGTAAAATAGTCCCCCGTTCAGATCTCCGAGCGGGAACTATTCAGGAGGATGTCGTCATCAGGAAATACATGCTTTTGAAAAGTGGTACTACAGAAGAACGCTGAAGATTAGGTGGGTAGATCGCGTAACTAATGAGGAGATACTGAACAGAATTGGAGAGAAAAGGAGTTTTTGGCACACCTTGACTAAAAGAAGGGATCGCTTTGTAGGACACATTCTTAGACATCGAGGAATCGTAATGTTTTACTATTGGAGGGAAGTGTACTAGGAAACAATCGCAGAGGGAGGCCATGAGACGCATACAGTAAACAGATTCAAATGGATGTGGGTTGTCATTCTTATGAGGAGATGAAAAGGCTTGCTCAGGTTAGAGTAAGGTGTTGAGCTGCATCAAACCAATCTCCGGGCTGTAGACTATAACAACAACATATTTTTAATATGGATAAGCTGATAATCTACACAAAAAACTGTGTCATAAGTCAAAGAGTATTATCTCTCAATGCAGTTTTACGCCCCCAGTAGTTGCGAGCAGGCACTCAGTGTGAAGAGACTGCGAGAGGCAGTCCACGTGAATAGTTTGTAGTGGGTAGGTGTGATTACTTTCGGATAGTTGTATCTGTCGTCGAGAAAACATTTGTATTTGTTCTACACACACACTGAAGTGGAGAATAACGTAAATCCTTGTGTATTTATTATTTGTAACAATACATTTTATACAATTGTATGATCCCTGTTGTAGTAGAGGTCTGACGTTTTCTCGTCAATAAAGTTCATTGGTCAGGACCATATTTTACATGTTCTAATTCTGGAAAACACTTTTAGCAGACATTACGTTTCAAATATACAACACGACTTTTAAATGAGAGTTAGAGTTTAATTACAGATTTCTCATTGACAGAACTGCTTGCATTCACTATGTTATTCGTTGCTTCTCAAGCAATCACAAGCAGATAATTTTACAGGGCCTAATATGAGATGCGTTTAATCTATTTGAGATACAGAAACACACTAATTTTGATTGTTTAATGCAGGCTTGCCAACATTTCCGCCTGGCGGGCGCGCCCACTCCCCACGGGCAGAGTAGACTTGTGCATAATGGTTCCCGATCGGGAGCGCTCACTTTAGTTCGCGGCTCCGCCGCGAACTAGTTCGCTCTTTTAGTTCGTCCGCTCCCAGTAACGGCTGAGCGGCGTGGTCTGCGCGTGCAGGTGGAGGGGGACGTTCCCCCACCTAGCTACTACATGCGCTTGCTGCTTGAGCCCCTAACGATATCACGCAAACCAAAAGAAACAGTTTGTGGATAATTTCTCGCGTTTAAGTTTAGAGTAATCTCTATATCTTGGCATTATGGTATTTATTAGTCAGATATTTCAGAGTGCAGAACACATCAAAATAGAAATTCTGTACCAGTAGTATGGTAATGCCGGTTACACCCCAAGGAGAATCGCCCGTCGACGATAGTGTCATCGACGCCAAACGCTCGGCCAATTGCCAGACCGCAGATCAAAGGATGCCGCTACGGGATGATTGATAGGTCTTCCCAGAAGAACGAAAGATGATTGACAGTTTACATTTAGGTTCTTTTGATTCGCTACTTGTCCGACCGCTAATCAAAGGACGCCGCCATAACGCACTTAAGGATTGACAGGTTACAACAACTCCCTCGGCCACACACATGGCCAACACGACATCCGCCACCCCACCCCCCCCCCTCCACCCCTCGGCACCGCCGCCAGACAGGCAGCACCTCCGACAGGTCCAGACCTGTAGACCCCTCGACATGTCTGTACTCGCACCCGCGACCCCTACTCGCTCGGCCGATTGCCGGACCGCCGCCTCCGCCGCCGACAGATGCTACCCCCCTCCTCCTCCACGCTAGCGACCGGTTCTCAAAGGACGCCGCCACCCGCCCTACCCGCGAGAACAAACAATACCGCGACGATTGTCTTGACCGCATCGACACCGCCCCCACAGGCCGACCCCTGCTCTCTTTTTACGGCGACTGCGCCCCGACAGGTCAGCAGCCAATTAAATTGCATATTTATTATTAAGCGCGCCGCAGCGATCCGTACGCCAGATCTCGATTTATGTAACAACAACAATTTCCGCCGTTTATTATTATTCTTGGAAAAAAATAAAGCTACCATAGTGTTTTTCGTATGCTAAAAAACAATTTAGAACAGAAATGCTTAGTTGGTCTCGTATACTACACCATGTAGTATTAAATATTAAAACTCGTATGCAAAATTTGCAAGTAAGAATTTACACTCCCATCTCTCTCCACGCTCTTCGCATAGACTACAACCGACAGACGTGTTTAATAATAATAATAGCGCAGGTTACGGTAACGAACGCCACAAACTTACGTATCCATCTTAACATATACTCTTTCGATATACAAAAACAATTCTAACCAGAGCCAATTAACGAAAAGAAAAGAAATGGTCCGTTTCGGAACTCGACCACAACCTTGCATCTACAAATGTATCTCTTCGTTTAGACGATGTAAGCAATAGCCATCGAATGGGATGTAACTTGTATGCCAACCACTCTTTCGATAAAACAGCAACAACAGCGGCAAGCAGCAGAATACGACATAGTGTTTATACAAAAATTCCAAATAACGAAAATCTTCAATGACATTTAGCACAAAGTCTCTAAATAAACATCTGCAAGCACCGTTAACAATCGTCCAGAACGCAGAGCGCTCTCTCGACAGACTACATAAAAGAAACATATGCTAAGTGTTTAAACAAAACACCTAAGTTACATCTCCAAATGATCAAAACCTTCTATGCAGACGCACCATTCTGACAAGGATAGCTCGCAATGCATTTATTTAATGGAGCTGAGCCATGCCGAAAGTTCCGAAATTTAACACTCTCTCTCTCTTTAGCGATCTTGCCCTGTTACGTTTCCTTCTTCTTAGATCTAGGTATAACTGCGCATTCCGAGAGTTCGGGTATTTTAATTTTACCTCTTATTTCCTTGCTACAGCAGTACACATCCCATCTAAGAAATCTCTATGTCCTGTTACGATGCAAACTACATTTATCTGACACCGATATTCCAGATGACATTTAATCCCTATTGTGCAATGGAGAGTCGAAATAAAAGAAAAATACGTGAAATAATTTACCGATTCCGACACGATTCTACACTAAAACTTTTCGAAATTATTGGCCTAACAACACCCTTATTCGACAATACAGCAACCACAGAACCGAAGTTACCTGCCCAATGCAACACAGATTTCCAGCTCGACCCGCCCTTTACCCACAAAATTCCTACTCCGAACTAAGATTTATTATTTTAATTACAAGTAGATGTCCACCGCAAACGAAGACGCTAACCTACACGCCACAACACATGATTCTATATAGGGCATGGAGTGTTTACAATTTTTGTTTTGTTTATTACAGTACAACTGAGTACATGCAACGTAATGTTCGCAAACATATCGCAACCAACTCCCGCACACTTCGATCATAACCTGCTCTCTAAGGAATGGATGGGAGTCACACACAGTACAAACACGTTTGTCGTGTGTTCCGCTAATTTCGGCCAGTACAACTATGCGAGACCAATCCCCCCGCCTGTTTACTGTAAAAGCAAATATTTTTCCCCACACTATCTGTTTAAACAGGGCTTGCACATATACAATAGCCTCCTTTTAAAAGCATGTGTCTTCGCCATATAACCCAGTTTTCGTTTACCCTTCTTCTTCTTCTTAGGACTTGTGGAATAACGTAGACGATATCTACGTCTGTGGATAATAAAGTCCTGGAATGCTAAAAAAAATATAGTTCCTTGCTCGACTCTACAAGTAATTTACAGTCGAAACTAAAAAAAAAAAAAAAAAAAAAAAAAAAAAAAAAAAAAAAAAAAAAAAAAAGACATAATGTCCGAGATGTTCTGGTACTCTTAATACCCAAGTATCAAATCTAAAAGCGTTTGCGCAGTACAACGGCGCACTTTGTAAATACCGTATCTTCTCTTTTAGAACACTTAAACAATCTTCTTACACAATCCTCCATCCTGGTAATACCATCTTCTCGACCCGGCGAAAAAATAAAAGTCCTAACAATCAACTGCCTGGGCACTTTATAAAATCGATATCTTTGCTTACACCAGGGCTCGTGATTTTTCGACAAATTTATTTTGGTTCTACAATTCGACGCCAACCACGTTTCCTCGCCCGCAACCACTTTGATATTGCTCCTCCCATCCGAAAGTCATGCTCGGATACGAAAGGCCACTCGGTTAAAGTATTGTCCAAAAATCCAGGAGATAGAAGCCATCTACACGAAGCTGCTGCTGTAGTATAGATGGGAGCGCCTCCATTAAAAAACATCGATTAGCTGCAGTTTATAAGATATATACCCACAGGACGTATATATTTCCCCCCATGTATTCCAGAAATAGTAACTTCGTCTTATCTCCAACGTTTGCAGTATCGAACTTGCGGAATTTACTACACACACACGCGCGCGCACTCCATTGGCTACAACTAGCGCACTTTAAGTAACGAAACTATAGGAGTTTTATAAAACACGTTGATTTTCGACGAAATAATTATGATTTACCGCAGCAGGCATATCCGCTACGTAAACGTGTTGCACACCAGCCGTAAAGTAGCCAACACTAGCATACGATTAAACAGACGATGCACCACCAAAGTCAGTTTTCTTTACAGCTTTACCGTGACGTATATATTTAGGGTATATCGACACTTTTTACTTACATTCCGTCCCATCTAGCCTAAAGCACTCTCTGTAAGCGCCAAACATTTCCAACACAGTAACAGAACTACACCTTGCAGTCAACACGAACTTACAACAACAGAAGAATCTATCCATTCCAACTCGTTTTTTGTCCCAACTAGCATGCTGCAAGCTATGTATACGTTCGTAACAACCCAGACAGAGCTATCCTTACATCCGTCACTAACCCAGTACCAACTCTAAACAAGTTACCACAGATGGTGTTATAACCGCGATCAGTAACAGACAAGATCTCCCAGACACACAGCGTTTTAATAAAGTTTCGATCTCGCTCTCTCTCCACCCAATAACTACGTTGGTTGCTTGACCTGTTCCTAACATCCAACCACAACTTTGTTTCCAATGCATAGCCCGGCAGACAATATTTCTGGAACGCTCTCTATCAGCCAATAGACTATATACCTCGAGCATTCGCGCACAAATCACCATCGTATTCCACTCCTTCTAACAAATTATTACTCTCGATAAACATCTGTAACACAGTGTAAAAAAAATGAGCGACGTGCACACGCACAGAACAGCTAACAAGAAAAGATCTAGATCCAAGCCAAGTTCTTATAATCCTTACAAGCAGCAACGCAAAATAGTCTACACCATTTCGAACTAATTCAACACCAGATTTTTTTTTTAACGATCTCCAAGAGCAATCCTTTAGAGACTAAACATACGATTAAATGCACCTCCAATGTAGGTAACTAATCCTCTAACTCGATGCTTATCGACCAAAGAACATTAATTTACCACTGCAATCATCTCCGATACGCTACCGAGAGACGTCCATTCGTAAACAGGTCTACAGGTCTGGACCTGTCGGAGGTGCCGCTTGTCTGGCGGCGGCACCGAGGGGTGGAGGGGGGGGGGCGGGGTGGCGGGGCGTCGTGTTGGCCATGTGTGTGGCCGGGGGAGGTGTTGTAACCTGTCAATCCTTAAGTGCGTTATGGCGGCGTCCTTTGATTAGCGGTCTGACAAGTAGCGAATCAAAAGGACCTAAATGTAAACTGTCAATCATCTTTCGTTCTTCCGGGAAGACCTATCAATCATCCTGTGGCGGCATCCTTTGATCTGCGGTCCGGCAATTGGCCGAGCGTTTGGCGTCGATGACACTATCGTCGACGGGCGATTCTCAGTGGGGTATAACCGGCATTCCATACTACTTGTACCAATGAACTATGTAATCTAGCAGGTAGACGCTCACCTCGAAATGACTCATAAGCAGAAGGCAAACACGTGATTTTTAATTCTACTACGCGCCATCTCGCTATTGTCCGTCGGTCTTCGCAAAAGAATCCAACGAACTAAGAAGCGAGATACGTTTGGCATAATCGTCCGCTGCTCCTAGTTCGTCCGCTGCTCCTAGTTCGTCCGCTGCTCCTAGTTCGTCCGCTGCACCTAGTTCGTCCGCTGCTCCTAGTTCGTCCGCTGCTCCTAGTTCGTCCGCCGCTCCTAGTTCGTCTGCTCCTTCTAGTTCGCCGCTCTTTTTGGCTTTTGCTACCGCTACTAAAAGAGGTCTTTTTTATGACAGTTTTTTTTATATAATGAACCAGTGTTGCCAAAGCGTGTGCTATTACTCGTATTTTTGGGCAATTTGACATCAAATACTTAGGCAAATAAACCAGTTACTTACACGAATGGGTGATACAATGGTATTCAACTTCTTTGCATACAGAGTACTCGTAGTACATTATTTTTAAAATAGATTTCTTGTGGCAGTGAACTATGAAACTACAGCTGAGCTGCATCTCAGCTCGAACTGAAGGTAACTGGCAGAAGGGAATCACGTGATTCTGTACGTTCTCGCTTCCTTTCGCTGTTCCCCGCCAGTCTTCGGAAAAGGAGCGGTCGGCCTCGGTGGCCGAGGGGACTGAGGCGCTCCAGTCACGGTCTGCACGACCACTGCGGTCGGGGGTTCGAATCCCTCCTCGGGCATGGATATTTGTGCCGTCCTTAGGATTAGCTAGTTCATAAGTAGTTTGTAAGTTACGCGACTGACGTAGTTAAGTCCCATAAGCTTTACAAACATTTGAACATTTTTATTTTTGAAAAGGAACGGACGAACTAAGAGGCGAGGGATCTGCGAACTAGTTCGCGTAGTTCGCCGAACTAGTTCGTTCGCGAACTACACAAGACTAGGGCGGAGTACACTGTAGTTCAGGGTCACGGCCGCGACCGTGTCGCTAGTGCCCCACACGCCGCTGCGCACAGTCCGCGGGGCAGGGGCGCGGCAAAGGCCGCCCGCGGGCGGCGTGATGTTTGGCCATGTCTAGTTTAATCACTTTCTTTCACAGACACGGTCCTCACATAATTTTTGTTGTAAAGTCTAATCAGTAACAGTCACGACATCGACATTGATATACATACTCCGCAATTCACCAAAAGGTACCTGGCGGATGGAATACTGTACCACCACAGTCTAATAAATACAGTCGCGACACTCACTGCTGTGAAAGCTGTTACCGTCGGACACTTGGAGCGACACTAGCGCTCCAAGCGGTCGTAAAGCCGGCTGTCATTTTAACGCCATATACGACACATTAATAAAGCCCGCTTGTAATTACTTTTCTGTGTGGTTTGCTAAATATTGCATATATTCTAGCATTCCAAGCTTTATTTAAGTATCTTGACACATGACTGAGTGTAAAAGAAACGTAAACCGAGCAAAAACTCGTTGTGATCGGACACGAACTGCAATTGTGCAATATGTTACGAAATAATTCTTTAGAAATTGCTTGCAGCTTACCTTGCCGATAGTGATAGATAAACATAGTATTTTGTACAGACAAGCCTATAATATAACTTCTAAGGGTCAGTTGAATATCAACAAATGTAAATTTAGTAAAAACTCGTTAATAAACTGACGCTAACTGCAATATATTTATGACGAAATTCGTCAGACATTGCATCTTACTTTGCTGGTAACACAGTATTTCGCACATGAGAAGCATGTAATTGGCCTTCCCGGTGTTAAAAGGTGCGAAACAATGTTTTTTCCCCTGCTTTTTAGTTATGAGAACACCCACTGGCTATGAAACTTTCATCTAATATAATTTTGCTCTGAGATTATTTTAATTATATGTTATTTTAAGATAATATTACGTCGATTACACGACAGTCTAAATGTCATATTATATGAATGATCCTCAGTCATTATCACAGTCTGTCATTATATAGTTCGTTGATGAGGGAGGAATGGGAGCCGGCCGCGGTGGCCGAGGAGACTGAGGCGCTCTAGTCACGGTCTGCACGGCCACTACGGTCGGGGGTTCGAATCCCCCCTCGGGCATGGATATTTGTGCCGTCCTAGTTCGTAAGTAGTTCATAAGTAGTTTGTAAGTTTAGGGACTGATGACCACGTAGTTAAGTCCCATAAGCTTAACAAACATTTGAGGAATGGGAGGGGGCGGGGCGACAATCGTCTGTAAAATAAGACGGCTCTGTGGTTTCAGGTAAACAGGTTTATGTGTTAGACCTTGGTTTCCATTAGATAAAACAGAAAATATTTAACCTTTCAAACATTAGTAACGGTAACAATGAACACTTCTTTCTCATACATTTCTTATAAATTTGCCTCAATAGTGAATTACTTTCGAGTGCCCAGACAAAAATGTTTCTAGCTGTGATGTAGCAGCAACCACAATCTTAATATTTTTTTCATAACACAGTTTAATTTCTTCCACCTTTATATTATCGCGTCTTTGCGGTAGTTTCCTCTTTATTCCCAGTTTAGGTGGTTTGTTTGGAACATCGAACAATGTAGGCACAGCATTCCACACCAGCTTCTTGCGTTCATCATTCACGATCGTGAACTGGTTTGCATCGAAGTGTAACGAGCAGAACTTCACATTATCACGTAAATACGCGGCAACTTTATCCAAAAGATCTTGTTTGCTATTTATAAGCCATTTCTTGATCCTAAAAAGAAATAATCTTCAATATGTATCACAAGATAATTGTAAATAAGCATTACCGAGTCTTGATGTCACATACTTTTCAGGCTCTGTAGGAAACCTAAAGAATGATAAATGAGACTTATTCTTGTTCTTGTTGTTGCTGCAATTTATTGCACTACCCACGCTTCCCTTCGTAAAAACCATTTCGTACACTAAAACACACAACAAACACACGTCTCGTATACGATACAGAGGAACGTGGCTTTACGTCCGCAAGGAGCGCTGCAGTCGCCTAGTATAACAAAAATCAGCGGTAGTGTCGCGACTGTATGTGTTAGTCTGTGGTACCACTACACGTACTTGCTTTTCTGTTTCACTCCCATACAGAACCAGGGAAAAAGGAATGCTTGTGTACGAGCTCTAATCTCTGATCTTTGTGGTCTTTACCTGAAATGTAGGTTCGGGGCAGTAGAATCTTTCTGCAGCACGTTTAAAATTCTGCCCGTCTAAACTTTTTAAACACCGTTTCTCGGTAAGAACGTCGCGACTCCCATTTGAATTCCCGAAGCTTGCCAGTAACACTTGCGCATTGATCGATCCTACCAGTTACAGACTTAGCCACACGCGTCTGAACTGCTTCTATGTCCTCCTTTAAACTGATCTGGTGGGGATCCCGAACACTTGAGTAATATTTAATGAAAGTCCAGCTACAGTTGCATTTATTGGTGCTTTATTTAAGCCCACACTACCGGTTTCGGCCTCTATGTTAGGCCATTTTCAACTGTCAGAGACCTGCATATAATGTGTAGCAATAAGTTTACAAAAATTACAAAAAAAAAAAAAAAAAAAAAAAAAAAAAAAAAAAAAAAAAAAAAAAAAAAAAAAATGCCTGTAAATCTATCGGGCCAAACTGCGTGGTCATCAGTCCGTAGCTTACAAACTACTTAAACCTAGGTAAACTAACGTACGGACAAACACACACACCTAAATCCCAGGGAGGACTCGAACCTCCACGGTGAGTAACCGCGCGCTCCGCAGCGAGGTGCTTTAGACCGCTCGGCCACTCCACCGCGGCTCAAAAATTACATGGTACAAGATAGAATGTTACATATGTAAAAAGGTACTGAACAGAAGCAGAAGGAAACTGCGTTATGCCGTAGAGAAAGCAACGTCAAGTAATTAAAATAATAGAACTCAGAGAATTTAAAACTTTTGCCGCCCAATGGCGACATGAGAAAAATGGGCGTGTCATATTTAACATTCCAAAACATTATAATCGGCATGTTCTGATGTCTTCTGATATAAAAATTACATCATTGCAAGCTTAAAATTCTAAACATTAGTTGATAAAATGTAAAGGTCAATAGTAAAATATTATAATTGTTAGTTAGGATAAAAAACGGAACATGTAGCGGCCAGTAATGGAGAAACTAATACTTGAGCAATACTCAAGACGGGATCCCACAAGTGTTTTATATGCGGTCTACTATACTGACGAACCACACCTCCGAAAATTCTCCCAAAATACCGGAGTGTCCGTAAATGCTCGTTCCATTTCATACGCAGCGCAGCGTTACGGCTAGACGTTTAAGGAGGGGAAGGACATTAATAGGACCGCCTTGAAGTAGGAGAGGCACGACAGTATATTTTAATTTCCATTATCTATATTTATTTTTAAAAGTCCATAAAACTCTGTCAGTACGACCGGGAAGGATTCAGGATTCACACTCAAAGCAGTGGGAGTTCTAAAACATAACAAAATAATTTTTATTTACTTGTAAAATTTCATCATTTTTTCACTTAATAGTGAGAGAGATACTTCGATGAATTTTGAACTACACGTAAAACATACTTACAGGTGTATAAAATTCCAGAATTTTCAAATATATTAAAAATTGTAGTAAAAATTAAGTTTGTTAACTATAAAATATCATTTTGTCTTAACATAAAATTTAAAATGTAACAGCTCATTCATTTTTTCATAAATTAAATTAATTCTAAGAGTTTCATACAACTGTAAGAATGGTTTGTATTCTCTGTAAAACACTTAGAAGAATGTCTGTTACTTAAGAAGAAAAGTGTACCTATAGCAACAAATGCAGTTGATAGTAAGTCAATAAATGGTGAAAATTAACATGTAAATAAAAATTATTTTGTTATGTTTTAGAACTCCCACTGCTATAAGTGTGAATCCTTCCCGGTCATGCTGACAAGGTTTTATGAATTTATTTGTAAAAGTATAAACAGTGGAAATTAAAATGTCCTTTCATGCATCTCCTGTTTCAAGGCGGCCAGCTTGTCGTCCCCCTAGTCGACGCGACTCTGTCAAGCGGCACAGAACTAATGCTGTAATCGAATATTACGGGATCGTTTCTCCTACTCATCTGCATCACTTGACACTTTTCTACATTTACAGCTAGGTGCCATTCCTCACACCACCAAGAAATTTGGTCCAAGCCATCCTGCATCCTACTACAGTCATTCAATGACGACAGCCTCCTGTTCACCAGGCTGTTCCAACAGGCTGCTCCATGAGCAGGAGCGCACACGAGTGCTCACTGCTCCAGGTCGGAGCGGCGGTGGTGGGGAAAGCTGACGTCACGAACGCCAGTACTCGGTGGCCATATGTAAGCAGACGATATACAAGCAGACGCGCTCGTCAATGTCTAGTACTAACTACAAACAAAATGTCTAATCGCGAAAGCCCAGTGTCTGCTCCTTTAGAAGCATTGCACCATTTCACTGACAGAGACGGGCGTCAACAATACCCAGTGTGTCAGAAAACTCTTGTATGCTCAAGAAATAAAATAAAATAAACAATTAAAAAATCATTTTACAGCATCATTATAATCATCTCACAACGCTACACGTTTTATGAGGAAGCAAATCGGATTAGTATTTTGTCGTACTGTCTTCCTAAATTGTAAAGCTTAGATCTTGTCCCATTTGTTGTCATCAATGCCGAATTGGCCGTTATGCAATATACTGTTACAACTGTTTAAGGAGTTCTGACAATTTTTACACAGGCGACGTTTGGTTAGCTTGTTTATTGGCAGTTAAGGTGGTGTGTTACTCGTATACATTATGTAAGCTACTGTTTTTAGCGTTTACCGATTTGGAGAAAGCTTTTGACAATGTCGACTGGAATACACTGTTCCAAATTCTGAAGGTATCAGGGGTAAAATATAGGGAGCGCAGATTTATATTCAACCTATACAAAAACCAGACAGCGGTTATTAGAGTCGAAGGGCAAGAAAGGGACGCAAAGGTTGGGAAGGGAGTAAGACAGGGTTGTAGCCTTTCCCCAATGTTGTTCAATCTGTACATTGAACAGGCAGTGAAGAAATGGAAGGAATAAATTTGGAGAGGGCATTAAAGTGCAGAGAAATAAATAAAAACATTGCGATTTGCTGATGACATAGTAATTCTGTAAGAGACCGCAAAAGATCTGGAAGAGCAATTGAATGGGATGGACAGTGTCTTGAAAGGAAGCTATAAGATGAACATTAACAAGAGTAAAACGAAGATAATGGAATGCAATGTCAGAAAATCAGGAGATGCTGAAGGAATTAGATTAGGTAATGAGACAATAAAAGCAGTAGATGAATTTTGTTATTTGGGTAGCAAGATAACTTCTGCTGGCCGAAGTAATGAAGATATAAAATGCAGAATGGCTAAGGGAAGAAAAGCGTTTCTAAAGAAGCGAAACTTGTTAACATCCAATATTAATTTAAATGTTAGGAAGTCCTTTCTGAAAGCCTTTGTCTGGAGTGTAGCATTATATGGGAGTGAAACGTAGACGATAAGGAGTTCAGATAAAAAGATGATAGAAGCTTCTGAATTGTGGTGCTACAGACGAATGATGAAAATTAGATGGGTAGATCACGTAACTAATGAGGAGGTGCTTAACCGAATCGGAGTTTCTGGCATATACTGACTAAGAGAAGGGATAGATTGGTTGGACGCATTCTGAGACGTCAAGGAATTGTCAACTTATCATTGGAAGGAAGCCGGAGACCGAGGGACGAATATAGTAAGCAGATTCAAAAGGATGTAGGTTGCCGAACGTATTCTCAGATGAAGAGACTTGCACAGGACAGGATAGCGTGGAGAGCTGCATCAAACCAGTCTGCGGACTGAAGACCACAACAACAACAACAACATTATCTGCAAACGCAAATGTACTACAAAGGATAAAAATGCAGTCCTCGGTTGCAAAATTAAAATTCTTTAACCTGGTTTCGGCAACAACTACGATTACCTTCATCAGAAATTATAAAATAAAACAAGTCACATAATAAAAGTTACAACTCAGCTGTAAAGCTTACGTCACAAAATTTAGAAAGTAATTTTTAGAAAGAGCTAGTCACTATGGGTTACACGCCTGCACGGAAGCATCCGTCTCTCTGAAACACGCTGCAGAAAACCGTTTGCTTGAGTGCAACATTGCCAAATAAAGGGTGAAACATCCCGGAGCACGTGCATCAGAGACGGGATTTTTCCGCGAGTGTTACTACATGCCTGGTAGTAATTTATTTAAATAACTCTTCTAATGAAATAAAAGAGTTCATCGAGAGGGGAGAAAATAGTCACTGGCCGAGAGCAAGTCTTCAAAAACGATGTCAACACTGTCTAGGTGGAAAGTTCTTAACATTTTCTCAGCACAATCTTCCACCCTCTAATAAATTTCCCCTGCTTTACCCTCACTCCTACTACTAGGAATGTATGCATTTACGGTACTATTTGCACTAAAGCTCTGTATAGGGAAAGTATGGCCATCCTTTTCCGCGCCGCTTGCCGCCGTCTACAGCTCGTGATTGGCTGAAATCGAGTCACGTGGTTCTTTCCGCCATCTTGGTCCTATACGTTGCTTGCCTGCCATGAGAAACCTTGTGAATATTCGTATGTTTAGGTTTGAATAATGCTACAGTGTTGTACTTTTGGGTGTTCTTAAGAAGAGAGGCAAACATTATAGTCTTCCATTAAATATCAGAAATGCAGTAAGGTGAACAGTCTGACTGATGAAAGACGTCAGAGAAAACTAGGAGTTCAGAAGCGAACTTCGGTTCTTGCACTGTGCTGATTTTAATTCATAATGTAAATTAATAGATTAAGATTCACTGACGAATGGATCACGCAGCATATACTTATATATTTTTAACTTGAATAAATTTGTGAAGCAAATTCCTGCATAATGTCGTGAGGTTTAATTATTCACGCGTCGGTGGTTTCAACTGCAGATAGTTGCCGAAAACACACAAGTTCTGGACATGTTAGTGAGTGAACTAGATTCTCGTATAGATATGAAATTAATATACGGTTGCCGAAGCTAGCTTTTCTCATTCATTTTCATGTGTTAAGTGTATCATTACAGGAAACATAGAATTGAAACAAGACAAATATTAGACATTCAAATGTAATTGGCGTTGTAAAGGCACATTTAATTTCTGTTTTTGTTAAAAGTCATGTAGTTGGTATCCCCTTGCATTTTTCGTAGTTCATTTTAGATATAAGTACATAATACGGAAGAAAATACTCATCAAAGACTTATCCATAATCTCATTTGTTTTCTTAATTTACACTATCCTCCGATGACGACATGCTCGCGGTCTATTGAAATATTTCGCTACAGTGCAGGTCAATCTAAATTTATATGTGAACTCTCCAGATCTGGAGCCACAGACGAAACAGTTTTCTTAAAATCGGACGATAAGTATTTCGTAGAGCAGCCAGGTCCGCATGGACAGAACTACGCGAAGTTCCCGCATCTGTCCGTCGGATATAACACCCTGTATCTCGAGAATGAAAAGAGTTATCGTTCTGCTCTCAACCTTAAATGAAATTTCGATATCTTACCTACATTTCGTCCGCAGCATTGTATGTGCTAAAATCAACCGTACGCAAAGTCTACGCAATGCGACTTTTCCTCTGCAAACTCATTAAAAATTTTGCTTAGTAGTTTATTCAATTTGATATAGCACGGAAACTATAAGTAATAATGAATAGAAAATCAGACCATTATTGAGAGAATATATCACACTATAACACGTGAAAAAATTAAAGTTTCTCATGGAATAGTTTTCTCAAAATCGGTTGAGAAGTATTGTTAAGCGCTTCGAACGTTGTAGCGGTCGGTGCGTGAGCAGCAGCGGAATAGGCCCAGCATGGCTGCCGCTGGCAGGCTGGCCATACTTTCCTTATACAGAGCTTTAATTTGCACTAGGTAACTCATATTGCATGAGAGGTCGTATTTTTTACCAGTTCTTCAGACTGGTGAAACAAAGTTCTTTTTTTTTTTTTTTTATTACTGGCCTTAGATCTCGAAGTAGATAATGTCCCACGCAGTTTCAGCACACAGGTCGCAGATTCCTGATGTCTGAAGCTAAAATGCTGTGGAAATGACTCTAACAATGAGTCTGTTCATAAAACACGGGATGCCAGTGGATTTTAAATTTATTTAACAAACTCTTTCCCACGTTCAGCGAAATAAATAAAGCTAAGCCGTACATTGCCGGCCGCGGTGGCCGAGAGGACTGAGGCGCGCCAGTCACGGTCTACACGGCCACTACGATCGGGGGTTCGAATCCCCCCTCGGGCATGGATATTTGTGCTGTCCTTAGTGTTACGTAAGTTTAGCGACTGATGACCCCGTAATTAAGTCGCATAAGCTATACAAACATTTGATTTAATCGGTACATTGAACGATAGTAACATTACAATAAATAGTAGTGCCATGGTGATAAATGTACAAGTTTTGTAATGCTCCGTAATGAGACAAGGTGCTACATGTTAACAGTTGGAAGGTCGGCACTGAACTGTGCTCGGCCAGGCGTGGCCGCTAGTTGCTGCCTCCGTCTTTTTGGCGCCAAACGAACCTTCTAGATTGGTCGCTAGTATATTGTTTATATAAATTACAACGAAGAAAGTGCCAAATGGGTTCAAATGAAAGCTTATTAACAGAAAAGAGTTACACTGAAATTACGTTATTTTCTAATGTTTACTTGATTAAATATTAATAAATGAAATGTAGGAATGATAGCATCCTGAGGGGAGGCGGCAGCCAATCAGATCACGTCTATGCTACAATGCCGTGCTTTCTGACGGTCCATACATGATCTGAGCCATCTGTTATGGTTCCCCCATCCCTTCCATCGATTGCATCATGCTACTTCGACTACTGCCAGCCAGTTACTTGGCTTGTATAAAATTTACAAGTCCGAAGTAAGATCCGAAAACTCTAAATACTACACTCCTGGCCATTAAAATTGCTACACTACGAAGATGACGTGCTACAGACGCGAAATTTAACCGACAGGAAGAAGATGCTGTGATATGCAAATGATTAGCTTTTCAGAGCATTCACACAAGGTTCGCGCCGGTAGCGACACCTACAACGTGCTGACATGAGCAAAGATTCCAGCCGATTTTTCATACACAAACAGCAGTTGATTGGCGTTGACTGGTGAAACGTTCTAGTGATGCTACGTGTAAGGAAGAGAAATGCGTACCATCACGTTTCCGACTTTGGTAAAGGTCGGGTTGTAGTTTACCGCGATTGCGGTTTATCGTATCACGGCAATGCTGCTCGCGTTGGTCGCGATCCAATGACCAGAATATGGAATCGGTGGGTACAGGAGGGCAACACGGAACGCCGTGCTGGATCCCAACGGCCTCGTATCACTAACAGTCGAGATGACAGGCATCTTATCCGCATGGCTGTAACGGATCGTACAGCCACGTTTCGATCCCTGACTCAACAGATAGGGACGTTTGCAAGACAACAACCATCTGCACGAACAGTTCGACGACGTTTGCAGCAGCATTGACTATCAGCTCGGCGACCGTGGCTGTGGTTACCCTTCACACTGCATCACAGACAGGGGAGCCTGTGATGGTGTACGCAACGACGAACCTGGGTACACGAATGGCAAAACATCATTTTTTTGGATGAATCCAGGTTCTGTTTAGAGCATCATGATGGTTGCATACATGTTTGTCGACATCGCGGTGAATGCACATTGGAAGCGTGTATTCGTCATCGCCATACTGGCCTATCACCTGGTGTGATGGTATGGGATGATATTGGTTACACGTCTCGGTTATGTCTTGTTCACATCGACGGCACTTTGATCAGTGGCCGTTACATTTCAGATGTGTTACGACGCGTGGCTCTACTCTTCGTTCGATCCCTGCGAAACCGTACATTTCAGCAGGATAATGCACGACCGCATGTTGTAGGTTCTGTACGGGCCTTTCTGGATACGGAAAATGTTGGACTGCTGCCCTGGCCAGCACATTCTCCAGTTCTCTCACCAACTGAAAACGTCTCTTCAATGGTGGCCAAGTAACTGGCTCGTCACAATACGCCAGTGACTACCCTTGATGAACTATGATATCTTGTTGAAGCTGCAGGGGCATCTGTTCCTGTACACGCCATCCAAACTCCGTTTGACTCAATGCCCAGGTGTATCAAGGCCGTTATTACGGCCAGAGGTGGTTGTTCTGGGTACTGATTTCTCAGGCTCTATGCACCCAAATTGCGTGAAAATGTAATGACATGTCAGTTCTAGTCTATATCTATAAATGTGAATGTCTGTTCGGTGTACGCGTATCACGTCTGAAGCATAAGAAATAAAGAGCTAAAAAACTGCTAAGGTGTACAACGGGAGACTTAGGACAACAATTACACATAGACCATTCTTTTTCGTTCTGCAGTTTTCGCTGCAGAGCGAAATATTAACACACACACACGTAGAATTTTATATACACCGGAAACTTTCTATCCTAATATACTCCACCCTTTATCATTATCAACCCTCAAGCAACAATGCAACCAATAAAACCATTTTCAAAGAGTAAATATAATTTTTAGAGTCATTATTGTTCCGCATTTCGCGGTATATTCTTCAAATTACAAAATATCTATCATATCACTATGAAACCGAGCCTAAAACATTCCTGAGGTATAAATTAGTAACGGTACAAATATTGAAGTCTGTGCATCTTGTCGTTCAGACGCGATAAGCGTACACCGAACAGACATTCACACACACACACACACACACACACACACACACACATATATATATATATATATATATATATCCGATCGTCATAAAACCGTGCCTAAAGCCTTCCCTGGGTAGACATTAGTAACTGTACAAACTTTTAGCTCAAATGTTCAAATGTTTGTTAAGCTTAAGGGACTTAACTACGGGGTCATCAGTCCCTAAACTTACAAACTACTTATCAACTAGCTACAACTAAGGACGACACAAATATCCATGCCCGAGGGGGGATTCGAACCCCCGACCGTAGTGGCCGTGCAGACCGTGACTGAAGCGCCTTAGTCCCCTCGGCCACCGCGGCCGGCAAACTTTTAGCTCTTTGTGTCTTGTGGTTCAGACGTGATAAACGTACACCGAACAGACATTCACATTTATAGATATAGATTTGTCCAATGAATACCCGTCTATCATCTGCATTTCTTCTTGGTGTAGCAATTTTAATGGTCAGTGGTGTATTATTTAAGCTATGAAGATATAAAATCAGAGTCGCCACAGCGTCCACGTCCACGGCTACGGCAGCTGGTGCGTCCCGTGTGGCTGCGGCCTGAGACGGCGGCGTTTTCTGCGAGGAGGTTACGGCCGGTCGGCGTGGAAAGTGTTTGGGACACGGGAAGGCTTTCGCGGTCCGCCTCTGCAGCCGCGGCCGCGGCAGACAGCTGCGCGCCACCCGCCCGCCGTAAAAGCCGCCTCCTCCCCAGACGCCCGGTGAGCGGCAAATATTTGCCGCGCACGTGGACGCCCGCCACCAATAAACGGGCAGCCTCGCGCAGAGCACGGCAACCGCCGAGGGAGACAGCCTTCCCTGCCCTGCTCTGCGATTGTCTGGGAGTCTCATACCGCCGCCACCACCTCCGCCCACGTAGGAAGCATCGCTCCTGCCGAACACGGCCTGCCTTTTTCTCCCGTGACCACTACACGTAGGGCTGACACACTGGGAGAGTGACAAATCTGCAGAAAATAAAGAACGTGGCATTTGAAACTGTTTTTCGGAACTCTGAACATTTGGAAAAATACAAATCGGTTTTCCTTTCTTTTTTTTTTTTTTTTTTTTTTTTTCTTTTTTTTTTTTCTGTGTAAGTTGCAGCGATGCTCATGATCATGTGGCATTTATAAACGTTAAACCACAACTGGAGAAGTATTAGCCTGTCTGGTGCAAGTCTTTAATCGGAGCCGGCCGCGGTGGCCGAGGGGACTGAGACACTTGAGTCACGGTCAAAATGTTCAAATGTTTGTTAAGCTTATGGGACTTAACTACGGGGTCATCAGTCCCTAAACTTACAAACTACTTATGAACTACTTACGAACTATGACTGCACAAATATCCATGCCCGAGGGGGGATTCGAACCCCCGACCGTAATGGCCGTACTGACCGTGACTGGAGCGCCTCAGTCACCTCGGTCACCCTGTCGGCTCAGTCACGGTCTACACGGCCACTACGGTCGGGGGTTCGAATCCCCCCTCGGGCATGGATATTTGTGCCGTCCTTAGTTGTAGCTAGTTCAGCTAGTTTAGGGAATGATGACCCCGTAGTTAAGTCCCATAGACTCTACAAACATTTGAACATTTTTTTTAATCGGAAGCCGGAGGTGGTCAAATCAAAACAATTACGTTTATAATTATATATTTTTGACGACGTTACAGCGTTATTTTAATGAAATAAATCGCAATTTGCGATCACTGTACTAGGTTTACATGGAACACCAAAGTGCGGCGAATGAAAATTTGTGCCCAGCCGAGATTCGGAACCTGGATCTCCTGCTTACTAGTCAGACGACGTAGTCAAAAATATATGATTGTATACAAGCCGAGGCTGGGCTCCTGACGATAATTGTGTCTCGAAATCTCATGGTCTGTTCTCCCTCATGCGGAAATACAGTATTGTGGCTGCGAGCATTACAGAACAAATAGGCTGTGGTAATAGGAAAGAGGCAGCGTGGCGAATGGAGATTTGTGGGTGGCGGGAGACGTGCAGGGAAGAGTCCTCTGCAGTCGGGTTGCTCGCTGTGTCCTCGGTGGCGGAGTGGTCAGCACGTCTGTTTAGTAAGCAGGAGATCCCGGGTTCGAATCTCGGCTGGGCACAAATTTTCATTCGCCGCACTTTGGTATTCCATCAAAACCTAGTACAGTGAAGCCATAAGTGATCGCAAATTGCGATTTACTTAATTACGTTCAATTTTTTTTTTTTTTTTTTATTGCCATTTTCTACCAAGCCTGCAGAGGAAATGAGCTAGGCCGTTGAATGGTTGTAATGGTTCTCACACCCTCTCTTTACATTTTCTCGTCCTGAAGTAGAATACTTCCTTATGAAGCACATACAGCCGGTTGACTACATGGCTTTCTCTGACAAATGAAGCGCTAACGGCGCCGAACGTTGTCTCTTTCTTGTTGATTGTTTCGAACTACTTCTGCATTGCACCTGTTGTTAGTGTCTCACGAAAGACGCCTGCCAGGCGTCCGCGTATCGCGCGGTACGGCTCCCGGCCGCAGCCACCGCATCCGCCGGTCACGGCTGCCCCCGATTCTCGGACTATTGTTCCGCGGGTGCATATGCTGAGTTAAAGACTAAAAAACCATTGCCACTTGAGTAACATAAGCTTACCTTTATTTACAGTAGATGTTCAAAATGATGTCCCTCTATGGAAAGAGCGGCATCTCTTGCACACATTTGCGAACACTCAACAAATTTCCGCTAGCGAAATCTGGGAAATGCCGCGCTGCAGAAGAAGCCGAAGAACTCGTGCGGTCGTGTATAAGGCTATCGACAATTTGGATCTTACCAGCGAAAGTAATATTGGTGCTCAAGAAATACTGAAAGGACCGCTGTGTTTAGAGGGTGTGTTGTGTACTTTTCCATATTTTCTAAAGGTACGAATCCGCAACCCGGCAACAGTTGGTTAACTGTGGCTGTTTTGCGGTGTAATGGAGCTACAGTGAAAGCATTGTATGACTTGAGAGTGCAAATACTCGGCATATCGTACGTGGAACGTCTATTGTGATGTTAACAAAGATTACGGGCAGAGTTATTTGTCATCTATCATGTCATTTGTTGTAAGGACCAGGAATCCACGGAGAATCAATGAGATGGAGTCTGTATGGTATAAAGGATGTGTTTGTTGTTCAAGTGTAAAAATAATTGCTCATGTAACACACTATTACAGCAATTCAATAAATGTGTTTGAAGACTTACATGTATTAATTATTTGTGACCCCTCTTCTTGTCATGAAAATGTAATGATTATAGATAATATTGATCACTAGCGTCAGCCGAGAACCACTGTCCCGTACATTTAGAACCATTGGCTCAAGGATGCAACAGATGGATATAAATTAAAATAATCTGTGGGGGGTTTCGAAGGGGGGGGGGGAGGTGTAACTTTTTGAATGATGACGTTATTTACATGTTTATTGAATGCACCTGTCACTCTATGCTGCCCGCATAGGCAACACGCGTACAGTCGCGTGATTACGTAAATGTTGACTCAGCTATTTACGAGCTGTTATCGCCAGAGCTCGGCAATATAACGACGCACCAGCAGAGGCGCGCACGTAAAACGTGCGCGCGTCCGGGATAACGCCTCAGCGTCGGACTTAGTCTCTGCGCCGCTCTGTCGTCGCGCCGCTGCGTGGCCGGCGGATGCGGTGGCGGCAGCCGGAAGCCGTACCACGCTATCTGCGGACGCCTGAAAGGCGTCTTTCGTGAGACACCCAGTACTTTTCGTAAGAACTCAGTCACGGGAAGTCAATACGTGGGACAGGGAGGCTTACTGATGAGGTGATTGAACGTTTACAGAGATCATTGGCGTTGGCAGAATTTGGTTCTTTGGGGGCTAATTTTTGTAAAAATAAAGCCCATTCAATTTATTAATCTATGATTTATATTTACACTTTTTTATAATTTAACCAATTACACTACGAAAACTATTTGCAGAAGAAAAAAATTAGTAGGCTCGCATTAATTTGAAAGTTAAAATGAGGAGTAACGTGGTGGAAATGGAGTTTATATAATAAGCTCGTAAAATAATTAAGCAGTTTCTATGATACTAACCAAAGAGAAAGGTCTTAGCAATTTAATTAACATGAGACTCTGTGTGTAAATATTGAATTAAAATGATACTATAGTTGTTCATAAGATTCCACTCGCCGCTTACCTGCTAAGCAGCGGGTCGCCGCATATGGACAATTGGCTTGTAACTTCAGCAATTCAGTAACAATAGCGGCAGCATCAAAGCTGGTCGCGCCGGCTTTATAACTGCTCACAGTAACAGCAGCACACGTTCTCAGCACGGCATCACGTTGGCGATCCACTGTCACGTTCACCTGTGCTTGGCAAATTATAATTACGTTGTGATTTATTACATGTGTACTATTTCAAATTTCTGGGCCAAACTGTGAATTAGGGAGGTGTTGAGGGTGGGGGGGGGGTTACAGCCCCATTAGTATACCCCTCCCTCCTTGGCTGCGCCACTGACAGACATGCAATGGGCATGGGGAGTGACATGCGAAAAGCGGTATGCGCGCTGTTCCTTCGAACTGCCTCTTCCAATGAATGCCCTCAACAGCGCCTGTGACCAAAAGATTCCTGGTACAAATGTAATGCCAAAACTGACAATACTCAAAAGCATGGTTTGCCAGCAGCTGTTAAAACGCGATAAAACCAATTTTTCATTACAGCACAGCCAGAATTGTTACATAAATATAGGCATATGCTTCCAAGGCAATTGTCATTTTCAATAAAGTTCTTCGGGGTATTAGACCGCTTCGTCAGAG
This sequence comes from Locusta migratoria, assembly GCA_026315105.1. Taxonomy (NCBI): domain Eukaryota; kingdom Metazoa; phylum Arthropoda; class Insecta; order Orthoptera; family Acrididae; genus Locusta; species Locusta migratoria. Next base: position 269,522,527 of record CM048750.1, read on the forward strand.
TGTTTCGGCCACTATTGTAAGTCGCCTGCTTCAGGGTATTCGTCTGACTGCTGATCGTGGGAGAACTTGTGTCTTATATAATAACTTGACATCTGTTGAGGAAGAGAAAGGGGCATGTTGGGTATTCTTGTTTGTTTTTTGCATTGATTGACACTATTGGTGGAAATTGGCATTCTAGACTGGTATTTCTATGGTGTACTTTCCTTGTCATTCGTTTTTTCATTATTACGTCTGATTGGCGGAAATTTCTATGATTGGTGTTTGCATTACTGTTTGCCATTAGTTGGAATGGGCAAGAGGGGCGGCCGTTGTGGCGTGACAGTGTTTACTTACTATAGCTGGCGTCATATAAGAAGGCGCTTCCGCGCGTAGAAGCGGAGCGATTAGGGAAGCGTGAATGGGAGGAGCTACGTCCGAGCGCCAAGGTACGTAGACTAGAAAGGTATGCCAGTTTGGGCTTCTTCACTCTCATTGGTTAGCGCTGTATTACGTCACTCGGCAGCAAGCCGCTGTATTATAAGGCCGCCGTGAACACATTTCTCGTCTTTTCTTTTCTCATTCGACGAAAAACATTGCCTTTAAGCAGTGGAACACGCTTGTGATTAATATATATGTATACTAAGATACAAAGGACTGAAAAAGAAAAGATTCAAACATTATTAACAACTAGCTAACCCGTCCCGCTCCGCGACTTGGCACGGGTAATATTTAAACGTCTTTAACTCGAGAAGCACTGAACGTATCGTGATGAGAATTTTTTTTTTTTTTTTTTTTTTTAAGACCTTTTGAGACCTACAATTTAAAAGACCTCATCACGATACGTTCAGTAGTTCACGAATTATAGAAGGTTAAAGGGACAGACAGAGAGAAAATGTGCTTCCGTTTTATATAATATAATGATCTGACTCCCTTAGAGTGCGAATTTCGAAATTTTACGCTACCCCATGCAATCAGTTGAGTAAGTTTTATCACAATCGACTGAATGACATTGACAGGCATAGCATACGGTCAAACAGAGGCCTTCATTTTTATATATTAGATAAAGAAAACTCGTTACAAGGCAAACTTAGCAGCCGATATATGGAATCATTGTTCCCTAATACAAGAAAGCTACTTTCTATCCGAACACTTAACAGGTCACGAAACGAACGAGCGCATAACAAAACTTCCTGCTTGCACGTTTCATAAGGGTACTGCGGCAACTGCTCGGCGCTTGCGCCAGGTGACGTCACAGATGCAAAGTGTGCGAGTCAAATTTACACCCCCCTGGCCGAGCGCCAAAAGTTGCGCCTGCGGGAGAAACATTGCGCATCTCGCGGCCAGCGACGCGCCTAAAGAATGAACAGTATTGGCTGTCATTGCGGTACTTTAGGGGGATGCGCAAAACGGCAGAAAACTCGGCCGCCTTCGTAGGTGACGCCGACTATAGTCGCCTAGCGCGGGCCGCGGCGAGCCGGCGCCCTGTGTACGTATGGCAACTGTGGTCTCCAGCGCGCCTCGCGCCTTCGCGAGTCGCTTTGCGCGCGCTGCCCCCTCGTCATGCTGTTACTCAAAAATGTTCAAATGTTTGTTAAGCTTATGGGACTTAACTACGGGGTCATCAGTCCCTAAACTTACAAACGACTTATGAACTACTTACGAACTAGGACGGCACAAATATCCATGCCCGAGAGGGGATTCGAACCCCCGACCGTAGTGGCCGTGCTGACCGTGACTGGAGCGCCTCAGTCACCTCGGCCACCGCGGCCGGCATGCTGTTACTGCTGGCAGCCAGGACGCCTGAAGTCTGTAGTCATCTTCTCTATTCATGTTGGTGGGTCGTTCGGCTATTTCTATGGCTTCTCCAACTTCCTTCTCATTGTAAATTGTTGTTTGGCCAGCATGCGGGCTTCACTGAAAACTGTTTCCGCACTGCCTGTGATGCTCCAACACCGCTCTTCGGCTTGGGCAGCACACCAAGTTAGAGCTGTCGGAACATCACGGGGATATCGGCCCATGCGCCTTATCCAGATGTCACTAAACGTTTCATCCAAATGCATTCGCATTGCATGTGCAAAGTTTGCAGATGCACCATCGCGTTGGTAGCACTTTCGCTGTCGCACATTGAGTGGAGCATGTATCAATAACTCTGAGAGAGTTTCTCGTAAAAAGGTCAGTCAGATGTTATCGCTTATTCTCTGGGGAAACATGTTCGGGCCGATCAAATTATCGCCTTCCAAGCCAGCCCAAATGTTGACAGCGAATCGATCTTGGTGACCACGGACAAAGGCGGCGTGCGGATTTTAAACGTGTTGATTTTGACTGTTGAAGATACCCTCTAGTGTAAAGCATGCTTTATCCGTGAAAAGTGCACAGTTCACAAATTCCGGTTGAGTGGCACACTTTTGCAGCTACAAGCAGCTACACGCAGCGACATCGGCGACAAGGCCGGGTGTCCAACGCGAGCGTGACAGTTTTTCGCTACGAGATCAGCTATTTCTAAACTTAGGCACCCATAAATCGTTGAATAATGATAACTCCACAGGAAGGCCATGAAGCTGTAACTACTCTAGGAAATAAGGCGTAAAAAGCGTGCTGTGTATTAAATTTACAAAGCGAGGAATTTTCATGGACTATTTCATAGATTTATTGTCCATGTTTCACTCCCATACAAGGCAACACTCCACATAAATGCGCCGGCCGCGGTGGCCGAGGGGACTGCGGCGCGCCAGTCACAATCTGCATGGCCACTACGGTCGGGGGTTCGTCTCCCGCCTCGGGTATGTTTATTTGTGCCGTCCTTAGTGTTAGCTAGTTCATATGTAGTTTGTAAGTTTAGGGACTGATGACCCTGTAGTTAAGTCCCATAAGCTATACAAACATCTGAAAATTTGAACTTACCTGTTAATCTTCGCCGGTCGCGGTGGCCGAAGGGACTGAGGCGCTCCAGTCACGGTCTGCGCGGCCACTACGGCCGGGGGTTCGAATCCCCCCTCGGGCATGGATATTTGTGCCGTCTTTAGTATAAGGTAGTTTATAAGTTTAGGGACTGATGACCCCACAGTTAAGTCCCATAAGCTTAACAAACACTGGAACATTTTGTTAATCTTCTGTTACTGTGGCCGTTGCCAGCATCGGACCTTCTCTCTTCTAGCAGGGGTTTCTATTATTTTGTAAATGAATAAAAATGATAGAAACAGGGGAAGGCTACAGACAAGAAGTCGGACAGTCCATTGAAATATGTTTTGTATTCTGAAAGTGCATATAGAATTACGAAGTAGCCTGTTACATCTTATTTAACGCTTACTGATTCTTGCTATAGGACAAGACATACAATAGAGATCAAACATCGAAAATAAAGTACATTCATATAGTTCGACCAGCCTTCAACGAGAGAGCGTAATGAGTTTCATGAAAATTTCCGTTTGTCATGAGAACAGTAGACTGAGCTCAAAACAGGGGCGGCACAAAACTAAAGAAAAAGCATCTTGGTAATCATTGTGCCAATCGCCCGATATGCAGACCGTTCCATATTTATTAAACTCGCGACCGAATTCAATTATTTCACTTTAATCGCGAATACCTGCTCGGTGGAACTGTGAAGTTCCTGTCGGTCAACGAAATATCACCAAGACTGAGAATGGCGGCTTCTGCACAATAGGCGATCGCGGACCTGTCCTCCTAAGAACTGCAGGCATCTGAAGCAACTGCCGAAATGAGAGCGGCCACGTCGCTCACGCCAGTTTTGTTAACGCGAGTTTCGCACCGCTGATTCTTCCGCCGGCAAAACTAGTGACGTGTTAGCAACCTGGCCAGAGCACAGTTAGAGTTCGTTCTGGCCCGCAAGGGCCAGTTTCACGACTCCTAGGAAGGCGGCCTGTCTTGGCGGCAACTCGTCAAAGATGGCGAGAACAGAAGTGTCCTTCCGCGAAGACGTTGGTTCTCCGGGTTTGAACTTAACGGCTCCGGTAGCCTTTGTGCCTGATCGCTATCTTGCCTATTTAATATATTAATTAATACAGGACAAGGAAAATTATTTCGCCCCCAAGAGACGATGGTTCTCTGGTTAGGCAAGCAAATGGTGGTTTTAGATTGTGGGCGAAAATAAGTTTTATATTCCAGAATGAAAGTTTCACTCTGCAGTGGAGTGTGCGCTGATTTGAAACTTCCTGGCAGATTAAAATTGTGTGCCGGAACCGGGACTCGAACCTGGGACCTTTGCCTTTCGCGGACAAGCGCACTACCGACTGTGCTATCCCGACACGACTCACGATGCCGCCTCACAACTTTACTTCCACAAGTACCTCGCCTCCCACTTTCCAAACTTCGCAGAAGCTCTCCTGCGAACCACGCAAGAAATGATATCCTTTCTTCCAGGCGTGCTAGCCTTGCATGGTTCGCAGGAGAGCTTCTGCGAAGTTTGGAAAGTAGGAGGCGAGGTACTGGCGGAAGTATAGTTGTGGGGCGGCATCGTGAGTCGTGTCGGGATAGCACAGTCGGTAGTGCGCTTGCCCGCGAAAGGCAAAGGTCCCAGGTTCGAGTCCCGGTTCCGGCACACAATTTTAATCTGCCAGGAGGTTTCAAGATTTATATTACTTTATTGGCGATTAATTTTACCAACTTCTTGAATATTATCGGACCTAATTTTGTAATACTTCAAACGAATCGTCATTTTCCATTAGATTGGAATCCGACGTCAGACATTTAAGAATTATTTCATTTATGCCCACTCTCTTTGTCCTAAAGGCTGGCCATGTGCTTCATGACACCTTTGCGCTGGTCTGTGAAAAGTCTTAGCTCTACAGGCTTTCTTGAGGAGAAGGATATCTGAAACTTGTATCTACCTCTTCTTTGTCGCACCTATCAGTCAGAATGATCCATGTGCGAGCGCGTATACCTGACGCGAAAGTTGCGGTATTCGTGTGGGGTGTTTAGCAGGGCCGGCTCCAGCGATTTTGCCGCCCGGTGCAAAAATGTCAAGCGCCGCCCCCCCCCCTTCCCCCACACACACATTTTTCGACTTTTTCAGCCTTATTGAAATATGACTTCTTATTTTCACATATTACACTCATGTGTTTGTTTGTAGTGAATATGTCATTAAGATCAAAGCAGCGTCAATGTCACAGAATATATACAATAAATGTCATGGGGCCTGTAACATAAAGTTTTACAGTTTTCATTACTAGATATCAATATAAGAGTTTTGAGGCCGTAGTAATTATTAGCATTCTGTTCCTTTGTGTTAGAGCTTATATCGTTTTCTTAAATTAATGTTAATTAAACGGAACACTGCCATAGTCGAACGCAAGAACACACCTCGCCCTTCTACCGCTTCTCACAATACACAGTGATGTCACGCGGAAGCACCCGAACGCTGCCGAACACATTGGCTCAACCTTCTTTCTTACTAACCTTGGAAGTTTGAAACGTGTCCACAAAAAATATTTTTGTAAGAAAATGTCTAATATTGTACCTCCTGTTTTGTGTCGAGTAACTTTCTTGCAAGAAAATGTATAATATCGCTTCTACTGTGTGTATCGATATGTGTACTTAACTCTGTGAAGTTTCATCTTTGGCAAAGATCATGTATTGCATAGCTTTGTGGCTCGCGCAGAGAGAGAGTAGCACTTGTGGTTCAGCTAGCTTAGAGGGCGGTTGAGTTGTGTGTATGGCTCCGATGTAGAGCAGAGGCTGCTGTGCCAGAAAGTCGATTTGATTGTATTTGGAATATATATTGTATTGTATTGTATTGTAACACCGCTGGAATGAAGGTAATTGCATTTGATGTCATTAGTTTTGTGTCCCAGCCTCGTCGCCGCTTTTGTGTCTCTTTTCCGTCGTAGGTGTCGGTGGCCGAGTGGAATGAGACCGACACAGGAATAAAGATAGCACGCTGGTGCAGGTACGGAGGGGAGCAGCCAGAAACTAGAAACACTAGAGTAAATTAGAACGAGATATATATTGAACAGAATTTATACAATACTTAACTTTTACAGAGTACTGCAGAATGTTGATACATAGTTGAGCTAGAGTCCTGCCTAGTGCCTAACTGATAGCCAAGTCTTCACTGGTGCCTATCGGATTCCGAAGTCTTTACTGGTTCCTAACTCAGTCCCAAGTGAACGATGTCGTTCAGTGGTGGCCACGAGCGGAGTTGCAGCAGAGGGCGCTCGTGGCTGTCGTCGTAAGAACGCCGCGCCGTGCGTGCATGGCGGCGCGCGGCGAAAGTAGGTGGCGCGCACTTTGTACTTGAGCGACACCACAATTAGGAAGAAGTTGTATTATGTAGGTAATGTAATGCTGATTATTAATAATAAGTAACAAAGTTGACCTTTCTTTCCTGTTTCATTTACGTAGTTAGAAGATTAACCTACTTCCTTCATTTGATAATTAGTTATTAGTGGATTTAAAGTGCAGTATTGATTTTGATAATATTGTTGAACAGATTTCGTTATTGGTGCCATGGTAAATGATAGTTAATTGACTATGATACTAAATTTCAATAATCAGAAACTGATCTGGATAAAATTCTCACAGTCAAACATTAAGAAAGTGGTTTGTGTTTTTTTTTTTTTTTTTTTTTTTTTTTTTTTTTTTTTTTTTTTTTTTTTTTTTTTACTATCTTTCTCGCAGTCAAAATTTTGAGTATAGTCAGTGTCTGTTTCAAATGGTGGCTTGCCACAGTTGTTTTGTGTTTCAAATATCCGTTGCGCACATAATCAGTTTAATGCACTGTTTCTTATTTAATAGTATATACATCAATATCAGGGCCATAATTAAACCAAACACACCACAACACACCACAACACACACACGGCTTTTAAGTTTATTTTGCTTGTAGGATAACGCATATCACTGGTTCCTACATCAATGTGTAACAATTTGTATTTACAAGTTATTTTCACATTTCTACATTTATGCAAAACACTTCAACTTGCCTTGTTTTATTTAACCTATCGGACTTACATAAAAATTCAGGAATTTACCGCCCCCAAAACTCTGCCGCCCTGGGCGATGGCACGGTTCGCCCCTCCCTAGAGCCGGCCCTGCTGTTTAGTGAAGCCTATCTCGACCTCATCTCAGTTGCGGAGTTCGTGTCCACCCTTCCGTGCTATGGGCACCGCCATGCGCCGTGTACCAGGGGTCTTCGCAGACGACTGCAGCAGTAGCAGCCAGTGGACACGTTCCCCGGACATCTGGGGTCGTAACACTGGCGGCAGTGGGGCTCACCAGCATTGGTGTTTTGATGGGCGCTTAATTCTGCCCGCCGCCAATATTGACGCAGCTGTCAGCCAGGGAGGGGTGCCCCAGCCGTCACCTTCCAGCTGGCTTTTGTTCGCGGCAGGCTTTTGTGCGTCCCTGAGGCCTCCAGTTGTTGCTGTCACTCACGGTGTCTGCCGATGGGGCCGCCGGTAGTAGCGCAATTGTCTGTCGCGACAAGTAGCGGTCCTCTCGGATCGTGCAATAAGCGTGCAATTCTACCACTTATGTCCAATAAAGGGTAAATTAATGAGGTCCCCTTCTGAGGCACGCCGCGGATCTAACAAAAAGACACAGCAACCACCCTTCATTGGTACTCCGTTGTTGTTGTTGTGGTCTCCAGTCCACAGACTGGTTTGATGCAGCTCTCCACGCTACCCTGTCCTGTGAAAGCCTCTTGATCTGACAAGGAGACCACATTGGTATGGGATTTTAAAATTTTTTCATGTTTACGGTACGTAAAACTCCGCCACTGCCTATCAGGAACTGCTCCAACTACCGAACTATTGCACTCATATCTCACGCAAGTAAAATGTTACTCTACATACTGAACCAACGTTTGAAGCCGTACATTCAAACCCCACATATCCTCAGAACAAGCAGGTTTTGTTGAAGGGAAAGGAACTCGTGAACAGATTCTCAACGTAATACAAATAATAGAAAAATCACGAGAGTTCTGTGTTCCTGTTTTCATCTGCTTCCTTGACTATAGGAAAGCCTTTGACTGTGTTGTGTGGGAAAAGTTGTGCCAGGTGCTTGCAGAGATCGGTGTCCCTCCCCACTTGACAGCATTGATCAAAAATCTGTACAATGATCACTCCGCAGTTGTAAAGACAAGTGCTGGCACGTCTGATTCCTTCAGAGTTTCAAAAGGTGTGAGACAGGGTTGTGTTCTATCCCCACAACTGTACAACATCTATGCAGAACACGTCATTAGGAAAGCTCTTCATGGTTGGACTAAAGGCATCTCAATTGGCGGAAGAACTGTCAACAACGTCAGTTTTGCTGATGACACTGTACTTTTAGACAACAGCGAAGATGAACTTGCTGAGCTACTAACTAGAATAAAATACATTAGTCTAGCATATGGACTAGGCATCAACCTCAGTAAGTCCAAATTCATGTTACTTGATCGAGAACAACAGATCCAGCTCAAAGGTCAATTAAAGGAACTGGAAGTCGTGCAGTCCTTCACCTGTCTTGGGTCAACCATCTGCAGCACAGGTAGTTGTGAATAGCAGATAAGAAGACGTATCACTCTAGGACGAGTGGCTATGAAGAAGCTCACGAAGATCTGGCAGAGCAGAGCAATAACAAATAGCACAAAGATCCGGCTAGTTGAAACGCTCGTGTTTTCTGTCTTCTTTTATGGCTGTGAATCATGGACACTCAAGGCCAGAGACAAACAACGCATTGATGCGTTTGAGCATTGGTACTGGCGTAGGATGCTACGCATAAAATGGACCGAAAGAAGAACAAATGCGTCCATTATGGAACAACTGAATATCTCGAGACGCCTTTCTTCTCGAGTCGACGAAAAAATTCTCCAGGTCTTTGGCCATATTTTGAGAAGAGACGGAGCAAACCTAGAAAAAATAATCTTACAAGAAAAGATCGAGGGCACAAGACCAAGAGGAAGAGCAGCGAGCAGATGGATAGACCAAATCAAGAAGATCTCCGGACTGCCTCTTCAGCAGGCACTGAGAGAAGCTGACAACCGTCCAGGATGGAGATGCTTGGTTTATGGGGTCACGACGCTCAGCAATGAGCCCAACGACTTATGATTAAGACGCTACGTGAAGAATAGAACTTAAATAACAATCAGTCAAAGCCATTCGAGGGAACTCTTAAAAATGTTCGAGAAAATCGATTTTGAAGTTTTGAGGTACACGGAAGTACCAATAACTAAAACAATAGCCCATCTGTTGGTGTAGCTCAGGTGGTAACGTTGTGGGCCCACAACCACAGAAGCGGTGGTTCGATTCCTGTAGAAACTGATTTAAATTATTTTTTTCGTTTTGTTCGAATACCTACATAATTTTAATATCTAACGGTAATTTTTATGAAGAATGCACGTATTTATTCGTAATTTTCCGTATTTTATAAAATATTTATTTCAATCAAAAAACATACATTACATTTCTTACAATATCGGCTTCACCACTAGTTGACGATGCTAATCTTTGATTGTTAAGTTTGTGAGAGCTATTTTTGCGTCACTTTCGAATTCAGTCACCTAAAACATTTAGGGATCTCTAATTCCACGTGTTGTGTCACTTTTTACGTGTGTGTAGACGAGTCGAACACCTTGTCGTCGCCTAAAACGATGGTTGTGTAGGGTAGCTGCTTCGAAAGTCATTAGTAACTATGGAAAAGACTTTTCAAAAATTGTCGTAGCTCTCACAAACTTAAAAATCAAAGATTAGCATCGTCAACTAGTGGTGAAGCCGACATGTATGTATTGTACGTGATTCTTATACTTACGGCGACCGTCCTCATGAATTGAAGCTCACGTGTACGAAATTTAATATTGATTAGAACAAAACTGTAGATTTGCATGCAATACGTACACACAAACATACGGACACTTTGGTTTATATATTAGATTTTCCGAGTTATTGATATTTTCATGCAGTTAAGTTCCACGGAGAGGCCAAGCCAGTGAATCCTGCCCATTTGTAAGGCGCTTCTGGGTGGCACCACAGGGAGAGAGAGAGGTGCCAAGTGAGACGGAGAATGAGCCTTCTGTGAGGCAGCCACCTATAACCACAGAGTAACATATTTGTCTGTGCTATAACAAAGCGAGATGGCTGGTGTGGCGGTCAGCGGACCCCTTTGCGTTGGTACCTGCGGCCGAACCTCTCGGGCCGGTCAAAGGCTAGTTTACACGACGACACTACGTTTCATGAAACTGCGCTACTGGCCAATGCGCATGCGCGCCAGGCGTTCGCGCCACTCGTTGACGAAACTAAATAGTTTCGGCACCTTCCAAAACTTTGGGGAAACTGATTGCGCGTGTTTTTAGGTTAGGTTATGACCAATACAGAACAAAATACAACATAAGGGAGGAACGGGAGAAATAATTCCGTTTTTGAACAAATATGCGTTGCGTAGGTGTTTTTGTGTTTTTAACGGCGTGTTAGTGCTCTTCTGGCAATTATTTGTGAAATTAAATATTGATGGGTTGACGATTAGTGAATTGCAGACTAAAATACATGCAATTCGAAATACCTATACAAACGAAGTATGACAATTGTGGATTTCGGAACACGGTACAAGTACTTCAGAGACGACTATCTACTTGACAAGAAACGTAATGCAATTTGTAATTTCAGTTCTGGTAACAATACTTCACCAATAACAGTATCCTTTTTTTTTTTATTGCGTTACTAACTCTGTTTGTAGGGAACGTGAACTGCTCTGGTGACATTCCAAGTTGATTAAAATAGCTTCTAGGGTCTTCAATCACAATTTCTCTCAGCAAAGTCGCTGAGCAACAGAGCTGACGTCTTTTTTTTAATCCATTCACGAACCCAAACACGTTTCTTATTCTTTTTGTGTTTAGTCTTATGCAGCGACTTCACACAGACAAGCAATAGATTCGTCACAACTTGTACAGCTGTCAAAACTTTCATTTTACGGCGACTACGGCACTCACAAAACAACTAAACATGCATGTCCACTGCAAACCTCTCCATGCAATCAGATTTAATTCTTGGATCTCCTTCAAAACTCAGTTAATTTGTGTGTGTGTGTGTGTGTGTTTGTGTGTGTGTGTGTGTGTGTGTGTGTGTATTCTGATAGAGTATAAGAGCAGTGAAAGGTCTGTTGAGCAACAGACAAAGTGACGAATACATGCTGAATTTCCCTGGTCCATGGAAGCTCATTTAAGCTCTTGAGCTATTCCGACTAAACAGACGACAGTTCAAAGAGAGTCACATGCTGAAAGAAGGACTTAACAGAGAGGAAAAATAGTGTGACACGTCATACCCGCTAAAGAAAAATTAGGGATATGTTTTAGGAATTTAATTAAAGTCAGATTTATTTTTCTTTCATTTCTTTTATAATGAAGTGAAACAAGTGTCACAGCAAATTCAATAATTGAAAGAACCTTTATACAACTGTCATATTTAACCATGATTGTAGCGCAGTGTATCCGATCAGAAACACTTTTCTTCTCGGTGACACCTGGTATGCTTTTCATATGTCTTAGATTTAAAGATATATCGATATGAAAAATTTTGCAAATCATAGTTTCCTTGTTTAACTGCATTTGCACGCAAAGTGATTCCTTACTTAGGTCTTTATTCGCAGCTCTTCCATGCTCCTGAGTACTAAGATACTGACGTTTGATTTTTTTCTTCTTCTATGACGGCAGCTGTGCATGTACTTGCAGTATTTTATTACATTGCATTCATATTTTGTCTCTGTCATCACTTCTAATGATAATTACCTTCAGCAGCCATTATATTTCTTAGTAATTAGTGAAGCTAATGCTAATACTTTTGCAAATGTTGAATTTCTGAAAGTAGTATAGAATTCATCTATGGTTTAGCAGTGAGCTGAAGCTCCACGAAGGGGTGGACATTTTGTTTCAAGAAATTGAAGAAGGTCCCTGATAAAAAAAAAAAAAAAAAAAAAAAAAAAAAAAAAAAAAAAAAAAAATCGTTGCACGTCCATTTTGGTTTCGCCGAACTTTTTTTTTCAGTAGTAACGGGAATTTTAGCTTATATAGTGCTTTCATGCTTGCCACAAAGTTTACTAAAACCAGAGACTATAGACCGTAAAAATACACAATCAGCATCTTCGGTTTATGAATCTCGGTGTCTTTCTATTTCAGTAAGTTGTTCGTTTCCAGCTTGGGTCTGTATCGGCAGCATACGGAGAAGAGAGACACGAGACAGCTCCGCACTCGGCACAGAAGGCGGCAACAGCCGCGCGTGTGCCGCGTAGCTGCCGACCGCGTCGCGTCAAACGTGTATCTCACGTATTTTCTCGAGAATCGAAAGAGATATAGCTCTCATTCCACCGTTAAAACAATTTCGATGTGTTAGCTACATTTCGTTCTCAGTAATGTATGATGTAAAACGCAGCAAACGCAAACTAGCCAGCGACTACTTTTTTCACTGCAAACTCTTCAAAATATGCGCGGCGTTGTACTTTAGTTTTTACTATAACAATAACTATGTACAATAACGAAAAGAAAACCTCCCCAACGTCATGCGGTGGCTTTTGCCTATATGATACAGAAAAATAATTTTTTTCTAGTGAGTAGTTTCTGCAAAATCGATTGTGGAAGCTGCGTTAGCGCAAAACACGCACAAATCGGAAAATAGTATTTTTAACGTTTTCGCTCAGAAAGTAAAAGTGTTACAAAGAAACTAAATACAGAAAAGGATGTAGCTTATATTCGTCTACATAAAACAATTTTTTTCGAAGCATATCCGATGACCTGAAATTTCACTTTGCGACAGAGGTGGAACAGAGGCGCAGGAAAACTGTGCGCCTCGGACAACCGGACAGATAGTCCAGTCAAATCGTGCACAAAAAGGGCTCAAAGTCGAAAAATTTGGTGTAATTGTTTTTAGTGGCTTATTTAATGTTTTTTTTTGGGGTGCTGAATACGAATTTGAAGTTTTCCAACAAAAATTCTATCGGCAAATATGAGAAATCATCAAAAAACAACCAAAACTCACAATTGTCAGTGGTTTTCAGCTTATAACTTGCAAAGCAAGCTATTTACACAAAAAGTGGCCCAGTAATGAAATGAAGAGGAGAACATTACCCACAATTTATGTCTGTAAAATTTTTTTCTATGTCGTATGGTTTTTCACGTAAAACAGCGTTGAAAAAGCGGTGAAATCAGTAAATTTTGGAAAATAGAAAAAAATTGCATGTTTTTTCGAGTGGATTATTTCATCAGCAGTTCCTTGCCTTTCAACGTGTTTACCTTGCTAACCATGGAAGCAGCTCTTCCTTTCGTCCTTTGTGTGCGTGCACTCAGCTGCGCGCCCACGCTGTTCGTCTACTGTGGCCCGCCCCTCCGGCCCACCTTTGCGGCCGCTGCCCTTAAATTTATGACAGGCGAAGGGGGGGGGGGGGGGGGTCTTCCTGCCGAAACACCGAACTGTACTCAATTCTACAGTTTGTCTACGTTCGCTGCCGTGATCGTGTTACTTCCGTTTCTCTCAAAGAAGTGAAGCTATGTTTGAATGTTTTCGTTGAGATATAGCGCAACAACTCTGGCGCAATGTCGAGTGATAAGTGTTTTATTTGTGAAAAAGGTTTAGGTGAGAGTGCAGTGATAGTGGTCAAGGAAAAAGGAATAGAAACTTTACGTGATGCTAGTAGAAAAAGAAATAATAGGAAGGTGGCTGTTTTAGCGGGTAAAACATTTGTCAGCGTACATGTTTCACCAGAAAAGTAACATAAATGAAAGTGATAGCTGCTACTTGAAGAAAGCTGCTGAACCAAGCACATCTTCAGGAAAATAAAGATCATCCTCTGACTATTTCCATTGGAAAACACATTGTTTTGTGTGTTGGACAGGTATTCCTGAAGATTACGCAAGGTCACAACAACGACTGCCTCCTCATGAACGTAATTTGGTGCATCTGGTCACGAAAATTGAGATTAAAGACACAGTTATGAAACAGGTTCAACTACGTGGAGGTGATTTCGGAGCAGCAGTTATTAACAGGATCCAGCTCATAACAGACATGGTGGCTGCTGACTAAGTGCCATGATAAATGTTTAAAAAATCTTTACATTAGTAGGTCCAAGGCTGATAAAAAAAACCGTTGGCCCTTATGCTGAAGAGATTCAGAGGGTTATGAATGACATTTTCAATTTTATGGAAAGGAATGACGAGGAATGTCAGTTTTCATTAGATCAGCTAATAACACAGATAGAGGGCAACTTAATTCCTGAAAGAAGAAGATTAGATATTATCGTATCAAACATCAAACAGAATACAGTCGTATGTTTCAAAAATGCAAGCCATAAGATTTTGACTGAAGCGTGGTACATAGAAAGACGTTCGTCAGAACGGGAAGAACGTCTTCGATTAGTTGAGACAGCAGCTGATGTAATTCTTGAAGAGATACGATCAATACCGTATGATATGGACGACTATCCTCCTCCAGACTCTTTCATGGACGAAAATGAAAGCCTTGTCCTGGAGGTTCTCAAAGTTTTCTTGGAAAGACTGATACTCAAGAAGAAGCGAACAAGCACTTACAAGTGGGGGAAAAAGTTTTAGCCATTCCACACAGTGTTATTAGTGTTGTCAGGCCAACTTCTTTCCTTTCCCCGTTACAAATTGGGCTATCAGCTTTCTTTTATAAGAAGTATGGATCTCGAAAACTGATTGATGTTGTTCATCATGGGGATTTTGCGCCTCTTATTCCGAAGCTGTTCGTCTTGAAGTGTCAGCAATCATGAGGCCACCACAACAAATAGATCCGACAGCTTTCCATCCATTTGTTCATGACAACACTGATTTTAACACACGTACATTGGATGGGGGTATCACAGGAGTAGGATTGATAATGAATAAGAAAATGGGAATGCGGGTAAACTAGCACAGTGATCGCATTATCATTGTCAAGTTAGATACGAAGCCAACACCGACAACAGTAGTACAGGTTTATATGCCAACTAGCTCTGCCGATGATGAGGAAATCGAAGAAATATATGAGGAGCTAAAGGAAATTATTCAGACAATTAAGGGAGAGGAAAACTTAATTGTTATAGGAGACTGGAATTCGGTAGTAGGACAAGGAAGGGAAGGGAAGATAGTAGGTGAATATGGTCTGGGCAAAAGGAATGAAAGAGGAAGCCGCCTGGTAGAATTATGCACGGAACATAATTTAGTTATAACAAACACCTGGTTCAAGAATCACAAAAGAAGGTTGTATACGTGGAAGAGACCAGGAGACACCGGGAGATACCAGATAGATTTTATAATGATGAGACATAGATTTCGGAACCAGGTTTTACAGTGTAAGACATACCCAGGGGCAGATATAGACTCTGATCATAACTTGTTGGTTATGAACTGTAGGCTGAAACTGAAGAAACTACAAAAAGGTAGGAAAATAAGGAGATGGGACCTGGATAAATTGAAGGAACCTGAGGTTCTTAAGAATTTCAGAGGGAGCTTTAGGCAACAATTGACAGAAACAAGGAAAAATAAAACAGTAGAGGAGGAATGGTTAAAATTGAGAGATGAAATAGTGAAAGTAGCAGAGGACAAAATAGGTAGGAAGGCAAGACCTACAAAAAATCCTTGGATATCACAGGAGATACTAAATTTAATCGATGAAAAGAGAAAATATAAAAATGCAGTAAATGAAACAGGCAAAATGGAGTACAGACGACTAAGAAATGAGATTGACATGAAGTGCAAAGTGGCTAAGCAGGAGTGGCTAGAAGGCAAATGGAAGGATGTAGAAGAATGTATAAATAGGGGAAAAATAGATACAGCCTACAGGAAAATAAAAGAAACATTTGGAGATAAGAAAAACAGCACTATGAATATCAAGGACACTGATGGAAAACCAGTTCTCAGCAAAGAAGGGAAAGCTGAAAGGTGGAAAGTGTATATAGAGGGGCTCTACAAAGGAAATGAACTTCGAGACACTATTGTAGGAAGGGAAGAGGATGTAGATGAAGATGAAATAGGAGATACTGTAATGAGAGAAGAATTTGACAGAGCCCTGAAAGACCTAAGTCGAAACAAGGCCCCTGGAGTAGATGATATTCCCTCAGAGCAACTGAAGTCTCTGGGAGAACCAGCCATGACAAACCTGTCTCACCTGGTGTGTAAGATGTATGAGACAGGCGAAGTACCCTCAGACTTCAAGAAAAATGTTATAATCTCCATTCCAATATGGAAATAGGGGAATGATACTTTTGTCCAAGGGGACGTCCTTTCAGTTTACTCTCCCAGCTTTTATGAACGTTCTGCGCGGATGGCACGCTTTTAGTCTCGGACAATGTCCAAGATGTAGATTGTACTTCACTTTGTTCTCCTTGGGCAATGACGCCATTTAATTACAGAAGGTTTTCTTTCATTTCTTTCTAATTTCATCACTTTGTACAAAAGAAAAGAAAACCTGACGTGACTGGTTTAGGCACGTTAAACAAGCTAGAGATGTACTTCTCTGATGAATAAAAAGAGGAGTAGGTCTCAGACAACAGCGTTGAATTTATAAATACAGTAAGCATAATAAAAAGTTTTGATGACTTACATGTGTACTTGAACATTACCATACTAGCCATATGGGAATTCAGATGTCGAACGGGCTTTTTCCGTGATGACAGGCTAAGCCCAGGAACAGTGACTTATTGAATGACTAGACATGCAAAGAATACCATTTGTCGCGTTTCGTACCCAGTTACACTCTTAAATTTTGGAAATGTGTGTATCAGCACGCCAACAAATACAAACAAAAGTATAGATGGTCTGACAATGAATTATAATGACGAATAAACCAATGGGGAAATCGAAATTGTCTTCGAACCGCTCAGTTGTGTAGCTTACGTAAATGTTAATGTTCAAATATAATAATAACAAAAAGAAGAAGAAATAATTTTACTAAGGATTTCACCTTTTAAATGTAATTCGTGAAGTCAGCTGAAGTTTGTAAAACAATGTATTGATTAAAATATATGCAGTAAATATCGATATTCAGAAATTAATAATTTTTCAGAACTCTGGCAGTCAGTGTTATCGAACATTCCTTTCTCACCAAGGGTGAGAAGTTAGATAATTTAAATGTAAATGACGCTAACGTCTTATACAAGATGTTATTCCAGAATATCCAGTAACTGAATTCTCCCACCAAAAGTTCATTAAAATATTGTTATATTAATAGATTCGTATGGTTCATTGCTATTTTAAGAAAGCTAACAAAATTTCCTTCCCAAGGAATTCCTTGTACATTCTAAAGTTCAAATGCATGTAAAATAATTGTTGCATCAAACTACACTTACTGCATCAAAAATATCATGGTTAATGATCCTCGACTTTCAGATTATCAAAGTAGTGCTTGCAGTCGTCGATCGTTAAATTACCTAGCTAGAAAGGCATGGAATATACTTGTTCATAGTTCTTTATTTGGTAGCCTGTATACAATCGTCGGTAATTTGTGTAGATTGTATTATAAATAGTATTGTAGGGGAATTTGCCTATGGGGATAGCGGAATTTTACTAACTTGTGTCAGACGAAACTATCGGGAACCAGTGCTTTTTAAACAATTTCACGAAGAGAAGTATGCTCCATTTGCTCAAGATTCTATCTGAATTTTTATTGATAGTAATAAATTGCAAGAAAACTCTAAATCGTATTCTCTTATATAATATATAGACCACTGTATGAAGCAGCTGTATGAATATCAAGAATATATATTATATAAGAGAATACGATTTAGAGTTTTGTTGCAATTTACTGCTATCAATAAATGTTCATATAGAAGCTTTAGCAAACGGAGCATCCTTCTCTTCGTGAAGCTGTTTAGAAGGCATTTCTTCCCGATAGTTCCATCTGCCGAAAGTTGGTTAATTCCGCTATCTCCATAGTCAAATTCCCCTACAATACTATTCATATTGTAACCTACAATACTATTCATATTGTAACCTACACAAATTACCGACGGTCACACACAGGCTACCAAATAAAGAACTAGGTAATTTAACGATCGACGATTGCAAGCACTACTTTGACGAATCTGAATGTCGAGGATCATTAACAATGATGTTTTTGATTCAGTAAGTGTAGTTTGATGTAACAATGATTTTACATGTATTTGAACTTGAGAATGTAAAAGGAATTCCTTGATGAGGAAATTTTGTTAGCTTTCTGAAAATAGCAATGAAACATACGAATAAACAATATCGTTGTCACCTTAAAGCTGAATTCAGTTACTGGATCTGGGATAACTTCTTGTATCGCACGTTACTTCTATCTGAACATTTATTGATAGTACTAAATTGCAACCAAATCACAACTGATATTCATTTTGTCAGGCTAAATAAGTATAATCATTCTCACTTCACCTGCGAGAGAAAATTAAATCGTCACTCCTTCTAGACCACTATAAGAACCAGCTGTATGAATATGAAGAACTCAGATCGAATACCACTTCTCAGCAAAGATAGGAAAGCTGAAAGATGGAAAGAGTATGTAGAGGAAGTCTATAAAAGAAATGAATATCAGGACAATTTTCTAGGAAGGGAAGAGGAAGTAGATGAAGCAGGAAATACTATACTGAGACATGAATTTGACAGAGCATTGAAAGACTTACGCTGAAACAAGCTCCCTGGAGTAGATGCATTGGAGGACTATGGGGGGTGGGGGAGGGGGGAGGGAGCGCTCCAGGTCAATCGTCTTAAGGGGCCTCCAATATAGTAATACATGTATTTACAAGTGGACGGGGGAGCCTTTGGGAGAGCAAGCCACGACGAAACTCACCTGGCGCGTAAGATGTATGAGACGGCGAAATACTCTCAGACTTTAAGAAAAATTATTTGCAGAAGGATGGAAAAGCTGATAGAAGCTGACCTAGGGGAATATCAGTTTGGCTTCAGGAGAAGTGTAGGGACAAGTGAGGCAAAAGTCACCGAACGACTTATCTTACGTTAGGAAATAGATTAAGGAAAGGCAAATCTATATTTCTAGCTGTTGTAAATTTCGAAAAAGCTTTTGGCAATATTGACTGGAATACACTCTTTCTAATTTTGAAATCAGCAAGGTTAAAATGTAGAGAACGGAAGGTTATTTAAAACTTGTACAAAAACCAGACAGCAGTTTTCAGAGTTGAAGGACATGGAAGGGACGCAGAGGTTGGGAAGGGAGTAGGACAGGGTTGTAGCCTTTCTCCACTGTTATTCAATATGTACATTGTGCAAGCTGTGCAGGAAAGTAAGGAGAAATTTGGAAAAGATATTAAAGTTCAGGGAGAAGAAATAATAACATTGCGTTTTGCCGATGACATTGTAATTGTGTCAGAGACAGCAAAGGACCTAGAAGAGCAGTTGAATGGAACGGGAAGTGTATTGAAAGGAGCGTATAAGATGAACAATGACAAGAGCAAACCAAGGGTAATGGAATACAGTGTAAGAAAATCAGGAGATGCTGAAGAATTAGAGCCGCGGTGGAGTAGCCGAGCGGTCTAAGGCGCCTCGCTGCGGAGCGCGCGGTTACTCACCGTCGGTGGTTCGAGTCCTCCCTGGGGCATGGGTGTGTGAGCGTTGTCCTTAGGTTAGTTTACTTACTTTAAGTAGGTTGTAAGCTACGGACTGATGACCACGCAGTTTGGTCCGATAGATTTACAAACATTTGAACATGTGAAGAATTAGATTAGGTGATGAAACATTAAAGGTGGTAATTGTATGTTATTACTTGAGCAGTAAAATAACATATACCGTAATGGTCGCAGTATAGAGGATATAAAATGCAAAATGGAAATAGGAAGAAAAGCGTTCTTGAAAAAGAGAAATTTGCCAATATCAATATTAACTTAAGTGTAAGGAAGGCTTTTCTGAAGGCATCTGTGCGGAGTGTTGACATGTATGGGAGTGAAACATGGACGATATATATTTCAGACAGGAAGAGGATAGAGACTTTTGATATGTGGTGCTATCTAAGAATGCCTAAGATTAGGTGGGTAGATCGCGTAACATACGAGGAGGTGCTGAACATAATTGGGGAGAAAAGGAATCATCGGCATAACTTGACTAGAAGAAGGGGTCGATTCGTAGGACACATTCTTAGACATCGCGGAATCGTAAATTTAGCATTGGACGAAAGTGGGTGCCGTAAAAATGACACAGGGAGACCAAGATTCGAATACAGTAAGCAGATTCAAATGGATGTACGTTGCCGTTCTTACGAGGAGATGAAGAAGAGGGGCAGAGAGCATCACAAAAACAGCTAGTCCACTAATTGATGTACTGAAGTAATCTAACACGTTACAAAAACTCTTTGGCCCGACTGAATAGACTTGATTCCAAAAGGAACGCTACAGACTTTCGCCATTGACTCCAACCCCTTAATAGTAGTTCATCCCCGAATAAAACGTACAACTATGTAAATCTAGAAGGAATGAACGAGAGCCGCCCGCAGTGGCCGAGCGGTCTGCGGCACGCCAGTCACGTTCTGCACGGCCACTACGGTCGGGGGTTCGAATCCCCCCTCGGGCATGGATATTTGTGCCGTCCTTAGTATTAGCTAGTTAGTAAGTAGTTTGTAAGTTTAGGGACTGATGACCCCGTAGGTAAGTCCCATAAGCTCTACAAATATCTGAATTGAATGAACGAGACAGACAAAACACGAGCCCCTGTAGTTAAGTCCCATAAGCTCTACAAATATCTGAATTGAATGAACGAGACAGACAAAACACGACACTTTACCAAGGGGAAATTTAGAATATTTTGTCTTCTGTATTGTGCTCCACCATTCAAGTTGCACATGCTTAGAGGCCGTAGAGAGAACTAGTTGTTGTGGCTTTCAGTCCGCAGACTGGTTTGATGCAGCTCTCCACGCAACCCTGTCCTGTGCAAGTCTCGTCATCTGAGAATAAGATCGGCAACCTACATCCTTTTGAATCTGCTTACTGTATTCGTTCCTCAGTCTCCATCTACGATTTTTACCCCACACACTTTCCTCTAATGTCTCAGAATATGTCTCACCAATCTATCACTTCTCTTAGGAAATTCCAGAAACTTCTTTTCTCCCCAATTCGGTTAAGCATCTCCTCATTAATTATGTGATCTATCCATCTAATATTCTTCATTAGTCTGTAGCGCCTCATCTCAAAATTTTCTATCATCTTTTGTCTGAGCTCCTTATCGATCACGTTTCACTCCCATACAATGCTACACTCCAAACAAATGCTTTCAGAAAGGGCTTCCTACCATTTAAATTAATATTGTATCTCAACAAATTTCGCTTCTTCAGAAACGCTTTTCTTCCCATAGCCCTTCTGCCTTTTATATCTTCTTTAGTTCGGCCAACAGAAGTTATCTTGCTACCCAAATAACAAAACTCATCTACTACTTTTATTCTCTTATTACCTAATCTAATTCCTTCAACATCGCCGGACTTTCTGACGCTACATTCCATTATCCTTGTTTTACTCTTGTTGATGTTCATCTTATACCCTCTTTTCAAGACACACTGACCATTCCATTCAATTGCTCTCAATTGCTCCTCTAGATCTTTTGCAGTCTCTGACAAAATTACTACGTCCTCAGCAAACCGCAATGTTTTTATTTCTTCTCCCTGCACTTTAATGCCCTCTCCAAATTTCTGCTTCCATTCCTTCCCTGCCAGCTCAATGTACAGATTGAATAACAGTGGGGAAAGGCTACAACGTTGTCTTACTCCCTTCCCAACCTCTGTGTCCCTTTCATGCCCTTAGACTGTAATGACCGCTGTCTGGTTTTTGTATAAGTTGAATATAACTCTTCGCTCCCTATATTATGCCCATGCTGACTTCGGAATTTGAAAGAATTGTGAAACTCTCTGCAGGCCTCTAGTGCCTTCATCGCAGAGGAAGCGATATCTAGGATCATATTCACTGAAAGGCAAAAGAAACTGGTACATCTGTCTAGTAGCCACGGTGGAGTGACCGAGCGTTCCAAGGCTACGGAGGTTAGAGTCCTCGGTTGCGCATGTGTGTGTTTGTTGTCATGATCATCAGTTAGTTTCAGTAGTTTATAAGCCTAGAGACTGATAACCAGAGTAGTTAAGTGCCATAGCTTTACAAACATTTGAACATTTTTGACTGGCCTAATATCGTGTACGGCCCGGACTAGCAAAACGTTCAAATATTTATAACTGTATGGCACTTAAATAGATTAGATTAATACTTGTTCCACAGATCATATATACGATATTTCGTAATGATGTGAAATGTGTCAATTTAGTAAATGGTGACTTACGTGACAATATTTTAAGGACTTTTTAATTTATTTTTTTATTTATTATTTTTTAAAGTTTTGTCTAGTTGGCTATCTGTCAGATTTTTATGCTACTTGGTAAGTGACCACAGACTTTTGTGGCAGCATAATTCACCCATTTCTGTGCCAAACTTAGATTTAACCTTGAATAGGGAATATCTCCCTTTCTCCTAGTGCTGTAGCTATGCACATTGCTATTACTTGGGGTCGGATTGTTAATAACAAATTTAATGACTGAATAACAGTACGAGGGGGTGGAGCTCTCTTCTGAACAGCACGTTGCAAGGCATCCCAGTTACGCTCAATAATGTTCATGTCTGTAGCAATGTGTGGTCTCGAAATGCACAGTAGATATGAATGGTTGTGAGAGTCAGATGAATAAGTCTGTCGGAATAGCGTAAAAGCTGGTGGCACCACCAGGCAAACGAACATGTTACATGTAACCAGGCCCGCACACAGGATTATTTTTATTATCATTACTTTTTTCGGGGATGGAAGGCAAATCTGAAAGGCAATATGTTGTTGTTGTTGTGGTCTTCAGTCCGGAGACATATTTGATGCAGCTCTCCACCCCACGCTAACCTGACCAAGCCTCTTCATCTCCTCATAAGAACGGCAATCTACATCCATTTCAATCTGCATACTATATTCATCTCTTGGTCTCCCTCTGCGATTTGTACGCCACACACTTCCCTCCATCGCTAAATTCACAATTCCTTGATATCTACGAATGAGTCCTACCACTCGATGCCTTCTTTTAGTCAAGGTGTGCCAGAAATTCCTTTTCTTTCCAATTCTGTTCAGTACCCTCTCATTAGTTACGCGATCCACCCACTTAATCTTCATCATTCTTCTGTTACACCACATTTCAAAAGCCTCTATTCTCTTCCTGTCCGCACTGTTTATCGTCCATGTTTCACTCCCATACAAGGCAACACTCCACGCAAATGCCTTCAGAATGGACTTCCTCGTGTTTAAATTAATATTCGAACAAATTTCTGTTTTTCAGAAACACTTTTCTTCCCATTGCCGTTCTTCATTTTATATCCTCTTTACTGGAACCATCATTTGTTATTTTACTGCCCAAGCAACAAAACTCAGTTACCACTTTTATTGATTTGTTACCTAATTCAATTCCTTCAGCATCGCCTGATTTTTAAGTCTGCATTCCATTACCCTTGTTTTGGTCTTGTTAATGTTCATCTTATATGCTCCTTTCATCGCAGTCCATTCCGTTCAATTGCTCCTCCAGGTCCTATGCTGTCTCTGACACAATTACAATGACATCAGAAATCGAAAGTTTTTTACTTCTTCGCCCTGAACTTTAATTCCTTCTCCAAATTTCTCCTAGTTTTCTTTTATAGCTTGCTCAAAGTACAAACTGAATAACGCTGGGGAAAAGCTATAATCCTGTCTTACACCCTTCCCAACCTCTGCATCCTTTTCATGCCATTCAACTCTGATAACTGCCGTCTGGTTCTTGTGCAAGTGATAAATAACCTTCCGTTCCGTATATTTTATTCCTACTGATTTCAGAATTTGAAAGAGTGAATTTCAATCTATATATACGATAAGTGAAATATTTGGAAAAGTAAAAGATCAATTCCCGCATGTATGAAATAGCATTACTTCAGAACGGCTTGGCAGAATTGTCTGCGATTTGTTTGTTGTGTTCGCTATTGTCATTTTTGAAAATTCCAAAAATTTGGAATTTAAGATAAAATTCAAAATTGTGGGATAAAAGTGTATATATAAATACTACTTGTTCAGCAATGTTCAAATATTTGTAAAGATTATGGGACTTAACTGCGGGGTCATCAGTCCCTAAACTTAGAAACTCCTTATGAATTAACTTATACTAAAGACAGCACAAACATCCATGCCCGAGGGAGGATTGGAACCCCCGATGGTGAACGGCCTCGCGTATCGCAGCATAACGCCTCAATACCCTCGGCCACTCCACCGCGGCTTATACTACTTGTGGAACTCAAACTGGCCATGGGTACACATAACTTCCTGTCATGATTGTGCTGAAATTATTCGAAGTACTTTTTTTCTATGTAGAAGGGATGTATTTACTTTCACAAGTTTACGAACAAAGCTACTAATCTCGAGACTAAGCCAAGTAGCTCAAACCTGGCCTTGGGTGATCTATACAAAAGTATACACATTTTTTTATAGAAGTACGTAATTCTGTCAGATACAGCAAATGACCTGGAGGAGCAATTGAACGGAATGGACAGTGTGCTGAAAGGCGCATATAAGATGAACATTAACAAGAGCAAAACTAGGGTAATGGAGTGCAGTGTAAGAAAATCAGGTGATGCTGAAGGAATTAGATTGGGAAACGAAGCAATAAAGGAGGTAGATGAGTTTTGTTACTTGGGCAGTAAAATAACAAATGATGGTCGCAGTACAGATGATATAAAATGCAGAATGGCAATGGGTAGAAAGGCGTTTTTGAAAAAGAGAAATTTGTTAACATCAAATATTGATTTAAGCCTAAGGAAGACCTTTCTGAAGGCATTTGTATGGAGTGTTGCCTTGTATGGGAGTGAAACATGGACAATAAGCAGTGTGGACAGAAAGAAGATAGAGGCTTTTGAAATATGGTGCTACAGAAGAATACTGAAGATTAGGTGGGTGGATCACGTAACTAATGAGGAAGTACTGAACCGAATTGGGGAGAAAAGAAATTTCTGGCATACCTTGACTAAAAGAAGGGATAGATTGGTAGGACACATTCTTAGACATCAAGGAATTGTGAATTTAGCGTTGGAGGGAAGTGTGTGGGGTAAAAATCGCAGAGGGAGACCAAGAGACGCGTATAGTAAGCAGATTCAAGTGGATGTGGGTTGTCGTTCTTATGAGGAGATGAAAAGGCTTGCTCAGGATAGAGTAGGTTGGAGAGCTGCATCAAACCAGTCTCTGGACTGAAGACCACAACAACAACATAATTAGAAATATTACGAAATTATTCAGCATCTTCTCTGCTTTACAAGCGTTGAACTCTCGTAATAGTTACGTAAATCTTCCTCTGGTGTTTCTCAACCTTTTAACTTCTGCACTTGTCGTTCAGTCACAACCAAGAATAAATATACTGATTATTAAGAATTATATACGTATTACTAGCTGTAAACCCATCGTTGCCTTATTCTACACTCTCGTAGTCCACCTCGCCTTCCCTCCTCTATCTGCATTCATCTCTTTCTTTCCCATGTCTCTGTTTGTTTCCACCTTTCCCTTTCTCGGCAATGTTTTTTGCAAGGCACCCTCTGTCATGTACCATACGAACATTTATGTATCTTGTGACCTTCCTCTTGGTATAAAGTGTCGTGTGTGCAAAACTTAATCAAGATCTGAGAAAACTATTAATTTTGTCAAAGTTCGTATGTTAAATACCCTCCACCGTGCACCGAACGAAATTTTATACAGACTGTGACATTCCTCTTGTTTTTATCGTGAAGTGTGTAAAATTTCATAAATATCGGAACAAAACAATAGATTAGTATGCAATAGAAACAGAGTCACATTGAAAACCGCACTTTGTTGTTCTCAAATTTTCCAGTTATATTTCATACAACCTGTGTTCTGATTATAACGGGAAAAAAAAAAAAAAATGAGGATCTGTGAAATCGGTCGAGCCGTTATTAAGTTATGGCGCGACCAACATACTTAGGGATCCGTATTCATCTTGCAAGATACTTTCCTCCATGCACCGTATGAAAGTTTAGTTAGACGGTGACCTTCCTTTTGAAGGTCAAACGTGGAAACTTTCGTGAAGGTCGGAATGAAACTGTAGATTTCGTCAGTCTCTAGGAAAAGTATCCTCCGCCATGCACCTTCATTGCGTCCTATCGTAAATACTTTCTTAGCTAACATCTTCTACCCTTAAACTACATACCGGCAAAATTTCAGCTTCATAGGTGCAGTAGGTTTAGAGATTTCGTGTTTCGTCTGTGAGTGAGTGAGTGACCTTTAGCTTTTGTATATATAGAGATATCTCCTGTTTTACGGGTCCTACAAAGACATTATTTACCACTTTGGTAGAGAGGAATATTAGGAAACTGCCTGCGAGATGTATTGTAAATTGATTTGGTAGTAAAGACGAAGTAAATTACAACCTCATGCTTTTTAGGGCGAAGTTTCATGTATTTCAATGTCCTTGACGGCGTAGCACCTGAATTATATGTCGTAATACGATATTATTTCGAAGGTACATCCAGTGGTGCATATGTAAGACGTATGCAAAATACGTCGCGAATAGAGTTAGTAGGAAAGACGTAACAAATCAAAATGTCATGCATGATGTAGCGGTTTTTCATTAAAGTAATTGTTTATTACTCCATATCTCATGAACTGAGTGTCGTACTGTGATAAAATTTCGTACGTACGTTCAGTGGTATGTGTTTATACTGTCTGTAACATTTCTCGCGAATATATTTAATAGTTTACGAGCAATAAATTGTAACGTCATGCCAAATGCCGTAATTTTACTTCATGAACGTCGTAAAAGTATTAAGCGACAAACTTTTTTCCTATCATCATTTTTCTGGGGTTGTCAGCGAGAAAAAGTTTCCTAAAGGTTTGAAATTACGTTTGAAGCTTGTTGCAAGTCGCTAAGTGTTCACCTTCTCAAATAGTGAACTGATAAAGTCACACTATCACGTGCAGCAATACGGGGAAGTTTTCATTGTTTATGACTTCATATCTCCTTAACTATAGGCCGTATCGCAAAATCCTTTCTTAGCTGACGTCTTCTACCGACGAACTACATTCCTGCCAAATTTCAGCTTCATAGGTAAAGTAGATTTTGGTGTTTCGTGCTTAGTGAGTGAGTGAGTGTCTGAATGATGTCCTTTCGCTTTTATATAGATACTGATAATGTTTGTTACATTGTTAATTTAGTTTCCCGTTTTGAATGTGTATAATACTGTAAGGCAAATGGCGTATCGAACGCAAAATAAATAAATCGTAGCTAAACTGCGGATTTCGTTGAAATCCATAAATAAAGTACCTTTCACTTGATATAATATAGAAGAGTTAGGTAGAAGGAGAACGTGTTGTCCTCTCGTACTACATCACTTGATAAGAACGATCAGAAGCAGGCACGTTTAGAGGCTTCACATGATTTTGGAGAAACGGCATCCATATTCTTGAACCGTATTGTCATTGAGGATAAACTTGGTGTCTCCGGTACGACCCTGGAACGAGACGGCAAATCATGGAATGGTGTTCTCCGACACACCTCGTCGGAAAAACGTCAGAGCCGAAAACTCACACATCAAAACGATACTCATAACCTTTTTCTATAGTCAAGGCATTATACACAAGGAATTTTCGTCTGAAGGAACGACACTGAACGCTGCAAGGTACATACGTTGAAACTTTGCCCATTAGATGCAACGTCTAGGAAGGGTGCGACCCCAGTACGCAGAACAATATTCCTGTTTTTTTTTTTTTTTTTTTTTTTTTTTTTTTTTTTTTTTTTTTTTTTTTTTTTTTTTTTAACACGATGCCTCACAGATCCAATATCGTCAGTTCCTGGCCAAAAAGGGGGTGCTGCAACTTGAATATCCACCATTTTCGTGGATCTTAATCTTCCAGAATTCTTCCTATTCCTTCGACTCAACTAGCTTTGAAAGGAAATAGATTTGAAGATATTCCTGACATCCAGCGAAACGTAACGAGGGTTTTGAACATATCCTAAATGAAGACTTCGTGCAAAGTTTGTATCGCACAGCTCAGCGCTGCATAGTTATGGGAAGTCACTATTTCGAGTCGGCTGCGGTGGCCGAGGGGACTGAGGCGCTTCAGTCACGGTCAGCACGGCCACTACGGTCGGGGGTTCGAATCCCCCCTCGGGCATGGATATTTGTGCCGTCCTTAGTCTTAGGTAGTTCATACGTAGTTTGTAAGCTTAGGGACTGATGACCCTGCAGTTAAGTCCCATAAGTTCTACAAACATTTGAACATTTTTGAAGAATTATTATTACTGATAATAATGATTACTACTATTATTATTATCATTATTATTAAGAAATCATATTAGCAGCAGAAAATTTCCATTGTGTCTAGTGAAGGCCAAACATTTCGGGGAAGGGGGCGGCATGGCCCTCCTCTGACCCACCTCCTCCCCCCCCCCTCTTCCATTCGGGCCTTCCTCACCTTTCTCCTTCCTGAACCTCATCAGCGGGCAACAGTATGACTTGCATGCATGTTTCTGCACTACTTAAAAGTTTATAAAATATAAATACACTCCTGGAAAGTGAAAAAAGAACGCCATGAATTCGTCGACCAAGCAGAGGGAAATTTTATTGACACGTTCTTGAGGATGAGTACAACACACGATCACACAAACAGAGCCATACGCACGTGAGAACAGCCACCAGAGCGTGCGCAATATCAGTGCTAGTACTGTGTATGTCCGTCTTACGCAGTACCACAAGCTGTAATTTTCCCATGGAGACGATAGTAGAGGTGCCGAATGTTGTCCTGTGGAATGGCCTGCCATGCACTTTCCACCTGGTGCCTCAGCTGGGCCAGATTTTGAGTCGCTCTTGAAGACCGCGCAACATGACGTTAGATCCGGTCCCAAACATGCTCAATGGGGGTTAGATCTGGGAATAATGATGGCCAGGGTAGTTGATGTACACCTAGAAGAGCACCTTTGGTTGTACGCGATACGTGTAGACGTGCATTGTCCTTTTGGAAAACCATGTCGCCTTGTTGGCGCATGAAAGGTGGCAATACGGGTTCAATGATGGTTTCAGTGTACCATGAACTGTTCAATTTTCCCTCGACGATCAGAACAGGAGAACGGTCAGTGTAGGACATGGCTTCCCACACCATGATGCCAGGTGTCGGCTCCGTTTGCCTCTGTCACGTATACTCAAGATTTTCGCGTTACCCTGGACAACACCAAACACGCGGAAGACCATCATTGGCAACTAATCAGCAGCAACTTTCATCTCTGAAGACGACACGTCTCCATTCGCCCCTTCATAAGCGCCTTCCGTGACACCCCTGGAGGCGGGCTGAACGATGTTAGGGCGTGAGCGGAGGATACACTAAGGGAACGCATGATCGTGCATCGTGGTGTTGGGAGCCATATCCTACACCGGCCGTTCTCCTCTAGTGATTTTCTAGAGAATATTGAACAGTGCACGGTACACTGAAACCAGCATTCAAAGCGTCTTGCATTCACTCACGCAGCAAGAAGGCGATATGCTTTTCGAACAGGACAACGCACGTTCACATATGTACTGTGCCATCACGCTCTTCAAGGTGTACGTCAACTACCCTGACCAGCACGATCCCCAGATATCTCCCCCATTGACCATGTTTTGGGCGGCATGAAACGTCATGTTGAGCGGTCCGCATGAACGGCACAAAATGTGCCCCAACTGAGGCACCAGGTAGAAACTGCATGGCAGGCCATTCCACATGACCACATTTGGCACCTCTAGGATCATCTCCATGGGAGAATTACCGCTTGCATTGCTGCAAAAGGAGGATGTACACGGTAATAACGCCGACATTGCGCTCGCTCTGGTGGCTGTACTCGCGTGCGTATGGCTCTGCCATTGTGATCGTGTATTGCATACATCCTCAAGAATGTGTCGATAAAATTTTTCTCTGCTGGGTCGACGAATTCATGGTGTTCTTCGGAAATGCAGATCAAATGATCTTATACCAGAAAGAAACAAGGGATGATATTTTTTGATACGATCGTATCGAGTGGGCAATTTAGTTTCCCTTGTTTTCCGAATCGGTCCGCGCATCGAGAGGTCGATAGTAGCACTAGCAGAGCGTCTCGTGCGCGGAGCGCTGCTCACGAGGCGGAGGAAGCTGAGAGTTCTGGAAGCCTCGCTGAGCGTGGAGGTTCGTTTTGGCTACGGGGTTGTTGACCCGCTGAGTGACGGTGCGGACACCTTGCCGGTCTGCAAGTGGAGGGCATCCCTAGTTTGGAGTTCTCGCCGCTTCGAGCAGCGGAATCCGGGTAATGCGAAGCTGACGGGCTTGTTCCTCTGTCTGTGATCGCTTACGTCAGTTTGATGCTAGATCAAAACCTGCATCCCTATAGTGTGCAAGTGTAGTTTTCATGGAATTAGAACTTTCACCACGTGTGCTACGAGGTTGGGTTGTTATTTAATCGCTAACCTTCTCACACACTTGTTTAGAAACCTATATAAGTGCTCTTCGTTCGTCAACTTGTGTGAAATGCTCGAATGACAGAAATGCTAAAGGTCAGCGCCCACTATTCTAATAGAGGCGCGCATTGCTGGTATTTTAACCCTTACACTCCGGCGTCGTGATAGTTGCGCCGTGCGCTGTGGACGAGCGCCAGTCGCGCCCGGCCGTGCCCGCTGTACGGCGTATGTTCTGCACTCGCCACGGCGCTACTCTGTCCTGCTTTCACACTCTTAGTGTTATCGCAATCATTGGACTTTATACTATATATTTATTAGGGAAAATTCATTTGGAATAGAAACAGTTTTCTTCCTTCTTTCAGATAATTCACGATTTTTTTTTTTTTTTTTTTTTTTTTTTCGTAAATTCTAAAAGATCCAAGTTTTGGATTCAGCTCTGGTGGGGTGTGGACGTTATCATTATAAAAGAATATTTCGCTTGTTAAATAATATTTATTTACAATGGCTCTACATTACATTTCAGTATCATTACATTAAGATGTATGACGCGAGGCTGGGCGGCACAGGCAGCACTCGACTGCTGCAGCAGTCCACCGGCTGTGGAGCACATTCGCTCCCGACCTCTGCAGAAGTTCACCGTAGCGAAATGGTTAATCAAGTGCCGTATCAGCTTACTGAGTATTGTTGAATGACCTTGGAGTGTAACGCTTATTTGTGTGCCTTCTTGCGGAGCACAGTACTGTTCGTTTAGCGCTCAGAGCCTCTTGTGAACGTTCGAGTTGTGCTACGTATTGTAAAACACCAGTTAATTCTCGTCTCATTTGTTGTAGAGACCCTTATGCTTGCTGTGGTGGGAGTTTCGGCGTCGTTTGCTCCGGCTGCCGCGGCCACCCTTCCTGCGTCGGTGCTCTCCTACGCGGCAAGTGCACGCGGGCAACACCGCCTGTGCAGGCCTCCACGCTGGCGCGCCACGTCACGCAGAGTAGGCGGTCGCGTACCTCACTGGCTGGCCGGTGTGAGGAGGTGGGCTGTGCCCCATCGGCCAGCCAGTGAGGTACGCGACCGCGGCCTACTCTGCGTGACGTAGCACGCAGCGTGGAGGCCTGCACAGGCGGTGTTGACAAGGGTCAGAGACAAAACTGCCCTCGTTCGAATCTTTAAAATGACTTGTATAGATAGTATTTTTTTTCCCTTTTGGTGGGAACCTTGCTTGGAATTCCAAGTTCCAACTCTGTTTATTGTGGTTTTACGTTACTTTTTATGTGTAAACTAGCTGCAAGTACCCGGCCTTGCCCGGCATCGACTAAAACAGAGGTGATATCGGGCGTTCCACAGGGTAGTGTTATTGGTCCTCTGCTGTTCCTTATTTACATAAACAATTTAGGGGAAAATCTAAGTAGCTCTCTTTGGTTGTTTTACCGTCTAGTAAAATCATTTGAAGATCAAAACCAACTGCAGAACGATCTGAATAAGATATCAGTATGGTGTAAAAATTGGCAATTGACTCTAAATAATGAGTCATCCACATGAGTACGAAAAGAAATCCGTTAAACTTTGTTTACAAGATAAATCAAATGTGAAGGCCGTAATCTCCACAAAATACCTAGGAATTACTATTACTTCAGACTTAAATTGGAAAGAACACGTAGATAATACCGTGGGAAAGGGGAACCAGAGACTGCGTTTTATTGGCAGAATCCTTAAAACATGCAACAGAACTACAAAAGAAACTGCATACATTACGCTTGTCCGTCCATTTTTTGAGTATTGCAGCCCAGTGTGGGATCCTTATCAGATGGGTTTGACGGAGGACATCGAAAGAGTCCAAAGAAGGGCAGCTCGTTTCGTATTGTCACGATACAGGGGAGACAGCGTTACGGAAATGATACAGGATCTGGGATGGGAATCATTACAACAACGGCGCTTATCGCTGCGGCGTGGGCTACTTGCGAAACTCGTCTGGAACTAATCATGAATGCCTGCGTTCGATATATATGTAACATCCGTCTCTTTGATCACATTTCACCATCTTATATGCAACTATCCTGGCTCCGTGCTGACAAGCGCAGAGATTTTCATACACTCTGTTTCCTCTACTCTCTTATCAACGTACACTGTCCCTCATATCTTTCCTCGACCTTAACATTCTTATCTGATCAACATAACAGAACTAATCGTTCCTGTCAGAGCAAAACCCTTTCTGTCCCTATCCATCACTCAGCCGGTTTCTCAAAATCCTTTTCAGTAGCAGGAACGAGGCTCTGGAACAATCTACCTCAGTATATCAGAGAACTGAATAACACTGCCAGCTTCAAACGACAGTTAATGGATTATCTACTAAAGCAATAATTACGCCAGTCTTTAATACCCTACGGTCCAGGTACGTCACATCCATTCCTCCTCCCAGATATTCTCTTACTGCCACTGCTCTCGCCAGATACAGCTTTCTTAACTTCCTTTAGTCAGAATTCGCCTTGCCTTAACCAGTCTCGATTCAAAAGTACATCCTGTATCTGCTAATATCAATGTTATTACTTCTATTATTACACCAACAGCAGCAGAAAGTGTCTCAGTGGTACTACTAGTATTAATCATATTAGAATTAAGTCAATACCTTTTATTTACATCCTTTTACATGTAGTTAACTTTTATAAATTATGTTATTAATTGTTTATCTGTAAAAATCATTGGTATGTTATAGGTAACTCAAATGTAAAGAAATACTGTATGTGTAAAACCCTGGTCCGATGTAAGAGAGGGCCTGATGGCCCTAATCTGATCAGGCTAAATAAACAAATAAATAAATAAAATAAATAAATAAAAACTCCAATCGCCAACATTCTCTTCCGAATGCGAAAATATATTGTTGACTCCCACTTACATAGGTAGAAATGATCATCAGAATAAAATACGAGAAATCAGAGCTCGAACAGAGAGATTCAGGTGTTCATTCTTCCCACGCGTTATTCGAGAATCGAATGGGAGATAAATAGTATAATTGTGGTTCGATGAACCTTCTGCGAGGCACTTAAATGTGATATGCAGAGTATCCCATGTAGATGTAGATGTAGAAAATAAGGTTTTCTGTAGAAACGTACAAAACCGTTTATTTGCATTTAATAAAAGGGTAAATTTATGTTAAAGCAATGTGATATACAACATTTTTGCCAGTTCCATTTGGAGTACGTACAAAAAGATTTTCGTCTTTGCCCACTTTGGAGCAGACCACATACAACTGTTGGGATGGAACGAAACCTGTTTGAGAACCTTCCCCAGAGTAAGATCTGCTGGAGGTGAGGTTCGTCCTACAAACATGGGTCTTGGGAGGAGGGTGGCGGTCCTACAATTGTCACCCCCCTTGTCCCATCCTACACATGAATGACCATCACTTATACTTACATCTTCATCATCTCATCATCACCACAATAACTGGCCTCGTTCAGCTTTTCAGCTTTGCCCAGTCGCAGTTGATGCCATATGTTCTGTGAATATGAAAACAATAACAACTGCAGGATCAGAAGTGACGTCTGTTCTTTCGGAATAGACGCCACTTGTATATATATAATATGCCAGCGATAGGCAATGGTCCTTTGTTAGTGGGGAGAGGTGGGCAATTTTGAAGCCTTTACTCTTACGGGAATTAGTACATAGTGACTACGAGTTTTGAGTACTGTGGGAGGGGTAGAGCTGGAAATTTGTGTCTGACGGGAGGCGTGCTTCGGTAGTCCTTGCAGGTGCGGTGATCACTGTGTTCCCAGTAGTGCAGGGGTCAGCGCAACTGCCTAGAAAGCAGGACACCCGGTTTGGAATCCTGGCTGGGAAATTTTTTTTCAGCTTTGCCCATTCGCAGTTGATATCATATATTCTGTGAATATGGCACCACAAAAACATTCAAAATCACTCTCAATAACCAACTTTCAAGATTTTCCTTTTTTTTTATCACATGGCTTATAACAGGCACATCACCAGAGTGAGTTTGGGATGAAACGAGACTTATTTAAGATTCTTCCCCATCTAATTTTGTGTACGTGTACCAAATTTCACGTTATTTGGTTGTCTGGATTTTGGGTTATAAGGGAACAAACAAACAGACAAAAAATGCGTATTATATGTATGGAGTTTGCAATCGAAGTCTGTAACCCCATGCACCGAACGAAATTTTATGTAGACAGTAAGCTTCATCTTGTTTTCAAGTCAAGTGAACAAAATTTCATTAAGATCGGAGCAAAACTGTGAAGTTTGGCGAAATCCATAAGTACCTTCCACCATGCACTAAACGAAATTTTATGTAGACAGTGCCCTTCTTGTTTTGAAGGTCAATTGTTCAAAATTTCATCACGATCAGTGCGAAGATATAGATTTCAAAGGACATATGGAAAACGCACTTTCACTTTCTCTCAAATTTTCCGGTTGGTTTCCCAAAAAAATGGAACGAAACCTATTTAAGAACCTTCCCCATGTACTTTTGTGCACGTGTACCACATTTCACGTTATTTGGTTGTCTGAATCTTGAGTTATAAGAGAACATACAGACAGACAACAAATGCGTTTTTTAAGTATAGAGATGCAAGGCCTAGCTTCCTAATGAGTTCATTAATTTCATCGAAAATCTGGAAAATGTTAATTTGTAATGGTGTGGAGTTAAACCTAGTTGCTTTTGTTAAATATCTATTTCCAGGAAACTTGTTGGTTTGGTTAGTCGTCCACAAGGCCTTGTAAATTTTCTAAGAGTCCTCCGTTCTCCTTTAAACTGTAAGTTTAGGGACCGATGACCCCGTAGTTAAGTCCTATAAGCTCTACAAACATTTGGACATTTTTTTTTTTTTTTTTTTTTTTTTTTTTTTTTTGGAAAGGCGAAACTGGATATTTGTGAGTAGTGCCCGTTTGTACAATTTTGTCTAAGGTTAAGTCATGTATGGATTGTGGTTTCCTAAATTTATCAGTTGTTTACGTAGCAGACGTTATCATAAATTAGTTTAAGATTGCCGCGGGAGAGTAGCCGAGCGGTCTAAAGCGTCTCGCTGCGGAGCGCGCGGTTGCTCGTCGTGGAGATTCGAGTCCTCCCTGGGGCATGGGTGTGTGTGTTTGTCCTTAGGTTAGTTTACCTAGGTTTAAGTAGTTTGTAAGCTACGGACTGATGACCACGCAGTTCGGTCCGATAGATTTACAGACATTTGAAATTTTTTTTTTTTTTTTTTTTTTTTTTTTTTTTTTTTTTTTTTTTTTTTTTTTTTTTAGTTTTCAGATTGTTTTGGTGCCTTTGAAAGAAAACCTGAATAATGTTAAGTCACAGACTGTTTATGTACCAATGTGTGCGGTTTTGCCGTTAATTGCTAAATAAGTAAATAAATAAAAGTGTTGACCAAAGAGCTCAGTTACTTACCACTCTAGAGTAAATCTCTTCCTACATTTCTGATACCCTAACCTTCAATTTTAAATATATATATATTTTTTTTTTTTTTTTTTTTTTTTTGTATTGTGTGCTTTTTTCTTCCAGGTCAGTCAAGCAGTGAAAACATAGGACGTGTACTACCCAGGCCCGTTTGAAGTGTGTACCACGGTACCTCTACCCACTTAAAAAACTGAGAGAGGGTAAAATACCCACTCTTGATTTGAAGGAATATTTATTTACATTGAGACGCGCGGGGATGGCCACTCCGGGTAGTGCCAGGCTAGGAAAAATGGGAAAATCAATTTTCCGATTTCCACGCAGTAAAAACTGTTAACGGTATATAGGACCACCCCACATCGTTTTATTAACTTACTTTTTTCCTTGCATGTTTTCCATTCCTTGCGAAAATAGAAAATACCTAATTTTCATTCTACGTGAGTTTTTATTTTCGTAACGCTTATCAGTCTATTCTGAAGAAAGTATACGACTAAAAGATCAGATTTTCTTTGACACGTTGTAGTACAGCATCTTAGCTTTCTAATAAAACATGAAACATTTCTTAATTCGTAGTAGTCGTTTTGAAATGACACTCTTCGTCAAGTATGTGTACGTAATATATTCAAACGTTCGATAGCGGGTAGCTTACTGTTCGATAAGTTTTAGACCATACATTACAGCGAGTGAAATAGAACTAAAAGTTTTTTAAACGGTTGTCGCAATGAACCTTTCTCGTTTAACGAGTAATTGCGTGTTAATATCCATATCATCAAGACGTTCTACCTGTTCGTCCCCTTCCCTCTCTACATGAGTTTTCTCCGCCTCCTCTGTTCCCTCTTAGAACTATATCTATATCTCCGAAAGTTCCTGACCTAATGTTTTGAAATTTTAACACTACGTTATACTTGAATATGCGCATGTTTTACACACATAATCTTTCAGTATTATCACATATGAACTTACATAAATTTTATAATGGGCAAACCTTGATACAAAAAAATCGCAAAAGTAATATACATTTAGGTTTTATACAATATAATCAGTCCTGTATTACAATGCAACGTTGTGTCAAAATTGGAAATCAATGGGTCAAGAGTTTTACGATATTAACGGCTATACACAATGTTGTAGTGTAAAGTCAGTGCCACACGCCATACGTAAGAGAACGATCTTGTAGAAGGCAACGATCGACCGAAAGCCAATCGCAAGCAGGCGCCGCGCATCCTGGAGGGAGTAGCCGAAGATGTGCGCCCTCTACAAGCGGCTATATCTAGGCCGGCATACGTCTTAGATTAGATTAGATTATTTATTTGTTCCGTAGATCCATATTGAGGGGATCCTCGTGGATGTGAAACATGTCAAGAAACAAAATTTACAAGTTGAATAACAGATAATACTGATAATATAAATACAAATACATACACTTATAAATACAGATACATAATTTTTAAGGTTTTTTTATTTTATTTTTATTTTTATTTTTTTTTTTTTTTGCTGATAATATAATAATACTAATATAGTATGAGTGCATGCATCATTTGGTACAATTTATAAATTCACTAATGGAGTAGAAGGAGTTGGCCACTAGAAAGTTTTTTAGGTTCCTCTTAAACTGATCTTTATTTGTAGCTAAATTTTTTATACTTGATGGTAAATTATTGAAAATGTGTGTTCCTGAGTAGTGGACCCCTTTTTGAACTAAAGTAAGTGCTTTTAAATCCTTGTGTAGATCATTTTTATTTCTAGTATTGTATGCATGAACTGAGCTGTTTGTTGGGAAAAGGGATATATTATTTATGACAAATTTCATTAAGGAATAAATATACTGAGAGGCAGTAGTTAATATACCCAGTTCTTTGAAGAGGCTTCTACAAGACGTCCGTGAATTTACTCCACAAATAATACGTATTATACGTTTTTGGACTCTGAAGACTTTTGACTGACTTGAAGAGTTACCCCAAAATATTATACCATATGACATTAAGGAATGAAAGTAAGCAAAGTATGCAAGCTTTGTTATTTTTATGTCTCCTATGTCTGATAACACTCGTATTGAAAATACAGATTTGTTGAGTTGTTTCTGCAGTTCTGTGGTGTGCTCCTCCCAACTAAATTTATTATCAAGCTGTAATCCCAGGAATTTAATACTGTCAACCTCTTCTATCTGCTCTTCTTCATACTTAATGCATATGCTGTCAGGAAATCTCTTACATGTTCTGAACTGCAAGTAGTGCGTCTTTTCAAAGTTTAATGACAATGAGTTGGCTTTAAACCATTTATTAATGTTCATGAAAATATCATTAGCAGACTTTTCTATCACTATACTTGACGTACTCTTTATTGCAATACTTGTATCATCTGCAAACAAAACGAACTCTGCTTCTGGTAGTGTAACTGATGAGAGATCATTAATGTACACAAGAAAAAGCAATGGCCCTAAGATGGATCCTTGTGGGACACCACATGTAATTTCTTCCCAATCCGATGATGACTGTTGGCCTAATTCACTAGTCACTTGCACTGACACCCTTTGTTTCCTGTTAGTGAGGTACGACTTGAACCATTTTGCAGCATTTCCCGTGACCCCATAGAATTCTAATTTACTTAAAAGGATGTTATGGTTCACACAATCAAATGCCTTTGACAAATCACAGAAAATACCTGCTGCTTGCAATTTATTATCTAATGAATTAAGTACATTCTCACTGAAAGTGTAAATAGCCTTCTCAATATCGGAACCTTTCAGAAATCCAAACTGTGTTCTAGACAATATGCCATTTGCGGTTAAGTGGTTGAGAAGCTGCTTGTACATTACCTTTTCTATAATTTTTGAGAATGCTGGCAAAAGTGAAATGGGTCTGTAGTTTGATGGTATCTCTTTATCCCCCTTCTTGAAGAGAGGTTTAATATCTGCATATTTTAGCCAATCAGGAAATGTTCCCGTTATAACAGACTGGTTACACAAATAACTTAAGATTGTGCTAAGTTCACAAGAACAAGCTTTAATTAACTTTGTTGATATTTCATCGTAACCACTGGAATTCTTTGTTTTTAAAGATTTTATTATGGAAGATATTTCTTGTGGTGAAGTGACTGACATATTCATGTGTGTGAAGTTATTTGTAAATGCTAGTTTCAAATATTCAAGCGCATTATTTACTGACCCAGACAATCCCATACTATCAGTAACGGATATAAAGTACTTGTTAAATAGATTTGCCACACTATGCCCATCAGTTACTAATGTCTCGGCTACTCTTAATCGTACCTGCTCTTGTTCCTTTCTGGTTCTACCAGTCTCTTCTTTCACTATATCCCATATTGTTTTTATTTGGTTTCCTGATGTTGCTATCTTCTTTTCATAGTGCATTTGTTTAGATACCTGAATAACTTTTTTTAATATTTTACAGTATTCCTTATATTTAGTTAAATCATCATCATTGCAACTACTCTTGGCTGATAGATACATTTTCCTTTTTGTCTTACATGAAATCTTTATTAGTCTGGACTGCCCGTCAGTTATTAGTGAGAACTAGGACAGTTACTATTCAGCACTCGGGCAGTTACTAGTCGGCTACGAAGTCAGGAATAGGCCATTTACTATTTAGAACTCAGACAGTTACTAGGCAGCTACGAAGTAAGGAATAGGTCAGTTACTAGTTACAACGCGGCTACGAACTTGGCAGCAACTAGGTCTCAGCGCAGCTAGCATCATACGGACGACTCCGCAAGGAGAGAGAAGAAACAGAAATATGTTCTAAAGTTTAGTATTATAATTTTCAGGCAATAAAACTAGTATTATTAGTCTGAATAGTTGTTACAGTTGACATCAATTCCTGCACCACGACTAGGCCAGGATGAGGAAACAACAAAAGGCGATGAGGTCACAACACACAAAGCAACAGAACGTTTTTACGTATAGAGATTACTAACAGCGGAAGTGGGGCGATTACATAGAAGGGGGGACAACTTTTGGACAACTACCCAGTATTAAAAAATATGACTCGTCAGGCCTGGTACTACCGACAATCTCCTATTTAAATAAAGAGGAAAAAGTATGATTTCATTGCCACAGTATTACTGTAAATTCTGTAATACTTCAGATGGGGAAGGAAGATGAAGTAGTATGTTCCAAGATTACGGCAGTTACTGGTCTGGAAGGAAGAAAGCTTGGGGTTTAACGTCCCGTCGACAGCTTGGTCATTAGAGACGGAGCTAACGAAAAATGTTTGTTAAGCTTATGGGACTTAACTACGGGTCATCAGTCCCTAAACTTTCAAACTACTTATGAACCAGCTAACACTAACGACGGCACAAATATCCAAGCCCGAGGGGGATTCGAACCCAAGACCGTAGTGGCCGTGCAGACTGTTACTAACGCGCCGCGGTCCCCTCGGCAACCGCGGCCGCCCGGAGCTGACGCTCGGCGTTTTGGGTAAGGATGGGGAAGGAAATCGGCCGTGCCCTTTGAAAGGAACCATGCCGGCATTTGCCTGGAGTTCAAATGTTCGTATAGTCTATGGAACTTAACTACGCGGTCATCAGTCCCTAAACTTACAAACTACTTATGAACTACTTACGAACTAGGGCGGCACAAATATCCATGCCCGAGGGGGGATTCGAACCCCCGACCGTAGTGGCCGTGCAGACCGTGACTGAAGCGCCTCAGTCCCCTCAGCCACCGCGGCCGGCATTTGCCTGGAGTGATTTAGGGGAATCAAGGAAAACCTAAATTTGGATGGCCGGAGGTGGATTTGAACCACCATCCTTCCGAATGCGAGTTCAGTGCGTTACCACCGCGACACCTCCCTCGGTTTACTGGTCTGTTGATTCATTTCGTAAACGAGATTTTTGTAAAAATAAATAAATAAATAAAATAAAATTTAAAAAATGCTGTTCCTGCTCCATGGTTGACAGGTTGTTGTATGTACCCTTGTCCGATGAGTAAGTTAATTATCCTCATAATATGAGTGCCATATTGTGGAATTGTGTTTCGTGTTCACCATGAAGCTAGTAATTATGACCTCAAATGTTTATACATTCCATTGTCCTTATATTGCGAGGATAATTAAGTTACCGGACAAGGGTATATACAAGAACGTGTCAACCATAGAGCAGGAACAGCATTAATTATTTGCATTGTGAGCAGCCAACCTACGAATACGCGAAAACTTTCAATCGCAACATATATCGAAGTGTGGTCGCGCGTTCGAGCTTTATCAAAACCGGAGCCCGTGCAAGCGTTCTTCACAATTACCAAGGGAAGATCAACGGAGCAAGAGCGCGGGCAGGTGAGTCCGCAGTCCTTTGTGCAGCAGAGGCTCTTGTCTCGTGCAGCGGTGCCTTTTTTTTCCGCGGCAGTAAATGGCGAAGTGCACTGCATACCTGGGCAGACGCGCCGACACGAGAAAAAGGAAGGATGGGAGGAGCGGCGCTATATTGTGCACAAGCCGGCAGTCCCGGCTGACAAGCGCTTTGTCACGTCCCTGTGTGCGTGTGTGCTGTGCATGCTAGTTGGCACACTCGCCGCCTCAGCAGAACGCGGCAGCAGGCTGCAGCCACGTAATCCTGGCTGCGACAGTGGCTGCTCGCGCAAGCACACGACCCCTTGGTCATCACTGTGACCTCCCAGTAGCGCTGACGTCACAGCACTTAGACCCAGTGGCAGCTGGTGCTAATGTGCTGCAGCACACTGCAAATATACTACTAAAATTATGCCATTTCTCTTCGAATGCCGCCGGCCGTGGTGGCCGAGGGGACTGAGGCGCTCCAGTCACGGTCTGCACGGCCACTACGGTCGGGGTTCGAATCCCCCCTCGGGCATGGATTTTGTGCCGTCCTTAGGATTAGCTAGTTCATAAGTAGTTTGTAAGTTTAGGGACTGATGACCCCGTAGTTAAGTCCCATAAGCTTTACAAACATTTGAACCTCTTCGAATGCAAGCGAGAAATCGCTGTAAAACTACATCCTTTCTCTTGGAATAGGAGCCAGATATCACAATAAAATATGCCAATTCCCTTCCAATGCCTATTAGAATGCTAGTAATAAGGATAAAAACGCATTTTGTAGCGCTCTCGCCGCGATAGCTGGAAACCAGCTCCGTGTGCTGGAATGGGATTCAGACGCGCTGGTACGTGTGCAGAGAGGCGGCGCAGTCGTATGTTCGACAGTGCGCATGCGCAGACGTGACGTCAGGCCTGGCGGCTCATGAGTGCTGAGACTGACTGCAGCACCAGATCAATATTTCTCTTCGCGATGCGTGTAACGGCTGCGGAAGAATAGTATGTGACGAATATTGCGGCATACAGAGTCAAATAGCGCGCTGGCTCAGGCGTCTTGCGCGTTGTCTCTCATACCTACCTGTGTGAGGCTCATATTCAAATACCTCTGAGTCTAAATTTTTAATTTCCGTAAATAAAATTAATTTTTTTAAACGTTATATTTACTACCTGCAGTGAATACATGCAGTTGGTAGCACTGTTACAGATTCCCCTCAAGGTCCTACTGTCAATACAAAATTAATTGATATTTAATTAAAGGCAATCATACAAATGTTGACTTTTTATTTTAGTATATTTTGTTTCCTGTTTATTTATGTAATAATGTAGCACACTCGTCAAATTTTGTACGAGCCGCCACTGCGTAGACCGAGGCCTACGAGCAAGACAGGCCCCAGCGCAGTCGTCATGCCACGTAAGCAAGGTAGTTCCGAGCCGGCGCGATCGCTAGCCGATTGGCCGGCAGCTGGGGCACTGCCCACTGCGTCATAGCGGGCAGCCACTGAGCTAGCGATTGCGCCGGCTCGGAACTACCCTGCTTACGTTGCATGATGTCTGCGTTGGCCACGAGACAGACTGTACCCTGCGGGTGTTGGTGCAAGTATATGTAGCTGCAATCTCTCGCTCCGAATTAATGAGAAATGGAATAATTAACTTTCAAGAAGCACAGACGAACATTGTTCACTAACAAATCGTTCAACTACACATCGTCTGTCCAACTGATTGTACTTCGTTTCTACAGCAGTATATCCCCGCAGAAGACCCCCATTTTCGGTAATTTGGAAGAAGAGTTGCACTTCGCATTGACGGCCTACTGTCGATATGTATCGAACACGCGGGCATCGCAGTGTCGTGTTCGAACATACGAACATGCTTACCTTTTCTTTCTTTATTTTCTTACTAGAATTTAAACTGTAATCTTAGGTTCTTGCCTAACCATGTCCTTTAAAATCATGAAATATTCGTAGAAAATAAGTAATGCTCTCATTCGAAGTAGCTTGTGAAAAGTCCTTTACCGTTTCTTTGCTTGTTTTCTTGCTAGGATTTAACCTGTACTCTTAGGTTCCTGCCTCTTAGGTTCCTGCCTAACCGCATCATTTAAAATCATGACATATTTGTAGAAAATAGTAAGGTTCAAATGTTTGTTAAGCTTAAGGGAATTAACTGCGGGGTCATTAATCCCTAAACTTACAAACTACATTATACTAAAGACGACACAAACGTCCATGCCCGACGGGGTATTCGAACCCCCGACCGTATCGGCCATGCAGACTGTGACTGGCGTGCCGCAGACCGCTCGGCCACTGCGGCCGGCCGAAAATAGTAAAGTAGTGCTGTCACTCGGAAATACATGTACAGTCGAGCTTGTCAAAAGTACTTCACTCCGGCCTAATATGAGATATTATAATAATAATAATTTCGTGTAGCTCATGGCCTGGTGCAAGTCTTCCAATTGGACACCACTTCAGCGACTTGCGTGACCCGACCTAACCCAGTTATCCAACCGAGAAATGGCGACATAGAGCTTCACATGGAATCCCAACCACGTGTCATTTCTGGCGATTCCTCACATCATTGAGAGGTGAAGGATGGGTTAAAGTGAAGACTGAAAAAATCCTTGGTCTGACCGGGTTTCGAACCGGTGACCCTTCCGTTTCCACTCGAGAACTTTACCCCAAGACCAGCGGGCCAGCTGTTGGTAGGAATTGAAGTGTTTTCAACAAACTAGACTGTACATAAATATTCCTATTGACAACAGTACTTTATTATTTTCTACGAATATGTCAACATCTTAAAGAATGTGCTTAGGTAGCAACCTGACAGTACAGCTTAAACTCTTGGGAGTGCACAAGCTACGATGCCGTTCGGTTGCTCGTGTCTTCGATATTGATAGCATGCCATTACCAATAGTAAGCCACTATGGCAGTAGGCCGTCAATGCGATGTGCAACGACTCTTCCGAGCCGCGCGGGAGTAGCCGAACGGTCGGGGCGCAATGTATGGATCGCGCGATCTCCACGTCGGAAGTTCGAATTCCCCCTCGGGCATGGATGTTTGTGTCATCTTTAGTATAAGTTAGTTCATAAGTAGTTTGTAAGTTTAGGGACAGATGACCCCGCAGTTAAGTCCCATAAGCTTTACAAACATTTGAACATTTTTTTGATTCTTCCAAATTACCCCATTTTCCCGCGGTAGTCCCGTTACATTCGATAAATATTCCGTTGTTTTGCCGCAGTATGAT
The DNA here is from genome assembly GCA_026315105.1 of Locusta migratoria. NCBI lineage: Eukaryota > Metazoa > Arthropoda > Insecta > Orthoptera > Acrididae > Locusta > Locusta migratoria. Next base: position 269,566,795 of record CM048750.1, read on the forward strand.
GGTCGTAGTGTCTCTAGATTAGGTATGACGTGATTGTTCACAGCTGACGGGTAGTACCGGATCAATTGAAGTCTGCGATACGACCCGTCGGCTTCGACTAATGACTTCATTTCTGAGGTAAAGACGATAGTTTGTTTACAAGCAGAACATAGATCATAGATTAAGATTTTGTGTTTAAAATGAGATCTGTAGCTTCTCTCTGACAGGTATAGGTTAACAGAGAGGTTTTACTTTCGCAAGTGAGCGCCGAAGGCGTCAATGTTTTGGCTGAGACACGTGATCGATGGTACATTCTGTTATGGTAATCTGTAATTTACGAGGATAATCGCAGATTATTCGTTATCTCCTATAAATAAGTATTGCGATATTATCCCTTATGTTTATATTCTTTAATAGTGTTTTGCTAGTTGGTATACTACGTAGCGTATCTTGTGAGACTCAGATATGACGTCATTAGTCAAATCAGACGGGTTGATCGCGGTCGTCAATTACGCCGTGGTATCGACAACTAGAGTTTATCATATAGTGTATGTCCAAATCGCTTCAGTCGGAAAACCAGAAGAAAACATAGCCGATATTCGATACCAGGGAATAAGGGTTATGGTTCAAGGCATGATTCTCCGTCTAACGTATCGCTTCCACTGGGGTTCACACTTAAGTCCGCTCAGCGAGAGGTACTGTTTGTGCCTATCCATGCAAGCGTCGGCTCGTGAGGTGACACTTATTCGCCCACAGCTTAAATACTCCTCACCGGTGTGGGATATAGAATGTCACGCACTTTCAGTCCGTGGTTTTTTTCCAATGATTCCTGGCCGACTGCAGAGCGTACCATCACGAAAGCTCTCCCGACCAATTTTAAATTCGTTTGTCCACTTGGCAACAGTTGAATAGGGAGAGTCGTCCAGTGTATTCTGGAAATTGGCATGAATGTCCTTTTCTTTCCTACCTTTCTTTACGAAGTATTTAATCACTGTTCGAATCTCGATTTTCTTTTTCCATCTTTACAAATCACTACGCGGGAACAACAGATCAATGTCACCAACAAAGCTCTCTTCCTAGAACCTCGGCCGACAGAAGATAGTGACCTTTCAATTACTTTCTATTCCTTTTACTTCAATTATCCAGACCTTCCGTTAGTAGCTAAGAGATTATCGGTTAACACAGAAGGTCTCTATGAGGGACTGTTCCTTTTAATTAGTTGGAATCAAATTGTAGCGACCAGTTTCCCATCGGTCAATAATTCGGGACTCCCCGATTGTTCTCATTGTTCCTAGGATACATCTTTGTTGCAAAACTTCCTTTGGATGCGGGCCGACCTGCTTTTTTCTCGTCTCAAAATGTTCAAATGCTTGTTACCCTTAAGGAACTTAACTGCGGGATAATCAGTCCCTAAACTTACAAACTACTTATCAGCTACCTTATATTAAAGACGACACAAACATCCATGCCCGAGGGAGGATTCGAGCCCCCGACTGTGAACGGACTCGTACATCGGAGCATATCGCATCAATGTGCTCGGCTACTCCGCCGCGGCATTTATTTTACTTCTGAATAGAAAAGTTCACTCTGAGCGGTAATATTCCATGTATCTGCTAACATGTACTGCGCTGTTAAAGCTATTCTTCAAGAAAGTCACATCTAATTAACTGGACTCTCTTGGTCTTTCTAAGGCAGAGAGACTTTGCCCTGAGTTTTGTATGTGATTGTGCTTGATCCATTCTAGCATTTTCTCCTGCACATGGATCATACAATACTCATTTACAAAACAAGAGATATGAGAAAGTTAGATGACATTTATAATTTAGTGCATAACTTGCACGCAAAGGAGCATATAGTATTAACGCTATTACAAACGAATAAATATATATAATTAAACAAAATTGGTAATATCGACCTCGGAGACGGTTAGATTGGGTTTAGATTTGGAGAAAGCTTTTGATCTGAAGGCACGGTAGTGCCGCCTCAAGTCGAACTTAATGTTGTCTGAAATACACTCAAATTCTGCACGTAGCAGAGGTAAAGTATAGGAAACAAAAAGTTATATACAACTTGTACAGAAATGAGACAGCAGTTATAAGGGCCGAAAGCCATTAAAAGTAGGCGGCCGGCCCCGGTAGCCGAGAGTTCTTCGGCGCGTCAGTCACGGCCACTACGGTCGGGGGTTCGAATCCCCCATCGGGCATGGATATTTGTGCCGTCCTTGGTATTAGCTACTTCATAAGTAGTTTGTAAGTTTAGGGACTGATGACCCCTTAGTTAAGTCCCATAAGCTCTACAACCATTTGATTTTTGAAAAGTAGGCGTCCCTATAAAAGATTTCAAAGTTGTCTTCCACCACCCATCACGGGTTTCGGTTGGTGATTTCTTCTTTTTTTTGGGGGGGGGGGGAGGGGAGGTGAGTGTAGTATCATTAGATGTCCCTCCTCAACGCTTTAACATTTGCCGGTAAACGTTTCATCGTTTCCTGCTAATTTCTTGAGATATTTGGCACGGTCGCTATCAATATGGCGGAAACAGCGCAAGATATCGACTTTTCTTCTTAGCATTTCTTTCTCGGTACAACCTTGAAAAGTGAGGTAGTAGTGATAGCCCAAGTTACAAACCCAGCATACGCCACTGGTGGTCCACAACTTAGGCAACGGTCCATTTTCGGCAACTCTCCCCTATTTGTTGGACTGTCACCCCGTTTACATGGGCTCCCAAAACCGGATTTCGTAAACCGATTTCCCAATTCCGCTTTTGGTTGGTCATGTAAACACTAAAATCGATTCTGGAAATCCGGTTCTCTAAAGCGGTTTTCCAGTTCCACAGTCGATTTTCGTATCCATGTAAACGCAATCGTTCTTGAAGCGTTCTTGGCTTGTCTGATTGTGGGTCCTTTATTTCTTTTTTTTTTTTTTTTTTTTTTTTTTTTTTTTTTTTTTTTTTAGTCAAGAATTTTCGGTTCATATCGATAAAGTGATATATTCTAATGTGAAATAAAAGTTTAAATATTAGAATGAGCATGAATCTGTGTTTATGTATGAAGAAAAATAGCGGTTGTGATGACTCACTCCATACAAATGCCTTCAGAGAGGACTTCCTCAGGCTTAAATCAATATTCGATGTTAACAAATTTCTCTTTTTCAAAAACACTTTCCTACCCGTTGCCATTCTGCATTTTATATCCTCTGTACTGCGACCATCATTCGTTATTTTACTGCCCAAGTAACAAAACTCATCTACCTCCTTTATTGTTTCGTTACCTAATCTAATTCCTTCAGCATCACCTGATTTTCTTACACTGCACTCCATTACCCTAGTTTTGCTCTTGTTAATGTTCATCTTATATGCACCTTTCATCACACTGGCCATTCCGTTCACTGCTCTTCCAGGTATCTGACAGAATTACTATGTCGTAAAAGTAAAGCAAAAGTAAAAGTAACTAAGTAAATTGAGAATATCTCGAAAAGCGGTCATTACAGGTACTATTAGTGGAAATAAATGACTGTAAACTTCTTATATGCGGTTAAAAATGTCCATATTACAGTAATCTGCCGTTTCAAGGCGAGGCGGACTGAAGATCTGACAATACGAATTGTTCTTTTCATCATTTGTTGTAATTACATGTCAGCAACTGACATATCTACCAGAAGTTAACACATTTACTACCTTCGTCAATGAGAGTAAAATATGCTATTGGCCATAGTGTAGGCAGCAAAGTCGTGGACTATAAAATAGAAGATATCCCATGACGCTGGTTCAAGTCTCCTTGGACGCAAATTTTTCTTCTTCTTTTATTTGGTTTTTTTGATAGATTCAAAGACTTTACTATAGCAGTATACTGGATAATATATGCTGCTTTGTGAAGTGCGCTTCTATGAGGAGTGAGTTTGTTGGATTCGTTTTATGAACAGGTCGGTTTGCACATTACTTACAGTAAAATATGCGCTTTACTGTTTCACGTATTGCGTTTTTCACGTCCTGAATTGTAACATCGACCGTGGAAGAATTACCGTTAAGTTTTGTAAGCGTCTTATGTTCATAGATATTTTGTTGTTATTTATGTAGGCCTATGTCACAGAACATAACGAACATATGCACAAGCGCGGAAATAAGAGATTTAATAGAGGTAAAGGAGGATTTCCACTCGTTTGATTTCGTATAAACAGTGTGATTCCAGAACCTGATGCAGCTGACAACTGTCGCTGGAACGCGTTGTTGTCGCGTGTAGCAGGGCTGGGCAAGTGCCGTTTGGCGAGCGCGAGCGCTCTCAGCGGCTCACACGGCCTGCTCGCGGCTCCCCCCACTCCGCCAGCCAGCAGTGCCCCCCACTCACACTCGACTAGCCGCGCACCTCACTACACCACGCGCAACCACTCGTTCTCGATAACTTCGAGATGTTGGTTCAAAATCATTTTGAATATGTCCAGAATGATGTAAATTAATGCTTGTTCGTAGTACCTCTCCTCTGGAGTGACAATTCTTTTATGTGTTTGTCACCTTGTTTATCTTGACAGGAAACTGATAGGCTTTGTGATCATAGAGTTTCTTCCCCTTTATGTTTTCAATATATCATATGAGTTTAGTTTAGTTATCCCTTTTACTTCCTCCAGGGAGACGGTTTTTGTTTTACACTTGATAAATTATACTTATCTTAATAGTTCCTAGGTTCTCGCTTCCCGCAGCAGGGATATTTTATTTTCCTTTAGCTTACAAATTTTTCCATTTACTTATTTGGTTATTTTTGAGAAGTTCTTTATCGTACCACGACAACTTCGTTGTGGTACCACTGACATATGCAGGGAACTTTTTCCATTGCTCTCAGGTGTTGAGTTCTGGAATTTTTTTCCCCTTCAGAATGGTGTCAGTTTGCATCCTTTCCTAAGGATGTAATGAACCTTAACAATTGTTACCTTCTGACCGACTCGTCATTGTAATGAAGCAGGTTTTTAGTTGCAGAAAGTTCAGTTTTGGTACATTTTGTTTAAAAAAAAAAAAAAAGAAATCTACAAAATTCTGTGAAAATATAACGTAAAATTTAGAATAAAAGAGTCTTTCCTTAATTCTTTACGTCTATGTCCTATTTGTGGCCACGAAAGTAGGTTTTACAGTGGTTCGAAACTGTGCTTCATCCTTTCATGAGCAACCGTTGCATGGTACAGGATACACAATTTTCGGGTAAGCACTATTAACACTTACTTCCCACTCAAACATGCTGTGGCAGATGTGATTGTACCGGTGCCCTTTTCACGGAAGCCGCATCAGCTTGAAACCACCTCACGTGTTTTCTACGTGCTGTAAGTATTTCAGCTTGTCCTTACAGCTGCACAGTTGCCCCCTACCTGTGCATCAGCCACAGCGCACAGCCCTGCTGCCCGCACTGCTGGCTCTCAAGGCCGCTCAGCGCTGCCCTCGCGGCTCTCGCTGCTCGCGGGCAGCTCTCGTGCCCACCCCTGGCGTATAGTCAACACCGCCTAGAGAGAAGGCCGCGACGCTCTCGTGTGACGTAACGCAGAGTAGGCATCGTTCGCGTAGCTCACTGGGTGACCGCTGGGGCGCGGCCCACTACGCCGTAGCGTGCAGCCAGTCAGCTACGCGAACGATGCCTACTCTGCGTTACGTCACACGAGAGCGTCGCGGCCTTCTCTCTAGGTGGTGTTGGTATAGCTTGTTGAGGCAGACGTCTCGAATGCACAAGCCGCGCCGTCTCCGAGCGCACGTTGGACTCGGCACGTTGACCACACACCTTCAGACACACGCTCCGTGTGCCGACGGCCTTCGAAATTAAGGTAGTAGCGATAGCCCAAGTTACAAACCAGCATACGCCACTTAGGCAACGGTCCGTCTTCGGCAAATCACCCCTATATGTTAGACTGTGATGCAGCCTTAACTGGGTCCGTCAAGTTTATGTTGCCTATTCAAGTGTCCGTGAAAAAAAGGGCGTAAAGTTAAAAATTATTGATATACCGCTGCAAAGAGCGCTTAGTAAAGATGGAAAGATTTACACAATAAATGTTGTGTGCAAAGAAATCCTTCATATCTAACTTTACATTTCTTTATTTAAAGAACCTTTATTTATTGAGCTAGCGGTGGCTCTTTACAAATTAACCGCCAGTGGTTTCCTCCCTTGCACTCTACTTTGAGCAGTTTAGCAATTATAAGGGGGAAACCCCGTGAGGCAGTAAAGAAAGGAACGTCCTCGCCGCCTGCCCTGGGTAATTCAATTTGAATTAGCAGACACCTTTGCACAGATATTCTTAATAACAATCCATAATATCTAGAACAGCAATCAATTATGTTGACTGCTGGGCTTTTACTGGTTACATTATAGCTCTCCAGAGTCAGAGATCTAATATGACAGGGATATTTCAATATGTCTTCTTCTTGTTGAATCCATCATTACCGGTGGAACCGGGACTGCGGCTGGTCAAGAGTATGTAGGAAGTGGGGTACCAACAGCCGTGTGTTTAACAGAAACATTTATTCCTTAAATAGCAGTTTCGGCATTCTTCAGGTCCCTACATCGGAGTAGAATATTCATTATGGAGGGATATCGAAAGTGGTTTCTTGGATTTCTATCTCTCAATAGGAACCCAAAACAACAACTGTTGTTGATGTTGGTTCCTATTGAGAGATAGAAATCCACGAAACCAGTTTCAATCTACTTACTTCATGGATATTATACTCCGATATAGGGACCTGGAGATGGCATAATGGAATGCCGAAACTGGTAGTGAAAGAATAAATGTTTCTATTAGACTTACGGCTGTTGGTATCCCACTTCCTACATGTCGTGTCCGGTGACGTTGGGATGAAGCGCTCGACTGGAAACCGAAGGGTCGCGGGTTCGATATCCGGTCGGACCTCTGATTTTTTTCAGTCTGCACTTTAACCCATCCTACACCTCTCAACGATGTGAGGAGTCGCCAGAAACGACATGTGGTTCGGATTCCATGTTAAGCTGTCTCCTTTTCGCGGTTGTATAACTGGGGTAGGCCTGTCACCGAAGTGGCGTCCAATTGAAAGACGTGCAGCAGGCCAATGAGCCACACGAAATTATTATTATTACTTCCTTCATACATGTCTTCTCCTTGGGTCAGAGTAACTGCCGCGCATGCTCAGAATGCGTTCGTAGCGCTGCCGCGGACAGAAATAGAAACGGAACTTACTTTGTGGACGACCCTCGTATTAGATCAGTATTGGTCAGCCAGTTGTAGACTAATTTACTACTGACTTGTCGTGCGACATTTCTGGAGTAGCGAGCTCTATGATCCCATTACCCCTCCGTAATCACGAAACTCCACAGCCTAATTTTAATGCAAACAACACTGTTGCGGGAAGGCGTACTGAGTTCCCCGCAAATATTCCCGCTAATCGATCCGGAAGGAGACGAATTTTTCGACAGCGTCCTCCTTTCATTTCCAAGTCGATTAGGGCGAGGGTCCCTCCACCCTCCCACCCTTCCTCAGCAGCAGAGCTGTCTTATTATTACCAAAAGGAGCGAGGAACTTTTTAATAAGAGTACACGGCGAGTAAACCAGAAGGAAAAGTTGGCCCTTTATTAAATTCCAGGGCCACCTGGACAGGAGGGTGGCCTGGAGAAATGCTGGAGCTGGAAGCGGCGGTGCCTTTGTGCCCCGTGACCGGGTCTGCGCCCCGTCTGGATACCGGAAATTGTTCTCAATTATTCACGGACCAAAATGGCGGCCAGGATAAACCCGGCGTAAGAGGCCCGCGGCTGCGTTTGCGGCGCTTCCGGTCTGTCTGGAGTGCTCTCCAGAGCTCAGGTGGCCCGCGAGCTGTCTGCTGGGACGGTCGGAGCTGCCACAGGAGCAGTGAGCGACCCACCGTTGCTTGGGTGCAACGGTGAACAGGCAACATAAACTTGACTGGAAACATCGATGTTCTTACATCGGAGTTCAGTTCTCTAAAACATCAACACATCGGTGGTATGAATACAATATAGGACCATCAGTAACTAAATCAGAAAATTCAACGGGATTCTCTATTAAAATTTTGATATAGTCCAAAATTCTAACAAGCCACAAACGAAATAGGTATATATAAATCTGTATTCTGTATTGTACTCTATGTCTTTGTGCAGTTGTAACATATTTCCGTCACTCATAGTAATAGCATCAGTCTAAAAATATTTTTAAAAATTGATTCCAACATCAATGTCCATCAAACAACGATGACTATTGATCAACTGTAGCACAGAGCATTACTCTCTCGCAGCTGCTTAATGAAAATATGTTTATAATTTCTGTCGGTAACAATCTAAATGAATTTCGATGGTAGCTTTAAGCTTCCGCAGCTCTATGGGGGACAAATTGACACACACTTAAGCCGCCTTTAAATATGATTTATATCTATCATCCACCCCCTTGAACCACAGACGTTACTGAGGTGGGCTGGCTTGCGTGCCTCAACGATGCAGATAATCGTCCTAATCGTCCCCTAGGTGCAACAAAAGCGGAGGGGTATCTGTGTAGAGGCCAGACAAACGTTTGGTTCCTGAAGAGGGGCAGCAGCCTTTTCAGTAGTTTGACTGAGCTGGCCTTGTAACATCAGCTAATGTGGCTTTGCCACACAGTTACTGCGAACGGCTGAAAGCAAGGGGAAACCACAGCCGTTACTTTTCCCGAGGACATGCAACTCTACTGTATGAACATATGATGATGGCATCCTCTCGGGTAAAATATTCCGGAGGTAAAATAGTCCCCCATTCGGATCTCCGGGCTGGGACTACTCAGGAGGATGTTGTCATCAGGAGAGACAATACTGGCATTCTACGGATGGGAGCGTGGAATGTTAGATCCCTAAATCGGGTAAGAAAATCAGAAAATTTAAACAGAGAAATGGATAGGTTGAAGTTAGATACAGTGGGGATTAGTGAGGTTCGGTAAAATGAGGAACAGGATTTCTGGTCAGTCGAGTACAGGATTATAAACACAAATTCAGTTGTGGGTATTACAGGAGTAGGTCTGATAATGAATAAGAAAATAGGAATGCGGATAAACTACTATGAGCAGCACAGTGATCGCATTATCATTGTCAACATAGATACGAAACCCAACACCGACAACAGTAGTACAGATTTATATGCCACCTAGCTCTACCGATGATGAGAAGATTGAAGAAATGTATGAGGAGGTAAAGCAAATTTTCCAGACAATTAAGGGAGAGAAAAACTTAATTGTAATGGGAGACTGGAATTCGGTAGTAGGAAAGGGAAGAGAAGAAAAAAATAGTAGGTGAATATGGACTGGGCAGAAGGAATGAAAGAGGAAGTTGCCTGGTAGAATTTTGCACGGAAAACGATTTAATCGTAACAAACACCTGGTTTAAGAATCACAAAAGAAGTTTGTATACGTGGAAGAGACCAGGAGACACCAGAAGGTGTCAGATAGATTTTATAATGGTAAAACATAGATTCCGAAACCAGGTTTAAAACTGCAAGACATGCCCTTGGGCAGATATAGACTCTGACCATTACTTATTGGTCATGAACTGTAGGTTGAAACTGAAAAAAAAAAACTGCAGAAAGGTAGGAAAGTAAGGAGATAGGATTTGGATAAATTGAGGGAACCTGAAGTTCTTAAGAATTTCAGAGGGAGCTTTAGGCAACAATTGACAGAAACGGATGGAAATGAAACAGTAGAAGAGGAATGGGTAGCATTGAGATATGAAATAGTGAAGACAGCAGAGGACAAATAGGTAACACCTACAAAATATTCGTGGGTATCACAGGAAATACTAAATTTAATTGATGAAAGGAGAAAATATAAAAATGCAGTAAATGAAACTGGCAAAATGGAGTACAGACAATTAAGAAATGAGAATGACATGAAGTGCAAAATGGCTAAGCAGGAGTGGCTAGAAGCCAAATGTAAATCTTTAGAAGAATTTATAAGAATGAGAAAAGTAGATACTGTCTACAGGAAAATAAAAGAGACATTTGAGGACAAGAAAAACAGCTCTACGAATATCAAGAACTCAAATGGAAAACCAGTACTCAGCAAAGAAGGGAAAACTGAAAGGTGGAAAGACTGAGTAGAGGAGCTCTACAAAGGAAATGAACTTCGAGACAATATTGTAGGAAGGGAAGAGGATGTAGATCAAGAAAAAATAGGAGATACTATACTGAGAGATGAATTTGACAGGGCCCTGAAAGACCCATAACAAGGCTCCGGGTATAGATGACATTGCCTCAGACCTAAAGTCTCTCGGAGAGCCAGCCATGAGAAAACTATTTCACCTGGTGTGTAACATGTATCAGACAGGCGAAATACCCTCAGACTTTAAGAAAAATGTAATAATCCCCATTCCAAAGAAATCAGGCGCAGACAGGTGTGAAAATTACAGAGCCATCAATTTGATAAGTCATGTTGCAAAATTTTAACACGAATTTTCTACAGGAGAGTGGGAAAGCTGGTAGAAGCTGATCTCGGGGAAGATCAGTTTGGATTCAGGAGGAACGTAGGAAAACGGGATGCAATACTCACTTTACGACTTATCTTAGAAGATATATTAAGGAAAGGCAAACCTACATTTTTAGCTTTTGTAGATTGGAGGAAGATTTTGACAATGTTGACTGGAATACACTCTTTCAAATTCTAAAGTCAGCAGGGGTATCATACAGGGAGAGTTATTTACAACTCGTACAAAAGCCAGACCGCATTTATTAGACTGGAAGGGCATGAAAGGGAAGCATTGGTTGGGAAGGGAGTAACACAGGGTTGTAGTCTTTCTCCGATGTTATTCAATTTGTACATCTAGCAGAAGGTGAAGGAACGCAAGGAATTGTTTGGAATAGGGATTAAAGTTCAGGGTGAAGAAACAAGAACATTGCGTTTTGATGATGACATTGTAATTCTGTCAGAGACAGCAAAGGACCTGGAAGAGCAGTTGAATGGAATGGACAGTGTGTTGAAGAGAGCGTATAAAACGAACATTAACAAGAGCAAAAGAAAGATAATGGATTGCAGTTTTAGAACATCAGGCTATTCTGAAGGAATTAGATTAGGTAACGAAACAATGAAGGTGGTAGATGAGCTTTGTTGCTTGGGTAGTAAAATAACATATGAAGGTCGCAGTACAGAGGATATAAAATGCAGAGTGGCAATTGGAAGAAAAGCATTTTTGAAAAAGAGAAATTTGCTAACATCGAATATTAATTTAAGTGTAAGGAAGTCTTTTCTAAAGGCTTTTGTGTGGAGTGTTGCCTAGTACGGGAGTGAAACATGGACGATAAACAGTGCGGACAGGAAGAGAATAGAGGCTTTTGAAATTTGGTGTTACAGAAGAATGCTGAAGATAAGGTGGTAGATCAGAACACTAATAAAGAGGTACTGAACAGAATTGGTGAGAAAAGAAATTTTTGGCACACCTAGAATAAAAGGATCGATTGGTAGGACACATTCTTAGACATCGAGGAATCGTAAATTTAGCATTGGAGGGTGGGGTAAAAATAGTAGGAGACCAAGAAACGCATATAGTAAGCAGATGAAAATGGATGTGGGTTGCCGTCCTTATGAGGAGATGAAAAGGCTTGCTCAGGATAGAGTAGGGTGGAAAGCTGCATCAAACCAGTCTCCGGACAACATCTGTCATGCTTGTATAAAGTTGGCACCACACGCCTGAGAGTGTAATATATTTGAGGTCTGTGTAAACCACGCTAGTAGTGTGAGAGTAAGTCAGCTTTCGACTGGAAAGTTTTATCCGCGAGCTGCGGCCGACACAAGACTGCCTACTGTGGCAGTAATTTCATATTACTCCCCACAATTTATATCAGCATTTATAAGGTACAACGAGGTTATCGAAATTTTCTTAATTTATATCTGAGTTGGCTCATAATTATCAAAAAGCATTGTTGTAGCACAATAGTGTGTATCATAATTAATACCGATTGATATAATCATTTCTTGGTAGTATTTGTAGAAGTTGTATTGTTGAATTTTGAACAGAGAGCTTAAAGTAAAAATTTAACTTCACCGTGTATGATTTATGTTAGAGGATCTCCTACCACTTTTCTTGAAATAAGTGTTATATTGTTGCAAATCAGAGTAAGCGTTAGTACGAAAGGATCTCAAGTGTATCAGAAATTTTGTGTAAGGTATGAAAAAGATAGCGAGGTTTTGAAAGTGATTTCTGTCGTAGGATTATTGCCACGTAAAGTAAAGATAGAATATTTTCTAACAGTGCTAATTCAGTTAGAGGTGGGGAACTACTTTTGAAAATGAAATCTATTTGAAGTGTTTCATGCTGATTGTTGTCACGGCGTCACTAGTAGAAGTTCAGTTGCCAATATTCAACTCAGCTCAGTACGAGATTGATATTAATGTCATATAGTTTATAACAAACTCCTTTGGTGTAGAGATTGTTTCAAAGGTTTGGAATTATTGGCCGAGCACGTAGCCGTCCGCATTAAATTTGACTGTAGGAAGAAGGACTCGAGAGAAGTGCTTAAAAACGCATTAAGTGTGACCCTCAGTATTTTTACTGATGTGGATAGTGGAGTGGCAGGAATAGTTTTGTGAATCCTACAGACGTTTATTTTTACGTCACTTGTTCTACATTCCTAACAATATTTCTCACAACTAACTTAATTACTGTTTGCCAGCATTAACACGATAAATTAAAGTGAGTGATTTTACAGAGATTAATTTTTACAGTAATGACAAACTGAATAACTAGGACCAAAAAATTAACACGTGTATTGTCACTTAAACAATAGACACAATATTTTCTATCAGGTTTCAGCAAACTATAAGAACTACTGAAAGGTAAGGCTACAACGACGAGATCGTCGGAAAGCTGCATTCACTATTAAACAACAAAGGTTTTTACTTCTGCAGTACGTTCCAGCCAGCTCCCCTATTTCTCTGTGTTAGGTTTTTGCATAAATGACAAAAGGGTAGTTGCTTTATATATAAACGTTTCAATGTACGCAATGTTAAGATCGCTGCTGCCGATGTTTGCTTTGTAGTGCTTCTTTATAATGTCAGCCTTAACTGAAAATGCCGCCGCGTGAGAGATCAGATCTGTGATTCGTTGTCTAAAGGCAAAGAAAGTTAAACCGAAGGAAATTCATCGGCAAATGTGCGAGGTTTACAAACAAAATGCTATGAGTGATTCAGTGGTTAGAAGATGGGTTAGACTGTTCAATTAAGGATGTAAACAAGTGCACGATGAAGAACGAAGTGGACGCCCGTTTTTGGTTACTGATGAACTGTTTCACAACCGTAAGTTCACACTTAGTACCCTTCCTACGGAAGTTTCGCAAATCTCACAATCACTAATTCTTGAAATTGTTACTGAAAAACTGAAATTTCGAAAACTTTGCTCACATTAGGTACCCAAAATTCTTACTGAACAATACAAAAAACAACGATTGGGCAATGCACTTCAGTTTTTGACACGCTACAATGAAGAAGGCGATGGTTTTCTTTCTCGGATAGTACACTTCATCCCCAACGTAGGTTAAGCCTATGCAAATCTTGACACCTAGAAAAGTCATATGCACATTTTTTGTGGGAGGGGTGGGAGGGACAGAAAAAGAATTTTTCTGATAGATTTATAACCACGTGGTCAAACAATCAATGCATATGGTAACTACGAGACCATTAAGAAATTGCACCGCGCAGTACAGAACCAGCGCCGAGGATTGCTGTCAAAAAGTGCCTTTTATTTTTTTTTATATTTTTTTTTTTTTTTTTTTTTTTTTTTTTTACCACGATAATTCCCGACCTCACACGGCGAATGTGACCAATTACAGGAATTTCGCTTGGACGTGATCGATGATCTTCTGTACAACCCGGACCTTGCACCTAGCGACTTTCATCTCTTCTTACACCTAAACTCTGTCCTTGGTGATCCACACTTCAACGGTTATGACGAGCTGAAAGATCATGTTACCACACAGTTAAATACACACGCGGCAACATTCTGTGAAGAAGACGTACAAAAACTTGTACCACGCTATGACAAGTGCCTACAAAATTCCGGAATCTATGTAGAAAAGTAGTTAACAGTTGTAGATTTTTGTACAATAAATATTTTTTCTGTATCTGTGAACATACCTCGTACTTACACGGGACACCTTTGACGACGAACACTGGGAACCGCATGAAACCATTCTTAGAATAACAAGCAGTCATAAACAGTGGTGTACGTCATTTCCATGCAAAACGACGCAATTGTCTGCTAGCGCCACAACATGGTGGTATAGTGTAGCTGCGCTAAACAGTGTTCCAGTTGCCTGAGTGCTATAGCTGAAGTACGTATTTGTCTCTTGGAGTGTTCACAAGCGATTGTAAAATGTGTCCAGTGCAGTGGTATCACGACGATAATTAATCCTACGCATGTGGTACAAATATTAGGGACCAAGTTGCGATGTGCTGAATTAAGAAATGACATCGAAGAAACGTATAACGAGTTGGCGAATATATTATGCAACATAATAATTCGGAAATATAATGGCGACGACACAGAAATACACGACGTTAACGCTGAACAGATACATGGAATTTGGACAGAAGGAACCTGAACCGGAAGGTGGCTCTTCAAGCAGTACACGACATTTATTTCCAGACCAACAGCAACCAGTCAAGTCACAGTCCGTACGAACCCTCGCCAGCCCAAAAAATATGAGGTCCAGTGTATTAATAGATATTGATGACAACGTAGTAGAGAACATTTGTAAGGACTATAACAATCTTGGCTTCAATTCCTATAGCAAACTAATAAACAGCTGTAAGTGGGTGGTACTGCTGTATACGGGTGTTTTGCGCTATTATAAGCATTTTAAGCAGAGAGAGACAAACCTGCTGAGTGAAGATGTAAATGACGCACACCGATGTCATATTTACGATTGCCGGTTTCGTGCGGTTCCGAGCGTTCGAAGTCAAAGGACTCCCTTTTAAGAAAAACTTTCTTCTGTGTACGACACTCACTCGCCTACCTTGACTACCATTGAATACAAATATGTGCCGGATAGATACAAATCCTTATTTAACACATTATAACAGTCGAACTAATTACCGTACGAACACTAGACTTGGTACGATTAATGTCAAGGAAATTACTATTATTACACTACTCGCCATTAAAATTGCTACAACACGAATATGACATACTACGTACGCAACATTTAACCGATAGGAAGTCGATGCTAAGATATGCAAATGATTAGCATTTCACAGCATTCACTCAAGTTTGGCGCCGGTGGCGACACCTACAACGTACTGACTTGAGGAAAGTTTCCAACTGATTTCTCACACACAAACAGCAGTTGACCGGGGTTGCCTGGTCAAACGTTGTTGTGATGCCTCGTGTAAGGAGGAGCAATTCGTACCATCGCGTTTCCGACTTTGATAAAGGTCGGATTATAGCCTATCGCGATTGCGGTTTATCGCAACGCGACATTGCTGCTCGCGTTGGTCGCGATCCAATGATTGTTAGCAGAATATGGAATCGGTGGGTTTAGGAGGGCAATACGGAACGCCGTGCTGGATCCCAACGGCCTCGTATCACTAGCAGTCGAGATGACAGGCATCTTATCCTCATGGCTGTAACGTATCGTGCAGCCACGTCTCGATCCCTGAGTCCACAGATGGAGACGCTTTCAAGACAACCATCTGCACGAACAGTTCGACGACGTTTCCAGCAGCATGGACTATAACCTCGGAGTCCATGGTTGCGGTTACCCTTGACGCGGCATCACAGACAGGATTGCCTGCGATGGTGTACGCAACGACGAAACTGGGTGCACGAATCGCAAAACGTCATTTTTTTCGGACGAATCCAGGTTCTGTTTACAGAATCATGATGGTCGCAAGCGTGTTTGGTGACATTGTGATGAATGCGCATTGGAAGCGTGCATTCGTCATCGCCATACTAGCGTATCACCCGGCGTGATGGTATGGGGCGCCATTGGTTACATGTCTCGGTCACCTCTTGTTAGCATCGTCGGCACTTTGAACAATGACCGTTACATTTTAGATGTGTTACGACCCGTGGCTCTATCCTTCCTTCGATCCCTGTGAAACTCTACATTTCAGCAAGATAATGCACAACCGCATGTTGCAGGTCCTTGTACGGGCATTTCAGGATACGGAAAATGTTCGACTGCTGCCCTGGCCAGCACATTCTCCAGATCTCTCACCAATTGGAAACGTCTGATCGACGGTGGCCGAGCAACTGGCTCGTCACAATACGCCAGTCACTACTCTTGATAAACTGTGGTATCGTGTTGAAGCTGCATGGACATCTATATCTGTACATGCCATCCGAGATCTGTTTGACTCACTGCCCAGGCGTATCAACGCCGTTATTACGGCCAGAGGTGGATGATCTGGGTACTGATTTCTCAGGATCTATGCTCCCAAACTGCGTGAAAATGTAATCACATGTCAGTTCCAGTATGAAGTATTTGCCCTATGAATACACGTTTATGATCTGCTTTTATTCTTGGCGTAACAATTTTAATGGCCAGTAGTGTATTTACAGTGACACCTTTCGTAACAGCTTTATAACTTGGTTGTAGCACCACAGTGGATCTTCTCCATTTCTCATAATTTAACTCAGCAAATGCATAACTAAAGCGTATTGTACGGTGCTCTTTAACTTCGTCCACAGATGCTCAACACTGTCCTTTTCGCTTTTGATAAAAACTAAAAGCTTCTTACCTTTCCTGATTTTTCTATTTACAGCTATATTCATTGATGCAGTAACGGCACTCTGATCGATGATTCAGTGTTCTACGCTGAGTCGAAAAGTTTGAGGTTATTTGCCAGTAGCAGATCAGAAACAATATGTCCACGACTCAGCCCCCTGTTTAACTGCTGGAGATAATTTTCGGATGAAGCAGTAAGAACAACACTGGTCGAGTCTTTGTCCCTGCCATCCATGATTAACGCAGAAGTCTTCCAGTTTATATCCGGTAAGTTAAAATCTCCATCTAAAAATACAACATGTTTAAGAAATCCAAGGGAAATAAGAGTGTTGAAACTTAAATAGTGACAACACTGCTGTGGAGACACTATGCAATGAAATCTACTAGTGTCACTGATAGCTCACGTTGTTGACATACCTACCTTACCTCCGAGCAAATGGACTCGCCCGTCCTACGTCACCGGCGTGCGCGCAATCGAGGGAACACAGTCACTTGTTAGTGAGCGATCTGACTAAACGGTGTCATTATGTTTTCGAAGCAGGAACAACGGAGTTGGATCAAGATTGAATATGCCATAAGTCTTACATCACGACAGTGTCATCAAGGTCTTCAATAGGCATTGACGTACAGGACAGTGGCATGATGGGTAAAAGCCTTCGGCGAAGGTAGGCAAACAGTGGCAGACATGCATCGACAAGGTCGGCCTAACGCCCCCGAAGAAGTGTATCATAATGGGTTCCGCATGAATTAATGGACAATGCAGAAATGGACGCGTTACAACGCTGCTCAGACGCACTTGGAGCGCTATGAGTGCGAAGGAGAGACTTTCTGACGCTGTAACGTGACATTGGATTAGACATGGGCCACATTGCACGAGCCAAAACTGAAACGCCAATCCAACGAATGGAATTATTATAAGTCGCCGCGAAAGTCTAAAGTGTTTCAGATCCCCAGTATGATGAATGTTATGGTGATTCTCGTCTACGACTGTCATAGTGTTATCCTAACGCACTACGTTCCTCCATGGCAGATCGTCATTGCACTGTATAGCTGTTCGTTTTTGGAGCAACACTTCCTGCGCAACCTATCCATCATTTTGTAGGAGAACGCGTCGTCACATACAGGGCAAGCTGTGGTTGCTCTGTTCGGTAAATGGGGCTCGGAAGTACTGAACTATCTACAATTTCACCTAACTTCTTGTGTCTTTGATTAGAGTCCGAAGATGGAGGAACACCTGCGTGGCACTCGCTTCAAAACTGTTCTAGAGATTCGACAGGCAGTAAACCGCTCCATTCGCACCATTAACAGAACAGGCTCTGCTAACTGTATATTATGCCTTCCACATCGCTGGCAACGGGTTGTACACAAAGCTGCTGACTACTGTGAAGGACATGTAACGCTCTTGTATTTAAGTTCCATTCTCGCATTTTCCAAGTCAATACTCTGTCGTTAGTGGAAGTCGAGCTAGAGGTGTAAGTGCCCATACTGCAACTGCTAGTAACTGTAGTTGCTGGTTGGCAATAGTTCATGCAGCACTTTTGGGCTCACAAACCCTCTTATCTGTGATATGGTAGCCAGAAAATCTGCCACTACTGCCCTTACCATAAGTCGGTGAGCGTCTACGTTCTATAGACGTTTAGAACCTCGGAGAAGTGAGAATGTTGATGTGACCACTAACGACAGCGTCGTTGCACATCTCACGCATCACGTCCAACGTTTGTGACAATTCCCTGAAATGGTCGTCCTGCCATTCGTAAGGTCACTATTTGAACCCTTTCGAGCTCCACAGTTGGCCGTAAGAAGCACGATTGCATCTACATGGCATGGCGCCTGTCTCCTTGACATGTTATCACAATGAGCCTATTAGCCGTAAGAATTCCCTATTAAGATGTAAACACAGACCGTGCTCTGAGAGCTATGTCACTATGCTATCTGTTGGCAATTACTCATAACATTAAACCAGTATCATTATCTGATAAAATCGACAGTGTCCTTGTATGTTAACTAAATTTTTCCAACATTTTATGTTTCCGTCACTGTTGATAAACAGTCCATGTCTACTATCTATTCATCTTAGCTGTATGTGCTGAACGTTAAGACTTGGGTGTTACAATTACTTGTCACATATAGTACTGACTACCAAAATTCTGATTTGTTTTGATTGCATGAAACATGAAAGACAGGTCACTAAATTTACTTCACTCTCGTTGCAGTGTTGTCTGTATGGAATTCTGCAACTCTGATGTAAAATAACCCTGCTCTGAAGAAATTTCTGTGACTCAATCACGGAAATGAATTGAAACTTCCTGGCCAGATTAAAATTGTATGCCGGAACCGGGACTCGAACCTGGGACCTTTGCCTTTCAAGAGCAAGCACTCTACTGACTGAGCTATCTCGACACGACTCACGATGCCGCCTCAAAAATTTACTTCCGCCAGTACCTCGCCTCCTACTTTCATACTGAAATGAATTCCTTGTGGTATACATCTTCCTGCACTATACGTCTGTGATTGTTGACTACGTGAAGAGTTGAGAAGAGCTATATTATTACGTCACTGATTCTACAGGACTCTGATAGTTTAATGAGTTTTCCAATATGCCTAAAAATTCAGTGCAACCAATAAAATATTTTCATAGGGATGGGAGCTATAAAAACTGAGAGTTATTTGTAAAGATATCACTTTCTTTTTTAACACTGTTTTTGTGATGTGTTACTGTTCCTATGTCTATTTATCTTTCTAACATTAACAAAATGTCTGTTCATTGAGCACTGAGATCTGTCATCTATCTCCTACCATCTCCACAATATGGGCACAAAGGCACCTAATGTGCTGTAAAATCAAGGGATGTGTAGAGTCATATACTGTGTTTCGGCTTTGATTTCTCATATCATCTTCAATAATATTTGTTTCACATTACAGTTGTAGCATATCTTTGAGTAAAGTGTCTATCATTATTGTAACTGTTTGTTTCCTTGTAGTTCTATTTCAGTCACTGAAAATGCCTATTTTTCCACTGTGTTAATATTTATTAAAAAAATTTTGATATTTGAAGACACCAGTAATTCCAATCCAAAATCTCCACATTAACACTAGAATCCCACATTTATTATTTCACAGTTACTCAAATGTTTACAAAGTTACTCAAACACTTGCCTTGATAACATTGTTGATCAATTGTGGTGATAATTTCATTTCAAAGAATAGGTCAGTTAATTAATTAGTCTACATGTCAGAGAACAATTGATTATCTTAGAAAAGACCTTACTGTTTATCAGAATCACCCTATGTATTACATTCCAGTTGATATATTTCACTTGAAATGTTCCTTTTCTATCTCGATTAACATCAAAACCAATGCGGCCTTGATCCATTGCAAACTCCAGCTGTATATAAATCACCTGGTTGAATAACTTGTTAAATAAAATGGCACACGGTTATATTTATCAATATCAAATGTGTTCCTTCCAGTATTTTATTAACAAATTAAAAAGGTGAACATGGTCATTTCATGAGATTTGAATATGCTTTATTTTCTATATCTTCTGTGTTACTATGTATATGTCTATGTTCTGGTAAATTATTTCCTACAGTAGCACATCTTAATATAAGTGGCGTTCAAAAAGAAATGAGTTGGAGTTTGGAATGCGCAAACTGGTGACAGGAAGGTAATACTGTGGCATATGTAAAGAGGTGTGGTTCTGACCAGAGCATGGAAGTTCCCAGTCTGTCACTAGAGGGCATGTGTGCATGTCACATACTATACAAAGCTAGCAGCAACATGCATAAAACGTCCAAAGCTGCTATTTGTGTTGCAAACAGTGACATGGAGATGTCAAAAGAAGACCAAAGAGATCTACTTCGTTTTCTGACAGTGGAAGGAGTAGGAGGAACAGACATACATCGACTAACATCACAGTAAAAACCATAGCCTCTGTGGTTGGATTGAGCATCAGAAGTGTCCCAATCATCAGGAAGGAACGATTGCACTTTTGCAAAGTGTGTGCCTAACGGGTGCCCCACACCCTTCAACCACATCAGGAAGCATGTTGAATGATCCACTGTCTTTCTCATCTGCAGCAGTATCCTCAGGAAGGGAATGCGTTCCTGGTGGTGGCTGAAGAAGATTCATTACTTCAAACCAGAATCAAAACCACAAAGTCTCCAGTGAGAGCATCCAGGGCCTTCACCACTGAAAAAAGGCAAGGGCATTCACACAAGTGCAGGAAAGGTTATGCTGATATTCTCCTTTGACCATGATTGCCACCTTCTGGTTAAATTCCTGCAGTATGGGACAGCACTGAATCTGCAGCATTATTCACAAACCTTGACCATCCATTATCAAGTGATCAAATCAAAATGACCAGGAAATCTCACCCATGGCGTCATCCTGCTCTACGATAATGCAAAGCCTCATATAGCCAACACATTCACAGTAATCTTGCAGAAATTCAAATGGGAGGTTTTCGGCTGCCTGACATACAATCCATACCTCTCTCCCGGTGATTACACTACTTTTAGTCCCCTTAAAAAGTCTCTGAGTGGCAAACAATTCACCTCGGACAATAATGTCCACTCTACATGTGTTACTAGTTCACATTACAGCCCCAGTTTTATAAGAAAGCCATTCACAGTCTTGTGTCATAGTGGGATAAGTGTATCAACTGCAAGGGTGAATACTTCTAACATACATGTACTGGTTTCTTTTTGAATGCCTTTTGTATATTTCTAGTTTTATGTAGAACTGCCTGCAAATTGGAAGAAAAAATGGAGTACTAAATTGAATAAATGTGGTAATATAACCTGTATCAATACATATGTTGTAGTTTATTTAAAGTAGAATATAAATATGTGGATATTCACAGGTTTCAGAAGAAAGTAAATAACGGACCTTTGATGTGAAACATAACAGTGTAAAACGACCTCGAAATTTATATAAACATTACAGGCCCAGACAGTTCATTATCCCAAAAATTTTAACAGAAACAGTTATTACAATGTGTTTGTGTAAGTATCAGTTTACAAAATAATAGAGGCTCGACAAAAAACACCATTGTTAGCACTTTCAGAAATATCAGTGGCACAGAATATTTTATTGCACTACAAATCTGTGAATTCAGCATTTACTTTTGTATGGAATTTATTGTAATTTCTAGTTTAATTTATTTATTTACTATTTATTTATTTATTTTACTTTTTAATGTTTTGTTATTCCCAAAACTGGACATTGGTTGTGACTAAAATATTTACCTTTTTACGGGATAATAAACAGCTCAACTGTATACCTTTTGTTTAAGTTCGATAGCCCCAATGAAGGTTGATAGAATCACAGAATCAGTTATTGTCTCATCAATAGATGAGAGTCGCCCATCATCTTTTTGAAAGAATCGTTTAGCTTCTACAATGTAGAATACCCATAGGTCTACATAATTTTTTGCCCTAGTTCTGGGGCCTCAGTAAGGGTCTGCAGTAGAAGAGTATCACCATTGCCTTTCTTAAAGAATCAGTGCATTATATTTATCTTCTTCATTAAATCTATTTCACCTTGAACTCTTTTTCAATAATACATTTTTCAGCTATCCATGTAAGGTGTATGATTTAGATACTGCTCCTGTCTTTTTTACTTGTGTAACTGGGAAGGATTATAAATAGGATGAAAATGTAAGATTTGCATAACTGAAGGTATGGTTTTATAACAACATCTTACTCTCTCCATGTACATTATAACTACCCATCCTATTTTATAAGATTAATGTTCTTCTGGATAACTATGACTACAACTGAAGGAAGTGGTAATAAATTTTTCAGTGTAGTGGAATAGTTATCCTTTCCCTCTCTTGTACCTATTGTTCTTGTAAAACATAATAAGAATTTTTACACATATTAATACTTACAACTTAATGATCTCTGGGGATTACAAAACAACTGGTACTTGCATTTTAACTATTTTATTAGCAATAACTTTCAATATACAAATTTACAAGGGATACAAATTTTGTGCTTATAAAATATTAGTAACACTTCAAGTAAGTTAAACATGAGGACCACTGTTTCCCCATCTCTATAGACTGAAGCCTATTTAAAAGAATGTATATCATGGCAGGTTATGTATCATATAAAATTAACATAAACTGATTCACTGCAACAGACAAGAACTGCAATTATAACAAGAAACAGTCACTAAATTTACTGTGGAAACATGTTGTTCAAACAGATATATTTATATATACTAAACAATGAACTGTGAACAGATTGTGTGACAGTTGCTAACTTACATTATAGTTTATTCAGTGGGAGAAAAATATAATGAGTTATTTGTAGATGAATAATCTTTGGCAGCAATTTCTGCAGGTGTATTAAGCATATAGTTACACTTTATTGTACAGACAAACTGTTTTCTAAGACATGGACACATCTAATATAACTTTATACTAGCACATCCAAGAGTTAGTCATGAACTTTGCAATGGCAGACTTGTAAATTTCTGTGTATTGACAAAATTTCACCATACAAACATATTTGAATCTCATAAAAGTTTCAGTATTGTTCTACCTCTGTGAATCTCATTTTGAGTAATACAATCCATCTTGAAATATCATGGAAAATGGGATAATTACTCATCCCTTAACACCAAATACAATTCAAAGTCAATAGAATAAAAGTATCAAAAACTTTTAATAGCCTCAATAATGCACATACATTTGTATGGGCTATAATAAAGTTCTATATACAGCTATGATGTACATTATTTTGACATAATGATCACTTTAAAAACTATTTCTTGGCAGTGACAGTACCAAATAGAAGAATTTCTTAAGAATAAAAAATCCACCAAATATAAAAGACACAGATATTTCTTTGAAACTTTTAAGGACAATTTCTGGAAGTTTCAAAGTGGATGGTATTTTATTACTACACATAAAACTTATAAAACCAGTGGTGTTAGCATTTTCTTAGTCTAGGCAGTTTTAGCTTTCATCTGAATATCAGTCTTTGGTGATGGCTTTAGTGAGCATAAGTTATCTATAACATCAAGACTCTAGATGCAGCTTTTGCTTATGAATTTCAAAATGTAAAATGGAATTCAGTCAAATAAATCAGTCATCACATTCAATTTTAACTAACAGCAGTCATTGCTTCATTTTACCTTGAAATACTTAATGGAAAGGGGTTTTTTAAATATGGACAACACTAAAACATTTTACTATATAGCAGTAGGTGAACCCAACCCCAAGTTCAATCTTCGAAGCATGTCTGACAACTATATTTCCTAAAAGCATGATTCTGAGCTGATACATGTACTTTGAAACATTACATGTACTTTCAAGAATGCCTGACCCTCCTTTTACAAAACAAATATAATACTTGAAATATTGATTCCAAGGCTATTTTCTCCCATAAAATAAACTACATATTTCACCCACTATTAAATACAAATGAAATAATCCACACACTGGAACTATGACAAATACATCAATTGATTGCTCTTTTTTTTATCACTACCAATAACTTATGCACAGGTGTGGATTTTACATACAATGAAAATTATGTATCTGTTTTAAGTACCATTTGATAAATATTTACACATGATAACATAATTATGGCATCTTGATATTATTTCTTTTGGACGATAGTGCAACATCCATAAATTCTATTACAATAATTACAAAGTGTAGGTAATTTTATAACAGGAGAATCTAATTATCAGGCCCCAGTTCTGAGCTAATTCTTTATGTTAACTACCTCACATAGAGTGTATCACCCACTTGTTCACTAGATTGGATTTCTCCCTAAAGATAGGAAGAAAGGGCAGGATAAAGGGTAGTGGGAGATCTTTCAATAAACTCAGTCTCTTTCTGTTTGGATGAATATGATTTTCTCGTTTATGTAACCTTCAGTATCAGTTGATCACAAAGCACTTCAGTGGTAGTCCTTGTAGTCTTAGCTTAACTTCATTAGTTAGCTTCCTCCACTGCCATGGATACTGGATGATAAAATAGATGATATTTGTTGTGCAAAATTTTCAACAGTATTTCCACGTATTAACCACAGACGTCAAAGCTGTCTTAATCATGTATTTACTTCTTAATGTTCAAAACATTT
The DNA here is from genome assembly GCA_026315105.1 of Locusta migratoria. Taxonomy (NCBI): domain Eukaryota; kingdom Metazoa; phylum Arthropoda; class Insecta; order Orthoptera; family Acrididae; genus Locusta; species Locusta migratoria. The sequence continues at coordinate 269,591,558 of CM048750.1, forward strand.
TAAACAGTTATGGCTTTGGATGGGAAAAACTGTACATATTTTGACTCTGTCTGCCTAACATTATACATTATGTTTGTATTTAATCACTGATAATTCCTTTCAGTGTCTTACATAAAGAAAGAGGTAGAACAGGAGGATAATGATTTGTTTAACTGAAAATTCTTGAAAGAAAGTAATGGGGAATATACCGTTGCTGATATGTCGATTCATTATAAGGAGATGAAATAAAGAAAGGGCGGAAATAAAAGTTTTAAATCTCTGAAAAGGTACCAAGTAATTTGCTTGGATCAAAAGAGTCTTCTCTTTGGGAGCTGGAATGATCTTGGCAGTGAGGTGATGAAACATGTCATGTCATCAGAGAGTGTCTGCTGTCTTCTAGAAAGGAACGACTGTTCAGAGGTCAGTGTCAGTGGATGGGTGGCATTCTGGCGTTTCGACGTCCTCAGGAGGGAGAACTACACTGGTGACTGCCTCTGGTGCTGGTGCCTCCGGGAGACCCGGAAACAGCTGTCCTCAGCTCTCGTCTGAGTCAGACGGTGGGTCCAGGGCCGTGTGGAGCGTGACCGCCACACCTCGGTTAAGGCTGACTGCTGGGTAGAAGACACCGTAGAGCCCGTGGAATGCTATGGGCCCCTGCAACACAGCAATACATTTGGTTTAGCTGAACCTGTTGAAATTATCAAGACCAATTTGCAGCTGTTCATCTGACTATGTTTAAATTTATATGTTAATTATTACAGTAAAATGATATGTGGATGAAACCCAATTAAACAAATTTCTGGTTACACTTCATGGTAAATCAATTTACCAACTTTTTCCATGAATATTGTATACTTTAATACTGGTTCGTCGACAGGCACAAATAAAATCACACACAAACACACACACAACCATTGGTCGCTTCTTCAGGAAAAAAGGAAGGAAGGAGAGGAGCCGGCCACGGTAGCCGAGGGGACTGAGGCGCTCCAGTCACGGTCTGCACGGCCACTACGGTCGGGGGTTCGAATCCCCCCTCGGGCATGGATATTTGTGCCGTCCTTAGGATTAGCTAGTTCATAAGTAGTTTGTAAGTTTGGGGACTGTTGACACCATAGTTAAGTCCCATAAGCTATACAAACATTTGAACATTTGAAGGAGAGGAGAAAGGGAAGGATACGGGTTTTAAGGATGTGGAAAAGGAGTCATTCCAATCCCTTACCTTAGGGGGGTGGGGGAAGAAGGTAAACAAATACACACACACTCACACATATCCAAACGCAAACACACTTAGACAGACATTTGTCGAAAGCAAAGAGGCTAGACAGAGATCTGTGTCCAACCTCTTTGCTTTCGACAAATGTCTGTCTAGGTGTGTTTGCGTTTGGATATGTATTTGTATTTGTATTATATGTATTTGTTTACCTTCTTTTTTTCCCCCTAAGGTAAGTCCTTCCAGCCGGCCGCGGTGGCCGAGGGAACTAAGGCGCTCCAGTCACGGTCTGCACGGCCACTACGGTCGGGGGTTCGAATTCCCCCTCGGGCATGGATATTTGTGCCGTCCTAGTTCGTAAGTAGTTCATAAGTAGTTTGTAAGTTTAGGGACTGATGACCCCGCAGTTAAGTCTCATAGACTATACAAACATGTGAACATTTTTTTTATGTCCTTCCACTCCTGGGATTGGAATGACTCCGTTTCCACTTCCTTAAAACGCGTATCCTTCCCTTTGTCCTCTCCTTCCTTCCTCTTTTACTGAAAATCGACCAATGGTTGCGAAAGCTTGTATTTGTGTTTGTGTGTGATTTTGTTTGTGCCTGTCGACGAACCTGTCTTTTGGGTAAGTCATCCGTTTTCTATTTTTTATATAAATTTATCCCATCAGAAAAGTTTCCTTCGATACTTTAATACTGAATTGAGTGACATTATAGAGTAGGCCTTCCCAGAACAAGTAATTTACCAACTGCATAGTGGAACAGTGACAAGTAATGGATCTCATGTTCAGAGCTGGTCGAATGCCCTCATACGTACCTGTGGCTCCTCATTGACGTAGAAGCTGAGGGTATGTCGCTCGAGGTCTAGCAGGATACCTACGGTGGAGCCAACCTGGATACCACCCTCACACCTCTGCTCGTGAATGCTGTCATGCATGAACCACGATCGTTGACGATCAATGTACATGCTCCACCCCTTGTCATCTTTACCTGCAATATAAACAACAAACTGTTACCTAGCAGTAGTAATGATTATTAAATTATTACATATTAGACTTTATTGACTTTAGATGTACAGCAATTTGGATATCTCTAGTTACAGAAAATGCAGTCAATTGGAGAATTTATTCTCTGACATTAGGAATGTAAGCATTTGAATATTTTGATATAACAATGCATTAGAGATAAACAGTGTAATAATTAGGCCAAACTGAATTTAATTTTAATTCAGTTTCATAGGAGGAATTTCTAATGCAGGTGGAATGATCAACATGGAGTACCAAGTGGATTTCCATTATCGGTCATAGGACTGAATTCTTAAAATCACTGAACTTATTCCTAAACCTTCATCAGTATGTTCAGATGTCAGTACTAATAAAATAATAGACCTTGATGATTTATTTTTCCTAATTTTTAATTGTAATATTTTACCCGAACATGGCAGGAAAATGAAATAACACAAGTGTCAGCTATTTATGCATTTATTTTATGTGGCTGCTTCACTTTGGGTGCAAAATGCTATAAATTTGTTTGAATATAAAGATACAGGGTGTCCAGAAACGGGCTCCCTGATTTCAAAATTAAATATCTCGAAAACAAAGATCGATAGAGGTATGTTTATTTTGAAAGCTGTAATAAGTTTATACAGCAGTTTAAATAATAGTTACAAAAGCTACTAACAGATGGCGCTGTACGCTGTACAGCTCATATCAGCATACATAAGTGAAATAATCGTATGAAAACTCTCTTTGCAAACGATCGCCCCACAATGTTTTCAAAATGTTCACCATTGGCACTACAGAAGTGGCGCAAACGAAGACTGAACTTCGCCATCACATTTCGTAGTGTGACAACAGAAATGGATTCACATGCCACAGAGATCGACGATTCAAGCTCGTCCAGCGTGGCGGGATGCATCGGGTAGACCATGTCTTTCACTGTTCCCCACAAAAAGAAGTCACAGGGAATCAAATCCGGCGAATATGGAGGCCAATCCATGCCTGCACCAATAAATTTGGGATATTCCAAAGCAATGACTCGATTCTCGAAGTATTCCTCAAGAAAGCGAAACACTTGTTCGGTCCGATGTGGTCTGGCTCCATCTTGCATAAATCATTCAGTACCTGGTCGATCCTCTAACGCTTGCTGTGTGGCGACAAATTGTTCCAAATTTGCAACGTAACGTGCACCATAGACCATTTCTCGAATGAAAAAAGGGCCAATAATGCCTAAGTTGCATACTGCAGCCCACACTGTAACTTTAGGAGAATACAGGGGTTTCGCTTCACACCAATATGGCTTTTCGGAACGCCAAAATCGCCAGTTCTGCTTATTCACGTATCCATTCAGGTGGAAGTGTACTTCATCTGTAAACCAGATGCAGCCAACATCAAATCCTTCACTATCAATCATTGTGAGCATCTGATTAGCAAAGGCAACCCTTTGTTGCACAGCTCGTACGGGTATGGACTGGTGCGTTTGAATTTTGAATGTAAACATGTGTAGGCTCTTTCTCAGTATTTTCTGCGTGCTGGAACGCTTCAAACCAGCCTCAGAGGCAATTCTACGGACGGATGACATTGGATTTCGCTGAATAATTCCAGAAACTGTGGCGATATTTTCAGGCTTAACTGCGGTTTGCTTGCGGCCAACATGCCCCACTAGATCATCAGTTACGCTGCCTGTTCGTTGAAATTTTGCGAAGAGCGTACGAATGGTTCCCGCATCGTGTGCTTTAGGAACATAAAATCGTGCTTGAAAACTTCGCCTTGTTGCCGTAGGACTCTCTTCTAACCTGTGGTACTCTAGCACCAGAAAAAAGCGTTGTTCAATGGAGTACATGGTTTTAATCTCTTCCTTCGGTACGCTAACCTCCATTCACGTTTCAATAGTGGAACTGATCGCCGTGGGCCGCGGTGGCCGAGGTGACTGAGGCGCTCCAGTCACGGTCGGCACGGTCACTACGGTCGGGGGTTCGAATCCCCCCTCGGGCATGGATCTTTGTGCCGTCCTTAGTATTAGCTAGTTCATAAGTAGTTTGTAAGTTTAGGGACTGATGACCCCGTAGTTAAGTCCCATAAGCTTAACAAACATTTGAACATTTTGAACTGATCGCTCTGGGCTTCGGATCGCTATTTATACTAGGCATTACGTATGGTGATTAGAGCGCCATTTGTTAGCCGTTTTTGTAACTGTTATTTCAAATTGCTGTATAAACTTCTTACAGCTTTTACAATGAACATACCCTTTACTGCATTCCTCTATCGATCTTTGTTTTCGAGATATTTAATTTTGAAATCAAGGAGTCATTTCTGGAAACCCTATAGAAAACGTCAAGATACCTTATTAAAATAAAGTGTAATGTTAAATTCAGTGAAAACTTAATAAATTCACTTGTTGTTGTTGTTGTGGTCTTCAGTCCAGAGACTGGTTTGATGCAGCTCTCCACCCTACTCTATCCTGAGCAAGCCTTTTCATGTCCTCATAAGAACGACAACCCACATCCACTTGAATCTGCTTACTATACGCGTCTCTTGGTCTCCCTCTGCGATTTTTACCCCTCACACTTCCCTCCAACGCTAAATTCACAATTCCTTGATGTCTAAGAATGTGTCCTACCAATCTATCCCTTCTTTTAGTCAAGGTATGCCAGAAATTTCTTTTCTCCCCAATTCGGTTCAGTACCTCCTCATTAGTTACGCGATCCACCCACCTAATCTTCAGCATTCTTCTGTAGCACCACATTTCAAAAGCCTCTATCCTCTTTCTGTCCACACTGCTTATCGTCCATGTTTCACTCCCATACAAGGCAACACTCCATACAAATGCCTTTAGAAAGGAGTTCCTTAGGCTTAAATCAATATTCGATGTTAACAAATTTCTCTTTTTCAAAAACGCCTTTCTACCCATTGCCATTCTGCATTTTATATAATCTGTACTGCGACCATCATTTGTTATTTTACTGCCCAAGTAACAAAACTCATCTACCTCCTTTATTGTTTCGTTACCTAGTCTAATTCCTTCAGCATCACCTGATTTTCTTACACTGCACTCCATTACCCTAGTTTTACTCGTGTTAATGTTCATCTTATATGCACCTTTCAGCACACTGTCCATTCCGTTCAATTGCTCTTCCAGGTCCTTTGCTGTATCTGACAGAATTACTATGTCGTCGGCAAAACGCAATGTTTTTAATTTTTCACCCTGAACTTTAATCCTTCTCCAAATTTCTCCTTGCTTTCCTTTATAGCTTGCTCAATGTACAAATTGAACAACATTGGGGAAAGGCTACAACCCTGCCTTACTCCCTTTCCAACCACTGCAAACCTTTCATGCCCTTCAAGTCTGACAACCGCTGTCTGGTTTTTGTACAAGTTGCAAATAACCTTACGCTCCCTATATTTTACTCCTGCTTGCTTCAGGACTTGAAAGAGTTTATTCCAATCAACATTGTCAAAAGCCTTCTCCAAATCTACAAAAGCTAGAAATGTTGGTTTGCCTTTTCTTAATCTATCTTCTAGGATAAGCCGTAAAGTGAGTATTGCCTCCCGAGTTCCTACATTTCTCCTGAACCCAAACTGATCTTCCCCGAGGTCTACTTCTACCAGCTTTTCCATCCTTCTGTAATTCACTTATTGCATAAAATTACATCCATGTACTGTTCCGTAAACGGCTGGCGCAGAGCGTGGCGAGGCACTCACCGAGCATCTGGTCCCTGCAGACGTCGATGCGCGCCACTCCGAAGCTGGGGTCGGTGTCGGAGTCGTAGCGGTCGACGGTGAACTCCCAGTAGTGGACGCCGCGCGAGAAGCCGACGCCGGCGAGCGCGACGCGGTGCTCGTAGCCGTCGCACGTCACCGTGCAGTTGTCCTCCGACAGCCGCAGCTCCGGCGGCAGCGCGCACGCGTCCAGCGTGAACCACGCCACTGCAACAGGCGCAACACCTGTTTCACTACATTCACAACGGCATCTTAAGGCTTCAGGGATCCACTAAAGGATGACTCTGCGTGAGAAAGTACTGAACCTCAATGGGGTCCAACCGCGAAAGTTAGAAGGTGTACTAGCAAGAACATTCCAGGTAAGAGGGCTTGGATGACTCAGGTTCAGTAATTTTGCCCAGCTGGCAAACTGTCCATCGACTCTTCGTAAGATAGTGTTGTACCCCAATGCTGTCCAACAGCGAAAGGTGGAAGGTGCACTAGCCAGAACATTCCAGGAAAAAAAGGGCTTGGACAACTGAGGTTCAGTCATTTTTCCCGGCTGCTAAAGAGTCAAAATTGACCAGTATATGAACTTCTTGAAAACTTCAGAGCCCTCTTTCTAGGACTCATCTGGTTAGTGTGAGATCATATGCTGGTCACTTTGGACGATCCAGGTCCATCGACTCTTCGTAAGATAGTATTGTACCCCAATGCTGTCCAACAGCGAAAGTTGGACGGTGCGCTAGCCAGAACATCCCAGGTTATAAAGGGCTTGGACGACTGAGGTTCAGTCATTTTGCCTGGCTGCCAAAGTCTCAAAATTGACCAGTATATCAACTGCGTGAGAACTTAAAAGCCCTCTTTCTAGGATTCTGCTGGTTAGTGTGAGGTCAAATGCTGGTCACTTTGGACGATCCAGGTCCATCGACTCTTCGTAAGATAGTATTGTACCCCAATGCTGTCCAACAGCGAAAGTTGGAAGGTGCCCTAGCCAGAACATTCCAGGTCAAAAAGGGCTTGGACTACTGAGGTTCAGTCATTTTTCCCGGCTGCTAAAGAGTCAAAATTGACCAGTATATGAACTTCTTGAAAACTTCAGAGCCCTCTTTCTAGGACTCATCTGGTTAGTGTGAGATCATATGCTGGTCACTTTGGACGATCCAGGTCCATCGACTCTTCGTAAGACAGTATTGTACCCCAATGCTGTCAAACAGCGAAAGGTGGAAGGTGCACTAGCCAGAACATTCCAGGAAAAAAAGGGCTTGGACAACTGAGGTTCAGTCATGCCCAGAGCCCTCTTTCTAGGATTCTTCTGGTTAGTGTGAGGTCATATGCTGGTCACTTTGGACGATCCAGGTCCATCGACTCTTCGTAAGATAGTATTGTACCCCATTCCTATCCAACAGCGAAAGTTGGAAGGTGCACTAGTTAGAACATTCCAGGTAAAAGTGCTTGGACGACTGAGGTTCAGTCATGCCCGGCTGCAAAAGTGTCAAAATTAACCAGTATATGAACTTCTTGAAAACTTCAGAGCCCTCTTTCTAGGACTCTGCTGATTAGTGTGAGGTCATATGCTGGTCACTTTGGACGATCCAGGTCCATCGACTCTTCGTAAGATAGTATTGTACCCCAATGCTGTCCAACAGCGAAAGTTGGAAGATCCACAAGCTAGAACATTCCAGGTAAAAGGGCTTGGACGACTGAGGTTGTCATTTTGCCCAGCTGCTAAAGAGTCAAAGTTAACCAGTATATGAACTTCTTGAAAACTTCCCATCCCTCTTTCTAGGACTCTTCTGGTTAGTGTGAGGTCATATGCTGGTCACTTTGGACGATCCAGGTCCATCGACTCTTCGTAAGACATTATTGTACCCCAATGCTGTCAAACAGCAAAAGTTGGAAGGTGCCCTAGCCAGAACATCCCAGGTCAAAAAGGACTTGGACGACTGAGGTTCAGTCATTTTGCCTGGCTGCCTAAGTCTCAAAATTGACCAGTATATCAACAGCGTGAAAACTTCAGAGCCCTCTTTCTAGGACCTGCTGGTTAGTGTGAGGTCAAATGCTGGTCACTTTGGACGATCCAGGTCCATCGACTCTTCGTAAGATAGTATTGTACCCCATTCCTATCCAACAGCGAAAGTTGGAAGGTGCACTAGTTAGAACATTCCAGGTAAAAGTGCTTGGACAACTGAGGTTCAGTCATGCCCAGATGCTAAAGAGTCAAAATTAACCAGTATATGAACTTCTTGAAAACTTCAGAGTCCTCTTTCTAGGATTCTTCTGGTTAGTGTGAGGTCATATGCTGGTCACTTTGGACGATCCAGGTCCATCGACTCTTCGTAAGATAGTATTGTACCCCATTCCTATCCAACAGCGAAAGTTGGAAGGTGCACTAGTTAGAACATTCCAGGTAAAAGTGCTTGGACGACTGAGGTTCAGTCATGCCCGGCTGCAAAAGAGTCAAAATTAACCAGTATATGAACTTCTTGAAAACTTCAGAGCCCTCTTTCTAGGACTCTGCTGGTTAGTGTGAGGTCATATGCTGGTCACTTTGGACGATCCAGGTCCATCGACTCTTTGTAAGATGTACCCCAATGCTGTCAAACAGCGAAAGTTGGAAAGTGCCCTAGCCAGAACATCCCAGGTCAAAAAGGGCTTGGACGACTGAGGTTCAGTCATTTTGCCCGGCTGTTAAAGTGTCAAAATTGATCAGTATACGAACTTCTTGAAAACTTCAAAGTCCTCTTTCTAGGACTCTTCTGGTTAGTGTGAGGTCATATGCTGGTCACTTTGGACGATCCAGGTCCATCGACTCTTCGTAAGATAGTATTGTACCCCAATGCTGTCCAACCGCGAAAGATGGAAGCTGCACTAGCCAGAATATTCCAGGTAAAAGGGTTTGGACGGCTCAGGTTCAGTCATTTTGCCCGGCTGCTAAAGAGTCAAAATTGACTAGTATATGAACTTCGAGAAACCTTCAGAGCCCTCTTTCTAGGACTCTTCTGGTTTGTGTGAGGTGATATGCTGGTTACTTTGGACGATCCAGGTCCATCGACTCTTCGTAAGATAGTATTGTACCCCAATTCTGTCCAACAGCGAAAGTTGGAAGGTGCACTAGCTAGAACATTCCAGGTCCAAAAGGGCTTGGACGAATAAGGTTCAGTCATTTTTCCCGGCTGCTGAAGAGTCAAAATTGACCAGTATACGAACTTCTTGAAAACTTCAGAGCCCTCTTTCTAGGGCTCTTCTGGTTAGTGTGAGGTCATATGAAGAGTGGAAATGCTAAAGGATGTAATTTCAATAGATGACTTTTCTTTTGAATCTGAAAGTATTTTGCTAGCACCCACCTACATAAGGAGACATGAGCATCCCAATAAAATAAGAGAAATCAGATCAAAAACGGGACGATATAGGTGTTCTATCATCCCGCGCGGTGTTAGAGAACGGAACGGCAGAAGGGTTTTGAAAGTGATTAATGAACCCTCTGCGAAGCACTCTAATGTGGAAGTCATTTCGCGCGAGATTAGGACTGTATGGCGGATGGTGTACGCGCTCCCAACCAAGAGTTCAATACGGTTTTGCGTTGCCGTCGACGAGTGTGGTCTCGCATTGTCATTCAAAAGCAGAACGGCACATCTGAGAACGCGAGGCCGCTTTTTGCGAAACACCTCTTTCAATTCGACAGATTGGTACAGTACCGCGCAGCAATGATGGTTGAAATCCTCCAAAAAGACGAGCAAGAAAACTCCTTGGGCGTCCCAGGAAACGGTGAGTAGCGCTTTACATACAGACAGAGTGCTTTTCAACTTCTTTCGGACAAGTGATGACGGATGTTTCCACTCCATAGCCGTTCAACGCTTCTGCCGTATGCAAGGGCCTGATTTTTTCCTGGGCAGAGTTGGTGATTCATCTGATCAGCAAAGCAATATTTAGCATAACATATTAAGACAAAGCAAAGATGACGTTCTTTACAGGATATGCTCAATATGTTCACCATCATTCCTCAACAATAGCTGTAGTCGAGGAATAATGCTGTGAACACCACTGTAAAGCATGTCCGAAGTTATTGTGAGGCATTGGCGTCGGATGTTGTCTTTCAGCATCCCTAGAGATGTCGGTCGATCACGATACACTTGCGACTTCAGGTAACCCCAAAGCCAATAATCACACGGACTGAGGTCTGGGGACCTGGGAGGCCAAGCATGACGAAAATGGCGGCTGAGCACAAGATCATCACCAAACGACGCGCGCAGGGGATCTTTCACGCGTCTAGGAATACTCTTCTTTTTCTTTTCTTTTTTTGTTCTAATAAAATCCCTTGTCATTCCAAGCATGTATGTCAATTTTTACCTTTCTATCTAAATTATTCTGTGTTATATAAAGTCTTCAAATTTATAGTGACTTTTTGATCACCCGGTACTTGGAAATTATGTAGAAAAAGATACGTCTTATCTTTAATGTCTCATTCTATTTCTTTCTTTTTATACACAACTCTTCCCACAGCCGACAGGGAAAACGTATTTTACAACTCCCCCTCGTAATACATGCAAAGTTTCGTCTCACGCCGAATTTCCGGGACTGGAAGGTCTCCTTGAAAATACGGCATATCTTTCACTCTGCGTAATCAGGATGACAACTAGGGAGAAGTCTTCAGAAAGTGCGAATCAAATTCGCTCAGACACGCTTCTACTTTCACAGACGTCGCGCAGTACGGAACCAGCAGGAAGTACAGCTTAATCTGTAGCGCGCAGAGTACCGCCTGGTGGGATAATCACTTTGACGGCGGGAGGAAACCTGTAGGAAGCGGAGAGCGGGCCCGTCAGCGCCGTGATGGATACCCCTGGATATTAGCCGGACGGTAATTGGCGCGCCACCTATCCATCACGGCGTGACGTCACATCCTGCACCTGGATACAAACCCGCGCTGCACCAGAGGCGCGTGTTTTTTTCGGGCGGGACGTCGCGTGGCGCTCTGCTCGTCTCTGAAGCGTGTCAGGCTGGAGACGGAGTGGACTCTAATCTCTCAACGTTGCAAAGAAATTCCAGACAGCCGTGTTTCAAACTCGCCATCAACGCCAACGCTAATTGTTTTTGTTATTTACTATCATTACTGGATTTTTCCCGCCCACTCTACATTACGTAGTAACACTGAAAGTGGACCTTTGCGATCGCCTTTTGACAGTTCGGGCCGGCCGCGGTGGCCGAGGGGACTAAGGCGCTTCAGTCACGGTCTGCACGGCCACTACGGTCGGGGGTTCGAATCCCCCCTCGGGCGTGGATATTTGTGCCGTCCTAGTTCGTAAGTAGTTTGTAAGTTTAGGGACTGATGACCCCGTAGTTAAGTCCCATAGACTATAAAAACATTTGAACATTTGAACAGTTCGAAATTTAAAAGAAAATAACGGCTTAACAGTTCATCTGTCGCGAAAATTGAATAAACGAATTTCTAGAGGAGAGAATCCTCAACAACGTTGCTTCCTTTTGTTTTCTCTATATCTCGCGTCGTTTCAGATATATTTGCAAAACCAACGGTGATTTGACACTGCTTGTGCGTCTGTAGGGGAGACCGGGGCACGTTTTCCACCATTTTGCATTTTTATTTTTGTACTTCTTATTTTTATCTATTTTGCTGTAAACAGCGTATCATTATATTGCCTACACTTTTATTTACAGTCTTGTACAGATATTTTTGAAAATAGTAAATATCATTCTTGGTAGCAAACGGTTTTGTCTGACCATGTTGCATAGGAAAATTTGCCCCGTATGCGGGGCAAGTTTTCCAGATTACTTAAAATGTACAGGGGCAAATATTCCAATTATACTTTCAATGTTAAAACAGAGGTAATTATCTTGATTTCACTGAATACGTATTTTTATCATGAATTTACAATACATTACAAAAGAGGATAGTAAAACTAGCCACATTAAATAAAAACAAATGCTATTTAATGGTTTTACAAAATATGTGACTTAAATATTTTACAAATACAGACATTTTTAACAATACTTATACTGATTGTCTGAATCACAAAGTAAGAAAACAAAAAATGGAACATTCCCTTTCGTACAGTCTCCATGCGCCCATTTCGTGCACTGTACACACTTTTCATTTGCCTTAGACTTGGCGTAAGACTCAAAGCAATAAGGAGTATGTACCCCATATGCACTCGGAAAACGTGCCCCGTCGCCATATTCGGAACTATAACACTACGTCCATGAGTAACAGTGTAAGCTATTTACAAAACAAATGCACAGTTACATGAAGAAAGAAACCCACCTTTAGTGTGTGCAATGTCAAAATAATAAGTTTAACGCTAGAATGTTTATTTTAAGTTTCAATAAAAACGTGAAAGTTTACTCACATTTGCAAAAATGACGAAAACAGCTCTGCCGACGTTGTGACTGCTGGTACAACAATGAAACTTTCGTAAATGAAGCGTGCTTTGTTGCTACTTCCTGCAGTATCGCCGGTGGTAACATCTATCGGTTTGTTTCGAAAATAAACGGATTTGGAAAACTTGCCCCTATGGAAAATGTGCCCCGGTCTCCCTTACCATGTTCCCACTTTTTAGGTTGCGCCGTTCAAGCGATCGGAACCAAATTTTACAGACGTTGTTGTTGGCCGCCAGCGAGCGTAATCTTCCTTTTTCTAATAAAGGGTTATTCAGAAAGAAAAAACGGATTTCAGACGTTTATTTCTTCCAAACTACAAAAGATAGATTCATGATGCAATTATCTACTACTGTCGCTGATAGCTTTTACCCAACGTGCCACTGTTGTGTACGGTAATGCCGATTCCCACATGCCTCTTGAAGACATTGGATGACACTGACATGCTGTACGACCTCTGCCTAAATCAATCCTGATCCAACTCCGTTGTTCCTGATTCGGAAACAGCTACACAGATACGTTACACCGCTTGCTCACAACTGTTTCCATCGATTGTGCGCACGCCGGTGAACGTGGGACGAGTGCCTCCGTCTGCTCGGAGGTGAAGTGGGTGTGTCCAATCTGTTAACATACCCACTGCACCTACCTATTTCTTTTTCCTAAAAGGGTTTCAGACTTTCTTATTAATTAATTTTTTATTATTTAGATTATTATTTTGGTCCACAATGGTTGAAAAAACTTATAAGACGACAAATCTATAGTGATCCATAAAAACAAATCAGTGAGATTTTTTCTTTTTACGGTTTACGCAACCCTATGACCCCTTACTTTACAATACTACACTCATGTTCAGAGGTAAAGATCACCTTGAAAGATTTAAGATCTGCATGTACATTAATACTCTGCAATTCACATGGACGTGCATGTCAGAGGGTTTATGGAACAGCTTTTATGATAGTTCTGTTTGTAAACCTCTTGGTTTATCTACAGGTGAATGGAAACAGCGTCACAGCCAAACGCATCACCCACTACGCTACGTCTAACAGTTAAGAGTTCTATTCTTTAATCTTATACTATTGATGGCCGTTGTTAACTGTTAATAACGACGTGTTTTTGTTAATTCTTCAGTGCATCATTGCTTTGAAATTACAACGTGTAAGTTAAAATAAGAATTAAAATTACATTACAAATGGCTTGTTTGATATTATTAACGTATTTCTTGTCCGAAATATTTAAAAAAGCGAGGTTCTGGTGTATGGAAGCCAACAATTATCTCTGTAAAATTTGATGCCGATCGATTGAACGGTTCGATCTAAAAAGTGGGAACACGTTACAGCCAGACAGACATCGTCAAATCCCCGTTATTTTTGCAAATATCTCTGCAACGATGCAAGATATGAAAAAAACATGAGAGAGCAAAGTTGTAGAGAATGTTCCCTTCTACTAATTAGGTTATTCACTTTACGTTTCAGATGAACGGTTAAGCCGCTATTTTCATTTAAATTTCGAGGTTTCGAAAGACGATCGCAAAGGCCCACTTTTAGTGTTAATACCGTAACCTAAAGTGGCCAAAAGGGCCTTTGCTATGGCACTTTGACAGCTCGAAATTTAAATGAAAATAACGGCTTAACCTTTCATCTGTCACGAAAATTTAATAAACGAATTTGTAGAGGAGAGAATTCTTTACAACTCTGCTCCCTTATGGTTTTTTTTTTTTTTTTTTTTTTTTTTTTTGTGTTTTTTTTTTTTTTTTCCTTCCATATCTCACATCGTTTCAAATATATTTGCAAAAACAAGGGCGATTTGACAGTTGTCTTTTCTGTAAAGTGTCCCCATATTTTACGTCGCATCGTCCAACCGATCGGCACAAAATTTTACATACGTAATTGTTGGCCACCAGGGACCATAATATCCCATTGTCAAATACTTCTGGCAAAAATAGGTTAGTAAAACTAAAAAAAGACCGTTTGTGTTGTCCTTTTGACAGCAGGAAATTTAATTGCAAATAACGCTTTGACCGTCCATCACAGACAAAAATTGAATAAATATAATAATGGAAAGTCCAGGTTGGAATTAATAATATGGTAATAAGGACAGTTTACAACTCACCGCAAAGACGTGGCAACGAGCTGCGACAGGCACATACAAAAGACACACACATACAACACTTCAGCTATCGGCTATGGACTTCTTCAGAAAATAGAACACTCACGCAATCACACAGGCACACAACACAGTCATACAACCATCACCTCCGGCTGCCGCACTTCGAATCACGCTCTGCGGCGAGTAAATCGGTGACGGAAGGGGTGGGCAGGGGAGGGGAGAGGGGATAGGAAGGTTACGTCACGGTGGTGGGAATGGGTTGAATGGGAATAACGAGATGCAGCTCCCCCCACCCGCCTCCCTACTCCATTCCTAACTTGCATCTCGTTATTCCCATTCAACCCATCCCCACCACCGTGACGTAACCTTCCTAGCCCCTCTCCCCTCCCCTTCCCACCCCTTCCGTCACCGATTTACTCGCCGCAGAGCGTGATTCGAAGTGCGGCAGCCGGAGGTGATGGTTGTATGACTGTGTTGTGTGCCTGTGTGATTGCGTGAGTGTTCTATTTTCTGAAGATGGCCATGGCCGATAGCTGAAAGTGTTGTATGTGTGTGTCTTTTGCATGTGCCTGTAAGTTAACCCTTAAGGTAAGCCTTACATTATAACGAGGAATGAGCGTCATTTTGAAACATATTATTCGTTTGAACCTGCTTATAGTGAATATGTAGTAATTAACTTCTTACATGACTTCATTAATAATCGTGATGCACAATATATGTAGGTAACTTAACTGTGAAAATTTTCTGTCTTTTATTTATTATCTGTATAGTAATTGTTTTTGTATATATTAGTTTATTTTATTTGTACTTTGTATTTTTCTAGATGACTGTGATTATTTGTTATGTTTAATTTGTCAGTGTAAAATATTTCTCTGTGAACAGTTATCGATATGGCTCCTCAGGTCAGAGACTTTATCGTATAGCAGCGCTCGCCTGTGGGAGAGCAGGCAAGCAGCAGTATCTGCCGCCCCGTGACGTAGATCAGACGTTCGTACGCAGTCCGCGGAGTGCTCAAACAAAATAATTAATAAAGTTAAATCAAAGTGAAAGTTATAATTTGTTATAAGTGCAACGATATGAAAGTTTATGTGAAACCAGTGAACATAAGTGAAGTAAGAATTGATCTTAATGAAACATTTATTCGTTCGTTCTGCTAAGGCAGAAATTCGTTACGTGTTCGGCAACCGTCCGAGACGTCCGAAACGCGGTAGCGTCATCGCGGACGCTAACGGTCGCGATTGATTACGCGATTCGCCTATTTTCGAACTGCTGGCAAGCTGCCAAAGGAGGAGCCACAATCAAAATGTTATCTGTATGAATTTATGTTCTATTTATATGACTGCAGAGTACCACGTCGCTGGACTGATAAATAAGTTAAATGCTATTGGTTGTAATTTGCTGTGAATGCATGTTTAAGTTTTGTTTAAATACAGGAACATTAGACAGTACTTTTGCTATCTTATTTGAACAACTAATTAACCACACACGAGTAGCATGACAATACTCAATAATGCATGAATAATATGTCTACACAATTTTACAATCAAGTGAGTGTCATTAATTATTAGAGACAATTTTGCTAAAATTGATGGTAAAAGATAACAGGCAGTTGACTTAATGAATAATTTTTCTATTTCGTTTTGCACTGAGTTCAGTAATAATGGCCATCGCCACATCTATCCTATAAAGAACCAAACTCCTACTAATGTCGTATGCATAGCATTAATTAAGAATGGTTTACTTAAGTTTCCTATTTGCTTGAGTGAATTAATTTTATCAGATACTTACTTTAGTGGTTGGACTGCACCCACTTGCCAATCACTTGATGTTTAAAATCCTACTATTCATTATTTTCTAAATTATCATTACCATTAGCGTACTAATTGAGTCATACGTATTGCACAGACGGAGTAAGTTAATTTCCGCTATCTGTGTGTGCACAGTCTCAGTAGGAGATCTTGTAAGGAAAGGAAAGCTGAATGTTATTTGAAATGTTTGTCAGTTAGGGCCATAGTATTTGTTAATTACACAGCTTGTCTTGCTTAATATTTTCAAAATTTAACTACACCACTTGCATTAATTACGAGTTTAACGTAACCAACCACGAAATTAAGGTCATGTTTGTTATGTTGCTCAAACATTACAACAGCCGCCACAGTTAATAACACGTAAATCAAAATTTATATTTTTTTACCTCCTTTCACACTTTTCTTCAATAAAATAAATGCCTTTTCCCCCAATATTACCAACAAATATTTTCTTTCCTTAAATGCCTGTCGCAGCTCGTCGCCACGTCTTTGCGGTGAATTGTAAACTGAAAATTGAATAAACGTATTTGTAGTGGAGAAAAATCTCAACAATTTTGCTCTCTTACGTTTTTTTTCCCCCCATAACTCGCACCGTTTCAGAGGTATTTGCAAAAATAACTGCGATTTGACACTGCTATTTGATTTTACGTAAAACAGTACATGCAAAGAATATAAACTTGAAAAGGAGGAAAAAACCACAACGGTAGGACAAGTGAATATTATTTTAGCGGAAAAACACAATGAAAATATGGGAGAGATATTAAACTAATAATTTAAAGAGGTAAGAGTTCAAGCCGCAGCGGAGTGGCCTAGCGCAGTGAGGCGCTATGCTGCGATGCGCGAGGCGGTTAAGAGTTTAAACAAAGTGTGTGTTTGTCAAAGCTAAACTGAAATATCAAATAATTTTGGCTGTTTGTTAAAATAAGGTCAGAGAGATAATTATGTGTTGAATGCACAGATATTATCACAATTGATTGACTGATTGATTTTTCCAGGGAAGCCAAAACAGTCTTGGTCCAACCCGCCACTGCCCGCACCGAAACTAAGTTTATTGTGCGCTCCCTGTATATCTAGTAAAGCCAACCAATGCCCTTGAACAGTGCAAGGAGTCCCTTTACCAGTTCTTTATTAGACACAATTTCTTCGGGTCTGGTTGTCCAAAATATTCTGTGCCTTTTATTCTCTAATGCAATGCATTCGAAGATTAGATGTGATGCAGTTTCATCACCGTCATCACAGATCCTACATTTAGGGTCCTCTTCTGTTATTCACATTGTATGTAGGTGTGTTTTGGAATTCCCATGGCGTGTCAGCAATCCAACCATGAGTCTAATCTCTCTCCTGTTCAGGCCCAGGATTGCAGAGCTTCTTTTAAAACATGGCTTTGGCATCATTACCTTGCCATGGTTTTGTTGATGGACTTTGGTCCAATATTCTACGTGCTGTATTCTGGGCCAGTTACGTAGCTCCAATTTGATAATTGCCTTGGTGATTGTCAGGACAGGTTCCGGTCCAATAAATGGAGTCTCTCCCCCATACTGGCTAATCTGTCGGCATGTTCTTTGAAACTGATCCCCGAGTGGTCAGGGACCCACAATAGGTTTACTCTATTGCTTTCCCCTAGTTCCACCAGAACCCTGTGACATTCTGCAACAATTTTAGACCTTGTTGCAGGAGCTGCCAGTGATCTCAGGGCTGCCTGGCTGTCTGAATAGATACAGATGCTACGATCTTTGTAGCACCTACGCAAATTCTCCTCCACACACGCCCTGATGGCAATGATTTCGGTCTGGAATACTGAGGCCAGTTTTCCTAGAGAGATGATGCCCTCCACTCTTGGCTGCATCCCATATACCCCGGCCCCAACAATTTGGTCTGATTTTGACCCGTCAGCGAATCAGACAATATCCCCCGTACGGTGTCGAACTATTTTCTCCCATTGCTCCCTACTTCCAATTGTTATACTGAAAGGCTTGTTGAAGCAGTATGAGGTTATAATATAGTCGGCTGGCATTTCCCCAGCCTTTCCTATATTTGCCTCACTCAGTATTTTAGTGTGTGATTCTGGATATCCCAAAAAGTTCCAGTTGTTGCCAGATTTGAGTCTGTATGCACCAGCCGCTGACTCCATCTTGACCCAAAGGTGTAATGGGGGGATATCCAGCATGGTTTCCATCCCAGCAGTTGGTGTGCTGCTAATTCCGCCTGTTATGGCTAAGCAGTCTAATCTCTGCTATTATCACAATTGTGTCGCCCATAATTTTTTATTATTATTATGTTTATTATTTTTCTCCGAAATGTTTACAAAAATCATCAAACTAGTGAATTATTTATGATACCTGTGCGGTTTGCGAAATATAGTCAAAGTTTGCAAGAAATAAATGGCGGCGGAGTAATTCGCCTCAAGCCGAGTGTAAGTGAGTGGGAAGAGAGGTGAAGTTGGAGAGAAGCGGCAGGCGGCACGTGTCCAGAGCAGAGGGTAGGCCCGGTGAGGTGGAGGTGGGAGAGTCGGCGGCCGTAACTCAGGCTGTCGCCGCCGGCGGCGCTGCTGGGCACAATTAGCACGCCATTAGGGAAGGGGCCAGCAATTTGCGTGCCTGCCACATCCACCGACCCCCGCTGCTGTCGTAGCCGCCAGCCGGTGCAGACGCGACCAGCAAACTGTCACATACACACTAGACTTGCGCATAATAGTTCGCGATCGGGAGCGCTCACTTTAGATCGCGGCTCTGCCATGCCATTCTTTTAGAACGTCCGCTCCCAGTGACGGCCGAGCGGCGTGGTCTGCACATGCTGGTGCAGGGAGAAGTTACCCCACCTAGCTGCTTCATCCACTTGCTGCTTGAGCCGCTAACGATATCACACGCAAACCAAAAGAAACAGTTTGTGGATAATTTCTCGCGTTTAAGTTTAGAGTTATCTCTATATCTTGGCATTATGGTAATTATTAGTCAGATATTGCAGAGTGCAGAATACTTCAAAGCAGAAATTTTGTAGCACTGAATTATGTAATCTAGCAGGCAGACGCTAACCTCGAAATGGCTCTCATCAGCAGAAGGCAAACGAGTGATTTTTAACTCTGTTCGCGACCTATCGGGTATATTTTAGTTCGCGATCTATCGCGCATATTTTAGTTCGCGATCTATCGAGCACATTTTAGTTCGCGACTAGTTCGCGACATATCGCGCATATTTTAGTTCGAGATCTATAGCGCATATTTTAGTTCTCGTTCTATCCCACATATGTTAGTTCGCGACCTATCGCGCATATTTTAGTTCGCGACCGGTAGCTCTCATTTTAGTTCGTAGCTCGGCCGCGAAGTAGTTCGCTCTTTTTAGTTCGTCCGCTCGTTTTGGCTTTTGCTACCGCTACTAAAACTACAGCTGAGCTGCATCTCAGCTCGAAATGATGGCAACTGGTAAGAGGGAATCACGTGATTGTACGCGCTCTCGTTTCCTCTCACTGTTACCCGTCAGTTTTCGGAAAAGGAGCGGACGAACTAAGAGGCGAGGGATCTGCGAACTAGTTCGCGTAGTTCGCTTGTGGGAGCGCTCTTCCGAACTAGTTCGTTCGCGAACTACACAAGAGTAATACACACGCCTGCTCCGAACTAAGGCGACTTATAAAAACTATAAGGTCCACGCGAATCAGACACTTCGCGGGTGTCCATTAGCTACGTGGGGTGATTCTGTCAGTTTTTCAACATCTCCTCTCCCCCCTCCCTCTGGTGAGAAAAATGTTCAAATGTTTGTAATTCTATCGGACCAATCTGCGTGGTCATCAGTCCGTAGCTTACAAACTACTTAAACCTAGGTAAACTAACCTAAGGACAAGCACACACACCCATGCCCCAGGGAGGACTCGAACCTCCACGGCGAGCAACCGCGCGCTCCGCAGCGAGACGCTTTAGACCGCTCGGCTACTCCACCGCGTCCTTCTGGTGAGACGTTGTGAGATTTTGCTCGACCTCCACCCCCTAATCTCACGTGAGATTTTTCAAATTGGATATGCCTGTGTAAATACGTTAATCTGTGCTCGATGACGTTGGATTTACTTAAAAAACACAATTTCCTTTTGTTCTTTTATTTTTATTTTGGACTACCTGTAAACCCGGCGTTGCCCGGGTGTTTATTTACCCTACACTCTCGTAGTCCACATCGCTTACCCCTCTCTCTGAATCCACCTCATTCCCTCCCATCTCTCTGTTCGTTTCCACCTCTCCCTCTCTCGGCAAAGTTTTCTGCAAGGTACCCTTTGTCATGTACCATACCAACATTTATGTACCCACTGATCTTCCTCTTGGTTTAAACGTCATGTGTACAAAAATTCATAAACATTGGAGCAAAACTATGCACTTTGTAAAATTCCGTATCAAATTGCCAGGGCTCTCCTAACATTGGAATAGCACCCCAGCAAAGAACGCGAATGGGAACAATCCCGCCTTGTTCCCCAGCCCGAGGTGATATAAATATCAACAATTAATACAATTCCTTGAGACAACATTGCCTCGTTATAGCAAAGGTATTATATATAAGGAGAGGCCACTGCACAAATTTTAATTCAAAGCCTCTCCTTATGTTTAATACCTTTGGTATAACGAGACAATGTAGTATCAAGGAATTGTATTATTTGTTGATATTTGTAACACGAAAATATTTTTAGATATAAAGTTTTATCCATTGTGTAGGAACCTGCGACTGTTTATTGAAATAGGTTTCAGAAATTACTGCAACCAGTTGCCTTTTGTTTCTTCTTAATGAAGATTTATTTACCCATTACCGGTTTCAAGCTGCCTAGCAGCTCATCTTCAGATGGTATACAATTATTACAAGTTACATTTGAATAGTTATGCACTTTACATTTAGTTTGTCCATATTTGGTCCGCTTTTTGATAGGATTTCACAACACTTCCTTTCCACCAACACGCCACAACAAATCCCACGACTTTTAAGTGGTAAAATTAATAAATATTTCACACACATTACGACTTTATAGCCACTAGCACAACTTTCAGCTGAATGTGTGTGAAATATTTATTAATTTTACCACTTAAAAGTCGTGGGATTTGTTGTGGCGTGTTGGTGGAATGGAAGTGTTGTGAAATCCTATCAAAAAGCGGACCAAATATGGACAAACTAAATGTAAAGTGCATAACTATTCAAATGTAACTTGTAATAATTGTATACCATCTGAAGATGAGCTGCTAGGCAGCTTGAAACCGGTAATGGTCTAAATAAATCTTCATTAAGAAGAAACAAAAGGCGACTGGTTGCAGTAATTTCTGAAACCTATTTTCATATATAAAAAAGAAACAATTGCGGGATAAATGACGCCCCTTGCTGGACACTTAGAAAGTACAATTAAAGAATCCCTGAGACGGATTTACGTCTCTAATATGTCAAAGACATTATTGATAGATCTGAAGCATTGAATTAAAATTTGTGGTGCGGCCGGGAATCGAACCCGGACCTCCATGCTTACTAGGCAGACGTCTTAACCGTTAGACTACCACACCACTAACGATTAAGGCGCCTCGGAATAGTCTATGTACGATTTCCCTCCACAACACAAACTTTAATTCAACTTCTTTGTTCCAAAGATAATTGCCACTACTGCCAAGGCTCTCCATGCAGCGGAATAGCACCTCAACAATGGACATGGTGGAACAATCCTGTTACGGTGATATAAATATCAATTAATACAATTAAAGAATCCCTAATACGGATTTACGTCTCTAATATGTCAAAGACATTATTGATAGATCTGAAGCATTGAAGTAAAATTCTTTAATTGTATTAATTGATATTTATATCACCGTAACAGGATTGTTCCACCATGTCCATTGTTGAGGTGCTATTCCGCTGCATGGAGAGCCTTGGCAGTAGTGGCAATTATCTTTGGAACAAAGAAGCTGAATTAAAGTTTGTGTTGTGGAGGGAAATCGTACATAGACTATTCCGAGTCGCCTTAATCGTTAGTGGTGTGGTAGTCTAACGGTTAAGACGTCTGCTTAGTAAGCATGGAGGTCCGGGTTCGATTCCCGGCCGCACCACAAATTTTAATTCAATGCTTCAGATCTATCAACTTAGAAAGTACGTTAAAGCGGTGACGGTAGTGAGGACTGCGCCGGCTCACACCTCTGCGGAGGCGTCGCAGCGGCAGAGCAGAGCACAGCAGAGGAGGGCAGATCGATACGGCAGCCGCGGACACCGGCCGGCCGTTCCGTTTTTAAACCGCGCTCCAGCGCCCCCTTATCTCGCCGCTGGCAGCCGCGTCACGGTGTCACGCCGCGAGACAGCACCGGCCATCGCCAACGGCCAAGCGCCTCCACCACTCCTCACGACACCGCTGCTACTCTGACACCGACCCAGCAGTAGTGGCGGCTACTGACACTCCGTACTGATTTCTTTCTAACATTACCTGACATTGCCGGTTTAGAAGGCGATCTGATAGTTTTATATTCTTCAAAAATGAATCGCCAAGATCGCGAATTAATAATTTATTTACTGACGATCGGTTTCGCAGGACTGCACCACCTTCATCTGGTCATATAGAATTTATAAGCTGATCATCTTATTAGAAAATATATACAGGGTGTTTCACTAAGTGTGTTTGTCTCTGTAACTTATAAAATAATAGCTGACGGAGAATTTTAATGTGGTAGGTCAACGCAAGACGTCATCCGTCACGAGGGGTGTTCAAATGTTTGTAAATCTATCGGACCAAACTGCGTGGTCACCAGTCCGTAGCTTACAAACTACTTAAACCTAGGTAAACTAACCTAAGGACAAACACACACACCCATGCCCCAGGGAGGACTCGAACTTCCACGGCGAGCAACCGCGCGCTCCGCAGCGAGGCGCTTTAGACCGCTCGGCTACTCCACCGCGGCGCGCGTGGGTGTCAGTCCGAAACTGTTGAACATTCCAGCACTGTTGCTGTAATTCACGTTAAACAACAGAGTAACGTGTTAGTTCTGGTTTCAGGAAGGTACTTAGTGAATGTGATCCCTAGGTCCAGAGAGATAAAAATATTTAAAAAAATGAATATAAAATAAGAAGTTGAACATAGCACTTAGTCACCATACAAAAATACATAAGTTAAAACATGACAGCTTACAAGATTCTAAAAGTATGTATTTTTATATGTTGCTTAAATTGTTTCACTAAGTGTGTTTGCCTCTGTAACTTATAAAATAATAGGTGACGGGAAATTTTAATGCGGTAAGTCAACACAAGAAATGTTACACTTTCTGCGGAGCTATGAACATAGTTTATTGTATCACTTTACGAAGAGTTACACCACAAAGATATAATTTTTTAAATGGAACAATAGTTTTTTTTCTATCGTGTATTGGATTCGTTTAAACCCATCTGCGTCCAAATCAATTTAAAGTACATTCCTATCACTGTTAGTTTGGGGGCTACAACCCTTCAAAGTTCCGGGGGCGGAGGCTGCGATAGCGTAGCTGACTGGCCGAGTGGCTATCCCCTGGGGCACGGCCCACTGTCTCATGACCACCAGCCAGTCAGATACGCTGTCGTAGCCTCCGCCTCCTAAACTTTGAAGGGTTGTAGCTCCCAAACTAACAGTGATAGGAATGTAGTTTATATTGATTAGGACGCAGCTGGTTTCAACGAATCCAATGCACGATAGAAAAAACTATTGTTGCATTTGAAAAATTATATCTTTGTGCTGTAACTCTTTGGAAAAAGATACAATAAACTATGTTCATAGCTACGCAGAAAGTGTAACATTTCTTGTGTTGACCTACCGCATTAAAATTTCCCGTCACCTATTATTTTATAAGTTACAGAGGCAAACACACTTAGTGAAACACCATATATATATATATATATATATATATATATATATATATATATATATATATATAACATTTAAGCAACATATAAAAATACATACTTTTAGAATCTTGTAAGCTGTCATGTTTTAACTTATGTATTTTTGTATGATGACTAAGTGCTATGTTCCACTTCTTATTTTATATTCATTTTTTAAAATATTTTTATCTCTCTGGGCCTAGGGATCACATTCACTAAGTACCTTCCTGAAACCAGAACTAACACGTTACTCTGTTGTTTAATGTGAATTACAGCAGCAGTGCTGGAATGTTCAACAGTTTCGGACTGACACCCCCGCGCGCCGTGGTGGAGTAGCCGAGCGGTCTAAAGCGCCTCGCTGCGGAGCGCGCGGTTGCTCGCCGTGGAAGTTCGAGTCCTCCCTGGGGCATGGGTGTGTGTGTTTGTCCTTAGGGTAGTTTACCTAGGTTTAAGTAGTTTGTAAGCTACGGATTTGTGACCACGCAGTTTGGTCCGATAGATTTACAAACATTTGAACACCCCTCGTGACGGATGACGTTACTTCTACGACTTCTGACAATAAAGTTTGGTGAGTAGTCCTGTAACATTAGCACAGGTGAACTACCTTACTCTCCTTCGAACTAGTCACCTCCATTACCTATGTAGCACTGAGCTATGCAATATATGTCCTGGAAACTTCGCACAAAGTCTTCCGATTGTGTTCGAAAGCCTCGTCACGTTTCACTGGATCTCAGAAAGATCTTCGATTGTATTTCCTTTTAAAGTGAGTTTGAGTTGAAGGAATAGATGGAGCTTAATAGATTGCAATGTGGCGAGTGTGGTGGATTTCGCACCGCACCCTTTCTCGCCAGCAACTGTTCAACGATATTGGCTGTGTGTCGGGGAGGGATGTCGTGAACAAAAAACTAGAAAATTCTGATTAATACGAGGTTTGGAATTTAAATACTGGCAACTATTGATTCACAACCACTACAAAAGTGTTACATGTTTACACCTGTTACTGTCCTTCGAAGCAGTTACCAGCGTTGTGTAGAAGCCGTTGCAAGCAATATAGAAGGCGTAGTATACCGTTAGCAGAGCCTGTTCTGTTGATGGTGCGAATGGAGCTGTCTACTGGTTGTAGAATCTCTGGAACAGTTCTGAAGCGAATGCACCAAGTGGTTCCTTCATCTTCGGAATCATGTCATACTGATAAGAGCATAGGTCCAGGGAGTATGGTGGATGGTACAGCACTCTCCATTCCCATTAACCGAATAGAGCAACCACAAACTGCGCTGTATGTGCCCGCCCATCGAGGAAGACAGGCCGCGGCGCGCACGTTGTGTCACGTAAGCAAGGTAGAGCTTAGCCGGAGCGATCGCTACTGGCTGATTGGCCGGCCGCTGGGGCACATCCCACTGTCTCATAGTGGCCAGCCACTCAGCTAGCGATCGCGCCTGGCTAAGCACTACCTTGCTTACGTGAACGACGTGCGCACCGCGGCCTGTCTTCCTCGATGGCCTTGAGTGTATTCACTCACATATTTCACGCTCAGTTTGTAGTTTGCATCTCCCCTGAATTCTGCATTATATTTTCACACAAAAGTACGTAGGTTGTTGCTGTTCTGTATGCCACTGCACAGCTTCACATGGAGTGCGTACTTTGCTAGCCTCCTGTATTCAAGATGGTATTTTCACGAGAAAGGAGCAGCTTCCTGCTCTAGTAAATGCAACTTTAAATTTTCGCGTGAAATGTGTTGTTTGGAGTTCTGCTACACTGATTTTGAATTTGTGGGTGGCGACGCACAGGGAGGTCGCAAAGTCTTGCTCGGGCGGTCGCCGTCTCACCATAACATAACTAGAGGTTCAGTAATACAAAGACGAATGCCTAAGTAAAATTTCTTTAATTTTAAAATTGCGGGGTTCCTTCTGTAACATTAATTATGACTTGATCAAAGTCTGAAAACTGTTATCAGGAAGCAATCAATTGTAGAAGAATATGGTACTACAAATAATTCGAAAACAAAGACCTACTACTTAACAAATTTTCTATACAGTGGGGCCTTTCTTAATGACCATAATTCGCTTCTGAATCTTGCATGAAATGCGAAACACTCTTTAAGCAAAATATATTTATTCTGTCGTAAATTATGTAGAAACAGAATAATGTATTCCATTCCAAAAAAATATACACAAAAATCCTGCGTCTAATAACTTAAAAGAAAGCTGTATTAAAATAATGAAGATTAAATATTATTTCCTTTCAGATAACACTAAAGGACCCGTGCGGATACTTTGCACCATTAGTGGAATTACCAAAAATTTGGGAAAAAATGGAAGTAAAGTTGAATGTTCGTGAATAGCTTTCTTCAGAATCAATCAATGAAGTGTTTAAATTCCAAATGAAAAAGCTTGATACGCTGAGTGTTGTTACCTCAAAAAGAACAGTGTACCTTAATTAGAATCGAAGATATTGTAAAACAAACAGATTAAAATATTCAATGCAAGAATAGAAGGATAATGTGTTTGAATAAAAATAAAGGGTAGAGAGACTTAATTCTGTTACTTGATGGCAAATCTGCGAATGAATACATTTCGTTTAAAACAAAAATGAAGGAAATCGGCCGGGTAGTTTGGTCTGGCCGGCTGACTTTAGTTTTCGTAGATTCTTTTAGTATATAAGTGTTGTTACGGTCCGTGAGGAAAGGGTGGGAGGTCAAAGAAAAATTTTAATTTGGAAGGGGGAAACCGAATATTTTTACTTCGAAAGGAGTTACATATTCCAAAAGATTGAAAACCACTGCTCTAGTGTGCATTATCATATTTTCTTGCATAGCTTGTGTTTTGAAATTATCCTGTATTTACGAAATACAACCACGCAAAGTGTGTAGTTTGCTGCTCTCCTGTACGTAACATGATATGTTCATGTGAACTGTGTAGCTTGCTGCTCCCCCGTACACACAGTGGCGGCAGAGTACAGAAGCCTGGCTGGCGGGTTCCCCGCCCCCCCCCCCCCCCTGAGGCTGCGGCAGTGGAATGCGGAGGAGGCGGAAGCGGCGAGGGCGGCCGCGGCTCGGCGTTATTGATCATGACAAGCGGCCAGGCGTGCACCGCTACACTACACGCCGTGCCGTGTCGCCTGCGCCGCCGCTACTGCGGTTGCACGCGCGCCGGAAGGGTTGCCTACCCGCCAGGGCGAGCGGATCCCAGCCCCGCCTCGCTTCCGCGTCTCCCTGCTCGGGACAACGGCGAGCGCGCGAAGCCAGAGGCCGGGAATTCGCAATAAGCGGTGGACGCCACGATCGGTGTCATCGCCACTTGGCGAGAGAATGCAACTCGCATTTCCTTTACTGTACATCTGGCACTGTGGTGTTCAAACCAATTTTCGAATTGTTGACTGCTTTACCTGGACATAGGAATCACACAAAATTAATACCTTTCTCAAACCTGTAACAATACTTTACTCAGTTGTTTCACGTCAATTACACCTACACCAATATACATACTCCGCAATTCACGATAAGGTGCGTGGCGGAGGGTACACTGTACCACTAAAAGGCATTTCCTTTCCTACTCCACTCCCAAATAGAACGAGGAAAAAAATAATGCCTATAAGCCTCCGTACGAGCCCTAATTTCTCTTATCTTGTCTTTCTGATCACTACGCGAAATATAAGTAGGCGGCAGCAAGATCGTGCTCCACTCAGCTTCAAATTCCGGCCCTCTAAATTTCCTCAACAGAATTTCACGAAACGAACGTCGTCTTTCCTCCTGTGATCCCCAATTGAGTTGCCGGAGCATTTCCGTGACACTCGCGCATACGTCGAAATTACCAGTAACAAACCTAGCTGCTCGCCTCTGAACTGCCTCTATGTCTTCCTGTAAACTGATCTGCTGCGGGTCCCAAACACTTGAGCAATACTCAAGACGTGGTCATCCAAGCGTTTTATACGCGGTTCCCTTTACAGATGAAGTACATCTTCCCAAAATTCTCCCAATAAAGCAAAGTTGGCTGTCCGCCTTACTCACAACTGTCCTTACATGTTCGTTCCATTTCATAGCGCTCTGGAATGTCGCGCCTAGGTATTTGAACGACGCGACAGCATCAAGAAACTCACTACTAATGCTGTATTCGGACATTATGGGATTGTTCTTCCTACTCATGCGCATCACTTTACATTTTTCTACATTGCGAGTTAGCTGCCATACTTCGTACCAACAAGAAATTATGTCCAAGCCATCCTGTATGCTAATACAGTCAATTAAAGACGACATCCTCCCATACACTACAGTATCATCAACAAACAGGCGCAAATTACACCTTACTCTGTCCATCAGATCATTTATATAGATAGAAAATAATAGCGGTCCTATCACACTCCCCCGGGGCACGCCTAACAATACAATCGTCTCTGATGACAAGCCGTCGAGAACAACGTACTGCGTTCTATTACTTAGGAAGTCTTCCAGCCAGTCACAAATCTGTGAACCTATTCCATAAGTTCGTATCTTCGTTAGCAGTCTGCAGTGTGGCACCGCGTCGAAAGCCTTTTTGAAAGCGAGAAAAACACAAACCGTAGTAACGTCAAGCTGTTCTCCCCAAGCTTCTCCTCCAAATTAATATTACGCCAAGATCACTTTTTCTTTATTGTTTTGATGACCGGTTTCGACACGCTAAAGTTCCATGTCCTGATCTTGTTCGTTGAATCTAATGCTGATTTGCTGTTTCTCAGGGGGCATTATAGTGGCTCTGTCGTTGAAACGGAAGCTACCATGGGTAGTAATCGTCCCCCCCCCCCCCCTCTATAGAAGGAAGACTGCGCACGACGTCTCAACGGGTGAGAGGCTTAGAGTCCTCTGAAAGATTGTAAACATTAGCAGTGCACGCTTTTTGTAGTGCATTCTTTGGTTCAGGAGCGTATTTATTACGTAAATTGGTGTTGTGTTCGTTGTGGTCGCTACGCTGGACGATTTGTGTGTGCGAGAGCAACGTGTGATTTTTTTACTGATAAAATGCTGTTTCGCTGTTTTGTGCCGAAATGTAGAGGAAATTA
Source organism: Locusta migratoria (assembly GCA_026315105.1). NCBI lineage: Eukaryota > Metazoa > Arthropoda > Insecta > Orthoptera > Acrididae > Locusta > Locusta migratoria. Next base: position 269,620,619 of record CM048750.1, read on the forward strand.
CGACTGTGGCCCAAAAGGTACCGTTTTTAAACGTCCGGAAAAGAAGAAATGAATATCAAGAATTCCCCGGATAACTTCGCTCCTTCTTCAAGTTAATGAGTAAGTCTTCATTTTTGATTAACCTTATAAAAGAGTTTTAATTCACGACCGTTTACCGTTGGATATTGCGATTCATTTTATTTACGTAACCACCCCCATTAGCTTATTCTTCTCCGGGCGTTTAAAGACCGTAACATTTGGGCCACAGTCGTAATTTCCTCTACGTTACGGCACAGAACAGCGAAACGGCATTTTGTCAGCACAAAAGGGATCACACGTTGTTCTCGCACATACAAATCGTCCAGCGTAGCGATCACGCAGTACACAACACCAATTTACGTAATAAATACACTCCTGAACGAAAGAAAGCACTATAAACAGCGTGCACTGCTAATATTTACAATCTTTCAGATGACTAAAGCCTATCACGGCCGCCATGTTGTGACGTCGTGCGCAGACTTTCTTCTATAGGGGGTGCTGGTAGTATTTGTCCACAGGAAATGGTGAACAGCTATTGTGATCTGCACGATCTCCAGTTGGCAGAGGGCAATTGAGTCATGAAAGAAAAGAATTAAGACACTTTTCAGTGCGATTCTGAAAAGTTTCGCTTCCATCTTGACGGAAACATTCACAGTTGATGTCATATATTCTGTGAATATGAAATGATAACAACTGCAGGATCCGAAGTGACGTCTGGTGTTTTAGAACAGACGCTACAGGTATATATAGAAGTAAAGTTGTGAGGACGGATCATGAGTAGTGTCGCGAAAGCTCAGTGGGCTAGCGGCGCAGAGGCAAAGAAGCAATGTTCGACTCACGATTCCGGCACACAATTTTAATCTGCCAGGAAGTTTCATATCAGCGCACACTCCGCTGGAAAGCGATAGTTTCATTCTGGCCAATACACTTTGTGTGACCCTGGAGACGCGTGGACGCGCGTTGGAGCAGAATCACTCATCTGCATCTACATGGTATAATCTTCAAATCACATTTAAGTGCCTGTCAGAACCACCGTTAAACTATTTATCTCCCATTTCATTCTCGAATAGCGCGCGTGAAGAAAGAACACCTGAATCTCTCCGTTCGAGCTTTGATTTCTCGTATTTTATTCTGATGATCATTCCCACCTATGTAAGTGGGAGTCAACAATATATTTTTGCATTCGGAGGAGAATGTTGGCGATTGGAGCTTCGTAAGTAGCCCACGCCGCAGCGATAAGCGCCGTTGCTGTAATGATTCCCATCCCAGATGCTGTATCATTTCCGTAACGCTGTCTCCCCTGTATCGAGACAATACGAAACGAGCTGCTCTTCTTTGGACTCTTTCGATGTTCTCCGTCAAACCCACCTGATAAGAATCCCACACTGGGCAGCAATACTCCAAAAAAGGACAGACAAGTGTAGTGTATGCAGTTTCTTTAGTAGTTCTGTTGCATCTTTTAAGGGTTCTGCCAATAAAGCGAAGTCTCTCGTTCGCCTTTCCCACGACGTTATCTACGTGTTCTTTCTAGTTGAAGTCTGAAGTAATAGTAATTCCTAGATATTTTGTGGAGTTTACTCCCTTTACTTTTGATTGATTTATCTTGTAAAGAAAGTTTAACGGATTTCTTTTCGTACGCATGTGGACGACTTCACACTTCTCATTATTTGGAGTCAATTGCCAATTTTTGCACCATAGTGATATCTTATTCAGATCGTTCTACAGTTGGTTTTTATCTGCAGATGCTTTTACTAGACGGTAAATGACGTCGTCATCTGCAAACAATCTAAGAGAGCTACTTAGATTTTCCCCTAAATCGTTTATCTAAATAAGGAACAGCAGAGGACCAATAACATTACCCTGTGGAACACCCGGTATCACATCTGTTTTAGACGATGCCTTACCATCGATTTTTCCGTGAGTAACGCAGGCAGTTTACTCTTGATGGACTTGCATAGGCTACGGAATGTCTACACGTCACTGCTAATGGTTCTTTCGTGCTCGAGGAATTCGATGAGCGGACCTCGAACGTCGATAAGTTAAGCATCACCTTGTCTGCTGAGGGCACAGCCTTAATATTTTTTTAGGAGCAAGTGACAACGTATGCTTCGCGTCCCTAAATGTCGCACTACGTTATCCCAAAGCGGAATACTCAAATTTCAACCGGTTTGCTTGGTAAGACATTTCGTACCTTGTCACCTTAACGTCCCTCGCATTATCAGTCGATCTACTATCCAGCAGGTGGCATATGCTGCCATCGGGTGAAAATCGACGTCGTCTTCCATGGTGTTTTATTTTTCCGGCATTTTATGTGTCATAAACGGCCGTATCTTTTGACTGCTTTAACTAATTAACCTTTAAATACGCCGCCAACAACCCGTAGGCCTCAGTGTTTGACATAAATTTCAACTTGATACATTTACGCGTTTCTGAGGGAGAAAAGGGTTCTTAGCTATTAATCAGACCGGCAGAAAGGCAGACAGCAAAAACACCCTCTAAGAGTTTCGTTTCTGCCGATTTACGTCCCCTAAAAAGAGACTCAGAGCTGTAATCTTTCTCTCGGCAGCAGCTGTTCGCGTTTCCTGTAGCGCTGTAATATGCCCCGCTCTGCTGCCAGGATCCGCGTGTCGCGAAGCACGTCTCACGCGGTTATAAGCACGCCACACTTTGTCAGTTCTGCAATTGTCCCCCTGCAATACATTTCCCGCGGCATAAAACGCAGATTTCAATAAAGATTTTCCGGCCTAACGGCCGCTTCTCGCCCACTGCGCCGGACTTCCTCGGCGCCACTTTACGACGAGATCGTGCGCGCGGTCTGCCAGCCCACACCGGCCGGCCGCGCCTCGTAATGTTTTTACAGCGGCGCCAACCTCGCGACAATATGAATTATTCCGCCGTAAACCCGGGCGTTTACGCACGCAGAGACAAACTGGGCCGCACTAAAGCTGCGAATAAGGGGCCGAATATGATTCTGCGCAACGGCCAAACTTCGACGCAGTGAGCAACAAAATGTTGCACGTTCTGGAGGCAGTGGATTTGTTGGAAAAAGACCGCTGAGAAACGCGCCATTTCGCCGTTATTAAAATCACCTGCCGTTTATGTAAGTCGCAGAAGTCTATTTGTAAAATGCCGGAAAAAATTATACCTGAAAAGGCGACGGTATACTCTGGAGTAATGGTAATGGTTTCAACGTCGTGCGCAACGGTGCAGTGATATACAGAGTGTCCCACGAAAGACGCCTGCCAGGCGTCCGCGGATCGCGCGGTACGGCTCCCGGCCGCCGCCACCGCATCCGCCGGCCACGGCAGCGCCCAATTCTCGGACTCTATTGTGCCGCGGGCGCATACACTGAGTTACAGTCTAAAAAACATTGCCATCTGAGTTAACTAAGCTTACCTATATTTACTGTAGATGTTCAAAATTATGTCCCTCTATGGACAGAGCGGTCTGATATCTCTTCAACACATTTCTACATCTACATCGATACTCTGCAAATCAAATTCAAGTGCCTGGCAGAGGGTTCATTAACCACTTTCATAACTTTTCTCTACCATTCCATTCTCTAATAGCGCGCGGGAAGAAAGAACACGTAAATCGTTCCGTTTTCAATCTGATTTCTCGTATTTTATTGGGATGGTCATGTCTCCCTAAGTATGTAGGTGCTAGCAAAATATTTTCACATTCAGAACTAAAAGTCGGTGATTGAAACTTCGCAAACAGATCACGCCGCAATGAATAACGTCTTTCTTTTAATGATTTCCACCCCAATTCGTGCAACATTTCCGTGACACTTTCCTTCCCGTAACGTGATAAAACAAAACGAGCTGCCCTTCTCTGAACTTCCTCAATATCTTCCGTCAGTCCCACCTGGTGAGGGTGCCACAAGGGGCAACAGTACTGCAGGAGAGGACGCACAAGTGTGATGTAGGCAGTCTCTTTGGTGGAGTTGGTGCATCTTCGAAGCGTTCTGGCGATGAAACGTAACCTTTGGTTCGCCTTCCCCACAATATTTTCTATGTGTTCTCTCCACTCTAAGTTGTTCGTAATTGTAACTCCTAGGTATTTGGTAGAAGCTACGACCTTAAGGTTTGACTGATTTATCGCGTAATTAAAGTTCAGCGAACACTCGACGAATTTCGGCTGCCCACCTTGTGTGAATGCTCTGAGAAGCTAATAATTTCCATATCATAGCATGTTCTTCCTGTCGGTTCAATTTCGCGTCTATAGCACGTCATCTTCGTGGTGTGGCAATTTTAATGCCCTGGGGTGTACGTATGGAGTGTATGTAGAAAAATAGAGAAAGACGGAAGGGATGTCAATAAAACAATTGCCTTGGAAACAAGTTTCATTTTTGTTGTTTTTGTTTCAACGGGACTTTACTTTTGGAATATCACTCGTATGTAGATGTAGACAGCGAGTTGGCTCCCGGAGTGTATTAAAACACTGGAGAAACTTGTTGGTAGAATTGAGTGTTATTCGATTTGCACATTGAGCAAGCTATAAAGGAAAGCAAGGAGAAATTTGGAGAAGGAATTAAAGTTCAGGGTGGAGAATTAAAAACATTGCGTTTTGCCGACGACATAGTCATACTGTCAGATACAGCAATTGGAAGAGCAATTGAACGGAATGGACAGTGTGCTGAAAGGTGCATATAAGATGAACATTAACAAGAGCAAAACTAGGGTAATGGAGTACATCCAAAAAAAATCAGGTGATGCTGAAGGAATTAGATTAGGTAACAAAACAATAAAGGAGGTAGATGAGTTTTGTTACTCGGGCAGTAAAATAACAAACGCAGTACAGAGGATATAAAATGGAGAATGGCAATGGGTAGAAAAGCGGTCTTGAGAAAGAGAAATTTGTTAACATCGAATATTGATTTAAGCATAAGGAAGTCCTTTATGAAGGCATTTGTATGGAGTGTTGCCTTGTATGGGAGTGAAATATGGACGATAAACAGTGCGGACAGGAAGAGGATTGAGGCTTTTGAAATGTGGCGCTACAGAAGAATGCTGAAGATTAGATGGATGGATCGCGTAACTAATGAGGAGGTACTGAACAGAATTGGGGAGAAAAGGAATTTCTGGCATACCTTGACTAAAAGAAGGGATAGATTGATGGGACACATTCATTGGCTTTATCATATTTTTATCTCGTATTTGTTACTGTGTGTCTGGCGTCTTTTGTATCGTCCCTTGTTTACTCTGTCAATATTTCGTTTACAGTGCGTTCTTTTATTCTGCGCTATTTTAAATTTAGCTCAGGCGAATTTATAGACGATTGTGTTTTTCTGCGCGTCGCCTAGCTATGAAGTGGGGGACTGATGGCCATAGTAGCCTAGTCCCCCTAAAAACCCCTATACCAACATTCTTAGAGATCAAGGAATTGTGAATTTAGCGTTGGAGGGAAGTGTTTGGGGCAAAAACCGCAGAGGAAGATCAAGAGATGGACACAGTAAGCAGATTCAGACAGATGTAGGTTGCCGTTGTTATGTGGAGATGAAGAGGCTTGCTCAGGATAGGGTATGGTGGAGACCTGCATCAAACCAGTCTCCGGACTGAAGACCACAACAACAACAAGCAAAATACTAGTGACGAATCTGGAAGGTTCGTTTGGCGCCAAAAAGACAGAGGCGACAACTAGCAGCCACGCCTGGCCGACCACAGTCCAGTGACGACCTTCGAACAGTTAACTTGTAGCACCTTGTCTCGTTACGGAGCATTACAAAACTTGTACATTTATCATCCTTGAACTAGTATTTATTGTAAAGTGACTATCGTTCAATGTACCGCTTAGATTTATGGATTTCGCTGAGCGTGTGTAAACATTGGAAGAATAAATTTAAAATCCACAGGCATCCCGTGTTTTATTCACAGCCGTTAAGCTCCAGGCATCAAGACCCTGAAACTGCGTGGACAGCAATTGTAATGGCCACGAGTGTACGTATGGAGAGTATGTAGAAAAATAGAGTAGAGGAAGGGATGTCAATAAAACAATTGCGTTGGAAACAAGTTTGACTTCTGATATTTTTGTTTTAACCGGACCTTGCTTTTGGAATATCCCTCGTATGTAGATGTAGACAGCGAGGTGGCTCCCGGATTGTATTAAAACACTGGGGAATGTTGGTAGAATTGAGTTGAAACTTCCAGCAGTTCTAGGCCCACGGCAAACAGAGAATAAATGTTGGGGCGCCTTCATTCGGACGCAGTGTGTGTAGTGAAAGGTCGGAGGTAGCGACTGCAGCCCTCGCCTCTGGTGGGACCAGCATCAGAGACCGCCGCCGCAGGCACTGCTTGGCCGGGGAGCAGGCGAGAGTCGGCCGAGATTTCCAATTTAAATTCAATCCGGCGCGTGACATAATTGACACCAGTTATCGCGCCGTCTGCCGGGCCGACACCAAACACCGCTGACTCACCCCCAACCTACCCCCGCAGCCCGCATCCCAAACTCCGCCCTCCCAGTTAGCGGGGTCCCTCATCTGCATGTCGGGGAGTTCTTTGTCCGGGTAATTTTGTTGCCTCACTTAGAGTGTCGAGGCGATGGCGGCGCTACTATTGTGTTGTGCGTTTCAAACGGCGCTGGCACCGGGCCGCCAGGAGGGAAAGGCGTAGCAAAAGTTATTAGCTTTCAGGTCTGCTTTGCGTTTAGATGAGGGGAAAGTATTTTCTTGACGCCCTCGGTGTCGTGGCGGGAGTTTCGACTTTGATGAAAATTCCATCGGTGCTGAGTTAACTTGTGAATTACGGAGGGAGTTCTGAGAGCAGGCCGCAGAATTATCTGTATAGTGAGGGAAATAGTGTGTGTGCATGTCCGTATTCAGAGAAAGACTACGTTTGGATTTACTAAAGAGTGTGATATAGCAGGGTTGTAACTTAAATAGTGGAAAATACAGGGTGTCTCACGAAAGACGCCTGCCAGGCGCCCGCGGATCGCGCGGTACGGCTCCCGGCCGCCGGCGGATGCGGCAGTGCCCGATTCTCGGACTCAGTTGTGTCGTGGGCGCATACATTGACTTAGAGTCTAAAAAACATTGCCATCTGAGTAACCTAAGCTTAGCTTTATTTACAGCAGATGTTCAAAATGATGTCCCTCTATGGAAACAGCGGCCTGGCATCTCTTGAACACGAACACTCAACGAATTTCGGCGGCCGAAATCTGGGAAATGACTAGTCGAATGTTTTTTCACGAAACAATAAATTCTTGACAGGTATGTGAACATTGCCCTGCATCCATTTTTCCAAGAACTTTCACCCAACGAAAAACTGTGCGGTTATTTCATGCAGGACAATGCAAGACCACACATTTCCAATGCTTCTATGGCAGCAATACGAAGTGTTTTTGATGATACGATAGTTGTTGACTGGCCTCCTCGGTCTCCAGATCTACATTCCTGTGACTTTTATCATTGAGATATGTTAAAAGACAAGTTGTATGCAAGCAATCCCCATATACTCGAATAGTTGGAAGACAAAATTCGACTAGTCATTTCCCAGATTTCTGCAGCTGTAATTCGTCGAGTGTTCTAAAATGTGTTCAAGAGATGTCAGGCCGCTATTTCCATAGAGGGACCATCTACACGAAGAAGGTTTCTTAGTAACTTCATCTCAATTAATCGCAATACATTAGCAGGCTTGATTAGCAATCGGCGACCCATCCGACACTTCACTACACAAATGTCACAGAACGCAATTTCAGAGGCACACTGCACCGTCACTACTGGCGTACCGGCAGGTCAAAGTGCAATGTGGCAAGGCACATGCAGAGGCCTCTAACGGACGACTGCAGAGTTTTGCAGTTGCGGGAGTATCACTAGTGCAATAAGGGATCTTTACATTATCTATCATACGAGTTTGGTGTATTTCTGTTCGTTCGAGCCCAAGTACGTTCCTTGTTAGTAGACATAATGTCTTCCAGTGGGCGGTAAGGAGCTGATGATGTAGTTTTGCATGTGTATAGTTTTGGTTTAGAGGGCCACAATGTCATTTTTGCCGCGGGGCCCTTAGTGATATAGTTACGCCACTGTTCACGAGCAGTCACTAGTTAAATGAAATTGTGTGCCGGCTCGCCGCTGCAGTCAGTAGTAGGGAGCGGGTCCGCTGGTAATGTGAGGGCAGCGCCGGCACGTGTTTTGAAGGGTAGGGAGGGGAGGGGGTGTCGACACGGCAGGTGCATCGATCAGCCACTGGCCAGTGGGCTGGGGTGTTCTGACCGCGCGCCGCTCCACGCTGCAGTTTGTCACGGCGGCTGTCTGCTGTCTGCCACGTGTAAATTCGCCGCACTTACTGCTCGGCGGGGAATCACCGCGGGGGACCAGGCGAGTGACGACAAACCTGTCCGCGTTCACCACCAGGTGGTGAGGGCCGCGTTCAACCAGCTGCACGTAGCGATTATATCACGTTAGAGGTGGGGCCATCTGTTTTGACGCCACCGTACAAATCACCCAACAGTTTTCAGATATACAAAATTTTCATGTAAGCCCGACATGTTTTAGGACGACATTATTATTATTACTTTGTTAATGACGTTAACTAGTGGCAGAGGAAATTTCAAAAATGTTCAAATGTTTGTAAAGTCTATGAGACTTAACTACGGGGTCATCAGTCCCTAAACTTACAAACTGCTTATGAACTACTTACAACTAAGGACGTCACAAATGTCCATGCCCGAGGGGGGATTCGAACCCCCGACCGTAGTGGCCGTGCGGACCGTGACTGGAGCGCCTCAATCCCCTCGGCCACCGCGGCCGGCAGAGGAAATTTATAGAGCCTGGTAATGGTATAATGTCGTCCCGAAACATTATGAATTATCTCCAAGAGAATGATCTATTTCACTTAAAACTTCCGGGCTCATAAGCCGTGGTCGATTTGTGAAACTTTCCCCTAACGTTTCATCATCGGCTGCGAAATACATCTTCAGAGGTAGAGTGGTAGAGTGGCGAACTGCGATGAGAACTTGAGGGAGCGCCGTATATATAGGCGATGCAGAGGAATTAGATGCATTTTTAACGCATGTCAATGGTATCAACCGCAGAATACAATTTACAATGGAAAGAGAGAGCAACGGGCAGCTGAATTTTCTCGATGTGTCTGTAATCAAGCACGTGGACGAGTCGTTGGGCGACAAGGTCTACCGGAAGCGACGCCGTAACAGAGGCATACCATCTTTGTCCCCCACTCCAAACAGATGTCCCAACCTGAGTGTCCGGGACACAGTGCCGCCCGCAAGGGCTAAGCTTCCCCAACGGTTTCTCTCCCCTACCTGTAAGGTTGGCTACAGGGACTACTTTTGAACAGCTGAAGCACACTGCGGTGCCGTGCCCGGTGAACAGCCACGCACCGCCATTCGGTTGCAGAGCTTCAAGGTATGCACCTCGCGGACAGACTAGGGTGGAAATTATCGCCGTATTAGGAAAGGATGACTTCGGGGATCGTCGGCATCTGTTACAATGATGGGCGAGTGGAAGCATCCGGTACACTTACCATTCAGTTTACAGTGAGGTAAGCTTGGCCATTTGGCGCCTGCTCTGATTTTAGTATTGCGACCTCATGGCTAGCAACATTCTGTCCAGGGACTGCAAATGTGTCTGTTAAAATGTGCTTATTTCTTCACTATTTTTAGTAATTCCTTGACCTACAGCAAGGTGGTTTCTTTCCAAAATAGTCTTATTTATGAAATGATGTTAAACAAGCAACAGGGCTATCTCAAATTCGTCATATTTTTATGAATACAGATTTCACCACAATTCTGCCTCTTTGTTCTTCAACTTTCCTACTGCCCTCTTTTCAATTAATGAACCTTAAATAAGGCGGTGAAACACCTGCCAAGAGAAGACGTCCGACGCCTTTACGATCCAAGGGTAGCAGATCAGCAAGTGGGTGTAACTTCCTGTCTGAGAGGAAAGGCGATAGGCAGCAGCCCTTCTTGCTTCATCTCCTTTAGAAAAACCTCTCCAGCTACATACTGTGCTAGTGGAGGGCAGTGGACTCACCTTCCGCCGTCTGCAGGCCGATGAGCTCGCTGTAGTCGCCCTCCCCGGTGCTGTTGAACGCCTTGACGCGCGCGTTGTACATGGAGTTGAAGTGCAGCCCGTCCACCGTGCAGATCGTCTCCTTGCCGCAGTACACCTCCTGCACACACCGACACAATACTCCTTACCATCCACATCCCACTGTTTGTTTTCAAATGCTTTCCATATGAAACTTCCTGGGAGGTTGACTCCTGTGCTGGACCGGGAGTTGAATTCAGGACTTTTGCCTCTGTCGGCTGAGCTACATATACAGGGTGAAGCGAAAGTTGAAGCGAAAGTCACACACCCGGGCTCCGCAGCGCGATTCCTCACATGCCAGAAAAAAAAGTGTTTAATTCTCTCCATAATCAATGCCTTGGGATTACAGGTGATAAATTTGAAGGAGATGGGCTTCTCACATGAATGGACTAAGAAATTTACGGCTATCGGTTTAACGACTGCCCTTTTCAAATGGACTCTCATTAAACTTCGATAAAACCCAGTATATACAGTTTCATACAGTATACGGCATGACAACAAATTTAGACTTTGAACATAAATCTGTAGCTAAGGTAGAATATGCAAAATTTTTAGGTGTTTGCATTGACGAGGGACTGAATTGGAAAAAAAAAAAAAAAAACATATTGAAGATCTCCTGAAACGTTTGAGTTCAGCCACTTACGCTATCAGAGTCATTGCAAAATTTGGTGATATACATTTCAGTAAATTAGCTTATTACGCCTATTTTTATTCATTGTTGTCATATGGGATCATATTCTGGGGCAATTCAACATTGAGTAATAAAGTATTCATTGGACAAAAGCGTGTAATCAGAATAATTGCAGGAGGACATCCAAGATTATCCTACAGACACTTATTTAAAGAGCTAGCGATCTTCACAGTAGCTTCTCAGTATATATATTCACTTATGAAATTTGTTATTATCATTCCCGCCGAATTCAGAAGCAATAGCAGTGTACATAACAACAACATTAGGAGAAAGAATGATCTTCGCTATTCAATGTCAAATCTGGCTCAGAAAGGGGTGAATTATGTGCCACAAAAGTCTTTGGTCACTTACCAAGTAGCATCAAAAGTCTGACAGACAGCCAACTAGTATTTAAAAAGAAATTAAAGGAATTTCCGAATGGAAATGTAGATGAATTTTTCGGTAAAACTTAAAAAAATAAAAAACAACAAAAATGTAATAAAATATCCTTAAAATATTGATTTTCAGGTGTAGATAACGTTTACTAGACTGACACGTTCCACATCATTACGAAATGTCGTATATATGATCTATGGAACAAGTATTAATCTACTTTAATCTAATCTGTGGTAATATAGTTGCACAACGGGCGCCTGAAGATGGTGTGATTGTTAACACCGAAACCGCTCGCATAATTGAATAAATAATAATTATACAGCTATTGGTACTTTCTTTCACCTTCATGAAAATGTCTCTCTCACAAGATTTCGTCCAGCGCATATTTCCGGCAATAAATGGACGACGAAGACTGATATGAGTGTATGTTTCATAATGTCAGTATGTTTCAGAATTATACAATTACATCAACATACTGCTAGAGGTTGTACAAGGCGACTTGAGAAACAAAATCACAGAAACCCATACCAGGAAACTCCACTCAATGACACTTAGGAGAATCCAAGTACAGTCACCGGCGCGTGCCGTAGACATCCCTTCCTGCAACTTTGCTGCCGGCCGCGGTGGCCGAGGGGACTGAGGCGCTTCAGTCACGGTCTGCACGGCCACTACGGTCGGGGGTTCGGATCCCCCCTCGGGCATGGCTATTTGTGCCGTCCTTAGTGTTAGCTAGTTCATAAGTAGTTTGTAAGTTTAGGGACTGATGACCCCGTAGTCAAGTCCCATACGCTATACAAACATTTGAACATTTGATTTGCAACTTTGATGCTCTGTAGCCACGTTGAATGACGTTTCCGAGCATGGTGGTTTCTATGCTCATTTCGTTCCTCATGACGCAATCTACATCCCCTAGTTAATTTGTTGGTGTAATTGTGTAATTCTGAAACACAGTGACATATGGAACACACACTCATCTCAGTCTTCAACGCCCATTTACTGCCGAGAATATGCTCAGTACGAAATTTATTCAGATACTTTTTTTTTTAATTGCTGACATGAGTGTAATAGCGCTGTGAAGCCCGAGTACGTGATTTTCGCTTCATCCTGTACATAATAGGGGCAGTGTTATGCATCAGTAGATTCAAATGTTTGTATAGCTTAAGGGACTTAACTACGGGGTAATCAGCCCCTAAACTTACAAACTACTTATGAACTAGCTACAACTAAGGACGGCACAAATATCCACGCCCGAGGGGGGATTCGAACTCCCGACCGTAGTGGCCGTGCAGATCCTGACTGACTCGCCTCAGTCCCCTCGGCCACCGCGGCCGGCGCATCAGTAGACCAAGCGCCAATATGTCATAAGCGAGTTAATTGCGTCCAAAGTTACAGTTCCCTTAAAAATATATTTATTGTTGAAGTTTCTCAATATTTTGTACAGACGAAGAATTATTAGTTTTCACTTACTAGTGGAAGGTCAATGTCTTGAATACTGAACAAGGCGAACAGATAAAACAAATTTTCGTTAGACTACTGATGCTTAATTCCTGCTTGTGCACTTTCGTTACGAATGAATGAATGAAAAGACTTGAACGTTGTTTGGTCTCGTAATGCATAACTGAACTGTGCATTACACGTATTATAAAAATAAAGCCTTAGGAAGTCATATGCCTCTCAGATTCTGAAACAATTCTGAGGTCACGTTAATGGAAACGAAGAAAAAATAAAGAACAAATTACGTTTTGTATACTAAACATAGGTGCGCCTCGGTTGCACAGTGGTAGAGTGCCAGACTACGAATCCAAAGGTCGCGGGTTCGATCCCCGCCAGGTCCTAGGATTTTTATCTGTAACTTTCCACTTCTTTCACCTCTGGCAGTATTGCTCATGTGAAAAATACCGAGTAGCACCGTGGTTCGGAACCGACGTTAAACTGTAGGTCCCCCTGTAACTGGCTGGGTAAGTCAGTTCGAAGGTCGGAGGAAGGCAACGGCATACCACCTCCAAACAGGACCATGCCTAGTAAAGCACTGTTGTGTTCAAACCAATCTTCGGATTGATGACTGCTTTACCTCATACTAAACATTGTTGGAAAATTTGCTGAAGGTATCAAAGCTGTGGTTCTCGCATCACTCACGCCGCAGACCGCTCGGCCACTGAATAAGAGTGTTGTGGTCTCGTGGCTGCGTGAGGAGCTACAGAGCGGAAGGTGTTTGGTTTAAGCCTTCCCTCGAATAAAAATTTTATTTTTTTTCTCAAAATTATGATCTGTCCGTCCGTTCATTGACGTCTCTATTCGCTATAATCAGTTTAGTGTCTGAGTTTTGTGACCGCACCGCAAAACCATGCGATTAGCAGACGGAAGGAAGTGCATCTCCAATGAGAACCAAAAACATTTGATCGCAAGGTGATAGGACAACCGATTCCTCCACAGGAGAACACGACTGATGTATTCTATACGACACTGGTGATGGTATATGCGTCATATGACAGGAATCTCTTGTCGACCCACCTCACTTGTACACTTAGTGAATGGGTAGAGAGATTTTACCTTGCCCGATTTAGGTATTCTTGTGGATGTGATAATTACTACCAAAAAAGTGATGAAAACATAAGAGTTTGTCACCTAAACTGCAACGAATGAATGCAACAGTTTCAAAGTAGCGCGGTTTTCCCTATGCTCTGTCAAAACGTATGTTTAGATGATTGTTTAGGCGTAGCGTCCTCATGCTACGGAGCATTTATCTCGCATTGGACGGACTGACGATCATAATTTTGCGAGAATAAAAAGAAATTAAAATTTTCAATCGAGGGAAGGCTTGAAGCAAGAATCTTCTGCTCTGCTGCACCTCCCGCTAGTCACAGGACTAAAGCATTCCTGTACACGCAACCTGATCTACGTTGCCTATCTTTCGCTTGGACCCTTCAGTTTTTATATTTTTCTTATTTTGGCCCACTTTAGGTTACGGTAGTAACACTAAATAAAAGTGGGCCTTTGCGATCGTCTTTTGACAGCTCGTAATTTAAATGAAAATAATGGCTTAACTATTCATCTGTCACGAAAATTGAATAAACAAATTTGTAGAGGAGAAAATTCTCTACAACTTTACTCTCTTATGTTGTTTTTTTCATATCTCGTAGCGTTTCAAAGATATTTGCAAAAATAACGGCGATTTTGGGATGTATGTATGTCTGTCTGTCCGTCTGTCTGTCTGTCCCTAACGTTTTCCCTGTTTTTAAGACGAACCGTTCAACTGATCAGCACCAAATTTTAGAGACATTATTGTAGGCTGCCAGAGACCAGAACCTCCCTTTTTCAAATTTTTCGGACGAAAAATACGGTAGTAATACCAAAAACAGCCGTTTGTAATACAATTGTAATTGGAAACGAACCGTTCATCTGACACAAAAATTGAATAACCTAATACGGTAGAGGAGAAAATTCTCTACAACTTACCTCCCTTATGTTTTTTTCATACCTCGTATTGTTTGAGACATATTTGCAAAAATAACGGAGATTTGACACCCTCCATTGAATTAACGAAAACCAGCCGTTCGGAGATGTCACGTGACATCTCTGTGGCATACGCCATCTTGCGTTGCGTATTTGATGATTTCTTATTGTAACTTACATGTTGTCATTTCAAAGCAATGGCGCACTCAAGAATTAACAAAAAACACGTCGTTCTTCGTACGATAAATGATAATCTAGTGTCTACAAATGTCATATTAGCATCAGTTAACAACTGCCATCAATAGTATGAGATTAAAGGACTCATGATTTGATTCATAACCGTAGCGTAGTGGGCAAGGCTTTGGACTATGATGCTAAAGGGCAGTGGTTCGAAACCCGCCTTTTTTCTAAAAGGGTTTCAGACACTCTTGTTTATTTATTTTTTATTAATTAGATTATTATTTTGGTCCAAAATGTTTCCAAAAACTCATAAAACTACAAATCTAAAGTGGGACGTAAAACACGTCAGCGCGATTTTTTTTTTTTTTTCATAGTTCCACATTACTTCTCGATTGATGTGTGTTCAGTTTTTCACGGCCTATCCACTGCGCCAACGTATAACTAAATCTGAGACGGGTGCGATGTATGGCGTTTAAGCAACACCATCTGAAGAGCAGGCCTGTGCACTGCCGTGCCACGCCACGTCACGCAGAGAAGTCACGATCGCCTATCTCACTGGGTGACCGATGGGACACAGCCCACCGTCTCACAGCAGCCAGCCAGTGAACTACGCGAGCGCGACCTACTTTGTAAAGCACTAGATATACCGAGCTGAACAATCCGCCATTTTGAATCCCAATCCGACGGAAGTGTTGTATGCTTTGTTGTGTCGTAGCGAAGTGAATATTTAGTGATTTCATTGTTTCACAGTGTGAAATGGTTGGTTGTGCTGCTCCGAACTGCTCAAATAACATCAGACGTGGTCCGTATAAGTTTTATTGCATTCCTTCAAACACAGATCGGCGTAAAATGTGGCTTGTATATTCCAGGCGCCAAATATGGACGACAAAATAAATCAACTATCTGCGTAACGTTAAAAACAAAACCTTTGTTATATTTGTATTAGAAATAGTTACGCTCACAGAGAGGTAGTAATGGAAATACAGGCCTATACATGTAAGCAATGGTTTATTTTAATTTTGCATCAGTGTTAACGTAAGACGACATACAGTATGTTTAAAATAAACTAGTTTTCTTGATTTTATGTAGACTAAGAAGTTATCCTAAGGCCGTTAATTGTATTTTAAGTGATGCATGAGTGCAGTTGGCTTCACCCAGCTAGTGGTTTTACATTATTTGGCATTAGTTCAGTGTTTAAATGTGACTCTCAACACCGGAATATGTAGGCCTAACCCAGACTGAACAGGATATCTGAAATATATAAAAAAAAAAAAAAAAAAAAAAAAAAAAAAAAAAAAAAAACAATAATAATACATTGAACTTCGTAAAGAATGCGAACAGGATAGTAATCCTACATGAAAGGCATTAAATTCAAAACTTAGCATGCAACATTCACTTTATTTTCGATGAGCATGCTACCGGAGAGACTTTATTTAGTCGTTATCTAACGAAATCAGACGTTCATTGTTATTAAACACATTTTGACGTAAAATCTACTCTGAAATATGGCGTGTGTAAAATACGAGGGACATTAGAGGGGGGAATACGGCAAGTACAGTACAGTATCGCAATTTAACAATACGTAACTGTTTTCGAAAGCAACTCTTAGCTAGCGTAAACGTATGTGGACGTACCATTTATAAACCAGAAAAAAATGATAATTGTATTGCAAATGTACATGGTAAATATTTAGAACGGAAAAATGTGCCTTAATTTGCAATATAAGTGAATGTATCATATCTCTAAATATCCGTGTAACCACTAACTTTAAGTTGCTTGCCTCTTACAGTCAGATGTAAACAAACAAATTTACTATGCTGTAATATTCCTGCGTTAGCAAAGTATATTCAATCGCCTTAAAAGCATATTAAACAGTGTATGTGTTCCGTAGTCTTCAAATGCGCGCTTTCAACGTGGGATTCAAAATGGCGGATTGTTCTGCTTGTATTATACAGTGCTCTACTACCTTGCGTGACGTGGCACGGGAGCGCACAGGCCTTCTTTCAAATGGCGTTAGTTGAACGACCAGAAGTCCTTCGGATTTTCTACCAAATTACGTGACAGAGTTACGTCATGAAAAAAATGATATTAACTTCTCGCACTGAAGTTCGCGCTAATTTTCGAGTTTCTGTAAAAAGATTAACAGTCTTAAGACAATCACGGGCAGTGGCAGATGGAAAAAGCGGCAGCGGTACCAGCGAGAGCAGTCGAGATCTGTGCTGCGACTTTACCGCCACCTGCAGAGTGCCTTCTCGACGGTTTAAAAGCGAAAGAGAAGAGAGAGAGAGAGAGAGAGAGAGAGAGAGAGAGAACGGCAAGTAGCCGTATCTGCGGTGTGTCTCCGGGCAGACGTTTCCGCAGCAGCGGAGCGGCGCATGCGCATGCGCCGTGGTCAGCGAAACAAAAGCGCAACGACTGCTGGCGCCCTCTAGACGCGTTCCAGCCCCCCCCCCCCCCCCCGCCCGCCGTAGCTTTCCGCTGTGCTTCGCCGCCCCGTCGCGTCGGAGCAACTTAATCTGGCCGGGCTCGGCATTAGCGAGTTAGCCGCTCCGTCCCACAAAAGAACGGCGACGAATTAACCTTTTACTCCCCTCATTTACGTGTAGACAACGGCGTTATCTGGGGCGCCGGGCGGTTATTGTTCGGCCGTGCGGGAGGAATAACAAACAATGAGCGGCAGTTACTTAATGCGATGCCGGCGGCCAGTACGTCCTGAGCGGCGCTACGGAACAATTCTCTCCTCCCCACTCGTAATAGCTCCGCAGGTGTCGGTTCCTCATGACCTGAGGCCGCGTCTCATTACAATACAGCCGCGGTGGAGTAGCCGAGAGGTCTGAAGCGCCTCGATGCGGAGCGCGCGGTTTCTCGCCGTCGCAGGTTCGAGTCCTCCCTGGGGCATGGGTGTGAGTGTTGTCCTTAGGTTAGTTTACCTTACCCCAAATTTCGAAAAAAAAAATCCTTTTTTTTCCGCTATATAAATATTTGGACTTTCCTGGCCATGTTGGTGTATAATTTTTGAAAATATTCCGTTTGAATGTATTTTTAATGTTTTCTTTTTAACTTTTACTTGACACATCACGATGTCAACATTGATCTTTTCGTTCTCTCACATTTGTATTCAAATCAAATGTTCAAATGTTTGTTAAGCTTAAGGGACTTAACTATGGGGCCATCAGTTCCTAAACTTACAAACTACTTATGAACTACCTACAACTAAGGACGGCACAAATATCCATGCCCGAGGGGGGATTCGAACCCCCGACCGTAGTGGCCGTGAAGACCGTGACTGAAGCGCCTTAGTCCCCTCGGCCACCGCGGCCGGCACATTTGTATTCAAATCTCAGAAACTACATACTTTAGTAGGCTGTGGGTTTTCTTCTTTATCTTTGGGATTGTTTACCATGTGTTGGCTGCACTGATTATTTAATTTTCTTTGCTCATATGCTTGTATATCTTTGAAAACAAAGAAATGTTTACATGTTTTGTAGTTTGCTATGCTTATAGTGAAACTGTTGTGTGTTGTTTCTCTTATTAAGATTAGGTGTGTGTGATGCAGTAATTTCATTCAATGATGGGAATTATGGGAGATTAAAACTGCTGGATCAGCTGCGAATAAATATGGGGTAGAATACGGCAACTACACTGGAAGCCATGGACCGATTAAGAGTGCGGAAAGCAGAAATTTCTGCTCAGCAAATGACCAAGGAAGCAAGAAAGAAGAGAAGAATAAAGAATTTAGGTGAGGAAGAAGGATCAGATTATGGAGCAGGCTGCTTTTAGCCAGTTTTTTTTTTTCCCTCATGAACCAATAAGCATAGAAACATAAAATTTATGGGGATTGTTTATATAGAGGAGGTGATTATATGGGTCTACAGTCAGTGTTCTGAAAGTTATATGATTGATGCTGTGTTGTATAAAATACAATAATTTGTTCAAATAAACAGGCATATTTATAAAAAATTGTATCTCAATTTCAAATATGTGTACTTTTCCCATTCTAGATCAGTCAACTAAATACATTCATATAATCAAATGGTAAAAATTTGGTGGTGATATCTTCAATACTTTTAGAAATAATGGGTTAAAAGTTGAAAAAATTGAATATTGACGACATAGGGGGTCTGACCTCACCTTAAGTAGTTTGTAAGCTACGGACTGATGATCGCGCAGTTTGGTCCGATAGATTTACAAACGTTTAAACGTTTGATTACAATACACCGAGAGCGAGTCATACAACGTCCGCGATGCACTTATCCTTCTTTCACAATTCTAACTTACGCCCGTTTTTCGTGTTTGTATAAAATACTAGCATAACGAACGGTCGACTTTCTTGAAATGAGATTTCAGCGTTTCTTTAATTAATTAGTTTTAGAGTCCCACGTCATGAGCTGCTAATCTTGATGTCAATTTAATACATCTACATACTTGTAAAATTAGACATATTGTCTGTAAGGAGTGCAACTGATAGAATTTTTAAGATGGAGACATTTAAACAAAGTACTCATATGCCACAATCGCTATCTTAATATATATATATATATATATATATATATATATATATATATATATATATATATATATATATATATATATATACTGTGGTGTTTGTGCCTATATTTCACTCTGCAGCCAAAATGAACAGACGTCAAAACTCACCAAGATATCTGACTGAAGCTGTCAAGGCGTTTAACAAAATCCACGGAATTACGGATGTGATGAGGGCATTTACCCAGATTAGGACTTAATATTCCCGTCAAGTATTTGGCCAACAAATACGTAGGTGCTTTGATATTACTGACCATGGGGCGTAACGGCACCCCATGTTTGTGAACCTTAGGCAGTCCATAAAGTTATATATTTTTGACGACGTTGCAGCGTTCATTTTTAATGAAATAATTAGCAATTTGCGATCACTTAAGGCTTTCAGTGTACTAGGTTTAGTTGTAATACCAATGTGTGGAGAATGAAAAATTGTGCTCGGCCGGGATTCGAACCCGAAACTTCCGGCTTACTAGGAAGACACGTTGACCACTCCGCCACCGAGGACACAGTGAGCAACCCGACTGCAGAGGACGCTTCCCTGCACGTTTCCCGCCTAGTAAGCAGGAGATCCCGGGTTCGAATCCCGGCCGGTCACAAATTTTCATTCTCCGAACTTCGGTATTTCATCTAAACGAAGTACAGTGAAGCCATAACTGATCGCAAATTGCGATTTATTTCATTAATTTCAACGCTGTAGTGTCGTCAAAAAATATATATATAATGGTATACAAGCCGAGGCTGGGGTCCTGACGACAATTAATTGTGTCTCGATACCTCATGGCCTGTTCTCCCTGATGCGGGAATACAGTATTGTGGCTGCGAGCATTACAGAATTAAGAGACTGGTGTGATAGAAAAGAGACAGTGTGGAGACGAGCAGGGAAGAGTCCTCTGCAGTGGGGCTGGTCACTGTGTCCTCGGTGGCGGAGTGGTCAACGCGTCTGCCTAGTAAGCAGGAGATCCCGGGTTCGAATCAAGGCCGGGCACAAATTATCATTCGCCGCACTTCGGTATTTGATCTAAAACCAGTACAGTGAAGCCATAACTTATCGCAAATTGCGATGTATTTCATTCATTGAACGCTGTAATGTCGTCAAATATATATATATATATATATATATATATATATATATATATATATATATATATATATATATATATATATATATACCGCATTAAAATTTGCCTCTGTAACTTATAAGATAATAGGTGACGGGAAATATTAATGCGGTAGGTCAACACAAGAAATGTTACACTTTCTGCGGAGCTATGAACATCGTTTATTGTATCACTTTCCAAAGAGTTACAGCACAAATATATAATTTTTAAATGGAGCAATAGTTTTTTTCTTTCGTGCATTCAATTCGTTGAAACCAGCTGCGTCCAAATCAATTTAAACTACATTACTACCACTGTTAGTTTAGGGGGCGGAGGCTACGACAGCATAGCTGACTGGCTGGTGGTCATGAGACAGTGGGCAGTGCCCCAGGGGATAGCCACTCGGCCAGTCAACTACGCTATCGCAGTCTCCGCACCCGGAATTTTGAAGTGCTGTAGCTCCCAAACTAACAGTGATAGGAATGTAGTTTAAATTGATTTGGACGCAGCTGGTTTAAACGAATCCAATACACGATAGAAAAAACTATTGTTCCATTTAAAAATTTTTATCTTTATGGTGTTAGTCTTTAGAAAATGATACAATAAACTATGTTCATAGCTCCGCAGAAAGTGTAATATTTCTTGTGTTGACCTACCGCATTATAATTTCCCGTCACCAATTATTTTATAAGTTACAGAGGCAAACACGCTTACTGAAACACCCTGTATTTATTAGCCTACTTTGCCTATGGGTTAAACAAATTGGAAATGTCCAGGATCAAATGTATAGCCTTACAAGGAGACTACGTTGATAAATAAATTGAGTTTTCGCCTTTAAAACAATTTTATTGTATTTTTTCTCAGACATCAAACCACCCTCGTACTAATTCCAGTTCACTAGAATGGAGTATGCCTCCAACATGCACTATAGTCGGGCCGCCGAAAGAACGACCCTGACAGTTCGCGCACGTGGGTCGCAGAGGGTGGGGGGGACACTCGAGCACCAACCTGAGCTCTGGAATTCGTAAACGTTGCCGGGGTAACGGTGCCGCGTTGCCACCCTGCCACTCAAGGTCGCGCGGGGTCAGTCTCTGCAAGACATCTGTCGCGTGTTCATCGTTTGTCTCGTTGTGTTACCGGTTTTGTTCGTGCCGTGTTACGAGCCGTTAGTTTCAGACGTGTGTGAGATGGCTTCTTCCTCTAACCGTAAGAGAGTCGTCAGGGGCGCTACTTTAAAGAGCCAGTCCCGTGAGCTCGTGTAAAATCTACAGTGCTAATTTGATAAGGAAGGGGACAATGGTGGGACTCTTTTGCCGTTGTCTTAAGTCATTGAGCGAGTAGCCGCAGCTCTGAAAATTGGAGCAAACACCGTGAAGGGAGTATCAAAGGAGAAGTGTGCCGCAGATCCACAGGAGCCACCTGCTGCTCTGTCGGAGCCAAAATATGGTTTATTGAAAAATTACGTTATTTTATTTCTACTTCTGTGGTCAATGGACGCTGTCGAAACTGATCTGATGATATTACTCGGTCACTATACTATGGCAGTCAACAGCGATCGTAAACTAATGAGGCAAAAAAAACACTCTTCTTTTTATGAAAGACGACATATTGTACTGGAAGAGGCGGTTTTACTACTTGTAAAGTGGTAGTCCTTATTTGTTTACCCTCTCGGCAGACTGCCACAATACAGTGTCCGAGTAATAACAGCGAGTCTGTGGAAAATGGTTATAGAAGATGAAATAAGGTAAGGTAAAGCAGTCAACAATCAGAAGATTGGTTTGAACACCACAGTGCTTTACTGGGCATGGTCCTGTTTGGAGGTGGTATGCCGTTGCCTTCCTCCGACCTTCGAACCGACTTACCCAGCCAGTTATAGGGGGACCTACAGTTTAACGTGGGTTCCGAACCACGGTGCTACTCGGTATTTTTCACATGAGCAATACTGCCAGAGGTGAAAGAAGTGGAAAGTGACAGATAAAAATCCTAGGACCCGGCGGGGATCGAACCCGCGACCTTTGGATTTGTAGTCTGGCACTCTACCACTGTGCAACCGAGGCGCACAGAAGATGAAATATATAAACAAAATTCTTCAACTAGCAACCTTTGGCTGAAGACTAAATGATACATTATATTTAATGGAATTCTGGAACATATGAAGCTTTAACTCAACATATATTTCTAAACCTTTTCAACTGCAAAAAGAGTGTTTTCCATTACTTCGTGGTTGTTATCGTTCGTTCACGCTTTAGTAGTACATAGCAACGGTTCCAAAATATTCGGATGTGATATTCGTATACCGGCGACAGACACGGCGTAACAACACACAGCCCCGTAGCAGCATTGGCAACATAGCCGCTAGCTGTCAGAGTCGTTCTTTCGGCGGCTCGACTGTAGATGCGGCCATAAAGTGTCCAGTCATGGAGTACCGTTATTAGAGCTACCATGCCCTGGGGTGTGACTGACAGGTGGTGACCCCGTCGTAGCACCGGAATGAGGCAGGCGAGAGCGCGGTGTTGGTGGGCGGCACGGCGTGGCATGCGGGCCTGCTCGACACCAGACACCAGGCACCGCCTGTCGCCGGCGAAGAAGCCATGCGGGCGACGCCGCCCTTCTTCCGGGGGCTGCGTCCTCCCAGGCCACATGCCGTGACCCGGCAGATTCCTGGCGCCGCCTGACTCAAGAGTCAGTCTGCCAGCGACGGCTGACTGTCTCCACTAGCGAGAAAGGAGGAAGGAAGCTTAGGGTTTAACGTCCCATCGACAGCTTGATCATTAGAGACGGAGCTAACGCTCGGAGTTTTGGGTAAGGATGGAGAAGGAAAATCGGCCGTGCCCTTTTGAAAGGAACCATCCCGGCATTTGCCTGGTGTGATTTAGGAAAATCTTGAAAAACCTAAATCTGTATGGCCGGAGGTGGATTTGAACCACCATCCTCCCGAATACGAGTCCAGTGCGTTACCACTGCGCCACCTCGCTCGGTGACTAGCGAGAAAGTAGGGCAATGAATACAATGGATAACAACAATCAGCTGTATATTCATATTGTTATTTACTGGTAACCAGTTTCGACGGACCGCATCACATCATCAAGCCCTTAAAATAGCATAAACTGTCTACATCTACATGGGATACTCTGCAAATCACATTCAAGTGCCTGGCAGAGGGTTCATCGAACCACCGTTATACTACTTATCTCCCATTCCACTCTCGAATAGCGCGCGGGAAGATAGAACACCTGAATCTCTCCGTTCGAGCTCTGATTTCTCGTATTTTACCTTGATGGTTATTTCTACCTATGTAAGTGGGAGTCAACAATATATTTTCGCATTCGGAGGAGAATGTTGGCGATTGGAGTTTCGTAAGCCGCAGCGATAAGCGCCGTTGTTGTAATGATTCCCATCCCAGATCTTGTATCATTTCCGTAACGCTGTCTCCCCTGTATCGTGACAATACCAAACGAGCTGCCCTTCTCTGGACTCTTTCGATGTCCTCCGTCAAACCCACCTGATAAGGATCCCACACTGGGCAGCAATGCTCCAAAAAAGGACGGACAAGCGCAGTGTATGCAGTTTCCTTTGTAGTTCTGTTGCATCTTTTAAGGGTTCTGCCAATAAAACGCAGTCTCTGGTTCGCCTTTCCCATGACATTATCTACGTGTTCTTTCAAATTTAAATCTGAAGTAATAGTAATTCCTTGTTATTTTGTGGAGTTTACTGCCTTCACTTGTGATTGATTTATCTTGTAAAGAAAGTTTAACGGATTTATTTTCGTACTCATGTGGACAACTTCACATTTTTCATTATTCAGAGTCAACTGCCAATTTTTACACCATAGTGATATCATATTCACATCGTTCTGCAGTTGCTGTTGATCTTCAATTGATTTTACTAGACGATTAATGACGGCGTCATCTGCAAACAACCTAAGACAGCTACTTAGATTTTCCCCTAAATCGTTTACGTAAATAAGGAACAGCAGAGGACCAATAACACTACCCTGTCGAATGCCCGATATCACCTCTGTTTTACTCGATACCTTACCATCGATTACTACGAACTGTGTCCTCTTTGACAGGAAATGCCCTATCCAGTCACAAATTTGGGGCGATATACCAAAACCATGCAATTTGATTAAAAGCCGTTTATCAAGTACGGTGTCAAAAGCCTCTGGAAATCAAGAAATACGGAATCAATTTGCGAACCCTTGTCGATAGCGCCATCACTTCGTGTGAGTAAAGAGCTAGTTGTGTTTCCCATGAACGATATTTTCTAAATCCGTGTTGACCTTGGGTCAATAGATCATTATGTTCGAGGTAATTCATAATATTTGAATACAGGATATGTTACAAAAACTTGCTGCAAATTGACAATGAAATAGGCCTGTAGTTTAGTGGGTTACTCCTACTGCCTTTCTTGAATATAGGTGTGACTGTATTTTGCTGCATTGAAAAATAGCAAAATGACTCGTGTCGCACAATCGTAGAACATACAGTACGGAGGATCAACAGTCTCCTTACTGTTATGTTTACGATTGTGCGACACGAGTCATTTTGCTATTTTTCAATGCAGCAAAATACAGTTTATCCTATTTTAAGGACCTGATGATGATGGCGCGGTCCGTAGAAACTGGTTGCCAGTAAATTACACAATGAATATACAACTGATGGTGTTGTTATCAATTGTATTCACTGATTATATAACAACTGAAACTCCAGTGTCCATGCATAAGATGGGAAAATTCAACCTAGAAAGTAGGGCTGTAATCATGTATTTTCAGTCCTGACGTAGTCATTGGTGAAGCAAGAACTGCAATTTTTTTTTTAATCTTAAAAGATCTCGAATGATCGAATCATTGCTTTGATAGGGAACTTCGAACGATAATGGTCATCTTCGGATCAGGAAATACTGGGGAGATTCGGAAAGTAAGCTCCAATCTTGATTTACCAAGATTGCGTGTGATCGCATCATTGATTTCATGAGGATTTCGAACAATGACGACCATCTTTCGAACAAAAATAATAGAGGCATTCGGATAGTAGGCTCCAGTCTTGATGAGATGAGGAATTTCAAATTATAACGGTCAACTTCGGAAGAAAAATACCAGCGAGATATGGAAAGTAGGTTCCAATTTGGCGGGATTGCGTGTGATCGTCTCATTGATTCTTCGTATAAAAGTTACTAGGGAGATTCGGAAAGTAAGCTACAGTTCTCATTTGCCAAAATCGCCTAGAATGACATCATTCGTTTGATGATGATTTTCGAACTATAACGCTTATCTTCGGATCAAAAATACTGGGGAGATTCGAAAAGTATGCTCCATTTTTGATTCACCTAGATCGCACACGATTGTGTTATTGATTTCATGAGGAGTTTCGAACGATAACAGCCATCGTCGGATCAAAAATACTATCGTCAATTGGACTATCCATGACTGCAAACATATAGCCTAGTCTGAAGAATCTCTATTCCAATCTTATCGAGCGGATTGACATGTACGCGTATGAAGACAACGTCATGAATCCATGAACCCTGCATATCAGCATGGGACTTTTCGAGCTGTTGGAGTTATGTACAGTTAGTGAGATATTGGGCCGCTGATACGACGTAGGAGAATGAGGGGGTGGTTACGAGGAGATCGAATGAGAAAGGACTGAAGACGAAATGGGCAGAGATATGAGGATAGAGGATATGAGTAGAATAAATAAATACCGGTGTTACGGCAATACTCAGTATAAACCTAAAGAGAATACAACTTTTATCAAAAAAATATTTTCCATCTTTAGCCATTCTCAGTTTTTTCAACGTTGACAAGATAGCACGGCAGCTCAGGCAATCACGGTGCCTTTAAGCTGCCCTCTTGTCAAAATAAACACTTCAATATGTGAGCCTTGCTAAACAACTGCAAGACATGAATTCGGCGAAAACTATTTCGTGCAAATTGTCACACACTAACCTCAAACGAAAATTCATTATCATGTTCCTATGTCAATAAAATGACAATGCAACTGAATGGTGAAAAATCTGGAGATATTAAGTGGAATTTTGGGTGTTACTGTGCAGCCGACATTGGCCAAGAGGACAGATCGCCAAAAAGGCACAAGTTCCTGTCCCTACGCCAACTAGCCACGATACATAATAGCGGCCAGCGAAAACGGCACGAGACAGATGTGAGCGCTGTCATTGCTCGCAGTGTCACGCAGACCGTCGCTTGACGCCACTTGCCTCGCCTTCTCCTGAGGGGCTAGACTACCTACAACACTCGCATGTTGTGCCCTGTTGCCGATCTATTTCCTTGGCCAATGTCGGCGCAAAGTAACACCCAGAAGTCCACTTCATGTTTCCAGATTTTTACCATTTAATTGCATTGTAATTTATTGAGTTAGAAACATTTGGAAAACGAATTTATGTTTGAATCTCAGTGAGTGACAATTTGTACGAAATATTTTTCCTCGTTTATGACTCACCCAGAAGTTATGCAGTAGTCTAACAACATTTCATATGAATAAAACTTTCTCGGACTTTTTGCCGCGTCAAGCCACATGGCTTAGAAGAACTCGAGCATTTCGTGGAGCACATGAATGGTACCCACTGTAGCATCCAGTTTACTGTCGAGTGGGAGAAAGAAGGAAGGCTGCCTTTCCTAGACGTTTTAGTACAACGGAAAAGCGATGGGCGTCTCGGCCACTCTGTATACCGCAAACCAACGCACACGGATTTGAATCTCAGCACAGTTCAGAAGAGAGCCGTTCTACACACGTTAATACACAGAGCAAAAACTGTTTCTGACGAGGACCACTTGGAATCCGAAATTCATCATCTCAAGTACGTGTTCCATAAGAACGGCTATGGTGCACGTGATATAAAGACAGCGTTTGCAAAGAAACGGAAACGGGATTATACTGAAGATCCAAGTGATGGACAACCGATGGCGTTCTTGCCTTTCTGTGGAGCCACATCGAGCAAAATAGGCAGAGTTCTAGGGAGACAAGGTATAAGATCGATTTTCGGACCACCTAGGAAAATTAAGGAGATGCTGCGCCCTGTTAAGGATAGCCTCAACCTTAGGATCCCTGGAATATACAACATACCGTGTGAGTGCGGAAGTAATTATATTGGTCAGTCCATTCGTACCGTTTCCGAACGTTGTACAGAACACCAGAGGCATATTAAAAACCGAGAACTGGGGAAATCAGCGGTCGCTGAGCACAGCCTCACGAACAAACATAAAATTTTGTTCAGCGAAAGAAAAATTTTCGTCCGAGGCCTCCACCTACTGGGACTCTGTAATCAAAGAGGCTGTATAAATAAGATTGTGTGAGAACAACTTCAACCGTGATAGCGGGTATAACCTTAGCGGTGCTTGGAAACGAGCGCTCGATACAGAAATGCAGCAGAAACATGTCGATACTACGGGAGTGGTGCCGCCACCAGCGTAGACTGAATCTGTGACAGCGTGACGTAGCGGCCGACCAATCAGAAGCCGACCAATCATAAGCCGTCCGTGGGCTATTTAAGGCCACCACAGCGCCAGCACTGTCAGTCAGCGGCTCCTGACGAAGATGGAGGATATCTTCGAAAGCTTGAGATTTTATCGAAACTCGGCAAGAAGTCCGAGAAAGTTTTATACACAAATGTCGCCGTGAAAGACTTCGTACTCAACAACTTCATATGTTAACAGTTATTTCTGGCCAACCTCCTTCTTATCGGCAATATTTATGCACCATGACTGTGTTTTACATTAAGTTAGCGAAGCAGATTTCTTGATGCGCTGCCTGGAATCTAGTGCCGCACGTGTCGCGTTAGCTGGCGTTGCTTACCTGCATCTCCTTCGGGTCGACCCTGGAGTTCATTTGTAGCTGTAAGAAAGCACCCGCTCCACCTACAGAACGGCTTCTCTCACCTGGATAACACCTCTTGAAGACGAGGTCACTGTATACAGCCTCGCTGTATACAGTGGCACTCTCCCTCCAGTCGGAAAGCAGATGAAAACTTTAACGGCATTGACGCCGGCGTCCCGTCATTCGAGCCCTGTGATTTCAGTGATGACGGCTTTGATTACGCACGCCTCCAGATCAATTCTTCTGCCTTGAAGGTCATCCCTCCAGCTTATGAATAGCCCAGAGGAACCGGTACAGAACGTAACTACGCATGCCCGCATTGTCACGCCGGCTTTCACCCACTTAAAGTGGCTGAATATTATTTGCCGCCAGAGGCTGAATACGTGTCGGTCGAATTAGGTTCCCCCTGGAATAACCGACGGGCACAAAGTGGTACGTGTGTCCTTGACTGCAGTTCCTGGGTCACAAACACAACATACCGAGAGCCCAGAGTCGCCATGAGTCAAATTATTTTCTGACAAGCAAAACTCCCATTCCCATACAACTCAGATTTAATGGCAAGTTGGCATAGTTGGTACTCCATTAGAAATTATACACAGATAAACCATGGAAACAGGAATAAGTTGATCAAGTGCAAACGTAGGCTTCCGCGGCTGTTGTCACTATCAATAAAATTCTTCTGGGTATGAAAGCGCGTCGTCATTTTATAAATTCCACCGACGTTTCGGCCACTGTTGCGGGTGGCCTTCATCAGGGTCTGTGTCAGACACAGACCGCCGGCCGCGGTGGCCGTGGGGACTGAGGCGCTTCAGTCACGGTCTGCACGGCCACTACGGTCGGAGGTTCGAATCCCCCCTCGGGAATGGATATTTGTGCCGTCCTTAGTTGTAGGTAGTTCATAAGTAGTTTGTAAGTTTAGGGACTGATGACCCCGTAGTTAAGTCCCTTAAGCTTAACAAACAATTGAACATTTGAACATTTGAGACACAGACCCTGATGAAGGCCGCCTGCAACAGTGGCCGAAACGTCGGTGGAATTTATAACATGACGACGCGGTTTCATACCCAGAAGAATTTTATTGAATGTTGATCAAGTGTTTATAATCTATGGAAACAATGTGCAATGGTTATCGATGCATATACTCCGTTCACTGAAACGAAACACGTAGTGTAAATACACGGAGGCCTGAGACCAGGGGTGAACAAAAAGGATCGCTCGTTCAGTGTCGCCTCATCTGTATCAGGTTCAACATCGCTGCGAGTTTTTTTACATAGCAGTGATATTAGAAGCCGAACATACTTAAATTTTTTAAATAATCTATAAAATGTGGGTTTCTGAAAATTGCCCAAATCTCCATATTCCTTCAAAACAACGAGCACTTCGTCAATTGCTGGCCATTCGTTACGAAAGAAACGTTCATGTACTTTTCTTCGCATCACATTTCTTCCAGTGGCACCATCACTTTCTAGAAATTTCTGTCGTGATTATTTATTTATTGACAGATGTCAACGAGTGTGCAGCTTTGTACGAATTTGCCATCCGATACACTGAGGAACCACCAATGCCGGAAGATGGAGCTGTTTTTCACAACAGAAAAAGTCAGTGTCTGTTGTGGACATCATAACTCTCTTTTATACGTACTAATAACTACAGTTTCTCTGAAAAATAATTAATTATTTCTATGTAGGCGCCTCTATCCGGAATCTGGTGCAGAGCTACCACATTAAAATTATTAAAAGTGGAAGAACCAGCTTTGGCCGCATTGAAATCTTTATTTTTTATATACAATACAGATCGATTTCGGACAGTGTCTGACCATCCTCAGTGCTGCAAAAAAGTCAAAAGAACACAAAATCAGCTTCTAGAAGTTCTACAAAAATTGAAAAACGCAATTGACAATATTCGGACGTATAGGCCATCACAATATAAAGAGAAGAAATACAACACAGTGTCATACCATGTTTGACATTCTACGTATGTACTGCCTACTTGATGTTAATATGCAAAGTGAAAGTTTTTGTGGGCCCACAGGGCTTGGAATCATGATATGACACTGTGTTGTATTTCTTCTCTTCATATTGTGATAGCCTATTCGTCAATTACGTTTTTCAATTTTTGTAGAACTTCTAGAAGCTGATTTTGTGTTCTTTTGACTTTTTTGCAGCACTGAGGATGTCCGAAATCGATCTGTATTGTATATAAAAAATAAAAATTTCAATACGGCCAAAACTGGTTCTTCCATTGTTATTAATGATTTCTTCTATGACTGCTTCTTAGGTGGACTTACTAATGAGAGAGAAAAAGACACAGAGACTATGAATGCTGAATGTGATTGCAAACACTAATATTTCCGTCGCTGTTCAGCGACTGGTTCTTTAAGACGAATTGTAGAGTCAGCATCTAATATCACCGCCACACAACACACACAACGGCTTTACAATTGAAGCGTATGAGGCGACACCGAGCAAGGGGCGCCGTTTTGTCCACCCCTGGTCACGCGCCTCGGTGTGTTTACAGTCCGTCTCTCGTTTCGGTGAACGGAGTATAGACTTACAAACTAGTTAAGTAGAGTCTGAATGCCCTATCCCACCATTGTTAAATTTGGTAACTTAATGTTTCTGGAACTGTTACACATTAAAATTTTGGCAGCTATTTTCAGCATATATTATTAACTCAATGAACTAGAACCAATGCTTTCTTTTTGTTGGTATAATATTTATGAATATTTTTTTACCGTTAAGCTATTTTATTGGAAAAAATTTAACATATGCAGTTCCATTTCATAAGTTGTAACCCACTTCACTGGCAATAGTATTGCATCTAAAATGTTTCAAATGTTTGTATAACGTATGGGACTTAACAACAGGGTCATCAGTCCCTAAACTTACAAACTACTTATGAACTAATTAATTCTATTGACGGCACAAATATCCATGCCCGAAGGGGGATTCGAACCCCCGACCGTAGTGGCCCTGCAGAGCGTGACTGGAGCGCCTCAGTCCCCTCGGCCACCGCGGCCGGCAGTATTGCATCCAACTGTGAAAACAGTGTATTACATATCATCTACGAGGATGGATAACATGCTAATATAAAAAAAGTATGAGTTGTACAAGTCGGCGGAACAGCACACCAAGCCCGCCCACCGCCCGTGAGCGCAACTGTAAACATGGGCTTCTCTTGTATCATCAGAGACCGCCGCTTCTATTAAGGGCTACAAGGAAATCCAAAAATTCCAGAAAAATAGAAACACTGCAAAACAACTTACGGTGTCACACCACGGAGAGCGCATTATAATCTGAAGATGTCCTGCTAAAGTGCGGAACGCGTCATTAATTAATAAAACAATTGGTAATCAAGACGGTCTTTCACTGAAGGAATATTTATTCTCATTGATTGCTGTACAGCATGGACTGGAAATCATTCAGTGTGGTGATGGGAAGCTTTGCTCGTGAATAAGAAAATATGGAGACGGGACTCACCCTGAACTCGCCCCCGCTACCGTCGTCCAGCTCGAGGACGTAGCCCTCGACGAAGGAGGTGGGCGGCGGCTGCCACGCCACCGTCACGCTGTTGTTCTCCGCGCTGCACTCCTCGGGGATGATGATGGGCGCCGCGGGGGCTGCCGAAACACCACACACAATTACTCACCCGCAACATGCGTCTGACACCTTGTTCTGACACACAAATGTAGAAATACATCTGCAACGCGCATAACAAAAAACTACTGCCATGGATAAGTTATGTGACTGTCATCGGGGGTGACTTTGTGACTGCCGGGGTGACAATGTGACAGGTGAACTTTTCCGATGAGCGTAGTACGGTTGGGATACATAGTGCAATCCCCCTTCACGCAATTAGAATCGCTCATAGTCCTGTGGTGCCACTCAGGGATGCCCGAGCGCTCTAATGCGCCTTGCTGTGGAGTGCACGGCTGCTTCTCGTCTGAGGTTCGAGTCCTCCCTCGGGCATGGGTGTATTTCCATTAGCATAATTTTGTTTAAGAAGTAAAATCATATGCTTCTGAGAGAATTATTACATTTAAGCAGTTAAGCAGTGCACTGACCGAATACAGACGATTTTTTACTTTTATGGTTTGTGCAACTAGTTTGTGCAACTAGTTTCGGCGAAACTATGTCGCCATTCTCAAGTACCTGTACATCAACTATAAATAATAATAACAATATTAATATTAATAAATTAAGCACAGTCAGTTTCTAAATTTCCATTACTTCAAAACGTAAATAACGACTCTATTTCCCAAAAATAATCACAATACATCCATATTCCATGTGCTAAGGTTGTGTTACATCCTTCACACAGTTAAGAAACAGCTTTCGGCTGAACTACTGTTTGCATTTCATCAAATTGGACCATAGTTTTTTTCTCTTGAGTGGTCAGTACTTGCCCTAACAAGACTTCTATCCTAAAGGCTTCTGCCTCGTACCACTAAATTTACTATCTATAAATCACTTATATGACCAGTGCTTACAATATGCCTCTGAAACGTGGACATTAACAGCTAAGGATAGTGAAAGACTGGATGCATTTGAAAGAAAGGTACTTAGACGCATTATCGGCGCAATCTACAAAAGAGGGAGGAGGAGATACAATCATTAGTTGTATGTCATATACAAAGACCAACCCATGAGAAGGATAGTGAAATCAACCAGATTGAGGTGGGCGGGCCATGTGGCTCGTTTGAATGATACAGAAGCACCAAAAAGAGTGTTACGAGGAAAGACAGGAGGGCAGAGAGAACGTGGTCGACCAAGAGCCAGATGGGGAGATGGAGTAATCAAAGATCTTAGGAAGATGCGCTATACAAACTGGACAGTATTGGCAAAGGACAGAGAGAAATGGAAGGAAATTGTAGAAGAGGCCATGGCTCATCATGAGCTGTAGAGCCAAGAAAGAAGAAGAAGGTCGGTATTTCAGCCCAGACCTGTTTCTTAACTGTATGAAGGATGTAACACAATCTTAGCACATGGAATATCGATATTTTGTAATCATTTTTGGGAAACAGAGTCATTATTTAAGTTTATTTTTTGAAGTAATAGAACTTTAGATATTCCATGTGACTGATTTATTATATATAAAAAAAGTTTTAGTTAACATACAGGTACTTGAGACTGGCGATATAGTTTCGCTGAAACTAACTGCACATAATAAAGACAAATCATAAAAGAAAAAAAAAAAAGTAACTCTCGCATGTCCGAACATTGCTTAAATGTCTGTATCTTAAATAATTAGTTTAAGTAGGTTGTACGTCTAGGGACTGATGACCACTGCATTTTATTCCCACAGATTTACAAATATTTGAAACTTTTTAGTCCTGTCATAAACGCAGAAATGGGGCAATATTTAAACGACTCGAAGAAGTTCACATGTCACAATACCACCCCGGACGAAGTCCCCCCCGCTTACGGTATAATTACAGACATATCCTAATGATTCAAACCTTTGATTTAAATATTAAATGCCTTATGATCAATCATTTCAAGTGGATTTTTTTCCACAGTAGACCAAAGTCTAGGGGCGGGCTAAATGAGGTTCAGATTGTCTCGACTGTTCTCACCACTTCTCAGAAGTTCTCGCTAGTGCCCGACATTTTATGATGCAGTGCGATGCGGCTCTTTTTTCTTGAGACTTATGGTGCGATATTTTTATAAGTTCCGGCACCCACTTACCTAAACTCTTTGGTCTTAAAGAAGATGTAACATTTTGTAAAATCCATTTCATACATAAACTGCTTTCAAATCTTTGGTTTTTCTTCTAGATTCCAAACAGGAGTTTCAAGAGTCGAAGGGCGTGAAAGCGCCGCAGTGGTTGGGAAGGGACTAACTAAGAGAGGGTTGTAGGCTTTGCGAAATGTCATTAAACCTGTATATTCAGCAAGGTATGAAGGAATGCAAACATGAATTTGGAGAAGGAGTTAAAGTTCAATGAGAGGAAAGAAAAACTTCGCGGTTAACCGATGACAACGTAATTCTTTCAGAGGCAGCAGAGGAACAGAAAAAAGGATTCAACGGACTGGACAGTTTCTTGAAGAGGGGTAAGAAGAGGAACATTAACAAGACCAAAATAAAGGTAAATAAATGTAGTGTTTGAAAATCAGGCGATGTTGAAGGAATTAGATTAGGCAGTAAAGAAATAAAAGTAGTATATGAGTTTTATTATTTGGGTACCAAAATAGATTGTGATGGGGGAAGTAAAGGAGATATAAAATGGAGAATGGCTATGGGAAGAAAACCATTTCTGGAAAGTAGGAATTTGTCGACATCCAAAATTAATTTATATATTAGGAAGTCATTTGTACAATCATTTGTCTAGGGTGTAGCATTTTGCGCGAGTGAAGACAGAGGTCAGACCGAAAAATGATAGAAGCTTTTGAAGTGTAGTGCCACTAAAGAATACCGAACATTAGTGGGGTAAATGTTCAAATGTTTGTAAAGTCTATGGGACTTAATAGCGGGGTCATCAGTCCCTAAACTTACAAACTACTTATGAACTAACTTATACCAAAGACAAGACAAACATCCATGCCCGAAGGAGGATTCGATCCTCCAACGCGGGAGGCCGCGCGATCCGCAACGTGGCGCTCCAGACCGCTCGGCTACTCCCACGCGGCGATTAGTTGGGTAGATCGCGTAACTAACGAGGAGGTACTACACAGAACTGGGCTGCAGCGGAGCGGCCGAACGCATTAAGGCGCTATGCTGCGATGTGCGAGGTCTTTCCCTAGCGGGGGATTCGCATCCCTCCTCGGGCATTGATGTTTCTGCTGTCTTTAGTTTGTACGTTTAGGGACTGATGACCCCGCAGTTACGTACCATAAGATTCACAAATAAACACAGAATTGGTATATGTTAACCCTTTAATGCAAGATTTTTTTAATTTAAAAAAATATTTATGTGTTTTATAAGTTGTACAAACACAGGGAAAATAGTAAAATAATTCCTATATTGCTAAGTTCAAAAAAAAAATCCTTGTTACATAATTTTCAAAGTTGGTTAGCGTAACAAATTTTTGTTCTTATTATGGTTCTCCATGCCTGTCTCAAGTGGAGTGATTCTTTTCCTCCTTCCAAAACTGGCTCTTTGTATCGGAAACAAAACGTCACAAGCAAAGATGTTAACAGAAGTTCACACTGCAGTCTATCCCGACACAACAAACACCAGACACTTTCTAGAAACTCTGCCGCATCTGTTAAACACGTGATAGTTCACTAGACGCGGATAAAACAGTATTCACTCGATGTTGCAGATATGCAACACCATGCATTTAAGGGTTAACTGAAAGAAGGGATCGATTGGTACGATACATTCTGAGACATCAAGGAATCGTCAATTTAGTTCAACACGGAAGTGTGTGGGGTAAAAATCGCAGACACAGAGACGAGTACTGTGAGAAGGTAGAAAAGAATGTGGGTTGCCGTTCGTATTTAGAGGTGAAGTGGCTTGTACAAAACAGGTAGCGTGGAGAGCTGCATGAAACCAAGGAACTTCCTGGCAGATTAAAATTGTGTGCCGGAACCGGGACTCGAACCACTGAAGTTTGGAAAGTAGGAGACGAGGTGCTGGGGGAAGTAAAATTGTGATGCGGCATGCTGAGTCGTGTCGGGATAGTTCAGTCGGTAGAGCGCTTGCCCACGAAAGGCAAAGGTCCCAGGTTCGAGTCCCGCTTCCGGACACAATTTTAATCTGCCAGGAAGTTTCCTATCAGCGCACACTCCGCTGCAGAGTGAAAAGTTTCATTCTGGAAACATCCCTTAGGCTGTGGCTAAGCCATGTCTCCACCATATCCTTTCTTCCAGGAGTGCTAGTCTTGCATGTTTGCAAGAGAGCTTCTGTGAAGTTTGGAAAGTAGGAGGCGAGGTACTGGCGGAAGTAAAGTTGTGAGGCGGCATGGTGAGTCGTGTCGGGATAGTTCAGTCGGTAGAGCGCTTGCCCGCGAAAGGCAAAGGTCCCAGGTTCGAGTCCCGGTTCCGGCACACAATTTTAATCTGCCAGGAAGTTTCATATCAGCGCACACTACGCTGCAGAGTGAAAAGTTTCACAACTGTAACAGTGTGACCAGTCCTTTGACTCTTTCCTGATCCTCAGAATGAAGAGTATCGATGAAAATTGCCCCTCCCTTCCCTACCCCCCTCCCTCCGCTCTCTGTATGTGTATGTGTGTGCCCTGTGATCAGCCCGCCTCCAGCAGTGAAGCCTTTGAAGAAGGGTCGCGTTGCTGACGTCTGCGTCTCCGGTGCTAATCCCGCAGGCCGATACATATCGCGTTACCAGCGGCGATCCGACGCCGCAGCCGCGCCCCTCGCGGCGCCCGCCGGAACCAGCGGAAGACTGGCGGCTCTGTGCGTTGGCCCGATGGCTGGCTCGCCTTGGCGGTCGTTGACCCCTTGTCGATATCCCTGGTCGGTCATTAACACCAGTCGCTGGGTACTCTCCGGCCATCCGTGGTCGCCTGTCTGAGCACCACCACGCGGCTTCCGTCATTCGCTGTGTAACGATACTGCTGACCCCCTCATCTCAATGTTACCGTACGATACCATCTGCGTCGTACCCGGAATCGTGTGGTTAAATACTGATAAAAGTTGCGTGTGAAGTTAGTTTAAAACGATATAGCCAGCTTAGAAATCAGTGTAGGACAGTGTCTCGGTGATACTGTGATTAAAACAAGTGATAGATTTCATTAATTAAGAGCTTCATATAGCTTCTTTCCAGACAGTTCTATAAACAATACTTTTGTCATTGATCATTATTTCAAGTAAATAGACAGACGAAGGGTAAAAAGTTTTGTAAAACATAAAGAAATGAAAATTAATAGCATTGTATATATGTTAGGCTCATAAACAAGTTGTGTTGACCAGCTAATTGTGTTATTTCGACTATTACATTAATTATCAATATTGAATTCTTTGTATATATTGACGGACTTGAGATTTGGAGTATATTTTGTGAATGGCCATGACATTTGATAGTTCAATATATGTTAGGAACATCTATGGCCGCGGTGGAGTAGCCGAGTGGTCTAAAGCGTCTCGCTGTGGAGCGCGCGGTTGCTCGCCGTGGAGGTTCGAGTCCTCCCTGGGGCATGGGTGTGTGTTTGTCCTTAGGTTAGTTTACCTAGGTTTAAGTATTAAAAAAAAAAAAAAACCGGCCGCGGTGGCCGAGGAGACTGAGGCGCTCCAGTCACGGTCTGCACGGCCACTACGGTCGGGGGTTCGAATCCCCCCTCGGGCATGGATATTTGTGCCGTCCTAGTTCGTAAGTAGTTCATAAGTAGTTTGTAAGTTTAGGGACTGATGACCCCGTAGTTAAGTCCCATAGACTATACAAACATTTGAACATGTATGATGTATTCATTAACAAATTAATTGATGAAACTTCCTGTCAGATTAAAATTGCGTGCCGGAACCGGGACTCGAACCTGGGACCTTTGCCTTTCGCGGGCAAGCGCACTACCGACTGTGCTATCCCGACACGAGTCACGCTGCCGCCTCACAACTTTACTTCCGCCAGTACCTCGCCTCCTACTTTCCAAACTTCACAGAAGCTCTCCTGCAAACACGCAAGACTAGCACTCCTGGAAGAAAGGATATGGTGGAGACATGGCTTAGCCACAGCCTAAGGGATGTTTCCAGAATGAAACTTCACTCTGCAGCGGAGTGTGCGCTGATATGAAGCTTCCTGGCAGATTAAAATTGCGTGCCGGAACCGTTTCCTATCAGCGCACACTCCGCTGCAGAGTGATGTTTCATTCTGGAAATTAAATGATATTTCACATCGCACTTTGTTGTTAACAGAAAGATCGAAAATTTCGTCTTAAAAATACATGTGCCATCTAAAATTATTGTATGCATAGTTTTCATTTTATATTGTGATTATTTTTGTATACATGAAATGTTTTACTGTTGTGTTCGTTAATTGTAAATTACTATATTCAATTGTTATGAACAATGGATAATGTAACTTCATTATTGCCGATGTTATATATTTGCCTCACCGCCTTGCGTGGGGGAGTTCGAGTTTCGGTCGTTTGTCAAGTGCTCAGGAAGTTATGTCAGTCTGCTGTTTTTAAATGTAAGTACTGTCGGCTAAGTTCTCTTTCATTGTTTTGAATCTGTTATGTTTTGGTGGAGAAGACGTTTGATTCAAATTAAAGAAGAAGTAATTAAATTGTATATATCCAGTATTTATTTCTACCACGACGCCCCAGGAGAATAATGTTTTAGCGAGCAGAACCCCCACACACCGTAATATTGAAAAGATGAGTATTCTGTTTGAAAGTGGTAGAATAAACTGTAATTACTCTATAACTATTAAAATGTTTTAGCTGAAAAGATCACGCCCCACTTGCGTGAAGCACTGGGCAATCCGCTGCCCTTTCAGCCTCACTTCTGTTTCGGGGAATGGCGAGAGGTTTCCAACCAGTTGCCAGTTGATAGATAGCTACGACAGGTGCTGACTACAAGAAGTTTCCCAATTCTTCGTTAATTTTTAAGACTTGTAGGTGGACTCGAAAACAATAATCATTTTACAGAATGAAATTTTCGCACTGCAGCGGAGTGTGCGCGGGTAAGAAACTTCATGGCAGATTAAAACTTTGTGGCAGATCGAGTTTCGGATCCCAGACCTTTATCTTTAGCTGTCAAGCGCTCTATCGACTGAGCTACGTGTGCACTGGTGGGACTACAGCTGGCCGGCCGCGGTAACCGAGGGGACTGAGGCGCTTCAGTCACGGTCTGTACGGCCACCACGGTCGGGGGTTCGAATCTCCCCTCGGGCATGGATATTTGTGCCGTCTTTAGGATAAGCTAGTTGATAAGTAGTTTGTAAGTTTAGGGACTGATAACCCCGTAGTTAAGTCCCATAAGCTTAACAAACATTTGAACATTTGACTACAGCTGTGAGGAGGAGCCGTGAGGCGTGCACAGGTAGCTTTGTCTGTAATGCGCTTGCCCGCGAAAGGTAAAGGTTCTGGGTCCGAATCTCGAACTGCTAGGAAGTTCAATAATACCATTGACAAAAGATGTTTGTCTAAAGAAAATCAACTGTTATGCAGTCAACGTGTACTTGTACACTACAGTACAGACACTCATACACACACTTGAATCCTACATTATGCACACACACTGTACGCTACATTATGCTCCCTCACCCCATATAATTGTATCCTACAGTTTGCAGACTCACACCACACAGTTATACATTAGACTACACACACACACACACACACACACACACACACACCACTTGTAGACTACAGCACAATCACTTGTACCACACAAAATTGTACACTACGTTACCCACACTCACATTGCACACTTGTACACTACAATACACACACCTCCAATGCACACACATATGCTACAGTACATCCTGCAAACTTTTACTCTATAGCATGCACACCTACTCTGCACTCTTGTACGCTAAGTATGGACATTCAACACACTTGTACATTACAATACACACACTTGTACTGCACAAAATTGCACAGTACATTAACCACACTTACAGTATACCACAGTACACACATCTTCACTGCACACTCATACTCTAAAATACACACATTGATACTGCACACTTCTATGTTATAGTATCTAACTCTCATTGTGCACTCTTGTATGCTGCAGTCTGCATACACTCAAGGCACACACTTCAGTACAAAAGTACACACACTCATACCACACACAATTGTATGCTACAGTACATACATTGATACCTCACACTTGTACACTACATTATGTACACACACCATATACTTGTAGCTACAATACAAACACTAATATCACACTTACATGCTACATACACTCACAATGCACACTGTACACTGCAGTAAGCTCACGATCACATAATAGTATGCTACAGTTTGCACACTCACACCTCACACTTAACTCATTAGAGTACACACACACTCACCCTACACTCTTGTACACCACAGCATCACACGTCCACACTGCACACTTGTATGCTTCAGTACACACACTTGCGCCACACAAAATTATACACTGCATTACCCACACTCCCAATGCACACTACACTACACATATCTTAACTAACATATCTTAATCTTCATACGCTACAATACGCACATTCACACTGCACAGTTCTATTTTATAGTATCTACTCTCGCAGTGCACCCTTGTACGCTACAGTCTGCATACACTCTCACAACATACTTTTGTATAACAGTAAACACACTCATACCATACAAAATTATATGCTACAGTACGCACACTGAAACCAACTTTTTTTTTTTTTTTTTTTTTTTTTTTTTTTTTTTTTTTTTTGTACGCTACAATATAAAAACTCGTACCACACACTTAAATGCTACAATATGCACTCACCCACATCATATAATTATATGCTACAGTCTTCACACTCCCATCACACACTTATAGAGTACACACATACTCACAAAACACTCTTGAACACTACAGCATACACACACCCACACTGCATACTTGGACACTACAGTATGTTCATCCGCACTGCCCAATTGTACGCTACAGTATGCACAGTTGCAGACTAGAGACTACAGCTACAGCTAACTACGTGTTAGTGCAGACAGGAGGGAGGTTAGTTTACCTGCTGGGAGCCTTTCCTCTCCTTCCGCAGCAGCTGCGGCCCAGAAGAAAAGAAAACAAACACACATTATACAGAAAAGACCAGAAAGCAACAGGTAGGTACCATAGGGATGACCATGCATAGGACTAACAAGAAACTGTCTGGACATTTGCATAGCACACCAATATCACCGATAAATCCTTGATTTAACTTAAAGTGCAACAAGTGACTGGTCGTAGCCACACTGAAAAACTGGCGTTACTGTTGTATGACAATCTATATCTATAAATGTGAATGTCTGTTCGGTGTACGTTTATCACGTCTGAACCACAAGACGTAAAGACCTAAAAATTTATACAGTTACTAATGTCTATCCACGGAAGGCTTTAGGTACGGTTTTATGGCGATCGTATAGCTATTTATCTATTTATATTAATGTGAATGTCTGTTCGGCGTACGCTTATCACGTCCGAACAATAAGACGCAGAGACTTAAATTTTGTACAGTTGCTAATTTATACCTGAGGAATGTTTTAGGCACGGTTTTATAGCGACCTGATAGATATTTAGTAATCTGAAGAATATAACGCGAAATGCGGAACAATAATTACTCTTTAAAAATTATATTTACTCTTTGAAAATGGTTTTATTGGTTGCATTGTTGCTTGAGGGTTGATGATGATAAAAGGGTGGAGTATATTGGGATGGAAAGTTATCGGTGTATATAAAATTCTACGTGTGTGTTAATATTTCGCTCTGCAACGAAAACTGCAGAACGCAAACGAATGGTCTGTGTGTAATTGTTGTCCGAAGTCTCCCGTTGTACACCATAGCAGTTCCATGCCGATAGCTAATAAGGGGGTGGAGGATATGGTGGTTGAAAGTAGTCAAATTATTAAAAAAAATTCGGACTGAAGGCCAGCGATGACGTTTGCGACTATATAGCAAGGAGGTTATATACAGCAAAACGTGATGCCACAGACCATATCTTTGGTCTATGCGTGCTACAATGTCTTCAGCTCTTTCTCTGTAAGTATAAGCATACGAATAAGGAAATATAAGAATAAATAAATAGCACACTACTGAAAGATAGGTTATCTATCATAATCAACCAACACGCGAGCAGAGCCGCGGGTTTAAACTAGTTTAAAATAACTATATCCGTAAAAACTTTGTTCTGTATATAGGACGTATCCCTTGTATTGAATCTCACTGTAAATCATATCTTAAAAACTATTGAGTAATACTAGTACAACCGAGATGTGGCTTAAGTCTAGCCCGTTTAAAACCGTGTGTCAATACACGTTGCAGATTCTAATGTAGCAAGATGTGTCATGACTTTTTTGGACGTACTACATTTAAACTGCGAATAAGAAGTAGACTCGATTACACAGATACATCGAGGTTACCAGTG
Source organism: Locusta migratoria (assembly GCA_026315105.1). Taxonomy (NCBI): domain Eukaryota; kingdom Metazoa; phylum Arthropoda; class Insecta; order Orthoptera; family Acrididae; genus Locusta; species Locusta migratoria. The sequence continues at coordinate 269,662,839 of CM048750.1, forward strand.
ACATGCTTTTCTCGAAGTGTCCTAGAGATTAAAGATTTACGGCGTCAGTTCTGCAGGACATGTCCGAAATAACTGACATCGCTATGTGATGTTTCAGCTTTTCTTGATGTAGATTTCAACTGAGGATTTTAGTCTCTGCTGTTGGTAGGTGTTATAATTAAACAACACGGAAATATGAATATTTGTGACAGGACCACGACTTTTTAATTACTTTATTTTATTTTTCCTTCAGGCCGCAAGATTCACATGGCCAACATAGTGTGTATAGAATAAACTTATGGTGTAATCCACTGAACGCGACTTTGCAGCGTTTCCCGTAAATGTAATTAAGGGAATAAATAATAAACTGAACGGAATATACGCTTCTGGAAGTACGACAGAAGAGTGACGTCCCCTCGTGGTATTAGAAAATAACATTATTCGGTCCCAACTCTCTGCAGTGGGAGCCCGCGTATGTCTTCGCGTAAAGAATGTTTCTCGGTGTTCTGTATGTGTGTTCGAATTAGTGTTCACTGTAATTGGCGTCTCATACACGGGTCGATCCTGCTGCGAGGGGATCCTTGATGTGTTGCGTAAGCATACGTGCCACCTTTCAAAGACAAAAAACCAGAAGATCCCATATCGCAAACTTTTAACGCTTTCATCGGTCGCAAGGTCTTGAGAAGATTCCAAACAGAAAAAAAGAAATAAAAATTTAAAAAAAAAAGGAAAAAAAATTAATGCGTTTGTACGTCGCAAGCTTTTAACCGACAAAAGACTTAACACATATAATGTAGGCTACATTTTAATATCATTCGAGGTCTGAAGTTAGGTCTCTTTAAACTAATGTAACTATACGACGAAAGGTCCGAACACTTAGATGATGTCTTGCAGGATAACGATCAACATACATAGCACAGGCCCGTTGGGCATTTTGATCACAATAGCCATATGTAAATACCATACCGACCTTTTCTGCAATTGGTGAACGGTCTATTTTAACACGAGTTGTATCACAAAGCAAATACAGTCCACACTGGCGTAATGTTACAAAAAAATTTTCTAATGTTTGTATAACTTATGGGACTTAACTACGGCGTCATCAGTCCCTAAACTTACAAATTACTTAAGAACTAGCTAACACTAAGGACGGCACAAATATCCACGCCCGAGGGGGGATTCGAACCCCCGACCGTAGTGGCCGTGCAGACCGCGACTGGAGCGCCTCAGTCCCCTCGGCCACCGCGGCCGGCCGTAATGTTATGCGATACCACGTACTTAAACATTTGTGATTATTACATCGCCATCTACCACAAAGCGAAAATAGTGTTCCAAATAAAAAAAACCACATTTATTTACGTACTAGACGAATATGTAATAAAAATGGGGATACCTATTTTTTTAAAAAAATGCAGTTGTGATCCGTTTGACCTATGGCAGCGCCATCTAGAGGGCCAACCATAGTGTCATCTGTTTTCCGCCTTCATGCAAGAAAAGTTTTGGTCTTTGCAGTTTTTTCGTTTGATGCTTATTTCGTGAGATATTTGGGCCGGTTATTATCAATGGACCACCCTGTATAGCTGACCAGCTATGAACGTTTTGTTGCTAGTACAGCGCCATAAAAGGAATTTATTTCAATATTTTTCTCAGTATATACACACTACACATTAATCGTGATAGTTTTTATAGCTTCAAATAAAAAAATCACGCATTAAAAGGTTAACACCCGTGCACGGCCTATCCAGAAACGTACTCAGTCCCACCCAAACTATTGTATGTCCTCCCATTTCAACCATTGTAACTGAAGTTGCGTCGAATGTCTTGACTGATTGCTACATGTGTTCTGAACTTGATGTACCATAAATACGGGGCTTACGAAAATGAATATCGGTGTTTTAATGCTTTGTAGAATTTATTACGGTGACCTTCCCATAACAAATTATACATCAAATGAACGTGAAGCTGAAAGTTTATCCTACATGTGCGCAATATGAGCACCGTTCGTCACATTATACACATCAGTCGATAGCCGAGTTCTTGCAAAACCTTGTCCAATGTGTTTGGAGTCTCAACCGTATTTCGTAGGTCGTTCAGGTCAGCTGGTAGCAGAGGCACATACACCCGAACATTTATTGATCCCCGAAGGTAAAAATACCGAGGCGTCATATATATGGTGAATGTGGAGGTCTTGTGAAACAAGCTCATACGGTCCCACTGCGGAGGAGCACAAATATATTTTCCACCGGGCGTAGTAGAACCCGCGACCCTTTCAATAAAAATCCGATCTCTTTCCGCCGAACACCGCTTCCTAATCACTAGTCTTGCGTAGTTCACGAACGAACTAGTTCGGAAGAGTGCTCCCACAGGCGAACTACGCGAACTAGTTCATAGATCCCTCGCCTCTTAGTTCGTCCGCTATTTTTCCGAAGACTGACGGGGAACAACGAGAGGACGCGAGAGCGCGCAGAATCGCGTGATTCCCTTCTGCCAGTTACCGTCATTTCGAGCTGAGATGCAGCTCAGCTGTAGTTTCATAGTTCACTGCCACAAGTTTTCTTTTCTAAGGTATTCAGCAGTGTGTAAATATAAGCCTCATTCCATAGTGTAAAGAATTAAAGAGAACTCAAAACATTACTTTGTTTGCATTAATAAAAGTGCATTCTTAATCACGGAAATAGATGCATTTAGAGTATTTTGTAGGTTATATTCCTTCAATCACCTATCAAATAAAAAAAGAAATTCATTTTAAAAATAGAATACTACGAGTACTCTGTATACAAACTAGTTGAATATCAATGTATCACCCATTCGTGTAAATAACTGGTTTATTTGCTTAAGTATTTGATGTCTATGCCCAAAAATACGGGTAACAGCACACGCTTGGGCAACACTGATTATTATATAAAAAAGCTGTCATAACAAAAGAAAGATCTCTTTTAGTAGCGGTAGCACAAGCCAGGAAGAACGGACGAACTAAAAAGAGCGACCTACTTCGCGGCCGAGCTGCGAACTAAAAGGTGAGCTACCGGTCGCGAACTAAAATATGCGCGATCGGTCGCGAACTAAATAATGTGCAATCGGTCGCGAACTAAAACATGCGTTACCGGCCGCGAACTACTATGCCAAACGTGTCTCGCTTCTTAGTTCGTTGGATTCTTTTCCGAAGGCCGACGGGCAATAGCGAGAGGGCGCGCAGCGGAATTGAAAACCACGTGTTTGCCTTCTGCTGATAAGAGCCATTTCAAGGTGAGCGTCTGCCTGCCTGATTACATAGTTTAGTGCTACAATATTTCTGCTTTGAAGTATTCTGCACTTTGCAATATCTGACTAATAAATTCCATAATGCCAAGATATAGAGATAACTCTAAACTTAAACGCGAGAAATTATCCACAAACTATTTCTTTTGGTTTGCGTGATATCGTTATCGGCTCAAGCAGCAAGCGCATGAAGCAGCTAGGTGGGGGAACTTCTCCCTCAACCTGCATGCGCAGACCACGCCGCTCAGCCGTCACTGGGAGCGGACGAACTAAAAGAACGAACAAGTTCGCGGCAGAGGGCTCCCGATCGCGAACTATTATGCCCAAGTCTACTAAGCACACTGTCACAGGGACAACTGATAAGGTGCATGTGATGATAGATCGGTATCACACTTTCTTTTATCTCCTAATCTCTTGGCCATCTGGAGTTCCCACTTGCGGCATTTCATGTCTCACCACGCCCTGATAAATTGGGAATTATTTGCAGATATCGTGTAGACGTTCTCTCTTTGTAAGATGCTCGCTTATCTCTTTCAGGACTGGTGGTACATTTTGTGTACCACCATTCCGCCCTGCATAAATGCATGGTGGTATGGAAACGTACCATATAATTATGAAGCTCTGACTCACCAGCATGATAGTTCATTTCCTGCACCACCCATAAGGTGGTACTTCCCACAATGACCAAGACGTGTCAGAAGTAGTTTTGCTGATCTGTGGCGATAATTATTTCCCATAGCGTGTACAGTGTTGTGTTGGTGGTCAAGTGCTTATTTTGTCTGTCTTTATGTGATATATTGTTGATTCATCTCTTTCATACAGGTAAGATAACAGGATCTATACATTTAGAATCACTGTAAACTTCGCTGTTCTTGGATTAGTTCTATGAAAATGAATAATTGATGAATAGGCCGGCCGCGGTGGCTGAGCGTTCTGCGGTGCGCAAGTCACAGAGTTCACGGCCACTTCGGTCAGGGGTTCAAATCCCCCCTCGGGCATGGATATTTGTGCCGTCCTTAGTATTAGCTAGTTCATAAGTAATTTGTAAGTTTAGGGACTGATGATCCCGTAGTTAAGTCCCATAAGCTCTACGAACATTTGAATTTGAATTGGTGAGTAACTCAGAGTTCAAAATTTGTACCACCATGCATCAAAGGTCTTCCACATAACTTGAGGCGTTACCTTCCATTTCAGTTAATAATGAAACACTTTAGGGAATACTAAAGGATGATGAGATAATGCCAAAACTCTATGCAGACATACCCTCAGGTCAAAGTTAGTCAGCTGAAGAGGCAAATTTTAGTGATGACGTCCCAGGGTGGGGTACACTTAATGTACCACCATCGTTTTCAAAATTATTTTAAAAATATTCTAATATTTCTTAACATTATCATTATAATGTAATAATATCGCATTTCACCAGTTTTTTAATAAAATGGTTCAACTAGTGAAAGTATTGTGCAACAAGGGTCAAAATTTCTCGTATGTCTCTGTGCTTGAAAGCGTTGTTTGATGTATAATTCGTAATGGTAAGGTCACAGTAATAAAGTCAACAAAACTCTCAGACTCCGGTAATCATTTTGGTACGCCCTGTGTATATGACAAATGCGACAAACAAGTCTCCGGACTGAAGACCACAACTATATATATATATATATATATATATATATATATATATATATATATATATATATATATATATTCTAGTAGTTCATTGTTGTTATTATGGTCTTCAGTTCAGAGACTGATGCAGCTTTCCACCCTACTCTATCCTGAGCAAGCCTTTTCATCTCTTCATCAGAACGGCAACCTACATCCACTTGAATCTGCTTACTGTATTCGTCTCGTGGTCTCCGTCTGCGATTTTTGCCCCAAACACTCCAATACTAACAATAAAATCATTCTGGGTATGAAACCGCGTCGTCATTTTATAAATTCCGCCGACGTTTCGGCCACGGTCGTCATACCCAGAAGAATTTTATTGATAGTGACAACAGCCGCGGAAGCCTAAGTTTGCACTCCAATACCAAGTTCGCGTTTCCTTGGTGACTACGAATGTGTCCTATCAGTCGAGCTCTTCTTTTAGTCAAGGTATGCCAGAAATATCTTTTCTCCCAATTATGTTCAGTATTTGCTCACAAATTAAAAGATCTACGCACCTCATTTTCAGCATTCATCTCTAGCACCACATAATGCGATATCCGTGTAGCCTCCTAGCGAGAGACGGGGCATTCGGCGGGAGGGTGCCGGGTTCGCGCCCCGGCGCGCGCCAGGCAGCCGTTAAATGCCGCGACGGCTGGAATGCGACGCACTGCCCCTAGTGCGCATGCGCCGGCTCAAACCGCGTGCCCCGCATACCAGCTCGACCCACCGCATTAACTAACTTGACCGTGCATTTAACTCGACAAATTTGCTTACGCCTAACACCGTATCTGTTTTTCTCCGAATCTAGAACACTATACTTCAACTCGTCTGGAATTTACTGACACAAAACGAAGGAAACTACCGGTGTGATTTATTGTACTTTTTTTTCCCCAGTAACTGAAGGTTTCGATACATCTGGGCAAAATGACAACAATTGCGTCACTTTTTAAACCCATTTTACCCCGCCAGCTCTGTGACAGATTAATCTAGCAAAACAAGACACCTTCCAAAACTATAATCTTCTTCGCTTTCTTATTCCACTGTTATTTTATTTTTTGCCGAGTCTTTCGATGTACCTTCTACCCTCTCTAAGGGACTGATGACCTCCACAGTTTTGTCCCCCCTAAAACATCCAAACAACAACAACAACCACCCTCTCTACCTACTGCCAAACAGTCGTAATCTCGTCTCATTCACACGAAACTTGTCGGCCGCGGTGGGCGAGGGGAGTGAGGCGCTCCAGTCACGGTCACTACGGTCGGGGATTAGAATCCCTCCTCGGGCATGGATATTTGTGCCGTCCTTAGTGTTAGCTAGTTCATAAGTAGTTTGTAAGTTTAGGGATTGATGACCCTGTAGTATAGTCCCATAAGATCTACAAACATTTTAACATTTCAACACACGAAACTGAGGGGATATGCAGTTTTGCTTATTTTGTCGATACTTCAAATTTCTAGCTATCTCACCACTACCGTCTCGTGCTCAGGAGCGAAATTCATGGATACACAAAGGACATATAAAAGTTCTCTAGCGATTTTGTCGAATAGTGCCAAAGAAGTCCGTCTTATTATTTGCATAGTGAAATAATATTCGATCGTCGCAGCACAGATGACAACGTACAGAATGCCAATGGGAAGAAAAGCGTTTTTAAAAAAACGAGCCACGCAGGAATAGCCGCGAGGTCTAATGCGTCATGCCACGGACTGGCCCGCGGTTCCCGTAGGATGTTCGAGTCGTCCCTGAGCATGGGTCTGTCCTTTTACCTTAGTGTAAGTTATTTAAGTACACTGTAAGTCTAGGGACTGATGACCATAGGTTTGCAAACATTTTTTTTTAAAACGAGACATTTATTAACATCGAATATTAATGCAAGTGTTAGAAAGTCTTTTCTGAAGGCATTTGTGCAGTAGTGAAATAAGGCCGATAAATAGTTCAGACAAGGATGGAAGCTTTTGAAATGTGGTGCTACAGATGAATGCTGAAAAATGAGAGGCGTAGTTCTTTTAATTTGTGAGCAGGTACTGAACATAATTGGGAGAAAAGATATTTCTGGCAGACCTTGACTAAAAGGAGGGCTCGATTGGTAGGACACATTTGTAGTCACCAAGGAAACGCGAATTTAGTATTGGAATGTTTGGGACAAAAATCACAGACGGAGACCACGAGACGAATACAGTAAACAGATTCAAGTGGAGGTAGGTTGCCGTTCTAATGAAGAGATGAAGAGGCTTGCTCAGGATAGAGTAAGGTGGAAAGCTGCATCAGTCTCCGGACTGGAGACCATAACAACAACAATGAACTACTAGTATATATATATATATATATATATATATATATATATATATATATATATGTGTGTGTGTGTGTGTGTGTGTGTGTGTAGGTGCCTTTGCATCCGGACACGTCCAAAAGATCAGACGCCACTTTTGATCCTGCAGTAAGTTGTGAAATGTTTGTAATTCTATGGGACCAAACTACGTTGGTAATCAGTCCCTAGTCTTAAAAACTACGTAAACTAAGTTAAACTAACCTAAGGACAACACACACATCCATGCACGTGGGAGGATTCGAACCTCTGACGCGGGAGGTGGCGCTATCCACAACGTGGCGCTCCAGACCGCTCGGCTACTCCGGCGCGGCGATCCTGCAGTAAGTATATATTCGTATTCACGGAATGTATGACATTAATTGTGAATGGGTAAATCTGAAAATATGTACCCAGTCGGGATTCGAACCTGGGTCTCCTGCTTTCTAGGAAGATGCGCTGATCCCTACACGTCTTTTCTTTGAGTTCCTGTGAGCGGGGTAAAGTTGAGAATTTGTATCTGACGGTAGGCATACCTGAGTAATTCCTTGCAGTTTTGATGATAGCTGTGTCCCCGGTGGTGGTGGGGTCAGCGCAACTGCCTAGAAAACCGGGTTCGAATCCCCGCTGAGTTCTTATTTCCAGCTTTGCCTATTCGCTGCTAATGTCATTTCGTGAATTCCGTGAATATCAGTAGGAAAGTGTACACATTCTGATGAAAATTCGTTATGCAGATGCCGTCGCGTCCTGTTGTCAGTAAAATATCATCTTTTTATATACAGGTATTTCCTCAGATGCAACTCACTTTATATTAATGAGTTCTAATGACATATCATTAACCCTTTAATACATGACTTTTTATTTGAAGCTATAAAAGCTAACACGATTAATGTATAGTTCGTCCATACCGAGAAAAATATTGAAAAATATAACTCCTTAAAGCAACAAAAAGTCATAAATTTTGACAACATTGTCAGAGGAGAAAAAAGCGATCTATTTGGTATGATTAATATTACAAAAAACAGGGTTGATCGCAAAAATTAACAGTTTTTATTTACGGTTTCGACCTTATATAGGTCATCTTCGGCAGCAGAACAGCCCAGGACAGCCCAGCCAAGCCGAGTCCAGCACTGGCCACATGGGCTACTTGTTATTCCGAAGATGACCTACATCAGATCGAAACCAGTAAATAGGAACTGTTAATTTTTGCGATCAAGACTGTTTTTTTTTTTTTTTTTTTTCTAATATTGAAGAGGTCATAGTTGTTCAGCTATGTACCCGATGCGGTAAATGTCACTATTATGCCTCTAATTGTTCCAGCAAGTAACTCGTAATACAACAGTAGTATGTGATTGACTACTTTTAGCCGGCCGCGGTGGCCGAGGGGACTGCGGCGCGCCAGTCACAGTCTGCACGGCTACTACGGTCGCGGGTTCGAATATTGTGCCGTCCTTAGTGTTAGCTAGTTCTTAAGTAGTTTGTAAGTTTAGGGACTGATGACCCCGTAGTTAAATCCCATAAGCTATACAAACATTTGACTACTTTTACATGACAAAATTGGAAAACTAAAGTAAACAAACGCACATGTTAGGAGTAACTCAATGCAGCTAACTGTCGAACTGATTCAGTAACACTGCAGTTTATAATTTGTAGGCCGCGAGGGAGTAGCCGAGCGGTCTGGAGCGTCACGTTACGGTTCGCACGGTCTCCCGCGTCGGGGGTTCGAATCCTCCTTCGAGCATGGGTGTGTGTGTTGTCCTTAGGTTAGTTCAACTTAGTTGAAGTAGAATGAAACCTTCACTCTGCAGCGGAGTGTGCGCTGATATGAAACTTCCTGGCAGATTAAAATTGTGTGCCGGAACCGGGACTCGAACCTGGGACCTTTGCCTTTCGCGGGCAAGCGCTCTACCGACAGAGCTACCCCGACACGACTCATGATGCCGCCTCACAACTTTACTTCCGCCAGTACCTCGCCTCCTACTTTCCAAACTTCACAGAAGCTCTCTTGCAAACACGCAAGACTAGCACTCCTGGAAGAAAGGATATGGTGGAGACATGGCTTAGAGCGCTTGCCCGCGAAAGGCAAAGGTCCCAGGTTCGAGTCCCGGTTCCGGCACACAATTTTAATCTGCCAGGAAGTTAGTTGAAGTAGTTTGTAAGTCTAGGGACTGATGACCAACGTGGTTTGGTCTCATAGAATTACAAACGTTTGAACTTTTGATTATAATTTCTAGGACGAACTACCTGCATGTGTAACACTATGTACAGAATCAGCTACAAATGAATTTGTGGTAAACTTTTGATCAGTTTGAGAGATAATGAGAAAAAAAATAGGTACGTAGCTGACCAGCTACACTATGCATTGAATGGTTAAATAATCGGCACTTAAGTTACGTTACGGTGAACAACTACAGTTTTCCTTCGCACGGGCGTGTGCTTACAATGACGCATCCCCTTTCACGCCGGTCAACGGTAGAACGCTCAGCTGACGTCAGACACAATGAAAGCGCGCAACGGTCGTCCCGCGACTATTAAATTTTAATTCCTCGCACGACCGAGCGCCGGCCCCGTTAAGGAAATTCATTTTCCGTCGGCGGCCTGACAAATCGGCACGGGAAGACATTCGCGATGCAATATTCATGGCACTGGAGCAATATGCGCCACGCCCGCCCGGCTGCGGGGGCGGAGGCGCCAGTTTGCCCAGGTAATGAAGGTAATTTATATGGGCAATAAGGAGGTAATCGATTTCGTCTCAAGTGAGGCGTAAAACTGCGCCCAGCCGGCCGCTATGCAAATGGCACGCCGCGGGCCGTTTGTAAGGAGTGTAGCGGCCTACACTCGGCTACACTCGGTGCGTTCTGGGGTGTGGGAGAGACTGCTCCCCTGCTGCAAAAGAGGCCGCCTTTTATTATTGCTGCTCTTCTCACTGTACCGGACGACGTGACCGGCGAACAACGCGGCCGAATTAAACAGGAAGTGAGAGGCACGTAGCGCCGTTTTCAGAGAACGACGTGGTTTTCACGATACCTCCTTAACGCTTTCAGATCTGGCGTCTAATATATTGGACCAGACATTTACGCATTTCATTAGACTATACGATTTCATTTACGGTTGATTCTCCGTGGCCTGATTACTGGACACCCCTGTCTAATAGTAGCTTAGTTAGTTAATTATTAAGTTTCCTTATTTTTACTGAAGACGGTAGACTCATTGTGTTGTGCTTCAGACATGGTATCACTAACTGAAATTTGATAAGTCATGGTTGCAAAATTTTAACAAGAATTATCTACAGGAGAATGGGAAAGCTGCTAGGACCTCGGGGAAGATCAGTTTGGATTCAGGAGTAACATAGGAACCCGGGAGGCAATACTCACTTTACATCTTATCTTAGAAGATAGAGTAAGGAAAGGCAAACCTACATTTTTAGCTTTTGTAGATTTGAAGAAAGCATTTGACAATGTTGACTGGAATACACTCTTTCAAATTCTGAAGTCAGCAGGGGTAAAATACAGGGAAAGGAGAGTTATTTACAGCTTGTACAAAAGCCAGACCGCAGTTATTAGACTCGAAGGGCATGAAAGAGAAGCATCAGTTGGGAAGGGAGTAAGACAGGGTTGTAGCCTTTCTCCGATGTTATTCAATTTGTACATCGAGCAGGCGGTGAAGGAAAGCAAGGAAAAATTTGGAATAGGGATTAAAGTTCAGAGGGAAGAAATAAAAACACTGCGTTTTGCTGATGACATTGTAATTCTGTCAGAGACAGCAAAGGACCTGGAAGAGCAGTTGAATGGAATGGACAGTGTGTTGAAGAGAGCGAATAAAATGAACATTAACAAGAGCAAAACAAAAATAATGGAATGCGGTCTTAGAAAATAAGGCGATGCTGAAGGAATTAGATTAGGTAACGAAACAATGAAGGTGGTAGATGAGTTTTGTTACTTGGGTAGTAAAATAACATGCGATGTTCGCAGCACAGAGGATATAAAATGCAGAATGGCAATGGGAAGAAAAGCATTTTTGAAAAAGAGAAATTTGCTAACATCGAATATTAATTTAAGCGTAAGGAAGTCTTTTCTGAAGGCATTTGTGTGGAGTGTTGCCTTGTACGGGAGAGAAACATGGACGATAAGCAGTGCGGACAGGAAGAGAATAGAGGCTTTTGAAATGTGGTGCTACAGAAGAATGCTGAAGATTAGGTGGGTAGATAGCATAACTAATGAAGAGGTACTGAACAAAATTGGTGAGAAAAGGAATTTTTGGCATAACCTGACTAAAAGAAGGGATCGCTTGGTAGGACACATTCTTAGACATCGAGGAATCGTAAATTTAGCATTGGAAGGAAGTGTGTGGGGTAAAAATCGCAGAGGGAGACCAAGAGACGCGTATAGTAAGCAGATTCAAGTGGATGTGGGTTGCCGTTCTTATGAGGAGATGAAAAGGCTTGCTCAGGATAGAGTAGGGTGGAGAGCTGCATCAAACCCGTCTCTGGGCTGAAGACCATAACACACCTTAACGCTCTCAGATCTGGCGTCTAATATATTGTACCAGACTTTTACGCATTTCGTTAGACTATACGATTTCATTGTAATATGTAAACTTTCACGGCCGGAATGGTCAAAATTACTAAAAATTTCCGGGCTATTATGTCGTGGTCTAATGGATTTATTGTCCAAACCCAACGTTTCGTCCCCGACTGCGGAGGATATCCTCAAGGGGAATCGTGGCACTTTGAATGTCCGATACACACCCTGGCGCGCTACTGACTGAAGCCAAAGTCCGTTTATGAGGTCTCGCGCGCAGAGGTATGACGTCAGATATTTGTGACATGCGCGCGCAATTCGTCGTTGCCGATTGCCGCCGTCCGTTAATATCGTCCCAAGGTGGAAGACTGTTACATTTCTTCTTCAAAACCGGAATCCAGATTTCATTTAGTTTCACACTCTCCTCCATCCTATTGAAATTGTTGGGGTGTTTTACAATTTCTGTAGCCTCTCTGTGCAGTCTTTCATGGTATCCATTTGTGGCTGCTAAAACTTGAGTCTTTTCAAATTGAATAAGGTGGTCCCCTGGTTTAAAAACATGTTCAGCAACAGCTGATCTGTCAATCTCTCCCCTTCTACAGTTCGCCTAGTGATCATCTAGTCGTCTTTTTTTTTTTTTTTTTTTTTTAATACGTCTCCACGGAATCCTATAAATTCCTGCTTTTTCCAGCGGTTTGTGAGCATCCTTTGCCGATTTCAGGTGATCCTGTATCTTTCGAGTAGGTTTGTAAATAACGGCAACATTCCGTTTCGTCAAAATTTTACCGATGCGGTCGGTGACGTCCTTAATAAAAGGTAGGAAGACTTTAGATTTCACAGGAACCCTTTCATCGTTTTCAACTCTACGTGTCGGTCTCAAAGCTCTCCTTATCTCTGCAGACGAATAGCCATTCTTAAGTAAAGCATTACTCAGATGTTTCAATTCCGCGTCGAGTAATTCCGCTTCGCAGATGTTCCTTTCTGTGTCCGCCAACGTCTTTATAATGCCCCGCTTTTGCTGTGGGTGGTGGTTTGAATCCCGGTGCAGATAACGGTCTGTGTGTGTGGGCTTCCGATAAACTGAATGGCCCAAACTGACACGTCAAGAAAATTCAGTTTTCCGTCTTCCTCCGTCTCCATGGTATACTGGATTCTAGAATAAATCCCGTTGAGGTGTTGAAGAAAACGATCTAGATCCTCTCTACAATGCCTCCACACAACAAACGTATCGTCTACATAGCGAAACCAAATAGCAGGTTTTTTGTTTGCTGTTTTCAATGCCTGTTCCTCGAATTTTCCCATGTAGAAATTTGCTATAATCGGGCTTAAAGGGCTCCCCATAGCTACACCATCTGTCTGTTCATAGAAATCATCGTTACATTTGAAATAAGTAGTCGTGAGGCCATATTTGAACAGATCTGCCATGTCGGGTGGAAAGAGGAGATTGAGCTGTTGCAGCACCTCATTAACTGGAACCATAGTAAACAGGGATACCACGTCAAAACTAACTAATATGTCCTCTGGATTGACCAATATATCATTCAATTTACTTATAAAATGTCTCGAATTCTTGATATAGGAATCTGAGCGCCCCACATGCGGTCGTAATAGTGTTGTCAAGAACTTGGCAATCAAATAGGTGGGCGAAGCAATTGCACTAACAGTTGGTCTCAGAGGGGGAACGTTTTCCTTTTCTTTGTGGACTTTCGGCAAGCCATAAGGTCTTGGCGGTAGTGCAACTGAATTGAACAGACTTTTTTTAACACACTGTTCGATGGAAGACCTTTTTATTAACTCTGTAACAGTTCTAAGAACTTTGTCAGTAGGATCTTTACTAAGTTTCCTGTAGGTCTGCGGATCTAACAATTCATTAATCTTGCAATGGTAGTCAGTCACATTTAAAACCACTGTACAATTTCCCTTATCTTCGGGGAGAATGATAATACCATTGTCCTCATTCAGTCATAATAGCCCGGAAACTTTTAGTAATTTTATACGATTTCATTCACGGTTGATGCTCCGTGGCCTGATTACTGGACACCCCTGTCTGATAGTAGCTTCGTTAGTTAATTATTAAGTTTCCTTATTTTTACTGAAGACGGTAGACTAATTGTGTTGTGCTTCAGACATGGTATCACTAACTGAAATTTCGTTATTTATAACTAGCTTAATTCACGCTGCTTCGCAAGCGTAGACTGGATGTTCTGCATTGGTTGTTTCTACTTCTAAATATAAATTTTCATAGATTTAGCTTTAAAAATGCTTTCGTAATCAAGTATTTTGATACAACTTGCCACCCCCTATTGCACCACTGATGGCAGAATTCAAAACATCCCGAAACACATAATTTTAAATTCTGACCATGGTTCCAAATCCAAATTTTCGCATTTCTAGCATCAAAATAGTCTTGGTAGCACCCTTGAAAGATTTTCTCTTACTTCATCCGCTTAGTGGTTGATTTCATAAATACTGAAACCCATGTTTTTAAAATTCCAATCAAAACTAAATCCGAAGTTTTGTATTTCTTCCTTCAAAATTGCCTGAATAGCAACGTATTTTCAAAAAACCGTTCATCCCCTATTTCACCCGTTTAGAAATGAGAATACTAAAAAATCTCTGATGCCTACAGTGTAAGATAAAAAACTGCTACAAATTTCAAGTTTCTATCGTCTGTAGATTCAATTTTCAGCACCGTTTACTGTCTTTTAGAAACGGATAGAGAGTGCGAAATTTCTTTCTTACACTTTTGTATCTTTCTTGGTAGTTTTATTTTTGAAACTGCAATATGCACTTATTTTTCTTTTTTCGTACGCTTGTTTCAGAGAAACAAATGAAGAATGTGCATCTCGTTTTTGCTATTATACTGCCAACAGTCAACGCTGGTCTTCAGTCCGAATTTTATATAAGCTGCCGACGACTTCCAACCACTATGTCTTCCACCGTCTTATAGATATCGACACGGGACTGCTATGGTATACAACAGGGTACTTTTTACTACAACAACAAAGAAAGATCATTTGTCTCCATTGTGTAGTTTTCGCTGAAGAGCAAAATATTGACACCCAAACGTAGAATTTTACATAAGTCAGTAACTTTCAACTCTAGTATCTTCCACCCCCTATCGTTATCAACCCTCTATCACCATAGTGCACAATCACCACATACAAACACTATTCGTTTGCGATGTGTAGTTTTGGCTGCAGAGTGAAATATAGGCACAAACACCTTAATTTTTATATACCTACATTAAGATGTTTGGTTGTATGGACATCTTAAGCATTAGCTGTTACAATTAACTACAAAAGGTTCTCCGTTTTGTGCTGGTTGCAATAAAAACAATTAGTTTATACCAGACGTGTTTCGATGTTTATTGTAAAAGCGTCTTCGGTGGTTGGTGTTATTACCTCTTCCTTACGCCCCACTGCTGTTTTTCAGTCTCGTTGATTGAAGTTGATCGATTTGTGATAAGCGTTTTCTCATTGTGTACGGCATTTTTTGCCTATTTTAATACCTATTTTCAGTTTCATTTGTTACCATTTCACACACATCACCCGCTGTGTAAAATAAGTGAAGTGGTAACAAATGGAACGGAATAAATAACATTAAAACAGGCGAAGAGTACCGTATACAATCAAAAATTCGAAACACTAACAGACTAACGTCAAACAATAAGACGGAAAAACAGCAGTAAAAGAAAGGAAGAGGAAAAAAAAAAAAACGAACCACCGAAGATGGTTTTAAAATCTTTTCAACATTGTCAGCAAAATCGTTTATAAGAAATAGTAGGGGCCCTATAATAGTTCCCGTGGAAAACCAGATATCACTTCCGCTTTATTCGGTGACTTTCCGTCAAGTACAACGTACTGTGTCCTTTCCGATAGGAAATCACGAATCCAGTCACACTACTAGGTCGCTATTCCTTAGGTACACAATTTTATCTGTAGATACTTGCGAGAAATAGTGTCATAAGCCTTCCGGAAATAAAAAAATATGGAGTCGATTTGAGGTGCCTTGTCGACAGCACTCACCACTTCATGCGAGTAAAGAGCTAGCTGTGTTTTCCAAGAATGACACTTTCTGAATCCGTTTTGACTATCGGTCAATACGTAGTTCATAATGTTTGAGAAACTACATTCTAAAACCGAAGTCAATGATATAGGCCTGTAATTTTGCGGATCTCTACTGTTGCGTTTCTTTAATATCGGCGTGACCTGTGCGACTTTCCAGTCTGTGGGCACGGATCTTTGAGGGAGCACAAATTGTCATAATTATGTCATCATTAATCGTTCACTCGAAGCTGATTCATATTCGCAATTGCCAACATATTTCTTGTAATTAATTTCAGATATTTCCCCACACGGGAAATAATTAGTAGAACAAGTGAGTACCATTTACCTCTTTGCCTTGCTTTTATAGATTTTGAAAAGGCCTTTGATTCTATCAGTCACCCAGCTATGTTTGCGGCTCTAAAAGAGCAAGGAATAGAACAGAGCTATTTTAAAATCATACAAGACATTAACAAAACCTTTTCTAAGTTCTGTCGAAGAAGCTGATGAATTTCCCATTGAATAGGGCGTAAATCAAGGTGACTCTATATCTCCCAAATTATTTTCAGCAGTCTTAGAAAAAGCTGTGTCTACACTGAATTGGGAGGAAAAGGAAATTCAAGTTCTCGGAAAAGACTGAACAACTTGAGGTTCACAGATGATATTGTTCTATTTGCAAATGACATAGAAGAACTTCAAATATTAGTTCAAGAACTTACATTAGTGTGCTCTGAAGTTGGGCTAAAAATAAACATTGATAAGACCAAGATCATGATCAATGAGTGGACACCTGAAGGAAGTATATCGGTTGGAAGAACAGAGCTGCAAAAAGTCGCAAAATATGTCTATCTGGGGCAACTGATAAACATGAAAGGTGATCCAAAACCAGACATATTACGACGACCACTACGGTCGGGGATTCGAATCCCCCCTCGGGTATGGATATTTGTGCCGTCCTTAGTTCATAAGTAGTTTGTAAGTTTAGGGACTGATGACCCCGTAGTTAAGTCCCATAAGCTTAACAAACATTTGAACATTTTATTACGACGAATTAAATTGGGCTTACAGGCTTACAGGAGACACTCTTCAATTTTGAAATCAAAGATGTCGGTTGAGCTGAAGAAAACAATTTTTAATCAATGTATACTGCCAATATTAACTTAAGTCTATGAAACATGGACGTACAATGAGTTCATCGTTAGGGAAGTAACAGTTGCCCAAAGAGGAATAGCAAGATCAGTGATGGCTTACTAAAAAAAAAAAAAAAAAAAAAAAAAAAAAAAAAAAAAAAAAATGATAGAAAAAAATATGGAAAGGGTGACTACACTGAAATGGCAGTGGGTTGGTCATGTTGCTAGAGTAAAAGATGGTAGATGGTGTAGACAAGTCCTAAACTGGAGCCCAATTTATCAAAAAAGACCTAGAGGAAGACCATCAGACAGATGGGACAGAGACCTAAGGAAGGCAGCAGGACTCTGTTAGTAGTGGGAAGCTCAAGATCGGAGGAAATGGAAGAGCCTACTGGGATCGTTTCTTACACGTCGACTCAAAGAGGCCACATCATAGAACAGACTGATGATGATTTCGCCACACATGTGCAATCCACAAAGCCACTGCATGAACTTGCAACCGACCTCTACGATCCGTCACTCCTGTGTGCAGCCCTTTACAGAATCACCAGTTAACAGCATTGTCCACGCCAAAGCAAGTTTCCTCCAAAGCCGCTTCCACTGCCCATACTGTGTTACGCGCCTTCGTCCTCTTTTGTAATATTGTTATGATATTCATGACGCTACAACGTACACATCAAAAGGTAACGAAGAGCTGATTATTCCCTTTTGTCGGAAGACACCTGGCACGTAATGGCTGATTAATGACTGACGCGATGCGCAGCGTACACAATCGATGTGATTAGTATTCAGGCAACAAGCGAGCGGCCACGGTGCGTTTGTGGCTCGGCCCCCACTTGGACACGTAATGGAACTGGCACCGAAAGCCCCCAGCGAGGCATAAGGAGACGACGCACGCCCGCCGGGGTCAGCGACGCAAGTGGACGACGACAAAGCAGAGCGCGTGCACGCAGCGCGATGTAAATTAGATGTCAATGCGATGGAGGCGGGACACAATTCACTGCGCGGCCGGTCGCCTACACAATAAGGCGTTTCGTCAGGCGAGCACAAAGGGCTGCAGCGGCAAGCTTTCTTTCTTTTTGTGGCGGACGGCGGAGACGTCGTGGCGGCTACGGCGGCGCATCGGTAAACAGAATGGAGACACGCCGCCTGACTGAATGGGGCAGCGCGGGCGTGTTGTGCGCTCTGCTCTAGAGAGATAGAGACGCAACTGTGACGAGCGGCACAGGGCACCAACACACACAAGAGCCAAAGAAACTGGAGCACCTGTCTAAAGGCTAGTCTACACGACGACACTGGGTTGCGACACTCGTTGCATGAAATCAATTGCGCGCAACTGGTTTCGTGTATGTCTGTAAACACGGCGTCAATACCATGTACGTCAGTTTCGTCGTTTTGTGATCGCCGTACTCGCCGTAGAATGAACGTTTTGGTAGCTGTAACAGTTGTGGCAGAGCTATTGCTTTTCTGTGAGATGTCTCTGCATAAGACTAAACATAAAGAGAATAAGAAACGTGTTCAGGGGGATTAAAATAAGACGTCAGCTCGGTTGCTCAGCGACCTTGCTGCAAGAAATTGTGGCTGAAGACCCTAGAAGTTATTTTAATCAACTTAGAATGTCACCAGAGCAGTTCACATTCCTTTTAAACAGAATTAGTAATGCATTAAAGAAACAAGATTCTGTTAAGCGTGAAGCATTGTTATCAGAACTGAAATTAATTTCATTGCATTACGTTTCTTGTCGTGTAGATATTCGTCTCTACAGTGCCTATACCGTGTTCCCAAACCCACAATTGCCATAGTTCGTTTGTATAGGTATTTGGAATTGAATGTATTTTAGTCTGCAGTTCACTAACCGTCACCCCATCAATATTTAATTCACGAATAGTTTCTTGAAGAGCACCAACAGGCCGTTGCTTATACCTAAGATTTTCATCGTTGAAATCGCACAAGCACCAATGCGTCGCATATATGCTCAAAAACGGAATTATTTCTGTATTGGTCATAACCTAACCTAAAAACACTCACAATCAGTTTCGCCAAAGTTGGAAGGTGCCGAAACTGTTTCGTTTCGCCAACGAGTTGCGCGAACGCCTGCCACGCATGCCCACAGGCCAGTAGCGCAGTTTCATGAAACCTCGTGTCGTCGTGTAAACTAGCCTTAATGGCTAGTCTACACGATGACACTAGGTTGCATGAAATGAATTCCGCGCAACTGGTTTCGTGTATGTCTGTAGACACGGCGCCAATATAGTATACTAAAAGAGCGAACAGAGCTGCGAACTAAAGTGAGCGCTCACGGCCGCGAACTGTTATGCGCAAGACTACCCTCCAGCACTACTTGAGACATCGAGTCCATGCCACGTCGCGTTGCGGCCCTTCTGCGTGCTCGTTTGGGCCCTACACAGTATTAAGTCTAGTTTACACGACGACACTAGGTTTCATGAAACTGCGCTACAGGCCAGTGCGCATGCGTGGCGGGCGTTCGCGCAACTCGTTGGCGAAACTAAACAGTTTCGGCACCTTCCAACTTTGCCGAAACTGATTGCGCGTGTTTATAGGTTAGGTGGTAACCAATACAGAACAAAACACAACATAAAGGGGGGAAATGAAGAAATAATTCGGTTTTTGAACATATATGCGATGGATAGGTGTTTGTGGGATTTTTAACGATGAAAATGTCAGGAATAAGCAGTGCCGTGTTAGTGCTCTTGAAGCAATTAATCGTGAATTAAATACTGATGAGTTGACGATTAATGAATTGCAGATTAAAGTACTTCAATTCCAAATACCTATACAAATGAACTATGGCAACTGTGGATTTCGGAACACGTTACAGGTACTGTAGAGACAAATATCTATTTCACACAAAAGTAACGCAATTTTTAATTTAAGTTCTGGTAGCGATGTTTCACGCATAACAGTATCTTGTTTCTTTATTGCATTACTAAGTCTGTTTAACAGGAAAGTAAACTGCTCTGGTGACATTCTGAGTTGAGTAAAATAACTTCTGGGGTCTTCGATCACCAATTTCTTTCAGCAAGGTTGCTGAGCAACCGAGCTGACGTCTTTTTTAATCCAGTCACAAACCCAAACACTTTTTTTATTCTTTTTTATGTTTAGTCTTATACAGCGACTTCACACAGAGAAGCAATAGCTCCGCCACAACTCTTACTGCTACCAAAACGTACATTCTACGGCGACTACGGCACTCACAAAACAACGAAACTGAAGTGTACAGTATTGGCGCCGTGTCTACAGACATACACGAAACCAGTTGCGCGCAACTCATTTCATGAATCGAGTGTCGCAACCTAGTGTCGTCGTGTAGACTAGCCTTTATACTGTGTAGGGCCCAAGCGAGCAAGCAGAAGTGCCGCAACGAGACGTGGCGTGGACTCGACTAATGTCTGGAATAGTAGTGGAGGCAACTGACACCATGCATCCCGCAGACCTGTCCATAAATCCGTAACAGTACGACGGGGTGTAGGTCGTGAATAGCACGTTGCAAGGCATCCCAATTGCGCGCAACAACGTTCATGTCTAAATATCAACAAATAATACAATTCCTTGAGTAAACATTCTCTCGTTATACCAAAGGTATTAAACCTAAGGAGAGGAACTGAATTAAAATTTATGCTGTGGCTGAGATTCGAATCCGGGACCACCTTTTTTTATTTATTTTTTAGGGACTCGAACCTGGGACCTTTGCCTTTCGCGGGCAAGCGCTCTACCGACTTTTTTTTAACGTTTTATATAGCTGAATTCTAAAATTAAAAATATTCTATCATAGTGGGGTTCGAACCGGAGACTATTGCTATGAGGCCAGAACGCTACAACCATTTTTTTCCTTATTTTTTTTTATTTTTTTCCTTCCTCATTTGGTTTGCTTTTGCGAGAATTTTGTAAAGTAAAATATAAGAAAACTCGTTTCTTTCTTCTTTTATTTATTTATTTATATTTTTATTGTGCGTTTACAATGCAACTAACTAGCCTCAAAGTTTGTCTTCTCGATTTTTGTACTGCTTTCGCAGTTACCACAATCCTTATCGATTTTTATTTTTTAGAATACGTTGTTCATCTATGTTATCTTCTCTGAACTTCGAGAGCGTCTGTCGCTGTTAAACTACACTATTATACATGTATATATAATGCACTTCCTTACATAAACATAATTAACTCTTTGGTATATTAGTGTTGCAATGCTACTATCAGCAAAACAAAAAACAAAACAAAAAACAAAAAACAAAACAAAACAAAAAGTCAACCCTCAGCTAACACAGCGTTGTAGCCAAAGCGACTACACGGACTGAGCCCTGACAATTTGATGCGCATTTCACAAGGAACATGAGGCAGAATTAAAAGTATGTGGTGTGGAGGAAGACATGCTTTAAGACAGTCCGTGTAGTTGCTTTGGCTGCAACGCTGTGTTAGCTGAGTGGGCATTCGAGTGGACGCCGCAGTGCGGGACGGATGTCTGGAGGCAGCGCGGCGGCCCGATGTAAACAACGGACGTGCGGCAGTACAGCAGGTCAGTTGTAACCTTCTAGTTGCGTCCTCGTAACTTGAAATGTTTCACCAGAAGACAAAATGAATCTGAATAGTTGTCAAAGAAAAGATACAATTAAGTTTACTTTCGATTGGGACTTTATTAGACCGAAGGCTTTCGAGTTAAAGAGATGGTTTGTAGAAACAGTCGGAATTACGGATGTAGATGTAATTGGAGTACATCTCTCATTTGTTACGAACTTTGTTTACGTAAAATTACGATCTGCTGACTTATGTTGTCGAATTATCGAAAGAAGTGGGGGTAAAATGAAGTTTAATCATTCAGACGGACGAGTAAGTGACGTTCTTGTGTCGCATGCTGGTCTTAGAACAGTAAGAATACTCGAGTTACCGTTCGAAATGCCAGCTGAACAAATTAGTATCGCCCTCCAACCGTATGGCCGGGTTATTTCGAATGTTGCCGAGAAATGGTCTGAGCAATACATGTTTTCCGTGTTGAACGGAGTGAGACAAATTAAGATTGAACTTGAGAGGGACATACCATCTTTTATAAACATCGGTGGATATCGTGCCCTCGTGATTTACGATGGACAGCCGAAGACGTGTGCTCTCTGTAATTCGCCTGATCACGTGCGAAGCTAGTGTTCAAGACGTCGTGTCCCGCAGATCCCGGCTAACGAGGCGGTTGTCCCGGGGCCGGTGGTGAGTATGAAGTTGACATACGCCGCCGCGGCAGACAGCCGCGGCCCCGTTCCACTGACCACCGCGGAGCAGCGGCAGGAAGCGGCCGGCGGCGAGAACGCGCAACTGGACAACGGACGAGGAAGTCCCGTCTCTGGAAATCGACACTCGACTGAGGACGAAACGCTCGTACCTGAGGTGACTGCGAGCACTTCACACGTACCAGATACGTTACTCGAGGCTGAACGCCCGGAGCACTCTTCCGAGGTTGCACATGCTGAAGACCAAATAGCGTCATTGTCTCAAATGCAAGGGAAACTTAGTCAAGGGAATAATCGTAAAACGTCGCCAAAACAACAAGGTGACAAGACAGATACCACAGGAAAGAAAAACAATTATGAACGAGAAGAAGATCACGACAGTCTGACAACACCGCAGGTTCAAGAGTTAGTGGTACAAAATGCCGATGACAAAACCGGAGGCGTTCAGGACGCTCCCTCGAACAAGAAGGAACAGACCCCATGTCAGAGATCGCCTACGGGATCCCCTGACACCTCACCAGGGTCTTCTCCATATAGATCGGCGAAATCGTTGCGTAAAAAGAACAAGAAAAGGCGAATTGCACACGAAGCGGCACAAAACTTGGCCCCTTCTTTAAGGGAACGGCTTCGAAACATTCAAGAAAGAGGAAGACAGGAACGAGTATCCCACAAGGAAGAAGTCTGCGAGTGCAGTGATAGAACAACGGGTTCGTCACATGCTGCAGAACCGCAAGAGAAATTGAACACTGTGCCTGACACAAACAATCCTGACATGGATGACGTATCCCGGCTTAGTCGTGAAAGAGCAGAAAAGACGGGTGATTGGGCGGAAGATGTCGAGAACCGGACGGACGGAATGGACACGGACCAGGAGAGTGAGGAAGACGTTTTCTATTAACGATTTTTAACTTGTCAGATCCACAGAAAGGACCGCATGAACGAGAATGATTTTTTGTTGTGTTTCACTGATTGAGGAAAGATATTTTAAAGTTTTCACGAAAGATAAAAAATAGACGAAATAAATTAATAGACGAAAGTTTGCCCTGAAGTTATCTTCTTTTGTAAAGTAAATTTCAAAGTGGAATACACATACAACGTTACCACTTTGAACATAAACAAAATTCAAAATTCTTCGAAGGTAGCCGCCCTCAAAGATTTTTTATATCAGTCCGATACTGATGTAGCTTTCTTACAGGAAGTTAACATCAAGAATTTTTATCTTTCCGGCTACAAAGAGATTTTAAACACCGCAACTGAGAAGGCTTGTGGAACCGCGATACTTGCCAAAGATGGATTGGAACTTACAAACGTATGTCTTTTGGAATCAGGGAGGGGAATTAGCTGCAAAATTTTTAATACCACCTTTATAAATATTTATGCACCCTCAGGAAATAATGCCAGGGAAGAGAGGGCAAAATTTTTTAAGAGTGACATTTTATTTCTCCTCAAGGACAACCCTGCAGAAATTTTAATAGGAGGAGACTGGAATTGCGTCTTAAATAAAAAGGATCAACGGCCAAATTTTAATTTCTCTCGCGAATTGGACGCATTGGTCAAACAGATGAAATGGAAAGACGCTTGGGAAGTAAAGTATCCAACAGTTGTCAAATTTACATATTTTACTCGTGACTCACAAAGTAGAATTGATAGGATGTATGTCACTCCTAACTTAGAGGCCAAAATACGCGGAATTGAAGTAATACCCGCTGCCTTTTCTGACCACCTAGGCGTAAAATGTAGTATCAACCTTACAAGACAAAAGACATATTGGGGCCGCCCGCTTTGGAAATTAAATATAAGCATGCTCGCAGAACAAGCCTTAACTTTAGAAATACAACAGACTTGGCAGGCTGTCTTAAGAAACCGAGCTAAATACCGAACCCACATTGAATGGTGGACTTCGGTCGCGAAGAAAAGATTACGTTCAACATTAATCGCATATGGGAAAGAGCGAGCAAGATGGTCAAGGACAACAATGGAGTTTTATTACACCTGTCTTCGAGAACTATATGAACAACCTATGTCACAAGAGGTTCTTCTTGATATAAAGAGAACTAAATCCAAAATGATCAGTATTAAGAGGGCGCAGCTGGAGGGTTTGAAGATAAAGTCCCACACTAGGACAACAGTGGAAGATGAAAATGCCTCCATCTACCACTTAATACAAATGGCAAAAAACAGGAGGAGAAGTTTTATTAACAGCCTCAGAACGGACGATAATGAAATCCTGACGGAACAAAAGCATATTTTAAACGAGGCTCATAGGTACTACCATCAACTTTATGTCGAAAATAATGGTAATAATGAGAACTTAACGCAAGTTTTGCTGCAGAACTCCGGAATAGGGAACCTTGTGACTGAAGAAGAAAATTCAAATTTTACTGTAGATATAACAAACGAAGACGTTTCGGAAATTCTTAAATCTTCGCCACGCAATAAGTCTCCTGGCCCGGACGGCCTGCCAGTAGAATTTTATTCAAAATTTTGGCATTTAATAGGCGATGCATTTACCTCAGTGGTTAACGAGGTCCTCAATGGTGTTGTTATTCCTGATACTTTCAAAGAAAGTGTTACTATACTACTACCAAAAGGAAGAACCACAGACACGAAAGAACTTGATAAAATGAGACCCATCTGCTTAATGAACGCCGATTATAAGATCATCGCGAGGGTGCTCAAAGATAGGATGCGACCTATTCTGGAACATGTAATTGGGAGCCACCAGACTTGCCTTCCTCGAAGGAGCATATTTAAGACGGTATGTGAATATAGAGACATAATTGCAATATTTTCGACTTCGTCGGCGAAAGGCGGCCTAGCCTTCATAGACTTCGCAAAAGCATTCGACAGGGTAAACCACGAATATCTGTATCATACCTTGAAATATATTGGTTTTCATGAGAAAAGCTTGACTGTAATACGGAACTTTATAACGGCAATAACCACTAGGATTTCTATTAATGGCCAATATACCAAAGACATCAAAATTTTAAATGGAGTACCACAAGGCAGTCCATTATCAATGGTTTTATTCGTCGTTTCCGTAGAACCCCTCTTACGAATTCTGCATTCCACTTTAGAGGGCATAACTATTCGTGGAACAAAACGAGTGAGTAACGCATACGCGGACGATGTCGGCGTCATCATAAGAAGCGAAGCAGACAATGTCCAGCTGACAGAAAACTTGCGGATTTACTGTGACGCAACGGGCGCGAAACTAAACGAGACCAAAAGTTCTTTCTTAAATTTGCAGAGTCTCGATGATGTGCAGCTGACATGGGCAAAGCGAGTGGAGCATCATACTGCATTAGGCGTAACTTTCTACAGTTGCCCACTAAGAACGGCAGCTTCAAATTGGAAACAGCTACTGGACAAAATTCGAGGTGTCTTAAAATTAAATCTGACAAGGGATTTGAATCTAAAACAACGGATAAAACTCATAAATTGTGCAATCCTCGCGAAAGCCACATATGTCGGTCAGATATTACCGGTTCCCAGAGATATAGCAAAAACTATTATGCGTACAATTTGCAATTATGTATGGCAAGGTCATATTTTCAGAGTAGCACGGGATGTAATAACTTTGAAAAGTGAGAAGGGTGGACTAGGACTAACAGATGTTGAGAAAAAAAGTAAGGCCCTCTTCATCAAACGGACCTTGCAACTAATCGATAATCATCCCGATAGCATCACTGCTGCTTTATTTGACCTGCTTAAGCCCGTTTGCATGTCGCCTCCAGTAAATGTCGGAAAAATACACGACAATTTGAAGCACATACAAATGTTCTACCTTGAAATAAGCTATATGAGAGGTATCATCGGGGATAAGAACAAATGGAAAGGCCAACATATAATGAATGGACTACAATCCGCAACAGAATGGAATTAAAATATCCTGAGAAAAACTGGAAAAAAATATGGAAAAATATTAACAATACAACACTAACAACGGAAGTTCAGTCGGCGTGGTACAAAGTCATCAATAATATCGTTAGTACCAACGAAAAATTATATTCCATAGGACGAAGAACAACTAACGCATGCTCAAAGTGCGGAAATGTTGATTTGTTGAGACATCGCTTCTTATGTGAAGGATACGCAGATATATGGAAAGATAGCACGGAGCAGGCCGCCTATATCAAACGGAGTGATGGACGGGAAATCACCTTGAACAACATATTCTTTCCAGAGGAAATAGTTTTCCCCCCGCAGAAGAATAACGTGTTATTATGGATATATGGTAATTACATTAATTATGTAATTAACAAGAAAGGGAAGGACTGTATAGTGGAATATAGACAATATATGCAGGAGGAATATTATAAAATATTTAGGAAAAAAAATCACAAGAAGAATTACGGAAATATGTTAAAAATTCTTTTCGAAAGACAAGGCATAGGATAAGGATTTCATAATGGCATAGTGGAAATGTGTTGGATAAAAGCTAAGTAGGGGATTGCTGCTGAGGGTGAAGTACGGTGGGGACTCCGTGAGCCCCGGGGCCGCTACGGTAGCCGTGAAGGCCTCAGTAGAACCCTGAAAACGCTTTGTGCGACGATTAAATGTAACTTGAAAAATATAGAACCCATATACCGTTAACAGGTATTTAAAGTTTTTTTTTTTTTTTTTTTTTTTTTTTTTTTTAAGGGTTTACATGTTTAGTTTTGCTTACCTTTTTTCTGTTTTATCAAACCGTAGAATACGGGAAAATAGATTTTTGTTTGTGGCTCCTTGCAGAAGAGAAAGGGAGAAATCAATTCCGAGCAAGGAGTACTAAGTTCGTAGGAAAACGTTCAGTTCTACATTATATGATAGAAGATGAAAGAAGTTTATTTTAATGCTACTAAGAGGCACATACAATTTTAGTTTTACTTGCATAATTGCCCACTGCAGATACCCAAGTAAAGGGTGGGAAAAAAAAAAAGCGGTCTGAAGCGTCTCGCTGCGGAGCGGGCGGTTGCTCGCCGTGGGGGTTCGGATCCTCCCTGGGACATGGGTGTGTGTGTTTGTCCTTGGGTTGGTTTGCCCGGGTTTGGGTGGTTTGTGGGCTGCGGGCTGGTGATCGCGAGGTTTGGTCAGATATATTTGCAAAATTTTGAACATTTGATTTGTTATGGAGGAAAAACATACTTCCAGAATGACGTTTTGCTCCTTGGTGGAGCATTTATCGAGTTCAGTGGTCTTAATCTCTCCTAGTTGGAAGTCGTGTAACGTTGCGGTCTATATTCGGCATGAGTGTGAGAGTGCGTATGGTTCGTGTTACTTAATTTCGACAGCGAATTGTCTCGAAATAAATAAAAAAAAAAAGTGGTGTAGGGGTCAGCGCAACTGCCTAGAAAGCAGGAGACCCGGGTTCCAATCCCGGCTGGGTGGAAAAAAAAAAAAAAAAAAAAAAGAAAGAAAGAAAAAAAAGTGGTCTAAAGCGCCTACCTAGTAAGTAGAATGTCTTGGGTTCGAATCCCTGGCACAGAATAAATTTTAATTCAATGCCTCTCCTTACGTTTAATATGTTCATGTCTGTTCGTATCACAGCATCTTCTTCCTGCAGCACGTCATATTCGTATTGTAGCAAATTTTAATGGCCAGGAGTGTAGTTTCTGACAAACCACTACATAATATAGGGACTGATGACCCCGTAGTTAAGTCCCATAGACTCTACAAACATTTGAACTACATAATAGAAGTTGTCGGTTCATCTAATTACTGGTATTTGTTGAGTGAGTGTGATACCTTAGGTACACACCACTCAATCTTATAAAAAGTATCTGTCAATTTATAATACTCACAAACTGCAATAACAGCTAAAAACAAAGCCGAGACGTAAACAAGCTAAAGTTTTTCACAATAGTAACTTTCAACAATAACAGTCGCTCATAGAGTAGCAGATGACATGCTGTACACCGTATAAAAAGCAAAGAGCCGTATGGAAGTGTAAAGTAGCCCAATGATGAAAGGTACGGAAATGAATGTTTGTATAGTGATACAACGAAACAGAAGTGTATACCTTATACTACAATATGCTTTACAGTTTTGCAAATATGTCTTTCCTGCATTCTTGTAGATTGAATACAAAAAAACCCATTGAGGATGGCGAATTTTTCGCCGAAAGTAGTTTGGCTATAAAAATAAAAAGAACAAGTGTTATGCATCAAGTTCTTTGACTGACCTTCAGCAAATGTCTGATGATGGCCTAATAAGCCGAAAATCGATTCACAAAATAAACAAAACCGTAGAACAAACACAAAATTGTGTATTTTAATCTTCATAGTGATAATTTGCTTCTATCGTGAATTTTCGGTTTTGGCCTTTGCTGTTTTTCTCTATTTGTAGGTCAGTTTCGATAGCTGTGGGATGGTGGTTCTCTTTTGCCAAATGTTCTGCAAAAGTTGGATGTGTACTTTCGCTCTAGAGAGCTCTTACGTGTTCAGTGTAACGTGTTCTGTGCATGTGTGCCCAATGTAATGTGACTGACAGGACTTACAAGTGAGTTGGTATATTCCTGTATTACTGCATTTCTCTGGAGTTCCAAATAACAAGAGAACCACTGTATCTCTGAATGTGGACGGTGTGGTGGCGTCGGCAACACACGTTACGCCGGCCGAAACTGATGACGCACGTGTCAACAAGCAGTAAAAATTAGTCGTACACCTCTCCGCCGGCTTTTCCATAGGCTATCTCCGTTGACCTGGTCCGCTACACAATACAGTTCCTTGATACGTTCACGATTGTGGTTTCAGCCACCTCCGTCCGGACTGGCAGCAGAAAGGACGTAAGACCCAGATACGATCGGCGACACGTACTCCTTTGTCGAGGCGCATTTCGGTGGCGGTGCGCGCATGTAGATGCGGAGATACCGCCGAGCCGTCCGAGCACACACGAGGACAATACAATAGGGCTGCTAGGACGACGCTCGCCCTAACGAATACGCTGCGTGGGGATTCTCCGCTAGAACAAAAGGCGCCACATGGCGAGCAAGCTCTGCACTAAACACCGAACGCACGCAGCACGCACATCAGGATCGACTTTAAATTCACCTTGCCCCTTTGTAACATCGTGACAAACATTGGGCGAAAATAACTAAGTAGGACAACAGAGCTAAATTTTCATCGACCTCTTAACACACATTGGTCGTCTCTGCTGAGATTGAAGTAAAATTGTAGATAAAGAATCGACAAACACTTGGCAAGAAACATTAGGAATCAAATCTTCAAATTTAAGGTTGAAAACAAACAAACTCTGTTCTACAAATTTTTTTTTTTTTTTTTTTTTTTTTTTTTTTGGAATGATTAATGCTGCATCAGTCACTATTTATAAATATTTTTATTGGCACGACGCGTTTCGGCAGCATGCTGCCATCATCGGGTGCATGTTTACAGTTACTGGTTACATTCTTGATGTATTGTGTTTTGTGTTGTGGATGCCAGTGAGGTTATGTTTGTACAGTTTTAACCTGTTAGAAAGATATTGTAAAAATAGCTATATCTTCCTAACAGGTTAAAACTGTACAAACATAACCTCACTGGCATCCACAACACAAAACACAATACATCAAGAATGTAACCAGTAACTGTAAACATGCACCCGATGATGGCAGCATGCTGCCGAAACGCGTCGTGCCAATAAAAATATTTATAAATAGTGACTGATGCAGCATTAATCATTCCAAAAAATCTTATAATACAGTCGCAGACCTCAAAAACATCCAAATAACATGGATAAATTTATGTTTAATTTTTGTTTATTTACTAACTAGTTTTCGGCTTATTAGGCCATCATCAGGTAAACTGTTGACAGGCGTCGACAAAGACGATATTGCTTGACGGTAAACAAAGATACAACACACAGAATACTAGGTCTTTGCATATGAGATTTGTTGGAATTGCAAACAATTGCCGGTCGCGGTGGCCGATCGTTCTGCGCCACTACGGTCGGGGGTTCGAATCCCCCCTCTGGCAAGGATATTTGTGCCGTCATTAGTATGAGCTAGTTGATAAGTAGTTTGTAAGTTTAGGGACTGATGACCCTGTAGTTAAGTCCCATAAGCTCTACAAACATTTGAACAAACAATTATCTGTTGCCATGTAGAATTATGTTTACATAATCAGTGGCCTTCTTAACATTTTACATTGTAATTTGCGAGTGAACAGGGTGAAATACATTACACATCAAATATTAATGAATTTAACATTGACACTGTAGCATATGTTGAGATCGTCTGACTGACTGAACATGAACGTAGCTGGAGATTACAGAAAACAGACTCCACCTTTGCTGATCACGTTCTGAAAGAAGGACACAGCTACCAGCATAGGCAGCAAAGTTTATCTGTTAGAAGCACTGGAAATAAACATTTAGCCAAAAATCCCCAGCTAGTGCTAAATGACCAGGTAGAGTTGAGCACATCCCCACTGTTAAGCTTCAAATAACGTAAAAAAAAAAAAAAAAAAAAAAAAAAAAAAAAAAAAAAAAAAAAAAAAAAAAAAAAAAAAAAAAAATACCACAGACCGTCTTAATGTCACACGTAGAGTCCCCATTCCTACCATGTTTACTTTTAGAATTTTGTGATCAAAACAATATATATAAAAATTGGGCCGTAATATGAAATGTAATTTAAATATGTGAATCTTGCCAGATGTTGTCAAATAAGTGAATTGTAAACTCTGTGTAGAAAACGTATTTAATGTACACCCTAAGTGACGATCTCAACATATGCTAGTGTGTCAATAATGTTAACATAGTTTTTAATTCATTAATATTTGATGTGTAATGTGTTTCACCCTGTTCACTCGCAAATTACAATGTAAAAATGTTAACGAGGCCACTGATTACGTAAACATAATTCTACAAGGCAACAGATAATTGTTTGCAATTCCAACAAATGTCATATGCAAAGACCGAGTATTCTGTGTGTTGTATCTTTGTTTACCATCTTTTAGAACCTAAGCAATAGCGTCTTTGTCGTCGCTTATCAACAGTTTACCTGATGATGTCCTAAACAGCCGAAAACTAGTTAGTAAATAAACAAAAAATTAGTACAACAGAAACAGTTTGTTTGTTATTAACCTTAAATATGGAAGCTTTCTACCAAGAAGTGACGGAATAATCTATTTATAAAATCTTCAAATATTTGTAAAGCTATTAGTCCTAACTAACTGTTGCATCTTCTAAGTGTTCTGCCAGCGAAACGTAGTATGAAGATAAGATCATCTTAATAAAGTAATATATTCAAATCGAAAAAAAAAAGTGTTCCTTCTTTTCGCATCCTATAAGAAAATAGAACGGTATGAAAATTCGATGAATCCTCTGGCAGGCACTTAAATACAAATTGTAAAGTACAAATGTAGTCTTCGATGCTTGTATAGAATATCTTAAGACTGCTACTATAAGAAAGAGATTGCTTAGCAGTCTATACTTACTGGCTCTAGTGTATGTGTTGCAGAAATTTTAAATTTTTTTTTTTTTAGTCTTTGGTTCGTTTTCCCTATAGGATTTGCTGAGTTCTTTCCAGTTTAAGTTGTTTGCAATTGTCACTCCTGGGTATTTCGTTGAATTTACAGCCTGTGATTTTGACTGATTTATCATGTAAATGAAGTTTGACAGGTTTCTTTTAATGGTGATATTGATAATATATTGATGGATAATATTGATGGAATGCGGTCTTAGAAAATCACGCGATGCTGAAGGAATTAGATTAGGTAACGAAACAATGAAGGTGGTAGATGAGTTTTGTTACTTGGGTAGTAAAATAACATGCGATGGTCGCAGTACAGAGGATATAAAATGCAGAATGGCAATGGGAAGAAAAGCATTTTTGAAAAAGAGAAATTTGCTAACATCGAATATTAATTTAAGGGTAAGGAAGTCTTTTCTGAAGGCATTTGTGTGGAGTGTTCCCTTGTATGGGAGTGAAACATGGACGATAAGCAGTGCTTACAGGAAGAGAATAGAGGCTTTTGAAATGTGGTGCTACAGAAGAATGCTGAAGATTAGGTGGGTAGATCACATAACTAATGAAGAGGTACTGAACAGAATTGGTGAGCGAAGGAATTTTTGGCATACCCTGACTAAAAGAAGGGATCGCTTGGTAGGACACATTCTTAGACATCGGGGAATCGTAAATTTAGCATTGGAGGGAAGTGTGTGGGGTAAAAATCGCAGAGGGAGACCAAGAGACGCGTATAGTAAGCAGATTCAAGTGGATGTGGGTTGCTGTTCTTATGAGGAGATGAAAAGGCTTGCTCAGGATAGAGTAGGGTGGAGAGCTGCATCAAACCAGTCTCCGGACTGAAGACCATAACAACAACATTGATAACTTCACACTTCCATTATTAAGGGTCAATTGCCATTCTTTGCACCATGCAGATAACCTATCTAAAACATTTTTGCAGTTCCTTTTGATCTTCTGGTCATTTTACTAACCGATAAGTGACAGCATTATCCGAGAACAGTCTAAGGGAGCTGCTCAGATTGTCTCCTAAATCGTTTATAAACACGAGGAACAGAAGCGGCTCTAAAACATTTTCCTGGGGTAAGCCTAACACTTCTACTCGACGACTTTCCGTCAATTGCAGCGTACTGTGTCCTTCCTGACAGGAAATCACGAATCCAATCGCACAACTGTGGTGATATTCCGTAAGCACGCAGTTTGATTAGAAGACGCTTGTCAGGTATAGTGTCGAAAGCCTTCCGGAAATCTACAAATACGGAATCAATCTGATATCCCTTGTTGATAGCACTCATGACACTATGTGAGAAACTGGCTAGCTATGTTTTACAACAATGATACTTTTTGAATCCTTGTTGACTATAGGGCAATAGGTCGTTCTCTTCCAGGTAGATCATAATATTTGAGGAAAGCATATGTTCTAAAATCCCGCTGCAAACCGACGTCTATGATATAGGCCCGTAATTTCGCGGATCACTCATATTGACTATCTTGAAGATTGGCGTAACCTGTGCAACATTCCAGTCTTTTGGTAGGGACATTTGCTGAACGAGCGGTTGTATATGATAACTAGGTATGGGGCTATTGCATCAGCATACTCTGAAAGGAAACTAATTGGTATACAATCGGGACCGGACGACTTACCTTTGTTAAGTGATTTAAGTTGCTTTAATACACCAGGGGCATCAACATCTAAATTACGCATGCTGGCAGCTGTTCTAGATACGAATTCTGGAGTATTTACTTCGTCATCTTTCGTGAAGGAATTTAGGAAGTCTGTGTTAAGCAATTCTGCTTTAGCAGAACTGTCATCAATAGCATCTCCGTTAATATCGCGTAGTGAAGGTTCTGAGTTTGTTTTGCCGCTAGTATACTTCATACACGACCGTAATTTCTTAGGATTCTCTACCAAATTATGTGACAGGGGTTCGTTGTGGAATTTATTGTAAGCATCTCACATTGAAATTCAAGATAAATTTCGAGTTTCTGTGAAAGAATACCAGTCTTCAGGATATATATATATATATATATATATATATATATATATATATATATATATATATATATATATATATATATATATATATATATTTTTTTTTTTTTTTTTTTTTTTTTTTTTTTTGTTAATGTTAGCCACATCTTATCGACCCAAACATTGTTAGTTTCGAAAGACTGGAGATTTTCACTCAAGAAAGCGTTAATCCAATTTGTAACTGCTTTTTTATCACCAAGGAACGACTTCATATGCAGACGCTGTATTCGCAGCACTGTAGTTCGGCTGCCTTCGGAGACTTGGTGACGGAGTAACATGCGAAGCACGTCTTGGCAGCGAGTACAACCCTCAGTGCCTTCCAGAGGAATGTGATTAGCAGGGACGTGTGAGCCACGAGGCACGGTTTGCATACGCGGCTAACCGCGGTTATAACAGAGCCAAGTCTTGAGCAGATGCACTGCCGCAGTGGAAGCGAGGAAAAAATTACACCATTCTTCTGTCTACATCCTGCAGAGCCAGCAGACAAATTTCGCTTCATCAGAACTGGCTCATTATCGCGTTTCTGGTTTACATAATTTTTTTGTCTGTGCAGACGTACTAACGTCGGCGTGGTGTCGAATAAATTTTAGAAAGGATACCCGCATGAATACGGATGAACTGATGTTTCAGCAATCAAACCCTGCACAAATGGTTTGAATCTCACTTAAATGGAAGAGTGCAGAAACTTGAAATAAGTAGTTAACGTGATATGGGAGAAACGATTCCTCCAACTAGGGAGCTATCAAATATGGGGTCCCACAAGGCTCGGTCTTGGTTCCTTTGTTGTTCTTAACCCTTTCATTCCCAGTGTTGTCCCTCGACAACAACGTATTGTAGGTTGATTTATATCGAATTTTGTGAAAGGTAAAGCAGTCAACAATCCGAAGATTGGTTTGAACACCACAGTGCTTCACTAGGCATGGTCCTTCATCAGAACTGGCTCATTATCTCGTTTCTGGATTAGTAATTTTTTGTCTGTGCAGACTTACTAACGTTGGCGTGGTGTGGAATAAGTTTTAGAAAGGATAGCCGCATGAATACGGATGAACTGATGTTTCAGCAATCAAACACTGCGCAAATGGTTTAAATTCACACTTAACTAGACGAGTGCAGAAAGTTGAAATAAGTAGTTAACGTGATATGAAGAAACTGGGGAGCTATCAAATATGGAGTCCCACAAGGCTCGGTCTTAGGTCCTTCGTTGTTCTTAACCCTTTCATTCCCAGTGTTGTTCCTCGACGACAACGTATTAAAAGCTGTTTCATTCCGTATTTTATGTATCAGTCCTAAAACGTGCAATGTAGGGGATGTAAAGATCTAAAATACATGCAGAAAAGCGGGTGACAGAAAAGATGGCGTGACACAAAGACACGTGGTAGGAAAATGCTCTTTAAATGATCGAAGATTTTTTTTAGAAAAATCCGTTTCAGAATACTTAAATAAAGACGTAAACGATCAAATATGATGAAAACCTAAAATCGATTTTTTTTTCGACCTGAAGAATCTCTAGGAACTTTCTTGAATAGAGGAGGACATCTACATTTAAATCTACATGGGATACTTTGCAAATCATATTTAAGTGCCTGGCAGAGGGTCAATCGAACCACCTTTATACAATTTATCTCCCATTCCATTCTCGAATAGCGCGCGGGAAGAAAGAACACCTGAATCTCTCCGTTCAAGATCTGATTTCTCGTATTTCATTCTGATTATCTTTTCTACCTATGTAAGTAGAAGTCAACAATATATTTTCGCATTCGGAGGAGAATGTTGGCGATAGGAGTTTCGTAAGTAGCCTACGCCGCAGAGATAAGCGCTGTTGTTGTAATAATGATTCCCATCCCAGATCCTGTATCATTTCCGTAACGCTGCCTCCCCTGTGTCGTGACAATACAAAACGAGCTGCCCTTCTTTGGAGTCTTTCGATGACCTCCGTCAAACCCAACTAATAAAGATCCCACACTGGGCAGCAATACTCCATAAAAGGACGGACAAGAATAGTGTATGAGGTCTCTTCAGTATTTCTGTTGCATCTTTTAAGGGTGCTGCCAATAAAACGGAGTCTCTGGTTCTCCTTTCCCACGACATTATCTACGTGTTCTTTCCAGTTTAAATCTGATGTAATAGTAATTCCTAGGTATTTAATGGAGTTTACGGCCAACACATTCAACTGATTTATTTTGTAAACAAAGTTTAACGAATTTCTTTTCGTACTCATGTGAATGACTTCACACTCCTCATTGTTTAGAGTCAAATGCCAATTTTTACACCAAAGTGATATCTTATATGAGTCGTCAATTGTGCGTGGCCAGCGCGCTACGACACGAGTAGAGATTCGGATCTAAGTCCAGCGTACAGACTTCAACCTGTCAGGAAGTTTCGGCAGTGTGATTTCGTTTCGCTCCGACCAGTCACTGGTTGCACTGCTTGGGGAGAGTAGGGAGCGGAGACTCACGTTTCATCTGGATGAAGTTGAGCTGCTCGATGGCGCGCAGCACCGACTTGTCGTCCAGCGTGAGGTCGAACTCGTGGCTGAGGCGCGGTGACGCCACCACGTCCTTGTGCCACGTGATGTCCACGTTCGCCACGCGGTTGATCAGCATCGAGCCCACCTGCGCACACAGTGAACGCCGACATGAAGACTATATTGTATGGTCAACACTTCACTAACGTATCTGAGGCAGCTCACTCTCTCCTGACTTACGCAATGGATATATTAGGAGAGCAATCGATAACACTATGGGGGACATAGGAACTACAGTTCATGATAAGAAGGTAGAGACGCTGAGATTTGGTGATGACATCAGAACGATTCGAGGCGATTTTGGGTCAGATGGATGCCATCCTCAGTTCTTCCTATAACATGAACAGGAAAAAAAGAAACCTTACTAGGGGACCACAGGGGTATCGGATTTCAGAATTTGTTTTATATTCATGGTGTGTGAAGTTCAGAACTCAAACAACAATCACCCAAACCCATTCGACGCAATTCTCAAATATTCTAGAGAAAATCGACTTTGAACTTTTGCAAGTAAGCCTTTACCTGGCTTCATATAAGAAGGCGCTTACGCACATAGAGGCGGAGCGATAGGAGAAGCGTGGAGGGGAGGAGCTACAGTCGAGCGCCAACAGTGGAGCGTGGGGGAGAAACTCGTGGCCAGCCACGCGCCTACAGAATGAACATCTTTGGCTGTCATTGCGATAATGGAGGAGGATGCGCAGAGCGGCTGAAAACTGGGCCGCCTTGCTATGTGACGTGGACTATAAATACCAATCATTAAATGAGATGTAGAATCTGTCGGTTCAAATCTTACAACCCTAGGGGCAAAAAAACTGGGTGGAATTAGAGATCCCCAAATGTGCAGTTACCAAAAGGCAGAGAACCATTCAATAAACATTCAGTTACCAACATTCACACAATTGTCAGACAAACAGCCATGTCAACAGACGACAGGCCTACTACAGATACTTGTGTATCAGAGTCACAGTCACATAACACGTACAAAAATCCGTGGTAGTTGAGCAAGCACTAAGATGAGAAAACACCAAGTTGAGAAATGATGTAGTTGAACAACTATGCTAGACAGTCGAGCAACATGACTACGCAGTTGGGCAACAGTTGACAGACAGGCAGCAGATGAGACGGACGAGCAGCAGAAAAGACAGACGAGCAGCAGCCCAGACAGATGATCAAATGGCAGTTGAATTGAGCATGAGGTAGTTGACCATGGAACAATTAAACATAGGACAGTTGAGAAAGAGGCAGTTGAGTATGGGACAGTTGAGAATGGAGCAGTTGAGCATGGGAAAGTTGAGCATGTTAAAGTTGAGTATGTGATAGTTCAGAGAGGGACAGTTGAGCAACAGACAGTTGATCAACAGATAGTTGGCAAAAAACAATTGAGAAACAGAGAGTTGATCAAAGACAGTGGAGCAAAGGACAGTTGAGCAAGACAGTAGAACAAGTCATTGAGCAACAGACAGTGTTGGACTGTAGAGCAAGACAGCCTCAGACAGTAGAGCAACAGTCAGTTGAGCAACAGATGAAGAGCATCACACAGTTGAGCAACTGACAGTTGAGCAATAGACAGTTGAGCAATAGACAGTTGAGCAATAGACAGTTGAAAAACAGGCAGTTGAACAACGGGCAGCTGAGCAACGGGGAGCTGAGCAACGGGTAGTTGAGCAACGGGCAGGTTAGTCACGGGCAGTTGAGTAACGGGCAGTTGAGTAACGGGCAGTTGAGTAACGCGCATTTGAGTAACGGTCAGTTGAGTAACGCGCATTTGAGTAACGGTCAGTTGAGTAACTGGCAGTTGAGTAATGGGCAGTTGATAACGGGCAGTTGAGTCACAGGCAGTTGAGTAACAAGCAGTTGAGTAACGGGCTGTTGAGTAATGGGCAGTTGAGCAGTGGGCAGTTGAGTAACGCGCAGTTGAGCAGTGGGCAGTTGAGTAATGGGCAGTTGACTAATGGGCAGTTGAGTAACGCGCATTTGAGTAACGGTCAGTTGAGTAACTGGCAGTTGAGTAATGGGCAGTTGATAACGGGCAGTTGAGTCACGGGCAGTTGAGTAAGGGGCAGCTGAGCAACGGGTAGTTGAGCAACGGGCAGCTTAGTCACGGGCAGTTGAGTAATGGGCTGTTGAGTAACGGGCAGTTGAGCAGTGGGCAGTTGAGTAACGCGCAGTTGAGTAACGCGCAGTTGAGTAACGGACAGTTGAGTAACGGGCAGTTGAGTAACGCGCATTTGAGTAACGGTCAGTTGAGTAACTGGCAGTTGAGTAATGGGCAGTTGATAACGGGCAGTTGAGTCATGGGCAGTTGAGTAACGGGCTGTTGAGTAACGGGCAGTTGAGTAACGCGCAGTTGAGTAACGGTCAGTTGAGTAATGGGCAGTTGAGTAACGGGCAGTTGAGTAACGCGCATTTGAGTAACGGTCAGTTGAGTAACTGGCAGTTGAGTAATGGGCAGTTGATAACGGGCAGTTGAGTCTCGGGCAGTTGAGTAACGGGCAGTTGAGTAACAGGCTGTTGAGTAACGGGCAGTTGAGCAGTGGGCAGTTGAGTAACGCGCAGTTGAGTAACGGACAGTTGAGTAACGGGCAGTTGAGTAACGCGCAGTTGAGTAACGGTCAGTTGAGTAACTGGCAGTTGAGTAATGGGCAGTTGATAACGGGCAGTTGAGCAACGCGCAGCTGAGCAACGCGCAGCTGAGGAACGTGCAGCTGAACAACGGGCAGCTGAGCAATGGGGAGCTGAGCAATGGGCAGTTGAGCAATGGGCAGTTGAGCAATGGACAGTTGAGCAATGGACAGTTGAGCAATAAACAGTTGAGCAACAGTCAATTGAGCAACAGTCAGTTGAGCAGCAGACAGTGGAGCATCAGAGAATGGAGCATCAGACAGTTGAGCATCAGACAGTTGAGCTTCAGATAGTTGAGCATCAGACAGTTGAGCATCAGACAGTTGAGCATCAGATAGTTGAGCATCAGTCAGTTGAGCAACAGAGAGTTGAGCATCAGTCAGTTTAGTAACAGTGAGTTGTGGAACAGTGAGTTGAGCAACAGACAGATTTAAACAGTTGATGAGGTGCAGACACAGACCTGCAGGAAGGCGGCGGAGTCGGTCTCCTTGAGCGCCTCTATGCAGAACTGCAGCAGGCCGGTGGTGCCCTGCAGGCGGCAGGTGCAGGCGGACACCTGGTCGCGCAGCGCGCGCAGCTTCAGCTCCCGCTGCTGCCGCACGAACTCCAGCAGCTGCGCGCGCCGCGCCTCGATCGCCTCGATCAGCGCGTCGCACTGCGCCGACACCGTCGCCTCGAACTCCGCGCAGTTCTCCTGCCGGCACACCACCAACACATAGTCAGGGCACAGTTAACGTTACAGCACATCTCGACAACATAGCTCACAGGAAAAACAGTCATCTCTCGTTAATTTAATTTGTTAAATTAACATCCTAGACTGTAAAAGGTTTTATTTCGTTTTGACCGAAATCGAATTAGTTGCAGTCTCCTTCAGAAATCACTACTTTAATGGATACTGCTGGTGACAGCACGCCTGTAACTGCTCGGCGTTATCATCAGACTGCTGCAACAGTTCCCCATTCAATTGCTTTCTCCGGATTTTGTGTTTGTGATGTCCATGTGTATTCCAAATTGTGAGCAAAGGAAGGAAGGAAGCTTAGGGTGTAACGTCCCATTGACGGCGTGGTCATTAGAGACGGAACTAACGTCCGGAGCTTTGGGTAAGGATGAGGAAGGAAATCGTCTGTGGCCTTAGAAAGGAATCATCCTGGCATTGGCGAGGAGTGATTTAGGAAAATCACGGAACACCTAAATCTGGATGGCCGGGGGTGGATT
Organism: Locusta migratoria; assembly: GCA_026315105.1. Lineage (NCBI taxonomy): Eukaryota > Metazoa > Arthropoda > Insecta > Orthoptera > Acrididae > Locusta > Locusta migratoria. The sequence goes on from CM048750.1 coordinate 269,702,787, forward strand.
TGAACCACCACCCTCCCGAATACGAGTCCAGTGCCTTACCACTGCGCCACCTCGCTCGGTAAATCGTGGGGAGCTAAAATCGCACCACCACCGATCAAACTGACTAATCTCTGGGTGCTTTCAAAAGATCACTGTAAGAAAGTTGGAATGAATCAAAAATAAATACACAAGAATTTTGTTTATCCTGATTAGGTGGGACCGGAAGTAACCCGGATGATCTAAAGTCCGAAAACCTTACACTAAATAGCAAATGAAGCTGTAATTGGAACTAAATCTTTACACCGACTTTGCCGAGTCGTTTGGAAGCCAGCTTCTCACTGGATAGCATTCGATTAAAATAAAATCCAGATTCGTTGGCATTATAAACCTAGTCTGGAAACAAGTTTTCGGAGGAAAATTTTGAAAGAGGCCTGGACTTGAATGAGAAGGAATGAGCTCCATCCGATTTCTTATCAGTTCTTTTTAATGGTTTGACGTACCTTAACACAGACCATTATGCCTTTGGATCGTACGAAGGGCAATTGGAAAATAAGTTTCCCGTGTGGACTGTGTTCAGTCTAGCGTGTGAAAAGGGGGGGGGGGATCGAATGAGACGTGAAACAGACGACGAGTCTTTACTTTTCTACAAGTATATTGAGACATTCGTTAAACCGCTTTATAAGCCTCAAAAGCTGTCCAGGAAAAAATCAGGGCGTTGAATACGGAAGAATCGTTGAACGGCTAGATTGACGTCAGTATTGCTCCCAAAGGGCCTTCCGCCGAGAGTCTTCATCAAAGCTGTAAACAGATAGAAGTCACTTGGTGCGAGATCAGGACTGTATGGCGGATGGTGTAGGCGCTCCCAACCAAAATTTGTAACGTGGTTTTGCGTTGCCGTTGCCGAGTGTGGTCTCGCATTGTCATCCAACAGCAGAACTCAACATCTGAGAAGGCCTGGAAACTTTTTCCGAATCATCTCTTTCAACTTCGACAGAGTGGCGCAGTACCACGCACCATTGATGGTTGCATCCTCCAAAAAGACCAGCAACAAAACTACTCGGGCGTCCCAGGAAACTGTGAGTAGCACTTTACCTGCAGACGGAAGGCTTTTCACTTTCTTTCGGACACGTGATGACGGAAGTTTCCACTCCATACCCGTACAACGCTTCTTCCGTATGTAACGACCAGATTTTTACCTAGGCTGGTTTTTTAAGCTTATAAAGCGGTTTGACAAATGTATCATCGTGGATATTATGTAGAAAAATAAAGATTTCTCTTCTCTTTAATGTCTCATTCTCTTTTTCTTTTATTATTATTTTTTTATTTCCTATACAACTCTGTCCACAGTTAACCACACGAAGCCGTGGACACAAACATTTACAAACATCTGAACATTTTTGATGACTATAGCAGTATGGTCCAATACTTTTACAAACATTTGAGGCCTGTAGGATTAGTGTTATCAGATGAACCACGTAAAACTACTACAAACGAAAACAGTAACCTTGTTATTGTAAAACCAAATATTATCATCACTACATTCAATTGTCTCATTCTTGTATTTTTCATTTTTGAACCAACTATATTTAGAGGACGACGAAATCTCTCTCAAGAGCTTTGCGTTTTCCAACAAGTACTAATAGAAGCTCAGGCATTTCAAGTGTTTGAAATTATACTGTACACTGCATATTCTTTTCGGCGTACCGTATTTGTATTTAAGTTCGTAATTTATTTTCAAGCAAACAGATACCGACGATCTCGAACACACAATACAGATTTAACCTAAACCAAGCGGGTTTCTTCGCAGTGAAGTTCCGAATCGTTTGCAACTGTCATCTCCATGCGGAAAGCGAAATTTTGAACTGCAATTTCGCTCTGTGCATGCACATGATAGTTGCGAACAGTTTGGAACTGCAGTACGAACGAACCCGTTGTCGCCAACCCAAATTGGAGGACACTTTGTAGAATTTTATAAATTCAGTTCGGACACATTTTCTTTTAAAAAGAGGACGTGTCCTGGAAAGAGAGAACGTATGGTAACCCTATGTAGGATAGGTTTTATTTCCTCAGGCTTTTTGAGTTAGCGAGAAGGGTGAACAACGAATAATACTGCAGCCTACAGGTTATTCACGTAGGTATTCAGCCGTATGTATAGAAGAGGTGCTACTGCTACAGTACGATTTGACATGTGATAGCATTGATTGCTATACCGCTGACTTTAATATGAAGAGCGATAACACAGAACAGAAGCGTATTCCTACGGACACTATAATGTATATGGCAGACGTGTTGAGGGCGAGTACTCACGTTGACTTTGTCGCTCATGCCCTTGAGCCGCTGTATGAACTCCGTGGTGGACCGCGCCTTCTCAGACAGCTGCTGCAGGTTCTGCGACAGCTCCGTCTGCAACACAGGAAGAAGCACACGTTTTAACACTGTGCTGGCGATGAGCTCGTTGTCGAAATACACTTATATAGTCTCAGATCATGCAAATACTTATTTCAACTAGCAACTATGCACATGCGTCGAATTACAGCACGCTAATTGTCTAAACACACACACACACACATACACATAAAAACATGATTTTATACTTTATGGTGGACATAAAAATTATTTTTTTCTGTCTATCCTTAACGTCGCTGACTGATCGTCTTGTTGCAACTTATAATACGACCGGGTTACACCAAGGTTATCTGATTAAATAACTGGTTGGTCGGAGGAAGAACCTACAAAAAAAAAAAAAAAACAAAAAAAAAAAAAAAAAAAACAAAATGCGCACTAATGCGCATTGCTATGGTGCGCTTTAGTGCGCGTGGGCGTTTGTCGTCAGAGGTTGGAGTCCTCGTTTGGGCATGGGTGTATGTGTGTGTGTGGGTGTTGTTCTTAGGATAAGGTAGTTCATAAGCAGTTTGTAGGTTTAGGGACTGATGACCGCTGCAGTTAGGACCCACAAGTTTACAAACATCTGAACACTTTTAACTCTCTCTCTCTCTCTCTCTCTCTCTGTCTGTCTGTCTGTGTGTGTGTGTGTGTGTGTGTGTGTGTTTCTACTTTGTATGACGAAGGTTCTTTGAGTGCTGAAATTAAGTTTTTACGTGTATTGAGTTATTGTTACCCTCCCGTATATTTTCTGTGGCACTTACTTTTTCATTCCTGTATTTAAGAATTTCTGCATAGTCTCATACTTTATTTCTTTGTATAGTCTGCTTCAATATCAGATAATTTTTAGCTTGTATTGTTGATTGCAAAGTGATTGGATGCGGCTGCGAAGTTGAGGTTCATACAGAAGATATCGAAGACTGCCTCGAAGTTGAGTTAGTATTTCTGGAATATTCTTCAATTTTTGCGACATTTATATGTATATATTTCATATTAAATGATGTTTTAGTAATAATGATTCATCAGGTTAAAATTATAAAACATTCATTTTGACTTCCTTCCAGAAAGAAGGGCAGTATTGCAATACTAATGGCGTGATTGTGGAAAGAATCACTTGTAACGATCTGGTGCAATCATATCTTAAATAAAATTTTAACCAAAAATAATTCCACGCTATCCTGGTTAAAAGAAAACTACTGTTAGACGAAATATCTTAGAGCCCAATAAATGCAGCAAATCTTGTAATACACATTTGCTATTTACAGCTAACAATTCAGTATCAGTAGCCGAGCCAGCAGTCGATGTATGGCCCACGTTGGACAGAAGTTACAACTTCCACCAACACCAGAGGTTCCAACTTCTGAATATGGCAAATAGTAATGCGACCTAATATGTATGAGTGGGGGGGGGGGGGGAGGAGGAGGTTGTAAGGCGTCCAAGGGAAATAAGTGAATAGGGAATCATCAAAATTGTGAAAACAGTTTTCGTTTCATTCAAATTCAAATGTTTGTAAATCTATGGGACTTAACTACTCTGGTTATCAGTCCCTAGGCTTACAAACTACCTAAACTAAGGTAAACTAACCTAAGGACAAACACACACACACACACACACACACACACACACATGCCCCAGGGAGGACTCGAACATCCGACGGCGAGCTATCGTACGCTCCTCAGGAAAGCGCCTTAGAACGCTCGGCCACTCCACCGCGGCACAGTTTTTGTAACGTTGTGCATGAGATAAGAGCAGGATATTACTAAATCATTATGATGTGTATAGTAGGTATGTGTTCGAGTGTACTTACAGTAATAGTACAGGTTAACAAAGGTACGAAACGTTCAAATGTTTGTAGAGCTTATGGGAATTAACTACGGGGTCATCAGTCCCTAAACTTACAAACTTATGAACTACCTTAAACTAAAGACGACACAAACAACCATATCCGAGGGGAGATTTCATCGGCGACGGGGAACGGCCTCGCGCATCGTAGCATAGCGCTTCAACGAGCTTGGCCATTTCGCCGCTGCAACATGCTAGAAGATGTTGCTGATAACCAGTTCATTTTTGTCGATAACATCACACGAACGAAATCGAAACCAACCGAGTTTTGCAGACGAAAAAAAAAATGACAGCGATTTGTTACTTAAGCCTGAAAATCGGAATTCGAAACACTCCAATCGTAAAATCGTAATTTTTAACAATTTTCGTAACAATTACGATAAAATCGCAATGTTTGGAACATCTGATACACGCGCAACCCCATTTGCTTCCGCGAAGCGCCGAGATTGTTGAAAGATAGTAGTAGTGCGAGGGCTGTGGAAAAATAAACGCAACGCCAGACCACCAGCTGCGCCGACGAAAGCGCTAAACTGGTAACCTGGCCCCTCCGCTATAGAGCGCCACGCGAGATGTGCCGGCACGCACCTGACAGTGCATAATACGGAGCCGCACGCGAGGCGAAGCCGGCATAACAGCCAGTTACCGGGCAGGGAGAGCGAGGCCAGTGTCACGAGTCCAGCAGCCGGGCTATCTGCGGGCCGCGGACCCTGGGGAGCTCCTTAAGAAGACGGCGGTGTCTTCTGCGTCTCGTTAGGAACGCCGCCGCTGCCCCGGAGTGCGGCTAAGCAGGCTGAGCTTCCCAGGGCGGCCAAATCCCAGGCTAAGCGAGAATTCGCGTGCCGCCGCACCATTCATCTCTCCACCCCCTCCCCTTCTCACCCCCTCGCCTAGCAGCAAACAAATACGCTGGCCCTCGGCGCTGGCTCTCGGGCCGTCGCTAATACCTCCAAGACCCGCCGCGGCTACCCAGGGAGTTTCTTTGCGCGCATTAAGGACACCCCTGCCGGCAACGGAAGCTTCCTCCATTTATTTTCCTCCTCGTGCCTCTCTCTCTCTCTCTTCTGCCTTGGTATACGGGATAGCATAGGTTCAGCGAAATCATTCTACTGCGTGACGTTGAAATGTATCAGCGTGTAAGCTGAACACTTTATGCAAACAGAACTGTAGCCACGCACAAAAAAAGGTTCAAATGTTTGTAGGACTTATGGGACTTAACTACGGGATCATGAGTCCATAAACTTACAAACTACTTATGAACTACTTACGAACTAGGACGGCACAAATATCCATGCCCGAGGGGGGATTCGAACCCCCGACCGTAGTGGCCGTGCAGACCGTGACTGGAGCGCCTCAGTCCCCTCGGTCACCGCGGCAGGCAAACATGCACAAAAAGACAGCTATTTAATACAAGAAGGCCAATGAAACGTACATAATTCGAAAGGTGGTTTGTTATAGATGTTGGGGATATAAAGATTATGTGTGCAGGTAGCCATTAAGAGTGGTAAAAAGGAAAAAAATAATTGGGATGATACTCCAAATTCTACGTAAGTTGGCTCGGCGTTGGCTCTCGGCCTGTCGCTAATACCTCCAAGACCCGTCGCGGCTACCGTCGCGCGCATTAAGGACACCCCTGCTGGCAAAGAAAGCTTCCTCCATTTATTTTCCTCCTCGTGCCTCTCTCTCTCTCTCTTATGCCTTGGTATACGGGATAGCATAGGTTCAGCGCAATCATTCTACTTGTGTGACGTTGAAATGTCTCAGCGTGTAAGCTGAACACTTTATGCAAACAGAACTGTAAACAAGCACACAAAAAATGTTCAAATGTTTGTAGGACTTATGGGACTTAACTACGGGGTCATCAGTCCCTAAGCTTACAAACTACTTATGAACTAGCTAAGACAAAGGACGGCACAAATATCCATGCCCGAGGTGGGATTCGAACCCCCGACCGTAGTGGCCGTGCAGACCGTGACTGGAGCGCCTCAGTCCCCTCGGCCACCGCGGCCGGCAAACATGCACAAAAAGACAGCTATTTAATACAAGAAGGCCAATGAAACGTACATAATTCGAAAGTTGGTTTGTCGTAGATGTTGGGAATATAAAAATTATGTGTGCAGTTTGCCATTAAGAGTGGTAAAAAAGAGAAAAAATGGGATGATACGAGCTTCCTCCATTTATTTTCCTCTTCGTGCCTCTCTCTTTCTCTTCTGCCTTGGAATACGGGAGAGCATAGGTTCAGTGCTATCATTCTACTGCGTGACGTTGAAACGTCTCAGCGTGTAAGCTGAACACTTTATGCAAACAGAACTGTAAACAACAATGTCTCGTTATACCAAAGGTATTAAATATAAGGAGAGGCGTGGAATTAAAATGTATGCTGTGGGCGGGATTCGAATCCGGGACCGCCCACTTACTAGGTAGGTGCTTTAGAGCATTTTTTTTTTTTTTTTTTTTTTTTTTTTGTTCTATAGGTTGTTCTCTATTTTGCGGACGCTGATCGTGATTGCTCGTTGTAGTTCGACGACTGGTTCGCTCAGCTTTTTTATTACAGGGGACGCTCAGCTCCCTGACCGGGCGCGCTGAGCCACGGCGCCCGGCGAGCACTCAGCTAACAGAGCGCTGCAGACAAAGCGACTACACGGACTGTCTTAAAGCACGTCTACCTCCACTCCACAGACGCATTTCACAGGGAACTTGAGGCAGAATTAAAGTATGTGGTGTGGGGGGAGACGCGCTTGAAGACAGTGCGTGTAGTTGCTTTGTCTACAATGCTGAGTTAGCTGAATGGTTTACCCGGCACCATGGCCCAGTGCGCCCGGTTAGGAGGCTAAACGACTTCTGCAATAAAAAAGCTGAGCCAAATATGAAACGAACGAACAGAAACAACGACTGCAAGACTTTGATCAACCTGAAAAAAAAAAAAAAAAAAAAAAAAAAGTGATCTATAGCACCTACCTAGTAAGTAGGATGTCCCAGGTTCGAATCAAGGCCACAGCAAAAATTTTAATTCAATGCCTCTTCTTATGTTTAATATCTTTGATATAACGAGACAATGTTGTCTCAAAGAATTGTATTATTTGTTGATATTTGAACTGTAAACACTCACAAAAAGTCAAATCTCGAAAACAACCGCACCTATTAAGTTGAAATTTGGCAGGAATGTAGTTTATAGGTATGAAACGTCAGCTAAGAAAGTATTTCGTGATAGGTGCATGGTGGCGCATACTTCTCCTGCAGACTCACGAAATCTACAGTTTCATTCCGATCTTCACAAAATTTCGCACACTTGACTTTCAAAACAAGAGGGAGGTCACCGTCTACCTTACGTTTCATACGGTGCATTGGGGAGGGTACTTTGGAACATAAAAATGGATCCCTAAATACCTTGATCGCGCCATAACTTGAGAACGGCTCGAGCGATTTCACAGAATTTTTTTTCTTCTTCTTTTTATTTGTTATTCTCAGAACAAGGTCTGTATAACATAAAACTGGAATATTTGACAAGAACAAAGTGCGTTTCTCAATGCGGCCCTGCATTTCTATAGCATAGAAAGCCATAGTTTTGTTCCGATATTGATGAAATTTTGCATACTCTACCTTAAAAACAAAACGAATGGCACTGTCTGTAAAATTTCGTTCGGTTCATGGTGGAGGGTACTTAACTTACGCGATTTTACAAAATGCATAGTTTTGCTTCAATTTTTATGAATTTTTTGCACACATGATCTTCAAACCAAGAGGAAGATCACTGGGTACATAAATGTTTGTATGGTACATGACAGAGGGTACCTTGCAGAAAACTTTGCCGAAACAGGGAAAGGTGGAAACGAACAGAGAGATGGGAGAGAATGAGGTGGATGCAGAGGGGGGGCGAGGGATGTGGACTACGAGAGTGTAGGGTAAATAAACACCCGGGCAACGCCGGACTTACAACTAGTATTTAATACAAGGCCAATGAAACGTACATAATTCGAAAAGTGGTTTGTCATAGATGTTGGGAATATAAAAATTATGTGTGCAGGTAGCCATTAAGAGTGGTAAAAAGAAAGAAAAATTACGATGATACTCCAAATTCTCCGTAAGTTTTGCCACTATATTAAAACTCGTTGTAGGTTGCATATTGGTACAGGTAAAATTAGCTGTAAATGTTCTACAAATAAACCCGGAATTGGATTATGTTCGAAAATACTTTGTTCGAAATTACTTACACACATGAAAATATTTAAAAACTTAATACTAGTTAATTATACTGTTCACTTACGAAAGGTCATCTCTAAAACAATACCGAGATGAAATATGAAGGTAAGTATTGGAAACAAATTTGGCGTAATATTAACCATCGAATGTTAAGAACAAATGTTAGTTCTGTTTGGTATGCTGTAGTAAACGAGAAAGGAAAAGTTACACAGAATAAATTTACGACTTAGCCTTTTCGTGATTCACGTCAACTAGTGGAAACTGTAGAACATGTTCTTATCTGTAAAGCAAAGGTTTGATTTGGAAGTGGACAAGGAAAAAACTAGCCATCATCAAGAGAACATCTGAGAATTATGTTCCAATAAAAGATGTACTTCAGCCAGAATACAATTTATTTCTTAATGCAAAACATAATACTTATAATTGGCTCATTGGACAATACGAATTTTATGCAATTAAGAATAGAAAGCCAAGTTTAGAAGACTACATACAATTTATCAATGAAGAGCATTATCGTTGAGAAAAACATTATAAATACAAACAAAATTTTCAGAGAATTTTAATTGTCGTTTTAAATGAAGACTGACAAGTAAATGAAGAAAATCAAGAGAGTACATGCATTACCAAAGCATGAAGAAGGAGTTAAAAAAATTGGTTGTTTCAAGTCAACAAACTGAATGCAGTGACAATTACAGACTTGATGGAGGATGAATTATATTGCAATTATAAGTTTTTCTAAAATGTTAAGGTTTATATATATAAACAATAAAGTTGACGATTTTCCACAAAGAAAAAAAGCTCAGTCAGTCCCGTCTACTATAGAGATCCTCAAAGACCAATATCTACAAGACAATAATACAACCTGGAGTAGTGACGTCAAAAGGTCATTACAATTGGCCTACTCCTAGTGTTCCTAACCTATGTTTTGGTCCGAAACAATTGCAAAAGTAAGGTTCTTGTCGGCGGCGGCCAACAATTACGTCTGTCAAATTTGGTACCGTACCCTCGAACGCCGCAACGTAAAAAATGCGAGCACGTTACACGCGCACAGACGGTGTCAAATCGCCGTTATTTCTGCTAATATCTCTGAGGCCGTGCGAGATGTGGAAGAAACACAAGAGAGCAAAGTTTTAGAGTGTGGTGTCGCACAAGTCTAAAGTGCGCGCCACCTACTTTCGCCGCGCGCCGCCATGCACGCACGGCGCGGCGTTCTTACGACGTCAGCCACGAGCGCCCTCTGCTACAACTCCGCTCGTGGCCACCACTGAACGACATCGTTCACTTGGGACTGAGATAGGAACCAGTTAACACTTCGGAATCAGATAGGCACCAGATAAGACTTGGCTATCGGATAGGCACTACGAATCATCACTAGGCAGGCCTCCAGCTCAACTATGTATCAGCATTCTGCAGTACTGAGCTAGTAAAAGTTAAGTATTACTAAGTCTTTAAGAAATATATATCTCGTTATAATTTAGTGTTTCTAGTTTCTGCTGTCCCATTGGCTGGTCACCTCCGTACCTGCACGAGCGTGCATCCTTTATTCCTGTGTCGGTCTCATTCTACTCGGCCACCGACACCTACGACGGAAACGAGACACAAAAGCGGTGACGAGGCTGGGACACAAAATAGAGATTTTTTTTTCCCACTACAAATTCGTTTATTCAATTTTCGTCTCGGGTGACGATTGAAACATTATTTTCATTTCAATTTCTAGTTGTTAAAAGGCGATCGCAAATGCCAACTTTTCGTGTTACTACCGTAAAGTGGGCCAGAGCCAACCTGCTGCAGGTAAAGCGGACAGAACAAAAGGCAGATGCTGCAGTAAGTCAGAGACGGTTCCCACAAGGAGAGGTGTATAGTATAACGTTCCACGGAGACACTGCTGCAGCAGTCTGCTCTAATAGGCGAGAAGGATGCCGGAGCATCTGCTAGTGGGTACGTAACTCGCTAATTAGCGAGTCGTTAGTGGCCGCTATACACCGCCTGCCGCCATTCTCCGCCTCGCCGTGGCAAGAAACGCCCCAACTCCGGTAGAACTGCGCCTCCTTGTTGTGAAGCAGCTGATGCGGACTAAACTCTGCTGAAGGCAGGGTGGTGGGGGCAGGAGAGGGCAAAACGTGACGTCACGGTGCTTTAGGAATATATTCGTAGAATATATGACTTCAACTGCTATTGGGCAAAGCTGAAAATGTGTACCCAGCCGGGATTCGAACCCGGGTCTCCTGCTTTCTAGGCAGTTGCGCTGACCCCTACACCACTGGGGACACAGTGATCACCGCACCTGCAAGGACTACCCATGCACGCCTCCCGTCAGACACAAATTCCCAGCTTCGCCCTGCCCATAGTACTCAAACTCGTAGTTTAACTAATTCCCGTAAGAGTAAGGGCTTCAAACTTGCCCACCCCTCCCCACTAACGATAGGATCATTGCCCGTCACCGGCTTATTATATATATATACATGTGGCGTCTGTTCGGAAAGAACAGAAGTCACATTCTGATCCTGCAGCTGTTATTATTTAATATTCGTAGAATATATGACTTCAACTGCTTTAGGAATACATTCGGCTCGCTTAAGCCGTCTTCAGATCGAAAATTACAACCGTAACGCTCGCTCTTAAGCGATCTTGTGTTTTTCTCGACTTCAAAAAGGCGTTTGACGCGGTGCCACACTGCAGACTGCTATCGAAGATACGGGCTTAAGGAATAGGTTCACAGATTTGTTCAAAAATGTTCAAATGTTTGTAAATCTGTCGGACCAAACTGCGTGGTCATCAGTCCGTAGCTTACAAACTGCTTAAACCTAGGTAAACTAACCTAAGGACAACACACACACCCATGCCCCAGGGAGGACTCGAATCTCCACGGCGAGCAACCGCGCGCTCCGCAGCGAGACGCTTTAGACCGCTCGGCTACTCCGCCGCGGCACAGATTTGTGACTGGCTGGAAAACTTCCTAAGTAATAGAACGCAGTACGTTGTTCTCGGCGGCGAGTGTTCATCAGAGACGAGTGTATCGTCAGGCGTGCCCCAGGGGAGTGTGGTAGGACCGCTATTTTTTTCTATCTATATAAATGATCTGATGGACTGAGTAGCTTGTAATTTGCGGCTGTTTGATGATGATGCTGCGGTGTATGGGAGGGTGTCGTCTTTAACTGACTGTAATAGCATACAGAATGACTTAGACAAAATTTATAGTTGGTGCGAAGAATGGAAGCTAGCCCACAATGTAGAAAAATGTAAGGTGATGCGCAAGAGTAGGAAAGACAATCCCATAATATTCGAATACAGTATTAGTAGTGAGCTTCTTGATGCTGTCGCGTAGTTCAAATATCTAGGCGTAACATTGCAGAGCGATATTAAGTGGAACGAGCATGTAAGGACAGTTGTGAGTAAGGCGTACACCCGACTTCGGCTTATTGGGAGAATTTTGGGAAGATGTACTACACCTGTAAAGGAGGCCGCGTATAAAACGCTTGTACGACCACGCCTTGAGTATTGCTCAAGTGTTTGGGACCCGCAGCTGATTAGTTTAAAGAAAGACATAGAGGCAGTTCAGAGGCGAGTAGCTAGGTTTGTTACTCGTGGGTTCGACCAATGCGCGAGTGTCACGGAAATGCTCCGGCAACACAATTGCGGATGGAGGAAAAACGACGTTCTTTTCCTGAATTTCTGTTGAGGAAATTTAGAGGGCCAGAATTTGTAGCTGAGTGTAGTACGAACTTTCTGCCACCTACTTGCAATTCGCGTACTGATCACAATGACAAGGTAAGAGAAATTAGGGCTCGTACGGAGGAATATAGGCATTCTTTTTCCCTCGTTCTGTTTGGGAATGGAATAGGGAAGGAAATGCCTAGTAGTGGTACAGTGTACTCTTCGCCACGCACCTTACGGTGGATTGCTGAGTATGTATGTAGATGTCGATCTTGAGATCAAACTCTGCTCGTTTTCTTGATTGAGAACGAATCCCCGTGGTCGGACGCCGTAGTGCAGCTCATATCGATTTTATATCGTTTTAATAAGAGTTTCTAAGAGAATGAGTCACTAAATAAGTGAGGTAGACACGCCAGTACTGCGCGCTATGTGGGGATATTTCTCTACCACTACCACACATCCATGTTGTGGATTGCAGCAGTTTAAGGAACCAAATGAAGCTACAGCTCAAAAGCGTCACTTACAGAATGCAAACGCTGCCACAATCATTCCAAGCTGCACGCTTTTAAAGCGTCATCTGGTGACCTTCAGAAACGAAGAGTGTGTGCCTAATATATGACATACAGGTAATTACTGCTGATCAAACAACAACAGCTGTTCAACAGTTGGTACCAGCAGTCTCAAGAAATATCCTTCAGTTGCGTCATGTGCGTTTGGTAATGTTCTGTTACTATAAAATCCACGTGCTAGACCACGAAATTGAGGATTTTTTTCATGTTCATGTATATTGTAGCTTTTAAGCTTTTGTTCACTTGAAAATGGCAGCAAGCTTTGCTGAAACTAGTTGTGAAATAAACAAACTTGTTTTTAACGTAATCCACGCTGATCATCTTTAAGAAGTGGAACCGTTTTTTGCTGTTTTGCCCAGATCGCTTATTTATTTTCCACATCACCGGTTTCAACTAATCTCGCAGTCACAATCAGATCTGTGGACACGCTTCTTACACCACATTCAACCCAACTAATGTTGTGTTAAAAACCAAACATGGCCCCATAACATAAACGGCCGACGAAACGCTTAGTTGGGTTTGATGTGGTGTAAGAAGCGTGTCAACGGCCGTTTATGTTGTGCGAGCCATGTTAGGTTTTTAGTTTGTGACTATGCAATTTTGTGTGTTTGACAACCGCACGAAACGCCGGATAGACAGAGTCACACATTGGGTATGATTACATACACCACAGTTCCACAGATCTGCTTATGACTGCGAGATCTACATCTACATAGATACTCCGCAACTCACATTTAAGTGCCTGGCAGAGGGTTCATTAGCCACTTTCATAACTTTTCTCTACCGTTCCATTCTCTAATAGCTCGCGGGAAGAAAGAACAACTAAATTGTTCCGTTTTCGATCTGATTTCTCTTATTTTATTGGTATGGTCATGTCTCCCTAAGTAGGTGGGTGCTAGCAAAATATTTTCACATTCAGAAGTAAAAGTTGGTGATTGAAACTTCGCAAACAGATCACGCCGCAATGAATAACGTCTTTGTTTTAATGATTTCCACCCCAATTGGTGCAACATTTCCGTGACGCTTCCCCCCCTCCCCCGTACCGTGATGAAACAAAACGAGCTGCCCTTCTCTGAACCTTCTCAATATCTTCCGTCACTCCCACCAGGTGAAGGTTCCACAGTGGGCAACAGTACTCCAGGAGAGAACGCACAAGTGTGATGTAGGCAGTCTCTTTGGTGGAACTGGTGCAACTTCGAAGCGTTCTGCCAATGAAACGTAATCTTTGGTTCGCCTTCCCCACAATATTTTCTATGTGTTCTCTCCAGTCTAAGTTGTTCGTAATTGTAACTCCTAGGTATTTGGTAGAATTTAAGACCTTAAGGTTTGACTGATTTCTCGCGTAATTGAAGTTAAGCGGATTTCTTTTAGTGGTCATGTATATTACTTCACACTTTTCTTTATTTAGTGTCAATTACCAATTTTCGCACCATCTAGAAATTTTGTCTAAATCGCTTTGCAGTTCTTTTGATCCTATGTTGACTTCAATAACCGATAAACGACAACATCATCCACGAACAGTCTAAGGGAGCTATTCAGATTGTCTCCTAAATGGTTTATAAACACAAGGAAGAATAGGAGACCTATAACGCTTCTCTGGGGAACGCCAGATATCACTTCTGTTTTACTCGATGACTACCGTCAATTACAACGAATCGTGTCGTTTCTGATAGGAAATTGTGGATCCAATCGCAGAGTTTGGGAAGATACTCCATAAGCATGAAACCGGTCATGTGGAAAATAAATAAGCTATCTTGGCAAAACAGTAAAAGTGTTCAAATGTTTGTAGATCTTATGGGACTTAACTACGGGGTCATCAGTCCCTAAACTTACAAACTACTTATGAGCTAAGACTGCAGACGGCACAAATACCCATGCCCGAGGGGGGATTCGAACCCCCGATCGTAGTGGCCGTGCAGACCGTGACTGAAGCGCCTCAGTCCGCTCGGCCACCGCGGCCGGCCAAATTAGTAAAAAAGGTTCTACAATTAAGGAGATCTCAGCCAGCAACCTAAGTAAATTCTTTAAGAAGTAGTGAAATGACAAATGCACAGACAGGCATTCCACATATAACAGGCGATATTTAATCAGTATACATTTAAAAGTGAAGTGCTGTGATGTGCGGAGATGAAAAGGAAAAAACGTAACAAAAACACACGAAAAGTGCTGTACACAGCCCTGAAACACTCGCCAGGAAAAAACGAACTCAAGCCAACAAGACGGAGAAGCAGTAGTTACATGTAGAGAAGAGACATCAACACCACCACAGAAGATGCTTTAAAATAAAAAAGCGAAACGCGTCTGGTTTAAAAGTAAACCTCTTAATTGCAGTCAGCATAAGACAGATTACCTCTATAATCAATCTTTAAGAAGTATTTCAATCAAAACATCAGATATGTTTGGCGATACTTTCTCAGTACCGTGCTCTGCTTCTCTGCAGTGTCTCGAGTTTCAAAGTTGAAAACTGAGCAGTTCTTTCTGAATGGCGCAGTAGATGGAGGTTGGCCTGACATCGGACGCTATGCCGTTACAGCCCGATGGGCAGTTCCCGTCACCAGGGACCGCTAGTATTGGGGGGTGAGGTAGGACCGCTTAGCCGCCGGTATGACGGCATAGGGGGTTGGGCGGATGGCCCATCTGGGGCCGGTTCCTGTAATTGATTAGACAGGGTGTAATCCCGGCCAGCGGCGGCGGCATCCATCTGGATTGGGGAGAGGCAGGGAGGCCCTGAAAGGCGTGCGCGGCTGGCCTTATCTGCTGGCCGTGGCGCACGCAAAAGACTCTGCATCTTTTGCGGGGGGCGGCGGCCGCGAATGATTAATGGGAGGACTCAGAGCGCCATTATGCGCGAGCCATCGCCTCTCGACTACTCACGCGACGTTGGAAGACGATCACAAGCGATGCACCTGCTGGGCTACCGCGGAGGAGCGCCTCCGAATCCCCAACTCTGGGAAGGCGGAACGGCGCGCACTAATACGGCAGCTTCCAACTGCGGAGGCAATCGACTCCACGGGCAGGGTGTCATTTTCTGAGGGGTAAAGCCGCGGCAGAGCGGCCGAGCGCATTGAGGCGCTATGCTATGATACGCGAGGCTATTCCCCGTCAGGGGTTTGAATATCCCCTCGGGCATGGACGTCTGTGCCGTCTTTAGTTGTTGTTGTTGGATTTTTGAAGGGACTAAACAGCAACGGTTATCAATCCCTTGTTCCGTCCTGAGAGATAAAACATTGTGTTAGGTGTCCCTAAGGAAATGCATTAACAGGTCAAAGAGTAGAAATCACTGGTAAATATGAGGAAAGAATACAAGTAAAAACGAAGAAGAAAACACACCACCATTAAATCACATGATAAAAACCAGCTGCGTGAATAAAATCTAAAACACGTTCAACCATAGCAGCATTGTCTCCTAGCATAAAAGAAAGCGCAACTGGCAGATTAAAAGATTGTCGCAAAGCAACTAAAGGTGGACAGTCCACCAGAATGTGGACCACTGTCAAGGGGGCGCCACAGTCACATTGTGGTGCGTCCTCCCGCCGAAGAAGGTGGCCATGCGTCAGCTATGTGTGGCCGATTCATAGGCGACAGAGAACAACCGATTCCCTACAAGACGACCGCAGTGAGGACTTCCATGCGACCGTAGAGAGCTTCACTGCACGAAGCTTGTTGGGGTGAGCAGAGTTAGCCCACTCGTAATCCCATAGGCTACGGATCTTCCGACGGAACTCCAGTCGGAGATCGCTCTCTGGAAGACCAATAGCCAATGGACTGGAGGAAGTAGCCTGCTGAGCCACACGGTCGTTTCCAAGATTCCCGATGTGGCCTGGGAAACAGACTCCTGTATGGATTGCACCAAAGGGTGTTTCGGGAAACATTTGGCGAGGCCTTGCAAGCCACTAAGGAAGTCAGAACAGATGACCAGAGACGTTCTTAAGTAGTTTGTCAGTTTAGAGACTGATGACCCCGCAGTTAACTCCCTTAAGCTTGACGAACATTTGAACATTTCTGAGGAGTAAATTTGCACATTCCAAAACTAAAGTCCGGTGAACAATGCGACACAGATGACAGGGTGGGTGACGTTGCACGCCTACAGCGCTGTTTACCGACTCTTGGGAACTATACGATCCGTATGCGTAAAGTACGTACCGTTTTGCGAGAAAATATAGTAATCAAATTTTATCCGGGAAGTCAGTCCCGGTTGCAAAATTTTCTTTATTTCAGTGTCGCGGCCGCGGTGAAGTAGCCGAGCGGTCTAAAGCGTCTCGCTGCGGAGCGCGCGGTTGTTCGCCGTGGAGGTTCGAGTCCTCCCTGAGGCATGGGTGTGTGTGTGTGTTTGTCCTTAGGTTTAAGTAGTTTGTAGGCTACGGATTGATGACCACACAGTTTGGTCCGATAGATTTACAAACATTTGAACATTTCATTGAGTGTCGCGTTTCGCTCTTTTGAGATATCATCAGAAAATGTAAACGATACATCGTGAGCTGTCATCACTGCAAAATAAATACACTCCTGGCTATTTAAATTGCTACACCACGAAAATGACGTGCCACGGACGCGAAATTTAACCGACAAGAACAAGATGCTGTGATATGCAAATGATTAGCTTTTCAGAGCATTCACACAAGGTTGGCGCCGGTGGCGACTCGTACAACGTGATGACATGAGGAAAGTTTCCATTTCTCATACACAAACAGCAGTTGACCGGCGTTGCCTGGTGAAACGTTGTTGTGGTGCCTCGTGTAAGTGGGAGAAATGCGTACCATTACGTTTCCGACTTCGATAAAGGCCGAATTGTGGCCTATCGCGATTGCGGTTTATCGTATCGCGGCATTGCTACTCGCGTTCGTCGCGATCCAATGACTGTTAGCACAATATGGAATCGGTGGGTTCAGAAGGTCAATACGGAAGGCCGTGCTGGATCCAAACGGCGTCGTATCACTAGCAGTTAAGATGACAGTCATCTAATCAGCATGGCTACAAAGGATCGTGCAGCCACGTCTCGATCCCTCAGTCAACAGATGGGGACGTTTGCAAGACAACAACCATCTGCACAAACAGTTCGACGACGTTTGCAGCATCGTGGATTATCAGCTCGGAGACCATGGCTGCGGTTACCCTTGACGCTGCATCACAGACAGGAGCGCCTGCGATGGTGCACGCAACGACGAACCTTGGTGCACGAATGGCAAAACGTCGTTTAATCGGATGAATCCAGGTTCTGTTTACAGCATCATGATGGTCGCATCCGTGTTTGGCGACATCGAGGTGACCGCACATAGGAAGCGTGTATTCGTCTTCGCCATACTGGCGCATCACCTGGCTTTATGATTTTGGGTGCCATTGGTTACACGTCTTGATCACCTCTTGTTCGCATCGACGGCACTTTCAACAGTGGCCGTTACATTTTAGATTTTACGATCCGTGGCTCTACCCTTCATTCGACCCCTGCGAAACCCTACATTTTAATAGGATAATGCACGACCTCATGTTACAGGTCCCGTTCGGGCCTTTCTGGATACCGAAAATGTTCGACTGCTGCCCTGGCCAGCACATTCTCCAGATTTCTCACCAATTGAAAACGTCTGTTAATGATAGCCGAACAACTATCTCGTCACAATACGCCAGTCGCTACTCTTGATAAACTGTAATATCGTGTTGAAGCTGCATGGACATCTGTACCTGCACACGCGATCCAAGCTGTGTTTGACTCAGTGCCCAGGCGTATCGAGGCCGTTATTACGGCCAGAGGTGGTTGTTCGTGGTACTGATTACTCAGGATCTATGCACCCAAATTGCGTGAGAATGTGATTACATGTAAGTTCTAGTATAATATATTTGTCCAATGAATACGCGTTTATCATCTGCATTTATTCTTGGTGTAGTAATTTTAATGGCTATTAGTGTAAAAGTAGATATCCCTGGAGAACCAAAGCAATTTAAATCAGTTAACAAATTCAAGTCTTCCCGTCCAGATTTTATACCAATTAGGTTCATTTCAGAGTATGCTGCTGCAGTAGCCGCATATCTATCACACAAAAGCGCTTGCTCAGTGAAATATCCGTTCGGAAAGGCTTGAAAGTTGCACAGGTCATTCCAATATTCAACATATGCAATACAAGTGAATAGCTAATTACAGGCCTATAACAATGATGTCGGTTTGCAACGGGATTTTGGAACATATACTTTCCTCAATCATTATAAATTACCTCGAAGAGAACGGCCTATTGACCGGTAGTCAACACGATTTCAGAAAGTACCGCTTTTGTGGCACCTTTATATGGCATGTGCTGCGAAACCTTCGATCTTTTTTCCTTGGAATCTTCTGGCTAGTGCGCATTGTAGCTGTTATGGGTCCCCCTTGTGGTATGCTAGTAATCTATGAAGTTTCATCTCGGACTGAGAGAGGTGGGAATTTTTTATTTATTTATTTTTATTTATTTTATTTACCCTTGTTGCGGACCAGCTGCCTTTGGGTATATAGTTGGTCGTGATTACAAAAACTATGTGATACATTTATGCGAATGTGATGCATTATTTTCTTTATATATTTACAGTAATTAGGTAAAAAATACAAAGAAAAGTGTAAAAACTTATCATAAGGAAAATGGAAAAGCAACTTAAAAACATCAACTATGTTAAGAATAGAATAATAGAAGATAGGAAAGATTGGTTTGAGTGACAGTCTGAAAAATAAGACAGGAAAGTCCAGGGTGGGAAGCCTCGGAATTAACTTCGAGCCCTGCCATCCTGGAGTTTTTTCATTTGGAGACTCCTATGATGAGCTATATCTGTAGGTTACATTTCCCGTGTGTTTATATCGTCCTCTGTGTCGGGGTTGTCATCTGTGGTGTAATTTGTACTGTTTACTCTTTCAGTGTCAGATTCATCATAAATGTTTTGTCTTCTGTTGTGGGCGTTTCGTGTTTCATTACGTCTTACGTTCTGTGTGCACTCGTCTTTTTTTTTCGTAGTGAGACTTCGTCCGTTAGCCTGTTCATTATGTCCCATCCGTTCATATGTCGTATTATTTCGTTTAGGTCTTTAGTCGTGTCAAACATAGTGTGAGTGTGTTTTGTAGAGCTGACAGTTTAAGACAGTGTGTTCTGGGGGTCCCAATTTCTCCACAATTACAGCGTGTGAGGTGTGTGTGGTAGGGGCCGTGTCCCGTTAGGAAGTGGATCACACCCCGGCTGGCCGGCCGCGGTGGCCGAGGAGACTGAGGTGCTCCAGTCACGGTCTGCACGTCCACTACGGTCGGGGGTTCGAATCCCCCCTCGGGCATGGATATTTGTGCCGTGGTAGTTCGTAAGTAGTTAATAAGTAGTTTGTGTAGTTAGGTCCCATAAACTATACAAACATTTGAACATTTGAACATACCCCGGCTGGGATTGATATGACCCATTCTAAGACGTTCCCTTATCTTCGGGAGAAGTCATTCTCCATTTAATTAGTTGCCTTCGTTCTGTTATCTCTTGTCCAACAAGATCGTGAACCTTGTCGTATTTCCCCGCCTTCAGCCAGTGCATAGCTGTCATATGGTAAGGTCTATTGGTGGTATCGCCAGTACCACGCAGAGTGCTTCGTCTGAGGTAGTGTTGAAGGCTCTAGTTAGCCGTAACATGGCACTTCTTTGACCTTTCCTAACAGTGGCAATGTTGGTCTGTAAAGGAAGGAGTAAGAGATGGTCTGTCAGGAGACTGGAATAAATAAATACCCGAACAACGGCCGGCATTGATACTCATAGTGGATTAGTGGCATGTATAGTCGAGCCGCCGAAAGAACGACTCTGACAGCTAGCGGCTATGTTGCCAATGCTGCTACGTGGCTGTTTGTTGTTACGCCGAGCCAGTCGCCGGCATACGAATATCACGTCCGAATATTTTGGAACCGTTGCTATGTACTACTAAAGAGTAAACGAACAATACCAACCACGAAGTGATGAAAAACATTTTTTTTTTTTTTTTTTTTTTTTTTTTTTTTTTTTTTTTTTTTTTTTTTTTACGTTTAGAAATATATGTCGAGTTAAAGTAAAGCTTCATATGTTCCAGTATTCCATTAAATATAATGTATAATTTAGTCTTTTAATAATTTTAGGTCGCTAGTTGAAGAATTTTGTTCATAAATTTCATCTTTAACCATTTTCCACAAACTCTGTGTTATTACTCGGACACTGTATAGTGGCAGTCTACCGAGAAGGTAAACAAATAAGGACTACCACTTTACAAGTAGTAAAATCGCCTCTTCCAGTGAATGATTTGTCTTCTTACATAAAAAAAGAAGTGGTTTTTCCCCCCATTCATTTACGGTCGCTGTTGACTGACATAGTATAGTGTCAGAGTAATATCATCATATCAGTTTCGACAGCCAGTCTATTGGTCACAGAAATGACTTTCTTACGGTTAGAGGAAGACGCCATCTCACACACGTCTGAAATGAAACTAACGACACGTAACACGACACGAACAAAACCGGTAACGATGAACACGCGACAGATGCTTTGCAGCGACTGAAGCATGCCACCCCGCGCGACCTTGAGTGGCTGGGTGGCAATGCGGCACCGTTACCCCGTCAACGTTTACGAATTCCAGAGCGCAGGTTGGTGGTTGAGTGTCCCCCCCCCCCCCCACCCTCTGCGGCCCACGTGCGAGAACTGTCAGGGTCGTTCTTTCGGCGGCCCGACTATAGCCGAGACGCCGCCTGCTGCGGTGCGAGCCCACGAGCGTGGGCGAATTTCAGCTGTCGGTGGCGAGCGGGGCGCGGTATGTGGGGGAAGCGGCAACGTCGCAGCCGCCCCCGCCTCGCCGTAATTAATAATCACCCCTTAGCACGTCTCGCCGGCAGTAATTGAATTGTCCCCTGATAAGGCAGCGCCTCGCTCCACTAGCAGTGGCCGGCTACCTGCCAGGGAAGCTTGCGTAGCGCAGAAGGCGACAGGGCCACGCGTCTCATGCCGTGCCGACGACCACCGACAGCGTCGCTAGAAAAACTTCACGTTTAAATTTTACATTTGGGAAACTAAATTTTAAACATGGCTGCAGTTCAGCAACGGTGGAACACGATTCAAAAGTCAACAAAATTTTAGCCGCCCAGTTGCGTAAAAATGGTTTACAGGTATAAACCTTGACCTAGGTTTCGGCAAAAGTAATTTTGCCTTCTTCAGAAGTATTACGAGGCGCGTCCAGAAAGTAAGTTCCGTTTCAATTTATCTCCGCTGCAGCGCTGCGATTGCAGTTCCGCACATGCGCTGTAGACGACATGTATCAAGGAGAAGAACGTGCGCCATTTGGAGATCGCTGTCAGTTACGTACACTTTGTTGTGCTTGTTTGAAATGTCGGCGTTGATTGAAAATCCCGCCGCCTGTGAAATCAGGTCGGTGATTCGGTTTCTGAATGCGAGGAAAGTGAAACCAAGTGAAATTTGTCGGCAAATTTGAGATGTTTACGGACCAAATGCGATGAGAGATTCGATGGTGAGAAGATGGGTCCGACAGTTCAATGGCGGGCGTAGTGATGTGCACGATGAAGAAGGAAGTGGGCGTCCACCTTTTGTTACAGAAGAACTGGTTCAGGCGATTGATGACAAGATCCAAGAAAACCGTAGGTTTACAATTAGTGCTCTCGCTATGAACTTCCCCCAAATTTCACTGTTTCCAGATCGTTGAAGACACAGGCGGCAGATGTCTATGAAGAAGGTATACAACACCTGGTGCCACGCTATGACAAATTTCGGCAGTTATGTGGAAAAGTAGTTTAAGAGTTGCAGAATTTTGTGGAATAATAATCTCTTCTGTATCTGTGTACAATTTCATTTTATGACCAAACGGAACTTACTTTCTGGACGCGCCTCGTACATGGTGAAATGAAAAACAAAACGAAAGGAAATTGTTTGCAAACAATTGTTTGCATATCACCCGTTTTAAGTGGAATGCCTTTCGTTTTGTTTTCCATTTACCACAGTATCGCTATGTTGTTTTTGTCTCTTCATTTGTTTTTCGTTTGGTCTCTTTCTTCTCTTCAAATTCATTCGCGTCCGCGACTGCGCGCTCGCCCATCAGCCCTCTTGGCGCCACCTAGTGCGGGCGCACGTCACTAGGGCTCCTACGCCTCTCCCAGTACGCAGTGCTCACTCGACCTGTGTGTGGACGGGCTCCACAATTTTATGTTGTAGACATGTTTTAAATTTTACTTTTTATGCTATGACAGGGAGTCAACCACATTTTATTTAACAACTATTTTAATGTGAGCTAAATTTAATATTTCTGAAGAAGGCAAAAGTACTTTTGCCGAAACCTAGGTCAAGGTTTATGCATGTAAACCATTTTTATGCAACTGATCGGCTGGAATTTTTTTTTTTTTTTACTTTTGGTTTTGGGAAACTGTTCACGGAGGAGGTGTTTCTATTATTACTAGTACTGCCTGTGGTCGAAATTCGACCAGATGTGTTTGCAAAGTGATGAAAATGAAAAAAAAAAGTATTTGCAATTTATTGAGCCCTGCAAATTTATAGCTTTAATGTGAATGCTATGATAACAACAAGCGGTAACTCACTGAGCTAATTTTACCTGTATCAATATGCCACCTACAACGGCAAAACGTATGGAAAATTTGGAGTGTCATCCTAAACTTTCTTTTTCTTTTTACCACTCTTAATGGCTACGTGCATACATAATTTTTATATTCTCAATTTCTATGACAAACCATGAATTATGTACGTTTCATTGGCCTTCTTGTATGATTAATATGACATATCTGTACCCTCCGTTTCGTGTTACCGTATTTATATAATGAGTATTATTTAATTTCATCATCAGCGCGTAAGCAGTCCTCACTAGCAAAAATTATGTGCCCGAGTTACATTTGAAGAAATTTCAGGGGTCATCTCGACCGAAGTGCAATGGAAAACCGTCACCCTGGAGAAACCGCCTTTTTTTTATTTATTTTACTGTAACATACAAATAAACAAAACGAAAAAATCTACAAACAGTCCCTGACTAATTCAAAAGTAAGAAATATACTACTGGCCATTAAAAATGCAGACGATAAACGGGTATTCATTGGACAAATATATTATACAACAGGCAGAATGTGTTTTCCTCTATTTCAAAAAGGCATTCGACACGGTGTCGCACTGCAGACTGCTAACGAACATACGAGCTTATGGAATAGGTTCACAATTTTCTGGCTGGCTGGAAGACTAAGTGTTCATCAGAGACGAGTGTATCGTCAGGCGTGCCCCAGGGGAGTGTGATAGGACCGCTATTATTTTCTATCTATATAAATGATCTGACGGACAGAGTAAGTTGTAATTTGCGGCTGTTTGCTGATGATGCTGTGGTGTATGGGAGGGTGTCGTCTTTAACTGACTGTAGCAGCATACAGGATGACTTAAACAAAATTTCTAGTATCTGCGAAGAATAGCAGCTAGTTCTAAATGCAGAAAAATATAAGGCGATACAGGTGAGTAGGAAAAACATTCCCGCAATGTTCGAATACAGCATTAGTAGTGAGTTTCTTGCTACAGTCGAGTCGTTCAAATATCTAGGCGTAACATTGCAGAGCGATATGAAATGGAACGAGCATGTAAGGACAGTTGTGAGTAAGGCGTACAGCCCACTTCGGTTTATTGGGAGAATTTTGGGAAGATGTACTTCACCTGTAAAGGAGACCGCGTATGACACGCTTGTACGACCACGTCTTGAGTATTGCACAAATGTTTGGGACCAGCAGCAGATCAGTTTAAAGGAAGACATAGAAGCAGTTCAGAGGCGAGCAGCTAGGTTCGACCAATGCGCGAGAAATGCTCCGGGAACTCAAATGAGTATCGCTGGAGGAAAGATTCCTTGCGAGAAATTCTGTAGAGGAAATTTAGATGGCCGGAATTGGAAGGTGAATGTAGAACTATCTTGCTGCCGCCTACTTACATGCCGTCTAATGTTCACAAAAACAAGATAAGAGAAATAAGTGCTCTTACGGAGGCATATAGACGTTCTTTTCTACCTCTTCCTCTTTGGGAGTGGAATAGGAAAGGTAATGCCTAGCAGTGGTACAGTGTACCCTCCACCACGCACCTTACTCTGGATTGCGTAGTATATATGTAGATATACATATTTCGGTATAGACGTAATACTCACCAATTTTCATGTTCCAATGTTTGTAATCCTATGGGACCAAATTACGTTGGTCATCAGTCCCTAGTCTTACAAACTACTTGAACCAAGTTAATCTAACCTAAGGACAACACACACATCCATGGGAGGATTCGAACCTCAGACGCGGGAGGCCACGCGATCCGTAACGTGGCGCTCCAGACCGTGCGGCAATTTTCATGTTAACAGCTTTATTTTCTACGAGGTGAAGCGTAGAACTCTGCGATTAACCGTGGTGTGGGATGCATCTGGTGACAGAGTACAGCGGAAGGAACGGAAAGGAAGAAACAGGAGTGGAGTCTACTCGGCATTCATAAGCCGCCGCACTTGGCGAGTCGTTACTGCACTCGATGAGGGGTCGGGACGGAGGAACCCACGCACGCGCGGCTCTGCTAGAACGGTACGCATCACGGGGGGTAGGCCGGCGTTCTCATCTGGCGCGCTGTCAGCCCGGCTAATAACCCACTTAAAACTCCACCCCCCTCGCTTCCTCCCCTCCCCTTTATTGTTATTAGTCCGCGGGCGCACTCACTCCCAGGGGGGCCAACGTCACGCACGCGAATCCGCGGAGCGCGCCTGTTTAGCGTCGCGCGGCCGTCAGCCGGCGGACGGCCTGTCAGGTGGAGGGGTTGGCACCCCTGCGGCCGTGTCGCGCGGTTTCCGGGCCGCGGCTGACTGCGGTCCGGACATTAGTCCCGCTCTGAGGACTCCGCAGGGGGTTGATCTCGTGTTGTGGGGGCGGCGGAACGGAGGGGCGGCCAACATTCCCGCACCAGTGCCTGTGACACTGCGCCCCGAACTGTGTTTTAGCAGCTTCTACGCTTCCAAAAAGACCTACACAATACTCGGGTGCAATGCAAGGGTGGCCAACATATCGAACTTTTTATTTATTTACTAGCTTAAAACCGCGGCTCCGCTCGCGTGTTGGTTGATAATGATAGATAATGCGCGACACGTCAAATCGATTTTTTTAAAGAGATGTATTAAAAGAAATTTCTTTTTTACTGCTTTATTTATTTGTCCTTATATTTCCTTATTCGTATGCTTATCCTTACAGAGAAAGAGCTGAAGACATTGTAGCACGCATAGACCAAAGATATGGTCTGTGGCATCACGTTTCGCTGTATGTAACCTCCTTGCTATAGATTCGCAAACGTCGTCGCTGACCACCAGTACGAATTTTTTATATAATTTGACGACTTTCAACCACCATATCTTCCACCCCTTTACAGCTATCGCCATGGAACTGCTATGGTGTACAACGGGAGACTTCGGACAACTATTACATACACACCATTCGTTTGCGTTCAGTAGTTTTCGCTGCAGAGCGAAATATTAACACACACACACATAGAATTTTATATACACCGATAACTTTCCATCCTTTTATAAAAAAATGTTCAAATGTTTGTAAATCTTATGGGACTTAACTACGAGGTCATCAGTCCCTAAACTTACAAACTACTTATGAACTACTTACGAACTAGGACGGCACAAATATCCATGCCAGAGGGGGGATTCGAACCCTCGACCGTAGCATCCCTTTATACTCCACCCTTTTATCATTATCAACCCTCAAGCAACAATGCAACCAATAAAACCATTTTCAAAGAGTAAATATAATTTTCAAAGAGTAATAATTGTTCCGCATTTCGCGTTATATTCTTCAAATTACTAAATATCTATCAGATCGCTATAAAACATTGCCTAAAATCTTCCTCGGGTATAAATTAGTAACTGTACAAATATTTAAGTCTCTGCGTCTTGTCTTTCGGACGTGATAAGCGTATACCGAACAGACATTCACATTAATGTATATAGATAAATAGCTATCCGATAGCCATAAAACCGTACCTAGAGGCTTTCCCGGGTAGACATTAGTAACTGTACAAATTTTTGAGCTCTTTATGTCTTGTGGTTCAAACGTGATAAACGTACACCGAACAAACATTCACATTTATAGATATAGAAAACTAGCTGTAAACCCGGCGTTTCCCGGATGTTTATTTATCCTACTCTCTTGTAATCCACATCCCCTTCCCTCCTCTCTCTGCATCCATCTCTTTCGCTCCCATCTCTCAGTTCGCTTCCACCTTTCCCTCTCTCGGCAAAGTTTTCTGCAAGGTACTTTTTGTCATGTACCATACAAACGTATATGTACCCAGTGATCTTGCTCTTGATTTAAAGGTCATGTGTGCAAAAATTCATCAAGATTGGAGCAAAACTATGCATTTTGTAAAATTCCGTAACTTAAGTACCGTCCACCATGCACCGAACGAAATTTTATACAGACAGTGACATTTCTCTTGTTTTGAAGGTAGAGTGTGTAAAATTTCATCAATCTCGGAACAAAACTATAGATTTCTATGCAACATAAACACAGGGTCACATTGAAAAAAGCACTTTGTTGTTCTCGAATATTCCAGTTTTATTTGATACAACCCTTGTTCTGAGAATAACGAAAACAAAAAGGATCTCTAAAATCGGTCGAGCCGTTCTAAAGTTATGGTGCAACCAAGGTATTTAGGGATCCATTTTTATGTTGCAAAGCACCCTCCCACATGCACCGTATGAAACTTAAGGTAGACGGTGACCTTCCTCTTATTTTGAAGCATGCGAAATATCGTGAAGATCGGAATGAAACTTTATATTTCGTGAGTCTGTAGGAGAAGTATGCTTCTCCATGCACCTACCACAAAATACTTTCTTAGCTGACGTTTAATACCGCATGTTGCAGGTCCTGTACGGGCCTTTCTGGATAAAGAAAATGTTCGACTGCTGTCCTGGCCAGAACATTCTCCAGATCTCTCACCAATTGGAAACGTCTGATGAATGGTGGCCGAGCAACTGGCTCGTCACAATACGCCATGCACTACTCTTGATGAAGTGTGGTATCGTGTTGAAGCTGTGCACCCAAATTGCGTGAAAATGTAATTACATGTCAGTTCTAGTATAATATATTTGACCAATGCATACCCGTTTATCATCTGCATTTCTTCTTGGCGTAGCAATTGTAATGGCCAGTAGGGTATAAAACATGCATGTACAGTAGTGCAGCCCCTCCTCAATTTCGTTCTCCTACGCCAACTAGCCATGATACATAATACCGGCCAGTGATAATGGTACGAGACAGACGTGAGCGCTGTCATTGCTCGCAGTGTCACGCAGACGCCGCATGCCTCGCCTTCTCGCGAGAGGCTAGACTACCTACGACACTCGCATGTTGTGCCCTGTTGCCGTCTGTCCCCTTGCTCAATGTCGGTGCACTGTAACACCCAAAAGTGCACCTCATATTCCCAGATTTTTACCAGTCATTTGCATTGTCATTTATTGACATAGGAACGTGCGGAAAACAAATTTATGTTCGTAGCTCATCGTGTGACAATTTGCACGAAATATTTTTCCTGATTTATGACTCACCCTGTATTTTCCATGGCATTGAAGATATATTCTTGCAAGTGAAGGCGAAATGCGTATCACAAGAGAATTTGTTTTATTTCAGTTGCATAGACAGTTCTTATAAATAAACGTCTGCATATTAATGCAAGAAGCAACTGACGAAAGAAGATGAAGAGAAGACAACTAACAATGTTACTCATTCGTCTACAACAAATACTTTCCTAGGAACTTTCAAACAGTAAAGTATAAATGTTAATAATAAGTGATGAAGTGTTGGAAACGTGCCAATGAAAGGTCGTTCGATCTCTGTATCTGTATTTTAATGACGCCTTACAGACCATAACAAGAGTTACTTTTAACATACATTTTTCACTGTTCAAAATTTCCGAAATATTCCTTCTTTCTCTTCAGCCCTTTTCCCGCACATGCAGGGTCGGCTTTGTTATTGCAGATTTGGCATGTTAGTATTGACGGGTTGGCCGGATGCCCTTCCTGCCACCACTCAACCCCCCCTTGCCCCCTTGGAGGAAATGTGTACCCCAAATGTCTCTATAGTGTTATATGTGTGAAACTGTAAAGTGTAACTGAGGAGGGACTTGCGGACCAGTCCGGTATTCACCTAGTGGGATGTGGAAAACTGCCTAAAAACCACATCCATGCTGGACGGCACTCCGACTCCTTTCGTTAATCCGCCGGGCGGATTCGAACTGGGGCCGGTACGCCTCCCCGTCTCGGAAAGCGGTGCGTTAGACCACATGGTTAACCGAGCGCGAAATTTCCGCAATATCAAGACATAAATATTTTGTTTGTGGTTGACCTTGTCTTAAATTTATTCTCCCCAGTATCCTCTATAGGATATTAAACGGTTATGCCAAGGAGTATACCAATTTCTAAAATTTCTAGAGCCTCAATTTTGACATATCGGTTACCTCTCCTAAAGCGTATTCAGAATAGAGCTCTATACGCTGGAAGCGCTGCTATAGGAATTTATTTTTAAAAAAAGTGAGCAGCAGTGTCAACACTGTAGGTACATATTTTTTGGACATGTGTACCAACCAAATCACGCTCACCGGACAAACACAACACGCTAAATTACAAACTTGACGCTATTGACGAGCTTTCTCCACTGGCACACGGACAAGCGTCGAGCCTGGTGCATTTTCAAAACTTTTAACCGATGACTCAAACTTTCATGGAACTAGTACGTATTCTGTGATACGGTTGCTCTGGAGATCTCTCTGTTTATGGGAAGCCATTAAAACCAAAGTGTCGCGCTCTGGTGGCAACCAATAGCCTCAGCCTTGCCACGAGCTTACAGACTGCTCCCCCAAGAAGCGAGTGTAGCGCTGGTTGCCGTAAGAACAGGCGCTATGTCGGTACTCCAGCTGTTTAAATCGACGCCGTATGTGTGTGTGAATGGCACACATTTCACTCGGAATTAGCGTGACAAGTGCTGTACACTCAGTCTCTCGTCGGTTATTCTAATAATCAGAAACCTTGCGTTAAAATCTGGTGCAACCGTAATATTCATATCAAATGCTGACAATACGTGTTTTCGGATGTAAACAGCAATGTTTGTTTGTCAAGCTTAAGGGACTTAACGGCAGGGTCATCAGTCCATAAACTTACAAACTACTTATGAACTACCCTATGGCGTGGCCACTTCCCAAGCAACACCACCAAGAGACAAGGCCTTACAACAGGCCGTGCCTACGTCACACTCAGAGGCCGCGGCCGCCATCTGACTGTCCGGCCGCTGCGCGGCGGAGGGCGTGCCCCAGCAGACAGCCAGTGAGGTGGCGGCCGCGGCCTCTAAGTGTGACGTAGCCACGGCCTGTTTTAAGGCCTTGTCTCTTGGTGGTGTTGCTTGGGAAGTGGCCACGCCAACTATGGCAAGACGCCAGACGGGTATTTCCGCAAGGTAGTGATTCACGACGACATGATGAAATTACATTTTACGATGGAGAATTTGAAAGGAAAGACGGACGTGTTCAAGAAACGTCGAGACAAACACAGGACACTACCAATAAAATTTTACACAGAGACTGGGAGGACGATTTCGGATGAGGAGATAAGGGTACGATCTGAAAGAATGAAAATATATTGAGCCAACCAAAAACTGAAGAACCTGATTCCATAATCTATATATCTTATAAAATAGGCTGCATGGGTGTATGTGCGTATGTATGTTTCACATCTCCTACTGCACCGATTTCAACCAAACTTGGTACACATGTTTCTTACTGTCAGACAACAATCGCTGTCGAGCAGAGAACCACCTACGACACATATGTAAGGAGATATGACGTCATAAACAATGACGAAAAACGGCCACATCATGGGATAATATTCTACATCTGCTTCTAAACTAATGGACCTATTTCAACTACATTTGGTACAAAGATTCTTTAAGGTTACGAATCATTTGCTATGGTTGCAGAAACCACCTACAATACACAGTTCATACGATATCACGCCATAAACAATGAAAACTGCCCTATCTTATGACGCGTGATAGCGACGATTTATTCGACAACTATTTGATAACGACAGCACTTAGCAAAATGCAATAAACCTTCAATATCATTTCAAATCTTTAAGGAACTTTTTCTCGTTGACAACCCAAAACAAATGACGAAAGGAAAAAAGTATTTCGCTTACTACTTTTTCGATGTTCCTGATGTATATCTACGACATTTGGCATGACGTTACAAGTTATTACTTCTACATTGTAAATAGTATTAGCAAGACAATTCACAGACGGTACACATACATACCACTGTATGTTCCTTCGATACTCTATCACAGTTCGACATATATTTCGTGAGATATGAGGCCATAAAGAATTTAGCACAGGAAAAACCGCATCATCAAGCTTGATGTTTCGATGTATTACGTTCAAAAAATGTTCAAATGTTTGTAGAGCTTATGGGACTTAACTACGGGGTCATCAGTCCCTAAACTTACAAACTACCTATGATCTAGCTAATGCTAAGAACGGCACAAATATCCATGCCCGAGGGGGAATTCGAACCCCCGACCGTAGTGGCCGTGCTGAACGTGACTGGCGCGCCGCAGACAGCTCGGCCACCGCGGCCGGCATTTATTAGGTCTTTACTGGTAACACCATTCACGACATATTCAGACATTAGACACCGATACCACTGAATGTATCTCCAAATTGACATCGTAGTACGACACATATTTCAGGAGATATGACGTCATAAACAGTGAAATTTCCGAATATGTGCTACATCATGCAATATTTTTCCACATCTCCTCCTACAATAATGCACCCGTTTCAACTGAAAGTGGTATACACATTGCTTACAATCAGACAACAAATGCTGTGGGTTTGAATACTACCTACGACACATAGTTCAGGTCATGTGACGTCGTAAACAATAAGTCAAAAACACTTTACGATACTTCATTCACCCACTATCTATTCATCGCACACAGTTTCGTAATATTACTCTCTACAAATCAGGAAAATTATATTATTGTAGAAAATGTAGTCAAGGACATATGATACGTATTGAGCTGCATGAAGACGAAACTTAAATGGATATATAGTAACGTAGAAGCCGATGGACAGAAAGGGAAGAACGAGATGCGCTAAGAAAGTAATAAATGCATGTAGTTCATGAGATACGACGACACAAACAATTAGGTTCGTGGAAAACCACACATCACACACAAGGTTTCGATTTATTACGTCTTTACTGCTAACTGTATTCGCGATATATTTTGCAGGCAGTATGCAGATATACTTCTGCACATGCATTCGAAATTACATCATAACGTAAACATAGCTCAGGAGATATGACGTTGAAAAAAATTAAGCTCATCAAAATCCGCCCCATGGCGCATGAGGTTCCTAATGTAAGACTGAAAAAAAAAAATATAACCCCGAGCAATGTCGTGTTTTGCAGCTAGTATTGACTAAAGATATACAATGTGGACATGAAAATAATAGAGAGAACGACGATGAAGGGAATAGTATCGCAAATGCGAGCACGGAACTGAATGTCCAAACATTCACTTTCCATAAGCGAGACGGAATGCGATGAGCGAATTACACCAATCAGCGTATTAGCGAAGTATCAGCTGCGTCTATTGCGTGCGGGCGTGGCCACAAACAGACACTATTTAATACGCGTCGCACGCCCGATGAATTAATCGGACTCCAGTTATTCATTTAAACATTTTAATCACGCGCTCCGCCAAGGTTCCCATCCGGCCTCGCCGGATATTGTCCCTCGCGACGGGCGGGGACGAATTTAATTCTTTAATGAAAACGCGAAATACCGCGGGAAAAACGTATTTTTTTTTAATTTCCCATATAGCGACGCTTATTTCCAGTTGACAAAACCCGATTCGGTTGCTCAAGCGTGCTGCACATACGGAAGAATTAAACTCCAGCAAATTAAACATTAACAATGAAACAAAATGTACGTCACAAAATAAAAATAAAAAAGTTCAGAGAGACTTCAGTGTTCACAGATGACTGGTTTAATTGCTCCGGAAAACAGTTCGCGGCCGTATGTTTTGGAAACAATTTTTCTTTTCCAAACAATGGCACAAACGATAACACGACTGAAAGTTTACGTGATATAACCGTTCATGGATCTCTCCCTTCTGTGATGAAACTGAAGAAATTATGCTGATACGTTTATCTTAATTATCTGTTCCGTGCGTTCGTGTACAGCATTTTATGCAACAAGCGTTATAGCTCCACTACTCTTTTTTATGTTTATAAACGATTGAGGAGATAATCTGAATAGCTCCCTTAGATGATGCGGGGATGATGCGGTCGTTTATCGGTTAGCGACGTCAACAGAGGCAAAGGTTACGTTTCATTGGCAGAACACTTCGGAGATGCAACAGCTCCACCAGACTGCCTACATCACACTTGTGCGTCCTCTCATGGAGTACTGTAGCCCAGTGTGGGACCCTCACTATCTGGGACTGACGGAAGACATTGAGAAGGTTCAGAGAAGGGCAGCTCGTTTTGTCTTATTACGTTACAGTGGGGAAAGCGTCACGGAAATGTTGCACGACTTGAGGTAGGAATCATTAAAAGGATGACATTATTCGTTGCGGCGACATCTATTTGCGACATTTCAATCATCGACTTTTACTTCTGAAAGTGAAAATATTTTGCTAGCACCACCTACATATGGAGACATGACCATCCCAATAAAATAAGAGAAATCAGATAGGAAACGGAACCATTTAGGTGTTCTTTCTTCCCGCGCGCTATCAGAGAATGGAACGGCAGAGAAAGGTTTCGAAACTGCTTAATGAACCCTCTGCGTGGCACTTAAATGTGATTTGCAGAGTATGTATGTAGATGTAGATAAGAGCGTCCCATCCCGACTTCGCACTCGTGGAATTTATAATCTATATCTGTGAAAATCTATATGTGTCTGTATGTGTTCTACGTAATATGTTTAATCACAATGAATATTATACAATCCTCCCTGTCTTTAAACCATATACACATACTAATATCACAGTCTAACGTATATGTAAAATTTATTGATGAAGGATTGGAGGGAAGAAGGATTATGAAGGAAAGGATTGACAATAGCTGCATTAGGACACTGAAATTAAACAATGGCGTCTAATAAAAACATGAGCAGGGCGGTGAATCAAACCCGGGTCACCCGTTTCGGGCCGTTGGTCGCCTTAACCATTTGGCTACCCGTGCTCGCCTCCCGTCCATCTCAAAAATTTCCAATAGGCACACGCTACGGCTGTAGCATCCCATTACTCGCCATTACGGATTCCCGTGCGAGATCGACTGTGTGGCCACATCTGTGGTGGAGTAAATAAACCAAACGCCATCTTCTCGAGTAAATACGTGTCTTAGTCAAGATACGCCAGAAACTACTTTTCTCCACAATTCTCTTCAGCAACCTTACTCAGACATCAGAAGCATCACAGATATAAGATGTAGTCCTACCTATGACACTTTTGATTTTTCATGATGGGGCGCCCGAAACGCGAAACAATGAAGTCATTTTTGCACCTCCCAAGAATATGGAGAAAGTCCAAAGTCATAGCCATCTTGAAACCGGGCAAAACACCAAATGGCCCTAAGAATTATAGACCGATCTCTCTGTTGTGCCACCTGTTTAAGATTTTCGAAAGAATGATACTCCACAGGCTCTCAGACACAGTCGACCCGCTTCTAATCCCGCAACAAGCTGGCTTCCGACCAGGGAAGAGCTGCACAGCACAAGTGCTGAGACTGACGCAACATATTGAAGATGGTTTTGAGAACAAGCTGATAACGGGACCAGTCTTCATAGACCTATCAGCAGCCTACAACACAGTCAATCACCGGCGACTACTAACCAAACTATGTGACACATGCAAGGACTACAACCTAACATGTATGATAGGCAATCTTCTCCAAAACCGGAGATTTTTCGTGGAGTTCCAGGGACAGAAAAGCCGATGGAGAAATCAAAAACAAGGTCTTCCACAGGGTAGCGTTCTGGCCCCTATGCTCTTCAATATATACACCAATGACCAACCCCTTCCTCGAGATACCCAGAACTTCATATATGCAGACGACCGTGCTATCACCGCCCAAGCAGACAATTTTGAGAGTGTAGAAGAAAAGCTATCACGAGCCCTAGAAGAGCTCACAGCATATTATAGGAAAAACCAACTCAAGCCCAATCCTTCAAAAACTCAAACCTGTGCTTTTCATCTAAAGAACAAGGAGGCGTCAAGGCCCCTACAGATAAACTGGGAAGGTATTTGACTAAAACACAACGCCACCCCTAAATATCTGGGTGTGACTCTTGACCGAACGCTTACGTACACAGAGCATTGCATGAACACCAAATGCAAAGTAGCTGCTAGGAATAATATTGTTCGCAAGCTCGCAGGCTCAAACTGGGGTGCACATCCCAATACATTAAGAACCACAGCCCTGTCCCTGTGTTGCTCAGCTGCAGAATACGCGTGCCCAGTATGGTACAACTCATGCCTCGCTAAACAAGTGGATGTGGCTCTAAACGAAATCTGCCGCATTGACACGGGATGTCTAAGGCCAACGCCAGTTGAAAAACTATACTGCCTGGCTGGTATAGCGCCACCTGGGATTAGAAGCGAAGTCACAGCCAGAATGGAACGAACAAAGGCATCGGAATTATCAACCCATCCCCTTTTTGATTATCAGCCAGCCCATAGCAGACTCAAATCAAGGAAAAGCTTTCTGCGTGCAACGACGGAACTCGACAAATCACCACAACTGACCAGGCTGGAGATGTGGAGAGCAAAGATCGGGGACCTTGGTGGCTGGATGACCCCACAGGAAGCACTCCCACCTGGCTATGAGGAGGACTGGATGACGTGGAAGTCCCTCAATAGACTGCGGACTAACGTAACAAGATCCAAAGTCAACATGAGAAGGTGGGGCCTCTCTGATGCATCTGTCATGTGCGAGTGTGGAAAAGAACAAACCACGGAGCATCTGCTACAGTGTGAGCTTTGTCCAGCCTGCTGTACCATGCAGTACCTGACTGGTGCTACCCGTAATGCATGCGATGTAGCCAGATTTTGGGCTAGCATAGTTTAATGTTTAATACTGGGGAAAAGACCTTTTGAACTGTTATCACTGTTATTTGTAAATATGTGTACTATTAATGGCTAATTTGTATTTATATTCATTGATCTTAATTTTTTTGTGTTTCATATTATGTTTGTACAAGATGCTTCTGACACGAATAAATAAAAATACCTCATTATGACTTGTTAATTTTGTTAGTTAAATATAATTATTTAGAATGGTCGCAATCTTCTTATATGACTGTCAAAGTTCATATATTGTTATGTTGGAAAAACAATTAAACACCAACTTGATACTATTTTAATCAATACAGAACAATAGCTTTTCACTACTGGATCGCAGTAGTTTGCAGCTGGTAACGAGTTTTCAGTGCAGTATTATTGTTACTCAACTAATGACAATACCATGTTATTATTGCAACACGGTAATTTGCTGCTGGTTAAGGGTTTTCAGTTGCTTTAGAAGACATCCAAAAATTATGTGGATCGTAGAAATATTAAGGAGTGATGCTTCAGCTTTGATGGTTTCATTCTCGCACATGACAACACGTAGCCACAAATTAAACTTTGAGATTCATTATTCATGACACCAATACAATACATCGCTGTTGCAACTTTCATCAGATGTGAATGGTTGCGAAGATCTTTGATAGGGGAAAGAAGCGTAAGATGATGACAGTAAGCTTTCGAATCTCTTTAATCCCTTTATTTTAAACCTGCCGCCTAAATTAATATTTCAGAGAAACCATTACAGTTTTATTTTCAGCTACAGAATTCATAGTTTATCTAAATGTAACATTTATGTCGATTACTCCGACTTTTTTTCATTTTACGCATATTTTCGGGTAAGCTGACAAATGTAGGCGGGTAATTAGACGAAGTAAAATACAATTCGTCAAACATATCATTTTATATTAAGCACAGAAGTGGCGTACAATTGCTTTGCGTTTTTTATCTGCCGCAGTCGGTGCAACCAAAGTCCCTAATCTACCATAGTCATTGCTGATTTCTCAAAGTTCTTCTCTAATAAAGTCATGATCGTTGTCGTTTTCACTGTAGTTGAATGATGTGATGTCGAAAAATCTTCCAAAATGAATGCTTCGTATGTATCTTTTGCTTTTTTTCTCTCCTTCGCCAGCTGTTTCTCGTTCTATTTTTCTCTCATTTTCTTTTATATTCCTTCTTCTTCAGTTTGGCTTTACGGTCTGTAATGAGGGCACGTTTTTCCGCCGTTTTCATTTCGAAGTTGCATACACTACTGAACCATTCTTCACGTCATGCACAGTATTGGCCACCGATTCCTGTGGCCCTTGCTGCTCGTTGGTCCTTCCTTTGAACTTGATACAAACGTTTAATACTGTAAATTGGTACGAAAAGCTCATTAAAATGATTTACGAAATGTTTGAGTAAGATGACTAGTCGTCATCTTGTCCGCCCATTAAATTCGTCGACTTATCCGAACGAAACAGCCATTCATAATTTAAAACTAAGAACAACACTCCATTAAATTCTCTTTGGAGTTTAAAATGTATTTTAAAGAAACAGTGTGATTTATAGTTTACGAAAAAACTGAAACCAGTGTGGAAAAATTACCACATGTTTTCAGATACCATTTCGTTGCACTGAAATATTACAGCTAACATGCGCGTAAACTAAAATGTTAGCGTGTCAATGCTGTTGGCTTTAATACATACTGTAGAACACGTAGACTGCTAATTGCTATCGAGGTAAGACCTTCATTTGCTGCTCTGCCTCGACAATCATAATATATATTATTTTTCTCGGTGTTTTTTTGTGGGTAAGCCATAACTCACGTACTGCCTATACGAAATTAATGATTGAGGTTTCATTTTAAAGGTTTCGTTCTCCACTAATAACAAAAAATATAAAAATAATTTAAATATATTGTTTTCACAAAAAAAATTATTTTGAAACAATCTAAGTTTATATCCGACGAATGATCGTGAACGGGACATGTATTTAAGGTTGCTCCAATCAGCCACCGTGCCGAGTATGAAATTAGTTTGCGCTACCGATATAAAAGCAATGCAGAGTTGCTATCTATTGACTAACATGAACGCACCTCTTGCAGTTGTTCAGATTGTTTATGCAAGCGTAGTTTATCACGAGATTTCTGTTTCACAGGTCGATGCACAACAGCTGTTGGAACGATTCACTTTGTTCAATCAAGCTTCGTCTACTGCGCGCATGAACTGAATTATCTCAAGGTTCATCATCACAGGCTTTTACATAAGTTCGCTCATTCAGTGATATTTATGTTTGTGCTAAAGACTCGTACAGTCCAAAAGTAAACGATGATCGCATTATAACTACTAACATTGTTCTCAAAGACGTTTTGTTAAAATAAACAAGTTTTCAAAAAATAAATATGAAAAAGTCAGTATCTGATTTTTAAATACATTTCACAATTAATCATATTGTCTATAATTATATAAATTTTCTTGCAATCAGATTAATATTTGTTACTACTATTCAAAGCTTATTATCTTTTGTACGTATGTACTTGCATCTGCATTTTCTCCATTACTGTCTTACCTATCTGTGACTGATCAAGATAGAGTGCAAATTATTCGTACGGGTCAACTAATTATTTCTTATAAGTTTTTTCTGTTTTGCAGTTTTCCCAAGATGGCACGTAGCACAACATGTAGGCCGAGAGGGAGACCTCTAAACAGATGCCGAGGGGACTGAGGCGCTCCAGTCACGGTCTGCACGGCCACTAAGGTCGGGGGTTCGAATCCCCCATCGGGCATGGACATTTGTGCCGTCCTTAGTATTAGTTAGTTCATAAGTAGTTTGTAAGTTTAGGTACTGATGACCCCGTAGTTAAGTCCCATAAGCTATAAAAACATTGGAAAAATGTTCTGAGGCACAGATTAATTGGACTCATAGCTTCATTGGCTATTTCCCACAAGTTGTGGTTTTCAGCATCCAGGTACAAATATTTCATATAGTTTATCAAGCATTGCTCTAACTTTTTTGTGTAACTTGCAATAGCCCTTACTAATGTACGCAAGCTTTAATGAAGGATCAACTATTGCTCCTATTGTGGTACAGTGTACCCTCCGCCACGCACCTTATGGTGGATGATTGCGCAGTATGTATGTAGACTGAAACATATCACTGCATGCACTAAATTTCAGTGTATTTAGTCCTACAAAAACTGTCTTGGACAATCTTTCCATATGCAATGGTTGAAACTTTCGATTGTATTCTGAGTGCCGCTATGAAGACATTTACTGAGTAAAACACGGTGATTCATGTCTCTGAAAATCTGTTTTATTTCATTCATATCAGGCTGTTAGTACGGGACGGAGGCAGTATTCGTGTTTTCGTGGTTATCATAGTGACTGAAAAGAGTGTCATGACGAGGACGACATTTTAATTTTCTAGTAAGTTTTAAGGCATTTTTATCGTTTAGTTCATGTTTTCGTTTCTGGTTATATAAAGTGATAGGTGATTTTATTTATTTCTTATAGATTTAATGCTGTGATCGTGAAAAAGAACAATGTCTACGCCATAATTTTCGACATTATTAAATCATGCCAGAAGAGAGGGAAACGATTAAGAAAAATCTTTATGGTTCAGAAAATCGGAGAAGGGAAATTGAAGAAGAAAAAGTACTTGAAGAAACTAAAAATCACATGAATATTTATAAATACCCAAAATGAAATTCTAAGACAAGTACTTCGGATATTGAATCAGAAATCCATGTAGCGAAGTATATCCACAAAGTAAGTCCGTTTGCTTATATAAAAGAAACGTGTACAGATACAGAAAAAATATTTATTGTACAAAAATATACAACTATTAAACTACTTTTCTACATAGTTTCCGAAATTTTGTATTCATCTGTCATAGCGTGGCACAAGTTTTTTTATGCCTTCTTCGCAGAAGGGTGCCGCCTTTGTATTCAACCAAGTGGTAAATTGTTCTTTCAGCTCGTCATCATCGTTGAAGTTTTGACCGCCATGGACAGGTTTTAGGTGTACGAAGAAAGTCGCTAGGAGCGAGACTGTACGGAGGATGATCAAACACGTCCCAGTGAAACTCCCGTAAGAGTTGTTTGGTCATATTCGCCTAGTGAGATTGGGCGTTAACGTGAAGGGAAAAAAAATCCCTCCTTTCATCTCTTCTTACACCTAAAATCTGCCCTTGGTGGTCAACACTTTAAAGATCATGAGCTGAAAGAACATGTTACCACATAGTTGAATACACAGGCGGCAACCTTCTATGAAGAAGGCACACAAAAACTTGTGCCACGCTATGAAAGTGACTACAAAATTTCGGAAGTTATGTAGAAAAGTAGTTGAACAGTTGCAGATTTTTATACAATAAATATTTTTTTTTCTGTATCTGTTCACTTTTGGTTTATATAACCAAACGGAACTTACTTTGTGGACATCTCTCGTATTAGCTTATGATGGTATATTTGATCACTTTCTTTTGCTTTCTGGTAAGGGGGCGTGGCGGTACACATGACGGTAACTTTAAAATTTGGTATATGTAGGTCATTTTTTTTTTATTTTTTTTTTTTAGCGCTATAACGAATATATCAATATAATCACGAAAGACTACTGAATTTAATAAAGTCATAAAAAAATTTCGATTTTTTTACCGTTTATAAGTACTCTGTAACCTTAATGAATGTAGTGAATTAGGTTACTTTTGTTGTGGTACAATGGGGAGGGAAGCCGATGAGCAGCACGAGGGCGGCTCTGCTGTCGGGTTAAAAGTGCATGCGACGCGGACACAATGAGCAGCGTAGGCACGCACAGTGGCTGAGCACGTCCATTAGCGCCCACAATGGCCACGGGGCTGCGCGGCGTCGACGCCTGCGTCGGTGGCGCGTGCGGCCAAATCCTACGCGCGGCTGACAGGGGCTTCCGATTGGCTCGCGCGCCGGATGACGTAATTGGAGCGCATAGCAACGCGCAGCTGTCGCGCGTCGGTCGCTGCCAGCGGACGAGCTAATGCCCTTGCGGTGGCAGATTGTGCCGGGGTAAGCCCCGCTGTCCGTCAACGTCTCCCACCTTCCCGACACTCGACATTGTAACTCTGACAAATGCGGGGACACATTACGACTTATCCTAGAACAGTGTTCTTCAACCACCTTGTACCAGCGATCCCCTTTCCAAGTAAAAATGTCCCCCGACCTCCAAATGTTCAAATGTTTGTAAATCTATCGGACCAAACTGCGTGGTCATCAGTCAGTAGCTTACAAACTACTTAAAAAAAAAGGTAAAGCAGTCAACAATCTGAAGATTGGTTTTTTTTTAATTTTTTTTCTTTTTTTTTTTTCTTTTTTTATTGATACTGTACCACCTTGCGAAGATTTTAGGCAATGTTTCTTACAAACCAGAAACTATATTTTGAAAAAAATCGTATAAATCTGTTCACATGGCCCTCTTGGGCCTTTTTTTTTTTACCACTACACTATTTTTTTTTCTTAATCGTTTTTTTTATTTATTTTTTTAAGCAAGAAAAAAAAACCATCCTTAATACTGTCTCCCACCAGGATTTTATTTAAATGAATTGTAGGTGGGGAATTAATTTCATTTATTTGTTTTGCCTTCCTTCAGGTCATTGGATTCACATGGCCAACATATTGTATTTTCTTTGGAACATTTAAATAAAATATAATTTAAAAAAATAATACGAAATATAATAAATCGAACTTAATATATGCTTCTGGAAGGATGACAGAAGAGTGATGTCCTCTTCAGATATCGGAAATAAACATTCTTCGGGTCCGACTCTCCGCAACGGGGACCCGGGTATGTCTTCGCGTAAATAATTCTTCCTCCATGTTCGATTTTGGTCCGAATTATTGTTCGTTTTAATTGTCTTCTCTTACCCGTATCGACCCAGTTACGGGGGGCACCTTGATGTGTTGCGTAAGTATTTGGCAAGGTGTGGTGATTGGTCCTGTTCTGCGTTCGTTTCATCGATTTGATCGTGTTGCTTTATACGTCGTGTCGAGAGTGATAGAAAAACTACTTGGTTAGCAATAGGAATATGTTAAATAGCTTCTAGATCCATGTAGGAGACTGGGCTCCGCGTTTTAAACACTACAGTGCTTTACAAGGCACGGCCCTGTTTGGAGGAGGTATGCCGTTTCCTTCCTCCGACCTTCGAACTGACTTATCCAGCCACTTATAGGGGGACCTACAGTTTAACGTGGGTTCCGAACCACGGTGCTACTCGGTACTTTTCACATGAACAATACTGCCAGAGGTGAAACAAGTGGAAAGTGACAGATAAAAATCCTAGGACTTGGCGGGAATCGAACCTGCGACCTTTGGATTTGTAGTCTGGCACTCTACCACTGTGCAACCGAGGCGCACTTAAACTAAACTGACCTAAGGACAACAGACACACCTATGCCCCAGGGAGGCATACAGGGCTACAGGGACTATTTTTGAACAGCGGAAGCACACTGCGGTGCCGTGCCCGGCGACCAGCCACGCACCGCCATTCGGTTGCAGAGCTTCGAAGTATACACCTCGCAGACAGTTTAGGGTGGAAGTTACTTCCGTATTAGTGTAACTTTGAGGATCATTCGCGTCTCTTACAATGATGGGCGAGTGGAAGCATCCGGTACACTTACCATTCAGTCTATAGTGAGGTAAGCTTGGCCGTTTGGCTCCTGCACTGATTTTAGTATTCGACTTCATGGCTAGCAACATTCTCTCCGATTCAACTACTCTCCGCTCTGTCTAGGGGATGCAAATGTATCTGTTTTAATGTGTGTTTAATTATTGACTATTAAGTAATTCCTTGTCCTACAGCAAGGTGGTTTCGTGGCAAACTAATCTTATTTGTGAAATTATATTAAACATGTAACAGGGCCACCTCACATTCGTCATATCTTTATGAATACAGATTTCATCACAATTCTGCTTATTTGTTCAGTAACTTTCCTAATGTCCTCTTTTCAATTAACGAATCTTCAATAAGGCGACGAAACACCTGCCAAGAGAAGAAGTCCGACGCCTTTACAGTCCAAGGAGAGCAGATTAGCAGGTGAGTGCAACTTTCTGTGTAACAAGGAAAGTACATGGGCTACAACAAACATATCTGTATGAACGTTTGGTTACAGTATCTCAACGTATACCTCAAAGTGCTGGTGGGTGTCGTTTTTATACAAAACTTTGCAATCATGCTATAGATAGCACTGTAGATGTAATTGTAGACGTCATACGTAATGCAGATATCTGAACTATAACTTATGTAATAATCGTCGTACATATTGTCTAGCGTATTGTCATCAAAAGCCGTGATGATTGTTGCAACTTTAACCTTCATCTCGGAAGACTGTTGGTATTCACTGCCATTGCTTCCATCGCCTCTTCCCGCACTTACCGTAGCACTACCGCTTGCAATGAGTTGTTCGTCATTATCATCCCTATTATCATTATTATGAGTTTGTGACAACAGTATCTAACTTATGCTCGTATTTCTGTACCATAACAGATACGAGAAAGCATGCGAATGATTCATTCATCTTCTACACTAATACCGTCTTCACGAAGAAGGGTTCTTCGTAACTTCATCTCAACTAATCGCAATACATTATCAGGATTGATTAGCAATCGCCGCCCCATCTGACGCTTCACCACACAAATATCATCACAAAACGCAACTTCGGAAGCACACTGCACCGTCCCTACTTGCGAACCGACAGGTCAAAGTGCAATGTGGCAAGGCACACGCAGAGGCCTCTAACGGACGACTGCAGAGTTTTGCATATGCGGGAGTGTCACTAGTGCAGTAAGGGATCTTTACACATTATCTCTCATACGAGTACTTCCCTTGTGGGGGGAAAGACGATATGCAGCAGCCCTTCTTGCTTAATCTTCTTTCGAAAAACTTCACGAGTTACACAATATCACTTCATCATAATCATCTCCATATAGCAGAAACCCCGCACATTTAGATGTTGGATACAGAAAAACCGCAGTGAGGCGAAAAGGATCTCTCTCTGTCATCAATCTGACAGCAAGTCACAATGCGTCGTCTTGAAAGCGAAGAAGATACAAGTGCGAAAAATATGAATAAATGCGGTCGCTACGAGACGTTTAACAGGCGCCACCCCACGCTGCGTGGACTGGGGAAAGCTACTGTCCTCCCCCTGCTTAAAGTCGTCCGCCTTTTGTGTTGGGCAGAGCGAGACTGGAAGCCCCAGCGAGTAAATAGCCGCCCAGAGTCTCTGGCGACACCGGCCGACAAATCATACGCCCGCTCGGCACAGCCTCTCCGGCGCGAAGAGAAATTCAGATCCTTTTCTGCCGCGCTCTTGCCCGAGCAGTAACGGAGCCGGCACAAAAATGGCCGAAAAAAGTGTACGCAACGGGAGGCGGCTGGGGAAGGCCTGCTTGTTGAGGCCGCTGGGCTGAAAATCTCGGGCAATCGTCGCCCTTATTTTTCCCTCAGTGGCCCTCCGAGGGCGCGACAAAAGGAGGAAGACGTTCCCCCTTCCCACCCCTTACCCCCCCCCCCTCCGGACGTTTTTCGGATCTGCTGTGTCGCGCTCAGACCTCCGAGACTCCAATACCGCTCCGAAGCCTGTCTCTCTCTCTCTCTCTCGCGCTCTCTCTTTCTCTCCGCCGCTGCTGTTGGCGTGCTGCATCCCGTAATGTAATTCCGGGAATGGTCCCTGATGTAATTTGTGTCCCCCCACCCTCCAACTCATCCCTCCTGAACTGCTCGTCGCCTGTTGGGTGGATTTCAGCAGCGCTCGGA
The DNA here is from genome assembly GCA_026315105.1 of Locusta migratoria. NCBI lineage: Eukaryota > Metazoa > Arthropoda > Insecta > Orthoptera > Acrididae > Locusta > Locusta migratoria. The sequence continues at coordinate 269,747,308 of CM048750.1, forward strand.
TCGCGAAACGGTTTGCCTTCCGAATGAAGCGGGAATTTTCGGCCTTATACGCTGCTGCCGGGCTGCTGCTAAGGACATTGAGCTTTCGCGGACTAGACGCTGTTGTTGATTGGGGCGCAAAGAAATGAAAAGGAGGAAAGGGAGAGGGGCGAGAAAAAAATAGCTGCCTCTCGGGGACTCTCAAGCGCTGAGCAATCGGGGAGAAAACTCGTTTCTGCGTTGCAGCTCTCCTTAAACCCTTCTGTGGTTCTTCGCTTGTACTCTTCTAGCCATTAAAATTGCACCACGATCATGGTGGCACGAAATAAACGTCAAACTGACGAAAAAGGCACTACACATTCCATAATGCAAACGATTACTATTTCAATCCTTATGAATCTCTTATGAGATGTTTATTTGCCATAGATCGCTTATATACATTGATCTTAATTGATGATTAGTTTCGACTCGTTAAAGAGTCATTATCAAATCTTGTCCAGGCATGAACACTTTAACGAGTCGAAACTAAGCATCAATTAAAATTTATAAATTCACATGCAATGACTGCAGGAAACTGTATATAGGTCAAACAGACAGGGCAATTAAAATTAGACTGAATGAACATGAACGTAGCTGGAGATGACAGAAAGCAGACTCCACCTTTGCTGATCACGTTCTGAAAGAAGGACGCAACTACCAGGTCCACACAGAAGTGCTTCACATAAGCAACAAAGGCAGGAACCTAAACCTGTTAGAAGCACTGGAAATAAATAAACAAACATTTAGCCAAAAATCCTCAGCTAGTGCTAAATGACCAGGTACAGTTGAATACACCCCCACTGTTAAGCTTCACATGATGTAAACAAAACAGCTACCTACCACAGACCAACTTAATGTCACAGGTAGAGTCCCCATTCCTACCATGTTTACTTTTAGACTTTAAGATAAAACAATATATATAATAAATTGCACAGTAATATGTAATGTAATTTAAATATGTGAATCTTGACAAATACTGTCAAGTAAGTGAATTGTAAAATCAGTGTAGAAAACGAATTTAATGTACACCTTAAGTGACGATCTCAACATATGCTACAGTGTCAATAATGTTAACATAGTTTTTAATCCATTAATATTTTATGTGTAATGTGTTTCACCCTGTTCACTCGCAAATTACAATGTAAAAATGTTAAGGAGGCCACTGATTACATAAAGATAATTCTACATGGCAACAGATATTGTTTGCAATTCCAACAAATGTCATATCGAAAGACCAAGCAATCTGTGTGTTGTATCGTTGTTTTACCATTTGTGAGAACCGAAGCAATAGCGTCTTTGTCGACGCATGTCAACAGTTTACCTGATGATGGCCTAATAAGCCGAAAACTAGTTAGTAAATAAACAACAACAACAAAAATTGTAGAACCGAAACAGTTTGTTTGTTTTCAACCTTAAATATGGAAGCGTTCTACCAAGAAGCGACGGAAGGGTCCATTTATAAAATTAAAATTAATGTATATAAGGGATCTATGGCAAATAAAGATCTCATAAGAGGTTAATAAGGATAACATTGAAGATCGCATCCTATATAAAAACCTGAATATTTTTATTGGCGTTTCAGCGCAAACATATGGATTTGAGATTTGATTCCATTTTCAGAAAGGTTGTGCTCAACGACAAAACAATCATGAATAAACAAAATGTAGTATGCAGCATTGGTCGTTATTAGAAACTTTATTACTGTAACAGCAGAGCGATTTCGATCACATAGTAACCATTTTCAATGCACCTTCAAGCACGCAATGTGATTGAAATTACAATGCAAGATGAAATAACATACACAACTGTGGTACGTTGGAAGTGAATTTCCGAAAATTACAATGCTCACTCCTTCTTAACTCATAGCACAGTTCTGAAGCGAAAGCCACGAAGTGGTTCCTTCATTTTCGGAATAAAGTCAAAGTCAGAAGTCCTGGGATTATGGTGGATGGTGCAGTACTTCCCGGTCCCATCGACCAAACAGAGTAGCCACAGCTACGAAGTAAATATGTATTTTTTATTAATGCGTAACCATTTTCCACGCAAATATGAGAACATGGATTTTCGTGATATACAGCGCCAACTACCAAGAATCAAATGTTTATGACAAAATGTAGATATTTTTATGTATAATCTGATTCTGCAATAAAAAAATGGGGTTCCCATTTGAAATTTTAAAGTTTCCTCCCGCCTCACCCCAAGGGACTGTGGCGGCGGACTAATTTTAGCACCAACAGCTTGCAATCTTCCCCTACCCTAGTCGTAGAGCAGTTATTAGAAGCTAAAATTAAACTAATTATTGTTATTCCCTATCAGACCCTGCATCATCTAATGTTTTACGTCCAACAATGAGTTGGATTCTTCAGTAGAAAAAATGCAGGCTGATTTAGCATGCTCACACATTTATTTTCAAAAACCCTTCACATGCATATAAAATAAAATTTCACAAAATGATTGAACACCAAACCGTTGTGCCACTAATTATTAAAATTTACAGCCTAATAATTGCGTCAGCTCAGACCGTAACTTTTACTGCTGACGGTCAACCAATGAACTACTGGTGTCGGACACCAGAGATACTATGTATCCTAAGATATTTGTGGTGTCGCACATGCACGCACGGCGCGGCGTTCTTACGACGTCAGCCACGAGCGCCCCCTGCTACAACTCCGCTCGTGGCCACCACTGAACGACATCGTTCACTTGGGTCTGAGATAGGAACCAGTTAACACTTCGGAATCAGATAGGCACCAGTGAAGACTTGGCTATCGGACAGGCACTAGGCAGGCCTCTAGCTCAACTATGTATCAGCATTCTGCAGTACTGAGCTATGTAAAAGTTAAGTATTACTAAGTCTCTAAGAAATATAGATCTCGTTGTAATTTACTCTAGTGTTTCTAGTTTCTGCTGTACCACTGGCTGGTCACCTCCTACCTGCACAAGCGTGCATCCTTTATTCCTGTGTCGGTCTTTCTACTCGGCCACCGACACCCACGACGGAAACGAGACACAAAAGCGGCGACGAGGCTGGGACACAAAAATATTACTCTCTATATGTTAGAAAAGATATTACTCTACAATGATATCTTACAAGATGTCCCCCTCGAAAATAATTAACTTTGTATTCTACACATTTTTTTCTTGAGAAGCTTATTTTTCGCGTTATTCTGGTTTTTCAACATAAAATTTCCACCCTGCATTGCAACAACCGCGGTCATCGCGACCTCCCCTTTAGGAGCGCTTAGGATGGAGTGCGCCGTTAGAGGCTGACCGCGAAACACGCAATAAAGCCGGCCGCGGCTCGTACGTCGCGCGGCAGCGATAATATCCGGTTACGCGGGATGGCCATTAAGGCTGGAGAACTCTTCGCGGTGGCGGCTATAACGCGCCCGTATCGCGGCCCCTAACTCTGCCAGCGGCCGCAACTTTGATTACACTTGTTTAATTAATCAGCAGCCAGGCGGTCTAGACGGCGGCATTGTTAGCAGCAGGAAGAAGAGCCTCGCTGCTACGGCAACGCTCGAGGCGGAGAGATTCGGTGGTAAGGGGGGGCGGGGGGGGGGGGGGAGGAGAGTTAACTTGCGAGTTATTTTAAACGTCACGTCCAGAACCTGAAGCCGTTGGCACACGGATCGTGTATCCGAACTAGTCTTGTGTAGTTCGCGAACGAACTAGTTCGGAAGAGCGCTCCCACAGGCGAACTAGTTCGCAAATTCCTCGCCTCTTAGTTCGTTAGTTCGTCCGCTCCTTTTCCGAAGACTGACGGGGAACAGCGAGAGGACGCGAGAGCGCGCAGAATCGCGCGATTCCCTTCTGCCAGTTACCTTCATTTCGAGCTGAAAGGCAGCTCAACTGTAGTTTCATAGTTCATTGCCACAAGAAATCTATTTTAAAAATAAAGTACTACGAGTACTCTGTATGTAAAGTAGTTGAATACCATTGTATCACCCATTCGTGTAAATAACTGGTTTATTTGCCTAAGTATTTGATGTCAAATTGCCCAAAAATACGGGTGATAACACACGCTTTGACAACACTGATTCATTACATAAAAAAGCTGTCATAAAAAAAAGCTCTTTTAGTAGCGGTAGCAAAAGCAAAAAATGCGGACAAACTAGGAGCAGCGGACGATTATGCCAAACGAATCTCGCTTCATAGTTCGTTAGATTCTTTTCCGAAGACCGACGGGCAATAGCGAGAGGGCGCGTAGCAGAATTAAAAATCACGTGTTTGCCTTCTACTGATGAGTCACTTCGAGGTGAGCGTCTGCCTGCTAGATTACATAATTCAGTGCTACAAAATTTCTATTTTGATGTGTTCTGTACTCTGCAATATCTGACTGATAAATTCCATCATGCCAAGATATAGAGATAACTCCAAACTTAAACGCGAGAAAGTATCCACAATTGTTTCTTTTGGTTTGCGTGATATCGTTAGCGGCTCACGCAGCAAGCGCATGAAGAAGCTAGGTGGGAGAACTTCCCCCTCCACCTGCATGCGCAGACCACGCCGCTCAGCCGTCACTGGGAGCAGACGAACTAAACGAGCGAACTAGTTCGTGGCAGAACCGCGAACTAAAGTGAGCGCTCCCGATCGCGAACTATTATGCGCAAATCTAATCTGACTGAGTGTGGCCAACGTGGCAAGTTTCTGACGTCACAACTTAGGAACTGCACGTTGGCGATGCTTTCCCAACGTGTCCGGCAGTATCAAGCATGCCAGATATTCTCAACCTGCGTCTGAACGATGATCAATAGGATTGGAGAACGCCACCGACGTCACACCGCGTGGCTATCCGGGGAGGGAGCAGCTGTTTTCGGTAGAGAGATGTTTGTTTGTAAATCTATCGGACCAAACTGCGTGGTCATCAGTCCGTGGCTTACAAACTACTTAAACTAAGGTAAACTAACCTAAGGACAACACACACACCGATGCCCCAGGGAGGACTCGAACATCCGACGGCGAGCAACCGCGCACTCCTCAGCGAGGCGCCTTAGACCGCTCGGCTACTCCACCGCGTCGTAGAGAGATGAAGACACCATATTGGCCCTCGTATTTCGTGGGTTTTATGTATATAACTTTGATCTTACGAATATATGACATTTCAAAGCAAGTTAAAGCAGCTGAGTAAATAGAAAATCTCCCTGTCACACTATTCTGCCATTTCAAGGCAAGGCGAACTGAAGATCTATCAACACGATTTTTTTTTAACATCATTTGTTGTAATTACATGTCAGCAACCGACATTTCTACCAGTAGTGTACACACCACGGCGTTGATATCTAGATTCGTTAATCACCGTAGTGTAGGCAGCAAAGTCGTAGACTGTGAAATGGAAGATGTCCTTTGGCGCTCGTTCAAGGCTTCTCGAAAGCAAGTATTTTCATATCAGCGCACACTCCGCTGCAGAGTGAAAGTTTCATTTTGGAAACATCCCTTAGGCTGTGGCTAAGCCATGTCTCCACCATATCCTTTCTTCCAGGAGTGCTAGTCTTGCATGGTTCGCAGGAGAGCTTCTGTGAAGTTTGGAAAGTAGGAGGCAAGGTACTGGCGGAAGTAAAGTTGTGAGGCGGCATAGTGAGTCGTGTCGGGATAGCTAAATCGGCAGAGCGCTTGCTCGCGAAAGGCAAAGGTCCCAGGTTCGAATCCCGGTTCCGGCACACTATTTTAATCTGCCAGGAAGTTTCATATCAGCGCATACTCCGCTGCAGAGTGAAAAGTTTCAGACTTGAAAATGTGCCGGCCGCGGTGGCCGAGGGGACTGAGGCGCTCCAGTCACGGTCTGCACGGCCACTACGGTCGGGGGTTCGAATCCCCCCTCGGGCATAGATATTTGTGCCGTCCTTAGTTGTAGCTAGTTCATAAGTTCATAAGTAGTTTAGGGACTGATGACCCCGTAGTTAAGTCCCATAAGCGTTACAAACATTTGAACTGAAAATGTTATTTGAACGTTGTTATGATTCAGGATAACAACAATTCGATTCACACTTTTTACAAAGTAAATTAACCTACATTCAATGTCAGCGGACATTAAGATTATTCATGAAGTAGTTTGTTCCCTTTCCATTTCCCACGGCGGCGAGACTCTATCGTGCCGACCGCACTGTCGCGGGCTAAGAAAGTAATTTCGGAGCGTAAAGGGTACATTAGACGGGGCGTATTTGGTCGCTAGTCGCTGGCGTATTTGGACGCAGCTGCTAAATTCGCTCCGTGTATACAAGGACAGCGAACAAAGTCGCTGCTCCGAAACGCGAGCGTCTAAAGTTGAAGGGTGTGCTACTTTAGACGCTGGTCGCTGGAGTTTTCGGTCACTTTAAATTGTTGGTAGCCCGTGTCATGTGCAGGTGCTCAATAAAAAATGTTCAAATGGTTGTAAATCTATCGGACCAAACTGCGTGGTCATCAGTCCGTAGCTTACAAACTACTTAAACCTACGTAAACTAATCTAAGGACAAACACACACACACACATGCCCCAGGAAGGACTCGAACCTCCACAGCGAGCAACAGCGCGCTCCGCAGTGAGACGCTCAGCTACTCCAACGCGGCTGTTCAGGAGCGTATAAAGTAGCCACCAGTAGAGTCAAAATGTCGAAGGAAGTAATAAATACTTGCGTTCTGTTTCTCGCAACAGCCTTAAAAGAACAATTAATCTGTGTTGTTATGGTCTTCAGTCCGGAGACTGGTTTGATGCAGCTCTCCACCCTACTCTATCCTGAGCAAGCCTTTTCATCTCCCCATAAGAACGGCAACCCACATTCACTTGAATCTGCTTACTATACGCGTCTCTTGGTCTCCCTCTGCGATTTTTACCCCACACACTTCCCTCCAATGCTAAATTTACGATTCCTCGATGTCTAAGTATGTGTCCTACCAAGCGATCCCTTCTTTTAGTCAGGGTATGCCAGAAATTCCTTTTCTCACCAATTCTGTTCAGTACCTTTTCATTAGTTAAGCGATCTACCCACCTATTCTTCAGCATTCTTCTGTAGCACCACATTTCAAAAGCCTCTATTCTCTTCCTGTCCGCACTGCTTATCGTCCATGTTTCACTCCCGTACAAGGCAACACTCCACACAAATGCCTTTAGAAAAGACTTCCTTACACTTAAATTAATATTCGATGTTAGCAAATTTCTCTTTTTCAAAAATGCTTTTCTTCCCATTGCCATTCTGCATTTTATATCTTCTGTACTGCGACCATCGCATGTTATTTTACTACCCAAGTAACAAAACTCATCTACCAAAAGCAAAACGGAAAAGTAGGGAAAAAATAAAAGAAAATGGATAATTGGATTGCGACGAGGGATAAATATGGTGCTTCTGCAAATCATTTGGGTAAATTATCGTGTGAAGGTCCTTCTGCCTACAGAAATATAATGAGGATCACATAAGAAAATTTTGATAGATTACTGTAAATGGTAGAGGATAAAATAAGGAAACAGGATACCATCATGAGAATGGCGATCTCGCCAAGAATAAAATTTAAATACTCTTTATTTTTAATGTCTCATAACACTGGGAAACTTTGATAAATTTTCAGAAATCTGGTTACAATTTCACCTCATATTTTGTTTGGTGGGACACAGAACTTTTAATAGCCACATTTACGTCAATAATCACAAACTTTCTCGTCGTTTTGACGACCGGTTTCGGTCAGTGATGACCATTTCCAAGTCTACAGCAAATCAGAAACAGAAGGACACATCAAGTATTAGACGACCTTAGAAAACATAAGCAATGCATTACAGTCATCAATACGTGTAATATAGCTATATGGCATCATCACAGCATAAGTGTATCTTCATTAAGGAATGTAACAAAACACGTTTTATATATTGATCACTGTAATCAAAAAAATGTTCAAATGTTTGTACAGCTTGTGGGACTTAACTACAGGTTCATCAGTCCCTAAACTTACAAACTACTTATGAACTACTTACGAACTAGGACGGCACAAATATCCATGCCCGAGGCGGGAATCGAACCCCAGACCGTAGTGGCCGTGCAGACCATGACTGAAGCGCCTCAGTCCTCTCGGCCACCGCGGCCGGCCACTGTAATTCCTTATGTATGTTTTATAAGGTAAGGTCTATTACTAAATATCTCCTGCTTATGACTTGCTGTAGACTTGAAAATGGTCATCACTGACCGAAACCGGTCGTCAAAACGACGACATATTTTGTGATCATCGACGTAAATAAAGATGTTAAAAGTAATTACAAAATGGATCACTGATATAAATTTGCGACCATGTCGCACCTTGGGAAACAGAACTTTTGGTATCACCTAACCTCAAAAAAATGTCATATGATACGCATCAGCGCATTCATTCGCTATTCGCCCATACGCCGAGCGACAACAGACGCCAGCGACTAGCGACCAAATACGCTCTCTGTAATATACCCTTTACTGGAACCGCGGCCGGACAGATTCGCCTGAGACTGCAGTTGGCCCTAGCGGCCTGGGGCCATCACACCGCCTAAAGAGGCGCATTAAACGCTGAGCCGTCGTTTCCGCGAGATTCTACGGCCGCCGCCATCGCCTGAAGCTGTGTCACGACCAGCGCTCCATCGGTTTACGCCCAGCCGCTTTCACGGAGAGTGTAACGCAGAGCTGCGGTCTGGCAGTAAAGTCCCGCCGACAGCTTTGGACAATGGCGCTCCGTCTGCCTCGTCAGCGTTTTGCCAAGAGGGCACCAGGGCGGCGCTACTAGCCAAAAACGCTGGAAGGTTTCTCGCTTATGACTGTGTCTCGACGTGACGAAAGCGTACAACACAGAGTAGAGTTCGCGCAAAATAGCGCGGGACCGCACACAATCGTCATGAAAGCACATCTACCATCTACTTAAATCTTCACATTCCATTTTTACGTGGTATGAACCGTGTTCAGTTGAATTCTTGAATAACAGAACGTCTTGATTGCAAATAATTTTTATTACAATGACGCGATTCGCCCGGTTAGGGCATCTTCAGATGTCTTGTATGATGTCCCTCCACCTTAGGTCGTCAACATATTAATACGACCTAAGGTGCAGGGAGATCATACAAGACATCTGAAGATGCCCTAACCGGGCGAAACGCGTCATTATAATAAAAGTTTTTGCAATCAAGACGTTCTGCTATTTAAGAATTCTACATAAATATTCCGCTAATTACATTCAAGGACAAGGCACAGGGTTCGTCGAATCACTTTTTTGATGAAACTTCCTGGCAGATTAAAATTGCTTGCCAAACCGTGATTCGAACCTGGGACCTTTTGCCTTTTGCGAGACAGCGCTCAACCGACTGAGCTATCCCGACACGACTCACGATGCCTGCTCACAACTTTCGCCAGTACCTCGCCTCCTACTTTCCAAACTTCACAGAAGCTCTCCTGCGAAACTTGCAAGATTAGCACTCCTGGAAGATAGGATATGGTGGAGACATGGCTTAGCCACAGCCTAAGGGATGTTTCCAGAATGAAACTTTCACTCTGCAGCGGATTGTGCGCTGATATGAAACTTCCTGGCAGGAGTTCTGAGAAGTTTGGAAAGTAGAAGGCGAAGTACTAGCGGAACTAAAGTTGTTAGTCGGCATCGTGAGTCGTCTCGGGATAGCTTAGTCGGTAGAGCGCTTGCCCGCGAAAGATAAAAGGTCCCAGGTTCGAGTCCCGGTTCCGGCACACAATTTTAATCTGCCAGAAAGTTCATATCAGTGCACACTCCGCTGCAGAGTGAAAGTTTCAATCTGGCACTTTTGTTATATTCCTCTACCGTTCCATTCTATAATAACACGGTACACCTGAGTCTTTCCGTTTCCGTTCTGATTTCTCTTATTTTATTTTGTTGATCATGTCTCCCTATGTAGGTCGGTGCCTATAAGAGAAAGTTGATGGCAGAAATTTCGCAAATAAATCTTGCCACGACGATAACGCCTTTCTTTTAACCTTTTCCATCCCAGCTCGAGCATCATTTCCGTGATACTGTCTCCCCTATATCGCGATAACACAAAACGAGCTGCTTTTCTCTGTACTTTCTCTAAATCGTCCGTCAGTTCCACTTGATTCCCACAACGCGGAGCAATACTCGAAAATAGGACGTACAAGTGTAGTGTAGGGAGTTTCTAAGGTATAACTGTTGCGTCTTCTAAGTGTTCTGCCAATGAAACGTAGCCTTTGGTTCGCCTTTTCTACAATATTTTCTATCTGTTATTTACAATTTAAGTTCGCATTTCTAATTACGAGGTATTTAGTTGAATTTACGGCCTTTATATCTGACTCATTTATCGTGTAAATGAAGTTTAACTGTTTTCTTATAGAGCTCATAAGAAAAGGCCGCTGTACGGAGAGTGTCATCTTGTACACCCTAGGAAGTTACAGCTAGTTTCCTGATAACGTTGTTTCTAGTCTTTAACTTTTCTGCTAGTAATGTGAAGTGAGTCCTGGACGTTAGTGCTCGGTCCAATGAGACTCCAAGATACTTAGGATGAGGATTGTTTTTTACTGATACGTTAATTTTCGTACAATTATAAGATACAAAACGAAAATAATTGTATACGTATTGCTGTATATCCACAATGTCACGTTTCATAGGAAATATTAAAGATTCTGAATTTAAAAAAATCTCACGATAAAATAGTCACTAAAAAGATTTTTTAAGAAACGAGATTATTGTAAATTTTATGAACCTAACAGTTTGTCTAACGATTATATCAGTTTCGAACTATTTACGAAAAACTAGAATTGTCATCTATTAAGTTTTGATAAACCATATACCTTTATGAACATTTTCATTTGTAAACTGTCGTTACCTTAAAATTTTGGTAAAATCTTGAATTTGAAGATCAGTCATAAGACGTCAGGTTCGGACTCGTTTGTTTACATGAACTTACAGCTCAAAGGGTATTGAATCACCTAGCGGTCGTGTAGCGAGACACGTACCACTTACCTTTAAATAATTAATTTATTGCATGAATTGTAACCATTTTTACCAACTTTAGTTACCAGTTATATTATTTGTTAACCATTAAATTGAACTGCATAAATTTCTTCAAAATTTGTAGTGAATTTGTAAACGTCACGTGACGTGACGTATTCGCAACATGGGTGCCAAAAATCTATGTATTTAAACATGCCTTTACTGACGGCAAGGGGCAGTTGATGGCAGTTGTAAGTTGCAAGCAGTTGTAAGCTGCTGAAAGTCGTAGACAGCAGTTGTACGTTCTTGTAACTTCGGTTCCCAGGAGCTTTAGACCAGATGTATACAGTGCTGTATTGTGATGAAAGAATCAATAAAAATCCGTTCTCATCTAACAACGACTTTATTTTGGTAGAAGAACCTTGTAGAATGTGCTGCTATTAACTTGACCAACAACTTCTCTTTTTTGAAGTTTGATTCTTTGTGTGGCTTGGAGTGCTTTAGTAACAAGCAACCCTAGCGACGACCTAAGTCTCATTGACACACGCCACGCAAGGTCTCAACAAGCTAGTGTGAGGGCAGTAACTATATTCCAGAAAGAATGAAACTTTTATTCAGGACCTTAGTAGTTTCATATTTCCTGCACCATATGCATTACTTTCGCAAATGCGACGTTCCTGTTTTCTTGTTATCGTAAGAATGCACAGACTGTTTTATGTCTTACACAACCTCTGACAATTTAATGTTATGCCTGCTCCAAGAAAGCCCTTACGATCCGGCAACCCACATAACACGACGTTGCTCCGGGCAGCCTACTCTTAAGGCGTACCATACACCAAACCAAAACAAGCCATTCCCGGACGCACAAGCAACAACAAACACCCCTACTAAGGACACTATTTCTTGCAGGTGAAGCCACTGAAAGTCAGAGAGCGCCTCAGGTCCACAATGCAAGAAGTGTTCCTCCGCCCGTGTCGAGCCGCTATATCTAGCCACAGAACCCGCCCTGGGGTCAAGTCAACGTCGACGTTGAATACTGTTCATAATGTAAGACCTAAAATCAACGCCAGTGAACTCCGCCGTTGCTGTCATCCATTGCCTTTTCAAGATGGCTGCTTAGTCTACACGAAATACACCGACATGAAATTTTCGGGGCTGGTAATTCACACATGGATGCAATGATATAGCACATTGACGGGAAAGACTTCATCACACTTCTGAAATTGTGCACCTCGGTAGCGTCTCAGTGTGAACAGGTACATCTACATCTACATCCATTCTCCGCAATTCACCGTAAGGTGCGTGGCGGAGGGTACACTGTACCACTACTAGGCATTTCCGTTCCTATTCCACTCCCAAATAGAACGAGGAAAAAGAGAATGCCTATATGGCTCCGTATGAGCCCTAATTTCTCTTATCTTGTCTTTGTGATCTTTACGCGAAATGTAAGTAGGCGGCAGCAAGATCGTACTACACTCAGCTTCAAATTCCGGCCCTCTAAATTTACTTAACAGAAATTCACAAAAAGAACGTCGTCTATCTTCCAGCGATCCCCAATTGAGTTGCCAGAGCATTTCCGTGACACTCGCGCTTTGGTCGAACCTACCGGTAACAAATCTAGCTGGTGGCCTCTGAACCGCCTCTATGTCTTCCTTCAAACCGATCTGCTGCGGGTCCCAAACACTTGAGCAATACTCAAGACGTGGTCGTACAAGCGTTTTATACGCGGTCTTCTTTACAGGTGAAGTACGTCTTCCCAAAATTCTCCCAACAAACCGAAGACGGCTGTCCGCCTTACTCACAACTGTCCTTACTTGTTCGTTCCATTTGTCTGCAATGCCTAGATATTTGAACGACGCGACAGCATCAAGAAGCTCACTACTAATGCTGTATTCGAACATTATGAGATTGTTTTTCCTACTCAAGCGTATCACCTTACCTTTCTCTACATTGAGAGCTAGCTGCCATTCTTCGCACCAACTAGAAATTTTGTCTAAGTCATCCTTATGCTATTATAGTCAGTTAAAGACGACACACTCCCATACACCACAGCATCATCAGCAAACAGCCGCAAATTACAAGTTAGTCTGTTCATCAGATCATTTATATAGATAGAAAATAATAGCGGTCCCATCACACTCCCGTGGGGCACGCCTGACGATACACTCGTCTCTAATGAACACTCGCCGTCGAGAACAACGTACTGCGTTCTATTACTTAGGAAGTCTTCCGGCCAGTCACAAATCTGTGAACCTATTCCATAAGCTCGTATCTTCGTTAGCAGTCTGCAGTGTGGCACCGCGTCGAATGCATTTTTGAAGTCGAGAAAAACACAATCCGCCTGTTGCCCTTCATCCATGGCTCGCAAGATGTCATATGACATTCGTTAGCAGTCTGCAGTCAGGTACGCAGTAGTGCCAACTTCAAACAAAATGTAGTAGACTGCATGGTGTTCATATCATCTTGCCCGCCCCCTACGTTGCGCAGGAATACACATTCGGCGAGGTCGTCCTTCCCTCTCGATATTTGCGCAGCGCGGGCTACAGAAACATCCCCTTTAAGTGGGGCAGACGTCAGCGGCGCCAAACGCACCCTACCCCAGTCGCCACACTGCTCACTCACACGCACACACACACACACACACACACACACACACAAGAACGCCAGACGAAGCGCTGCCTGGAAATCTCTCCTGCTGGTGCGAACTTAAACCCACTGCTGCCAACCCAGCCGATTTATGACTGATTCTGACAGTCTTAAGGAATATCTTGATCCTCTGACACCGATTATGTCTTTGTAAATACTAATATATAAACCCTGAAACGAATTTTCGTCTCGACATTAATGATAAATCTGAAGCATTGAATTAAAATTTGTGATGCAACTGGGAATCGAACCTGGACCTCTATGCTTACTAGGCAGAAGTCTTACCGCTAGACAACCGCATCACTAGCGATTAAGACGCCTCGGAATAGTCTAAGCACTATTTTCTTTACGTCACAAACTTTAATTCAGCTTCTATGTTCCATAGAACATTGCCACTACGGCCAAGGCTTTTTGTGAAACTTAGGTACTAAACTTAGCAACCACTACAGAAATAATCGATTAATTGCAATCGATAGGGTTGATGCATTAACGTAATGGTTAAATTACAGTTGGAATTCGTTGTTACCCAATCATTTGTAAGGTGAGAAGGAAATAAAAAAAATTCCAGAAAAATAGAAACACCGCAATAACAACTTACGGTGTCACACCACGGAGAGTGTATTGTATGCTTTGGTTACCATATATACTGTCTTCTTAACACAAAATAAGCCCATGTACCATTATAACCGTTTGTAATTCCGCCTTGTAATTTTGTGTAATTCTGTCACGCAGATAATCCGAAGATGCCCTGCTAAAGTGCGAAACGCGTCATTAAGTAATAAAATAATTTGCAATCAAAACGGTTTGAAGGAATATTTAATCTTTTACTTCTCAGCATTCTTTAGAAATTAGACATTTGCAGATTATATCTTTGATAAATGTTCCTACTTATAGCGTCAGAAACCTCCGAGATACGCGGGTATTTCGAATGTGTTGCTTCATTGCATAGACATGTTCAATAGTCAATCGTTTCGTAGTATGTTTATATAAGACCGAGCCATTTGGCAGCTCTATAGTTGCGAATTGCAGAAATTCACTGGAAGTTTCAACACTCTTAAGACCCTGTTGTGACGTTATTATAGACATACGTTTAAAGGAGAGACTAAGTTGAAAACTGCAGAAAATCAATTTTGCTCCCACTGAATGCATTTGGGCAAATTTCTATAAAACTGTCTATGTAACACGAATAACGTATCCGACAGGTATGTATGTAAATACGCCGTCGGTGAGGAAGGAGAGCTAATTGGAAATTCTGCCGGCTGGCCAGGAAGCACGCGTTGGCAGAATAGCGCAGAGAGAGGAGGCGTTTAATTTCCGCGTGTCGTGCGACTGTTCCCTTGGCAGGGAGAATGTTTCGCTAGTCCCCCCTCCCCCCACCACCACACAATTGGCTGGCGGCGTCGGTTGTTCCCCTTGAATGGCGGCAGCTGGCCGGATTATAGGAGGGGGTGGAGAAGAGGGGGGGGAAGATAGGGGACAGGGCAGGGGTTCGCCAGGTACTGAACACTATACGTGACTAACAACCTTTGCTGCCGAGCTGTCAGACATCGTCCTGCCCGTGGGCTCTGCATCGGGTACACTCACTGTCACTACCTTTACATACAATCCATCTTCCGGAAGACGAAAACCGAATTTCGTAAACCGTTTTTCGTTGTCGAGTTTATATATTATATCCTGAAGGTGAGTTACTAGTAGACTTGCGGATAATAGTTTGCGATCGGGCGCGCTGCCGCGAACTAGTTCGTTCTTTTAGTTCGTCCGCTGCCAGTGACAGCTGAGCCGGCCGCGGTGGCCGAGGGGACTGAGGCGCTCCAGTCACGGTCTTCACGGCCACTACGGTCGGGGGTTCGAATGCCCCCTCGGGCATGGATATTTGTGCCGTCCTTAGTATAAGGGTAGTAGATAAGTAGTTTGTAAGTTTAGGGACTGATGACCCCGTAGTTCCCATAAGCTATACAAACATTTGAACATTTGACGTCTGAGCGGCGTGATCTGCGCATGCAGGTGGAGGGAGAAGTTCCCCCACCTATCTGCTACATGCGCTTGCTGCTTGAGCAGCTAACGATATCACGCAAACCAAAAGAAACAGTTTGTGGATAATTTCTCGCTTTTAAGTTTAGAGTTATCTCTATAACTTGGGATTATGGAATTTGTCATATATTGCAGAGTGCAGAATACCTCAAAACAAAAATTTTGTAACACTGAACTATGTAATCTAGCAGGCAGACGCTCACCTAGAAATGGCACTCATCAGCAGAAGGCAAACACGTGATTTTTAATTATGCTGCGCACCCTCTTGCTAGTGCCCGTAGGTCTTCGGAAAAGAATCCAACGAACTAAGAAGCGAGATATGTTTGGCATAATAGTTCGGGACCGGTAACGCATGTTTTAGCTCTCGACCGATTGCACATATTTTAGTTCGCGACTAATCGTGCATATTTTAGTTTAGTTCGCGAGCAATCGCGCATATTTTAGTTTGCGACCAATCGCGCATATTTTAGTTCGCGACCAATCGTGCATATTTTAGTTCGCGACCAATCGCGCATATTTTAGTTCGCGACCGCAGCTCGAGCGCGAAGTAGGTCGCTCTTTTTAGTTCGTCCGCACTTTTTGGCTTCTGCTACCCCTACTAAAAGAACGCTTTCTTTGGTTATGACAGATTTTCCCTCTAGGTGGTATTAAACAGTTTGCCGTAGACTGACGCGTGAGGCAGGAAACGGTTGGGAGAGATCCGGAATGGTACCTACTGGGCGTTGTGCAATTTCTGGAGGTATGAGTACTGTCGCCAAGGTGATGTGGTGACTTCCGGCTAAGGTCACGCCCCTCACCAGGGGCGCGGCTGAGTCGTGAGTTTGCGGACAGACTATACGCAGGCAAACACATTTACCGGGATACCCTGTATGCTGGTACGCTGCCTGTTCTGTCTGCTCGCTAGCGACCCGCCAGCAGCAGGTATCGCGTGGTCCCTCGGGACGCTACACACTGCGCACTAGGGTTCCGCAGCGGCGCGAATACACACTCGCCATCTGGCCGGCCCATTGTGCGCGCGCCGCTACGACCCCGGTGTAATAAGGGTGTCTGCTACCCCCACAGCTGCCCTCCCCTCTCGCCCTGCGGCGTCCGTCGCACGTGCGGTCGCCTTTTCCCTAGGCTGCAGAGATGGGTCCAATCTGGAAGCTAACGCGTCTCGCCCCTGAGAATGCTCCCGGCTCCACCTCGGGAGACCGTTACGGCCTCTTCGGCTGTTCTCGGAAAAGGGGGACAGTCGTGCGTGCACCTGGTCTTGCTCGGCATTACTTTATTTCGTAAGCGTATTACTTTTTGCAAATAGCCAGAAACGAAAATAGCTCGGGGAAACGGACTCTGCCAAACAGCCTGCTGCGTATACGTACTCTTGGGAACAACATTCGGCAGCATTAAAGATAGCACCGTGGTAGAGTGGCCGAGCGCTCTAAGACTCTTTGATGCGGAGCGCGTGGTTGCTCGCCGTCGGAAGTTCGAGTTCTCCCTCGGGCATGGCTATGTGTGTTGTCCTTACCATAAGTTTTCATACTCACGGAATATGACACTGAGTGCAAATGGGTGAAATTGAAAATGTGTACCCAGCCGGGATTCGAACTCCAGTCTCCTGCTTTCTAAGCAGTTGCGCTGACCCCTACACCACTGGGAACGCAGCGATCACCACATCGGCACGGAATTACTCAAGTACTCCTCCAGTCACTTACAAATTATCAAACTTACCCCTGCCCTAGAACTCAAACTCATAGTTATTGTAAACTAATTTCCGTAAGAGTAAGGGACTAGGAGTGCCTCCGTACTGAAGAAAGGATAATTGCCCGTCATTGGCATTTATATGAGTTATATGTACCGGGTGATCAAAAAGTCAGTTTAAATTTGAAAACTTAATAAATGACTGAATGATATAGATAGAGAAGTAAAAATTGACACACATGCTTGGAAAGACGGAGTAAGACCATTAATGAGAGCCGCAGCAGATGACAAGGTCTCACTACTAAAATCCTTCTAGGTCATAGGTTTTACCCTCGATTAATCTGGTGTTGAATGTTTCGGTAACATTGTATTCACCGATGCTGTAATACAGTTATTTAAACAAGACTGGCAATTAAGTGAATCTTCCGATCGGAACTGATAGTGCCTCACCATAACTCCGGACATGCTTTACAGTGCTGTTCACAACGTAATTCCTCGACTACATCTATTGTTGAGGAATGATGGTGAACTAATTGAGCATTTCCTTTAAAGAACATAATCTTTGCTTTGTCTTACTTTGTTATGTTAATTATTGCTTTTCTGATCAGATGAAGCGCCATCTGTCGGACGTATTTTGAACTTTTTTTTGTTCTAATAATACCCCGTGTCATTCCAAGCATGTGTGTCTATTTTACCTCTCTGGCTACATTATTCCGTGATTTATTAACTTTTCAAATTTATACTGACTTTTTGATCACCCGGTATATTGTGTCATATATAAATTAAATAGTTTGTAAGCCTAGGGACTGATATCCGCAGCAGCTAAGTCCCTTACATTTCTAAACATTTGAACATTAAAAGTACCGTGTCGGATTTGAATGAAATTAATTAGACACAATATTACCTATTAACAGACAACAAATCGAGTGGAATATCAGCAACACGTCGGACCATTTGCATGATGGTACAGTATCAATACTACACTGTTGTTCTTACGACTATAGAAATTATTGTATTTGGTCAATTTTATGTGAAACGTGTGAAAACAAGTCGTTTTTGGTGCAAAGTTCAGAACAATCCGACGATTTCCACATTTTATAGTCAAGAACCTCTGAAGACCAAACATGCAAATTCCTTTTGCCTCGTAATCTGTCAAGCGACAACATATTGTCATATCTGTCATACCGTACATCACTGTCTGGTACAGGAGATGCTGTATCGTTCTTCTTTTGGACTTATTGTCCATTTTGTTGTGGTCTACTACGCCTCCTCTTCCCAATAAATACATATAACAACTCGTCAACAATTTTCCATAATAAATCAACTTCAAGGCTTCGTCTTTTCCTTTTATAAGCAGTTTTCCATGTATCACGAAAAGCATTGTCACAAAATTGAAACAAACATGTACCTCGGTAAGTTATGCTTGGAATGTCTGCTAAACATTCAATTTATTACTAAACTTTTCACAAAAGAGAACGAATCATCACTTTATTGGAGAGCTTAAATGTTAGTTTCAAGCACGGCTGCCCATCAAGGGATGAAACTTTAAAAAATGTTTCAGAAAACCACACGTAATTTTGATGTTGCTTGAGAGCAAGATTGCCAAATAAAGAGTTAATATCTAATGGTAATGTTTACGAAAAGTGTAATTCTTTTTGTTTATTCGTAATTTCTATATTTTATAGATGGTTTGAATCAAACTTACATACGTTACATTTTTTACACTATTCTCTTCACTATTAGTTGAAGACAGTAGTCTTTGATTGTTCAGTTTCTGTAGAGCTACGACATTGTTTCTGGAAAGTCATGTCCTTAGCTACTAGCGGCTTTCCAAGCAGCTAACTTCTCAACCATCGTTTTATGTAACAAGGTTTACAGCTCGTCTACCTACACACAACAAGCACTGACACACCACGTGGAATTAGTTTTATATAACTTAATTCAAAATGAAATATATACCTGCCACAGTGGGATTCCAACCACCGATTCTATGGTCGTGACGCCAGAACGTCAGCACCTGAGCTACACCGACAGATGCTGCAATTTTGTTAATTATTGGTACTTACGTGTACTTGCAAAACTTCAAAGTAGATTTTCTTGAGAATTTTTAAGGGTTGCGTCGAATGGATTTGGGTGATTGTTCTTTAAGTTCTGAATTTCTATAAATACACTACTGACCATTAAAATTGCTACACCAAGAAGAAATGCAGATGATAAACGGGTATTCATTGGACAATTATATTACACTAGAACTAACATGTGATTACATTTTCACGCAATTTGGGTGCATAGATCTTGATAAATCAGTACTCAGAACAACCATCTCTGGCCGTAATTACGGCCTTGATACGCCTGGGCATTGACTCAAACAGAGCTTGGATGACGTGTAAGGTCTACAGGTACAGATGCCCATGCAGCTTCAACACTGTACCACAGTTCATCAAGAGTAGTGACTGGCATATTGTGACTAGCCAGTTGCTCGGCCACCATTGACAAGACCATTTCAATGGGTGAGAGATCTGGAGAATACACTGGCCAGGGCAGCAGTCGAACATTTTCCGTATCCTGAAATGCCCGCACAAGGACCTGCAACATGCGGTTGTGCATTATCTTGTTGAAATGTAGAGTTTCGCAGGGATCGAAGGAAGGGTAGAGTCACGGGTCGTAACACATCTGAAATGTAACGGCCACTCTTCAAAGTGCCGTCGATGCGAACAAGAAGTGACCGAGACGTGTAACCAATGGCACCCCATACCATCACGCCGGGTGATACGCTAGTATGGCGATGACGAATGCACGCTTCCAATGCGCATTCATCACAATGTCACCAAACACGCTTGCGACCATCATGATTCTGTAAACAGAACCTGGATTCGTCCGAAAAAATGACGTTTTGCGATTCGTGCACCCAGTTTCGTCGTTGCGTACACCATCTCAGGCGCTCCTGTCTGTGTAGCGTCAAGGGTAACCGCAGCCATCGTCTCTGAGCCGATAGTCCATGCTGCTGCAAACGTCGCCAAACTGTTCGTGCAGATGGTTGTTTTGCAAACGTCCCTATCTGTTGACTCACGGATCGAGACGTGGCTGCACGATTCGTTATAGCAATGCGGATAAGATGCCTGTCATCTCGACTGAAAGTGATACGAAAATGTTTCAAATGTTTGTACAGCTTATGGGACTTAACTACGGGGTCATCAGTCCCCAAACTACTTATGAGCTGTAAGGTTTTAAAATAAATGCCTTTTGCTACTGCAACTGAAGGGTTTTATTTTTATATTTTTAAAAAATAAAACCCTTCAGTTGCAGTAGCAAAAGGCATTTATTTTAAAACCTTACAGTGAAATACAATTCAGCTGCTGCTCAAAATGGCCACTGCAAGCAACGTACTTATGAGCTACTTACGAACTAGGACGGCACAAATATCCATGCCCGAGGGGGGATTCGAACCCCCGACCGTAGTGGCCGTGCAGACCGTGACTGGAGCGCCTTAGTCCCCTCGGCCACCGCAGCCGGCTGCTAGTGATACGAGGCCGTTGGGATCCATCACGGCAGAAATGTCGCGATACGATAAACCGCAATCACGATAGGCTGCAATCCGACCTTTATCAAAGACGAAGACGTGATGGTATGCATTTCTCCTCCTTACACTAGGCATCACAACAAAGTTTCACCAGGCAACGCCGGTCAACTGTTTGAAATATCGGTTGGAAACTTTCCTCATGTCAGCACATTGTAGGTGCCGCCACCGGCAGCAACCTTGTGTGAATGCTCTGAAAAGCTAATCATTTTCATATCACAGCATCTTCTTCTTGTCAGTTAAATTTCACGTTTGTAGCACGTCATCTTCGTGGTTTTGCAATTTTAATGACCAGGAATGTATAAAAATATTTTTAAATCGGATACCCATGTGGTGTCCTTGGAAGACATGACGCAGCTAGTGCTGCCCTTGTCAGTGAATTAATTCGGGGTCTACCCACGCCCGGATTATAGCAGACGCGCCCTGAGGGCTACAGGGCAGACAAGCCCGCGGGAGGTTCGCCTCCTCCCTCCCTCCCCCCCCCCCTTCGCTTTTAGCGCGGCGTACCCCACCGGTCCATAGTGAGCGCCCAGCGCTCGGCACCGGGACAAACTCCGGCAAACTAAGTTTGGATAGGGGATGAGGCACAGGGTGGATGACGCGGTACAGGCACCCCGAGGGCACCAGGCGTGACGAGGCGAGACGAGGCTGCAATAAAACTTGCAGCCGCAATCTGCTAAGGGCCGCGCAACCCCGCCCTATTAAATTAGGGGGAGGCTGAGGGGCCGAGAGCGCGGCCGCACTAAAACATTCAGTCGTAAACTTGGGCAGGTCGCCGCATCATCTGATGCAGCTGCCCTCGTCGTAAATTAAAAGTCAGCGGCGAAGACAAACCATCTGAAAGGGCCGCATCGCACAACCTCTGACAATAAGGTCTGGTGAATAGTTCTGTAACATTAACGTAGTTCAACTACGAAATACACTCACATCACTGTGCTTTGAAATACGAGAGTTTTCCCAGTCGACTGTGGGCAGAGTTGAGGAGTCTACTGACAGAGGGGGATATACCAAATTACATGGAAATTGAGCTTTGCCCATTTTCAGAATGCTCGTGTCATCTTGCGCCTACCCTGTGAACTAGAACCTCACGTGTCAGTAGTACGGGCATGTTTAAGGCGTAAGTCAAGCGACGTTGATATCACAGGCTTCACCGGTTATGCCATATTCCCACAGTAGTCTGGTGATCAGTGACGGCTGGTGCTTCAGAAGAATGGGGGTTCACTTCTTTGAGTGCCGGATCTTGACAGTGAATGTTTTCAAATGTTTGTATAGTCTATGGGACTTAACTACGGGGTCATCAGTCCCGAAACTTACAAACTACTTATGAACTACTTACGAACTAGGACGGCACAAATATCCATGCCCGAGGGGGGATTTGAACCCCCGACCGTAGTGGCCGTGCTGACCGTGACTGGAGCGCCTTAGTCACCTCGGCCACCGCGGCCGGCTCTTGACAGTGACACCCCCCACCCACCCACCTTGGCGCGTAGATGTTTCGGCGCGCAGCCCCCCCCCCCCCCCCACTCCTTCTCAGCGTCCAAAGAGGCAATTTGGCGCACCTTGCGAGTGGGGCGCGGAAAGCGCTCCGGTTTCCCTCCCCTCCCCCTTTAGGTATATTTTCGTTAAAAGATCTGCAGAATGTCTTACCACGGTTTGTTTGTGCTTGCTTCTATTCGAGCTGATGTGTCAGCCTACCAAGCTTCTTTATTTCATTCTTTTCTTTCAGGCTTAAAGCCGAGAAATTTGTTTCTAAAAGATACAGAACATTGTTTATTTTTCTTTGATAATAAACACCAAGAACATATGAATGTACACATGAACGCTAAAACAAAGTAACTTATTACACTGTTAAATGATCGTAAAAAAAATAATCTTTTACGATGAAGATGCAAACTACCTTCGGGTCACGTGACAATGGAAGTTCAAAATGTTCAGATGTTTGTAAATCTATCGGACCAAACTGCGTGGTCATCAGCCCGTAGGATACAAACTACTTAAACTAAGGTAAACTAACCTAAGGACAACACACACACACACACACACACACACACACACAAGCCCCAGGGAGGACTCGAAACTCCGACGAAACTCCGATGAAAAGGCTTGCTCAGGATAGAGTAGGGTGGACTGAAGACCATAACAACGAAAACCTACACAACAGAACAATAATTGCGTAAGAAACACGGACCAAGCCTTCTCAAAAGATTAATATGAGCAAATAAAAGGTTGACAAAGAGATAAACTGTCCCTTGCAAAGAATAAACATGTAGACAAGCCTGTACAAATGCGCGCTCCGCAGGGAGGTGCTTTAGACAGCTCGGCTACTCCACCGCGGCCCACTGGAAATATTGCCCACTCCAAACCTTATGTATGCGCAAAGTCTGCTGTCCCCCACATCTTTTCATATAGTTAAATACTTGTTGCAACGAAGAGTATAAATGTCATAAACTCTCGAAATCGCGACGCATTTGCGAAAACGTCCAAAGATTTGAGGCAAGTAACAATACAAAAGTCATTGTTGTTCCCGTATCGGTTAAAAAGAAGATTGGTTTTTTAAAAATTGTTTGCAGTCGGTCTCGAAACCAATACGTTCGACAACGCTGCGCGATGCAGCTAACCACACGGCTATTCTGGTTAGGTGGAGAGCAGTGATTTCATTATTATTTATGATATGATCTTGTGGAGGCTTTTAATTGATAGTTATAAGATATTTTACCAACTACGACGTGTTTCTGATAAATCTTCAATGAGCCAAAAACAAATATGATGTTGTCATCATCGAGGATATGCCCATGTGCAAGGCGAGGTGCGCAGTAGCTCCATTGTCTTTGCTTCGGGACCATTCGTGTGTAACCGCCAGGGCTCGAGTAGCCAGGATCTGGCGTCTCTACCAGCTCCAACGCCAATGTTACAAGCGTAATTTCGCCTCGCCCTCCCTTGCCGCGGAAGCGCCCATATGCTGTCTCCAGGGTGTTCAGTACAGAATTTGAACCTCATCCGCGCATGCGCATTGGAACGCTGCTGCCACTGCAACCTATATTAAGCGGCCGCGCTACGACTCGTATACGTGCTGTCTCCGCGACGTAAAACGTTTCTCATGCCATAAAAATAGTTTAAATGTGCTTATAAAATGATCTGATAGAAGAATGATAGTTTAAAAACAGTTTTGATTTGAGACTTCCTGGCAGATTAAAATTGTGTACCAGAAGCACGGCTCTAACCTGGGACCTCTGACTTTCACGGGCAAGCCCTCTACCACTGAGCTATCCCGTCTCGACTCACGATGCTGCCACACAACTTCATATCAGCACACGCTCCGCTGGAAAGTGAAAGTTTGATTCTGGAAACATCCCTTAGGCTGTGGCTAAGCCATGTCTCCACCATATCCTTTCTTCCAGGAGTGCTAGTCTTGCAAGTTTCGCAGGATAACTTCTGTGAAGTTTGGAAAGCAGGAGGCGAGGTACTGACAGAACTGAAGTTGTGGAGCGGTACCGTGAGTCGTGTCGGGATAGCTCAATGGTAGAGCATTTGCCCGCGAAAGGCAAAGGCCCCATGTTCGAGTCCCGGTTCCGGCAGAAAATTTTAATCCGCTAGGACGTTACAAATCAGCGCACACTCCGCTGCAGAGTGAAAGTTTCATTCGGGAAACATCCCTTAGGCTGTGGCTAAGCCATGTCTCCACCATAACCTTTCTTCCAGGAGTGCTAGTCTTGCAAGTTTCGCAGAACAACTTCTCTGAAGTTTGGAAAATAGGAGGCGAGTTACTGGCAGAATTGAAGTTGTGGAGCGGCACCGTGAGTCGTGTAGGGATAACTTTGGTAGAGCGCTTGCCCGCGATAGGCAAAGGTCCCAGGTTCGATTCCCGGTTCCGGCATACAGTTTTAATCTGCCAGGAAGTTCCATATCAGCGCACACTCCGCTGCAGAGTGAATGTTTCATTCTACTTTTTATTTTATTTGTTTACTTACTTTTTTTTCACGACAAACTTTCTTCCGGGGTTCACTGAACGAGAAAACACATAGGGCGCGTCGCCATTGCTGGTGATCATTCGCTACTGCCACAAGACAGATATTGCATGCATGGAGTAGAAAAGTGCCGTCTTTCCTGACGGCCTCTACAATGTATTTAGCTTGACGTTGCAGTGGGGGCGGGCTAATTTTCCGTGATGCGCGCTTGTAAATAGCTCGTGTTACTCGCCGCGTAGGTAGTAAACACGGTCGTTTTACGGCTTCAGCTCTGGGAGGCCTCGTAAATAATCAGTGGACTGATCGCTCACGGGCCACAAAGGGTCGCGGACGTCGGCGTATCGCGGCGTCGTAACTCTGCGAGCAGGCCGCTCTGCCTGTGTGCGTATCGCGCCTACAAGCAAGGGGCGGGGCGCGGCTGACGGATGCGTGCGTGTGCGTGCGATGTGCGTGCCAGGTGGCCCTACGTGGCTCTGCCACGCAACGCGGCCCGCGTCACGTGAGCCCGTCGTGCGATCCGTGGTGGAAGGCAAAGCACCCGACAACCCCTAGCGGGGAGGTTAGTAAAGGCAGAGAGTAACATATACAGAGGAGCAGCCCCCCCTAAACCACTGTCCTACGCTCCTCTCGTAGTTCCGTAAGATGCTAGCAGGTGTCAGGCGGTTCCCTGGCTTAGTGTGACTCTCGCACGTCAGAGGGTAGCGTGGAGGGGAGGCTGAGGGGAGAGCTCGTGCCACGGCTGTGTCCGGCTTGCTGGCCTTTGAGGGGAGGTGTTGGTGTGGACAGCCGCTACCTGCCGCCTGCTCTGGCCAGTTTAAACAGCTGCTTCTGACCGCAGCGCCATCATGGGACATCTTACAGAACTGCTGGAAACCCTCCCTCCCCACACCCCTCAGTGTAGGACTGGGCCCTTACGGAGGTTTCCCGTCTGTATATATTTGTCTGTGGTAAAGGTATCACCAAGGGGTGTCCCCAGGGCTCGGTCCTGGGACCTTTGTTTTGGGACTTGAACTTGGAGCCTCTCCTTGGAGAGTTGAGACACCATCCAAATGTGCTAGAGGTGATGGCTTACGCTGACGACCTCCTCCTCATGGTCAGGGATCGAAGTCGTGAAGACATCGAACCCAAGATCGAGAGGGCAGTGCAAGTGCTAACATCATGGTGTGACAAATCAAAACTCCAAATTATACCACAGAAGACATAAAAGTTTTCTGGGTATGGTACCGCGTCATGATGTAGGCTATTACTTATTTAACCAACGTTTCGGCCAACGTTACAGTGGCCTTCATCAGTTACCCAGATGAAGGCCACTGTAACATTGGCCGAAACGTTGGTTAAATAAGTAATAGCCTACATCATGACGCGGTACCATACCCAGAAAACTTTTATGTCATCTGACTCTGGCCGCGGAAGCCTACGTAATTATATACCACAGAAGTCAGTTTATCTGCTGCTGAAAGGCCAATTGGTCAAAAATCTTACTGTGAGGATAAATGGAGTGCCGGTCATCAGGCAAAAGGAAGCTAGGTACTTCAGGGTCATCATAGATGACCACTGGAGTTTCGCAGCTCACATAAGATGCAGTATCTGAGAGATCCCTAGTGGCATTACACAGACTGGCTGGGATCGGGCATCGGAGGTTCCACCTTCCACCCGATCTCATACAGCTACGTCATAATAGCACACTGCCATCTATCGTGGGCCATGGATCACCAGTGTGGACCCACTGACTCACGAGGGTGGTGCCTGCCATGACTGTGAGAAGAGTGCAACGAAACATTCTCCTGCACTCAGTTGGGGTCTACAAGACCACTCCTGCTTGAGCTCTCTTGGTGGTGATGCGGTTATGCCCCCTCGACATCATGGTGAGGGAACAGGGAGCCTGGTACTGGGACGAAAAGGTGCCCCCACGTGGCTCTGCCACGCAACACTGCTCGCGTCACGTGAGCTCCCCGTGTGTTCCGTGCTGGAAGGCAAAGCACCCGACAACCCTTAGCGGGAAGGTTAGTAAAGGTATCACCAAGGGGTGTCCCCAAGGCTCGGTCCTGGGACCACTGTTTTCGGACTTGAACATGGAGCTTCTCCTTGGAGAGTTGAGACACCATCCAGATGTGCTAGATGTGATAGCCTACGCAGACGACCTCCTCCTCACGGTCGGGGGTCGAAGTCGTGAAGACATCGAACCCAAGATCGAGAGGGCAGTGCAAGTGCTAACATCATGGTGTGACAAATCAAAACTGCAAACTGCACCACAGAAATCAGTTTATCTGCTGCTGTAAGGCCAATTGGTCAGAAATCCTACTGTGAGGCTAAATGGAGTGCCGGTCACCAGGTGAAAGGAAGCTAGATACGTCGGGGTCATCGTAGATGACCGCTGGAGTTTCGCGGCTCACATAGGTGCAGTATCTGAGAGATCCATAGTGGCATTACACAGACTGGCTGGGATCGGGCATCGGAGGTTCCACCTTCCACCCAATCTCATACAGTTATCTATCGTGGGCTATGGATCACCAGTGTGGACCCACAGGCTCACGAGGGTGGTGCCTGCCATGACTGTGAGAAGAGTGAAACGAAACATCCTCCTGCACTCAATGGGGCCTACAGGACCATTACTGGTGGTGCTCTCTTGGTGTTGATGGGGTTATGCTCCCTCGACATCAAGGTGAGGGAGCAGGGAGCCTGGTACTGGGCCAAAAAGGGAAACGAAGGAAAAGTCATGGAAATACTGGGCGAACTTGCCCTAAGTAAGTCGGAAATAAGGCAGAAAGGGCTCCAACTGTGGCAGCAGTCATGGGATGAAGAGGAGTCTGGAAGGACACATGCTCTCCTACCAGACATCCAGGAAAGACTGAAAATGAGACACTTCAAGCCATCTAAAGGTATGTTGCTCTTTCTCACGGGCCATGGACCCTATCCGACATATCTTTGCCGGTTTAGGAAACAGGTGACACCAGCGTGTGTCTGTGGAGCTGAGGTGGGATCGCCAGATCATATCATCTACGAGTGTACCGCATTCGACGACGTGGTTACGGACTTAAGAAGGGCATTGCCCAGTAACAACACATACGAATTAATAAGGGCCTCGGACACTTTCCAAACACTTGACACCATTGCAAACATCTCACGCAAAATGCTACGAGACTTCTAGCAGGAACATGACTAACACACCGATCATAACAACACCACCCGATTAGACAGCCACATCTGCCATTCCGCCGGGGGATGGACTGCACGTCCGGCAGGACTGCACCCGCCATCCTCGGGTTTCGGGGGTTAGATGTGGCCACACACCGATACAGACCAGAAGTAGTTTAGTATAGATTAATAGCTTAGTAAGTAGGTTAACACTTTTGCGGGGACATCTTTTGTGGGGGGCTGTGGCGACAACAGAATTGGCCGCCTAGTGCCAGGGGCATGCTCACTGGGTTTCGCTCAGTGAGCTGGCCGCCCAAGTAGGTTTGTACCGACTGGCACACCTGTAACGTCTCAAAACACAAGGTTGACTAGTGGTTTCATTCAAACAATAATAAGTGGAAATTAGTCGCTAACCCTAACCCATAGTAATCATAGTAGTTGAAAATTGTAATATTAAGACCCATTTTAAACACAGGTGATGGATTGTAATGTATCATTGAAATAATAAAGTATTTAAAAAAAAAGAGCTTAGTCCTCTTCCACTTCATCCCACTCTACCCCATCTCACTCACCACCGCCCCACACTACTCCCTTGCAAAGCCCAAAATAATTTTTATAATTTTCGAATCAAGGAATAACATACAAAATTCAAATGTCTTATATGCCACCTCAACAAACACATGTGACGCATGTAAACAGATGTTAAAATAATTATAAAATCAATACTCCTAGTATTAACGTAAATATCATTCTGAAATAATAGTTTATACATATATTAACTTTGTAATACAACTTTTGTTCTTATTTAATCTAAATTGGCATCATATTTACATCCGATAATAAGATAAGCTTTTGTCAATCTTTGGTTTCACATATGTCTTAGCCTGTGGTATAAACATACTCTTTGGTTTGTTTACAAGCTGAAAGATGTGGCAGTGGCAGTGCTATAGTAACGTGTGTGCAGTGTTATTTAATTGTACCACTTGAAAGTCGTAGGAGTTGCTGTGGTGTGCTGATGGACGGGCAGTGTTGTGATACGTACGAAATGCTATCCAAAAGCGGAACACACATAGACTACTGAATGTGAAACTCCTAATTGTAAGTAACATCTTCCAGACGAACTTATATTGTAATTAATAAGTGTAACATACCACAATTAGTGTTTACTTTTTCTCGTTTTCTGCCCTGCCACATATACAAAGGTAATTTGCACTAAATGTATATATACCATCTGATGATGAGCTGCTAGGCAGCTTGAAATCGGTTATGGTTTAATAAATCTTCATTAAGAAGAAAAAAGGTGACTGGTTCCAGCAATTTCTTAAACCTATTATTAGTTGTATGTAAGTTTAGAGACTGATGACCCCGTAGTTAACTCCCATAAGCTCTACAAACATTTGAACATTTGGACCCCTTGCACCAGCCTCGGGGGCGTGAGGAGGGTGACTTGAAAATCGTAAATACGAATCGCTACTTTTTATTGCATAGTTCGATTCTTCGTGAGGAAAAAATATGCTACTTGCATAAAACCTTTTTTTGTTTCATGGTAGATGGCGCTGTAATCGGCACAAATAAAAATAAATTGAAAACGATGAAAAACGGTAATATCTCAAACAAATATACATCAGTATAGAAAAATAAAGGTCTTTGTGTAATCATCTTGGTTAGACGGATGAAAATAACAGTTTTTGATATTTTTCAAAATGTTACAATGTTTGTTAACCTATTAGACCAAACTGCTATGTTTATCGGTGTCCGTAGGCTTACAAACTACGTACACTACGAACAGCACACACACACACACACACACACACACACAAATGCGTGCCGAGGGGAGGACTCGAACCTCTGGCGGGAACGACCACCCAAACCATAACATGAGGCCTTAGACCACGCGGTTATTCTGCGCGGCTTGATATTTTATAATAATTCCATCATGGGATACCTCCCGCAATCGAATAAAAGACATCATTTTCTCATTCTATGGTCAGACTGTCCACTGTACTGCAATAATTAGGACTGCACACATCTCCTGCAATTATTCTACTATGTTAACGGTTGTAGACACAGTGGATATCATTTCTCCGTATTCTAAATCTAATATAAAGAGCTCTTCAAATCTACATCTACATAGAGACTCTGTAAACAACATTTAAGTGCCTCTAATAGCGCGCGGGAAGAAATAACACCTAAATCGTTCCGTTTTCGATCTGATTTCTCTCATTTTATTGGGATGGTCATTTCTCCCTATGTAGGTGGGTGCTAACAAAATATTTTTACACTCAGAAGAAAAAGTCGGTGATTGAAATTTCGCAAACAGATCTCGCCTCAATGAATAACGTCTTTCTTTTAGTGATTTCCACCTCAAAACGTGCAACGTTTCCGTGACTCTTCCCCCCTGTAACGTGATGAAGTAAAACGAGCCGCCTTCTGTAGACCTTCTTAATATCTTCTGTCAGTCCCACTTGGTGAGGGGTCCCACACTGCACAACTGTACTCCAGAAAAGCGAAAGAAGCGTTTGTGAAAAAGCGAAATTTGTTGACATCCAATATTAGTTTAAATGTCAGGAAGTCCTTTCTGAAAGCATTTGTCTGGAGTGTAGCATTGTATGGAAGTGAAACGTAGACGATAAGGACTCCAGAAAAGAAGATGATACAAGCTTTTGAAATGTGGTACTACAGACAAATGATGAAACTTAGATGGGTAGACCATGTAACTAATTAGGAGATGCTTAACCAAATTGGGGAGAAAAGGAGTTTGTGGCATATCCTACGAAACACATTCTGAAACATCAAACAATTGTCAACTTAGCATTAGAAGGAAGTGTTAGGACTGAAGACCACAACAACGACAACATGTTGAACATTGCTGCTGGTTTTATGAGATTACCATAGGCTTTTCCCATAATAATCAATTTTCGACTGAGTATACACGATATATTCCCTGTTTGTTTATTTACATCAACTGGACCCTTAGACGGCAATATTCTAATGCAAAGAACTAATGGAGCGAACGAATAACCAACTTATTTACTGTTCCGTTGCTTAGAAACATCGCGACCCTTGGGAGAGCTCTGCCGTCTCCCTGGGAGACGAATCAGAAGAATCGGCACGACGCCTTCTCGACAGCTGTTTCCCGAGTACGTCTCCCGGAGGGTTTCGCTGCAACCACTTCCACTGCCCCCCCCCCCCCCCCCCCCTGAAGTTCTGCAGCTGCTCTTCTTCTGTCAAATTTGTGCGTCAGACCTTGACATTATTTTGCCGCGAACGTCAATCATTCAGCCGACCTCAGGAGGGGAAAAGGCAGAACGCTGAATCGCACAAAGTATTCTCGACTACATAATCGAGATCGACGCTTAGAGGCTCAGCACGAACTGAACGTGTGGTGTAACGTAGATATTTCTTTTTCCAAACACACTTCGCAGTACAGCTGTTATATGGAAGTAGACTGTAGTATCGTATTCTACTCTGATCACTTTTAAAAGTACACACTACTGTGACATAGAGAAAACCTCGAGAAATTACAAGTACATAGACATAGACGTAAAAGTGTAGAAATGCAAAGTTTATCTATTTCCTGTCCCGTCCCTATTTTATATTCTGTCCACTAAGAACATAGCACAATGCGTAAACAAACATTTTTAAAATGTTATTAACTGTTTTAAATTTTTATTCAACTTCACATTTTCTGAGAGATTGCATGATTTCTATATTATATAATAGAATATTATAATATTTGATGTATGAAAGTGTACCTCTCGAGTTCCCTCTATAAGAAGTTAGTTCCGAAGACTGGTTTTATGCAGCTCTACAACCTTCTCCATCCTGAGCAAGATTCTTAATTTCTAAATAAGAAAGGAACTTACATCCCTGTCAACATGCTTACTGTATTCATCTCTTGGTTTCCCTCTATCATTTTTACTCCACACGCTTCCCGCAAACGCTAAACTGACGATTCTTTAATGTCTCATAAAACAATCTTATACCTATGTGACGCTGATCGATATACCAAAAATTTCTTTCCTCCTCAATTCTGTTCAACACCTCCTTATTAATTATATCTTCAACATTTATCTGGAACAACCTATTTCAAAATCTTCACTGCTTTCCTTGCAACGAGTTGTTTATTGTCCACATTTTACAAGACTACCCGCCAGGCAAATGCCTTCAGTAGAGACTTCCTAATAATTTAACATGCTATGATACAAATGCCTCGTCTTCAGAAATGCCTTTCTTCCTGCTGCCATTTTTCGCTTTTCTTCTACTCTACTCGGAGCATTAGCAGCTATTCTAGTCCCTAAGTGATGTACCACATTTATTGTCTCGTTTCCTAATCTAATTCCGTGAAACTGACAACATTCCTTTGGCATTATTTTGTTCTTGTTACTGGTCATGTTACATGGTGTTTTCGACTACAACATGAAAATCGCGGAACGAAAATAGGTTAACTTCCGAAGTTAGCAGACCACCGTTCTTTCAAAACATTTCTTCTCGAGAAAGTTTTAACGTGACGTTGACGTGAAGTGTCGGACAGTGCAAATTCTGCTATTAGAAATACATTGTCATCATAAACTTTCACAAAACCCAAAATATACGAAAATAGGAAGGAAAATGGCGAACTACCTGTAGCGGTGACTACAGCAGAAAGCTACTAGCTCGCGCATGCGCAGTGAACCCACTAGTACCGAATTTAGAACTGACCCTATTTCTTTATCACTTCGATTATCGCACGTCGATACTAGCGCGATCATACTTGTGAACCTATTCAAACGGCAGAGAATCAGCATTAACGCAACTTATTGTCAATCTATTACAAGTTCAATAATGATAAATCTGAAGCATAGAATTAAAATTAGTGATGCTGCCGGGAATCGACCCCGGATGTCCATGCTTACTAGGCAGACGTCTTATCGTTAGACCACCACACCACTAACGTAACATGCGTCTCGCAATAGTCTAAGTGACGTGGAGGGAAATCGCACATAGACCATTCCGAGACGCCATATAAAGTAGT
This sequence comes from Locusta migratoria, assembly GCA_026315105.1. NCBI lineage: Eukaryota > Metazoa > Arthropoda > Insecta > Orthoptera > Acrididae > Locusta > Locusta migratoria. Next base: position 269,780,269 of record CM048750.1, read on the forward strand.
GGTGTGGTGATCTAACGGTAAGACGACTACCTAGTAAGCATGGAGGTCCGGGTTCGATTCCCGCCCGCATTACAAATTTTAATTCTATGCTTCAGATTTATCATTATTTTCTTTGACATATTCGAGACGAAAATCCGTCTCAATGATTGTTTATTTGTATTAAATTGATATTACAAGTTCGTTCGTCGTTTAAAACGGGCTTTACAGATGTACTCTCAGTCGCAAAAGTATTCGGACAGTGGGAAGTTTCACAATGAGTACTCGAGAAACACTGACTATGAATCCCAAACATATTTATTAGCAATATATATGCGTAATAACATTAATTACAAAATAATTATTGTATTATTTCGTTTCCAAAACTTAAATGACAGAAAAATTAACGACAAAAATGAAACAACCTGCACACCCTGCTGCTACAAAGGTATTCGGACACTGTCCAGTAAATGTTCATAAGTTGTACGACGAAAATGTCAACACCTTTCATTTTCAATACCTCCTCCAGTCTACTAGGCATACTTTCCAGGACTTTTTTTCGTGAAATCTGGGCTATATTTGCCCATTCTTGCCGCAGTTTCTCTTTCAAGATCTTCTTCGTATAAGTGTCGTCCGCGCGGAGGGTCCATTTCAATTTATCCCACAAATGTTCGATTGGGTTAAGATCTGGTGATTAGGGAGGGGGTGCAATACTTTCGGGCAATTGAAGAGCAACCGCATTTGTACAATATACGCGATATGCTTGGTATCATTATCCTGATAAAAATGAAACTTGTTCGCAATACCTAGATGTCGTGCACTCTGTTTCAAATGTCCTCGCAGTGTATACAAATACGCTTCCTTGTTCATCGTATCATCAATGAACACTAAATCACCCACACCACTGCCGGACATGCATCCCCACACCATGATGCTCCCACTTCCAAACTTTAATGATGGTTTGAGGTTCGTGGGATTCAGCTCTTCATTGGTCTTTCGCCGCACGTTGCCTTTCCGTCGCTTTGCCATAATGTAAATTTATATTCGTCGCAAAATATCACCCGATTCCAAATGTTTAAATGTTTATATAGTTGATGGGACTTAACTACGGGGTCATCAGTCCCTAAACTTACAAACTACTTACGAACTGGGACGGCACAAATATCCATGCCCGAGGGGGGATTCGAACCCCCGACCGTAGCGGCCGTGCAGACCGTGATTGGAGCGCCTCAGTCCCCTCGGCCACCGCGGCCGGCTCACCCGTTTCCACCAAGCCTGATCGTATTCGGCGTATTCCCTCGCAAACTGCATACGTTTCTTCTGGTTCACTGTATTTATAAATGGCTTTCGCCGTGCCTCTCGACCATTGTACTGCGATCATCGTAGTACTTTCCGCGCGGTTTCGGAATGAACTTTTATACCAAGGTCTCCCTCCACCTCACTTGCAATTCGTGTTGCAGATATTTTCGGATTCTGTTGTACATTCCGCACAATCACACGTTCATCTCTCTGTGAAAATTTGCATGGCCGTCCTGTACTGCAAAGGAATTCCAATCGGTCTTCTTTCTCGAACCGTTTAATAATGTTGTGAACTGTACTTTTCTTCATGTTCACTATTGCGGCAATTTCCCTGCAGGTTTTCCCCTTCGCGTGCTGATAAACGACAAGTTGCCTTTGCTCGAACGTAGAACACTTCCCTCTGCGTCCCGTCGTCGACCTGCGCAGGCTCGCGATACGTGTTTACTAACCATCGCTATCGTCTCGCGGAAATGTCGGACACACTGCAGTCGCTTCACCCTCTGTGCGTCTCGGAATGAAACATTCTCTGCCGCAGTGGAGTAGCCGAGCGGTCTAAAGCGTCTCGCTGAGGAGCGCGCGGTTGCTCTCCGAGGAAGTTCGAGTCCTCCCTGGGGCATGTGTGTGTGCGCTTGTCCGTAGGTTAGTTTACCTAGGTTTAAGTAGTTTGTAAGCTACGGACTGATGATCACGCAGTTTGGTCCGATTGATTTACAAACATTTGAATCATTCTCTTGCGTTGTCCTCCTTTGTCCGAATACTTTTGTTGCACCCTTCAGGAAATATTACGTAACAGACAAATGTCCAACAACAATTCTTCGTTCAAATGTTCAAATGTTTGTAGAACTTATGGGACTTAACTACGGGGTCATCAGTCCCTAAGCTTACAAACTACTTGCCGTCCGCGGTGGCCGAGGGGACTGAGGCGCTTCAGTCACGGTCTGCACGGTCACTACGGTCGGGGGTTCGAATCCCCCCTCGGGCATGGATATTTGTGCCGTCCTTACTTGTAGGTAGTTCATAAGTAGTTTGTAAGTTTAGGGACTGATGACCCCGTAGTTAAGTCCCTTAAGCTTAACAAACATTTGAACATTTTGAACAATCTACTTATGAACCAGCTAACACTAAGGACGGCACAAATATCCATGCCCGAGGGGGGATTCGAACCCCCGACCGTAGTGGCCGTGCAGACCGTGACTGGACCGCCTCAGTCTCCTCGGCCACCACGGCCGGCGATTCTTCGTTCAAATGTTTGTAAATCTTATGGGACTTAACTACGGGGTCATCAGTCCCTAAGCTTACAAACTACTTATGAACTACTTACAAACTAGGACGGCACAAATATCCATGCCCGAGGGGGGATTCGAACCCCCGACCGTAGTGGCCGTGCAGACCGTGACTGGACCGCCTCAGTCTCCTCGGCCACCACGGCCGGCGATTCTTCGTATTTGACGCGTCTTTCACGTTGCGATATCGTACCCGGAGCCCCAAATACACTACAAAGTGCAATTTCTGTATTTGTTAATACGGCAAACTGCAAAATTATGCGCATTTACGTGCTGTCCGAATACTTTTGCGACTGAGTGTACATTCTCCGCAGCGCAGTAGCGTGAGTGACGAACGACCTCGGCCGTGTGGATCCGGGCGTTCGCTACGAGATCACGGGGCAAACGTGTCGGACAGGCGACGGCAAGTGAATGTTTGATTCTGGAAACATCCCTTAGGCTGTAGCTAAGCCATGTCTCCACCATCTCATCTACATTATGTGAACTACTTATTTCAACTTTCTGCACTCTTCCAGTTAAGTATCATTTAAACCATTTGTGCACTGCCCCACTCATACGACAATACTTAAGCTTATCTAGAAGAATCCCATGATTTACACAATCAAAAGCCTTTGAGAGATCACAAAAAATCCCTACTGGTGATGTCCGGTTATTCAAAGCATTTAATATTTCATCAGTGAAGGTATATAGAGCATTTTCAGTTGCAAAGCTTTTTTTAAAACGAAACTGACATTTTGTTAGAACTTTACTTGCTCGCGCATGCGCAGTGAATCTACTAGTACCGAATTTAGGACTGGCCCTATTTCTTCATCACCACGATTATCGCGCGTCGGTACTAGCGCGATCATACTACTCAAGCCAGCCAAACGACAGAGAACCAGCATTAACGCAACTTGTTATCAATCTATTACAAGTACGTTCATCGTTTAAAACGGGCTTTACAGATGTAGCGCATTAGCGTGAGTGACGAACGACCCCGGCCGTGTGGTTCCCGGCGTTCGCTACGAGATCACGGGGCAAACGTGTCGGACAGGGGACGGCGCCGAATATATTGGGGACCTGGGGGCGCGAACAATGGCGGCGGCGGTGACGTCGGCGGCGGTGAGGTGTCCTTGATGACGTCACGAGGGGCGCCGTGAAATACGAGCTGTCGCCGGCGCGGCGGGAGCCCGCACCCCAGCCGCGGTTGGGGTGGGTCAGGACGCCTGGTGGAGGGAGGGGGGGGGGGCATTAAAAGGACCGCATAATATAAGCCGCTACCTGCAGCTGCCTCCAAACCCAACAGCCACACACGGCCAGCTAGAGCACTGTATAGTACAAGCAGAACAATCCGCCATTTTGAATCCCACGTTGATGACACCCATTTAAAGACTACGGAACACTTACGCTCTTATATATATTCTTAAGGCCATTAAATATACTTTCCTAATGCAGAAAATATTACAGCATCGTAAATTTATTGGCTTAAATTAGACTGTAAGAGACAAGCAACTTAAAGCTAGTGAATAGATGGATATTTAGAGATATGAAACATTCACTGACAGTCCGCATTAACGCATATGCTGCGTTTCTAAATATTGACCAAATACAGTTACAATACGTTACAATTGTCGTATTTTCTTGTTTACAAATAGTACATCCATTTGAAAACAGTTAATAATAATGTTAAAGTGCGATACCGTACTTCCCCGTGCCCCCCCCCCCCCTCTCTAATGTCTCGCATGCTTTACACACACCATATTTCAGAAGATTTTAGATCGAAAATGTGTTTAATAACGTTGAACGTATGGTTTCGTTGGATAACTACTAAATAAAGTCTCTCTGATAGCATGCATGCACTTTCAAATAAATTCAATGTTGCATGCTAATTTTGAATTTAAAGCATTTAATGTACGATTTCTTTCCTGTTCCCATTCGTTGCGAAGTTCAATATATCATTATTTACATTATCATTATTATTGTTATATTATTTGAGGCAGCTTGTTCACAGCTTGACTTAGGCCTGCATATTACCGTGTTGAGTCACATTCTAATTAAATACTGATCTAATGCAAAATAAAATAATTTAAAAACCACTAGCTGGGCAAAGCCAGCTGCACTCATGCATCACTTGAAACACAATTAGCAGCCCTAAAAAATTCCTTAGTTGGTCCAAATAAAATTAAGAAAAGTGGCTTACTTTAAAAACACTGTATATCGTGTTAACAATCTGAAGCAAAATTAAAATAAACCATTGTTTATATGTATAGGCCTATATTTTCATTACTACTCCCTGTCAGCATAACAATTTCTAATACAAATAAAAAAGTTTTGTTCTTAACGTTACACAGATAGATAGGCCTACTCGATTTTGGCGTCTGGAATTTACAAGCCACCTTTTACTCCGATCTATGTTTGAAGAAAAGCGATAAAATGTATAGTGACAATGTCTGCTATTATTTGAGTAGCTTGGAGCAGCAAAACCAACCATTTCACATTGTGAAACAATAATATCACAAAATATTCGCTGATTCACTTCGCTACACAATACAAAGCATACAACGCTGTCGCGGGATTGGGATTCAAAATGGCGGATTGTTCAGCTCGGTGTATCAAGTGCTTTACGGCGAGCGGTGACGTCACAGCGCCGAATTCCACGTTCCACTAGCCTGGGAAGCGTGGAACGAATGATCTGCCATGTTAGATATCAGCCTCGTGGAGTGGCCAATGAGATCTTTACTTTAAACAATTGGCGTATATCTGACAGCGGTTGGGTATTCACATGGATGCCCTCTCATTAGTTATGACGTCATATCTCCTCAGCTCTGTGTCGTGCTGTTTTGTTTTCGGGTCAGGAACCTTCGTGGGCGTACGGTGAACCCAGACCCTGATGAAGGCCGCCTGCAACAGAGGCCGAAACGTTGGTGGAATTTATAAAATGACGACGCGGTTTCATACCCAGAAGAATTTTATTGATGGTACGGTGAACAGTTCACGAAAGTTTCATTCCAATCGAATGAATGGTTTACGAGCACATAGATGACATACAGACAAACATTCATTGATCGGAATAAACTCTTTCGATATAATTACGTAGGCTTCCGCGGCCAGAGTCAGATGACATAATAGTTTTCTGGGTGTTGTACCGCGTCATGATGTAAGGCTATTACTTAAATAACCAATGTTTCGTCCAACGTTACAGTGGCCTTCATATGGGTATACTGTTGTGAGCTGGTTGTTACTACACTTTATATTACTTTCATTTAGATATTACGTCATAATTTTCAAAAATAAGCGATGATATTTGTGAATTTTTGGTGGAAGAATGGAACTTTATTTTGATAGGAAGCTGAGGTAGAAGGGGTGGGGGTTATCCGTTGCTTCTTGCATCATGACGCGGTACAATACCCAGAAAACTTTTATGTCAAACTCTTTCGAGTTCGGAAGCAAGCAGAAGTAAAATATCGAGAGCGTAAGGTTATTTACAAAATCAGACAGCGGTTGTCAGAGTTGAACGGCATGAAAGGGATGCACTGGTTGGGAAAGGAGTAAGCCAGGGTTGTAGCCTTTCTCCAATGTCATTCAATTTGTACATTGAGCAGACTATAAAGGAAAGCAAGGATAAATTTGGAGAAGAATTTAAAGTTCAGGGTGAAGAATTAAAAACATTGCGTTTTGCCGACGACATAGTAATTCTGTCAGAGACAGCAAAGGATGTGGAAGAGCAGTTGAACGGAATGGACAGTGTGCTAAAAGATGCATATAAGGTGAACATTAACAAGAATTAAACTAGGGTAAGCCGCGGTGGAGTAGCCTAGCGGTCTAAAGCGTCTCGCTGCGGAGCGCGCGGTTGCTCGCCGTGGAGGTTCGAGTCCTCCCTGGGGCAGGGGAGTGTGTGTTTGTCCGTAGGTTAGTTTACCTAGGTTTAAGTAGTTTGTAAGCTACGGACTGATGACCACGCAGTTTGGTCCGATAGATTTACAAAAAATTGAACATTAAACTAGGGTAATAGAGTGCAGTCTAAGAAAATCAGGTGATGCTGAAGGAATTAGATTAGGTTCAAATGTTCAACTGTCTGTAAATCTATCGGACCAAACTGCGTGGTCATCAGTCCGTAGCTTACAAACTACTTAAACCTAGGTAAACTAACCTAAGGGCAACACACACACCCATGCCCCAGGGAGGACTCGAACCTCCAAGGCGAGCAACCGCGCGCTCCGCAGCGAGACGCTTTAGACTGCTCGGCTACTCCACGGCGGCTTAGATTAGGTAACGAAGCAATGAAGGAGGTAGATTTTTGTTACTTGGTCAGTAAAATAACAAATGATGGTCGCAGTACAGAGGATATAAAATGCAGAATGGCAATGGGTAGAAAAGCGTTCTTGAAAAAGAGAAATTTGTTAACATCGAATATTCATTTAAGCCTAAGGAAGTCCTTTCTGAAGGCATTTGTGTGGAGTGTTGCCTTGTATGGTAGTGAAACATGGACGATAAACAGTGCGCACAGGAAGAGGATAGAGGCTTTTGAAACGTAGTGCTACAGAAGAATGCTGAAGATTAGGTGGGTGGATCGTGTAACTAATGAGGAGGTACTGAACAAAATTGGGTAGAAAAAGAATTTCTGGCATACCTTGACCAAAAGAAGGGATCGATTGGTAGGACACATTCTTAGACATCAAGGAATTGTGAATTTAGCGTTGGAGGGAAGTGTGTGGGGTAAAAAACCGCAAAGGAAGACCAAGAGATGGATACAGTAAGCAGATTCAAACAGATGTAGGTTGCCGTTCTTATGCGGAGTTGAAGAGGCTTGCTCAGGATAGGGTATTGTGGAGAGCTGCATCAAACCAGTCTCCGGACTGAAGACCACAACAACAACAACAACATGTTTGTCAATAGATGTAATAACATTACTCTTCACATTTTACTTGTCATTTAGTCAGTTGATGTCATCTTTAGCCAGACTGATGTTCTGGATAATTAAGCACACTAATAGGGTCATATCGCAATCATTCAATGCCAGACTAATTAATCTTAATATTTATTCTTAGTCTAACATGGACCTTTCGATCAATTTTTATATTCACAGTTCAGAACCAGTGTACACGCTGTCACATTCACACAGAGACGGAAACCAGCTCACTCCCATATTAACCTAGTCTGAATAATACTTTAATTGCATTCATTTCACTTAATCATATACGTTTCAATGATGACGCCGCCCTTCACAGTCCTTTAAACACGTCGAAAGACAATAACTGCAATTACTAAGTGATAATGACTTACAGCACTGGCTGTTGCAGAGCTACACACGGCTTTGTAAGAGAACTGAATCTCTGCTCCTTGGAGTTATGAACAGTCGCTTACCTGAAACAAAGGAAAACATGTATTAGGTTCGTCCCGGTACTTATCGCACAGACAATTACTGATTAATATGAATTTGACACCAACAAATTGCGTGGTTATGTTATATCGACCCAAATTTGCGACTGGAAATGGGATTTCTTGTCAGAGAGGACAGTTCGTAGTAATCGGTGGTAAGGCATCGACTAAAACAGAGGTGATACTGGGCGTTCCACAGGGTAGTGTTATTGGTCCTCTGCTGTTCCTTATTTACATAAGCGATTTAGGGCGAAATCTAAGTAGGTCTCTTAGGTTGTTTGCAGATGACGCCGTCATTTACAGCCTAGTAAAATCATCTGAAGGTCGAAACCAACTGCAGAACGATCTGAATAAGATATCACTATGGTGTAAAAATTGGCAATTGAGTCTAAATAATGAGTAAAGTCGTCCGAGTACGAAAAGAAATCTGTTAAACTTTGTTTACAAAATAAATAAATCAAATGTGAAGGCCGTAAACTCCGCAAAATACCTAGGAATTACTATTACTTCATACTTAAACCGGAAAGAACACGTAGATAATGTCGTGGGAAAGGCGAACCAGATACTGCGTTTTATTGGCAGAACCCTTAAAAGATGCAATAGAACTACTAAAGAGAATGCATACACTACGCTAGTCCGTCCTCATTTGGGGTATTGCTGCCCAGTATGAAACCCTTATCAGGTGTGTTTGACGGAGGACATCGAAAGAGTCCAAAGGAAAGCAGCTCGTTTCGTATTGTCACGATACAGGGGAGACAGCGTTACGGAAATGATACAGCATCTTAGAGGGAATCATTACAACAACGGCGCTTAACGCTGCGGCGTGGGCTACTTACGAAACTACATTCGCCAACATTCTCCTCCGAATGCGAAAATATATTGTTGACTCCCACTTACATAGGTAGGAATGACCATCAGAATAAAATATGAGAAATCAGAGTTCGAACGGAGAGATTTAGGTGTAGATGTAGAGATGATGAAATATTCTGTCAATTCACATTGGGTTAAATTATAGCACAATTATAATCAGGATGTTCAATGTCAGTTTTTATCGATGAAACCAACGCAAATTTCTTTCAAACAGACAACATACCTGAAAGAAAGGAATGCACACTGCTGAGAATGCACCTCTTAAATGAAACACAAGAAATGCATTCACAATCGCGAATATGAATTATCATCAGCTGTACTGTTTAATGCTGTCATACGAAAATTTTGGGCGGGACAGAATTTCTAACCTCGATTTCCAACTTTTTGCACCGAGCGAGGTGGCGCAGCGGTAAAACATTGGATTCTCATTCGGAAGGACGGTGCTTCAAATCCATCACCGGCCATACAGATTCAGGTTTTCCGTCATTTTCCTAAATCACTCCAGGCAAATGCCGGGATGGTTCCTTTGAAAGGGCACGGCCGATTTCCTTCCACATCCTTACCCAAACACTCCGAGCGTAAGCTCCGTCTCTAATGACCACGCTGTCGACGGGACGTTAAACTCCAAGCTTCCTTCCTTTTTGCAACTTTTTGCGATCGGTCGCGTTAACGATTAAGCCAACCATTAAGCTTCATATCATCAAAAAATTCACTTTTGTAATTACGAATACAATTTATGAAAGCAAGACTTATGGCTCTCGAGGGAGTTTCTGCGATCGTCATATGATTAAAATTCTTGAATATCAGTCTCCAGATCGCTTTTATTTTCTAAAACATGGCCGGTTTCGGGACAGGTGCCCATCTTCAGATCAAATTTTTGAAGTTACAGAGTAACCTGTCCTGTGATGAACGAATCTTCTCAGTCGTGTATGGGCAGCTGTCCCGAAACCGGTCATGTTTTAAAAAATAAAAGCGATCTGGAGACTGATATTCAAGAATTTTAAGAATACAATTATTGTACAATTATATTAGTTGTAAATAACTGGTGTTTATTATTTTAATTATTATTACTATCTACGAGAAGACTCTAGGCCAACGCTAAAGGAGCAAACATGCAATAAAATCAACGTCATATAAATTTTGGTTCAATTTTTAACAAACTGATGTAAATCATGTAAACAATTGTCGATATTATACAACGTTCAATATAAAACGATAGTGTCACAATAAAAAGAAAAGGAGAAGTAAAGGCAACAAGCTGGTCACAAAAATGTTCAAATGTTTGTATAGCTTATGGGACTTAACTACGGGGTCATCAGTCCCTAAGCTTACTACTAAGCTAACTACTTATCAACTACCTACAACTAAAGACGGCACAAATATCCAAGCCCGAGGGGGGATTCGAACGCCCGACCGCAGTGGCCGTGCAGACCGTGACTGGCGCGCCGCAGTCCCCTCGGCCACCGCGGTCGCTGGCCACAGTATAGGTTACGAGATTCAAATGTTTGTAACCCTATTGGACCAAATTGCTATGGTCATCAGTCACTAGACTTACAAACTACTTTAACTTACACTAAGGTCAACACACGCCCACCATGCCTGAGGGAGGAGTCGAACCTCTGGCAGAAATGGACGATACGAGATTTCTTCTATTCGAAAATAGGTGGTGACCTACGTAACACAATACGCAGTTACAAAGCCGCGGGGGATGGCTGCGCGGTCTAAGGCCACATGACAATGATTGCGCGGCCGCCTCCGTCGGAGGTATCAGTCCTCCACCGGGTATGTGTGTGTGTGTGTGTGTGTGTGTGTTGTCCTTAGTCTAAGTTAGTTTAAGTAGTTTGTACCTAGAGACTCATGACCCTAGCAGTTTGGTCGCTTAGTTACACAAACTCTGAATTTTAAAAAAGATAGAAACATAGCACAAACAACGTCGGAGCATAATTCATCTCACAGCTCACAAGTGAAAGAAAAAGCGTTGACAAGGAAATATTGTAATTACCTGTGCTTGGTAGGCTTTACCTAGTTGTGTATTTAAAGTTTAGATGCTCTCTTCCACATCGTTATTTTTTGTTGTCTCTAAGGTGAATATTCGAGGCGAGGCAACGTAGAACGGCCAGTTCATCAATGGACGCCCCTCTAGGGTCGCACAAAAACTTTTGTCCGTCTTCCATAGAAAACCACTTCCGCCGTTTGGAGCGTTTACCTGCTGTCGCTTCCGACACGGCGCAGGATAGGCAAGCCCGCTAAACAGCCGAGCTAAGCACACTGCTTCGGACGTTCTTGCAGGCGATGGGCTACCTTTAACGTAATAAACATCTTCCTGCCGAATCATTGCTGTTGAAGTCAACTGGCAATTTCATCGCATGTAGCGTACAATACCCTTGCCACTGATACTTCTACCTACCTTACATCTAACGTTAACACGGAGCTAAACATAGTCCCATAACAAATCTGCGACTTTCATTGGAAGCAGACGTTTTACTTTGGTGTAAATATGCAACCACCTGTTCTTTAGGGTGTTTTTTACTCGTCAATAAATATTTTTCGAGTCACTGCAGGAACATCCTCAGTGCAGATGATACAGTGGCATTATATTACCTTACTTCAAGCGGCGGAGTGGCCGAGCGCACTGAGGCGCTATGCTCCGATTCGCGAGGTCGTTCTCTGTCGGGGGTTCGAATCCTCCCCGGGCATTGATGTTTGTGTTGTCTTTAGTATAAGTTAATTCATAAGTAGTTTGTAAGTTAAGGGACTGATAACCCCGCCCCTAAGTCCCATAAGCTTAACAAACATTTGAATTTAAACACTGTGTTTTTACACTTTGTGTTTTTTAGTGCGCACACGAACTCCGCACCTCAGATGAGGTCCAGATAGGCCTCACTAATCCACGCACACGAATTACGGAACTCTCCCTTCAGGTAGACGGGCTCATATCTGGAGTTTACTGCTTAAAATGTGCGACGAAGAATAAGAAGAATAGAAAAATTACAAATGTTGTTCTCCTCGAGAAAATCTCGACACAACTCTTCAGGAAAATAAGTGAAACTCCGATTCAGTTGTGTTGAAGCCTTACTGTTAGCTCAGCTGCTAGTCAAGAAATCGACACATTTTCATTTTATTTATAATGAAACAAAATTCCTGTTTCTTTAAGGAAATAGAAAGTTAAAAACAATAAACGTAAATATATGCTCCATAAATCAAACCAGTGCTTTACGTTCCCTGAATTAGAAGTGAGCTTACAACAATGCTTTTTCTCGTAAAATACCTTGAATTTGCACAGATTCACTTTTTTTTCTTTTAATAAGTTGCGTAAAATTAAGATGCTAGTACTTTCACCAGTTTATAAGAATATACCTTATTTACAACATGAGAAAGTGGGAAATGCGTTTTTCGATCTAATAAGCATCATCTCAGAAGATCCATAACTTACACATCTCGTCGACATCGTGTAAGAAAACTATACTGGTGATGAAAATTTATCTTTGTCAGTTTCTGTTTTGTCGGATGAGTCCTCTGCGCTTTGGAGGAAGAGAAACGCATGTCAGAGCTTCCAAAATGTTCAAGTGTTTGGAAATTGGGACTTAACTAATTTGGTCATCAGTCCCTAGGCTCAGTTTATGTAATTAAACTAACTTATGCAAGGGTAATAAATACACTCACGCCCGAGGGAGGACTCGAACCTCCGACGGAGAGCAGCGGCGAGGTCCGCAGCGAGACTTCTTGAAACGCTCGGCTAATCCACCACGGCGCGAGAGCTTTCACTGTCATTGTATCTGCTTATTTGAATCCAGCCACACCAAAATTTTTGTAATTACTCTCAGAGGAGTAGAAACAGACTCTTACATTCCGCAGAATAGTATCAGGAGTGGTTCCTAAGAAAAGAGTGGCGAGATCAAGGAGACAAAGAACCTATTTCAAATGTTCAAATGTTCGTAAACTTCTACGGTTATTAGCCCCTAGGCTTACAAACTACCTAAACTAACTTAAGGATAACACACACACACACACACACACACACACACACATACGCGCGCACGCCCCAGGCAGGACTGGAACCTCCGACGGCGAGCAACCGCGCGTTCCGTATGAAGATGCCTTAGACCGCTCAACCACTCCTCCTCTGCTATAGCGTATTTAAACAAACAAAAAAAAAAAAAAAAAAAAAAAAAAACAAAAAAAAAAAAAAAATCTACAATTAAAAACTGCGAAATTGAGTGTCTCCATTTTTCGTATGTCCTTATTATATACTTTAATCCATCACCTTCCTTTGAGTTTATAACTTTAAGGTTTTGTACATTAATACATAATTTATCTAAAACACACTTCAGCCAAAATCGCTAGTTTGTTTTTTTGCCGGTTTCTATGAACTATGTCATCATCTTCAGAAATAATTTTTAAACAATTTTCTCCTTTTTTCACTGCAAAAAGTTATTAAGATTGTATACAAATAAGAAAGATTGTTAAAATCTTTATAACATTTGCAGTGAAAATAAGATTTTTTTTTTTTTAAATCGTTGTTGAAGATGATGACATAGTTCATCGTAACCTGTAAAAAAAATAATAAAAATAAACTAGCGATCTTGGCTGAAGTAAGTGTGTTTCATATAAATTTTGATCGCTCTCCATAGGCATAATATGCCACTTAACTATAACGTAATTTAACGTTTTGTATTTTCTTTAAATTGATTTTCGTAAGAACAGGGTCTCGGAGTGCCTCCGCACTGAGGAAAGTATGATTGCGCTTCATCGGCATTTTGTATAAATTATCTTTATTTAACGAAATAAATGAAAATAAAAAACTCAATTCCTAATGCGCCTCGTAAAATATATGTGTGAGATGCAAGTAAAAGTCGATTTTGAAGCGTTCACTGTGTATCTGTTTTTCTTCGAAGCAGCTAACTCAGCATGACTTAAAACTGTCGTAAACTCGAGTGCTGTTTCTCCTGACATAGTCCACATCATTAGTTTCTGGAACGACCATTACTTTTCAGAAGCTGCACATCTTTTGCGACGGTATATGCAGGCGATGAGACGTTGACGTATCCACTCTGCCTGCTAGGCGGCACAATACAGCTCCGTTCTGCCAGACTCGACAACCGCTGCCCGGCACAACATAAAGTGGCAGAGTGCATCGGCAGTCACGTGGCGCCGCACGACCCAGATAAGGCAGCAGTATACAGAGGGGCCTCGCTTTCCGCGGCCGACCGATTTGGCCGTTTACGTCGCAGAAGGCAGTGGGAGACGGAAATAGCGAGTTTACGGCGCAGGGGCACGCGACTTGCGCGGTCACGAGGGAGGGGGGAAGCCGCTAGCCGAGAGATGAAGGGGGGGGGGGAGGGGGCTACTGTACTGCGCAGCTGGCCGGCGGGGAAGTCCCGAGCCGAGGGGACGCGGGCGATGCGTGCTACCAACTAGAGTTGCGCATAATAGTTCGCGGTTAGGATGATGATGATGATGATGATTGGCGTTTTAGGGCGCTCAACAGCGAGGCTATCAGCGCCCGTCGCGGTTAGGAGCGCTCACTTTAGTTTCCGTCGCAAACTAATTCGCTCTTTTGGTTCGTCCGCTCCAAGTGACGGTTGAGCGGCGTGGTCTGCGCGTGCAGGTGGAGGGGGAAGTTCCCCCACCTAGCTGCTTCATGCGCTTGCTGCTTGAGCCGCTAACGATATCACGCAAACCAAAAGAAACAGTTTGTGGATTATTTCTCGCGTTTAAATTTAAGAGTTATCTCTATATCTTGGCATTATGGAATTTAGTAGTCAGATATTGCAGAGTGCAGAACATTTCAAAACAGAAATTTTGTAGCACTGAACTATGTAATCGAGCGGGCAGTCGCTCACCTCGAAATGGCACTCATCTGCAGAAGGCAAACACGTGATTTTTAATTCTGCTACACGCCCTCTCGCTGTTGCCTTTCGGTCTTCCGAAAAGAATCCAACCAAATATGAAGCGAGATACGTTTGGCATAATCGTCCACTGCTCCTAGTTCGCCCGCTGTTCCTAGTTCCTCCGATCCTTGTAGTTCGTCCGCTCTTTTTGGCTTTTGCTACCGCTACCAAAAGAGTTCTTTTTTTATATATCAGTGTTGCCAAAGCGTGTACTATTACCCGTATTTTTGGGCAATTTGACATCAAATACTTAGGCAAATAAACCAGTTATTTACACGAATAGATGATGCAATGGTATTCAAATACTTTGCATACAGAGTACTCGTAGTACTTTATTTGTAAAATAAATTTCTTGTGGCAGTAAACTATGAAACTACAGCTGAGCTGCATCTCAGCTCGAAATGAAGGTAACTGGCAGAAGGGAATCACGCGATTCTGCGCGCTCTCGCGTCCTCTGACTGTTCCCCGTCCGTCTTCGCAAAGGGAGCGGACGAACTAAGACCGGAGGGATATGCGAACTAGTTCGAGTATTTCGCCTGTGGGAGCGCTCTTCCGAACTAGTTCGTTCGCGAACTACACAAGACTACTACCAACTCATGTGATACGTTGCACACATCACAGGTCTAAGCAAATCTGTATGAGTAAAAAAGTAGATATGTCCGTGCGGAGCCGCTAATCGCAAAACGTTCTTGACCGATTGCTTTGAATTACTGACAAATTTTGCATTATACTGGGTGATAAAAAAATCCGTATAAATTTGAAGAATTAATAAATCACGGGATAAAGTAGATACAGAGGTAAAACTGGTACACAGTTAGAGAAAAAAACTGCTGGAACATACGATTTTTATGCACGATGGCGCTCCATCCCATACCGCGAGAAGCGTGAAAGATCTCTTGCGCGCGTCGTTTGGTGATGATCGTGTGCTCAGCCGCCACTTTCGTCATGCTTGGTCTCCCAGGTCCCCAGACCTCAGTCCGTGCGATTATTGGCTTTCGGATTACCTGAAGCCGCAAGTGTATCGTGATCGACCGATATCTCTAGGGATGCTGAAAGACAACATCCGACGCCAATGCCTTACCATAACTCCGGACATGCTTCCTCGACTACAGCTATTGTTGAGGAATGATGGTGCACACTAATTATTGCTTTTCTGATCTGATGAGGCGCCATCTGTCGGACATTTTTGAACTTTTTTTCTTTCTAATAAAACCCCATGACATGCCAAGCAAGTGGGTCAATTTTTACCTATCTACATTATTCCGTGATTTATTAAGTTTTCAAATTTATACTGACTTTTTGATCACCGGGTATATCTAAAAACTCATCCAGTTAGTAGAAGGAGTTGTCGTTTAGAAATTCTTTTAATTTATTTTTAACTGCTAGTTGGCTATCTGTCTGGCTTCTGATGCTGCTTCGTAGGTGACCAAACACTTTTGTGGCAGCATAATTTACCCCTTTGTGTGCCAATCTCAGATTTAACTCTACATAGTGAAGATTATCGTTTTTCCCGCTGTTATAGCTGTGTACACTGCTATTACTTTTGAACTGGGTTGGATTATTAAAAACAAATTTCATAAGCGAATATATATATACATCCTGTGAAGTTACTATCAGGATACCTAAATCCTTAAATAGCTATCTGCAGGATGATCGTGGGTAGGCTCCAGCAATTATTCTGATTACACGCTTTTGTGCAATGAATACTTTTTGCTCAATGACGAATTACCCCAGAATATGATGCCATACGAAAGTAGTGAAAGGAAATAGGCAGGGTAAGCTAATTTACTGAGATTCTTATCGGCAAAATTTGCAATAACCCTAACAGCATACGTAGCTGAACTCAAATGTTTACAGCATCATGATGGTCGCACCCGTGACTATACCGTTGATTCGATCCCTGCGAAACCCTTCATTACAGAAGGATAATGCACGATCGCATGTTGCAGGTCCTGTACGGGCCTTTGTGGATACGGAAAATGTTCGACTGCTGCCCTGGCCAGCACATTCTCCAGATCTCTCACCAACTGGAAAGTCTGGTTAATGGTGGCTGAGCAACTGGCTCGTCGCAATACGCCAGTCACTACTCTTGATGAACTGTGGTATCGTGTTGAAACTGCATGGGCATCTGTACCTGTACACAACATCCAAGCTCTGTTTGACTCGATGCCCAGGCGTAATAAGGCCGTTATTACGACCAGAGGTGCTTGTTCTGGGTACTGATTTCTCAGGATCTATGCACTCAAACTGCGTGAAAATGTCAGTTCTAGTATAATATATTTGTCCAATGAATACCCATTTATCATCTTCATTTCTTCTTGGTGTAGCAATAATATTGGCCAGTAGCGTATAAATTAGTAAAACTGAAAAATAAAATAAAAATATAAATAAATAGAAATAAAACCTAACACTTTCCACATCATTACGAAGTGTCATATTCATGATCTACGGAACCAGTACTAATCTGATCTAGCGCCTGGGCAAACCTGGGCATAGTCCACTAGCCTCCAGTATTAGCAGCCGGCCTAAGAGTTGCTGCGTGGCGCTACTCGTGGCAGAAGTTGTAACTTCTGTAGACGTGCTCGGCCCCTTTAGATCCCGGAAAGCGCCGAGGCTGTTAGAGCGTACTAGCGAGCTGTGCCCTGACGAAGCACAGCAAGTCAAGAGGCTGCGAGAGGCCCGTACAATAGCCTACTACCGCAGTGCCCTCCACCCCACGTCTATTTCCAGCCAGCTTCTTAATTAGTGCTAGGGTGGCAGCCCTGCGCCGTGCAGTTCCTGCCGCTACAGAATGCAACAGAAAAAAAAATTACACACACGGCGCGTGGTAATTATGTAACCGCTGCTCTCCGTTGCAGCTCGTGGCCCCTCCAGGCCAGGCCACTTGAGTCGGTCACATGCACAGCCAGGGAAACGCGTAATTAGCAGCCGAGTCATGACTCACGAGCCGAAAGCGAGCGAGGAGCGAGCCACAGCTGCCAACCTTAAGAACAGGTTGTCACTAATCATGTATCAGACCACGCTGGAGAGGGGCAGAGAACGCGTTTCTCCCGCAAAAAAATTTTGAAAATTGTAAATCTGGCCGAGGGGACTGAGGCGCTCCAGTCACGGTCTGCACGGCCACTACGGTCGGGGGCTCGAATCCCCCCCTCGGGCATTTGTGCTGTCCTTAGTCGTAGCTAGTTCATAATTAGTTTGTAAGCTTAGGGATTGATGACCCCGTAGTTAAGTCCCATAAGTTGTACAAACATTTGAACGTTTTTGAAAGATTGTTACATGATGCTTGTGTTTGAAAGGAATGAGGAAATACGAGAAAAGTGGGCAGTGAAAATTAACCAAGAAAGCGGGAACCGTAATGGCGACTTATAAACCAAGAAAGGCATTGATCAAATTCAGTAATAAAACTACTGCTCATTAAATTCCCGCGTGGTTTAGTGGATGAGTACTGAATTCATTGTATGAAGGATGCGAGTTTGAATCCGATAAGCGGTAATTTTTTTTTAAACAGTATGTGCTAGCTCTTTGTTAGTTCATGGTTCTGGTTTTTGATATGTCGTGCTACAAGGTATGTTTCAACATTGCTACGGCACCTCCCCGTTGGCTGTGTATTGTTGGCTGTTCACAATGCTACAATTGGTTACGAGGTGTCACCTGAGAAAGAGAGGGGGACAAGACTATTTTAGATATTCAGTTATCTATATTGAATCTGTTTCTGATGCTACACTAGCGATAGTATCAGTATTTTTCCGATTTTCTGTGATACTCTGTCCCTAAAAGTATCTACAGAATAACGTTTTTGGTATTTCTCAGTGTAGGAAAATGTTATAAGATCGACAGCACACTTAAAATGCATTATGTCGAGGCGAAAAGCGATATTATTGTATTAATTTCGGCGATGGATATTCAGACAGAAAATTCTGAAATAGCATTATTTTCTTTTAGATACATAACATGGAGTATCTCTCTTTCTTATCAATCAACTGTCAACGTCCGAAATTACCAGAACATCGTAAAATATGGTATTAACATTCGACAGTCATAGAAACTGTTTCACAACACATATTTGCTTACAAATTTATTAGGGCTGTGCGAACATAGATGAATGGCTATTCTTATTGTTATTGTTTGTATAGCTTATGGGACTTAACTACGGGATCATCAGTCCCTAAACTTACAAACTACTTATGAACTAGCTAACACTAAGGACGCCACAAATATCCATACCCGATGGGGGATTCAACTCCCGATCGTAGTGACATGCAGACCTTCTTCTTTTTCTTCTTCTTCTTCTCTCTCTCTCTCTCTCTCTCTCTCTCTCTCTTTTCTTCACTTCGATCATTTGCACTATTTAATTTCACAACTCTAGCTTCGTCGGGCCTGTCTTTGTGGAAACTTAACAGCTGTCGATGGCACAAAAAAGGTTATAATTTCTTGCATTTTTGAAATAATAATACACTACAGGCCATTAAAACTGCTACACCAAGAAGAAGTGCAGATCATAAACGGGCATTCATTGGAGACGGCTGGGCGGCCGCGGTGGCCGAGGGGACTGAGGCGCTCCAGTCACGGTCTACACGTCCACTACGGTCGGGGGTTCGAATCCCCTCTCGGGCAAGGGTATTTGTGCCGTCCTTAGTATTAGTTAGTTCATAAGTAGTTTGTAAGTTTAGGGACTGATGACCCCGTAGTTAAGTCCCATAAGTTCTACAAACATGTGAACATTTTGATTTGGAGATGGCTGGAGTCCCCTCGGCCACTGCGGCCGGCAGATGAATGATTAGTAAGCCAGAAGATGAGCTTTAGTGTCATGGTTAGAAGTGGTGGTTTAATCCAGTCGTTAAGTGGCTGCACTTCTAACTGGGTCGCTATTTAAGTGCACGTCCCGCACGCGGTCTGGTAATAACATGGCGGCCGCAGGCTCTCTATTCCACAGATTTCACTGCTGCCATCTCGTGCTCGCGGTTGAAACTGTAGAATACTCCAGTCTTCGCGGGAGTATTAAACATACGTTTGATTCCACAGTGAAACATTGTAACTGCCGAGACGTAATATTACGTCGGGCGCACAATTCGGTTTCCGTCCGAAATCGTAATATTACACGGGCCGCACGCTAAGTGTTAAATCGATGTCTTCCAACTACTGCAGTACGTCAGCTGCGCCTCGCCGCCGGCGCAGGTGTTTTATTATTCCGCGCGCGCATTCCTGGGAGTAAGGCTGCGGCAAAGTGGAGGCATCGGCGCCCCTGGCCGCGGACAATTTAGGAGGAGTCGGCGCCTGGTGGGCCGTACGTCACGACCTGCGAAGCTGCGCGCGCATTTTAAGGCCTGCTAACGCCGCCCTGATGGCCGCACGCAACTTCCGCAGGCCGGAATTCCTCCAGAGGTTCTCGCCTTTTTTTCTTTTTCTGCCTCCTCTTTTTAGCAGAGGGAGAGGAGGGAGACGGACTGGGAGCCGCGAGATGAAGAATGGAATCATAACTCAGGGCACGGGGCGGCACGTCGTAGCTCGCGCCGACGCTGCCGGAACGAATTGGGGGAGTTAATTGCCGAGAGGCACGGCAAGGCACGGACTGCCGGGGGAGCCAGGGGCGGATAAGCTCGAGCCAGGTGGCGCCGGAAGGCAGCAGGGCGAGGCGGTGGTCGCGAGGGAACTGCCGTGGCGCGGCAGAAAGCGATAGGATAGGCCGCCACCTCCTACAACAAGCTGTTCCAGCTGGCGCGCTCCTCCGCGAGCTAGTGAGCGCTCACTAGCTCGCGGGGCGCCGCTTCTGCGGCCGTCAGCTAGTGACGGGCAAACCGAGTACTGAGAATGCAAAGTTCTCGATTCCAAAGAGTTCTCGTATTCCTTCAAACCGTCTTGACTGCAAATTTTTTATTAGTTAATGACGCGTTTCGGCCTTTAGCAGGGCATCTTCAGATTATCTGCGTGACAGAATTTACACAAAATTACAAGGCGGAATTACAAACGGTTATAATGGTACATTGGCTTATTTTGTATTAACAAGACAGTATAAACGGTAAACAAAGCTTACAATGCGCCCTCCGTGGTGTGACACCGTAAGTTGTTATTGCGGTGTTTCTATTTTCTTGGCATGTTTTTTTTTTTTTTTTTTTTTTTTTTTTTTTTTTTTGCCCTACAAATGTTCGGGTAACAACGAATTACAATTGGAACATACTCGGTAAAGATGTGAGAAACATAAAACCGATTTTTAAGATTACCTTAATAGAAGCGGTGGTCTCTGATGACGCAAGATAAGCCCATGCCCATGTAATTCGTTGTTACCCAAACATTTGAAGGGCCACAAGGAAAACCAAAAAACATTCCAAGAAAATAGAAACAACGCAATAACAACTTACGGTGTCACACCACGGAGAGCGCATTGTAAGCTTTTGTTTACCATTTATACTGTCTTCTTAACACAAAATAAGCCCATGTACCATTATAACCGTTTGTAATTGCGCCTTGTAATTTTGTGTAAATTCTGTCACGCAGATAATCTGAAGATGCCCTGTTATATGAAATTTGGCACACTGGATTTCCAAATCATGTTTTTTAAGTAAATGTTGAGAAGGCCTATTTCACAATCAGAACTCGCCCAGAGCGTTAATACTGGCATCTAGTAGATTTGCCTAGGCACCTAATTTTTATTTTTATTTTTATTTTTTTTTATTTTATTTTATTTTATTTTATTTTTTTTTTTTTTTTTTTTTTTTTTTTTTTTTTTTTTGTATTCGATTCATTTTGGTTCTCGAGGACAGAGTTCTTGGTTTTGCCCATCTCTACCGTGAGCTGCTGTCATATGCGGCACAACACACGGCTGAGGCTGCGCCGAGCGAGTGTGCAGGTGCAACACCGTCTAGGAAAAAAAAGACCTGGCTTTGCCTACGTCACACCGAGAGGCGGCTGCCGCCATCTGATTGGCCGCTACGAGGCGGTGGGCGTGGCCTTGAGGCCAGCCAGTCCCAAATCCTGAAGTACAATGACCAGTCTGACCATTCTCTTAGAGCGTAGCAGTTCAAAACGTTCAAATGTTTGTGAAGCTTATGGGACTTAACTACGGGGTCATCAGTCCCTAAACTTACAAACTACTTATGAACTAGCTAAACTGAGGACGTCACAAATATCCATGCCCGAGGGGGGATTCGAACCCCCGACCGTAGTGGCCGTGCTGACCGTGACTGGAGCGCCTCAGTCCCCTCGGCCACCGCGGCCGGCAGAGCGTAGCAGTCCGTGCTTCATTCGATTTTGGAAAGTATCAAAAACTGTATTTCGATTTTCCTGATCTGATGGGCATTTGTTTGAGATATTACCGTTTTCCACACATTTTGAACTAATTTTCATTTTTGACGATTATAGCGCTACATTTCATGAAACGAAAAAAAAATATTCCATACAAAATCAAATCTGCTAAAAAACTAGGGATTCCTATTGCAGATTTCAAAGGTACCCACCTCCCCCCCCCCCACCTCCCACCACGGAGCGTGGGAAAGGAGGCGAGCCTGATGTTAATGGATGTCCCTCTTCGAGGTGGACAACTTTTATTGCAATTTTTTTACCCAATTTGTTTTTCTCCAAATATTCCGAAAAACTATTTTAAGTGCTTCACTCTGTGTTTAAAGAATATAGGGAAAAGGGTTGTACCTTGGGAAGGTTTTACCTTGGGACACTTTTTAATAAAGGCAGTGCACTCTAGTGGAAACTTTAAGAGCTATGAAGTAAAGTTGTCAGGCCTATTTTCAGAGGGTGTTTAAGATCTGAGGAGGAGTTTTACAAGTTTTCGTGTTTGAAAGTAAAATTTAGCCACTATCCTTAGAAGGTATAAATTAAAGCTAAGCATAATTATTGATGTTTCTTATATTCAGTGTTTAGGGCATTGTTTAAGTAAGCTATTGATACCATACGCTATAAAGGTATAAATGTGTACATAGGTTAGGATACTGTTTTCTGTTATTGTGTATTCGGTTTTACCTTGGGACATTTCTCTGGTTGCACCTTGGGACACCTGGTAGGTGTCTGATTGTCACTTATACACCAGAAAACAAAGAATTGAATAGAAAACAGAAAGAAAACAAGAAAAATAAGTCTTTCCTAAAGAAAAAAGACACTAAACGGACAAAGGAGTTTTCATCTTCCACTTCTTTTGATGAAGAAATTCCCGAGTTTGGCAGTAGCTCTGGAGGTAGCGTATTTGATTTGTCATCTGAAGAAGAGGATTTCTCATCCTTCTTTCCATCTAGAAAAGTAACACTTTCTTGTTCTCAAGCTAGATGGGTCTTGGTAAAATTTGACATCAGTGGCAGATCTCATGTTTACTATGCAGGAGTAGTTTTAGAAAGCACAGAAGATGTAACTGTGAAATTCTTAAGGAAGCAAAGGACCATTTTGTATTCTGTAATGTTGAGAACATCATCATTGTTAATCACAGTAATATAGTGAAAGAACTACCGGCTCCAGTGGTGTGTAATGGGTTTCATTCATTTAATATTTTATTCCCACCATATCTTGTTTTAAGGTAAAATATCTTTTGTATTGGGACTAAAAAACATTTACTACGTAATTTCAATACGATTTTTTCATTCATAAAACTAAGAAATTTGAATACATCACCGTGTCCCAAGGTAAAACCACCACTGTCCAAGGTGAAAGTATAGGTTGTACCTTGGGACAATTGTCACAAAAGTCTTTATTGGTGAGTAATTGTGTAAATATTGGAGCTTGCGTAAACTGCTGTTCGTTCAACATTACCTAAAATAGATGCCTGTGATGGGGTAAATTTTCAAATTTCAAAATCATAGTATAAAAAAATTAAAATGTAAAAAATGTCCCAAGGTACAACGCTTTCCCCTAATGATTTTGTGAGAAACTATCACTTTTCCAACCTTATCTTCATTTCACGTAGACACAGGACAGCAAAGCAGAGTAAAAATTGATTTGAAGGATCAATTTTGAAGATGAGTGTGTTCTTTTATTTACTTTCCTAGGATAAGCTGGTATCAATAACCACGTTAAAAGGATAATAAAGCTCAATGACTGGAAAGATGTTAGGCAAGCCTACTTATCTGCACCAACGCAGGGCAACAAACCCCACACTGTACACAAGTCACTTAACAAAAGCATCCCGCAGATGTGAGTGTGCTGCTGAAACGCGGTCGTGTAAGTTTAGTTAGTCAAACACGAGTGTAGTGAATGAAAGAACAAACCGTGTCCGCTAAGAGAACGTATCTTGCCTCTCAAGATGCCCGTTCGCCTTGACGGAGGAAATAAACTGGAGGAACGCCGCTTTTGCGAACACAGGTGGTGGTCATCCGTTTACCCGTGCGGCCGGGGACCCTCACAAGCGAAAATAAACGTTCCGTAATGACCGACAGCCACGTGCAACAACCTCGGTTAAAACTGAACCGCGGTTACGGCGGCATTTGAGTGCGCTCATCACAAAAGCCTGGTGCACCGACAGCGATCATATTTAAACTGAGCGAGGTGACTGTGGTTACATACGGCCAAGGCTCACGGCCGGTTTTCTGTAGTCAATCTTTTTTTTTTTTTTTTTCTTTTGCGGAAATAGCGGCGGTTTCGGATACTATCGGTAGCATTGGGGAAAGAATTTATGTACTTTCACAATTTAAATTGTGACCTAAGCCGCATTGGAACGATTGTGGAGAGGGAAAACACTTTTGAGACTCAACCAGTCTACCAGCCAATGGATTAAAGGTTGTGGTGTTTGTGAAAATGTTACGTTTAATAGAGACTGTAAATTCTATTATCATAAATAAAGTGTGATCTTAAAAAATTATACATTGGATCTTCCAAAAAGCCAAAATGTTTAAATGTTAGTGTGGCTTATGGGACTCAACTACGTGGTCATCAGTCCGTAAACTTACAAACTTCTTATCAACTAGCTTATACTAAGGACGGCACAAATATCCATGCCCGAGGGGGGATTCGAACCCCCGACCGTAGTGGCCGTGCAGACCGTGACTGGAGCACCTCAGTCCCCTCTGCCACCGCGGGCGGCCCCCAAAAAGCCAGAAACGATTCTCGGTGTTGTAGCTCTCCAGGACACCCTGAGATGCTCTCTGTGTGAAAAACCTCTGGCCATCTCTATGTCAATAATGTTGGAGAACTGCAGTTTAACGAAGATCTTTGGATAGCAATACGCCTGTCAGCCATTGATCCGTATACATCTACATACATAGTCCGCAATCCAAGCAATGGTGCGTGGCGGAGGGTACTCAATACCACAACTAGTTTGCTCTCCTGTTCCACTCCCATAAAGAACGGAGAGTTGGAGGGAGTGGGGCCGGGGACGAATACTTGTGTGCATCCGTACGAGCCCTAATCTCTGTAATATTTTCCTTGTGGTCTTTGCGCGAAATGTAGGTTGGCAGCTGTAGAATCGTTCGGCACTCCGCCTCAAATTCACCGTCAGAACAACGACCGTACGTCTGCTTGATATTGCCCTACTCGTTCGGAAAGTGAGCACGCCTGCACGTTGTGACGTCAGCAGCTCGGATCGTTGAGCACACACGTGCAGATGCGCGCTCCAGCTTTCCTGAGAGGAGAAGCCCGTTCAGTGCGCACCTGCGCGAGACGCCACTTGCCCGCCACCCATCTGCCGCGGCAGAGAGAGGGAGAGAGAGATAGAGAGAGAGAGAGAGCGAATACACAGCACACGACACACAGCTGCGCCGGGGAAGTCGTTCTAAAACAGCACAGTCGGCAAAACGGAAGCGCCACGCACGGACACGCGTCTTTGCATTTGCCTCACCCAGCAGCGCGGTCCGTAAACGCGATGTTGCTCCTAGGCAGATGCTCCCAGTAGAGCCAAGCATAACACGTAAGTAGAGTATGTTCAAATGTTTGTATAATCTATGGGACTTAACTACGGGGTCATCAGTTCCTAAACTTACAAACTACTTATCAACTACTTACGAACTAGGACGGCACAAATATCCATGCCCGAGGGGGGATTCGAACCCCCGACCGTAGTGGCCGTGCAGACCGTGACTGGAGCAACTTACTCCCCTCGGCCACCGCCGCCAGCTAAGTAGAGTATGTTCTGTACCAGGGTCATATATAAGGCGGTCAGGGGGCCTACCCACCTGAAACCGAGAAATAAACACCTGGCCATTAAAATTGCTACACCACGAAGATGACGTCATACAGACGCGAAATTTAACCGACAGGAACAAGATGTTGTGATATGCAAATGATAAGCTTTTCAGAGCATTCACACAAGGTTGGCACCGGGGCGACACCTACAACGTGCTGACATGAGGGAAGTTTCCAACCGATTTCTCATACACAAACAGCCATTGACCGGCGTTGCCTGGTGAAACGTTGTTGTGATGCCTCGTGTAAGGAGGAGAAATGCGTACCATCACATTTCCGATTTTGATAAAGGTCGGATTATAGCCTATGGCGATTGCGGTGGATCGTATCGCGATATTGCCGCTTGCGTTGGTCGCGATCCAATGACTGTTAGCTGAATATGGAATCGGTGGGTTCAGGAGGGCAATACGGAACGCTGTGCTGGATTCCAACGGCGTAGTATCACTAGCAGTCGAGATGACAGGCTTCTTATCCGCATGGCTGTAACGGATCCTGCAGCCACGTCTCGATCCGTGAGTCAACATATGGGGACGTTTGCAAGACAATAACCATATGCACGAACAGTTCGATGACGTTTGCAACAGCACGGACTATCAGCTCGGAAACCATGGCTGCGGTTACCCTTGACGCAGCATCACAGACAGGAGCGCCTGCGATGGTGTACGCAACGAAAAACCTGGGTGCACGAATGGCAAAACATTATTTTTTCTGATGAATCCAGGTTCTGCTTACAGCATCATGATTGTTGCAGCCGTGTTTGGCGACATCGCGGTGAACGCACATTGGAAGCGTGTATTCGTCATAGCACGTACTGGCGTATTACCCGGCGTGATGGTATGGGGTGCCATTGGTTACAAGTCTCGGCCACCTCTTGTTCGCATCGACGGCACTTTGAACAGTGTCCGTTACATTTCAGATGTTTTAAGACCCGTGGCTCTACCCTTCATTCGATCCCTGCGAAACCCTATATTTCAGCAGGATAATGCCCGACCGCATATTGCAGGTTCTGTACGGGCCTTTTTAGATACGGAAAATGTTTGACTGCTGCCCTGGACGGCACATTCTCCAGATCTCTTAGCAAGTGAAAACGTCTGGTCAATGGTGGCCGAGCAACTAGCTCGCCATCTTGCGCCAGTTACTACTCTTAATTACGGCCAGAGGTGGTTGTTCTGGGTACTGATTTCTCAGCATCTATCCACCCAAATTGCGTGAAAATGTAAACACATATCAGTTCTAGTATAATATATTTGTCCGTTTATCAACTGCATTTCTTCTTGGTGCAGCAATTTTAGGGGCCAGTAGTGTAAAATACGTTACCATGTGGTGGTATCTCACATGCCCCTTCAGCATGGTATTTTAAGACATCCCGGTCGCTTTTTTACTAGTTTTGTCTAAATTTTGGGAGGGTTTTATGCCCCTGAAATACCCCTCCCCCCATTGGCTACGCGTGTTGTATAGTAATCACCGTGTCGGTTTGAGGTTGAGGTTCGCTGCATGAAGTTACCTTACATTGTCAAATGTTCAAATATAATTACGTAGGCTTCCGCGGCCAGAGTCAGATGACATAAAAGTTTTCTGGGTATGGTACCGCGTCATGATGTAAGGCTATTACTTAAATAACCAACGTTTCGGCCAACGTTACAGTGGCCTTCATCTGGGTACCAGATGAAGGCCCAGAGGAAGGCCACTGTAACGTTGGCCGAAACGTTGGTTATTTAAGTAATAGCTTTACATCATGACGCGGTACCATACCCAGAAAACTTTTATGTCAAATGTTCAAATGTTTGTAGAGTCCATGGGACGTAACTACGGGGTCATCAGTCCCTAAACATACAAACTACTTATCAACTGCTTACAACTAAGGACGGCACAAATATCCATGCCCGAGGGGGGATTCGAACCCCCCCCCCCCTTACATTGTCATGGGGAGCACTGCATCCATCGCAGACGAGGACAGTGTTTTGAGCCATTAGCTTGGAGGATTGTTGGAGCGCGTTCCCCGTTTCCTGCAGAGAGCGAGATGTTCGACTGAGCGTGGGGTCAGCGACGGGCTGTGGCCGCGCTGGTGGGGTCTCGCGAGTGTTTGCCGACATCGCCTCCCTCCGCTTGCTTCAGCTCCCCTCTCTCGCAGTTCTGAGGCTTCGTCTGCGAGGGTGCGAGACGAGAGGCTTTCTGAAGCCCCTAACGATGCGTCGCCAACGAGTTCTCTAATCGCCGACGGGCAAGGCACCGCGCGCTGCGAGTGTCTCGCGACCCCGCGTCGTGTACTGCTGGCTGCGTGACGGCCGGCTATACCCGAGCCGCTAAAACATTGCACTTGACGTTTCGCGTTAAGACGAGTTAAGTTGGCTACACTGCATTAGCGACGTTGCAACACTAGCCTTTATACACACAGCAGACCTTAGCCTCCAAATAATATATTGTTTCGAGGCTAAGAGCAGACGAAACGGTTTTCAGTTGCATCTCGTAAATGTAAGCTATTGACCAATAAAAGTGCATATAATAATTCGTTTTTGAGCAGCAATTAATTAACGGCGTATTAATGAAGAGCAGAGAACAACAATGCAAACGCTTTGAGTAATGGAGCAAAGCAATAAAGAAAATAAGCACTGAATCACGTCAGATACGAAATAATCAAGATAGTAACTTTTCTCTCTACATTTTATAATCAGTGATTTTCATTCACCAATTTACGGCGACAATAGTACAACTACATCCAGCTCCCCATCTTCACTCTTGTCACTGCCAAAATCGTCATCACCAAGACAAATCATTGACTGTTCATGATCCCTTCCATTGTTTGCGCTGCCCGAATCAGTTTTTCAACGTGCTCGACCCTTTTTTCCCAAGATGCAGCATCCACATCGGCAACAGCTTTTCCACCTCTGTTATTGTGAAAGACTTATTGTTCCTTAAGTAATTCTTCACGTCACTCCACACCAATTTTATAGGGTTAAAACGGCAGTGAAATGTGGGTAGATTTATTATATTGTGACGCTGCTCCTTTGCGATTTCGTCTACTGCATATGCCAATATAAAAGAAGTTTTGACATTGACATACCTGCAGCAATATTTCTTTCTTGTAGCCACTGCACTATAACTTCTTTCCGATCGTTTTAAGCAAGAATCAACTTCCTGCTCAGTGTATGCTTCGAAGTTTTTATTTATACGAAACTGAGAACTTACTCAGAAAACGTCATTAGACAAACGTCTTTTCAGTGACATTATCCAATTACTTGAACTCGGAAAGTCAAGTTAAACCACTCACAGAAAAACAAATCGCAGCGAAAAAAGCACACAACATAAACACGATACACAACTTTGTTTACGGTAGAACTGAACAAAGCCGGCAACGCGGGAACGTTGACGTCACGGCACGTGACCACCGGAAGTGTTTATCGCGCTGTGATTGGATCGTTCCTAGCGTCTAGCGCCTCGCGCTTCTTGCTCGTCACTTGTTATTTGTAAACGTCAAGTGCAATGTTTCAGCGGCCCGGGTATAGGTCCTACCCGGGTGACGACAGCAACTACAGCCGCCATCTCTGATCCCGAGAGTCTGAATTAATAACAGGTGGAGGGATTGAGTTTCAAAGAGGCGCCGACTGATATATTGTTCCCTAACAATTTTATCACCTGCAGATCTTCTGTCGCAGATGATCGTACTTTGTTTCTTCACCAGATGTTTCGTCACCTGATAAGGAATTACTTTAAAAAAAATGGAACGGTAAGGGAACTTACAGATAATGAAAGTCAGGACAGATGGTCGAAACATACAGAGTGAGGTATTTAAATACGTTCTTCGGAATATTTTGAAAAATACTAATTGGATTTCATAAACTGTTGTAATACGAGGCGCTTCCAGAAAGTAAGATTTTTGTGTCCCAGCCTCGTCGCCGCTTTTGTGTCTCGCTTCCGTCGTAGGTGTCGGTGACCGAGTAGAAAGACCTACACTGGAATAAAGGATGTACGCTTGTGCAGGTAGGAGGTGACCAGCCAGTGGGACAGCAGAAACTGGAAACGCTCGAGTAAATTAGAACGAGATATATATTTCTTAGAGACTTATTAATACTTAACTTTTACATAGCTCACTACTGTAGAATGCTGATACATAGTTGAGCTAGAGGCCTGCCTGGTGATGATTCCTAGTCCCTATCCGATAGCCAAGTCTTCACTGGTGCCTATCTGATTCCCAAGTGTTAACTGGTACCTATCTCAGTCCCAAGTGAACGATGCAGTCCAGCGGTGGCTACGAGCGGAGTTGTAGCAGAGGGCGCTCGTGGCTGACGTCGTAAGAACGCCGCGCCGTGCGTGCATGGCGGCGCGCGGCGAAAGTAGGTGGCGCGCACTTTGGACTTGTGCGACACCACAAGATCCGTTTGGTTACATAAAACGAACGGGTACAGATACGCCGGCCGCGGTGGCCGAGGGGACTGAGGCGCTCCAGTCACGGTCTGCACGGTCACTACGGTGCTGGGGTTCGAATCCCCCCTCGGGCATGGATATTTGTGCAGTCCTTAGTCTTAGCTAGTTCATAAGTAGTTTGTAAGCTTAGGGACTGATGACCCCGTAGTTAAGTCCCATAAGTTCTACAAACATTTGAACATTTTTGGTACAGATACAGAAAAAATATTGATTGTACAAAAATCTACAACTGTTAAACTACTTTTCGACATAGCTTCCGAAATTTTGTAGGCAATTGTCATAGCATGGCACAAGGTTTTGTGTGTCATTTTTATTGAATGTTGCCGCCTGTGTATTCAACCATGTGGTAACATGTTCTTTCAGCTCGTCATCATCGTTGAGGTGTTGTCCACCAAGGACAGATTTTAGGTGTAAGAAGAGGATTACTGTCAAAAGATTTTTTTTTTCACGATAACGCCTGACCTTACACGCCGACTGTGACCAAACAGTTCTTACAGAAATTTCAATGGGACCTCTTTGATTATCCTCCATACAGCTCGGACCTCTCTCCTAGCGACTTTCATCTCTGCTTACGCCTAAAATCTGTCCTTGGTGGTCAACACTTGAACGATGATAAAAAAAAGAGCTGTTACCACATGGTTGAATACACAGGAGACAACCTTCTGTGTAGGATCCATGCTAAAACTTGTGGCACGCTATGACAAGTGCCTACAAAATTTCGGCAGTTAATTGGAAAAGTAGTTTAAGAAACGTTTGTAAACCTATCTGACCAATCTGCGTGGTCATCAGTCCGTAGCTTACAAACTACTTAAACCTAGGTAAACTAACCTAAGGACAAGCACACACACCCATGCCCCAGGGAGGACTCGAACCTCCACGGCGAGCAACCGCGCGCTCCGCAGCGAGACGCTTTAGACCGCTCGGCTACTCCACCGCGGCCTAGTTTAAGAGTTGTAGAATTTTTTACAATAAAAATTTCTTCTGTATCTGTGTACAATTTCATTTTATTACCAAACGGAACATACTTTCTAGCCGGACCTTGTATAAGTTGTGTCATCCATTAACATCCATTAACATGAAACTCGTTGCACCAGCACGACCACGAGGAGCGGGAGGGGAAGACTGTGAATCTTAGCCATTTAATGCATGACTGTTTATTTGAAGCTAAGAAAACTACCACGATTAATGTATAGTGCATTTATACTGAGAAAAATTGTTGAAAAAAATTCCTTAATATTATGATGCACTACTAGAACAAAAAGTTTATAGCTGGTCAGTTATATAGTGCTTCCATGTTGTACCCAATACAGTAAATGCCACTATTATGCCTCTAATCGTTCCAGAAACTAACTCATAATGCAACGGTAGTATGTAATTGACTACTTCTACATGACAAAGGAGGAATACTAAAGTAAACAAACGCACATCTTAGGAGTAACAGAATACTGTCGAACTGATTCAGTAGCGCTCTGCGATTTATAATTTCTAGGGCGAGCTATTAGCATATGTAACACTATCTATAGAAGCAACTGCAAATGAATTTGTGGTTAAATGTTTGTCAGTGTGAGAGATCATCCAAAAAATAAGATACACCATCCATTAAAGGGTTAACCCTTTCGTGGTATTTACTCATTTTTTAGAATATCTTAAGTTATCTCAGTTGTTACAGAGTCTGATTTGGGTCAGGATTACAAATATGACACTCAACAAATTTTAGCACATTCCATTTTTCCTGAAAAAAAAAAAAGGTAGGACACATACGTCCCACTAATTGTAAATTCACTGAAAAAAAATTTTGAAGTAAAATGAGTTTTAGAAAGCGTAATTCTTGTTTGTAAACTTCTAAGAAACATAAAATAGCAAATATACCTACTTCGGACATTTTCGGTAGCGAGAAAACGACGAAAACCGATTCAAGGCACAATAAACAATGGTATGGCGCGAAAATTCACGCGGCAGCCCATATAAACAGTCACAGCCTCCTACACTGTAAGAATTTCAGTGCCTCGATTTTTTTCCGCGTTCTGTAGGGCCACCAACAGATGGCAGCACTATGCAGAATTACGCAACTCGCCACCTTGTGGTACAAATGAGGTCCGAAGTTAGTGGGACGTATATGTCCCAACAACCACGAAAGGGTTAAATAGGAACCACCATTTTGTATGTTCAAAATATTCTAATGTTTGTAAATTTGAAGGAACTTAGCTGCTGCTGCTGTCACCAGTCCCCAGGCTTACAAACTACTTTAACTTCAACTTTTACTAAGGCCAACAAAGACACACACCCATGCCCGAGTGAGCACTCTAACCTACGACGGCGAGCAAGTCTGCACTCCGCAGCAAGGCGCATTAGAGCGCTCGGCGCCCCTCCATGGCTATTTTGTATAACACGTGTTCTTTTCATAATAGATGGCGCTGTAGACGGCAATAATAAAATTGAGCTGGTTATTGTTTAAATCATTTGGGGCGTCAGAAAGTCTCTCGTCCTGAACAAACGAAGCCTGGCCACAACACACACTTCACCACAGCAGTCGCTTTCCACATGTTTTACAAACGTAAACAATACAGAGATATATACCGCTAATTTTCAAAGATCATAGTTGATGCACAGATATTATTTTAAACTTATTTAGCATTTACAGTTTCAATAGTTAACGTGTTCATATATTTGCATTTCCATTATTCTCTTACAGCTGTGTGTGTTTCTTTATTATTTTTTTTCCGTGTACTGTAATGAACAAAATGGTTGCACTAATGTTATATTTGAAGAAAAATCCTTAGGCTGCATTTATGAAATTAAACGTATATCTATCAATTTAATACAAGTAAACAATCCCTGAGACGGATTTTCGTCACAAATATGTCAAAGACATTATTGATAAATTTGAAGCATTGAATTAAAATTTGTGGTGCGGCCGGGAATCAAACCCGGACCTCCCTGCTGACTAGGCAGACGTCTTAAACCTTAGACTACCACACCACTTACTATTCCAAGCCGCCTTAATCGTTAGTTGTGTGGTAAGCAGGGAGGTCCGGTTTCGATTCCCGGCCGCACCACAAATTTTAATTCAATGCTTCAGATTTATCAATAAACACATATCATTAGAGTAGCATTTAGATTTTTTTGTTCAAATGTCTGTAAATCTATCGGACCAAACTGCGTGGTCATCAGTCCGTAGCTTACAAACTACTTAAACCTAGGTAAACTAATCTAAGGACAAACACACACACACCAATGCCCCAGGGAGGACTCGAACCTCTACGGCGAGCAACTGCGCGCTCCGCAGCGAGACGCTTTAGACCGCTCGGCTACTCCACCGCGGCTAGCATTTAGAAATTGCATGGGGATGGGGGGGGGGGGGTTGTGTGATCTAAGTATGTGTCATTGTGTTTGGTTCTTTCAGCTTTAAAGAGACTTTAATTAACAGAACTGGAAAACAATTCCTTCTACAAAAATTTTAAAGACTCTTTAAGCCTAAAACAACCAAACATACATACACACATTTGGATCACACAACACCTATGCCCCCTCCCCTCCCCAAGCAATTCCCAAATGCTACTCCAACCATATATGTTTAATCTCATAAATGCAACCTATGGATTTTCTTCAAATATAACATTAGTGCTACCATTTTGTTCATTACAGTATTAAGGAATTAAAAAAGCTACAACTGTAAGAGAATATTGTAAATAGAACTGTATGAACACGTTAACTACTGAAACTGTAACTGTTAAATAAGTATAAAATAATATCTGTGCATCAAATGTGAGCTTCGACAAATAGCGTTGTATATCTCTGTATTGTTTACGTTTGTAAAACATGTGCAAAGCGAGTGCTGTGGTGAAGTGTGTTTTGCGGCCAATCTCTGAGCACTTGATTATATCTGAAATGCATGAAAAACCACCGTTCGTCAAACAGCAGTGTGCACCAACAAGTAGCTGTTTAGAATACGATTTATACTTATAAATATCGTAATTGAGTGCCAAACACGTAGCTCAGGTATCATTTTCTATCTCACCACAGCCAAACGAGTTCCACAATGTTGTGAACAGCCTAAAAAGGTAAAGCAGTCAACAATCCGAAGATTGGTGTGAACACCACAGTGCTTTACTAGGCATGGTCCTGTTTGGAGGTGGTATGCCGTTGTCTTCCTCCGACCTTCGAACTGACTTACCCAGCCAGTTATAGGAGGACCTACAGCTTAACGTGGCTTCCGAACCACGGTGCTACTCGGTATTTTTCACATGAGCAACACTGCCAGAGGTGAAAGAAGTGGAAAGTGACAAATAAAAATCTTAGGACATGACGGGGATCGAACCCGCGACCTTTGGATTTGTAGTCTGACACTCCACCACTGCGCAACCTATAAAAATGTATACCATCTGATGATGAAGTGCCAGGTAGTTCGAAACCGGTCGTGATGAATAAATATATAAGAAAGGCGACTGATTGCTGTATTTCCTGATTCCTTTAATCACCACAGTCGCAGGTTCCACACATCCAGAATGGAAACAAGCTTCATTCCCCCATTAAACCGAAATAGGCATCCCCTTAAATTCCAGTAATTTGTTTATTGTCATGTCACTAATCTGTGGATTAATTTTCTACCCAAACAACACATGTCGCCATCTTGGATTCGCAAACAGAAGTGCAACTATTGATCAGACACGGTATCTAAAGGCGCGTTCACAGGAGTCAAGTTTAGTTGAACGATGGTCAACAAAAGGTGAATGAAAAACGTCGTGTGAACCTTCGTTTCAATAGCGTTGATCAATTTTTTAGCGGATCAAGAAAAGATTGACTGAGTCAAACTTTTTCATTCAAGTGATGATTCAACTTTGAATTCAACCACTTTATTGATAGATTTGAAGCATTGAATTAAAATTTGTGGTGCGGCCGGGAATCGAACCCGGACCTCCATGCTTACTAGGCAGACGTCTTAACCGTTAGACTACCACACCACTAACGATTAAGGCGCCTCGGAATAGTCTATGTACGATTTCCCTCCACAACACAAACTTTAATTCAGCTTCTTTGTTCCAAAGATAATTGCCACTACTGCTAAGGCTCTCCATGCAGCGGAATAGCACCTCAGCAATGGACATGGTGGAACAATCCTGTTATGGTGATATAAATATCAATTAATATGAATAAATAATCCCTGAGACGGATTTGTGGTGCGGCCGCACCACAAATTTTAATTCAATGCTTCACATCTATCAATAATGTCTTTGACATATTTGAGACGAAAATCCGTCTCAGGGATTATTTATTCATATTGATTGATATTTATATCACCATAACAGGATTGTTCCACCATGTCCATTGCTGAGGTGCTATTCCGCTGCATGGAGAGCCTTAGCAGTAGTGGCAATTATCTTTGGAACAAAGAAGCTGAATTAAAGTTTGTGTTGTGGAGGGAAATCGTACATAGACTATTCCGAGGCGCCTTAATCGTTAGTGGTGTGGTAGTCTAACGGTCAGCCGGGCGCCGTGGCTCAGCGCGCCCGGTCAGAGGGCTGAACGCCCTCTGTAATAAAAAAGCTGAGCCAAGAACAAATCGAACAAAAACGAACAAACTTGATCAATGTCCGCAACGAACAGAGCTACAGATAGAGCAAAAAAAAAAAAAAAAAAAAAAAAAAAAAAAACGGTTAAGACGTCTGCCTAGTAAGCATGGAGGTCCGGGTTCGATTCCCGGCCGCACCACAAATTTTAATTCAATGCTTCACATCTATCAATAATGTCTTTGACATATTTGAGACGAAAATCCGTCTCAGGGATTATTTATTCATATTAATTGATATTTATATCAACCACTTTAGTTACACGTGTAAAACTGCTAGCTGATAAAAAAAAAAAAAAAAAAAAAAAAAAAAAAAAAAAAAAAATGAGTCTCGAGTGGTCAGAAAGCGTGATGATAAACGCTTTAGAACTGAACCATAAGCACAAATGCCCGTGGAATCATGGTATGGATACTTACAAAAATAAATATGTGCGGGAAAATGTTTTGCAAGGTATCGTGAACGAAATGGACAGTACCGGTTTAACCACTGCAAAAAAAATCAGAACAATGTACAAAAAGGAACATTCGTTAGTGTCCAAATAAAAATAGTGGGATGGGAGTGGCGCTTTCGCCCTTTACTTAATAAAATTGTTCTCAAGTCTACTTGGACCACCACTTGGCTCACCTTTATTTCTAAAGCCATTTTTAGTGAACTGATCGATTTGAGTTGAAACGTGTGAGCGAAAACCGGCTCAAGTCGCTTTCAGCTTTTGTTGATCAAGTAAACTCGTTCCGTGAACGCGCCTTAAGGGCAGTGTAGGCTAACGTTCCAAAGCAGCAGGCGAGCACAGCGTCGAACCCGCTGTTTCGGACAGGAAAGGCTCCCCCGTGACGTCACTGCCAGCACTAGAGCACTGTATAGTACAAGCAGAACAATCCGCCATTTTGAATCCCACACTGTAGGTGCGCATTTAAAGGCTACGGCACACTTACGCTTTTTAATATACTCTTAAGGCCATTAAATATACTTTCCTAGTGCAGAAATATTACAGCAAATTTATTGGCTTACATTTGACTGTAAGAGGCAAGCAACCTAAAGTTAGTGATCAGAGAGATATTTAGAGATATGATACATTCACTTACATTCCATATCAAAGCATATGTTGCCGTTCTAAATATGTACCAAATATAATTAAAATACGTTACAATTTTCGTATTTCCCAGTTTACAAGTAGTACATCCACATACGTTTACGGTGACTAAAAGTTGTATACGAAAACAGTTACGGAATAATATTAAATTGCGTTACTGTACTTCCCGTATTGCCCCTTCCAATGTCTCGCATATTTTACGCACACCGTATTTTAGAGAAGATTTTACGTCTTTCCTGTTCCCATTCTTTGGGAAGTTCAATTTATTATTTTTCTTTTTCAGACATCTTGTTCACAGCTTCGCTTAGGCCTACATATTCCAGTGTTGAGAGTCATATTTAATTTAAACAATATATCATTGTAAAATAATATAATTTAAAAACCAATAACTGGGTAAAGTCAGCTGCACTCATGCATCACTTAAAAATACAATTAATAGACCTTAGAATAAATACCTAGTTGGTCTAAATAATATAAAGAACAGCAACTTTAAACACACTGTGTGTCGTGATATATTAACAATCTATCAAAATTAAAATAAACCACTGCTGACATGTATACACCTATATTTTCTTTACTACCTCTCTGTCAACTATCTTAATACAAATAATTCTTAAGGTTAACAGACAGTTACTCGATTCTAGCGTCCATACTTGGCGTCTGGAATTTACAAGCCACCTTTTACGCCGATCTGTGTTTCAAGAAATCCGATAAAACTTCTAGCGACCATGTCTGCTATTATTTGAGCAGTTTGGAGATACACAACCAACCATTTCACACTGTGAAACAATAAAATCACAAACTGTTGGCTGATTCACTTCGCTGCACCAGGCAAAGCATACAACTGTGTCGTCGGATTGGGATTCAAAATGGCGGATTGTTCAGCTCGGTATATCTAGTGCTTTAGCCAGCACGGCACCCTCGGTTGCCGCGAGGAGTGCTGTTTGTACGGCAGTCGTTAGGCGCGCTCGTTAGACAAAGACGCGACCGCATCTCCTCTGAGTAGAAGGGTGTGTGGCGGAGAGCGCTTTCTGCAGTCATGACGTCACTACTGTGCTTGCCACTATCGACTTTCGCCCACGCGTTTAATCGACCCCTGCTGAACTGTCAGCACTGGGGTACACTTAAACTCTCGATTATCCGCGAGTGGATTAACCGCTTTGCGACTCTTTCTCTCTCTCTCTTTTTTATTTATTATTATTATTATTTTTTTTTTTTTTTTTTTTAAATATTTACTTTTGCCTGTGAGTGAGATTTTCTGTCAGGGATAATTTTGGGCTGCACTACAGTATTTGTTGCAAAATATACGGTACATAAAGTGTGTCGGCGACCTGATGAGCGAGCACTGGAGTCCCGGCCCTTCCCACTGTCGCACGCCACTAGAGCTTGCTACTGGCCGTGTCACAAGTTTGTTACGTCTCTAAAGCGCTACTTTTAAATCGACAGACCATGTCCAATTTTTATTTTTCGCAAACATTTCAAGAGGAAATGCAGTACAATACAGTACAGTAGGTACTGTATATGATTGCGATTTTGCTAATTACTGTACAACACTTCATATTTCTAAGAACTGAACGACCCAGAGCACTTCACGGGACTACTCCACTGGCCAGGTAGCAAATTCTTACAGTACCTACGACTACCAGTGGCCCAATCCGGGAAACCCCATTTCCCCACCAACAAAAATGTCTGTAAATCAATCGGACCAAACTGCGTGGTCATCAGTCTGTAGCTTACAAACTACTTAAACCTAGGTAAACTAACCTAGGGACAAACACACACACCCATGCCCCAGGCAGGACACGAACCTCCACGGCGAGCAACCGCGCGCTCCGCAGCGAGGCGCTCTAGACCGCTCGGCTACTCAACCGCGGCCCCCACCAACAGTCCTGCTCGCCTACCAGGATTAAAACGAATTAACAAATACTCACCAGCAGTAACAAGAGTAGACGAATGAACTAAAGCGGAAACAGTCATCAGTCATGCATCAGCATTTCAATGGGCTAATGGGTAACTGGATTACCTTGAACAGAAAGAAGATGCTCCTCTTTGTGACAAGTTGGTGTTGCGAAAAATTCGCAGTGCGGTATATAAAAGACAACCTACCACAATGCGACAGAAGTCAATTCTGGACTATTTTATTTCAAACTAGTGTATTGTAATGTAAAACTTGATTTGTAAGTACAGCATTTTCATACTTAATAGATGAATGAAGTAAAATTTATTGTAATTATTAGATAATTGATTTTCATTATGAACTAGTAATTAATGTTTGTCTTTGCACTACCATAACACATTACTGTGTACTTAACTTGCGGATTACCCGCGAAATTCGATTTTCCGTGGTTTTGGAA
Source organism: Locusta migratoria (assembly GCA_026315105.1). Taxonomy (NCBI): domain Eukaryota; kingdom Metazoa; phylum Arthropoda; class Insecta; order Orthoptera; family Acrididae; genus Locusta; species Locusta migratoria. The sequence goes on from CM048750.1 coordinate 269,819,488, forward strand.
TCCACAATTACCGCCGATTATTGAGAGTTTACTGTAGTTTTCACACTTTTTTTTTATTATTATTACAGAAACTGATGTAATCGTGACGTAGTGGCGTTGTGAATTCGACCTGAAACTAGGCTATCGATTTGTCGATCGATATAGTGCCGACCTTATGTTAACAAATGTGCGAGTGACAGGACAATCTAAACCATCGACTGAAAAATCGTGACATATTCCTACAGAACAGCAAAATGTTGTTTTGAGAATCAAGACTGAAAATATGTGTTCCACTAGCTTCAGCAATTACATCTTTGCTGTTAGGTTCCAAGCATACACCCGCGGAATTGTGGTTTTCGTAGAAAACAGCATACTGTTTCAGCAAGAGTGTAAATGCAATCGGTCTACCAATAACCATTTCTTCGACATTTTCACTTCCCGAGTAATGACAGTAGATACGCCTTCCACAACGCTGGCAAAGGGTTCTATATAACGCTGGTAGAACAGTAACAGGTGCAAACATGTAACGCTTTTGTATCGGTTCTGAATAAATAGTTGTCAAAATTTAAGTTTTAACCCTCGTAAATAGATATATAGCTTATATATTTTTGACGACGTTACAGCGCTCATTTTTAATGAAATCCTCGGTGGCGGAGTGGTCAACGCGTCTGCCTAGTATGCAGGAGATCCCGGGTTCGAATCCCGGCTGGGCACAAATTTTCATTCGCCGCACATTAGGTGTAATACGAAACCTAGTAGAGTAAAGCCAAATCAAATGTTCGTAGAGCTTATGGGACTTAACTACGGGGCCATCAGTCCCTAAACTTACAAACTACTTATGAACTAACTAATTCTAAGGACGGCACAAATATCCATGCCCGAGGGGGGATTCGAACCCCCGGCCATAGTGGCCGTGCAGACCGTGACTGGAGCGCCTCAGTCCTCTCGGCCACCGCGGCCGGCACAGTAAAGCCATAACTGATCGCAAATTGCGATTTATTTCATTAGATATATATCTCCCCCCCCCCCCCCCCACACACACACCACAAAAGCTTATCAAACCACCCTACAACTTTCTCTTGAGATGCGGTATTATAAGTAGACATCTTCATTATTTCTAGCGTCCGTCTTCGCAAACTACATACGGTGTTTGTACGGACAGGTAACTTGCTCGTTAAGGACCTCCTGCGCTAAATTCTTCCCGAAAGATGAAAGCGACGGCCGCGAGGACCCGCCTCCTTGCAAAACCCGGCGCCCCGGGCCTCCTCGTAATTACGACACCCTATCCTTTGTCCTTCCGGAAATATTGCAGCTAAGCTCATTATAACGAGAATCTTACGGAGCCGCTCTAATGAGCGAAGATGCAATATTGTGTATCAGAATAATTGGCCACTATGACTTTTACTTCCTCATTTTCTTGCGTTATTTATACTTCAAAAGAAACTCATTAAAAATTCCGGCAGTCCTTTTATCCGGCTCAGACGGCGCAGTGACTACCGAGTTACGTAGGGGCCCTCCCCTCCCCTCCCCCTGAGTGGCTGTATTTACCCTCGGGCGACACAGGCCCCTCCTCTTCGCAGGGCTACGGTGACCCTCTGTTTGGTTAGGCGGTTCCCCATACGTTTATGGAACCCCGGTCTTCGGCCTCCATATTTGCTTATCATCTCACGTGTTTAAGTCCCTTCACATTGTCCCCCCACCCGACGTCTGTCCTCTCATCCATGCACACTCACACACACACACAAAGAGAGAGTAGGGATGTTGGGTCGGAGAAGATGAAGAGGAGATTCAGACGACAGGGAAGGGTAGAGGCAGTAGGGGACGCATAAAATTAACAAGAAATATTATTCTGTATGCACAATTCAGCAAATAAAAATTCCAGTTCACTCGAGAATATTTTTTTTTTTTTTTTTTTTTTTTTTTTTTTTACACAGTGCGCTTGGAGTACATAAAATGAGTGCATTTAAAGATCAATAGCTCAAGCTCGAAGTACCAGTTATTGAACCATGCTGTAGCATCCATTTTAGTAAGTGGTTTAGCCTGAACGGTCGGAAATACACGCAATGATTCTGCAATCCATTCGATCATACAAACCAACTCTCACAATAAAGTTCGCTCAATAGTCCTGTAACGTAAACCATGGTGAAGCTGATCAGCTGTATGCCTTGTTTTTTCCATTATCTCTGATCAACATTTGACCACAAAATTCATTTGTAGCTGCTTGTATGCATAGTGTTACATATGCTAGTAACTCGTTCTAGAAATTACCAGCTATAAAATGCTCCTGCCGGAGCACAGAAAAGTCGAATATGTTCCCTGACACAAAAGTGTGGAACCAGCTGCCTCAATCCTCATTCCGATTTCCTCACCAAAAATTTGGGCATGCGAACATATTCGCGTACTCTTAGCGCATAACTTTGTAACTAATTTTGCCCAGTTGAGCCATCTTAGTCAGCAATGTCGTCTCACTGTTAGTGTCTATATATGTCTCTGCCGCGGTGGAGTAGCCGAGCGGTCTAAAGCGTCTCGCTGCGGAGCGCGCGGTTGCTCGCCGTGGAGGTTCGAGTCCTTCCTGGGGCATGGGTGTGTGTGTTTGTCCTTAGGTTAGTTTACCTAGGTTTAAGTAGTTTCTAAGCTACGGACTGATGACCATATATATATATATATATATATATATATATATATATATATGTGTGTGTGTGTGTGTGTGTGTGTGTGTGTGTGTGTGTGTGTGTGTGTGTGTGTGTGTGTCCGTTTGTTTGCTGTCTTTCCCACTGCCGCTTTCTGTCTGTGTCAAACTTTCAATGTCTTCATCCGTTTCCCTCGCGATTCCTCACCGCTGTCTGTTCCTGCCACTTTCATCGTCTCTCTGCCCCACTGACGTAGTCCCATTCACTTCCTGTCCTGTTGCCAGTATCCTTTCTTTCACACTTAGAGTCGGCTTTCATTGTCTTCAATCACGATTGTCTCCTTTACACATATGTCCGTGGGGATGGTTTGCTTGGGATTTCACCTGTAGACCAGTAAACTTTAGCACGCGGGTACTGAGGATGGGGAAAATTGGACAAATTGTTTCGAGCTATAGTATTGGCGAGCCGCACTCTCATGTTTTATGTATAGTCTCCATTCGTCTCCGCTACCCACTGTTTTCTCTTTTGCTCCAATTGCTACTATCTGGATCTCTCTTTGTTGTTGCCACTGTTCCCGACTTCCGACATCTCGTTTCGCTTCCCACTGCTGTTTTCATGCGTATGCCTTTCTCCTGAACTGACACTTTCTCTGTTCCATCATATATGGCTCTCTCTGCCAGTTTCACTGTATCTGTCTTACTCACATTCAGCCGACAAAAGCGCGAATATGTTCGCATGCCAAAATTTTTGGTAAGGAAGTCGGAATGAGGATTGAGGCAGCTGGTTTCACATTTGAACAGTCGTCGGTGACGTCAGCGTAACTTGCAGCGAGGCCAACGAGAAAGACAGACCCAAACGCAGACGTCATGCCACGTAAGCCGGCGCGATCGCTAGCCGATTGGCCGGCCGCTGGGACTCTGCCCACAGCCTCATAGCAGACAGCCAACACCACCTAGAAGACAAGGCCTCACTACTGGCCGTGCCTACGTCACACTTGAAGGCCGCGAACGCTATCTAATTGGCCACCCGCTGCGCGGCGGTGGGCGTGCCCCAGCCAACAGCCAGTCAGATGGCGGCCGCGGCCTGTTAAGTGTGACGAAGGCACGGCCAGTAGTGAGGCCTTGTCTTCTAGGTGGTGTTGGCCGGCCGCTATGAGGCTGTGGGCAGAGTCCCAGCGGCCGGCCAATCGGCTAGCGATCGCGCCGGCTTACATGGCATGACGCCTGCACTGGGGTCTGTCTTTCTCGTTGGCCTCGAACTTGCAGCAATACCGAGTGTATCAAAGGAAAAACAAGTGCCTTCAATACTGTTGCCAGACCATCGGGCGTTCCCGACTATTGGATGCCGGACTTCTACTGTAAATGTAGAAGTCATGCATAATCAAAATTACTAAAAATTTCCGGGCTATTATGCCGTGGTCTAGTGAAATTATTGTCGAAACCCAACGTTTCGTCCCCGACTGCGGAGGACATTCTCAAGGGCGATTGTGGCACTTTGAATGTGCGGACGGCGGCAATCTGCAACGACGAATTGTGCGCGCATGTCAAACATCTGACGTCACACCTCTGCGCGCGAGCCATGGTAAACGGAGTTTGGATTAGTCAGTAGCGGGCCAGGGTGTGTATCGGACATTCAAAGTGCCACGATCCCCCTTGAGAATGTCCTCCGCAGTCGGGGACGAAACGTTGGGTTTCGACAATAAATCCACTAGACCACGACATAGTAGCCAGGAAATTTTTAGTAATTTTCACCATTCCGGCAGTAAAAGTTTCCATTTTGCGTCATGCATAATGTTCTTGGCGTAATATCGCCTGAAGTATGTGTCATGCAGTGATATATCTACGCCTGTAACCTTCACGAAAGTGCAAGCAATACATTGACAAAGTTTCATCACAATCGGATCTACGGTACGGCAGCACATAAAATACGAACTAACACACAGACATTCATTATTCGAGGGTGTCCATAATGAGGAAATCAAAGAAAAACTGGGAATGAACACCATAGATGAAGCAGTTAGAGCGAACAGACTGAGATGGTGAGGTCATGTTACAGGCATGGGAGAAACAAGGTTACCTAAGAGACTCATGAGCTCGGCAGCGGAGGGTAAGAGGAGTCGAGGTAGACCAAGAAGAAAGTACTTAGATTCGGTGCAGAATGATTTTGAAGTTAAAGGCATAACATCAGACGAGGCATCAATGTTAGCATTGAATAGGGGATCATGGAGGAAGTTTATTAGAGGTACTATGCTCCAGGCTGAACGCTGAAAGGCATAATCAGTCTTTAATGATGATGATGATGACTTAAAGTTTGATGATTTTGTTTCCCATTCCTTCCCGGTCTGGCATTTGATACTAAATCTGTGAAACTTCATTCTGTAGTTAACGAGGAAAATACACCAACTGGCGTAGCAAAACTTCCCAGATACTTCACCCACTGGAAGAAAGATCGCCGCGCGGGAATACCCGAGCGGTCTGAGGCACCACGTTACCGATCGCGCGGCCTTCCGCGTCGGAAGTTCGAATCCTCCCTCGGGCATGGATGTGTATGTGTTGTCCTTAGGCTAGTTTAACATAGTTTAAGTAGTTTGTACGTCTAGGGACTTACGACCAAAGTAGTTTGGTCCCATAGACTTACGAACATTTGAACATTTGAAGAAAGGTTAAAATAAGCGAAAACATGATGATGAGAAGGTAGAAAATTTTACTTTTTTGGATGCGCGTCGTAATGCGTAAGGCAGCTAAACTGCTTCTTTCGTCAGAAATTTGTAGCAAGTCTGTAATTTCAGTTCTATCCCAGAGTGAAGGATTACTGCGATGTAAGATATAATCGCGAACATGACGCTCTGTCACGAAAACGGCTTTATGATGGATGAGTGCGTCACTTTCCCACTTCTGAACGAGCACAACATGTAATCGTATACTTTCCACTATTTTATTACAGTCACGCAACAAACAAGGGGCGTTTCTTATCTGATAATACCGAAATGGGCATTTATACGAGCCCTGCTTCTAGGATACACTCGGCGTTCACCAAGCTGAAACACAAAAATACTTTTACACATAACAAGTTATCACCTTCCGACCATTACTAGGTTAGTCGACTTTTGTCACGCGTAACAAGCGCAATTCTACAATTACGCCGACATAAATACATCGCAAACCACAATACAGTACATGGCGGGAAGCTATTCATAGCACTATTCAGTCACTTCCTCTTCAACTCCCAAATAAAACGAGGGAAAAACGAATGCTTACAGGCCTCCGTGTGGTTCATAGGGGGCGACCGTTAATTACGTGAGGTGAGATTATTGTTTTTTTTACGACCCCCGCTTCCTCCCTGGTGAGATGTGAGAATTTTGTCAACCCCCTCTCCCCCAAATCGCACGTGAGTTTTTTCAAAATTCGTACTTTGATGAAAATACGTTAATCTCTGTTTGATTATATTGCATTTATTTTGTCAAAAATACAAAATCCTTATTTATTTTAGACTAGTAACACAGCACCTACAGAATCACAAGAAAATTGAACAATACATAATTCTTAAATAAAAGGAACCACTAGATTTCGTACAACAATATTCATTCACATTCATTGCACGGGGACACATGTGTAGTCTCAAAAGTCAGTACTGGAACCAACATGTCCATATGATTTTCAATAAAATCATCTGCTCCTTCTACCTTGCTCTGACGCAGCCAATCTAAACCATTCTCGCTTACCCACAGAAACTACGTAACTTCGATAAATATTATTGTCTCCGATTTAGCCATATTTTCGACGTGAAACATGCTTTACTTAATTCAACCCAATTATACCCCGGTTTTACACTGAGTCGAGCCCGGTGGTCTTTGAGTAATGCGCTTGTCTGAAAACCGGGTTCGAAACCCGATCGTACCGCGGATTTCTTCAGTCTGCGTTTTAACCCATCCTTCACCTCTCAACGATGTGAGGAGTCGCTAGAAACGACACGTGGTTCGGAATTCCCCGATTGGATAGATGGGGTAGGCTAGGGACACGCAAGTAGCCGAAGTGGCGTCCAATTGAAAGACTTCCACCAGACCAATGAGCTACACGAAATTATTATTACTGTTTTTTAAGGGAGGAAAAATTATAACAGATATGCCGACCCCTCCTATCCACCACGTGAGCTTTAGTAGGATTCGGGTCGACTCCCTGACATTAAACCTCCTGGTGGGTTAAAACTGTGTGCGGGATTCGAACACGGAAGCTTTGACTATCGGGGGGCAAGGACTCTACCGACTGGGATATTCCAGTACGCTTGATGGACGCCATTTTTCGTGAAACGTAAGTTGGTGGTAATAGAATCATTCTGCAGTCAATTCAAATACCGGTTCTCTACTTCTTCTCATTACTGTCCCCAGAAAAATCGCCTTCCCGCTAGAGGTTTCGCATTTGAGTTCCCGAAGCATCTCTGTAACACTTTCGTTTAGATCACAAGACAGCAACAAACCTAGCAGCCCACCTGTGCATTGCTTCAGTGTCTTCCTTTAAACTGGTGGTTCGCAATCTGTCCGCAAAAACTGAAATATGGTTCGCGAAAGATATGAAATTTTAAGCTGTTATTCACTTTATATTCTCAATTCTTTGTTACATGATTAGTCAGTCGCACTGAGTCCACGATAACTTCACAACATGAGTGGTGATGACAGAAGTAAATTGTTTTGTTGTCGTCTGTCGTCTACTGTTCTGAACGCATTTGTAGCTTTCCACTGGAGCAGGATTTTTTTTTTTTTTTTTTTTTAAGTGTAGGATCATTCCGAAAACCGCTTTCTTACATCTTTTCTCCGTTCTTTATTTAAGTGGACAAGGGGTCCACGCTAGAAAAAAAAATCCAGAAATCGATAGTAAGTGATGATACGAGTAGGTTAGAGCTACAGTATTTGCCCTAGGTTTATCCAACGTGAAAATAAAACGAAAGATCTGAAGTCACATCGCTGTAAAACGACTTTAATTTTCTACGAGAAGTTTTTTTATAATACAGCCTTAGACGATAAAGTTCGGTTAAAAGTCCTGGAACATAAAGCTAGATGAACTATGAACTACAGTTACCTTACTGTCATTCGAAATAATCCAGCTGTCATAACTATGCTCTGCTGAACTCTGGAAACTTTGCACGAAGTCTTTCTCTGGGACGGTGTTCAGAAGCCTCGTCACGTTCCATTGGGTGTCAGAAGTATCGTCAAATCTCTTTCGCTACTAAGTCGAGGGAATAGTAAGAAGTCTGGTGGATTGAGATCCGGTGAGCATGATGAATGATGAAATTGCACAACAATTTTCACCCATGGGCAATATCGGCATCAGTTCCTGTCAAAATTGGGGGAGATGCAAATTGAACATTAACCATATCGCCAGATCTCAATTCTCCAGCCTCATTCCAATTCCCTCAACTCAAACTCGCTTTGAAAGGAAAGAGGTTTGACGATATTCCTCACATCTAAAGGACCGCGACGAGGCTTTCGATCACCAAGCCAAAGGAAGACTTCGTGCAAAGTTTCCAGGACATGTATCGCAGAAATCAGCAGTGCACAGTTATGGGAGGTGACTATTTCAAAGGGCAGTAAGGTGACAGTAGTTCATAGTTCATATATGTCGATGTTACAGGACTATTCTCCGAACTTTATTGACAGAGGTTGTATTGTCAGTGGATATAACTTTTGATTAAAACGAACAAGTAAAAATTTCAGATTAAAGTTTATTTTTATTGAAACTTGTGCTTCCGCTCACAAGAAAGCAATCCGAGTCTAAAAAAGATTGCGAGCCACTGCTCTAAAGAGATATCACGTAGTCTTAACCCTTTATGCATAGTGTAGCTGATCATCGACATACCTTATTTTTCGATTATCTCTCGAACTGATCAACATTTGGCCACGAATTCATTTGCAGCTGCTTCTATACATAGCAAGTAGCTCATCCTAGAAATTATAAATTGCAGAGTGCTACTGAATCAGTTAGACAGTTAGCTGCATTGAGTTATTCCTAACATGTGCGTTGTTTTGCTTTAGTATTCCTTCTTTTCCGTGTAAAAGTGGACATACTACTGTTGTATTATGAGTTACTTTCTGGAAAGGTGATAGGCATAATAGTGACATTTACTACATCGGGTACATCATGGAAGCAGTATACAGGGTGAATCGCCTAACACTTGCACCGCAAATATTGCGGAAAAGAAAAGTGCGATTGATGTGCGGTTTTCACAGAATGAATTGGTAGTCAAGGACTCGTATTGTTAGTCAATAAACAGATTGTAAATATTCCTATAAAGTGTATTTTTTATGCAAACATACAATTTTTCAAATGGAACAATGGTTGTTTCTATCATGCACTGGAATTTTTGACACCAGCTGTGTACAAAGAATTTTGAATGACATTTTCATCACGTTTAGTTTGGCAGCTACAACCATTCAAAGTTTAGGGGGCGGAGGCTACGACAGCGTAGCTGACTGGCTGGTGGTCATGAGACAGTGGGCCGTGCCCCAGGGGATAGCCACTCGGCCAGTCAGCTATGCCATCGCAGCCTCCGCCCCCGAAACTTCGAATGGTTGTAGCTACCAAACTAAACGTGATAAAAAATGTCATTCAAAATTCTTTGTACACAGCTGGTGTCAAAAATTCAAGCGCATGATAGAAACAACCATTGTTCCATTTTAAAAAACTGTATGTTTGCATAAAAGAAATACACTTTCTAATGCCGCGGTGGAGCAGCCGAGCGCATTGAGGCGCTATGCTACGATACGCGAGGCCGCTCTACGTCGGGGGGTTCGAATCGCCCCTCGGGCATGGATGTTTGTACCGTCTTTAGAATAAGCTACTCCATAAGTAGTTTGTAAGTTTAGGGACTGATAACCCCTTAGGTAAGTTCCATAAGCTCTACAAACATTTGAACATTTTGAACACTTCCTAAGTAATATTACAATCTCTTTTGTTGGCTAAAAATACAAATCCCTGACTACCAATCCATTCTTGAAAACCGCACATCAATCTCACTTTCCGTTTCCGCAATATTTGCGGTGCAAATGTTGGGTGATTCACGCTGTATAGCTGACCAGCTATGAACTTTTTGTTGCTGGTGGTGCATAATAATTGGATGGAATTTGTTTTTCAATATTTCTCTCAGTATATACGCACTATACGTTAATCGTGGTAGTTTTTATAGCTTCAAATAAAAAGTAATGCAATAAAGGGTTAAAGTAAGGCAACAAAGGTACTGTTACACAAGAAACAGACGAGAGAAGAAGGAAGAAACAGAATCATAAACCGAAAGCGTAAAGAAGTAGCCCTAAAGGGGCTTTCTGCCTAATGGAAGGTTACGCGGAGGAAAGTTCGCATCGTAGCCTACTAAAAGGTACCGAGGAAAGGTTATTTGAAAGGAGGAATGGGATAAAGGCGTAAGATAATCCCTACGAAGAAGAGAGTGACAAAAGAAACGTCAGGAAAATTAAAAATTACGGCGCGCGCGGTGTGACAGGGCTATAAAAATGTCAGCTTGTGGAATAGGCGGCCGTTCTTCATGAATCAGTTAGGAGGCAGAGTTGTACCGTTAGTCGTTGACGCGGGCTTTTAAAGTTTAAACGGTACATTTAAATGGTAATGCTCGGCCGCGGGCACAAAAAAACACCCTCCTCTGTCCTGGCGGGCGCATGCGCCGTTCCGACCGGCACGGCGACAGTTCTAGGAAATTCGTTTTCTTCTCGCGGCGAGCGTATTCGTGTTTCTTGCGCAGCAGTGCGACAAAGGGAGCCCTTCTCCGGACGAACAGCTGCCGTTCTTGCTGGTGACGGCTGCCGTCCGCTTGTCACGCTCTAGCAGGGCTTAATAAAGACGTGGAGTGACCGATCACGTTTGCCGTCGTTGCGTTCACTCCCAAGACTGGTTTCATACCGCTGTCTACACTGTATTCTTGGACAAGTAGCCGAGGCAACTGAAAAGTACACACACGTTCATAAAAAAATATCTCCAAAGACTGGAGATAGCGAGTTCATATTCACAGGAAATGATCATTGGTATTTTCTGCAGAAATGATTATGATTCGAGACATGTCAGCCCGCGGGTTCAAAAATACAACAAGTACAGTGCTCGAAACAATTAGGGAATCAGGTGAGATACGAGGCACGTCCAGAAAGTAAGTTCTGGATTCCACTCCAAACCTGGCCTTACAACTGTCATATGCAACACCATCTATAATTATAGTGCAGAATTATTAACAAGACACTTATATATATTTATTTATCAGCATTATCAGTTTTTTTGTAATAGCAGATAGTTTCAGTTCCCTAGTTATATTCAAATTTATTCCTTGTTTATACTCCACACATTGTATATTCTTGTACTACAGTTTAGTTTTTAAGTTCATAACTGTAATAACACAATTTCAAAGAAGTTTTATACTATGTATGTCGATCTAAGTGTAGTCATTTGTCATCTCTTCCCATACTGTATCTAAACTATGTAACCTCTTTGCCACAGCAGTAAATACTCTGAAGATGGCCTAATAAGCCGAAAACCGGTTAAGTAAGCAAAAATAAACTTGTAGAACACAGACAAAATTGTGTTTTTAATTTATTTGATTATGTTCTACCAAGAAGCGACGAGAGAATCAGTCAAAAAAAAAAAGTTCCGTTTGGTAATAAAATGAAATTGTACACGGATACAGAAGAAATTTTTGTTGCACAAAATTCTACAACTCAAACTACTGTTCCACATAACTGCCGAAATTTTGTAGGCACTTGTCATAGCGTGCCACAAGTTTTTGCATGCATCCTTCACAGAAGGTTGCCGCCTGTGTATTCAACCATGTGGTAACAGCTCTTTATCATCGTTGAAGTGTTGACCACCAAGGACAGATTTTAGGTGTAAGAAGAGATGAAAGTCGCTAGGAGAGAGGTCCGAGCTGTATGGAGGATGATCAAACAGGTCCCACTGAAGTAGCCGTAAGAATTGTTTAGTCACATTCGGTGTGTAAGATCAGGCATTATCGTGAAAAAAAAAAAAAAAAAAAAAAAAAAAAAAAAAGACAGTAATCCTCTTCTTACACCTAAAATCTGTTCTTGGAGGACAACACTTCAACTATGATGATGAGCTGAAAGAACATGTTACCACATGGTTGAATACACAGGCGGCAACATTCTATGAAAAAGGCAAAGAAAACCTTGTGCCATGCTATGACAATTGCCTGAAAAATTTCGGAAGCTAAGTACAAAAGTAGTTTAACAGTAGTAGATCTTTGTAATATCAATATTTTTTCTGTATCTGTACCCGTTCGTTTTATATAACCAAACGCAACTTACTTTCTGGACGCCCCTCGTATCATAAAAATATACATAAGGTAACATACGGGGTTATTCAAAAAGAAGGAACAGATTTGAAAGATTTACATCTTTAAAACTACAAAAGATAGAACCACAATTCCAATGTTCCTCGACAGACAACATTATAAAGCAGAATGGAACACTCACTCTGCAGCGGAGTGTGCGCAAATATGAAACTTCCTGACAGATTAAAATTGTATTCCAGAACCGGGATTCGAACCTGGGACCTTTGCCTTTCGTGGACGAGCGCTCTACCGACTGTGCTATCCCGACACGACTCACGATGCCGCCTCACAACTTTACTTCCGCCAGTACCTCGGCTCCTACTTTCCAAACTTCACAGAAGCTCTCCTGCGGACCTAGCAGTTGTGAGGCGGCATCGTGAGTCGTGTCGGGATAGCTCAGTCGGTAGAACGCTTGCCCGTGAATGTAAAGCCAATGTAGTGCACTAAATATTTCATAGATTTACATCTACATGGGATACTCTGCAAATCACATTTATATGCCTGGCAGAGGGTTCATCGAACCACCTTTATACTATTTATGTCCCATTCCATTCTCGAATAGCGCTCAGGAAAAACAACACTTGAATCTCTCCGTTCGAGCTCTGATTTCTCGTATTTTATTCTCACGAACATTTCTACCTATGTAGGTGTGAGTCAACAATATATTTTCGCATTCGGAAGAGAATGTTGGTGAATTGAGTTTCGAAAGTAGAGATAAGCGTCGTTGTTGTAATGATTCCCATCCCAGATCCTGTATCATTTCCGTAACGCTGTCTCCCCTCTACCGTGACAATACAAAGCGAGCTGCCTTACTTTGGACTCTTTCGATGTACTCCGTCAAACACACGTGATAAGGATCCCACACTGAGCAGCAACGCTCCAAAAACGGATGGACAAGCGTAGTGTATGCAGTTTCTCTAACAGTTGTGTTGCATCATCTAAGGGTTCTGCCAATAAAACGCAGTCTCTGGTTCGCCTTCAAATGTTCAAATGTTAGTATAGCTTATGGGACTTAACTACGGGGTCATCAGTCCAAACTACTTATGAATTAGCTAATCCTAAGGACGCCACAAATATCCATGCCCGAGGGGGGATTCGAACCCCCGACCGTAGTGGCCGTGCAGACCGTGACTGGAGCGTCTCAGTCCCCTCGGCCTCCGCGGCCAGCTGGTTCGCCTTTCCCACGACATTATCTACGTGTCCTTTCCAGTTTAAGTCTGAAGTAATAGTCATTCCTAGGCATTTAGTGGAGTTTTTTATTTATCTTGTAAACAATGTTTAACTTCACACTTTTCATTATTTAGAATCAATTGCCAATTTTTACACCACTACAAATCCAAAGGTCTCGGGTCGATCCCCGCCATGTCCTAGGATTTTTATCTGTCACTTTCCACTTCTTTCACCTCTGGCAGTATTGCTCGTGTGAAAAATACCGAGAAGCACCGTGGTTCGTGAACCCACGTTAAACTGTAGGTCCCCCTATAACTGGCTGGGTAAGTCAGTTCGAAGATCGGAGGAAGGCAAAAGGCAACGGCATACCACCTCCAAAGAGAACCATGCCCAGTAAAGCACTGTGGTGTTCAAACCAATCTTCGGATTGTTGACTGTTTTACCTTTTTACACCATACTGATATCTTATTTATATCGTTCTGCAGTTAGTTTTGATCATCAGATGATTTTACTAGGCGGTAAAAGACGGCGTCATCTGCAAACAACCTAAGAGAGCTACTTACATTGTCTCCCAAGTCGTGTATGCAAATAAGGAACAGCAAAGGACCAATAACAGTACCCTGTGGAACGCCCGATGTCACCTCTGTTTTAGTCGATGCCTTACCATCGTTTACTACAAGCTGTGTCCTATCTGACAGGAAATCCCCTATACATGTCAAAGAAATGTCATGGATATTTGATAATATTTCTTTGTCAAAGATTTGATCAAAAATATGATCGTGTAATACCAGCCTAACGACGGTCAACGCTGAAACCAGCAGGTGGTTGTCGTCAGAGTATAGCTTCGCAGTCGTCACTAGTGTGTCACTTTCTCACGTCTCGCCGCGTCGCAGAGAACACCACCACTTTGCATTCCCGCTGCGCTTTCCGCCGTAACAATTGCCACGCGGCGCTACGACCCTCTGCGGCGAGAGAAGCGAGACAACTCAAAGCCGCGCGAATACGCGCCCAAGCACTTTGCCGCCGACCGCAAGCCGGGCGCGGCCGCAGAAACTGTTTCCACAAACGACACTGCAGCCAATCCCTTTACGGCGGCGCAGGGCGGCACAGAAACAGCTACGCGATGTGTGTCCGCCGACGCGGTCTCGTAAGCAGAGCATAGCCACTGTAATGTGGAAAGCAGTCGTATCCTCTCACTCTGTAGTTCCACTGTGATTCTCAAAAAATGTTCAAATGTTTGTACAGCTTATGGGACTTAACTACGGGGTCATCAGTCCCTAAACTTACAAACTACTTATGATCTAGCTAATACTAAGGACGGCACAAATATCCATGCCCGAGGGGGGATTCGAACCCCCGACCGTAGTGGCCGTGCAGACCGTGACTGAAGCGCCTCAGTCCCCTCGGGCACCGCGGCCGGCCTGTGATTCTCGATCACTATCTAGAATCGCCTTAGTCGCAAAATAGCGTCTCTCTCTCTAGGCCACCATACATGTGTCTTTAACCTACGCCACCTTGATACAAGGCCTTTGCGCTTCCTTGCAACAGTAGTCATGTTGTGTTGTATTGCAATTGGTTGGCTGATTATTAAATTGATATATACAACTTCAAAATTTTAAACATGGCTGCAATTCAGCAACGGTGGAACAACAATCCAAGAGTCAACACAGTTTCAGCCGACCAGTTGCATAAAATAGTTTATATCTATAAACCTTTACCCAGGTTTCGGCAAAATTAATTTTGCCATTTTCAGAAGGATACAATAAAGCTCACATTAAAAAAGTTGTTAAAATGTGGCTGACTCCATGTTGTCTTTTTTTTTTTTTTTTTTTTTTTTTTTTTTTTTTTTTAAATCTATTGACATGGAATCAGCCACATTGTAACAACCTTTTAAATGTGAGCTTTATTGTATCCTTCTGAAGAAGGCAAAAATTAATTTTGCCGAAACCTGGATAAAGGTTTATAGATATAAACTATTTTATGCAACTGGTCGGCTGAAACTGTGTTGACTCTTGAATATATACAACTGTTATATCACAGAGCTCAAATTATATTAGTTGAGCAATTATGTGAAAACGACCTCTGTGAACGATGAATACAGTGTTGTTACTGCCTGTGTCCTGTTTCTCAGACACACATTTCAAAATGTTCAAATGTTTGTAATTCTATCGGACCAAACTGCGTGGTCATCAGTCCGTAGCTTACAAACTACTTAAACCTAGGTAAACTAACCTAAGGACAACACACACACCCATGCCCCAGGGAGTACTCGAACCTCCACGGCGAGCAACCGCGCGCTCCGCAGCGAGAGGCTTTAAAGCGCTCGGCTACTCCACCGCGGCCACACATTTCTTTAAGGTTGTGTGGCGTAGTAATAAAGTGTTTGCACCGTGGGTTCGAATCTCGTATTCTGTCATAATTTTAATTTCTATATGAAAATTACTTTGTCTGTTGTTTCTGTTGACTAATTTGTATAATTAAATTTTAAGTTCTAATACCTCGTTACCTCTCTTTTTTTTATTCGGTCTTGATTTTCATCCTATGATTCTTTTTACGATTGGAATCAGCTCGTGTCGTTAATAACCTGTAATTAAGAGCCAAGCACGACTGCTCATTGGTTACTAACACTGCAGCTCGTGTTATCACTAGCTAGTGTGAGGATATTTTCACGTAAAAAATGTACAACGTTGTTGTTGTGGTCTTCAGTCCGTAGACTGGTTTGATGCAGCTCTCCACGCTACCCTGTCCTGTGCAAGTCTCTTAATCTGAAAACACGTACGGCACCGTAAATCTGCTTAACGTCGGTCTCCCTCTACGTGTTTTACCTCACACACTCCCTCCTAATGATAATTTGACGATTCCTTGATGTCTCAGAATGTGTCCCATCAATCTATGCCTTCCCTTAGTCAGGATACGCCAGAAATTCCTTTTCTCCCCAATTCTGTTGCGCACCTCATTAGTTACGTAATCTACCCATATAATCTTCATCATTCGTCTGTAGCATCACATTTCGATAACTTCTACCATCTTTTTGTCTGTACTCCTTATCGTCCATGTTTCACTCCCATAAAATGCTACAACCAGACAAATGCTTTCAGAAAAGACTTCCTAAGATTTAACGTAATAGTGGATGGCCGCGGTGGAGTAGCCGAGCGGTCTAAAGCGTCTCGCTGCGGACCGCGCGGTTGCTCGCCGTCGGGGAGTCCTCCCTTGGCCATGAGTGTGTGTGTTGTCCTTAGGTTAGTTTACCTAGGTTTAAGTAGTTTGTAAGCTACGGACTGATGACCACGCAGTTTGGTCCGATAGATTTACAAACATTTGATCATTTCGCTTCCTACCAAGAGTCGTGTTATTGTTGTCGTCATCAGTCCGCAGACTGGTTTGATGCAACTTTCCACGCTACCCTGTCCTGTGCAAGCCTCTTCATCTGAGAATACGTACGGTACCATACATCTTCTTGAATCTGCTTACTATATTCGTCCCTCGGTCTCCCTCTACGTGTTTTACCCCACACACTTCCTCCTAATGATAAGTTGACGATTCCTTGATGTCTCAATGTGCCCCACCAATCTATGACTTCTCTTAGCAGGATACGCCAGAAACTTGTTTTCTCCCCAATTTTGATGAGTACCACATTAGTTACGTGATCTACCCATATAATACAAATATACCACCCCTGAGACGGATTTTCGTCTAGAATATGTCAAAGACATTAATGATAAATCTGAAGCACCGAATAAAAAATTTGTTATGCAACCGGGAATCAAACCCAGACCACTATGGTTACCAAGCAGACATCTTACCGCTAGACCACCGCATCACTAGCAAATAAGGCACCTCAGAGTAGTCCAAGGACGATTTCCTTTACGTCACAAACTTTAATTCAGCTTATGTGTTCCATAGAACATTGCCAATACTGCAAAAGCTCTCCATGCGGCCGGCCGCGGTGGCCGAGGGGACTGAGGCGCTCCAGTCACGGTCTGCACGGCCACTACGGTCGGGGGTTCGAATCCCCCCTCGGGCATGGATATTTGTGCCGTCCTTAGGATAAGCTAGTTCATAAGTAGTTTGTAAGTTTAGGGACTGATGACCCCGTAGTTAAGTCCCATAAACTCTACAAACATTTGAACATTTGAGCTCTCCATGCAGCAGAAAAGCACCTCGGCACCATTGCCATTTATGAATTTTGGGAATATTACCGGCAATATTCCCTGCGAATATTTCCTCGATTTTAAATTCCCAGGAACTTTCCTGTTTTAAGGTGATAGAAATATCAATATAAATACAAATATAGAATCCCTGAGACGGATTTTCGTCTCGAATATGTCAAAGATATTAATGGTAAATCTGAAGCATTGAATTAACATTTGTGATGCGACCGGGAATCGAATCCGGACCTACTCCGCTGAATGGAGAGCCTTGGCAGTAGTGGCAATGTTCTATGGCACACAGAAGCTGAATTAACGTTTGTGACATGAAGGAAATGGTGCTTACAGTATTCCAAGGAGCCTTAATCGCTAGTGATGCGTTGGTCTAGCAGTAAGACGTCTGCGTGGTAAGCATGGAGGTACGGGTTAGATTCCCCCTCGCATCACAAATTTTAATTCAATGCTTCAGATTTATCACTAATACCCATATAATTTTCATCATTCGTCTGTAACACCACATTTCGAAAACTTCTACCGTCTTTTTGTCTGAACTCCTTATCGTCCACGTTTCACTCCCATACAATGCTACACTCGAGACAAATGCTTTCAGAAAGGACTTCCAACATTTAACGTAATATTGGATGTCAACAAATTTCGCTTCTTCACAAACGCTTCTCTTCCCATAGCCACTCTGCATTTTATATCTTCTTTACTTCGGCGTCAGAAGTTATCTCACTATCTAAATAAGAAAACTCATATACTACTTTTATTGTCTCATCACCTAATCTAATTCCTTCAGCACCGCCGACCGGTTCTTCCATCATGTGAACGAATCAAGTTCGAACCTACCGCGGTTCGAGTAGGCACGGCGCGGCCGCTGCCGTCGGACGTTCGAGTTCTTCCTCGGACATACTGTAAGTGTCTGTATGTTGTCTTTAGGTTCATTTCACTTAGTTTTGTTTAGAGGAAACGGATTTCCTTCACAAGTCCGCGATCTTCATTTTCTTCAATAAGGATAAAAACCATCTAGATAGCTAAAATTATATTTATTTTTTACGACATTTCGGCATCTGCCATCGTCAGATTTAAACACCTCTGAACTTGCACTATAATGTTAATGATAAAATATCTAAACCGGGTTTAATAAAACAGCTGTTTGTTAAAAAGCCTTCTCTGTTCCTACCACCTGTTAAAGTATTTGACACTCTTTTTCAACAACCTGTGTAATCGATTACGGAGCCATAATCGATTTGACCAGCAAGGTCTGAGACACACCGTAGTATCATGTCAGAAACATAACAGTCAAATTTTGTCAATAACAACAACGGCAGACAAGACGGCAGCTACCTGTACTGCTAGCGCCGCGGCGGATAGAACGCGAACTTCCTTCGGTACCACGCCGAACGACCGATTACTGGCGTTTGCGAACCGAACACGACCGAATACCGGTCGCTCTCAAAGCCTGCCTAGCGCGTATACCGGAGAGAATTCCCGTTGGCTGTTGCAAGTTCACGCCGCTGGGAAAGGGTGTTGTGATGCGCTGGCGAGATGGAATCTCCTCGGTGATGGCGAGGTAGGCGGAAGCGTGGCGCGTGGCACAGCCGACGACAAAAAGGGGGCGTGTGTGTGTGTGTGTGTGTGTGTGTGAGAGAGAGAGAGAGAGAGAGAGAGAGAGAGAGAGAGAGAGATAGCGTGGGAGAGACCGCTCGTGTCACAGCCTCAGGCACCCGCCACAAGCTGGGGTGCTGGGGAACAGCGCGGCTCAACCCTTCAACTCGTAGCTGCATCCATATTGACCTTTCACCAACGCTCCGCCGGCAGCGGTGGCCGAGGGGACTGAGGCGCGTCAGTCACGGTCTGCACGGCCACTACGGTCGGGGGGTCGAATCCCCCCTCGGGCATGGATATTTGTGCCGTCCTTAGTCTTAGCTAGTTCATAAGTAGTTTGTAAGTTTAGGGACTGATGACCCCGTAGTTAAGTCCCATAGACTCTACAAACATTTGAACATTTGGAAATCAATAAATACGAAATCGATTTGCGAACCCTTGTCGACAGCACCCATCACTTCGTGATGAATAAAGAGCTAGTTGTGTTTTCATTAACTATATTTTCTAAATCCGTGTTGACCTTGGGGCAATAGATCATTCTGTTGGAGGTAATTCATAATATTTGAATACAGGATTTGTCCACGTAAGTAAATGGGAGGCCGCTAAGGTGTCGATTTGAACGCGTCTCGTAATCGTCTGGAAGTCGTTGCTAGCGAAGCTCCTCTCTTGCGACCTGCAGTGCTCGGGAAAGTTCGAGCGTGACGAGCGGATCGCACGTCATGGCGGTAATTTACCGTGTATTTTTTCTGTATTTCCAGTGCGTAAAACACTTTAGAGCCCATGAGATCTATTATGGAATCACTGTAATAAACTTGTAATAAAAAATACATAATATGTAAGTATCTTCAATTTGTCGTGTCTTGCAGATCGCAAATATTCAAGAATATTCAGATACAGCAAAGGACCTGGAAGAGCAGTTGAATGGAATGGCCATTGTGCTAAAAGGTGCATATAAGATGAACATTAACAAGAGCAAAACCAGGCTAATGGAGTGCAGTCCAAGAAGATCAGGTGATGCTGAAGGAATTAGATTAGGTAACGAAACAATAAAGGAGGTAGATGAGTTTTATTACTTGGGCAGTAAAATAACAAATGATGGTCGCATTTCAGAGGGTATAAAATACAGAATGGAAATGGGTAGAAAAGCGTAATTGAAAAAGAGAAATTTGTTAACATCGAATATTGATATAAAACTAACGAAGTCCTTCCTGGAGGCCTTTGTGTGGAGTGTTGCTTTGTATGGGAGTGTAACGTGGACGATAAACAGTGCGGACAAGAAGAGGATAGAGGCTACAGAAGAATGCTGAAGATTAGGTGGGTGGATCGAGTAAATAATGAGGAGGTATTGAACAGCATTGAGGAGGAAAGGAATTGTGAATTTAGCGTTAGAGGGAAGTGTGTGGGGTAAAAACCGTAGAGGAAGACCAAGAGATGGATACAGTAAGCACATTCAGACAGATGTAGGTTGCCGTTCTTATGTGGAGCTAAAGAGGCTTGCTCAGGATAGGGTATTGTGGAAAGCTGCATCAAACCAGTCTCCGGACTGAAGATCAGAACAACAACAACCTTTTTTATATCTCAACAAGAGCTGCTGATGCTTTACTTTTTTATTGGCGACTAGTTTCGGGCATATCCCATTTTCTCAAGCCACGTTACTCATATTCTGCAGAATGCTAAAAATTTTGTATCAACTAATGATGAAAATGCCGCTCTATTTACGGAAGCACCCATAACACTTAAAAGCTGTATGTGTGTTGTGGATGTTGAACCTATCGTTAAATCAGACAGCAAAATGTTCATTAACACAGCGAGTTGGTTTAATTATGGCCCTGATATTGATGTATATACTATTAAATAAGAAACAGTGCATTAAACTGATTATGTGCGCAACGGATATTTTAAACAAAGCAAGAACTGTGACAAGTCACCTTTTGAAACAGACACTGACTATACTCAAAAATTTTGACTGCGAGAAAGATATTAAAAAACCACAAATCACTTTCTTAATGCTTGACTGTGAGAATTTTTATGCAGATCAGTTTCTGATTATTGAAATTTAAATTAACTATCATTTACTATGGCACCAATAACGAAATCTGTTCAACAATATTATTCAAATCAATACTGCACTTTAAATCCACTAATAATTAATTATTAAATGAAGGAAGTAGGTTAATTTTCTAACTACGTAAATGAAACAGGAAAGAAAGGTCAAGTTACTTATTATTAATAATCAGCATTACATTACCTACATAATACAACTTCAGACTTGCTGGCAAAGCAGCCTCTGCTCTACATCGGAGCCATACACACAACTCAACCGCTCTCTAAGCGAGCTGAACCACAAGTGCTACTCTCTCTCAGTGCGAGCTACAATGCTATGCAACACATGATCTTTGCCAGAGATGAAACTTTACAGACTTAAGTAAACATATCGATACATACAGTAGAAGCGATATTATACATTTTCTTGCAAGCAAGTTACTCGATACAAAACAGGAGGCAGAATATTGGACATTTTCTTACAAAAATAATTTTTTATGGTCACGTTTCACACTATTTGTGTCTTCCTTTCCTTGCGACGGTACCAGTAAAACATCACAGCGTCCCTGTTATCACTAGAACTGTCCATAATAGGGTAATTATTGAAGGAAATAGCCGGCACCGTCTTGTAGCTCCCTGTTGGAAGTCGCGAGCTGACTGAAGGAGAATCGCGCTCGCGACGAGTGCCAATCGACCCGTGTGCGGTCGGCCGTCGCTGGCATTGCGAGGTTCGCACAAGCCGCGCACGACGGACCCGTCTGCGGATGGCCTAGACTTCATCACAGTCTAACATACAGGGATATTTGTGACGTCCTTAGTCTTAGCTAGTTCATAAGTAGTTTGTAAGTTTAGGGACTGATGACCCCGAAGTTAAGCCCCATAAGCTATACAAACATTTCAACATTTTGAACCAACGCCCCACCCGTTTTATTGGCCCACTTTAGGTTACGGTAGTAACACTAAAAGTGGGCCTTCGCGATCGTTTTTTGACAGCTAGAAATTTAAATGAAATTGAAACGTGTCCATAAAAAATTATTTTTGTAAGAAAATGTCTAATATTGTGCCTCCTGTTTTGTATCGAGTAACTTGCTAGCTAGAAAATGTATAATATCGCTTCTACTGTATGTATCGATATGTTTACTTAAATCTGTAAAGTTTCATCTCTGGCAAAGATCATGTATTGCATAGCATTGTAGCTCGCACCGAGAGAGAGAGTAGCACTAGTGGTTCAGCTCGCTTAGAGAGCGGTTGAGTTGTGTGTATGGCTCCGATGTAGAGCAGAGGCTGCTTTGCCAGCAAGTCTGAAGTTGTATTATGTAGGTAATGTAATGCTGATTATTAATAATAAGTAACTTGACCCTTCTTTCCTGTTTCATTTACGTAGTTAGAAAATTAACCTACTTCCTTCATTTAATAATTAATTATTAGTGGATTTAAAGTGCAGTATTGATTTGAATAATATTGTTGAACAGATTTCGTTATTGGTGCCATAGTAAATGATAGTTAATTTAAATTTCAATAATCAGAAACTGATCTGCATAAAAATTCTCACAGGCAAGCATTAAGAAAGTGATTTGTGTTTTTTTTAATATCTTTCTCGCAGTCAAAATTTTTGAGTATAGTCAGTGTCTGTTTCAAATGGTGACTTGCCACAGTTGTTTTGTGTTTAAAATATCCGTTGCGCACATAATCAGTTTAATGCACTGTTTCTTATTTAATAGTATATACATCAATATCAGGGCCATAATTAAACCAAATAGCTGTGTTAATGAACAATTTGTTGTCTGATTTAACGATAGGTTCAACATCCACACACACACCCAGCTTTTAAAATTAACGGCTTAACTATTAATCTGGCACGAAAATTCAGTAACCGAATTTGTAGAGTAGAAAATTCTCTACAACTTTGCTCTCTTATGTTTTTTTTCATATCTCGTATCGTTTGAGACATATTTGCAAAAATAACGGAGATTTGACACCCTCCATTGAATTAACGAAAACCAGCCGTTCGGAAATGTCACGTGACATTCCTCGCCCAGAACTCTCTCTGGCATACGCCATCCACCTTGAGTTGCGTATTTGATGATTTTCTTATTGTAACTTACACGTTGTCATTTCAAAGCAATGGCGCACTGAGGAATTAACAAAAACACGTCGTTCTTCGTACAATAAATGATAATCTAGTGTCTACAAATGCCGTATTAGCATCAGTTAAGAACGGCCATCAATATTATGAGATTAAAGGACTCATCTTTCGATTGATAGCCGTAGCGTAGTGGGCAAGATGTTGGACTATGACGCTAAAGGTCGGTGGTTCGGAACCCACCCCTACCTACATTTTTTCCATAAAAGGCTTTCAGACGCTCCTATTAATTAATTTTTCATTATTTAGATTATTATTTTAGTCCAAAATGTTTGCAAAAACTTATAAAACAAATCTATAGTGGGCCGTAAAACACGTCAGTGCGATTTTTTTTCCAATCTGTTCATAACGTTGCAAAGTTTTAGCGCCAAACGCAAACGTCTACGCATTTTGCATATTTCGCGTGTTGTACTACGTCAATTAACGTACTCTTCCCTTTTCGTCTCGAATGAAACAAGCAACCCCCCATTCAGATGTTCATGCGAAACACAACTAGCTGTTTATTCACACGATTTGATGAGTGCTATCGACATGGGTTCGCAAATCGATTCCGTATTTCTTGATTTCCAGAAGGCTTTTGACACCGTATCTTACAAACGGCTTTTAATAAAATTGTATAGTTATGGTATATCACCCCAAATTTGCGATTGGATAGCGGATTTCCTGTCAGATAGGACACAGTTCGTAGTAATCGATGGTAAGGCATCGACTAAAACAGAGGTGATATCGGGTGTTCCACAGGGTAGTGTCATTGGTCCTCTGCTGTTCCTTATTTACATAAACGATTTTAGGGAAAATCGAAGTAGCTCTCTTAGGTTGTTTGCAGATGACGCCGTCATATACCGTCTAGTAAAATCATCTGAAGATCAAAACCAACTGCAGAACGATTTGAATATCACTAAGGTGTCAAAATTTGCAATTGACTCTAAATAATGAGAAGTGTGAAGTCGTCCTCAGGAGTACGAAAAGAAATCCGTTAAACATTGTTTATAAGATAAATCAATCAAAAGTGAAGGCCGTAAAAAATACCTAGGAATTACTATTACTTAAGACTTAAACTGGAAAGAACACGTAGATAGTGTCGTGGGAAAGGCGAACCAGAGACTGTGTTTTATTGGCAGAACCCTTAAAAGATGCAAAAGGACTACTAAAGGAACTGCATACACTACGCTTGTCCGTCCATTTTTGAGTATTGCTGCCCAGTGTGCGATCTTTATCAGGTGGATTTGACGGAGGACATCGAAAGAGCCCAAAGCAGGGCAACTCGTTTCATATTGTCACGATACAGGGGAGACAGCGTTACGGAAATGATACAGGATCTGGAATGAGAATCATTACAACAACGGCGCTTATCGCTGCAGCGTGGGCTACTTACGAAACTCCAATCGCCAACATTCTCCTCCGAATGCGAAAATATATTGTTGACTCCCACTTACATAGGTAGAAATGATGATCAGAATAAAATACGAGAAATCAGAGCTCGAACGGAGATATTCACGTGTTCTTCCTTCTCACGCGCTGTTCGAGAATGGAATGGGAATATATAGTATAATGGTGGTTCGATGCACCCTCTGCCAGGCACTTAAATGTGATTTGCAAAGTATCCAATGTAGATGATGCTTTCAAGATATTTTTCTACAGTTCGCCGTGGTGGAATAGCCGTGTGCACTAAGGCGCCGCCGAGCCGGAGTGGCAGAGCGCGCTGAGGCACTATGATCCGATGCGCAAGGCTGTTCCCCGTCGGGGATTCGAATCCCCCTTCGGGTATGGATGTTTGTGCTGTCTTTAGTATAAGGTAGTTTGTAAGTTTAGGGACTGATGACCTCGCAGTTAAGTCACTTAAGCTTAACAAGCATTTGAACATTTTGAACTAAGGCGCCTTGCAACGGTGCGCGCGGCCGTTACACGTCAGATGTTCGAGTCCTCCCTCGGCCATGTGTGTGTGTGTGTGTGTGTGTGTGTGTGTGTGTGTGTGTGTTGCTCTAGGGAACGTTAGTTTAAGTAGTTTGTTAAGTTTAGGGACCGATAATCACTGAAGTTAGGTCCCATAACTTCACAAACGTTTGAACATTTCAATTCTACCGTTCCATTCTCTACGAGCGCGGTAAGAAGGAACACCTAAATCTAGCTGTTTTCGATCTGATTTTGTTGTGATGATCATATCTCTCTATGTAGGTGCGTGGGTGTACCACATGTTCGCATTTGAAACAGAATGTTGGCAAAATATTATGCAAATAAATCCCGACGCAACGAATAAAGCTCGCCCCGCTTTTTAAGGCTTTCCATCACAACTCGTGCATTTTCCGTGACACATTCTCTCACTTTGAAGAATAGATTTGTGCGTGTGTTGGTATGTTTATTACGTATGATGTTATCCGTATCAAAAAAAATGAAAACGTCTTTTATTAAGAACGGTAAATTTCCAGAATTTCTTGACCGATGGATTTGAAATTTTGACACGTCGCGGGAGGCGATGCGGAGGGGAGAGAGTATATAAACAAACACAGAGAGAATAGGAGATGGATAGAGAGGGGGGAAGGAGGAGTCAAGCAGAGGGGGAGAGAGAGAGGGAGAGAGAGAGAGGGGGAAGGGAGAGAGAGAGAGAGAGAGAGAGAGGGTGATGAAGGGAGGGGGGAGGGAGATATAAGGGAAACAGAGAGGGTAGAATGTGAATTTAGTTGCCTTTCACAAGGTATTGTGGAATTACACATACGTAGAAATGTGTGCTTTGGCTTCTGTTTATTTTCCATTTAATCTGAACTAGCCACAGCAAGGCACGGTATATGGGGAAAAAGATGCATCGTTTATGATTCTCACACATCACGGAAGAGAGCTGGTAATCATTTGTCGAGACTATCGGCGAATAGTTGTAACGTGCCGTTGAACGCTCTGATCGTAAGAAACCACTTCCAACGCGAGAAGCATCAGCTATCAAAGGTTCAGCACGACTGCATTATACGCCTCAAACGGTGTTCTCGTATCGGACAGCAAGCGTACACGAGAAAAGCGGCCATCTTGCGGCTAGGCCGCCCGTACTTCCCGCGGTCGGAGACGCCGCGGAATGCGGACGTTATCGCAGGATCTAGGCACCGACCTGCTCGCGGCGCACCGTATCGCAGGATCTAGGCCCGACCGCCTCGTGTCGGAGCGGTCGTCCGCCAGGCTTCTCAATTGGCGAGAACGGCGCAGGTCGCCCGGGGTCAAATGGGGGCGACCGTGGCGCCGCGCGGCGGCCGCGGGAGAAAGCCCCGGCGGACGGAGTCGGCAATTAGCCGCAACTGGCAGAGGTATGTATTATTCATCAGCTGCTAACTGCTCTTTAATGGCCACGGGGGCGTGGCCCTTGTTTGTGCGGTGTGCGGGGCGGGGACGTTATTTACAGAGGCGGAATCGCAATAAAAGTGTATCGCTCGCGAAAAGTATGACTCAGGCGGCAGCTATGGGCTAATGAACGGCGTGGTTCGGCGTGCGAATTCTCCCACGTGTTTGACCCAAATAAAAGGAAATACTGTCACACAAGATGGCGTATTCTACAATGCAGCCCTATTCCGAACCGCAAATTAGGGGGCGATCATTCATTCTTGCAGGAGTGCTAGTCTTGCATGGTTCGCAGGAGAGCTTCTGTGAAGTTTGGAAAGTAGGAGGCGAGGTACTGGCAGAAGTAAAGTTGTGAGGCGGCATCGTGAGTCGTGTCGGGATAGCACAGTCGGTAGTGCGCTTGCCCGCGAAAGGCAAAGGTCCCAGGTTCGAGTCCCGGTTCCGACACACAATTTTAATCTGCCAGGAAGTTTCATATCAGCGCACACTCCGCTGCAGAGTGAAAGTTTCATTCTGGAAACATCCCTTAGGCTGTGGCTAAGCCATGTCTCCACCATATCCTTT
Organism: Locusta migratoria; assembly: GCA_026315105.1. Classification (NCBI taxonomy): domain Eukaryota; kingdom Metazoa; phylum Arthropoda; class Insecta; order Orthoptera; family Acrididae; genus Locusta; species Locusta migratoria. The sequence goes on from CM048750.1 coordinate 269,846,424, forward strand.
CTTCCAGGAGTGTTAGTCCTGCATGGTTCGCAGGAGAGCTTCTGTGAAGTTTGGATAGTAGGAGGCGAGGTACTGGCGGAAGTAAAGTTGTGAGGCGGCATCGTGAGTCGTGTCGGGATAGCACAGTCGGTAGTGCGCTTGTCCGCGAAAGGCAAACGTCCCAGGTTCGAGTCCCGGTTCCGGCACACAATTTTAATCTGCCAGGAAGTTTCATTACGTAAGGTGATTTACGCGTTTTTTCGGCTCCTCATCTGGTGAGATATCGTGAGTTTTTTCTCGACACCCTCCCATCAAAATCTTACGCGAGAGTTTGGAGATGCATATTTTGTGTAATTACATTAACCTGTGTTTGCGTTTTTTAAATAAATCCATAGTAATCAATCTGCTTACTTTTTTTTTAATTTTAGACTAGTTAACACTTCTATTTATCACAACGAATAATTTGATTCTATAATGGAGATTGTGCCTGCCCACCTCAATATTGTAACAAAATCACGAAACTTCCAGTTTGATGGACTATATGAAGTATTTGTTTTAAAAAAAAAAAAAAAAAAAAAAAAATGCGTACCGATTTCGTTCCCTTGATGGAACATCATAAGTCAGACATTAACACCATAAAAATATATACGCCACGAATGTGAGATTTGTATAACGAAATATATATATAGTCATCATGACTTGTATTGTATCCTGACTTGCATTCTGGTATGTAATTTCGTTATACAAATGTAACATTCTTGGCGTATATACTTTTATAGTGTTTTAATGTCCGACTCAAGAAACTTTATTTTACAGCACTTGTGATAATCCATCAAGGGAACGAAATCAAGTTTCGTGATTTTATTACAGAAGGACTAGAAACACAGAAATAAATGGAACACTAAAATAATTAAATAAAAGGAACTTTTAGAACACTATTCATTCAAATTTCGTCCATGGGGACGTATGAAACAGCATGCAGATAACGCACATCACACTATGGGAACCCGTTCTCGAAACGTATCGCGTAAAATATAAATAATACCAAATCTTGACTGCTTGTGGAAAAATTATTTCATAACTTAACCTGTTACATTATATCATTTTACGGAACAAGTCTGTGATGATTTTATTCCTGGTCTTTTAGAGATAAAAGTACCGAAATGTGGAAGAGTACGAGAGATTTATTCCAAATAAGTCAAGACCAACATTTTACGTTTCGACGAGAAACTATTTGAAATGTTCTCCTAAGTGAAGATATTGTAAACGCTTCTGAAGATTATTAAATCATCGAAACCGGTAAAGAATAATAAATATATTTATCAGCTTTCTTGGCTTAACGATCTAAAGGAGGTGTATTTTTATTATCCCAATAGAAACAATCGAGGGTCTACTGTGATGCTATGAGATGTTTGCACAACTGCGATTAATATTATTGTGTACGATTTAGCCAATTTTAGGCGTGAAACATGTTTTACTGAATTTAACCTAGTTATTACAGTAAGGATTGCGACTGATTCTTGAAAACTGTCCATTTCACATGTTTGAAAGTAACCCAGTTTTACACTAATTACGAGGTTGCTTCAAATTTCCGCTACCAGTCACAAATATTATTTAAGTATTAAAAAGTATTTATTAGCGTCACATTTCAATACTGTGCATCATCATTAGGTAATAGGCATACAAAATATATTACTGAAGGTATAAATGTTCAAATATTTGTAAAGATTATGGGACTTAACTGCGGCGTCATCAGTCCCTAAACTTACAAACTACTTAAAGGTAAAGCAGTCAACAATCCGAAGATTCGTTTGAACACCACAGTGCTTTACTAGGCATGGTCCTGTTTGGAGGTGGTATGCCGTTGCCTTCCTCCGACCTTCGAACTGACTTACCCAGCCAGTTATGGGGGGACCTACAGTTTAACGTGGGTTCCGAACCACGGTGCTACTCGGTACTTTTCACATGAGCAGTACTGCCAGAGGTGAAAGAAGTGGAAAGTGAGAGATAAAAATCCTAGGACCTGGCGGGGATCGAACCCACGACCTTCGGATTTGTAATCTGGCACTCTACCACTGAGCAACCGAGGCGCACACAAACTACTTATGAACTACCTTATACTAAAGACGACACAAACAGCCATGCTCGAGGGGGCGGATTCGAACCCCCCGACGGGGAACTGACTTGCGCATCGCAGTATAGCGCCTCAATGCGCTCGGCCACTCCGCCGCGGCACTGAAGGTATACATTAATCTAAATTGACAATATCTTGATCTTTGTGGCAATGAATATTCATGCAAAGTAGGTCTCTTCTTCGATTCACTAAGAACGTAGCACCTATATTTCTGGACTTGCTAGCCCCCCCACACAATATCAGTGTCATCACGAGGATCACACACTAAAAAGGATGGCGGTCAAAACAGAGTTTGAATCCAAATATGCCAGTTTTACACTCCTTCTTGAGTGGAAAAAATTACGCGAGATTTACTGTCACTTACACTGCCCCCCTTGTGAGACTTCGTAATTAATGTATGCTATCGAATACATTTTTAGTAATGTCACAAAAGGTTGTTGTTGGTATTGAGAATATCTAATATTTACATCACCGCTTAGAGACGAAAGTAATTAGATGATATTTTCATTTAAAAAGTTGTCACAGTTTTCGCAGTGAATTAACGTCTCAGCAGAAGTGCCCACCCACAAAATAGGACAAAATGAAGTCGTGAGAGAACCAGGAAACAGTATCGCCGTTGCTAGTCAATTTCGGCTGTTTTTATAGCTGGTGTTCAGAACGTTTACAAATATACACCAAAATACACATTGTTGATTTTTCCGCTTAATATCGGCCTACTTAACATCAGTTTTTTATTCATTAGTTTTTTTCCGGCTTTCGCCGCACACCACGCAAACAACGACCCCGCAGTTAGCGTTTCATCCGCTGATGAATAATACATATCTCTCTGCCAGTATCTGCTTGCTATTGTTTTTTTTTTTCTTTTTTTTTTCTTTTTTTTTTTTTTTTTTTTTTTTCTAACCGCTTCGGACAATTTATTCTCACCCTCTTTACATTGAATCCATCCTTGTTTAATAGTATTACCTAAACATTTCTTCGACAGTTGTTCCGTATTGTATAACTTGCCTTATTTTTCATTAAAATTTTCGTTAGCTCTTTACAGAAAAAAGGCGCCGTCAATGTGGAACGAATATTGGCATCCACAACTTTGTTTCGAGACTAGCGCTAGTGCATGGAGTTGCCCACTCGTGTATTTATTCCTCTCTTATTACCACAAAATTATTGTTTCTTCAATGGAGAAAAAGAGCATTGCATATATATATGCGGGCACACATTTGTTTTTGATGCTATTTTTTATTTCGGGAGTCCTGATTACAAAATGACACGCAACAATATCCATTTTCCGTAATACACTAGGATTAGTAGATTCACACGTAAAAGCAGCAAGTTGCGATCTTTCCGGTTGTACAAGGTGCATTAGAACATGTTGTAGCAGACGTCATCTTGTATATTAAAAGAATCTGCGAAAACAAAAGTCACTCGGCCAGACCAAACCACCTGGTCGATTTTCTTCATTTTTATTTTAAACGAGAGGTATTTATCTACAAATTTGTCATCAAGTACCGGAATTTACACAACTCTCGCCTTCCTTTATCTATACTCAAACGCGATTTCTTTCTGTATATTTCTTATGGGGATGTCCTTGCTGTAAACTAAAGTCAGTCGGTCAGGCCGTTCTATCCGACCGATTTCCGTCATTTTTGCTCTAAACGAAAGGTATTCATTCGCTGATTTGTCATCAAGTATCAGAATTAACTTAACTCTCTCCATCCTTTATTTTTGTTCAAACGGGGCATCCTTCTGTCTTTGCACTGAATATTTTAATCGGTTTGTTTTACGATATCTTCGGTTCTTAAACACTTGCATTGATTGATTCGGAAGAAAGCTATGCGTGGACATTCAACTTTAATTGAATTTTTTCCCAACTTTTTATCATTACACTAACGGTGCGAAGTAATCGCACGGGTCAGCTACCTTTCTTAATATTAAAAGAATCAAATGTTCAAATGTTTGTTAAGCTTATGGGACTTAACTACGGGGTCATCAGTCCCTAAACTTACAAACTACTTATGAACTACTTACGAACTAGGACGGCACAAATATCCATGCCCGAGGGGGGATTCGAACCCCCGACCGTAGTGGCCGTGCTGACCGTGACTGGAGCGCCTCAGTCACCTCGGCCACCGCGGCCGGCTTAAAAGAATCTACGAAAACTTAAGTCAGTAGGCCAGACCAAACTACCTGGACGATTAATTTTTTTTTAAATTTTTTTTATTGTAAAGATATTCATCCACTGGTTTGTTATCAAATGTTAGAATTCACGTAACTCATATTTTTCGTCATTCTATCCAGTATATCGTGAATTCTAATACACTTCGTATTAGCCTAGCAACTTTCTATGGATCAACACCTTTCATTCGAGCCCTTAAACACATTAATTGTTTGATTTGAGAGAAAGTTATGAGTGAACAAACAAACAAAAGTTATAAAGTCAGTCGGCCACGCCGCTCTACCCAACCGATTCCCTTTACATTTCTGGAAATACAACTTCTAAATGTATGATATTATTGTACATTTCTCTGTTTGTTTGTTTGTAAATCTATCGGACCAAACTGCGTGGTCATCAGTCCGTAGCTTACAAACTACTTAAACTAAAGTAAAACTAACCTAAGGACAACACACACACCCATGCCCCAGGGAGAACTCGAACCTCCGACGGCGAGCAACCGCGCTCCGCAACGAGGCGCCTTAGACCGCTCGGCTACTCCACCGCAGCGTACATTTTTCTAACTATTAGTCTGGCTACTAATGGTGCAAAATATTTACACGGGTCACCTAGTGTTAATGAAAATATCATTAGCAGAACTTTCTAGAACTATGTTCGAGATGCTATTTATTGCAGTACTTGTATCATCTGCAAACAAAACGATCTCTGCTTCTGGAAGTGTAACTGTTGAGAGGTCATTAATGTACACAAGAAAAAGCAATGGCCCTAAGATGGATCCTTGTGGGATATGACACGGAGATGCTATGGCGCATCCTACAGCCAACTGAGCGAGTTGAAAGGGGTCGAACTGAGGGCTTCCGAGTGGCGGCGTCACTTCTTTATTTATTTTTTAATTATTTATTTAATTAATTTTTTTTCAGAAAATTACCACACAAGTTAGACGTGTTGCGTTGGTTGTGCAACGATTCTGGTTGCAATGTTCACATGATCAAAACCGTAGATGATGTTCTGGACGTCCACACAACTCCGAAATCCGCCATAATATTCATTCCGCTAACGGCGCGAAGTATTCGCACGGATCTTCTATACCCGGGCCGCTGAAACATTGCACCTGACGTTTCGCGTTACGGCGAGTTAAGTTGGCTACACTGCTTCAGCGACGTTGCAACACTAGCCTCTATACACGCAGCAGACGAAACGGTTTTCAGTTGCATCTCGTAATGTAAGCTATTGAGCAATAAAAGTGCATATAATAATTCGTTCTTGAGCAGCAATTAATTAACGGCATATTAATGAAGACCAGAGCACAACAATGCACACGCTTTCAATGACCGAGCAAAGCAATATAGAAAATAAGCACTGGATCACGACAGATACGAAATAAATAATAATCAAGATAGTAACTTGTCTCTCTACGTTTTATAATCAGTGATTTTCACTCACCAATTTACGGCGACAATGGTACAATTACATCCAGCTCCCAATCTTGACTGTTGTCGTCGCTGCCAAAATCGTCATCACCAAGACAAATCATTAACTGCTCATGAACCCTTCCATTGTTTGCGCTGCCACATTGTCAACAGCTTCATGCATCAGCTTTTCCACCTCTGTTATTGTGAAAGACCTATTGTTCCTTAAGTAATTCTTCACGTCATTCCACACCAATTTTGTAGGGTTATAACGGCAGTGAAATGGGGGCAGATTTATTTCATTGTGACGCTGCTCCTTTGCGATTTCGTCTACTGCATATGTGGGTGTAATAGGCTTATTTTGTTTCACGAGCGAATAAAAAAGAAGTTTTGACATTGACATATCTGCAGCAATATTTATTTCTTGTAACCATTGCACCACAATTTCTTTCCGATCGTTTGAAGCGAGAATGAACTTCCTGCTCAGAGCATAAGCTTCGAAGTTTTTATTCAAACGAAATTGAGAACTTACTCAGAAAACGTCACTAGACAAACGTCTTTTCGGTGACATCCAATTAGTTGAACTCAGAAAGTCAAGTTAAACCACTCACAGTAAAACCGCAGCGAAAAAAGCACACACAACATAAACACGCGGTAGACACGGTAGACAATGTTGTTTACGGTAGCACTGAACAAAGCTGGCAACGCGGGAACGTTGACGTCACGGCACGTGATCACTGGAAGCGTTCTCGCGCTGTGATTGGATCGTTCTTGGCGACTAGCGCCTCGCGCTTCTTGCTCTTCACTTGTTATTTGTAAACGTCAAGTGCAAAGTTTCAGTGGCCCGGGTATAGTCTCGATTTTAAGCTCAGCGAGCGTGTGATAGTTTGGTGGCGCCTCTAACGGTCGTTGTTTCATCAAGAGCAGCGACAAGAATTTACTCGTAGTGAGAAGGCTTTTATATTATTGGAGGCCAAGTTTTGCATATGAAAGTGTTGACGGAAGAAGAGCGTAGTGAGTTTGGTGTACGTACGTTGGCAGGCTGTGTCGCGATCTGCAGCCGCGCGGCCGGTGCAGCGGGTCCAGGTAGGCGTGGCGGTGGGGGCGGGACGCGGGGGAGGGGTCGGCCGCGCAGGGGGAAAGGGGGAGGGGGGAGGGGCAGGGGCTCGCCGGCGTCCGTGCAGGTTCAAGGTCGGCCACGGCGTCCCTGCGCCGCACTGCATTCTGGGAGCGCGCTGGACCACTCAGGACAGCGCTTTAACACCTGCCGGAGTACCACTCATGACATAGGGGGCGGGGCCCACTCTACTTACGCTCACAACGAAAGTTCTTGGGCTCGAACAAACAGAAATACACCAAAATCGTATGATTGATCATGTAAACGTCCCTTATTGCACTAGTGATACTCCCCCATCTGCAAAACTCTGCAGTCGTTCTTTACCGGCATCTGCGTGTGTCATGCCGCTTTGCACATTGAGCTGCTGGTACACCAGTAGTGACGGTGCAGTGTGCCTTTGAAGTTGCTTTTTGTGACGTAATTTGTGTAGTGAATCGTCGGATGGGTCGGGGTTGGTAATCAATCCTGCTAATATAGTGTGACTGGTTGAGATGAAATTACGAAGAAACCTTCGTGAAGGTTGTTGTAGGAGATGAATCATTCACATATTACCTTGTATCTATTATAATGTTTCTAATGTATGCTCATATTTCTGCACTATAATAGATTCAATTCAATAGTTTGTATAGCTTATGGGACTTAACTAAGGGGTTATCAGTCCCTAAACTTACAAACTACTTATGAACTAACTAATACTGAGGACGGCACAAATGTCCATGTCCGAGGGGGGGATTTGGACCCCCGACCGTAGTGGCCGTGCAGACCGTGACTGGAGCGCCTCAGTCCCCTCGGCCTCCGCGGCCGGCACTGTAATAGATACCGGAAAACATGGGAATGATTCATCTTCTACACAAAGACCGTATTCACGAAGATGGGCTCTTCGGAATTTCCTCTCAACCAATCGCAATACATTAGCAGGATTGATTATCAATCGCCGACCCATCTGACGCTTCACTACACAAATGACGTCACAAAACTCAACTTCAGATGTACACCGCACTGTCCCTACTGGTCCAGACTGTTGCACCGGCAGCTCAATGTGCAGTGCGGCATGGTACACGCAGAGGCCTCTAATGGGCGACTGCAAAGTTTTGCAGATGCGAGAGTATCGCTAGTGCAACAAGGGACCTCTACATTATCTCTCACACGATTTTGGTATATTTGTGTTTCTTCGAGCCCGAGTACTTTCCTTGTCAGTCGCAAAAGTATTCGGACAGTGGTAAGTTTCACAATGAGTACTCGAGAAACACTGACTATGAAACCCAAACATATTTATTTGCAAAATATATGCCTAACAACATTAATTACAAAAGAATTATTGTATTATTTCGTTTCCAAAACATAAATAACAGAAAAATTAACGACAAAAATGAAAACAACCTGCACACCCCGCTGCTACAAAAGTATTCAGACACTGTCCAATAAATGTCCATTAGGCGACTACGAAAATGTCAATACCTTGTGGGTCCACCTTTCATTTTCAATACCTCCTCCAATCTACTTTCCACGAGTTTTTTCGTCAAATCTGTGCCTATATTTGTCCATTCTTGGCGCAATTTCTCTTTCAAGGTCTCCTTCGTATAGATGTTGTCCGCGTGGAGGGTCCGTTTCAATTTATCCCACAAATGTTCGATTGGGTTAAGGTCTGGTGATTGGGGAGGGGGGTGCAATACTTTCGGGCAATTGAATAGCAACCACTTTTGAACAATATGCGCGGTATGCTTGGGATCATTACCCTGATAAAAATGAAAGTTGTTTGCAATACCTAGATGTCGTGCATTCTGTTTCAAATGTCATCGCAGTATATTCAAATACGCTTCCTTGTTCATCGCATTATCAGTGAACACTAAATCACCCACACCATTGCCGTACGTGCATCCCCACACCATGATGCTCCCACGTCCAAACTTTACTGTTGGTTTGAGCTTCCTGGGGTTCAGCTCTTCATTGGTCTTTGGCCACACGTTTGTCTTTCCGTCGCTTTGCCATAATGTAAATCCTGTCTTGCAACTCTTACAGTGTATGGGGATTGATTGCATACACCTTCTCTTTTAACATTTCCCAAAGATATAAGTCACAGGGATTTAGATCTGGAGAACGAGGAGGCCAGTCAACTATCCTATCATCATAAACACTTCGTATTGCTGCCATAGAAGCATTGACAATGTGTGGTCTTGCATTGTTCTGCATGAAATAACCGTACAGCTTTTCGTTGGGTGAAAGTTCTTGAAAAAATGGATGAAGGATTTTGTTCACATACCTGTCAGAATTTATAGTGTCCTGAAAAAAGACTCGACTAGTCACTTCCCAGATTTCGGCAGCCGAAATTCGTCGAGTGTTCGCAAATGTGTTCAAAAGATGTCAGGCCGCTATTTCCATAGAGGGACATCATTTTGATCATGTACTGTAAATAAAGGTAAGCTTAGGTTACTCAGATGGCAATTTTTTAGCCTTTAACTCAGTGTATGCGCCCGCGGCACAATAGAGTCAGAGAATCGGGCGCTGCCGTGGCCGGCGGATGCGGTGGCGGCGGCCGGGAGCCGTACGGCGCGATCCGCGGACGCCTGGCAGGCGTCTTTCGTGAGACACCCTGTATTTTGATACTAGAAATACGAAAATTTTTATTTGGAACCATGGTTAGAATTGTTAAAAAAATGTGTTTCGCGATGTTTTGAATTCTGCCATTAACGGTGCAATAGGGGATGGCAAGTTGCATCAAAATACTTGTTTATGAAAGCATTTTTAAAGCTAAATCTATGAAAATTTATATTTAGCAGTAGAGACAACCAGTGCAGACAATCCAGTCTAAGCGTGCGAAGCAGCGGGAATTAAGCTGGTGTATTTATACTGACGTTGACTTTTTATTTCAGCACTGAAAATTGCAAGTCACTTGCCGAAATCTAAATCTGCAAAATAAAGCAGTTACGAACTACACTAACGACTGATTACTGCAAGACACCCATTTGTATATTTAATTCCCGTAGTTTCTTTATTTTTTAACGGTATTCACTATGCTCTGCAATTCATCTTTTACCAGCAGTAATCCAATTCATTTTGTCCGCAGCTGTTCTGTTACGAGCTGGCGACAGCCCCTCGTCGTATGCGCCCACAACAGCACCGCAGCAGTTATCAGAATGTAAATGAGTTCTGCGTTGAGCCCGGCGAGTGCGTTAAATAACAGTTTTGGGCCGCAGACAAAACTGCACTGTATAGCGGCAGGCCTGCGCCTGTCCATTATGACGTCACATTTGTCAGTCACCTGCGGCTGGATTTGGGCGCGCGTTAGCAGCCAATGGCAGAGCTCCATCCCCCCCCCCCCCTCTCTTCCGGGCGGACAGTCGCATTCAGAGGCGCACAAAGCCGCCAATTGTAGTGGCCTGGCGGGCTATTTTGATTCGGCTGCGGCTGCAATAGCGCTGAGCGGATTCCGACGATCGGCTGCGAATTACGGACGTCCACAAATGGATGCTAATCCGTTTGCGGTAGCACGCGGCCAATACCGCCCGACGGGACACGTCACCGGCCGTCCCATGCCGCGGTGTAAGGGACGCCCTAACACAACCAAAGGCGTACTGCAATTCACCTCAATGCGCGTAAGGTTTCAGACTACCATAATTGCAAAAGGGACGAGTTTTGAGACGTGTGCATCACTCAGTTCCCGTCGTTCCCTCTGGAACATAGGGCCGAAACATGGGGGATGAAGGAGAGCTGACTTGAGCCTTGCAAAAGCCTGATCACAAGTCGCGTCCCAGGTCCAACGCGCACCGTTTCGTAATAACCCGGTAACGGGTGCCGATAGATCGGCAGCATTTGGTATAAAACGACGATTTAGTTTATATACCCAAGGACAGATTGCAATTGTTGCACGTTAGTTGTTGGTCTGCTTCCATGTAGAGGCAGACGAGGACGCGGCTCTTGCTGCCCTTCCGTTGGACGTTAACACAATCCGAAGAGCTTCTGCAAAAGATCCAACACTGCAAGTCCTCCGCCGCACTCAGCGTAGTTTTCTCTGCAGCGTAGCTGTTTTGCCTTGGCCTAACGCCACGTGTAATAGTTCATTGTGTGGTGTCGCACAAGTACAAAGTGCGCGCCACCTACTTTCGCCGCGCGCCGCCATGCACGCACGGCGCGGCGTTCTCACGACGACAGCCACGAGCGCCCTCTGCTGCAACCCCGCTCGTGGCCACCACGGAAAGACACCGGTCACTTCGGACTGAGATAGCAACGAGTTAGGACCTTCGTAATCAGATAGGCACCAGTGAAGACTTTGCTATTGTACAGGCACTAGGCAGGCCTCTAACAACTATGTATCAACATTCTGCAGTACTATGTAAAAGTTAAGTATTGTTACATTCTGTGCAATATATATCTCTTTCTAATTTACTCGAGTGTTTATAGTTTCTGGCTGCTCCCCTCCGTACCTGCACCAGCGTGCTGTCTTTGTTCCTGTGTCGGTCTCGTTCCACTCGGCCACCGACACCTACGACGAGGCTGGGACACAAAAGCGGCGACGAAGTTGGGACACAAAACATTGTCTGTTGATTTGTTCCACTATTATACTTGTTGTTTGTGGTCCCTACGTGACAATCTGTTTTCTTGACGTTGTGTTGTAGAACGCCCCAGAAGGCTTTTCTTGTTGTTTAATAAACCGTTGGCAATTTGAGGAGTTGTTATCTTTTCTGCAGATCGCAGGACTTAACAGTTATCATTGGCTTTCGGATCTGGGCAGGAGCTTACCTGTGGCGAAATACAGGATGTCGCATTACAATGACCCAGGAAAGGGAAACCACAGTAGATACGACAATTAAAAATGCATCACATTGTAGAGCATCTTCTTATTCTTTCCTAGCATTTTTCCATTACTTGGGGTCTACTCTTCTGCTACGTCTCCTCCACAGAGCTGTGTTGTGGACGTCTTCAGGGCTGAGATCCCCATTGCACATGTCCTCCTTGATGTTGTCCATCCACCTTTTGAGCAGTCTGCCTCGGGGTCGGTGTCCTCATGGATCGAAATGCTGTTTTAGACGCAGAATCGCACACTTTCCTCGTGGCCGTACCTCCAAAAACGAGCTTCTCTTGCCTTCTCTATTTAGACTACACCAAGCGTTTGGACGGCATAGTTAATTGTTGTATGGTTGTCTGCGAGTAGTCTTGGATCACCTCGACATAATCCTGGGTGGTGTGGAGCCTTCGAGCATCAATCTTGAACCCGAGATAGCTGACCTACCGCGCAAAAAATTGGCAATAACGGTATCGGCAGTGGCGCGGCACAGGTTGCGTCTCACGCACTGGCTGTTACGGCGGCAACAGCAAGTTGTTGGGCCTCCGGCACGTACCGCCCATTACCATTACACACGGGGCCCGAGGCGAGTTCCCCAGACGTGGCGGCGCCTCGCTTTACAGCGCAGACTCCCGCAATAACGGCGATACCAGAACACAACAGCCCCTCTCCTGCACCCACGCACAGTGGGTGTGCGCATGCGGTGTAACCGCTGCGGCCGTCCCGCGCGCGCGCGCGCCGTAAATTTTATTGTTCCCCCGGCGTTATCCTGTTCCGTTTTATTGACCAAACAAGGGGCGGCCGCGTGGAAGTGAGCAATGACGTGCCGAATATGCGTGCCGGACCCCTCTTCCCCCCCTGATTGTATTCACCGGGGGCGGCTCGTCCGGAAGAGAACCGCACGCAGAACACACCACGAGTTCCAGGTGCGCCGGATCACTGCGTGCCAATCACTGTGCTCTGCGGTATGCCTCCCCCTCCACTCCCACATCCACAACCCCCCCCCTCTCTCTCTTGTTCTCTCTCTCTCTCTCTCACTCACTCTCTCTCTCGCTCTCTCTCTCTCTCTCTCTCTCTCTCTCTCTCACACACACACACACACACACACACACACACATATATATATATATATATATGATAAGAATCCATCTCGCGGTTGGGGCACATTCACGCAGTGACATTTGCATGGACTGACACTTGCATGGAGCCCGGGGGCTTTCCTTGCTGGGCTAACCGGCTTTTCACCGGTCAAAGACATTGTAAAAAATAACTAGACTCATTAGCAGCGCTGCTGTCGAGGGGTAATTTGGAGCCGGCCGCTGTGGCCGAGGGGACTGAGGCGCTCCAATCACGCGCTGCACGGCCACTACGGTCGGGGGTTCGAATCCCCCCTCGGGCATGGATATTTGTGCCGCCACAGACAAATGTTACTCTATGGTGCCGCCCTTAGTATTAGCTAGTTGATAAGTAGTTTGTATGTTTAGGGACTGCTGACCCCGTCGTTAAGTCCCATAAGCTATACAAACGTTTGAACATTTTGGTAATTTGGACCATCGGCCGGCCGCCATGATAGTGGCAAGTGTCGCATAAATAGGTGTGTTGTAGGTAGATAAATCGTTACTGCGCTATATTTACTCGTTTGGTAATCACGTTTGTGTTACTTTACTATTACACTACACGTAAAGCAAAATAGTGAAGAGGTGCTCAGCGTTTAAGTACATAAATAGATTTAAGAAAGGAACAAAAAGAACGAATACTGTCTTACCATTTATACCAGTAGTACTAGTAGCTCTACTACCGGGTGATCAAAAGTCAGTATACATTTGAAAACTTAATAAACCACGGAGTAATGTAGATACAGAGGTAAAAATTGACACACATGCTTGGAATGCATAGAGTTTTATTACAACAACAACAAAAAAGTGTTGCTAGGCGCGCATGAAAGATCTCTTGCGCGCCTCGTTTGGTGATGATCGTTTTCTCAGCCGCCACTTTCGTCATGCTTGGCCTCCCTGGTCCCCAGACCTCAGTCCGTGCGATTATTGGCTTTGGGATTAAATGTTCAAATGTTTGTAGAACTTATGGGACTTAACTACGGGGTCATCAGTCCCTAAGCTTACAAACTACTTACGAACTAGCTAAGACTAAGGACGGCACAAATATCCATGCCCGAGGGGGGATTCGAACCCCCGACCGTAGTGGCCGTGCAGATCGTGACTGGAGCGCCTCAGTCCCCTCGGCCACTGCGGCCGACGGCTTTGGGATTACCGAAGTCGCAAGTGTATAGTCATCAACCGACATCTCTAGGGATGCTGAAAGACAACATCCGACGCCAATGCCTCACCATAAATCCGGACATGCTTTACAGCGCTGTTCACAACATTATTCCTCGACTACAGCTATTGGTGAGGAATGATGATGAACGTATTGAACATTTCCTGTAAATAACATCATCTTTGCTTTGTCTTATCTTGTTATGCTAATTATTGCTTTTCTGAGCAGATGAAGCGCCGTCTGTCAGACATTTTTGAACTTTTTTTTTATTATTATTGTAATGACTTGTGGTCAACTATTTGTAAAGCTTATGGGACTTAACTGAGGGGTCACTAGTCCTTAAACTTACAAATTACTTATGATCTAACTTATGCTAAAGACAGCACAAACATTCATGCCCGAGGGAGGATTCGAACCCCCGAAGGGGAACGGCCTCTCACATCGGAGCATAGCTCCTCAATTCGCTCGGTCGCACTGCCGCGGCACGGCTAATCCGCCGCGGCTCATCTTGTCTAATCTAATGTACGTCCTAGTCAGTTACACAGTATAATTAATGTAGAAATTAAACTTCGCGATAATACACCTTGTTCTATTTCATCTTTTTTTCATTTTAGTAGACACATTTAGCTTATTTCATTTTGGAGAGTTGGCAACACTGTTGACGAAACGACCGCCTGAACATGGGTGAGAAGAAGGCTACCCGATACACAGGCTGCGAGACTGTTTTTGAAGAGCTAAACGTGTCTGCGTTTCGACGACAGATGAAAGGCCCAGTACCCGTGCCGAGAGGTTCTGAGAAAAGTCTCGAGGCGGAGCTAACAGCTCGAGACGACTCGAGATCTAGGAGCGGCACACTTTGTGAGTGCGTCGCGGAGCGATTGTGCCGTCTCGTTATTAAACGGAAACCGAAAGGTGCTTAAAATGAAATACTGCTCTCCATTAAGACATTCACAGCGCAACTGCTCGGAATTCCGCTGCGGGGTATAAGGGAGGATTACAGACGCGCAGTGGTAATTACCTCGCTATTCCCCAAATTACTGAAGTTCTCTAAGAAGTTCAAGGGCTTCTTCGCCTGTCAGCTCTTAATTTTCTTCGGGCAACTGCAAAGGCGTCTGAGTTGCATTCAACGACTTGATGCCTTCACAGTTCCACCTCCGGCCCATTTGAAGAGCATATCGACTCTAAATGTGACGACGCCACTGCTTCTGCCATTGGAGTGTAGACATTCACCGCAGCGGTAGTAATTTACGTTAATTACGAAAACATAATACCTGCTGGAGTCCTTATCCGGTGGTGAAGTGAATATTTGATAGTTGCTTCGAATCTAGAAGAAAGATAGAAAGGGTGGGGTCGTCGGCATTTAGTGAAGGAAAGAATCTGTGTCCAAAATGATCACTATGTGTAAACAACCAAGTATTTAACTGTTATTACAAAGTAAGTACTCATAGGCAATCGATCTGTTTAATTAATAGTAGAGCTCACATAAATCGGTCATATTTGCTTTAATAACTTTTAATAATGAACGCGTACCCTAAACAGTACAAAGACATTATTATTATTACCATTATTATTGTTATTATTATTGCTATTATTTGTGTGGAAGTCAATGTGAGAAAGCTGTGAAGGATAACAAGAACAAATCTTGAATATCTATTAATTACTTCTAAAAATATGATTTTCTTTTCTATAACACGAGGTCTGCATTATTTCAATGTCACAGAGTAATGTCAACTTTATCTTAGGTTGTTGCGCAAGGTCTTACATTAATACTGTTATTCTGAGGGATTGAAAGATGCGGCAACTGTCTACAATTCGTAAATGAAATATACAACACCACCTAATAAATAGTCAGTTAAAGCACTCAATGCCTCTAAATACCAAACACCTAATGATGGCACTTAACGCCGAAATCTCTTGTGATATTTAAAAAAATCATTATAGTGTTTTGGACTAACCTTTCACAACATACTGATTAATGTCCCCCTGACGGCTGAAGTACATTTGATTAAAACTGTTATAATTTGCATCTGGTCAGGGAAATTAGGACACATGTTATATGACATTTTTATTGTAATTCGCCTAAACTACCACTTCCTAAAATTTATACTACTCCTTCTACATCTGCATCAACAAACATACTCCGCAATTCACCGTAAGGTGCGTGGCGGAGGGTACACTGTACCACTACTAGGTAATTCCTTTCCTATTCCACTCCCAAATAGAACGAGGAAAAAAAGAATGCCTATATGCCTCCGTACGAGCCCTAATTTCTCTTATCTTGTCTTTGTGATCTTTACGCGAAATGTAAGTAGGCGGCAGCAAGATCGTACTACACTCAGCTTCAAATTCCGGCCCTCTAAATTTACTCAACAGAAATTCACGAAAAGAACGTCGTCTTCCCTCCATCCGCAATTGAGTTGCCGGAGCATTTCCGTGACACTCGCGCATTGGTCCAACCTACGAGTAACAAACCTAGCTGCTCGCCTCTGAACTGCCTCTATTTCTTCCTTTAAACTGATCTACTGCGGGTCTCAAATACTTGAGCAATACTCAAGACGTGGTCGTACAAGCGTTTTATACGCGGTCTCCTTTACAGGTGAAGTACATCTTCCCAAAATTCTCCCAATAAACCGAAGTCGGCTGTCCGCCTTACTCTCAACTGTCCTTACATGTTCGTTCCATTTCATATCGCTCTGCAATGTTACGCCTAGATATTTGAACGACGCGACAGCATCAAGAAGCTCACTACTAATGCTGTATTCGAACATTATGGGATTGTTTTTTCCTACTCATGCGCATCACCTTACATTTTTCTACATTGAGAGCTAGCTGGCATTCTTCGCACCAACTAGAAATTTTGTCTAAGTCTACCTGTATGCTATTACAGTCAATTAAAGACGACACCCTCCCATACACCACAGCATCATCAGCAAACAGCCGCAAATTACAAGTTAGTCTGTCCATCAGGTCATTTATATAGATAGAAAATAATAGCGGTCCTATCACACTCCCCTGGGGCACGCCTGATGATACACTCGTCTCTGATGGACAACTCGCCGGACAGCTGTACAGTTAAATGCTGTATAAACTTTAATAAATAGTCTCCGTTCTTCAATAAAGACATTAGAAACGAGGAGCAACACATTATGCACGCCGTTTGCCTAGCGCGGGTGCAGACAACGCGGCAGAACGAGCCATCGTTTCGGCAGGGGGCACACGCGTCCCACGCGGCCAGACCTCTCGAATGGAAGGCAATTTGCGATTCTCTTTGGTCGCGCTCTCGGTTTCGACCGATCGTTCCGCTCGAGCGCACACGGCCCACGGGCCGTTACCGCGTCTATTGGCTGCACCATCAGCCTAAAAGCGGCCCCGGGCGAGAGGTATAGGGAATCCAACGACCGAGCGTGGGGCCGAGGGCTAGAGTCGCGCTCACTGTTAGCTGGAAACAACCTGCACTTCACCTCCGGCGGGTGGTATTACGTGTCACGCTTCAGCGATGATCGGAATACATCGTTATCTCTTCACGCACCTTCTCTCTCTCTCTCTCTCTCTCTCTCTCTCTCTATCTCTCTCTCTCTCTCAGTTACACACACACACACACACAACCGCCTGAAACGAATCAAGTCGAATAGCTGTACCGCAATCACGAAATCTAAAGAACTTCGCGGAGTAGGTTGATTTCACCTGTTCCGGTCAAGAGGGTCAAAGAGCTGTGTGTTTGTGAATCTATATATCTTACATCTTATAAAAGAGGCTAATGTGTGTATGTTTGTTCCATATCTCCTCCTAAACTAATGGAACGATTTCTACCAAACTTGGTACACATGATCCTCACCATAGACCATTGATAACATAGACTGCGTGTGACGTCATTACACTGAAACCAAACATCTAAGTCACGTGAGTAGGGGCAGGATTACCAGTTTCATCATTACGAATAATGCGAAATATAGCTGAGAGTTGCAGTTCTTATTCTTTGTAGTGGAAATTAAGCGTATATTTGAACAATGAAACGTATTAGCGTATTCTTATTACATCTTTAGATTTAAAATTGGCGTTAGTTCTCCGCAATTACAAGAGTTAATGCGATAGCTACAGTTTTTATATGCGCCTATATGAAACGTATCGTCATTCTTTTTACAAGCAATAGAAGTACATTATTGTCGTTACATTATGAGTCTTTTAGTCTGAATTTTACACAGGAGTAGAAGATCAATTATTAATTTGAAAGGAGCATCAGCTTCCTTACGATTCCTCAACAATATATATTTAAAATATTTCGTTGTGATTTTATAAGAAATGAAATCTGCTTGCATCCATAATGTCCGATTTTGACAAAATACAACTGTTTATATTTTAAGACTTGGCACAGACCGTGATTCCAAAGCGTAAAATAACCAAAGTATTGGCTGTTTACATTAAATAATAGTGAGGAAACATCATCGATGCACTTACCAAGAAGTGACTTCATGTGAAAAAAGAAAAAAAACAACAGTCTGTATAACGTTATTGAAATCAGATTTTCAGCAGAAATGACTTACGTGCTCACCTATAAACTTGCTCAAGAGCAGCTTAAAGTATTTTCCCGTCGATAATCACATTCACAAACACCGGTGATATGTAATTCTGTTGCTTCTAAAAATAACTGACAATATGGTTTTTTTCACCTGGGCAATCACTGCATTAATATTAACAATATGATGAAATCACGTTGCCATTACTACTAGATGTGTAATAGGAATGCGAGAAGTCGTTTTATTGTTAAAATCAACGCTTGATATCACCTGTAAATGAGAAAAACTCGGCCACTCGGTCACTTGACTCGGGAAAATTTTAGATGTTGGTTCCAAACCACAACACAGCAGAGATAGGGATATGCGTTATCTTTGGTCTATGATCCTCTCAACTAGGCAACAAGCGCTGTCGGGGTAAGAACCACCTACGACACATACGTAAGAAATATGACGTCGTAAACAATCATAGTCGTGAAAAACGGCCGCCGACCACGATGGCCGATGGCGGCGCGCCAGTCACGGTCTGCACGGCCGCTGCGGTCGGGGGTTCGAATCCCCACTCGGATATTTGGATATTTGCGTCGTCTTTAGTATAAGCTAGTTCATAAGTAGTTTTTAAGTTTAGGGACTGATGACCCGTAGTTAAGTCCCATAAGCTTGACAAACAAATATTGCTGTTTACATCCGAAAGCACTTATTTTCAGCATTGGAACTTTTTTTTTTTTTTTTTTTTTTTTTTTTTTTTTTTTTTTTTTTTTTTTTTACACAAACGGCCGCATCATGCAATAATATTCTACATCTGCTCCTAAACTAATGGACCGATTTCAACCAAATTTCGTACAAATATTCCTTAAGGTCAGGAATCATTTGCTACGGTTCCAAAAACCACCTACATACATAGTTTATCCGATATCGCGTCATAAACAACGAAAAGTGCCCCATCCTGCGGCGCGTGATTTTATTCGTCAACTATTTGACAATGAGAGCACTTAGCGAATTGCAACAAACTTTGAACATAATTTCAAATCTCTAAGAAACTTTTTCTTGCTTACAACCCCAATAAGATGAAAGGAAAAAAGTTTATCTCTTACTACTTTTTGGATTTTCATGGTGTATATCTACGGCATTTGGCATGACGTTACAAGTTATTACTTCTATACTGTAAATTGTATTCGCGAGACAATTCAGACAGTACACATACGCACCATTGAATGTTCCTTCGATACTATTTCACAGTTTGACATATAGTTCATCAGATATGAAGTCATAAACAATTTGGTTCATGAAAAACCGCATCATGACGCAAGAGGTTTTGATTTGTTACGTCGTTACTGCCAACACCATACACGACATATTTTGCAGTCATTAGGCACATATACCATTGAATGTACCTTCGGGTTTACATCATAGTACGACACATATTTCAGGAGATATGGCGTCATAAAAATGAAATTTCCGAATAAATGCTACATTATTTTTCCACATATCCTTCTAAAATAATGGACTGATTTCAACTAAACTTGGTACACATATTTCTTACTATCAGACAACAATGGCTGTGGGATTAAAACTACTTACGACATACAGTACAGGAGATATGATGTCGTAAACAATGAATCATAAAAACTTTCGTATCACAAGAATCAGTAAATATTGTTTATAGTCAAGTTTAAAATAAAATTAGTGTTATAAATCATCTATATTTTATTACTGTTTTTCGTTCTTTGGATACTGCACTTAAAATTTGGTACATTATGCGATTTACTGTTTTATAATTTCTAACCTGTTTTTATGGATACATGAAGCTTAAATCAAGTTTTATTTTAGTTTCTAATATAACACTGGAGAAAATGCATAGCTAGTTGTTAAAAAATGTATCTGCAAAGAAAGTTAGCGCTAGTTTCGCTCGCAGTAGCAGCTAAGTTGTGTGTGGCTTTTTCTTCTTCATTGTGGTTTTTGCTAGCTGTAATAATACCCCCATTCGGTAGTAGCAACATTGCAGTATACTTGCAAATCCCACAACATATCATGTCTTTTTAAATGAAGGTATTTAAACAATGTACTTCTGTGCCACAGTCGTTAGATTAGTTATAACAGTTCTTTATTTTGTACAACTAGTTTCAGTGAAGCTATGTCATCATTTTCAAGTATTTCTGTATCACCAGAGTCATTTTTTCATCCTCTACAAAAGAACTTCTTCCCAAAATTTAACTAAAGTACTGACCCTATATTAATAAAAGTTATTATAGAAAACAAAAATAATAAAAATAAAAAATCCTGTCAAAAATAATAGATTTCTACTTCAGGTTGTTACATCATTCTCCTAATAAAAGAACAGATCTGGACTGAATTATTATAAGCTTTGTAGCTATGAACACTTGTTTGTTCTTTTGACTGGAAATATGTTTATTCTCCTGACAGGACTGGCACGCAACCTTGCAAAATTGTGTCACCAATTTTGTAATTATTACAGAAGATTCTATGGATCAATGAAGATTCGATTCCTGTCTAGTATTAACCGAGTAAAAGCTGCTAACTCTTGGGAACGGGCTGATATTGTTAATAACAAATGATGTTCAAGAAAATATGTATTGAGAAGCCAGTGTCAGAATTACCAGTGTATCAGTGTATTACCAGTCATATCATTTATATAAATGAGAAACAACAGTGGCCCCAGTACAGAACCCTGAGGCATACCCCCCCCCCCCTCTTCTTACCTGTGCCTCATATTTAAGCTCACTAACTGTTGTGTGGGACAAGTATGAAGTGCGCGCCACGTACTTCCGCCGCGCGCCGCCATGCACGCACGGCGCGGCGTTCTTACGACGTCAGCCACGAGCGCCCTCTGCTGCAACTTCGTTCGTGGTCACCACTGAACTGCATCGGTCACTTGGGATTAAGACAGGACACTAGGACTCATCAGTATGCAGGCCTCTATCTAGTTAAACTATGTATCTGCATTCCACTAGTCTTCAGTTAACAAAGTTAAGTATTTTACTATAACTACGAAATATATATCTTGTTCTAATCTAGCTTAGTGTTTCTAGTTTCTGCTGTCCCACTGGCTGGTCACCTCAGACGCTGTACCCGCACACGCGTGCATCCTATTTCCCTGTGTC
Source organism: Locusta migratoria (assembly GCA_026315105.1). Classification (NCBI taxonomy): domain Eukaryota; kingdom Metazoa; phylum Arthropoda; class Insecta; order Orthoptera; family Acrididae; genus Locusta; species Locusta migratoria. Next base: position 269,867,917 of record CM048750.1, read on the forward strand.
GGTCTCTTTTTACTCGGCCACCGACACCTAGGACAACCGGCGGAAACGAGACACAGAAGTGGCGACGAGGAAGGGATACAAAAGTGGCGACAAGGATTGGATACAGCACATCGTGGGCTCAACGAAATGATATTCGCATGTTTTCGTAGCCCTATGTGAAAGTTGCTACCTTTTGAGAATAAGCTGGTATTGTTAATAACAAACGCCATTCAAGAAAAAATGTATTGAGAGGCCAGTCAGAATTATCAGTGCATTGAACAGGGGTCGACAAAACGTTCGCCAACTTACCTCACATATTGCTCGAACCGCCTTTTCTGTGCAATAAGCACCCTTTTTGAACCAGATGAGTGACCCCAAAAAGTAACACTATACGTCATAAGTGAATGAAAGTTCGCAAAGTAGACTACCTTTCGTGTTGAACTATCAATTATTTCAGAATCGCTTCTAATGGCAAACGAATCAGCATACACTGTTCACAGAAGATCATGAACATGGGCTTTCCACTACAGCTTACTATGTATCTGAACGTCTAGAAATTGGAACTATTCATTTTCACTCATGTGCCCATTCAGAGTTACTGAGATATCAGTTGTTGAAATGTACGTTAGAAACAGTAAAAACTGAGTCTTACTGTGATGTAGCACTGATTTACTTTCTGCAAACCATGAATTATTTCTTTAAGTGCAATCTTTGTTACTGTATGAATACTGCCAAAAACATCCTTCACTCCAAACTAGCGTCAAAAGCAAACGTAAACATTTTAAAATTTTCTGTTATGTAAGACGTCATATCATTTATATAAATGAGAAACAACAGTGGCCCCAGAACAGAACCCTGAGGAATCTCCCCCCCCCCCACACACACACACACTTAACTACCCCCCATATTTAGGCTCACTAACAGCACATCGTGGGCTCAACCAAGTGATATTCGCATGTTTTCCCTACCCCTATATGAAAATTGCTACCTTTTGAGAATAAGCTGGTATTGTTAATAATAAACAACATTAAAGAAAATGTGTATTGAGAGGCCAATTTCAGAATTCCCAGTGTACTAAACAGGTACGCGGGCTTACCCCAACATATTGCTAGAACCGTACGTTTCTGCGCAATAAATACTCTTTTCGAATCTTTGATTAACGGTGCCTTGTACCGTAAGTAAGACTCATTGACTTTCCTCTCTCGCGCTTTCTTAACGCAGCGAGAAAGAACTACTGCACTCGGCGTGGTTCATCCTCTTCCGCCTCCCTCTCCTGGCGAGTTCTAATCCCGTGAAATACACGGGCCGAATCTCCTTGGCTGGCGGCAGACGCCTGCCCGTTGCGTCGGACCAGCAAATCACCCATCCCCCCCTTTCCCATCACACACACACACCTACACAGGCGTTCGCTTCTCGCCCGGATAGCTGCTCATCCCGGCGTGCGGGTCGTAATCCACCGCCCGCTCGACGCCGCCAGCCCCGCTCGTTCCCACCGCCTTCTGAAAACAACCTAGCCGCGCCAACACTCCCGCGCTATTTGTACAGCCGGTCCACGGCGCTGCCGTTATTGTGCTTTCTGACAGCGCCCTGGCGCTGTGTCTGCAGGGAGCTGTCCGTCCACGAGAAACATCGTCTCGAGTCTCCTAATCCCCTCCCCTAAACGGGCTCCATTCATTACTGGCTAATCTCGAACACTAAATTTTGGTCGCGTGTACTTCCGGCTGAGCGCGCACACTGCCTCTGTTTGTCGCTGAGCACGAGAACATGACAGCTGGTTAAGACTGCGTAAGCTTCAACAGGCAGTTTTATTAAAATGCTTTTGAGTATAAGGCTTCGTAATTAAGGACGGTAAAACAATTGTTACCTTTTCGATGAGCTCCGTCTCCAATCCCCACCCTCCCCTTCCTTTCATACAGGGTGTGTCTAAAATGGAAGATCTGACAATAAAGTTCGGCGAATGAAGTCAGAATGGTCGATCGGGCAACACATGCGACTCACAACACTGCACCTGCGTAGCGGCCAGTATTGCCAACCTGCCCCCACCATAGTTCAGTAGGGCATCGAGCATGTTTCGTGTTTGACGAAGTGCATGTTTAGTGCGTTGGTTCTCAACTGAGAACAGGGCAATGAACGACCAAAAGATCAATTTAAAGGTTTTATGCTTGGCAATAGACTTGCGCATAATAGTTCGCGATCGAGAGCGCTCACTTTAGTTCGCGGCTCTGCCGCGAACTAGATCGTTCCTTTAGTTTGTCCTCTCCCAGTGACGGCTGAGCGGCGTGGTCTGCGCATGCAGGTGGAGGGAGAAGTTCCCCCACCTAGCTGCTTCATGCGCTTGTTGCTTGAGCCACTAACGATAATATGCAAACCAAAAGAAACAGTTTGTGGATAATTTCTTGCGTTTAAGTTTAGAGTTATCTTTATATCTTGGCATTATGGAATTTATTAGTCAGATATTGCAGAGTGCAGAATACTTCAAAGCAGAAATTTTGTCGCACTGAACTACGTAATCTAGCAGGCAGACGCTAACCTCGAAATGGCTCTCATCAGCAGAAGGCAAACTCGTGATTTTTAATTCTGTTCGCGACCTATCGCGCATATTTTAGTTCGCGACCTATCGCGCGCATATTTTAGTACGCGACCTATCATGCATATATTAGTTCGCGACCGGTAGCTCTCCTTTTAGTTCGCAGGTGCACCGCGAAGTAGGTCGCTCTTTTTAGTTCGTCCAATCGTTTTGGCTTTTGCTACCGCTAATAAAACTACAGCTGAGCTGCATCTCAGCTCGAAATGACGGCAACTGGCAGAAGGGAATCACGCGATTCTGCGTGCTCTCGCGTCCTCTCGCTGTTACCCGTCAGTCTTCGGAAAAGGAGCGGACAAACTAAGAGGCGAGGGATATGCGAACTAGTTCGCGTAGTTCGCCTGTGGGAGCGCTCTTCCGAACTAGTTCGTTCGCGAACTACACAAAACTAGTGTGTTTCGTGTTACACCTGCTGGACGAAGTGCTTGTTTAGTGTGCGTCGGTTCTGAAGTGAGAACAGGACAATGAACGAGCAAAGGATCAGTTTAAAGTTTTGTTCTGTACTTGGCAAGACATCTAAAGAAACTCATGCGGTGCTGTTCCGTGCTTATTGGTATCGAGCACTGTGTATGAAGTTAGTATACGAGTGGTTCTTCCGTTTTCGAGGTGGCCGCGAAAGTGTTTTTGACAATCCCTGTAGAGGACGACTGGCGACCGTCGTCAGTAACGAAAATATTGGGAAATTGAGAATATCAGCCGGCCGCAATAGCCGAGCGGTCTGCGGCGCGCTAGTCACAGTCTGCACGGCCGCTACGATCGGAGGTTCGAATCCCCCTTGGGCATGGATGTTTGTGTCGTCTTTAGTATAAGCTAGTTCATAAGTAGTTTGTAAGTTTACGGACTGATGGCCCCGCAGTTAAGTCCCTTAAGCTTAACAAACATTTGAACAGTATTGAGAATATCAATCAGGAACGATCGTCGATTAACTGTGCGCATGACTAACAGATGAATTGCAGATTAACCGTGAATCGCGGCGACATATCCTTACCCAGAAGTTCGGGAAGGGGAAAACGTGTCGTTGTCGCTTGCCAATCATTTGACTGACGATCACAAGCAGGCACGTTTAGAGACGTCGCAGGATTTTTAGAAACGGCGGATGCGACACCCAATTTCTTGAACCGTATTGTCACTGAGAATGAAACCCTGTGTTTGCAGCACGACTGTGAAACGAAACGGCAAAGCATGGAGTGGCGTTCTCTGACATAGTCACGTCGGGAAAAGGTCGGAGCCGAAAAATCACGCCTCAAAACGATTCTCATCACCTTTTTAGATAATCAAGGCATTATTCAATATTATTTCTACATGGGGGAACGACACTGATCGCAACAAGATACGATAAAATTTTAACCTATTTCAAGAACCTCCTACGCAGGGTACGACGCCAGTACGCACAGCAGTGTTCCTGGTTTTTTCATTGACGACAACGCTGGCAAACCACACACATTTTCTGGCCAAAAAAGGGGGTTGTGCAAGATGAATATCCACCATACTCGTCGAATCTCAATCCTCCACACTTTTTCTAATTCCCTCGATACAAACACGCTTTGAAAGGAAAGAGATTTGACGATATTTTTGACCTCGAACGAATCGTGACGAAGCTTTTGAACATCATCACAAAATATGTATTGCAGAGCTCAGCGGTGGATCATTATGGGTGTTTAGAAGGACAGCCGTGATTGTGCACCAGTTGCACGTGAGGATGGCGGCCAGGTGGACCGTTGAAATATCGTGGCAGCAGAAATTGGGGCTTTCCCTCTGGGTGGTGAGCATCATGGTTTTCACTGTGTTCAGGCTTTTGCTGCTATGTCTCAGATAGGAACAGGGGACAAGACCCTGCTGTTTAGTCCCCTTTAACCCTTTCTTACCCACATTATGAATTCCGCCTTGGAAAAATTAAAATTTTGTGTTTTCTATATTAATACAGTGCAGTAAACATCAAAATATAAAACTTCCTGGCAGATTAAAATTGTGTGCCGGAACCGGGACTCGAACCTGGGACCTTTGCCTTTCGCGGGCAAGCGCACTACCGACTGTGCTATCCCGACACGACTCACGATGCCGCCTCACAACTTTACTTCTGCCAGTACCTCGCCTACTACTTTCCAAACTTCACAGAAGCTCTCTTGCAAACACGCAAGACTAGCACTCCTGGAAGAAAGGATATGGTGGAGACATGGCTTAGCCACAGCCTAAGGGATGTTTCCAGAATGAAACTTCACTCTGCAGCGGAGGAGGAGGCGAGGTACTGGCAGAAGTAAAGTTGTGAGGCGGCATCATGAGTCGTGTCGGGATAGCACAGTCGGTAGTGCGCTTGCCCGCGAAAGGCAAAGGTCCCAGGTTCGTGTCCCGGTTCCGGCACACAATTTTAATCTCAAAGGAAGTTTCGTATAGCGCACACTCCGCTGCAGAGTGAAGTTTCATTCTGGAAACATCCCTTAGGCTGTGGCTAAGCCATGTCTCCACCATATCCTTTCTTCCAGGAGTGCTAGTCTTGCGTGTTTGCAAGAGAGCTTCTGTGAAGTTTGGAAAGTAGGAGGCTAGGTACTGGTAGAAGTAAAGTTGTGAGGGAGTAGCCGAACTGTCTTGAAGCGTGATCGCGAGGCCTCCCGCGTCGGAGGTTCGAATCCTCCCTCGGGCATGGATATGTGTGTTGTCCTTAGGTTAGTTTAACTTAGTTTAAGTAGTTTGTAGGCCAGGGACTAATAACCCAGCAGTTAAATCTCATAGATTTACAAACATTTGAACATTTTTTGAACATTTGAAATAAAATAAGAGGAACTACACTCACGCTCATACTCACAGCCACGTGCAGACGGCAAAGTAACGCAATCTCCAAGACAGATTAATGCCTCAGAAATGGCTACAAACCGCATCAAGCGGCAAAATATCGTACTAGATACATGTTGTTCATCAACAAGATTGCGACTTTAAGGTCTGATACACAAAATATGATATAAATAAGCTTGAAATACGTTGTTGTTGAAAAACAACACTAGGAATGAAAGGGTTAAAAAATCCCATAACAACAACAACCGTCGTCTGCGCATACTTCTACCTTACGACTTTCGTCACGACACTGGATACTGCAGCAGTACGTGTAATGCATGATACGAGCTTCATAGAGCTATCTAACTCCACACTGATACAAATGCAAAAGTTACTTTCGTCCTCACGTTTTGCACACTAGCGTTGATAAGTCACATCTGCGACACTCGCTACACGCGAAGCAGACGAGCAGATTCGTAACGAGAGGGTAGTCTCAGCCGGAGGAAGTTTCGGCTGCTGTAGGCTGCAGTAGGGCGAGCTCTTAGGAAGGCTGGCTTTGTGGCGCCGTTCTGAGAATCCTGCTGCTTCCGTAATCCGAGCGGCGGGCCAGCCGGCAGTTAAAAAGCCAGCGCAGCTTGGCTCATCCCCTTATCTGGCAGGCTAAAGGGCCGAGATAGCGGACATCCGGGACTCTGCCCAGCACCCACCGACGCTCACGCCGCCGGGCTCGGGACAGGTGCGAACGGACACGTCCTCATCTAAGATGCGCTTCACAACACCTCGCCAGCGGTGTTTATAGTCGCTATATTACAAATTTTTGACTTCTGTTTTTCCAGAGAAATGTTCCATTCTTGAATTATCCTCTCTGGATTGCTCAGAATGTTCGTAGTTTCACCACAGTCTCTGTCTGCCTTCGCAGTTCAAAAGCCGGCCGCGGTGGCCGAGGGGACTGAGGCGCTCCAGTCACGGTCTGCACGGCCACTACGGTCGGGGGTTCGAATCCCCCCTCGGGCATGGATATTTGTGCCGTCCTTAGAATTAATTAGTTCATAAGTAGTTTGTAAGTTTAGGGACTGTTGACCCCGTAGTTAAGTCCCATAAGCTATACAAACATTTGAACATTTTAGCAGTTCAAAATGTTCAATTGTCTGTAGAGTCTATGGGACTTAACTACGGGGCCATCAGTCCCTAAACTTACAAACTACTTATGAAGTAGCTAATCCTAAGGACGGCACAAATATCCTAGCCCGAGGAGGGATTCTAACCCCCGACCATAGTGGCCGTGCAGACCGTGACTGGAGCGCCTCAGTCTCCTCGGCCACCGCGGCCGGCGCCTTCGCAGTCCAGTGGACACTGTGGTGGATTGCGACGGCCGGCCGCGGTGGCCGAGGAGACTGAGGCGCTCCAGTCACGGTCTGCACGGCCACTACGGTCGGGGGTTCGAATCCCCCCTCGGGCATGGATATTTGTGCCGTCCTTAGTTGTAGTTAGTAGTTTAATAAATCTTCATTAAGAAGAAAAAAGGTGACTGGTTCCAGCAATTTCTTAAACCTATTATTAGTAGTATGTAAGTTTAGAGACTGATGACCCCGTAGTTAAGTCCCTTAAGCTTAACAAACATTTGAACATTGATTGCGACGCAGGGCACTCGGGATCGATTCCCGCTCGAGTCGAGGATTATCTCCACTCGGTAACTGGGTGTTGTGCCGTACTCACCATCACTCCTTCCTTTTTTCATCATCATCATCATCGACAAGCAAGTAACGAAGTGGCATTCTAATGGTTACATGATCGTAATCACAGCTAGATCTTTATGTGATGAATACTATTGACAAGGCATGTCAAGCAGATCCCGTATTTCTAGATTTCCGGAAGGCTTTCGACTCTGTACCTCACAAGCGTTTATCTAATCAAACTGGGTGCTTATGGAATATCGCCACAGTTGCGTCATTGGATTCGTGATTTCCTATCATAAAGAACACAATACGTTGTAATTGAAGGAAAGTCATCGAGCAAAAGTGATATCTGGCTTTCCCAAGGGAAGTGTTAGATTTATAAGACAATCTGAGTAGTTCCCTCAGACTGTGTGCGTTGAATGTCGCCACAATTAGTGATTGTTTGTGCCTGGAGATTTGGAAAAAAAATGTTAATATGTACAAAAAGTTACTTGTATGTTATAGAAAAGATATAGAAAATTTGACAAATATGAAAGATTATTGATATTACAAGAATATGTACCGCCAGATCTAAAAATATTTAAGTCCCTTTAATTTTACCCAAAATGAGTACGCCTTTGTTACTGATTAAAACACAAGGTAATTCTGTTACCAGTCACTTTTAGCATCATTGTTATTTTCATTGACATTATCCACTCGAACAACTTGTACATCACTTTTGTTAATTGCCAATTTTTTTATATCTACCGGGTGATCAAAAAGTCAGTATAAATTTGAAAACTTAATAAATCACGGCACAATGTAGATAGAGAGGTGAAAATTGACACACATACTTGGAATGACATTTGGTTTCATTAGGACCAAAAAAGAAGTTCAAAAACGTCCGACAAATGGCGCTTCATATGATGAGAAAAGCAATGATTAGAATAACATATTGAGACAAAGCAAAGATGATGATCTTTCCAGTAAATGCTCAATATGTTCACCATCATTCCCCAACAACAGCTGTAGTCGAGGAATAATGTTGTGAACAGCACTGTAAAGCATGTCCGGAGTTATGGTGAGGCATTGGCGTCGGTTGTTGTCTTTCAGCATCCCTAGAGATGTCGGTGGATCACGATACACTTGCGACTTCAGGTAACTCCAAAGCCAATAATCGCACGGACTGTCTGAGAACCTGGGAGGCCAAGTATGACGAAAGTGGCGGCTGAGCACACGATTATCACCAAACGAAGCGAGCAAGAGATCTTTCACGCGTCTAGCAATATGGGGTGGAGGGCCATCTTGCATAAAAGTCGTACGTTCCAGCAGGTGTTTATCAGCCAGGCTGGGGATGATGCGATTCTGTAACGTATCGGCGTACCTCTCACCCGTCACGGTAGCAGTCACAGACGTTTTGCTGTCCAGCGCCATCAGTTTTTTTTTCTTTCTTTCTTTTTGTTCTCTTAAAATCTCATTTCATTTCATGCATGTGTGACAATTTTTACCTCTCTATCTACATTATAACGTGATTTATTAAGTTTTCAAATTATTACTTACTTTTTTGATCACCCTTTTTCGCATTTTAAAGTTGTGTTATGATTTTAAATATTATGAAAACAAAGACGTGACTTCGATTTATTGCAACATGTTAACGTACTTTGACGTAATATTTTAAAAGACTCAAGCGGTCTCTATGACTGCCGTCAGGTGGAAGTGTATCTGAAATTAACGTCAGCCGGCCGAGGGTTAAAATTGCTACGTCAGCCCGCAACCCGCGTGCTACTCGCATCATTGTTCATGCACTGTTTGCGCTAATGGGGTGCAGAGAGCGCGCGCTTTTGAACGCCGTTTGCAAATCGTCGCTGTTGCCGGCCCTCTCGCTTTGTCCCGCTTTTCGCATCTCCATAAATAAACCAGCCGGTACCGCCAGCGCCCGGCTGCGACGCAAACAGCGGCCATCGATTTCATTCTGGTTAGCGCGCACGTTAAGTTGGCCGCGTCCGAGCCGCCCGTGTTTGACATACATTTACCAAGCCTCCCACCCGCGACCGGCACAAAAAGCGACGCTGCAAACAGGGCACACGCCGAGGAAAAAGCGGGCAGGTGCGCGACGTATAATTAGCACGCCCAGAGGACCAACGGCGAGATATGTCAACTTTATTACAGTCGCACGTGATAACTGGTATCCACTATGAGGGACCATCTTCAAGACTTACAGAAAAAAATCGCACTGACATGTTTTACGGCCCACTTTAGATTTGTAGTTTTATACGTTTTTTCAAACATTTTGAACCAAAATAATAAACTAAAAAATAAAAAATTAATGAATAAGCGTGTCTGAAACCCTTTTAGGAAAAAGAATTTAGGTAGTGGCGGATTCCGAACCACCGACCTTTAGCGTCTTAGTCCAACGCCTTGCGCACTACGCTATGACTATCAATCAAATGATGAGTCCTTTAATCTCATACTATTGATGGCCGTTGTTAACTGATGCTAATATGGCATTTGTAGACACTAGATTATCATTTATCGTATGAAGAACGATGTGTTTCTGTTAATTCTTCAGTGCGCCATTGCTTTGAAATGACAACGTGTAAGTTACAATAAGAAAATCATCAAATACGCAACGCAAGATGATGTATGCCAGAGAGAGTTCTGGGCGAGGAATGTCACGTGATATCTCCGAACGGCTGGTTTTCGTTAATTCAATGGAAGGTGTCAAATCTCCGTTATTTTTGCAAATATCTCTCAGACGATACGAGATATGAAAAATACATAAGAGAGCAAAGTTGTAGAGAATTTTCTCCTCTACAAATTCGTTGATTCAATTTTCGTGTCAGATGAATAGTTAAGCCGTTATTTTCATTCAAATTTCGAGCTGTCAAAAGACGATCGCAAAGGCCCACTTTCAGTGTTACTACCGTAACCTAAAGTGGGCCAATAATTCTATATACGAAGTATGTCCACAAAGTAAGTTCCGTTTGGTTGTATAAAACATACATGTACAGATGCAGAAAAAATATTTATTGCATAAAAATCTACAACACTTAAACTACTTTTCTACATAGCTTCCGAAATTTTGTACGCACTTGTCATGATCTGATGGACAGAGTAAGTTGTAATTTGCGGCTGTATGCTGATGATGCTGTGGTGTGTGGGAGGGTGTCGTTTTTAACTGACTGTAATAGCATACAGTATGACTTAGATAAAACTTCTAATTGGCGTGAAGAATGGCAGCTAGCTCTCAATGTAGAAAAATGTAAGGTGATGCGCATGAGTAGGAAAAACAATCCCATAATGTTCGAAAACAGCATTAGTAGAGAGCTTCCTGATGCTGTCGCGTAGTTCAGATATCTAGGCGTAACATTGCAGAGTGACATGAAATGGAATGAACACGTAAGGACAGCCGACGTCGGTGTTTATTGGGAGAATTTTGGGAAGATGTACTTCGTCTGTAAAGGAGACCGCGTATAAAGCGCTTGTACGACCACGTCTTGAGTATTGCTCAAGTGTTTAGGACCCACAGCAGATCAGTTTAAAGGAAGACATAGAGGCGGTTCAGAGACGAGCAGCTAGATTCGTTACTGGTAGGTTCGACCAATGCGCGATTGTCACTAAAATGCTCCGGCAACTTAATTGGGGATCGTTGGAAGAAAGACGACGTTCATTTCGTGAATTTCTGTTGAGGAAATTTAGAGGGCAGGAATTTGAAGCTGAGTGTAGTACGATCTTGCTGCCGCCTACTTACATTTAGTGTAAAGATCACAAAAATAAGAGAAATTAAGGCTCGTACGGAGGCATATAGGCATTCTTTTTTTCCTCGTTCTATTTGGGAGTTGAATAGGAAAGAAAATGCCTAGTAGTGGTACAGTGTACCCTCCGCCACGCACCTTACGGTGGATTGCGGAGTATGTATGTAGATGTCATGTAAGCCTTCTCCACAGTAGGTTGCCACCTGTGTATTCAACCATGTGGTAACATGTTCTTTCATCTCGTCATCATCGTTGAAGTGTTTAGGTATAAGAAGACATAAGTCACTAAGTATAAACTTACGGTTATGACTAATCTTCACTTGTGTGAACCATTTCATCAGTAACCACAGACGGGCGTCCACTTCGTTCTTCATCGTGCACTTGTTCACGTCCTTCATTGAACAGTCTGACCCATCGTCTAACCATTGACTTACTTATAGCATTTTGTCCGTAAACCTCGCAGATTTGCCGATTAATTTCCTTTCGTTTAACTTTCTTTGCATTTAGGAATCGAATCACAGACCTGATTTCACACGCTGTGGCACTTTCAATTACGGCTGACATTATAAAGGGGTTTATAACCTCCTAGTTCCCATATGTGTGAAGATACAGTCAAAAAAGTGTATTCCAGACCTTGCCATACAGGCAGCCCTGCACAAATGCTGTGTAATGTGGGTATAGTATCAGCCTGCCTTATCGATCTGCTTTCCAAGGCAGTCTATATGTCAGGGGTAAGAAACAGTGAGAGTATGAGAGGCACATAAAGAATGGATTGGTTGAGGTGGACAGGAGGACGGATAACTGAGATGTTATAGCTTTTGCAGATTTGGAGAGATCTTTTGACAATAGGAGAACAAAGGAAAAGCTGGGAAAGACCACTTTCAGAACTCCAATCGCCAACATTCTCCTCCAAAAACGAAAATATATTGTTGACTGCCAGTTACATGGGTAGAAAAGATCATCAGAATAAAATACGAGAAATCAGAGCTCGAACGGGGAGATTCGGATGTTCTTTTTTCCCGCGCGCTATTCGAGGATGGAATGGGAGATGAATAATATAAAGGTGATTCGATGAACCCTGACAAGCACTTAAATGTGATTTGCAGAGTATCCCGTGTAGATGTAGACTCCAGTATGTTATGACTGCATTAATTGTTTACTATGAATATAGCCTATGTTATACTGTTTAAAAAAAATGACGGCAGGCTACAAGTTAGGTAGGGCCTAATAGGGAAAACTGGATAATGCAATCATGGCATTTTCAACGCTTAAATATCGATATCGCCATTATGAAATGTAATTCGTGTGGCTGTTGAAGTTCTTGAATGCGATAGTGGTTTTGAATGTAAAAACTGAGTATTACGTACTTGTGCAAATTGTTCTGTTCCACTGTCCTTACAAAACAAATTATCTATAAGATAAATCTGGAAGTCCTAAATAGAGCTAAAAAAATTCCCCTTACTTTCATGCAAGGAACTTACAGAATTCTCTGTCTTCGCTGCAACAGGTTGTTAACTGACACCGTTAACCACCACTCACCTGGAAAGAAGAAGGAACACAATAAATATTTTGTAAACCACATAAGCAAAATTGATCATAACAATCAAATAACAATTTAAACAATCATAGTTGTCTGTTTCTTTGGAGACAGTCTATACTATTGCATCATCCTGCGTGAAATAGCTGTAGGCCATTTCTGTAGTAGTTGTTGATCCCATGAAACAGGCAGAGCACTGCGTTCACTCAGTTCGTGGAAATTGTAAAATTACATTTGAGAAAACTGCGTGCATTTTTTTTTTTTTTTTTTCATGATGTCCTTGTTTGCCTATTGCTTACAAATGTAGAGTTTCGTTCTGATGTTGATGAAACTTTATACAGTTGACCATCTAAACAACAGAAAGGTCTTTGTCTATATAAAATTAATTACGTACAATGCATGGTGGAGGGTACTTCAATTACGGACTTCTACAAAATCTAGTTTTATTCCGATCTTGATGAAATTTCCCACATTTGAACACCAAAGTAAGAGAAAGGTCATTGACTACATAAAATTTCGATCTGTGCATAGCGTGGTTTACTTTACTTACGAATTTCGATAAAATCTACAATTTTGTTCCGCACTTGAACTTCCACCACCTAGGGCAGCACTTACAACTCGGCTGTATCGCTCATGACTCCATCTAACGCATGCGGAAAACGATACCAGTACCTTTGGCATGCGCAAGAACCACTATAAATACCTCGACTGCAGCTTGGTTCTTTAGTACTCGCTACTCACCTGAAGATAGCCGGACGTTTCCAGGCCGAAATATCGTGTCAGAATGACGACGGGATCCGGCTGCGCAACCGAAAGTTAATGGATGAATATAAAGTGTTATCTCAACAGCACTAAAATGAACAAACCCCAATGACCGATTACGCTGTGATGCGGAGTTCCGTTTGCGGAAGTTTTTACGGGAATTGCCTTGTCGAAGGGTGTCCAGAGCGCTAACAGACTTGCCGGTGTCGTGACGTCAGAATCGCTGGCCGTGGCGAACCGTTCCGCAGCGTGGCCAGCGAGGGCAGCGCAACGCAACGCAACGCCGGCCGTGTTGTTGCAGACAGCGCCACGCCCGCTAAGCAAGCACCGGGCGGCGGCTCCGGGAACCTCTGCACACTCTCTGACAGGCCTGCCAACTGCCGCATCACCGGCCCCACAAGCTCACTGCCGGTAAAGTACGGAGTCGCTACGTTTACGTGCAGCACATCTTCCGGAAGACGAATACCGAATTTCGTAAACAGTTTTTCGTTGTCGCGTTTCCATATTGAAGTCTGAAGTTGATTTCTCAGCGCACTCAAATATGGCGTCTGTAAAACGGTAAAAGTGCAGTTTATGAGTCCGCGCGTTGTGGTTCATGCGTAGACGTTGGTATCGGCGCGATGAATGACGCAAGTGAAGGCGGCCAATCAGATTCCGCGTTTCATGTCTTGTGAATTTGTCCTTTCTTCACATGCTTTTTCGTTCAGATTTAATAATTTCTTGCTGTGTAAATTCAGTTAAGCGTTTCTCTCTCAAGTAATGCGACTGACAAGTCTTCCAGTGAATTGCAATACGTGAATAATGAACGTTATTAAAATTAGTGTTCACTTTCGTAAAAAAAAAAAAAAAATTGGTTAATTTGGAAGAATTCGTGTATCTCGAAGTTCGGGTTCTGAACCGGAGATTCGGGCGCTACGCGCCCCCACGTACTAAAAAAATATTTCTTGTTTAACCTATACCTAACCATCTGAAGACTACGCTACAGATCTCTTTTTTAAATGAAAGGATGTTTCCAACACACTTTAACACACTATTGATAACTTCAAATCAACAGGCCAGCGCAGCCTTAAAGTTAGATACATAAGTTACACAAGAAGTTTTGTCTCGTAGTAGCGCCTAAATATCCGTTTCAGAACTGCTCAGTATAAGTAATTGGGCTCATAAAGGCTGCGAAAGTCATGCAATCACCATAACTAAAATCACTGGCGAAAATTTTGACTACATAGTACAGCCAGTACGCTCAATCTCCATTACAGAACGTAAATATAAATCCCATATTTATTGCAATGCAATATGTTGATCTAAGGATCAACGCGACTGCTGATTCGCTTCGGCGCCGTTGCCAACGTCCAAACATAAAACGCCACTCGCGGATTCATAAACTGCACTTCAGCCCTGTAAAACAGCTTTTCAGTTCTTGATTTAGTCGCCTCAATCGCTATTTCTCGTTTCTCAAATACACAAATTCATTCTAAATTTTAGACTTCCGTCCCGCTCGGTTAGCCGTGCGGTCTAGCGCACTGCTTTCCGAGACGGGGAGGCGTACCGGTTCCTGTTTCAATCCGCCCGACGGATTAACGAAACAGGTCAGAGTGCCGGCCAGCCTGGATGTGGTTTTTAGGCGGTTTTCCACATCCCCCTAGGTGAATACCGGGCTGGTCCCCGAGTCCCACCTCAGTTACACGATTGCAAACATTTCATGACACTTTACACTTTCTCACATATAACACTATACACAGTCAAAATCAAATGTTTGTACGGGATCATCAGTCCCTAAACTTACAAACTACTTATGAACTAAATCATAGTAAAGACAGCACAAACATCCATGCCCGAGTGGGGGATTCGAACCCCCGAAGGGGAATGGCCTCGCGCATCGGAGAATAATGTCTCAATGTGCTCGGCCGCTCCGCCGGGACTGATATTTACACCTCTCTTCCCCTGCAGAAAAAGTCAATCTGTCAAAAAAATCAAATGTTTGTAAATCTATGGGACTTAAATGCTTACCGGCCGCGATGGCCGAGGGGAATGAGGCGCTCCAGTCACGGTCTGCACGGCCATTACGTCGGGGGTTCGAATCCCCCCCCCCCTCGGGCATGGATATTTGTGCCGTCCTTAGTAGAAGGTAGTTGGTAAGTAGTTTGTAAGTTTAGGGACTGATGACCCCGACGTTAAGTCCCATAAGCTTAACAAACATTTAAACATTTGACACTTAACTCCTTGTTTATTAGTCCCTAGACTTACAAACTACTGAAACTAAGACCTTTGCCTTTCGCGGGCAAGCGCTCTACCGACTGAGCTACCCCGACACGACTCACGATACCGCCGTAGGAGGCGAGGTACTGGCGGAAGTGAAGTTGTGGGGCGGCATCGTGAGTCGTGTTGGGATAGCTCAGTCGGTAGAGCGCTTGCCTGAGAAAGGCAAAGGTTCCAGGTTCGAGTCCCAGTTTTAGCACAATTTTAATCTGCCAGGAAGTTTTATATGAGCGCACACTCCGCTGCAGAGTGAAAGTTTCATTCTGCTTAAACTAAGTTAAACTAAGGACGACACATACACCCATGCTCGAGAGAGGACTCGTCCTCCACGGCGAACGGCCGCGCGCACTACAGCACAGCGCCTCAGTGCGCACGAGTATTCCACCGCGGCCAGTCAATCTGTCCACATTGACCAAAAATTCTTAACAAGAACTAGCCAAGCCAAGTAAGTTCCTCTCCTCGATCATTCCCTAGAGTCTGTACACAGTGGGAAAAATCACCCTGCATAGTCAATACATCAGGTATCACGTGTAGAAGGAATGGGCTAACTAAGGAGTGTTCACGCTGATTTCCCCCTCCCCGAGGGCAATTCCCCCTCCACCTCTCCGCTACTGCCACTAGCAAAGTGCATCGCTATAAGGGTTCGTTAGGCCGTGTTCACACTGCCGGCCGAGCAGAGACGACTTCGCTTCAGCCGGCTCACGCCAGCGCGAGCCGGTTGGGCTATTGTATTACTTCTGCAGCACAAGTATCTCAAGTCTCCGGCTTGTTTTCAATACAAGTCTCTCTTTCCCTTTCTTAAACAACACATGTTTATTGTTTCTTGTACTACTATTAATTCTGCAAAATCAAGCCGGCCGAGGGGACTGAGACGCTCCAGTCAAGATCTGCACGGCCACTACGGTCGGGGGTTCGAATCAAAATGTTCAAATGTTTGTATAGTCTATGGGACTTAACCACGGGGTCATCAGTCCCTAAACTTACAAACTACTTATGAACTACTTACCAACTAGGACGGCACAAATATCCATGCCCGAGGGGAGATTCGAACCCCCGACCGTAGTGGCCGTGCAAACCGTGACTGGAGCGCCTTAGTCTCCTCGTCCACCGCGGCCGGCGGTTCGAATCCCCCCTCGGGCATCGATATTTGTGCCGTCCTTAGTATTAGTTAGTTCATAGGTAGTCTGTAAGTTTAGGGACTGATGACACCGTAGTTAAGTCCCATAAGCTGTGCAAACATTTGAACATTTTGCAAAATCAATATAAAATTCAGAAATATTTTTTTTAGCTGTCAAAAATGTTCAAATGTTGGTAAAGCTTATGGAACTTAACTGCGGGGTCATCAGTCCCTAAACTTACCATGTATTTATGAACTAACTTATACTAAAGACGACACAAACACTCATGCCCGAGGGATGATTCGAACCTCCGACGCGGGAGGCCATACGATCCGCAACGTGGCGCTCCAGATCGCTCGGCAACTCCCGTGCGGCTTTTAGCTGTCCTCGAAAGGAAAAACTCTCCTAAATGTCAGTCAAAATTCATGGGATGAGTCTATTACCACATGTTTCTTATGTGCTTAAAATCCGATGAGTCAATACAGTGTGACACCAATAGAAATAAGATAATAAAATCAATGAACTGTTAGCTGACTCTAAGGAGACGGTAGTGAACAAGTTTTGGTCACCACCGTGTTTCCGTCGATCTTCAGCTGACAGTGGGTGACGATACCTTATTGCTGGGAACAAGCCCACCAAGAAGCAAAACAAAACACAACAAGAAACAAAGTGGCACACGCTTCTCTTTCTTTTTCTGACCTATCCAGTAGTTTCCGAGACTAAATTAAATCAGAGCATTTTTCTTTCAGTTAAAATTTAAAAAATCTAAGTACTATTGAGACAAAGAAAGTTATCAACAAATGATTCAGCAAAATGTTCGTAGAAACGCAGTTACCCTCACACAGCTTCTTAACAAAATAAAAAAAATCTGAGACCTTTATAGAGTTTTTTGAAAGTGGAGATGGGTTGTACAGTACAGCTTGTCCCACATAAAACCGGTAAACCTCACGTATGCCATCACTTGCAACATCCCTTGTAAGGAGATAACTATGTATTTTAATGCTACTTTTATCTTTTATTTATTATTATTTTTTATTTTATTATTATTATTATCTTTTTTTTTTACTTAGTTCGTTCTTAATTTAATCTCGGGCATCAATGCTTGTATGTGGGACAAGCTATATACAATTATTTCCACCTTGTGGTACGACATTTTCCGAGATCTACAAAAGCGAAAATAGAAAAAAGATTGTAGTAGGTGTGGTGACGCACAAGTACGAAGTGCGCGCCACGTACTTTCGCCGCGCGCCGCCGTGCACGCACGGCGTGGTCTTTCTTACGACGTCAGCCACGAGCGCCCTCTGCTGCAACTCCGCTCGTGGCCACGACTGAACAGCATCGTTCACTTGGGAATCAGATAGACACCAGTTAAGACTTGGCTATCGGATAGGCACTAGGAATCATCAGTAGGCAGGCCTCTATCTAATCTATGTATCAGCATTCTGCAGTCAAGAACTATGTAAAAGTCTCTATGAAATATATATCTCGTTCTAATTTACTCTAGTGTTTCTAGTTTCTGCTGTCCCACTGGCTGCTCACCTCCGTACCTGCACACGCGTGCATCCTTTATTAGTGTGTTGGTCTCTTTCTACTCGGCCACCGACACCTACGACAACCGGCGGAAGCGAGACACAAAAGTAGGCTTAGATGTACCTATAAATTTCAGTATAACTTTCGACTACTTCATTTATAACTTCCAACTAGAAAGCCAAAAAGTCAGAAAATTTTATTTGCCGGCCGCCGTGGCCGAGGAGACTGAGGCGCTCTAGTCACGGTCTGCACGGCCACTACGGTCGGGGGTTCGAATCCCCCCTCGGGCATGGATATTTGCGCCGTCCATAGGATAAGCTAGTTGATAAGTAGTTTGTAAGTTTAGGGACTGAGGACCCCGTAGTTAAGTCCCATAAAAAAATTAAAAACAAATTATTTCAGTCCATCAATACCAAAGTCGTAACTAACATTAATTTATTCTTCTCTTCTAGTTCCAAACACGAAATATATTCAATTACTTGTAGGCTATAATGTGGACCAGAAATCAGTTGTATGCCTCTTATAAAGTATGACCTCATGTAAAACCATAGCATATCGTTGTCAATTATAATCGGTCGCCACCCAAGAAAAAATAGTTTATACTTGTTTTCTGGTTATGGATCATCAACACATCACGAGGGAGCTACACACGTGTTTTGTCCTTAGAGTCAGTTAGTTTAAGTATTTTGTAAGTCTACGGATACATACCCATGGCAATTTGGTTCAACAGGTTTGATGAGAGATCGAACATAATTTTTACATGCGTTAAAATACAAAGTTACAAATCACCAAAAAAAAAAAAAAAAAAAAAAAAAAAAAGTTCAAATGTTTGTAGAGTCTATGGGACTTAACTGCGGGGTGATCAGTCCCTAAACTTATAAACTACTTATGAACTACTTACAACTAACGACGACACAAATTCCCATGCCCGAGGGGGGATTCGAACCCCCGACCGTAGTGGCCGTGCAGACCAGACCATGACTGCAGCGCCTCAGTCCCCTCGGCCACCGCGGCCGGCTAGAAAACACCCGTAAAATGTAAATAATTGATGATGGACGATAAACAGAATACGTGAGGAACCATACATCAAAAGATATATTAAAAAAAATGAAACAATGAGAATGGGCGAGCACTGTGAACGAAACTGACGACAGCTCGATACCCAACAAAGATCTGGAACCGAATTGTGACCGCAACGAGATC
Organism: Locusta migratoria; assembly: GCA_026315105.1. Taxonomy (NCBI): domain Eukaryota; kingdom Metazoa; phylum Arthropoda; class Insecta; order Orthoptera; family Acrididae; genus Locusta; species Locusta migratoria. The sequence continues at coordinate 269,887,062 of CM048750.1, forward strand.
GACTGCGTGGCCTGCCTGGAAATGGAAAGCGAACGACCGCGCGGCAGTTCCTTGAACTATAACCGAACGCAACCGTTCCGGACAGAGATCGACAGTTCCTGGAACTGGAAGTCACCGCTACCGTTCCTGACCGTACCGGCATATCGTGGAACCAGAAGTCGCCGCAACCTTCCCCGCGATCCGAACCGGGACGGACAGTCCCCAGAACTGGGAGTCGCCGCAACCGATCCGGCGTTCTGGACAGAGACCGTGTAGTCTGACCGATGAGGGGCACCTAAGTGAACGGCGAATTGCCGTTCCTCATATATAGTTCTTCACTCCTTCCGTTCACTTTTGCCAACTGTTCTTTTGGAGCTGTCCGATCGCGAACGGCCTACTGCTAATGGGAGCCAATAGGTCTGTTTGGCAGTCAGTTCGTTTTGGGGTCAGCGGGGAGCGGATGCTTGCTCGCGGCCGCCTTCTCAGAGACGTATGCCGACCGCGGTGGCCGAGGGGACTGAGGCGCTCCAGTCACGGTCTGCACGGTCACTACGGTCGGGAGTTCGAATCCCCCATCGGGCATGGATATTTGTGCCGTCCTTAGTCTTAGCTAGTTCATAAGTAGTTTGTAAGCTTAGGGACTGATGATCCCGTAGTTGAGTCCCATAAGTTCGACAAACATTTGAACATTTTTTTGAAAGCGAACGGTCGCGGAGCAGTTTCTGGAACTATAACTGAACGCAACCGTTCCGGACAGAGATCTTCATTTCCTGAAACAGAAAGTCACTGCCACCGTTCCGGACCGAGATCGCCATATTGCGGAACCAAAAGTCGCCACAACCTTCCCCGCGATGCGGACCGAGGCCGACAGTCCCCGAAACTGGAAGTAGCCGCGACCGATCCGGCATTCTGGACGGAGACCGTGTAGTCTGACCGATGAGGGGCACCTAAGTGAACGGCGAACTGCCGTTCCTCATACGTAGTTCTTCGCTACTTCCGTTGACTTTTGTCAACCGTTGCTTTGGAACCGTACGTTCGCGAACGGACCATTGCCAATGGGAGCCAAGAGCTTTATTTCGCAGTCAGTTTGTTTCGGGGTCAGCGCGTCTGAGCACGGGGAGCGGAAGCCGGCTCGCGGCCGCCTTCTCAGAGGCGTATCGGTTCGCGGGGTGTTGGCGTCTATTCTGGCTAGCGTGGCAGGACAACTGTGGGCAGCTGCGGCCCTGCCTGCCAGCGGCGTGGGCGTCTCCGCTCACCTGATGACGCACGCCGGACCGTCTGCCGGGGCCGGTCGCTTGTTTGCGCCCGATTTAGGCCCTGGGACGGATATAGCGGACACCTCGCCCGCTGTCTGGGCCCGCGGACGCCCAGCGCAGCGCCCTCAAGACGGTGGACGCCACGCGGAAGCCGCTCCTCGCTCCCGTACATTCCCAGCCATTCCCAAGCACCTGTGTAGTGCGACCCGTCATCTACAGGGAAAACGTTTCGCGACCCAGTACACGGGGGGAGCCAGGACGAACAGGTACAGCGGACACAATCAGCAATATGTTCACAGATTTGTGACTGGCCGGAAGACTTCCTAAGTAAAAGAACGCAGTACGTTGTTCTCGACGGCGAGTGTTCATCAGACACAACTGTATCGTCAGGCGTGCCCCAGGGGAGTGTGATAGGACCGCTATTATTTTCTATCTATATAAATGACCTGATGGACAGACTAACTTGTAATTTGCGGCTGTTTGCTGATGATGCTGTGGTGTATGGGAGGGTGTCGTCTGTAACTGACTGTAATAGCATACAGGTTGACTTAGACAAAATTTCTAGTTGGTGCGAAGAATGGCAGCTAGCTCTCAATGTAGAAAAATGTAAGGTGATGCGCATGAGTAGAAAAAACAATCCTATAATGTTCGAATATAGCATTAGTAGTGAGCTTCTTGATGCTGTCGCGTCGTTCAAATATCTAGGCGTAACATTGCAGAGCGATATGAAATGGAACTAGCATGTAAGGACAGTTGTGAGTAAGGCAGACAGCCGACTTCGGTTTATTGGGAGAATTTTGGGAAGATGTACTTCACCTGTAAAGGAGACCGCGTATAAAACGCTTGTAATAGCACGTCTTGAGTATTGCTCAAGTATTTGGGACCCGCAGCAGATCGGTTTGAAGGAAGACTTAGAGGCGGTTCAGAGGCGAGCAGCTAGATTTGTTACCGGTAGGTACGACCAATGCGCGAGTGTCACGGAAATGCTCCGGCAACTCAATTGGGGATCGCTGGAAGAAAGACGACGTTCTTTTCGTGAATTTCTGTTAAGTAAATTTAGAGGGCCGGAATTTGAAGCTGAGTGTAGTACGATCTTGCTGCTGCCTACATACATTTCGCGTAAAGATCACAAAGACAAGATAAGAGAAATTAGGCCTCGTACGGAGGCATATAGGCATTCTTTTTTTCCTCGTTCAATTTGGGAGTGGAATAGGAAAGGAAATGCCTAGTAGTGGTACAGTGTACCCTCCCCACCCACGCACCTTACGGTGAATTGCGGAGTATGTATGTAGATGTAGACCAATTGGATGCCACCTTGAATTGAGAATGGAGAACGCTCTTACCCGCCGGAAATCGAGTTCAGCAACCACCATCTAGAGAGAAGGCCGCGGCGCTCTCATGTGACGTCAGGCAGAGTAGGTTGTGCGCGCATAGCCGACTTGGTAGCCGCTGGGGCACGGCCCAATGTACCGAAGCAGAGAGCCAGTTAGCAATGCGCGAGCAACCTACTCTGCCTGACGTCACACGAGAGCGCCGCGGCCTTCTCTCTAGCTGGTGGTGGTGGTTCAGGACGGATACGGCGGCCCACCGCGCATGCGTGAAATCAAAGTAGACGCCCTCTAGGCGCAATAGAACCAGTAGCGCGCCAGAGGAGAAAATCTGCAAAAACTATGTGTGAAACAAGAACCAGTTAAAAGATATCGCAGGTCGAACTGAAGATCGTTGTTCTTTAATGTCAGATAAAAGTGGGATCCAAATTTTACTTTAACCCTTTAATGCATAGAGTAGCTGATCAGCAACATACCTTATTTTTTTCATTATCTCAAACTGATTAACATTTTGCTAAATGTTCAAATGTTTGTAGAGTCTATGGGACTTAACTACGGGGTCATCAGTCCCTAAACTTACAAACTACTTATGGACTACTTACAACTAAGGACGGCACAAATCTCCATGCCCCAGGGGGGGATTCGAACCCCCGATCGTAGTGGCCGTGCGGTCCGTGACTGGAGCGCCTCAATCCCCTCGGCCACCACGGCCGGCTAACATTTTGCCACACAATCCTATGTAGCTGCTTGTATACATAGTGTTACACATGGTAGTAGCTCGTCCTAGAAATTATAAACTGCAGAGTGCTACTGAATCGGTTTGATAGCTGCATTGAATTACTCCTAACATGTGGTTTTTTTTTTTTTTTTTTTTTTTTTTTTAAGTATTCCTCGTTTGCCATGTACATGTAGTCAATCACATACTACCGTTGCATTATGAGTTACCTTCAAGAAAGGTTAAATGCATAAAAGTGATATTTACTGCATCAGGTATTTTTGTTGCTAGTAGTGCAAAATATTTTTAAGGAATTTTGTTTTCAATTTTTCAGTATATACGTACTGTACATACGCACCGCGACATATAGTGAACAAAGCAACACTACTTCCGTACCGGCTCTCGTGCTGGCGATTTAACTTTCAGTTGTGCTACGGCGTTCAACGAAGGAGGGCTACTTCTTATTTTCACGGTACGTTTCATCTAATTCAGTCGCTTCGGTCATGAAACATTTGTACTGGTAAATATGTACATGCGTACAGAAAATTGTGCTGTAATAAGATAGTAGCATAATGTTCCTAAAAAAACATTTATTTTTAAAACAATAAACCCACGCTCCTTTTAAACGCATTGTTCACAATAAGGCCCAACATAGAAAATGTAATGATTAGACTTATGTTCCCATTAATTTACGATAAGGAAACTTACAGCAGTCAGAACAATGTTGGTTGCTGATTAAATTTAATAAACTTAAGAGTTAATAACCAGTAAGTAAGTTACCAAGAGTACTATAAGAAGAGCTTGTATAAAAAATGTAAATATAAAATTATTTGTATCATCTCACTCCACTTATGTCTGAAATAAAATTACATTACAACTCTTGCAGTGTATTCCAAAAGTTTTCCTGCTCTTTACGTGCCTCAGAATGTTATTATGAACTAGATGTGGCTACGGGCCATATTAAGAACAGGGTCTCCTAAAAAGGTCCACTTGCAGGGGTTAAACATTTTCTTTAAAGTGATGATATTAATTACATAAATTTTCCATTTTAATTTATTTTTGAACTGAATATAGATGTAGGATGTTGCACGCACGATCTCGGAATATTACCACTTACACATACTGCGTACGAAATTCCTAAACGTTATGTGCACCTTATTCGGTTCACGTATTTTAGGAATTTCCATCGATTCTTGAAGAATACATTCCCAGTAGAGAGGGCAGGAGCAAACATTGTGTCTCATTATATAACATCATGCGCCCCTCATGAAGAAAATGTTTTCCAACAGCCGACTTTTCAGGTTGGAGCAAACTAGTATGACGGTAAAGTTCCACACACAGATCCTGAATAGTGCAGATGGTTTAGCCAAAGTAAGTCTTATCCCAATGACAAGCAAGTCTGTACACACCTGGCTTCGTCAGTCCTTGGATCAGTCGATGGTTTGGGATTGAGAAAAGCCCGGTGTATACAGAATTACATGTCATTATGGTGAGACTTACATTAGGTAAACCATCTGCACTCTCCAGGATCGGTGTATCGAACATAATCATCATACTCGTTTCCTTCAAGCAGTAAAATCGGCTGTTGCAGAACATTTTCTTAATGAGAAACACAAGATGTTACATAATAAGACATAAATGATTGCTCCTGCCTCCCGCTACTGGGAATGTGTTCTTAAGCAATCAAATGTGCGATAATATTATTACTGATTTTCGCATCAACGCTAAGCGTTTATAGGTCGTTGTTTTGATAAGTTCTATTGAACAGGCTGTCTCTAAACTACCGTTCGACGCTGTGGAGCCGCGGCGGAGTGGCCAAGCGCATTGAAGCGCTAATCTACGATGCGCGACGTCGTTTCCCGTCGGGGGTTTGAATCCCCCACTCGGGCATCGATGTTTCTGCCGTCTTTAGTATAAGCTACTTCATAAGTAGAATGAAACTTTCACTCTGCAGCGGAGTGTGCGCTGATATGAAACTTCCTGGCAGATTAAAATTGTGTGCCGGAATCGGGACTCGAACCTGGGACCTTTGCCTTTCGCGGGCAAGCGCACTACCGACTGTGCTACCCCGACACGCCTCACGATGCCGCCTCCCTCACAACTTTACTTCCGCCAGTACCTCGCCTCCTACTTTCCAAACTTCACAGAAGCTCTCCTGCGAACCATGCAAGACTAGCACACCTGGAAGAAAGGATATGGTGGAGACATGGCTGGATGTTTCCAGAATGAAACTTCCGGCACACAATTTTAATCTGCCAGGAAGTTTCATATCAGCGCACACTCCGCTGCAGAGTGGATGTTTCATTCTGGAAACATCCCTTAGGCTGTGGCTAAGCCATGTCTCCACCATATCCTTTCTTCCAGGAGTACTAGTCTTGCATGGTTCGCAGGAGAGCTTCTGTGAAGTTTGGAAACTAGGAGGCGAGGTACTGGCGGAAGTGAAGTTGTGAGGCGGCATCGTGAGTCGTGTCGGGGTAGAACAGTCGGTAGTGCGCTTTCCCACGAAAGGCAAAGGTCCCAGGTTCGAGTCCCGGTTCCGGCACACAATTTTAATCTGCCAGGAAGTTTCACTTCATAAGTAGTTCGTAAGTTTCGGGACCGATGACCCCGTAGTTTTAAGTCCCATAAGCTCTACAAACATTTGAACATTCTACTTCTCGCAACGGCCTAAAGAGCAAACGAAGGCCGCGATGGAGTAGCCGAGCGGTCTAAGGCGCCTCGCTGCGGAGCGCGCGGTTGCTCGCCGTCGGAGGTTCGAGTCCTCCCTGGGGCATGTGTGTGTGTGTGTGTGTGTGTGTGTGTATTGTCCTTATGGTAGTTTACCTTAGTTTAAGTAGTTTGTAAGCTACGGACTGATGACCACGCAGTTTGGTCCGATAGATTTACAAACATTTGAACATTTTGAGCAAACGAAGCCTGTAGTTGAGCGACACGTGCGACACGAGCGACACGGGAAGCAAACTGAGCGCCACTGGCAAAGAAGGGCTTCCAACAGCTGTGTCCCTTCCGCTGCTAGCGATAGCGTGCGGTTGGTGAACTTCTGCACGCCAGCATAGAACGGCGCTCCGGAAGAGAGAGCACACGAAAACAGCTCATCCCGGAAACGCCGCATTGTTCCCAGCTGCCGGGCTGCACTTCTGCGACGCAACACGAGATCTTTCTCAGGGCAGTCCCGCTAACTCTGCTTCTCCGATCATCCCAGTCCCTTGACAGAAAGCGCGTGAAACGTTACTGATAACCGACACATGATAAGGCATCAACAAATACTACATATCCTTGAGACAGCAATGTCTCGTTATACCAAAGGTGTCTAATATATAAAGCAGAGTGTTCGTATGTTTATACGTGTTGCATACAAATCTTCAGTCTTGTTCCAATCTTTATGAAATTTTGTACAGGTAAGCTTCAATCCATGAGGACGGTCGCCGTAAGTGTAAGAATCACATACGATATATAGCTCCCGAGATATGATGTCATAGACAATGAGATGCGTGAAAAACTGCTGCATTTTGCGACAATGCTGCTCATTTTCTCCTAAACCATTGGACCGTTTATAACCAAATTTGGTACACACATTCCTTACCGTGAGGTAACAATTTCTGCAAAGTTAAGTATCACATACGGCACATGGTTCAAAAGATATTACGTCATAACCAATAGAAATCGCAAAAAATGCCATATAATGCAGCGAGACTGTCGAAATACACTGTATAAGAATGACAGTACTTAGCGACTTGCGACAAACTTTAAACATAATTTCAAACCTTTATTAGACCTTTTCTCGCTTACAACCATAGAAAAATGATGAAAGGAAAAAAGTTTCTCCGTTACTACTTTTCCGCTGTTTATGGAGTAAAACTACGGCATTCGGTATGACGTTACAATTTATAATTTGTACACTACAAATTGGAGCCGCAGAAAATTTTACAAACAGTATACACGCATATAGTTGAATGTACCTTCTAAATTGTTTCACAGTACGACATGTAGTTCATGAGATATGAGCACATAAACAATAACGTTCATGGAAAACCGCCCCTTCACCCAGCAAGTTTTAATATATTACTTCTTTACTACTAATTCTATTCCCAAGAGATTTTACTGGCATACAGCCCATATACAGCCCTGCCTCAAAAATGGCAGGTATAAATAAATAAATACCCGGACAAAGCCGGATTTTGAGCTAGTTATTACATAAGTTATGGTTAAGATATCTGCATTACATAGGGCGTCTACAATTACATCTACAGTGCTATCTAGAGCATGATTGCAAAGTTTTGCATAAAAAAGACACCCACCAGCACACTGAGGTGTACGTAGAGATCCTGTAAGCAAACGTTGATACACATATGTTTGTTCAAGCCCAAGTACTTTCCTTGTTAGTCAGAGAAGGATGAGGTATCGCAAACCGAAGACCGAATAATTCCTCGAGTGAGGCTATCGAAACGGAGCCTTGGTTTCGGCAGCCACGCCTACCAGATCGACAGCCGAGCTGTGTACCGGTTTATGGCGCGTCCCTTCCGGACGGCGGTCCACAAATAAACGAGGCGTTGGAACTGCAGCGCTCCCTTCCGTCAGCAGCGGCCGTCTGAGTGGGCGGACGCCTGCGGAAGTGGCTATTCCGGTCGCCGTTTACGGCGCGCGCTTTAATCTCGCCTATCACAGATGCGCCTCTGACAGGGCTCCCGTTTCTCCCTACAAACAGGGCGTCAGCCAGCGCTGGGCTTTTTAATGAGGCCTCCCCCTGGGGCGAGAGTCAGCCTCACACGTGTCTCCTAGTACCTCCCTTCTGAGAAAACTGTCACTGTGTTATACACAGAAGAGCCGCAGAAACTGGTAGACCGGCTTAATATCGTGCTGGGCCAACGCCACCTAGAGACAAGGCCTTACAACAGGCCGTGCTACGTTACACTGACCAGGCTGCGGCCGCCAGCTTACTGACTGTCACCTACAAGGCAGTGGGCGTGCCCCAGCGGACAGCCAGTAAGCTGGCGGCCGCGGCCTGGTCAGTGTGACGTGGCCACAGAGTAACACATACAGAGGAGCAGCCCCCCCCCCCCCCCTAAACCACTGTCCTACACTTCTTTCGTACTTCCGTAAGATGCTAGCAGGTGTCAGGCGGTTCCCTGGCTTAGGGTGCCTCTTGCACATCAGATGGTAGCGTGGAGGGGAGGATGAGGCTGCAAGGCACCTCAAATATGATCAATAATGATCGTGTCTGGCCGGCCGCGGTGGCCGAGGGGACTGAGGCGCTTCAGTCACGGTCTGCACAGCCACTACGGTCGGGGGTTCGAATCCCCCCTCGGGCATGGATATTTGTGCCGTCCTTAGTTGTAGGTAGTTCATAAGTAGTTTGTAAGTTTAGGGACTGATGACCCCGCAGTTAAGTCCCATAGACTTTACAAACATTTGAACATTTGATCATGTCTGGAGAGTTTGGTGAACAGTAGAGGTGTTCAAACTCTGTTCCGGAGCTACTACGTAGCAATTTTGGACTTTTGAGGTGTCTCATTGTCCTGCTGGAATTGCGCAAGTCCGTCGGAATTCGCAACGGACTTGACTGGATTATCACCTAGCTTGCGTCGGTACGTGTCCCTCGTCAGGGTCGTATCTAAATGTATCTGAGGTCTCATACCACTCCAACTGCACAAGACCCACATCATTACAGACCCTCTACGAGCTTGAACAGGCCCCTACTGACATGCAGGGACCATGCATTCATAAGTTTCTCTCCATACTCGTACACGTTCATCCTATCGGTACAGCAGGAAACGAGACTTGTTAGACCAGGCAACATGCTTCTACGTCTACATGGGATGCTCTGCAAACCACATTTAAGTGCCTGGCAGAGGGTTCATCGAACCGCCTTTATACTCTTCATCTACCATACCATTCTCGAAAAGCGCGCGGGAAGAAAGAGAATCCGAATCTCTCCGTTCAAGCTCTAAGTTTTCGCATTCTGCCTATTCTCACATACGAAGGAGAATGTTGGCGATTGGAGTTTAGTAAGTAGCCCACGCCGCAGTGATAAACGCCGATGTTGTAGTGATTCCCATCCCAGATCCTGAATTATTTTGGAGACAATGTTCAAAATGTTCAAATGTTTGTATAGCTTATGGGACTTAACTACGGGGTCTTCAGTCCCTAAACTTACAAACTACTTGTGAACTAGCTAACACTAAGAACGGCACAAATATCCATGCCCGAGGGGGGATTCGAACCCCCGACCGAAGCGGCCGTGCAGACCGTGACTGGAGCGCCTCAGTCCCCTCGGCCACCGCGGCCGGCTCATCACAGATCCTACATTTAGGGTCCTCTTCTGTTATTCCCATTATATGTAGGTGTAGTCCACATATATACGCAGATACATTCCGAACACTCGTACCTGATTCACACAAGCGAACTGATCTACACAGGTCAGTTTTATTGTTGACACCCGTTTCATCCTTCAACAAGTGGTAGCGTTAGTACTCAAACGGTCGGTGTCGCCACTGCAGTAACACTTTACTGTTCCGAGCCGCCGGCCGCGGTGGCCGAGGGGACTGAGGCGTTCCAGCCACTGTCTGAACGGCCACTACGGTCGGGGGGTCGAATCCCCCCTCGGGCATGGATATTTGTGCCGTCCTTAGAATAAGTTAGTTGATAAGTATATACATGTGGCGTCTGCTCCGAAAGACCAGACGTCACCCCCGATCCTGCAGTTGTTATTATTTATTATTCATAGAATATATGACATCAACTGCGATTGGGCATAACTACGAGTTTGAGTACTGTGGGCAGGGCGAAGCTGGAAATTTGTATCTGACGGGAGGCGTGCCTAGGTAGTCCTTGCAGGTGCGGTGATCACTGTGTCCCCAGTGGTGTAGGGGTCAGCGCAACTGCCTGGAAAGCAGGAGACCCGGGTTCGAATCCCAGCTGGGTACACATTTTCAGCTTTGCCCAATCGCAGTTGATGTCATATATTCTATGAATAGTTGATAAGTAGTTTGTAAGTTTAGGGACTGATGACCCCGTAGTTAAGTCCCATAATCTTTACAAACATTTGATTTTTTCTTTTTTTTCTTTTTTTTATGTTTGAAGTGGAGCCACGCTTGCAGGGCAGGATGGAGTCGCTGGCCACGCGATCGACACGGGCGAGAAATTCTGCAACTGCCGCCTCTCCCCGTAATTAACGATTTGCATTCGAGCGCGGACTCTAACGAGCTCCTGATGAATTAATGCCACGTGGGCCAGCTCACGTCCAATTCAGAACCCACCCTTTCCTCTCTCTCTCTCTCTCTCTCTCTCTCTCTCTCTCTCTCTCTCTCTCTCTCTCTCTCTCTCTCTGTCTCCCTCACTCTCACGAATCTCTCTCTGCCCGTCTCTCTCCCCCGCAATTAAGCGCTGTCGATTCACACGCCTTGGCACCCCCGGTTAACCAATCAAAATGTTCCCGCCTCGCGAGTAAATGGTGGTCGGGTAGGCTCGGTGTGGCATTCGCGGAGGGCTGATTGGATTCCACTTGTTACGGTGGCCAGCGCCCCTCCACCCCCGCGACTCCTCGACGAAAACTCAATCACCGGGGCGGTTTCTTCGGCTGGCTGCGCCACCCCATCGTGAAGAATGGAGCCGCGTGGCGAGGCACAGCTAACGCGCAGCCGTTGACTGCCAGTCGCGGAGAGAGTAACTTAAATTGAAAATCGGAATGAGTCTCGCACCTCTGATTGAGTTTGATTGCGGCTGGCATCTTGCTCCTCTCCGGGGACGTTACCACCCGTGCTTCCAAAGATACCACAGGAGAAAGCCACGTGGTGGGCTACGAGCTGAAGACACGGCGTTATTCGGGAATTTTGTATTTATTACATACGCTAGTCACTCTGTCCCCTCTTCCATCCTCTCTCTCTCTCTCTCTATTCCTCTCGTTTTGAAGTTTTAAAGTGTATGTTTTTTCTAGATAAGCTTAAATATTGTGGTACGATTGGGACAGTGCACAAATCGTTTAAATCATACTTAATTGGAAGATTGCAGAAAATTGAAATAAGCAGTTCACATTATATAGATGAAACAATTAATTCTTCTAACTGGGGAGTTATCAAAAATGGGGTCCCACAAGGTTCGGTCTTGGGTCTTTTGCTGTTCGTAACATATATTAATGACTTGCCATTCTACATTCACGAAGATGCTAAATGTTCAAATGTTCAAATGTTTGTATAGTCTATGGGACTTAACTACGGGGTCATCAGTCCCTAAACTTACAAACTACTTATGAACTACTTACGAACTAGGACGGCACAAATATCCATGCCCGAGGGGGGATTCGAACCCCCGACTGTAGTGGCCGTGCAGACCGTGACTGGAGCGCCTCAGTCCCATCGGCCACCGCGGCCGGCACGAAGATGCTAAGTTAGTACTTTTTGCTGATGATATAAGTATAGTTATCACACCTGAAAAACAGGAATTAACTGATGAAATTGTAAATGCTATCTTCCAGAAAGTTATTAAGTGTTTCTCTACAAATTGACTCTCATTAAACTTTGATAAGACCCAGTATATACAGTTTCATACAGTAAATGGCATGACACCATTAATGAATTTAGACTTTGAACATCAATCTGTAGCTAAGGTAGAATATTCAATATTTGTAGGTGTTTGCATTGACGAGGGACTGAAATGGAAGAAACGTATTGAAGATCTCCTGAAACGTCTGAGTTCAGCTACTTATGCTATTAGAGTCATTGCAAAATTTGGTGATATACATCTCAGTAAATTAGCTTACTACGCCTATTTTCATTCACTGCTTTCATATGGGATCATATTCTGGGGCAATTCAACATTGAGTAAAAAAGTATTCATTGCACAAAAGCGTGTAATCAGAATAATAACTGGAGCCCACCCAAGAGCATCCTGTAGACATTTATTTTAGGGATCTAGGGATACTCACTGTAGCTTCACAATATATATATATTCACTCATGAAATTTGTTATTAACAATCTGACCCAATTCAAAAGTAATAACAGTGTACATAGCTACAACACTAGGAGAAAGGATGATATTCACTATTCAAGGTTAAATCTAACTTTGGCTCAGAAAGGGGTGAATTATGCTGCCACAAAAGTCTTTGGTCACTTACCAAGTAGCATCAAAAGTCTGACAGATAGCCACCTAGTATTTAAAAAGAAATTAAAGGAATTTCTGAATGGCAACTCCTTCTACAATGCAGATGAATTTTTAGATAAAACTTAAAAAAAAATTTAAAAAATCCTTGATTGTCAAGTATAGACAACATTTACTAAACTGACACGTTCCACATCATTACGAAATGTCGTATATATGATCTATGGAACAAGTATTAATCTAATCTAACCTAATGTAATCAAGATCGTAAATAATACCAGGCGCGCACAGAAAGTAAGTTCCGTTTGTTTATATAAAACGAACGGATACAGATACAGAAAAAAATATTGATGTTACAAAAATCTACTACTGTAAAACTACTTTTCTACATAGCTTCCGAAATGTTGTAGGCAATTGTCATAGCATGGCACAAGGTTTTGTGTGCCTTTTTCATAGAATGTTGCCGCCTGTGTATTCAACCATGTGGTAACATGATTTTTCAGCTCGTCATCATCGTTGAAGTGTTGCCCACCAAGGACAGAGTTTAGGTGTAAGAAGAGCATTACTGTCAAAAGATTTTTTTTTTTTTCACGATAATGCCTGACCTCACACACCGAATGTGACCAAACAATTCTTACGGAAATTTCAATGGGACCTGTTTGATCATCCTCCATACAGCTCGGACCTATCTCCTAGCGACTTTCATCTCTTCTTACACCACTTCAACGATGATAAAGAGCTGTCACCACATGGTTGAATACACAGGCAGCAACCTTCTGTGAAGGATGCATGCAAAAACTTGTGGCACGCTATGACAAGTACCTACAAAATTTCGGCAGTTATGTGGAAAAGTAGTTTAAGAGTTGTAGAATTTTGTGCAATAAAAATTTCTTCTGTATCTGTGTACAATTTCATTTTATTACCAAACGGAACTTACTTTCTGGACGCGCCTCGTAGATATTTAGACTGGTGTTGAAGTATGTACATAAAGTACTCTCCACTATGCACCATATGTATGTAGACAGTAACCTTCCCCTCGTTTTCAAGGTCAAGTCTGAAAAAGTCCTCAAGATGGTAATAAAACTGCAGTTTTTGTTGAAGTCCGTAGTGTAAGAAAAATAGCTTCCATCTGGCTCCTTGCGAAAATGTATGTAGGAAGTGATCTTCCTCTTGGCTTGCAATGGCCAGATATACAGGAAGTAGTGAAACTGAGGTCAACGTGATTTCCATTTAGAAAGCTACGTGTTGGGCTCCGAGCTGAAGACACGGCGTTGCTCGGGAATTTTTATTTATTACATACACTAGTTACTCTGTCCCCTCTTCCATCCTCTCTCTCTATTAACTCTCGTTTTGAAATTTTAAAATGTATTTTTTTTTTTTTTTTTACCAAGATCGTAACTAATAGATATGTAAAATAGTGTTGAAGTCTGTACATAAAGTACTCTCCAGTAATGCTCCATATGTATGTATACAGTAACCTTCCTCTCGTTTTCAAGATCAAGTGTGAAAAAGTCCTCAAGATGGTAATAAAACTGTAGTTTTTGTTGAAGTCCGCAGTGTAAGAAAAGTACCCTCTATCTGGCTCCTTACGAAAATTTATGTAGGAATTTGATCTTCCTCTTGGCTGGCAATTGGCAGATATATAGGAAGTAGTGAAACTGATGTCAAAGTGATTCCCATTTCTGTATTTAATGAATTATTTTGAAACAAATGTACAAATGTTTGTAAACCTATGGGACTTAGCCGCGGCCAAGCTTCAGTAATGCATTGCAGATGTGGTGATCGCTTTGTTCCCACTCGTATAGGGGCAGCACAACTGCCCGGAAAGCAGGGAACCCAGGTTCGAATCCCGGCTAGGTACACATTTTCACCGTTGCCCATCGCAGTTAATGTTATACAAACCGTGGATTTCAGTACCTTTCTTTCATTTTGAGTGAAATACACGAAATAATTGTGCAATATTCTGCAACTTTTATTTGTTACTAATCGGTTTTCGGCAGTTACGCCATCGTCAGGTAAACACTACAGAGATATAGTTATGCAGCTTAGAAGTTGGCAGGTCAAAGATCTTAAGTTGTTGTAATGATAGTATTTATACAGAAATTTCTTAAAGAAGACTAGTGTTATAGGTATATTTACATCATTGAACTTGTAGAGCTTTGATAAAATATGTAACGGAAAATATAAAGTATCTATTTTAATCAGTAATTTATCTGACATTTTCAAGTCGTCCGGTGGTAAAGGTAAAGCAGTCAAGAATCCGAAGATTGGTTTGAACACCACAGTGCTTTACTAGGCATGGTCCTGTTTGGAGGTGGTATGCCGTTGCATTCTTCCGACCTTCGAACTGACTTACCCAGCCAGTTATAGGGGGACCTACAGTTTAACGTGGGTTCCGAACCACGAGTCGGTGCTACTCGGTATTTTTCACATGGGAAATATTGCCAGAGGTGAAAGAAGTGGAAAGTGACGGAGAAAAATCTCAGGACCTGGCGGGGATCGAACCCGCGACCTTTGGATTTGTAGTCTGACACTCTACCACTGTGCAACCGAGGCTCACGTCGTCCGGTGACCCACCCAAATAGATCCCGCGACCCACGGTTTGGGAACCGCCGGTGCAGAGAAAAAGGAAGAGAGGGAGCTTAGGGTTTAACGTCCGGTCGACAGCTTGGTGACTAGAGACGGGCTGGTCCAGAGAGAAGGCCTCGGGTTGCGTCGGTCGGACGCGCTGGTCCTGGTGTGCAGGGCGCCGGCGTATTTCGTTCTGCTCTGCGGGCGTCAACTCGTGGCTCACGCTCCGTTGCGTCCGCAGTCTTGCGCCCGAAGCATAGCCAGCCGGCCTGACCGCAGCGTGCCATCCTGACAGCCGAGGAGGTCCACCAGCCAGCCGCCTATTCTGGATAAAGCTGGGTCGGTCGCGAACTAACGGGTCCAAACGAATGGTACCAGTGGCGTAGCTATCATAGGGCTAGGCGGGGCAGTGCCCCGGGGCCCCCGAGCTCCAGGGGCCCCTCGGCATCCGTGAGCGACGATCGAAAAAAGTTACAGTAGAGCGTACCTTTCTACACATTACCTTGCAATGGTAGACGGGAAATGGATTCGGCATTCTGTGGCTTTTTTCTGGGAACGGCGGCTTCCCATACCATGAGAAATATTCGCTCTTCAATTTACGTTCATACTAACACTATACACTCCGCCGCATTCTGCTCAGTTCTTGTATATGAAAACAAATAACTTCATTGTGGTGAGAATTCAGCACTTCACGCAATCTTTTAAGGTACATTTCTACCCGCACGCTGTTTATACTGCCATTTAAATGTTTAATTACATCCACGTATCAGAAGTTTCATGTAATAATTGCTTTGTCTCAAAAGTGAATTGTGCATCAAGACGCTGCCCTTTACTCCACTGTCACGATAATAAGCGAAGATATCGACTTAGTTATTTTACTTATTACTTTTTCCTGGCCAGACACTAAAATACTTCAAGCCTGGTAGGGGTACGGCTCAATCTAAAGTGTTTCATCAAACCAAATCCGGCAACTTCCTTTTGCTGAAACCCTCCTACACGAATATTTCCCCTATTTTCCTTCTTTGCCCGGGCTGTCAACGAAATGAGCCAACAGCGTAGTAGCTGCACGAGAGTGAGTGGCCGGCACTGACAGTGTCCTCCTGCTGTCACCGCTGACGAAAAATATCCCATGGGGCATTTTCATCTGTATGTCCTACCAAAATCCAACTCTATATCTATCCCTCTGGAAAAATTCGTCCAAGTCACCTAGTAATTTTTGCGTGAAAACATAACAAACCAACTTTCACAATTATATTAGAGAGTACGATTAAACATTATCTGCTGCGTGACACACAATAATTTACTTGGTAGTATTTAGTTTTGCCTTATTATGTCATGATAATGTAGTTTTTCATCTGTACAGTATTAGTGTAAAGAGGGCCCCAACGACATTTTTGCCCCGGGGCCCTTGATGACATAGCTACGCCACTGAATGGTACACAAGGACCCAGCAACTACACTACTGGCCATTAAAATTGCTAAACCAAGAAGGAATGCAGATGATAAACGGGTATTCATTGGACATATACAGAGATTCCAACTTTTGAATATGGTAAATAGTAATGCGATGTAATATGTATGAGCGGGAAGGGAGGCGGGGGGGGGGGGGGTGTTTGAACTGTGAAGCCAGTTTTGTAAGATCGCAGATGACATATGGTCGGCGTATTACTACATCGTTCTGATGTGTACAGCAGGAATATGTGTGGGTGGGGAGAGGTGAAGCAAAACTAATTGGTTTCTTCCTCAGAACCGAACATATTAGATTTGGTGATTTCCAGATATACATAGAAGAATCATTAAAACTTGCGCACAACCACAAGGTAACGTAAAATCATAATTTACAGAAAAAAAGCCGGTTAAGATATTTCGGTGAGTGTGCAGGTTATGAAAGGTACGAGTCAAGTGACATGACGCATTTTCATTGGCTGCTGCTAGATTCCAAAATGGCGCGCCTTTGTGGATTCGTCCCGTATGCCGTATTACGTAGTTTTCGAGTTCGTAGAAGTTACTGTCAATACCAGTGATTTCCACAAGAACATGCTCGAAGATGCTGCTCAGAACCACTTTGTTTTTGTGGATGACATCACACGAACGAAATCAAAGGGAAACGAGTTTTGCCAACGGAAAACAAATGACCGATTTGTTATTTAAACCTGAAAATCGGATTCCGAACCACTCCAATCGTAAACTCGTAATTTTAAACAATTACGATTAAATCGTAATGGTTGGAACCTCTGCATATACAGGGTGTCCAGAAAAGGGCTCCCTGATTTCAAAATTAACCCTTTCAGTCACTTTTTTTTCTTTGCCATTTTTTTTTTTTTTTTTTTTTTTTTTTTTTTTTTTTTTTTTTTGATCAAATGATGGAATGTTGTCATTTGACACCACTGTGTCGGTACGGGTACATATAAATAAATAGTGTGATCAACATCTTCCTGGTACAGTTATAATTAGCACACCATTCAAAATGACAATATTTATTGCAAAAAATCATTTAACATGAAATTTAACTAAACAGTTGTTATTTTTGTTCAAACAAAGTGTTACATGGCATTTGGAACAGCGGGGGAAGAATTCCCTTGTCGGAAAGTTTCGCCATATCACAGTCTGAAAAATTAAAATATTTACTGAAATTAGCTGTGTGTATGTGTGAAAATAAACGGAATATCCATTAAATGTATTAAGAAAGATTGGCTTTCAAAATTATTTCAACTGAACATAAAAAATATTAGTACCACCAAAATCGGGAACTTCATACACCATGACTGAACGTCGTCACAATGGTGTCAAATGACAACAACAAGATTTGAAAAAATGTAGCTAACAATGTAACAAAAAAACATTCACTCACAATAACCTTACCTTTAAGAAACGTGTAACACCTTTGTATTCTACAAGTCTTCGACAGGCACCAAACAGGATAAAAAAGTGAAGCACGATCCACACACAACAGCACACATAACACAGCACGACAAACACTCGACTGTTGACTTCCGTATTCAAAGGAGATGAAAGCGCGCCATGTGGTTCACGCCTGTACTAGATTGTTGTCATCCGCCGTCAACGTGAGGAAACGCAGACATTCGTTGTTTCCACTCTGCAGTTGGTGAAACATGGTGGTGTCAATCGACAACACGATGAACGAAAGGGTTAAATCTCTCGAAAACGAAGGTCGATAGAGGAATGCAGCAAACGGTATGTTTATTGTGAAAGCTGTAAGAAGTTTATACAGCAGTTTGAAATAATAGTTACAAATGCTGCTAACAGATGGCGCTGTAATCACCATACGTAATGCCTAGTATAAATAGTGACCCGAAGCCCAGAGCGATCAGTTCCACTATTGAAACTTGAAAGGCGGTTAGCGTACCGAACGAAAAGATTAAAACCATGTACTCCATTGAACAACGCGTTTTTCCGGTGCTAGAGTACAACAGGTTAGAAGAGAGTCCTACGGCAACAAGGCGAAGTTTTCAAGCACGATTTAATGTTCCAAAAGGACCCGATGCGAAAACCATTCGTACGCTCTTCCCCAAAATTTCAACGAACAGGCAGCGTAACTGATGATCTAGTGAGGCATGTTGGCCGCAAGCAAACCGCAGTTACGCCTGAAAATATCGCCACAGTTTCTGGAATTATTCAGCGAAATCTAATGTCATCCGTCCGTAGAATTGCATCTCAGACTGGTTTGAAGCGTTCCAGCACGGAGAAAATACTGAGAAAGAGTCTACACATGTTTCCATTCAAAATTCAAACGCACCAGGTCATACCCGTACGAGTTGTGCAACAAAAGGTTGCCTTTGCTAATCAGATGCTCACAATGATTGATAGTGAAGGATTTGATGTTGGGTGTATCTGGTTTACAGATGAAGCACACTTCCACCTGAATGAATACGTGAATAAGCAGAACTGGCGATTTTGGGGTTCGGAAAAGCCATATTTGTGTGAAGCGAAACCCCTGTATTCTCCTAAAGTAACTGTGTGGGCTGCAGTATGCAGCAGAGGCATTATTGGCCATTTTTCTTTCGAGTCGAGATGTTTAATTTTGAAATCGGGGAGCCCTTTTCTGGACACCCTGTATATTGTACTAGAAGTGACATGTGATTACATATTCACGCAATTTGGGTGCATAGATCATGAGAAATCAGTACGGTTTCAGCCGAATATTCGGTTACGGTTTCGGTTTGGGCCGCAAATCATGTTTCGGTCGGACTATACTATAAATCAGTCGGTTATCGAAAAAGGCCGCCAAGAGTTAATGGTGACACTGCGAAAAGCTGTATTTACAGCTAATTTTAAATGGCCAATGACTGAACTGCAGCAGAAGAAGCGTTAAGCTCAACTCATCTTGATCCCATTTTGTAGCCAACATAACGACGATCTACCATCTCCAACACAATTAAAATCATGATCGCTCCATTCATGACCTTTAAAGCTTACATCTTTCACCAAACTCAGACAGAAACTTATCAGATACAGCGCCAAAAGCAAAATGTAAGTTAAACTATACAATGTTTACGTGAAAATATCCTCACACTAGCTAGTACTTACACGAGCTTCAGTGTTACTAACCAATCAGCAGTCGTGCTTGGAACTTAATTACAGGTTATTAACGACACGAGCTGATCGCAATCGTAAAAAGAATCATAGGATGAAAATCAAGACCGAATTTAAAAAGTCAATACTACTGGGAAAAAGAGGCAACGAGGTGTCAGAACTTAAAATTTAATTAAACAAATTAGTTTAACAAAAACAACAGACAAAGTAATTTTCAATTAAAAATTAAAATTACTGCTTAATACGAGATTCGAATCCACGATCTTCAATTGAAGAAGCAAACACTTTACTACTACGCTACACAACCTTACTCAAATGAGTGTCTGAGAAACAGGACAACAAGCAGTAACAACACTGAATTTTAGCGTTCACTGAGGTCGCTTTCACTTAATTGCGCATCTAATATAATCTGAGCTGTAATATAACACTTGTATATGTGACCTTAATTCACGGCTTGTTTGAAACGATTCAGTAGCGTGAGGTAAGTCTATGTTTGAGTGCCTATTTCGCTAGCACCGTCGTCCATGTATCGTACTTTTTGCGAAGTTCTCATAAGTGATGAAATGGGCAATAAAAAGGTAGGTATGAGTCGGGAACGAAACAAATCATAGAACCAGACAAGGAAACTAAACTGAAATGATTCGTTGTTGTGTCGGTTTGGCAACGGGGACCGGTTCGGGCTGACGTTGAGCGTTCTGATTGGAGGAAAGCAGGCCAGCGCATCAGCAGTGAGCTAGCGAGTAGTTTTAACCGCACCCCTAGTAGACAGGCAGCCGCGGCTACCTGTTGCTCAGGCAGTAGCGCTTCGCTGTATGGCCCTGCGCAGAGGCCGGAAGCAACTCCGCAGCCCACCAGCTGTGGTGTCAATGCCCCCATCCATCTGCTCGCTGCTGCCACACAGACACGACGACTACCAGCTGCCACCGGTGCATCCCAGCAGTCGAGTGAAACCATTTTGCAAGACTTGAGGTTTGATTCCACTTCCTGGAGGTGCTCCACGACCACACAATGATGAACAACATGTTCAAATGTTTGTAAAGCTTATGGGACTTATCTACGGGGTCATCAGTCGCTAAATGATGAACACACCACATTTATTTCGCAGCACAGGACGTTAATGTTAAAAAAAAAAGCCGGCCGCGGTGGCCTAGGGGATTGTTGAGGCGCTCCAGTCACTGTCTACCCGGCCACTACGGTCGAATCCCCCCTCGGGCATGGATATTTGTGCCGTCTTTAGGATAAGCTAGTTGATAAGTAGTTTGTAAGTTTAGGGACTGATGACCCCACAGTTAAGTCCCATAAGCTTTACAAACATTTAAACATTAAAAAAAAGACACACATACACACAGATCGATTTCAATCACCTGGTAATCATCTTCAGTGTCCTTCAAACAAGCATATGAATGCCCTGAATGTAACTGCAACGGCAAACATAAAATTTACTGCAATTTTATGTTTGCAAATTCAAATGTTCAAATGTCTGTAAATCTATCGGACCCAACTGCGTGGTCATCAGTCCGTAGCTTACAAACTACTTAAACCTAGGTAAACTAACCTAAGGACAACACACACACCCATGCTCCAGGGAGGATTCGAACCTCCACGGCGAGCAACCGCGCGCTCCGCAGCGCGACGCCTTAGACCGCTTGGGTAGTCCACCGCGGCTTTATGTTTGCCGTTGCAGTTACATTCAGGGCATTCATACGCTTGTTTGAAGGACGCTGAAGATGATCATTAGGTAATTGAAATCTATCTGTAGTTTTTTTTTAATAAAACATTAACGGCCAATGCTGCGAAATACATCTGGTGTGTTCATTTTGCAAGACTGTCACCATTACCGGTAGAGTTTTCTTCTCCTGTGTCCGGATACACCAGTGTCGGCACGTGCTGTATGTTCACTGGTTCTGTGAACCTCCAGAAATAAGCTCGTCGTAAAAAAAATGAATAAATAAATGAAATAAGTGTTTCTAACCCTTTCGGACCCACTGGCTACAAATGTGTACATAGCGTCTACCGTGTCTAAGATGGTTCAGAAGTGTTTTTTCTCAATGGAAAGAACATGTATACAACACCTGAGGGTTCAATCATTTCATCATGCACAATTACTGCCACCTGCGGAAAATCATACAAAAATATTAAGAAGCGGGTGTCTTTCTGTCCGCACTGCTTATCGTCCACGTTTCACTCCCGTACAAGGCAACACTCCACACAAATGCCTTCAGAAAAGACTTCCTTACACTTAAATTAATATTCGATGTTAGCAAATTTCTCTTTATCAAAAATGCTTTTCTTCCCATTGCCATTCTGCATTTTATATCCTCTGTACTGCGACCGTCGCATGTTATTTTACTACCCAAGTAACAAAACTCATCCATCACCTTCATTGTTTCGTTACGTAATCTAATTCCTTCAGCATCGCTTGATTTTCTAAGACAGCATTCCATTATATTTGTTTTGCTCTTGTTAATGTTCATTTTATACGCTCTCTTCAACACATTGTCCATTCCATTCAACTGCTCTTCCAGGTCCTTTGCTGTCTCTGACAGAATTACGTCATCAGCAAAACGCAATGTTTTCATTTGTTCCCCCTGAACTTTAATCCCTATTCCAAATTTTTCCTTGCTTTCCTTCACCGCCTGCTCGATGTACAAATTGAATAACAATATTAAATATATAAACTATATCATATATATCTCCTGTATTACTTACCCAAAATTAATGATTGAGGTATCATTTTCAGGGTTTCGTTCTCCACTGATGACGAAAAATACGCAGCTAGATCGAAGTTATTGTTTTCATGAAAAAAAAAATTCAGTTTGAAAAAATTGTACTGTTCGTACAATCTAAGTTGATATACGGCAAACGATCGTAAATGGATCATGTATTTACGGTTGCTCCTATCAGACATCGCGCCGAGTATCAACTTAGTTTGCGCGGCTGATATAAAAGCAATGTAGAAGTTGCCATCTATTGACAATCTGTTTAACTAAAATGAACGACAGCTTTGTAGTTGTTTGGACTCTTTATGAAAGCCAAAGACCTTCTTGATGCAAGCATAGTTCATCACACGATTTCAAGTTATACACGTGGATGTAACGACGAAAACTACACAAATAATTTATTTTAGCACGACAACTCTTGCAGTTGTTTAGATTCTTTACAAAAGCGTAGTTTATCACGAGATTTCTGTTTCACAAGTCGATGCACAACAGCTGTTGGAATTATTCACTTTGTTCAAACAAGCGTTGCGTACTGTGCCACTGAACTTTTTTACCTCAATGTTCATCATCATAGGATGTACAGCTTACTGTTATAATAATTAAACTTTTAATATCCCGCTATTTTATAGCTCGTGCAATATTATTTTTATCTTTTATACGTATGTAGTTGTATCTGCCTTTTCTCCATTACTATCATACCTATCTGTGACTAATCACGTTAGAGTGCGAATTATTCACACGAGTCAACTAGTTATCTATACATATAAAAATGAATTGCTGTTCGTTAGTCTCGCTAAAACTCGAGAACGGGTGAACCGATTTGGCTAACTTTAGTCTTGAAATATTCGTGTAAGTCCAGGGAAGGTTTATGGAAAAGTTGTCAGTAAAAGAGGAAAATCGGGAAAAACTGAGCTTTTTCAAATGTTCAAAATATTCAAATGTTTGTAGAACTTATGGGACTTAACTACGGGGTCATCAGTCCCTAAACTTACAAACTACTTATGAACTAGCTAAGACTAAGGACGGCACAAATATCCATGCCCTAGGGGGGATTCGAACCCCCGACCGTAGTGGCCGTGTAGACCGTGACTGGAGCGCCTCAGTCCCCTCGGCCACCGCGGCCGCCTAACTCAGCTTCTTCCAGTGAGCTATGAACACCGTTCGTCCAATTGCGATAAAATTTTGTACATTTCATGTTGAAAGCTAGAGGAAGGTTCGCATCAAATAAAAATTTGGAAAAGACGCCCGGAAAGTAGGAAAAATTAGGAAAAACCGAAAGTGATTTTTTTTCTATGAGTGTAAATCAGTTGCCACACGGTTGTAAAAGTTTATCACTTGAGCACGGCTTGATAGGACAAGGTTTGGTTTGTATGAATTTTTTGGAAAATATACCGGAAAATTGAAAACTTTGAGAAAAACTGAAAGTGCATGTTTCAATATCTTTTTTATTGAATTCAGCACCATAAGTGACTATTCGCACGACAGAGAGGGGTAATTCTTTTTATTCTCTGTTCATTATGGTCTTGGAAAAGTGTTCAGTAAAAAAATACGGACAGTTAAAAAGGAAAGTCGCAAAATTCGAACTAAATTCCTTTAGTAAATGTACTCAACACTAAGTTGAGAACCGTTCACCCGATTGTGATAAAATTTTGATCATTTGACGATCAACGAAAGATGAACGTTCTCTGGAACAAAAAATTCGGGAAAGTTACCGGAAATGTTGGAAATTCGCGAGAAACTGAAAAAGCCTTTTTCAATGGGATATCAATATCATTCGTCTGATTGAGATAAAATTTTGCATATTTGACGTTCAAAGCAAGAGTAACGTTCTTATGGATTAAAAATATGGAAAAGTTTACCGGAAAATTGGAAAATTCATAAAAAATAGAAAGACATTGTTCTATGAAATATCAATACCATTCATCTAATTGCGATAAAGTTTTGCACATTCAAAGCGAGATGAAGGTTTGAGTGAAATAAAAGTTTGGAATAGTTGGCCAGAAAATAGGAAAATTTTTGGAAAACTGAAAGAGCTCTTTTCTTTGGGACATCAATATCATTCGTACGACTGCGATAAAATTTGGCACATTTGACGCTCCCCGATACTTAGATTATCTGATGATGCCGCTATCAAGCTACTGGGTCTAAAATACATATAATTTAAATTAATATGGTTTATATTAAAAAGTGATACGAAGTTCATCTAGTTTATATAAAATTTTGAATCTATTTTATAAAAAATTCTACATTAAATTATTACTTGTGTGGATTTGATTTCATAATACTTATATTTTATTATTTTTGTCTAAAATATTTACAAAACTCATGTAACAGTAGGACTATATAAAGTGTGCGGTAAACCACGCCAGTGAGATTTTATCCTGAGATGTTGTAGAATCCCCCCCCCCCCCTTTAAACGCAGATGGTGAGCGTTGCGCCGAGGTTTCCCTGCGAGTGCAGCGGCTGTCGGTGTTGGTGGGCTGTTATCGCAGGCCGGGCGGCATGAATATTTATAGAGCGAGGGGAACAGCTTGTGTAGCGGTTCCTGGCCGCCTCGCCACGCGACGCGTTTCTGTTTTGACGGAGAGGCGCGCGCAGAGCCATCTGCCGGCCGACCGCAGACACTCGATATGTTTTGACAGCGCGCGCCGTCAACCCCCCCCCACGACCGCGACCCTCTACAAACATCCCCCTCACCCTTTTTCCCACGTACACACACACACGCGCGAGTCTGTAAAAGCAACATATAGTATTCACTGCGCTATTTTTGTAACGGGCGAAATTTGTGGCCAAGCGTTGTCCGGTTGGAAAATTGCATAGCGATTCCGTAATGTTGAAAGTACACTGCCCGAAAAAAATAAAAAAAATAAATAAATAAAATAAAAATAAAGAATGCGCTGACGTGTTTTACGGGCCACTTTATATATGTTGTTTTATAAGTTTTTGCAAACATTTTGGTCCAAAATAGTAATCTAATAAAAAATTAATTAATAAGAGTGTCAGAAACCCTTCTACGAAAAAAAAAAAAAAAAATACGTAGTCGCTAGTTCCGACCCACTGACCTTCAGCGTCACAGTCCAATGCAATGCCCACTACGCTACAGCTAACAGTTAGGAGTTGCGTTCTTTAATCTCATACTATTTATGGCCGTTGTTAACTGCTGCTAATATGGCATTTGTAGAGACTAGATTATCATTTATCGTACGAAGAACGACGTGTTTTTGTTAATTCTTCAGTGCGCCATTGCTTTCAAATGACAAAGTGTAAGCTACAATAAGAAAATCATCAAATACGCAACGCAAGATGGCGTATGCCACAGAGAGTTCTGGGCGAGGAATGTCACATGACATTTGCGAACGGCTGGCTTTCGTTAATTCATTGGAGGGTGTCAAAACTCCGTTATTTTTGCAAATATCTCTCAAACGTTTCGAGATATGAAAAAAAAAAACAAAGAAAAAAAAAACATAAGAGACCAAAGTTGTTAAGAATTTTCTGCTCTACAAGTTCGGTTATTCAATTTTCGTGTCAGATGAATAGATAAGCCGTTATTTTCATTTAAATTTCGAGCTGTCAAAAGACGATCGCAAAGGCCCACTTTTAGTGTTACTATCGTAACCTAAAGTGGGCCAATACATATACTATGGAATGGAATCTACTATTGTCGCTGATGGCACACGTTGTTGATATACTTACCTTACCTTACCTCGTCCTTTCCACGTCACCGGCGTGCGCACAATCGAGGCAAAAGCAGTCACTTGTGAGTGAGCAGTCCAACGTAACGGCTTCACTATGTTTTCGAAATAGGAACAACGAAATTGGATCAAAATTAAATGTGCCAGAGGTCGTACAACACGACAGTGTCATCAAGGTCTTCAAGAGGTGAACGGGAAATTGGCAGTGCCGTACAGAACAGTGGCACGTTGGATCAAAGCCTTCAACGAAGGTTGGAAAACTGTGTCAGACATGCCTCGGGCAGGTCGCTCTAGCGTCTCTGTAGAAGAAGTGTTTAATGTTGTTGCGTTAATTGACAGAGATTGATGTCAGACGATTTGTGAGCTCGCCTACGAAACCGGATTAGCGCGTACGACTGTGCTTCGCATTCTGAAGGAACGCCTGGGCTTGCGAAACATTGCATCACGAGGGGATCCGTATAATTTGACGGAAATGGAGAAATGGATGCGTTACGACGCTGCTCAGACGCATATTAGTCTCGCATATGCGGACAAAATTGCTAGTAGGTGCGAAGAATTGCAGCAATTTCTGAAGTAGAAAAATGAAAGGTGGTGCGCATGAGTAAGAAAAACAATACAGCATTAGTAGTGAGCTGCTAGGTGTAATATTGCAGAGCGATTTGAAATTGAACGAACATGTAAGGACAGTTATGAGTAAGGCGGACAGCCGACTTCGGTTTATTAGGAGAATTTTGAGAAGATGTAATTCATCTGTAAAGGATACCGATTATAAGACGCTTGTACGATTACGTCTTTAGTATTGCTCAAGTGTTTGGGACCCGCAGCAGATCAGTTTGAAGGAAGACATAGAAGCAGTTCAGAGGCGAGCAGCTATGTATGTTACTGCCAGGTTCGAGCAATGTGAGAGTCTCACGGAATTGCTCCGGGAACTCAAATGGGGATCGTTGGACGAAAGACTACGTTCTTTTCGGGAATTTCTGTTGAGGAAATTTAGAGCGCCGGATTTTGAAGCTGAGTGTAGTACGATCTTCCTGCCGCCTACTTACATTTCGCGTAGTGATAACAAACATAAGAGAAATTATGGCTCGTACGGAGGCATACAGACGTAGATGTTGACGATTTAGTTGTGACGATAGATTCGATTGATAGACTGCAATCTAATATTTCAGAGATTCATCAGAGATATAAGGGTTATGGTATCAAGAGCAGCATCTCTAAAACAAAAGCCACGTCTGTGGGAAAGAGATTTAAAAGGATTGATTTCAAAACAGAACGAACAAAGTTAGAACAATCAAAATATCCACGGGTGTACTGCCGGTCTATACAGTCCAACGGGCACAATATTTCGGCGATCATACATGTCACCATCATCAGGTGAACTGACGGACTGAGCTCCTGGAAACGTACCGGTACGGACATCCGCACGCTACGGCGGCTCGAAGGGAACTGGGTTCTAGCCGGTAGCGAGCGATTTAAATACCCTCGGCCCGCGGAGCGACCCCTCCGCGGTCCGCGTCCCGCGCCGCGGCCGCGCAGTGGAACCGATTGCGCCGGCGTCTGAGATGACGTCGGTGTGGGGGCTCTGTCCGCCGTAGTCGTCACTACGTTACGTTTGCTAGATTTACTCTTAATTAACCCAATCGCTGGTTCCCAAGCTTTGCTAAGATTAAAGCCACATACAGTTCATGAGGTCGTCACTAGTGCGAATTTCAATGGCCTCTCTAAGGACGCAGTCCCAGTATCTCGACGTCTGTACCAGAATCCTAGTGCGTTCATAGTCGTAGTACTTTCAGAATCGTAGTACTTTCATACTCCATCGCGTGATTCTCCGACAGACAATGTTCAGCGACCGCCGACTTGCTCGGATACATCAATCGTGTGTGCCTCTGGTGTTCAAGTCATCGATCTTCGACGCTACGCATCGTCTGTCCAATATATGAGGACAGAATCGGGAGAGTTGGCAGTAAGTATATAAACAGATACAGAGTGTATTTACATTAGATGTGCCCAATGTTTTGCAACTTACAAGGCGCTTGGAGTAGCGTGCAGGTTCGAGTCCTCCCTCGGGCGTGATTGTATTTGTTGTCCCTAGCGAAAGTTAGTGTAAGTAGTTCGTAAGCCTAGGGACTGGTGACCAGAATGATTAACTCCCATGGACTGACAAACATTTGAACATTTTGAGTGACTTGCACGATGTAGGGCACAAAGGGCATCTAAGCATGTGGCTTATGGTTTGTTCTTGTCAACAATCTCGCAGGACATGTCTGCTGTCATGAAAGACCATCTCTCCAGTTTGTCTCTGGATCGCATAACTCCTTATCGTAATCTACCCAAAAATGACGATGATGATGATACGTCAGTAACAGCTGTGCGGTGAGTTCTGTTAGCTATAAATTTCCGTGTTCTGTTGGTATATTGTTCTCTGCGCGGCAATGGTGCAGTGTATTGGAATACCTTCCGGGCGTATTTCCCAGTCATCGTCAGTGGCCTGCGATACACGGTTGACATAAATTAATGCAGCAGACAATGAAGCGAATCAGACTGGAACCCGTCACGAATAATTGCTTCCAGGTCGCAGATACGTCACGGCATACTGTAAATACTGCTGCCGGAACAACGGAGTGCGTACTCGCGCGTCACATTGTGTGGCGCAGGTGAGGTGTAAATATCGACATTTTTTCGGCAAATTTGTCAGGAAAAGCAGATTTCTCTTTCGCTTTCGTGTACTTGACCTTTTAAAACTGATCCTAGCTATAATTTCGATTCTGCAAGGACAGATGCAGCATTCTATGTTCTATGTTTCAGAGTCTTCAGTACCAGTAGAGGGCCAGGAGCTTCCATAAAACAGTAACATTAAACTGTCGTTGGTGGAGAACGAAACCTTGAAAATGATACCTCAGTCATTAATTTTGGATAAGTATACGGACGACATGGCGTACCCACAAAAAGCACCGATGAGAAATAATATATATGATGATGATTGCAGTGTATATCTTTTGAAACCGAAATCCCTTCACCTGCTCAGTTGATATGACGCAGAGGTGTTTCTTTTTCGCTTTTTTTTTTTTTTTTTTTTTTTTTTTTTTTTTAATTTTTAAAGGTTTCAGAAATTACTGCAACCAGTCGCCTTTTTTCTTCTCAATGAAGATTTATTAAACCATGACCAGTTTCAAGTTGCCTAGCAGCTCATCATCAGATGAAGAGATTTATTAAACCATGACCGGTTTCTTGTATCTGTGGCAGGGCAGAAAACAACAATTACTGATTTCTTTTTCTCGTTTTCTGCCCTGCCACAGATACAAATGTAATTTGCAATAAAAGTATATATATCATCTGATGATGAACTGCTAGGCAGCTTGAAGCCGGTCATGGTTTAATAAATCACTTCATTGAGAAGAAAAAAGGCGACTGGTTGCAGTAATTTCTGAAACCTATTTCAAGACAGGTTCCAACACATAATGGATGAAAGGTTTTTTTTTTTCGCAACAAACCTGACTAGTAGATAGCACAAAGAAACTTTAAGAATAGCAGTCACCTATGTGTCATGTATCGGTTAGGGAGGAAAGGGAAGAATCTATTTCTTGGAACACTTTTACACTACTTTTAGCACAGACGTGTCTTGGGATGGCAATCGCTTTTAGCGCCAATCCTCCATTGGCACGAAATTACCTACGTTCCGGTGGTTTTTGTACAGACCTCGTATCCCTGGGGAAGTGAGCACTCACACACAAAGTGAGAGAGACCAAGAGAATGAGTGCGTTTGTACGACTTTTCATTTCCGCGGTCCGCGCGTGAAACACTCATTAATCCGGGGCGCACGAAAACTGTGTTGCTCGCAGTTACGTCAACGAACTGGCTCGCGTCGCTGTTAACGTCCGAGGTTGATACGGATTTTATTTGGCACGACCGTAACGACGGCGCCCGGCATTAAAGGGGCACACGAGGACTGGCTGTGTGCGTGGGCGGGGCCTTTGATGTCGCCGCTGCCCGCCAACAGAAACTGCTCACCGACATCCAAGCAGAAAGAGCCACGGGAGTAACTTCCATCACTGCATCACTACGAAGGCGATACATCTGCGTGGGAGAGTTTGTCTTGCCTTTGCTGTTTATTGAGACCATACCCAAGTGTAAAGTAATAACAGAGCAAACACCCAGGTGGTATGAAACTTCCTGGCAGATTAAAATTGTGTGCCGGCACACAATTTTAATCTGCCAGGAAGTTTCATATCAGCGCACACTCCGCTGCAGAGTGAAAGTTTCATTCTGGAAACATCCCCTAGGCTGTGGCTAAGCCGTGTCTCCACCATATCCTTTCTTCCAGGAGTGCTAGTCTTGCAAGTTTCGCAGGAGAACTTCTGTGAAGTTTGGAAAGTAGGAGGCGAGGTACTGGCGGAAGTAAAGTTGTGAGGCGGCATCGTGAGTCGTGTCGGGGTAGCTCAGTGGTAGAGCGCTTGCCCGCGAAAGGCAAAGGTCCCAGGTTCGAGTCCCGGTTCCGGCACACAATTTTAATCTGCCAGGAAGTTTCATATCAGCGCACACTCCGCTGCAGAGTGAAAGTTTCATTCTGGACCCAGGTGGTAATCGTTCAGCACTTCATCAATCCCTCTCTGCGCTAGAAGGCCACAATGAGTACGTTCTGCAAAAGCATTCTATCTACTTAATCCTTTCTTATTATAGGGTGTTACAAAAAAGTACGGCCAAACTTGCAGGAAACATTCCTCACACACAAAGAAAGAAAATATGTTATATGGACATGTGTCTGAAAACGCTTAATTTCCAAGTTAGAGCTCATTTTATTATTTCTCTTTAAATGTAAATTGAAGTAATTCGTGCAGACAATTGTCAAAATACCCAATTCTTTCGTTAGTATGTACTGTACTTCCTCGATTCACGTCACCAACACAGATTTTCTGTAAACGTTTGGGCAAACATTGTTGATGATGTCTTGATTGGGCCTCATGTTCTTCCACCTACACTCACTGGAGCACGTTATCATAATTTCATATGGGACCAAATGTAGAGACTTTTCGTGCTCATATTGTGGACGGCTGTGATACGATACGCCATTCATTAGGGCTGCATCAGCGCATCAGGGATTCCATTGACGGAGGGTGGATGCATGTATCCTCGGTAACGGAGGACATTTTGAACATTTCCTGTAACAAAGTTTTTGAAGCCACGCTGGTACGTTCTGTTGCTGTGTGTCTCCATTCCATGATTAATGTGATTTGAAGAGAAGTAATAAAATGAGCTCTAACAAGGAAATTGAGCGTTTTCGGACACATGTCCGCATAACATATTTTCTTTCTTTGTGTGTTACGAATGTTTCCTGAAAGTTTGGCCGTACCTTTTTGTAACACCCTGTACAACATTCGCAACTCTAACCACAGTCCACAGGAGAAACTTATTTTGCAACTCCCCCTGGTACATTTGATTGGTGGAGGCTGCACCGTAGTGACACAGTACCACTTGGGCTATTGATCTGCAATTAAAATCACTTCATGTACTCTACACGCACTGTTTCAACAATAAATACTGAGTGAATTGGAAAACTCAAAAATGGTGTAGCAATTTTCTTATTTGCGACTGTGTAGATCCGCATTACTACCGTAACTGCAACCAGAAATTTACTCAAGCCCAGTATTCCGTAAGTAGCGAGTATGAGAGCACCAGACACCATGCCGTTAATGGTTTTCTTGAGGGATGCTTCTCCTTAGCGAGAGGGCATTACAAGCAGGAATCTGCAGCTGAGCGTTGTTAGCTCCGCTAGAGATTCTCACGCGTTCCTGCGCTCCGCGGTCGAGACGGACATCCTCGCTTCGCCACAAAAGCAGCAACGCGACGGCCAGGTATTATTTCTTACTCTCGCATTACACGGCGCAAGGCCAACTCACAGATGCTTGTCTCTCCGAGTCTCGCTGAGTAAATGGGCACGCGAATAAATTTCCGACGCGACCGGGTCTCTTATTTAGTTCTGTTCGACACTTACACGTAACTGTAAGTGGACATAAAACTGCTTCCTGGAGTGCTCCTCAATTAATCCCGTAGCCTTTCACCGAGCGAAACGTCGCAGCATTTGTTAGCACACTGGACGTCCATCTGGTAATCCAGATGTAGGTTTTCAGTAGCTTCCTTAAACTGCTCCAATCAAATATTGGGATCAGAATGAAACTTTCACTCTGCAGCGGAGTGTGTGCTAATATGAATCTTCCTGGTATATTAAAATTGTGTGCTGGAACCAGGATTCGAACCTGAAACCTTTGCCTTCGCGGGAAAGTGCTCTACCATCCGTCTTGTAAATATTTTGTTTGTTTAGATCCAGATTTCGACCCCTGTGTGATCATTATACGTGCTTAAAACAAATATTAACGATAAATAAGAAGCAATGAATTTAAATTTGTGATGCGGCCGGTAATCGAACCCGGACCTCCATGCTTACTAGGCACACGTCTTACTGCTCCTGCGAACTTTGCAAGACTTCCACTCCTGGAAGAAATAATATGGTGGAGACATCGCCACAGCCAAGTTGTAAGGAGGAACCGTGAAGCGTGTCGGGATAGCTCAGACGGTAGAGCGCTTGCCTGTGAAAGGCAGCGGTCCCAGGTTCGAACTCCGGTTCCGGCACACAATT
Organism: Locusta migratoria; assembly: GCA_026315105.1. Classification (NCBI taxonomy): domain Eukaryota; kingdom Metazoa; phylum Arthropoda; class Insecta; order Orthoptera; family Acrididae; genus Locusta; species Locusta migratoria. The sequence goes on from CM048750.1 coordinate 269,919,602, forward strand.
TTAATCTGCCACGAAGTTTCACATCAGCGTACACTCCGTTGCAAAGTTTCATTGCGGTCTCATTATTACACATTATTATTCGTGTTCGTTATCGCATGCTGACGGAAATACCATTCGAGACAGGATCCAACAGTAATAACTCACGCGGCAATATCAACAGAGGAGCTGCTGACATCTGCGCCGATCCGATCAAGAAAGTAAGCTTAGGGTTTAACGACCCACATGCCCAGAGACGGAGCACATGCTCATGATTTTTGGGTAAGGATGGCCAAGGAACACGGCCGTGTCCTTTGAAAGGAACCATTCCGGACTTGCCTGTAGTCATTTCGGGAAATCACGGAAAACCTAAATCTGGATGGCCGGAGGTGGAGTTTAACCACAGTCCCTTCCAATGCGAATCCAGTATCCAGAATGAAACTTTTCAGTCTGCAGCGGAGTGTGCGCTGATATGAAACTTCCTGGCAGATTAAAATTGTGTGCCGGAATGGGACTCGAACCTGGGACCTTTGCCTTTCGCGAGGAAGCGCTCTACCGACTGAGCTATGCCGACACGACTCACGATGCCGCCTCACAATTTACTTCCGCCAGTACCTCGCCTCCTACTTTCCGAACTTCCCAGAAGTTCTCCTGCGAAACTTGCAAGACTAGCACACAATTTTAATCTGCCAGGAAGTTTCATATCAGCGCACACTCCGCTGCAGAGTGAAAGTTTCATTCTAGAAAAATATTTGTCAGTGATGTCACGTCAGGTGACTCTTCACGGGCTCACAAACATCTAACCTCCACGAAAATTGCAATATTTCTGTCACTAAATGTTTCTCAGAATGATTTAATAAGTGCGTAGAAATTCGTTAATAATATTCTAATGAATTTACAAGTAGTTATTAGCCTTAAATAAATAACAATAAAAACCAATTTCTATAAAATTACTATCTGCCCAGGTATTGGCAGTCAGTCGTATCTTTACTGCTTGACGGTCTTTGCCTGAAAACAACATCCTATGACATTTCGGACATGTGCGTTACGGCTGCAAGAATACACATTTTTATATGGCAAGTTAATAAATTTCAAGGTAAGATTTCGTAAATTTATAGTTAATACAGGAATTCCTATTGCGTTGGCGTGTGCAGATTTACGCAAAACAAAATATATGTTTCCATAAAATCTCGGGCGAACTGCCGGATGTCAGTAACTTCCTGCCACGATATTTCGGCGCAGAGTCTTCTGGCCATCTTCAGGTGAGTACCGCCGATGTACTGGCGAAGACGCACTGAGCTGTGCTATTTATGCCCAATTCAGCCGACATTGCGCATGCGCGTACTTAGCGTGCGCGTTCACTACAACTACGTACGCTGCTCAGAGCGCCCTCCGTGGCAGAGGCTTGCCGCTTCGGTATCAGTTCGATTATCATTGTCATTCAGTTGCAGGAAACTACGCCGACTACGAAGTTTTTCAATGACAGGATTCCACGCAACATTTATTTGGAAACCGCTGTCTCGATTGATAAGAGTCTCACTGTCAGACAGCCTCATTTCCACAGCTTCATTAATAATTGAGTTCCAAAAGTTTGTTGTGTGGGCTACAATTTTAGTTTCGTTGTAGTTCATCGAATGACCTGTGGAAATACAATGTTCGGCGATTGCGGATTTGGTGGGTTGGAGTAGCCGAGTATGACGCTGGTGTTCCACAATGCGCTCCTGCACAGTGCGCGTCGTCTGCCCTATATACGACTTGCTGCACTCGCACGGAATCCTGTAAACACCTGCTTTACGGAGCTCCAGATCGTCTTTGACAGAAGCCAACTGCGATGAAATTTTAGGAGGAGGGCAAAAGATGACTGTTACTTTATACTTTTTTAATATTCTGCCTATCTGCGATGATATATGTTCTTTTAGTATTCAAATTTTGTAAGTAAACAAACTTTTGCAATCAATATGTCATTCGTTACAACAAAATTTATCGTTTTGAATGAGACGAAAGTGCGAAAAAGTATGTAAAATACGTAATTGATAACTTTGGCATGTTAAGAAAGTGACAGAACCCTGTGGATCGTTAGACACCCATCGAATGACCTGTGGACATACAATGTTCGGCGATTGCGGATTTGGTGGGTTGGAGTAGCCGAGTATGACGCTGGTGTTCCACAATGCGCTCCTGCACAGTGCGCGTCGTCTGACCTATATACGACTTGCTGCACTCGCACGGAATCCTGTAAACACCTGCTTTACGGAGCTCCAGATCGTCTTTGACAGAAGCCAACTGCGATGAAATTTTAGGAGGAGGGCAAAAGATGACTCTTACTTTATACTTTTTTAATATTCTGCCTATCTGCGATGATATGTTCTTTTAGTATTCAAATTTTGTAAGAAAACAAACTTTTGCAATCAATATGTCATTCGTTACAACAAAATTTATCGTTTTGAATGAGACGAAAGTGCGAAAAAGTATGTAAAATACGTAACTGACAACTCTGGCATGTTAAGAAAGTGGCAGAACCCTGTGGATCGTTAGACACCCAATGCGAATGCAGTGTGTTGGCACTGCGCCACCTCGCTCGGTCCAGGGTCGTTCAGGTGCCGTCGCGGGCTTTGAAAAGATATGCTGGTCAGTGGTGTAAGCGGCTGCCTACGGGGAGGCAGTGCTGGCAGCGGAATCGGGCCGCGGACAGGTGGATCGGCGTAAGCGACGTGTGGCGGCGGTGGTCTGGCCGTGTGCGCCACGGGGCTGCATTCCTGGACCGGTCCTGGTGCTCCGCCATTGTCCGACACTGCCTCTGCTGACGCGCATTCCACACCAGGACGCCAGGGCGCTACCTCCAGCCCATGTACGCTGCCCCAGACAATCGCATATAAGGTCAGGATGGCGAACCTACCTACATACAAATGCCTTTCTTCAGGAAAAAAAAAAAAAAAAAAAAAAAAAAAACGAGTTTTCGTCTGAAGAGCTGAGATAGTTCATTACTTCATTCGGGATGGAAGACCGCGTCAGTACACTTCCGTCTGCGGGCCAGTGAGCTGGGCAGTTCCCAAGAAAGAAAAATACCTGGTAATGTGCCCAAGATGCGCGCCAGCATATACAGGGTGAATCTAAATTTGCGCACTCGGGCTTCGCAGCGCGATTCCTAACATGCTAGCAACAAAAAAATGTCTCTCACAAAATTCCGTCCTGCGCATATTTCCGGCAGTAAATGGACGACGAAGACTGAGATCGGTGTGTGTCCCATACGTCAGTGTGTTTCAGAGGTGTCTTGAGGATCAAAGTGAACATAGAAACTCAAACCTTGAAACGTCATCCAATGACGCTACAGAGCGTATGAAGTTGCTGGAGGGGATGTCTAAAGGCAGGAGCTGGTACCTGTAACTTGGACTCTCCGTAGAGTCGTTAGATGGCGGTTCCGGGCATGGGTTTCCATGCTTATTTTGTTCCTCAAGACGCCTAATACATCCTCTAGAAGTTTCTTGGTGCAGTAGTGTAATGCTGAAACACACTGACGTATGGGACACACACCCGTCTCAATCTTAGACGTCCATTGACGGCCGAAAATATGCGCAAGGCGAAATTTTGTGACGATATTTTTTTATTGCTAGCATGTGAGGAATCGCGCTGTGAATATATATATATATATATATATATATATATATATATATATATATATATATATATATATATATGTGTGTGTGTGTGTGTGTGTGTGTGTGTGTGTGTGTTGTGTTGTTGTGGTCTTCAGTCCGGAGACTGGTTTGATGCAACTCTCCACAATACCCTATCCTGAGCAAGCCTCTTCAACTCCACATAAGAACGGCAACCTACATCTGTCTGAATCCGCTTACTGTATCCATCTCTTGGTCTTCCTCTGCGGTTTTTACCCCACACACTTCCCTCCAATGTTAAATTCACGATTCCTTGATGTCTAAGAATCTGTCCTACCAATCGATCCCTTCTTTTAGTCAAGATATGCAAGAAATTCCTTTCCTTCCTAATTCTGTTCAGTACCTCCTCATTAGTTATGCGATCCATCCACCTAATCTTCAGCATTCTTCTGTAACACCACATTTCAAAAAAAATTTCAAATGTTTGTATAGCTTATGGGACTTAACTACGGGGTCATCAGTCCCTAAACTTACAAACTACTTATGAACTAGCTACTACTAAGGACGGCACAAATATCCAAGCCCGAGGGGGGCTTCAAACCCCCGACGGTAGTGGCCGTACAGACCGTGACTGGAGCGCCTCAGTCTCCTCGGCCACCGCGGCCGGCACACCACATTTCAAAAGCCTTCCTGTCCGCGCTGTTTATCGTCCATGTTTCACTCCCATACAAGGCAACACTCCACACAAATGCCTTCAGAAAGGACGTCCTTACGCTTAAATCAATATTCGTGGTTAACGAATTTCTCTTTTGCAAGAACGCTTTTCTACCTATTGCCATTCTGCGTTTCATATCCTCTGTACTGCGACCGTCATTTGTTATTTTACTGCCCAAGTAACAAAACTCATCTACCTCCTTTGTTTCGTTACCTAATCTAATTCCTTCAGCATCACCTGATTTTCTTAGACTGCACTCCAGTACCCTAGTTTTGCTCTTCTAATTGTTCATCTTATATGCACCTTTCAGCACACTGTCCGTTCCGTTCAACTGCTCTTCCAGGTCCTTTGCTGTCTCTGACAGAATTAATATGTCGTCGGCAAAACGCATTGTTTTTAATTCCTTCAAATTTCTCCTTGCTTTCCTTATGCTAGCAACAGAAAAATGTCTCTCACAAAATTCCGTCCTGCGCATATTTCCGGCAGTAAATGGACGTCGAAGATTGGGATGGGTGCATAACTGCCAACCTTTACAATTGGCTGTCCGTAATGATGCTCAAGACCAAAGAGGACGTGGGGGCTACGGCCGTGTCCCAAGAATATTTTAAAAATTTAAGTCTGACACTGTATTCCTAAATATCTGCCACGAACCGTATAAAAACTATTCTGTTTCAAAAGACTGAGGTTAGGTGGAAGAACCTAACACATTTTTGTAAATACCGTGAGTGGCTTAGAAATATTCCTGTAAGTTTCAATTAACTGTCTTTACGGAAAGTTAACAGTTGCCGAAGGAACAGAAAAGGGTGAAATTCCTTGCATTTTTTTAAATATAAAATCCTTAGCGGCTAAGGATACAAAAAATGGTTTTGGATTTTAAACGACGAATGAAACCACTGAACTGAGGTGTCACAAATGGCTCATCACTCATATTTCATTCTAGCTGCACAAGACTGCTATGGAAACATGTACCCGCGAGAAAAGCCAGTAAAAGCTTTTCTCTTCGGAAACGAACTGGCTAACTTCCGCCACCCGGTAAAACACGTGGGCTGTTAAGCTTGAACCAAAGACATTATACTCATTATAGACCATAGAATTTACATAGATCTTGGGTGTGTGAGCGTGCATTTGGTAGGTGGGTAGTTGATTATAGGCGGGATTTGATCCAGATTTGTTCCAACGGAAATGCTATCTTTAACATTTCCTACAGCTTTGCTACGTACTCAAGAATGAAATAAATTATTTATATAAACTTTTATCGGCTATTACCAAAATGTAGATAGTAACTACTCCGATTTTCTTAAAACACATCAGATCCTACAATGTCTACTTTCCGTAATTTTTTACGAACTTTCCGTAACTCCGTAAATATGACGATAAATCCGTAACAATTACGGACAATCCGTAATAGTTGGCAGCTATGTGGGTGTGTGCCCCATACGTCAGCGTGTTTCAGAATTACACTACACACCAACAAACTTCTATGGCAGCTGTCGGGAACTGACGGACCACGGTCCAGGTGCGGACCGCGGAAGGCTAAAATCTGGACCGCAAAAGTATTTTCAAATTATAAGTTCCATACTCAAATTATAAAATTAATTTTTTTTTAAATACCCTTTTTCTGTAGATAGCAATTCGTATGAAAGCCACCGTTATATATAATTTTGGAATAAACTGATGAATAATTAGTACCCTTAATGATTATTATAGGCAGATTAAATAAATAGTTGTCATAACGGGCGCCGAGGAGTGGCCGAGCGCATTGAGGCGCTATGCTCTGATGCGCGAGGCAGTTCCCCATCGTGGGTTCGAATCCTGTCACGGGTATGGATGTTTGTGTTGTCTTTAGTAGAAGTTACGATATCAGTAGTTAGTACGTTTAGGGACTGATGAACCCGCATTTATGTGCCATAAGCATAACAAACATTTGAAATTATTATTTTTCCCTTTTTTTCTTTTTTCATCCTAACGAACGAAAGCCTGAAGCTACTTCCCAAAATAATAACAGTTTTTCTGGATTTTATTTATACATTTCTGTTTCATATCTATTGTATTTCATATTAGTTTGAGAGTGAATACTAAATAAAAGAATAGTGTACTTTTTCTGGATTTTTGAATACAAATATGCCTGTCTGTCGTATTATTTTGTGAATTAAAATTGAAATAAGAAATTGGCCGGCCGAGGGGACCTAGGCGCTCCAGTCACGGTCTGCACGGCCGCTACGGTCGGGGGTTCGAATACCCCCTCGGGCATGGATATTTGTGCCGTCCTTAGTATTAGCTAGTTCATAAGTAGTTTGTAAGCATAGGGACTGATGACCCCGTAGTTAAGTCCCATAAGCTGTACAAACATTTGAACATTGTTATCCAGATCCCATCTAAGATTTTTTGCCGACCTCTGTTATGCTCGGAAACGTCATGACGCTACAGAGCGTCGAAGTTGCTGGAGGGGATGTCTAGCGGCAGGAGCTGGTGCCTGTAACTTGGACTCTCCGTAGCGTCGTTGAATGGCGTTTTCGGGCATGGGTTTCCATCCTCATTCTAATACATCACCTTACAAGTTTGTTGGTGTAATTATGAAACACACTGACATATGGAACACACAGACATCTCAATCTTCGACGTTTATTTACTGCCGGAAATATGCGCAGGATGAAATTTTCAGAGAGCATGTGAGGAATCGCGCTGCGAAGCCGGAGTGCGCGAATTTAGATTCGCCCTGTATGTATGTCTGTCTGTCTGTCTTTGGCACTTTCCCGTACAAGCTGAGTCGCCACTGTGTTATACGCGGATTTGGCATTTGTTAATATTTTTGGGTTGGCCGGATGCCCTTCCTGCCGCTACCCCATGCCGCCAGGAGGAAATGTGTACCCCAAATGTCTGCGTATAGTGTTATATATATGTGTGAAGTGTAAAGTGTTACGAAATGTTTGCGAGTCGCGTAAATGAGGTGTTACTTGGGGACCAGCCCGTTATTCACCTGGGCACCTAGGGGGATGTGGAAAACCACCTAAAAACCACATCCATGCACGTGTAATGTTTGTGTTCAATACCCAGGTCTTCCAGAGTCTTGATTGTCTGACCAATATATGACATGCGACAACTGTAAGGAATACTCCAAGGAAACCAAGATCATCCTTTGGTTTGGTTTGCGTAAGGCAGGTGTGTATCGTATTCCTTGCAGTTGTGGCATGTCATATATTGGTCAATGAGGACTGTGAAAGACCGGCGTATTGAACATAAACGTTACACGCGCTTACAACAGCCAAGCAAATCCGCTGTTGCAGAACACTGTCTTGGCACCGGTCATCCTGTGGAATAGAACAACACGTAGATTCTGGCATGCACATCCACCTATTGGGATAGTGTTATTAAGGAAGCTGTTGAAATTAAACTAGCAAGCGACCTTATTTAAATTCTGCTTGGAATCCGGCACTGTCTCTCGTCAAAAAACAGAGGGAGAAAATTAATGCTGCCTCACTTGTTGATTAACAGTCACTATCGATATTTCTGATGTTTGGTCATCTTTGGTTGTGTTGACTCAGCAGTGACTTGTACTATGTGTGTTATCTTCCTTGTTTACCCTTTGCAAACCGAGGTATTAAATATGCTTGCAAATTGCTTCCTTCAGTGCAGTTGTGCCTTGAGAATGGCAGGTTGTCCTCCTGCCGAAATATCGGCGGTTGTCGACGACGTCACCCGCCAGCATACCCGTAAGTTGTTTGAACATTTATTACGCCGGGAAAAGTTAAGGTTTTATATTATTTATATCTTTAGTATTTTTTTGTCAGAGATATTTGCAAAAATCATGAGACCACACCGGTGCGATTTCTTGGAGATCATTCGGCGCTCCTCTTGACAGAAACCCCGTTTAGTTGTCCGCCCCCCCCCCCCCCCCCGCCACCGTTGATCCGCCATTCTCTGGATGATTTGAACAGTTTTGAACTGCACAGCCCGCCATGGTGAAAGCGTACTGACTGCCCTATGCTGTCACGTCGCGTCGACGCGAAGTAACTAAAGCTCCTTTTACACGATCCACTTTCGACTACTCGAAGCGTGGGCGGCTTTTCTGCCGCCGTGTAAATCATGAGCCAACCACGGCGCGAGTGCGACTATGACGTCAACAATTTTCGATTATGCCGAGTGTGGAGTTCTAAATTTTTGAGTGCGCATGCGCAGAAGCAGCGGCTGCATTGCCCAACAGAAGACGCGAGACACGTGGTAAGTATGGGATAATAATCTAATGAGCCATCACTGGCATTTTACGTCATGTTTTCCATCGAAATAATACAAAGCATGTTGATTGTGGGTTACTTTTTAGTTTTTGTAGAAATGGACTGGACGAAAGAAATCGTTAAGGCTCTTATTTCGGCTTATGAAGAGGAGAGAGCCCTCGTAGATACAGAACATTTATATCAGAATAAGGTAATTTTAAGTGCCTCTAGTATTGTGTTCTTTGTGTGTTACAGCAGGTGCAGATACTCACTGAAAACATATTTAGTACGAGGTACCTTCAAGTTCTAAGGCCTCCGATTTTTTTTCTCCGGGCTGGAAAGAGATAGAAACATGCGCATTGTTTTAAAATGAGGCCGCGTTCATTGTCAAAACGTCCCAGAGATGGCAGCACCGTACAGCAGATGGAATTTTACCGCCAGCGGCGAGAATGAGAACTGTTTTAGATACTTAAAATGGCGAGGTTTCCTTACTTGAACAGCATGCAATCATTCGTTTTCTGAATTTGCGTGGTGTGACACCAATTGAAATTCATCGACAGTTGAAGGAGACATGTGGTGATGGAGTTATGAATGTGTCGAAAGTGCGTTCGTGTGTGCGACAGTTTAATGAAGGCAGAACATCGTGTGACAGCAAACCGAAACAACCTCGGGCTCGCACAAGCCGGTCTGACGACATGATCGAGAAAGTGGAGAGAATTGTTTTGGGGGATCGCCGAATGACTATTGAACAGATCGCCTCCAGAGTTGGCATTTATGTGGGTTCTGTGCACACAATCCTGTATGACGACCTGAAAATGCGAAAATGCGAAACGTGTCATCCACACCACAAGGCTGCCCATGTGCCATGTTGCCAAGCAATGTTGACACGCAATGATAGCACGAATGGGACTTTCTTTTCGTCCGTTGTGACAATGGATGAGGCGTGGATGCCATTTTTCAATCCAGAAACAAACCGCCAGTCAGCTCAATGGAAGCACACAGATTCACCACCACCAAAAAAATTTCGGGTAGCCGCCAGTGCTGAAAAAATGATGGTGTCCATGTTGTGGGACAGCGAGGGAGTAATCCTTACCCATTGCGTTCCAGAGGGCACTACGGTACAGGTGCATCCTACGAAAATGTTTTGAAGAACAAATTCCTTCCTGCACTGCAACAAAAACGTCCGGGAACGGCTGCGCGTGTGCTGTTTCACCAAGACAACGCACCCGCACATCGAGCTAACGTTACGCAACAGTTTCTTCGTGATAACAACTTTGAAGTGATTCCTCATGCTCCCTACTCACCTGACCTGGCTCCTAGTGAATTTTGGCTTTTTCCATCAATGAAAGACACTCTCCGTGGCCGCACATTCACCAACCGTGCTGATATTGCCTCAGCGATTTTCCAATGGTCGAAACAGACTCCTAAAGAAGCTATCGCCGCTGCCATGGAATCATGGCGTCAGCGTTGTGAAAACTGTGTACGTCTGCAGGGCAATTACGTCGAGAAGTAACGCCAGTTTAATCGATTTCGGGTGAGTAGTTAATTAGAAAAAAATCGGTGGCCTTAGAACTTGAATGCACCTCGTACAATGCACGAAAAGAAATGGTCAAAATAGTGGCACATAAAGTAACAGCAGTTTGGCCAGAAGTTACAGCTGAAGATTGTAAAACTAAATTTGGCACTCTGTGGTCACGTTGTAGTAGTACATTTAGTAAATTTAGTAATTCATTGGTCACGTTGTAGTAGTACATTTAGTAAATTTAGTAATTCATGTGACAGTGATTTCGAATATATAGTGGCAGAGATATTCCTTAATACATTTCGTGTAGTACTGTGAACTGTTGAGCTTAAGACTCTTTGTCATAGATTTTTATGTTTGTTCTCTTGTTATGGTTTACGAAGATATATTATGACATGTTCTAAAACTGAAAGTACGTTTGGTTAAGCAAAAACTATTATTGTTATTTACGAAGCAACAATAAAAGAATATTAACCTGAAATTAATGAGAGTGTGCGAAGTCATTTTTTTTATAAAGTATACAAACAACTTCAAACGACCACTTCAAGAATTTGATGAAGGTGAGATATAATCCAGTGTTCTGGATACTTTTATTTACTAATCAGATTGAAGCAAGTTACAGAAGACCTCATCAGCAGTGAGTCTGTGTGGCGCTGAACGAAGAGATCCACGAACCTGCATTACACAGGGCGACGAATATCTTTCAAAAATTGTTTACAAGTCATCCTATAAATTTTCTTTCTTCTTTCAGCCCATAACAGAAGTGCAGACTGCTGGCAAAAAACAAACTGGTTCTATTAATGTGTCTGTGTACATTACGACAACACATTACACAAAATTACAATTAGAACAGTACTATTATAACGTTACGGCGCGGAGTTAAAAAAATTTGCCACAGCGTAAAGAATGGGTGTTCTGCAGCAGATGTTTACCATCACACCGAAACGCTTCTCTTCCGGCCTCTGCGCTATTTCGTTTTGCCTTCCTGCAAAGCGGCGGCGATTACTAACGTTGCTGCAGGCAATACCACAAGATTTTCGTCGATATCGCTGTGATGGATGAAAGGTTCCGATTAAAATACAAATCAGCACACGAATTATTACGACAACTATAGCGCAAAGACCGCACAGCAGACAGCACACACACAAATTTCGAAGCTATCGTATAAACGCAAACGATCACGCAAAACAAATGAAACACGAAAGCACCAGGAGCGCTGCAGTCGACACACTCGGTTCTAGTGTTCAGCGCAAAGTTCCTAGTGATTGGAAAAAAGCTCAGGTGACTCCCGTGTATAAGAAAGGAAAGAGAACTGACCCACACAATTACAGGCCAATATCGTTGACATCAGTTTCATGTAGAATTTTGGAGCATATTCTCAGTTCGAATATAGTAAATTTCCTTGAAACGGAAAAGCTTCTTTCCATGAATCATCACGGGTTTAGAAAACATCGTTCATGTGAAACTCAGCTTGCTCTTTTCTCACATGACATCTTGCGAGCCATGGACGAAGGGCAACAGGCGGATTGTGTTTTTCTCGACTTCAAAAAGGCGTTCGACGCACTGCAGACACACTGCAGACTGCTAACAAAGATACGAGCTTATGGAATAGGTTCACAGATTTGTGACTGGCTGGAAGACTTCCTAAGTAATAGAACGCAGTACGTTGTTCTCGACGGCGAGTGTTCATCACAGACGAGTGTATCGTCAGGCGTGCCCCAGGAGAGTGTGATAGGACCGCTATTATTTTCTATCTATATAAATGATCTGATGGACAGAGTAAGTTGTAATTTGTGGCTGTTTGCTGATGATGCTGTGGTGTATGGGAGGGTGTCGTCTGTAACTGACTGTAATAGCATACAGGATGACTTAGACAAAATTTCTAGCTGGTGCGAAGAATGGCAGCTAGCTCTCAATGTAGAAAAATGTAAGGTGATGCGCATGAGTAGAAAAAACAATCCTATAATGTTTGAATACAGCATTAGTAGTGAGCTTCTTGATGCTGTCGCGTCGTTCAAATATCTAGGCGTAACATTGCAGAGCGATATGAAATGGAACGAGCATGTAAGGACAGTTGTGAGTAAGGCGGACAGCCGACTTCGGTTTATTGGGAGAATTTTGGGAAGATGTGCTTCACCTGTAAATGAGACCGCGTATAAAACGCTTGTACGACCACGTCTTGAGTATTGCTCAAGTGTTTGGGACCCGCAGCAGATCGGTTTGAAGGAAGACATAGAGGCGGTTCAGAGGCGAGCAGCTAGATTTGTTACCGGTAGGTTCGACCAATGCGCGTCACGGAAATGCTCCGGCAACTCAATTGGGGATCGCTGGAAGAAAGACGACGTTCTTTTGGTGAATTTCTGTTAAGTAAATTTAGAGGGCCGGGATTTGAAGCTGAGTCTAGTACGATCTTGCTGCCGCCTACTTACATTTCGCGTAAAGATCACAAAGACAAGGTAAGAGAAATTAGGGCTTGTACGGAGGCATATAGGCATTCTTTTTTTCTTCGTTCAATTTGGGAGTGGAATAGGAAAGGAAAAGGCTAGTAGTGGTACAGTGTACCATCCGCCACGCACCTTACGGTGAATTGCGGAGTATGTATGTAGATGTAGATGTAGTAGTCAACCGAGACAAGAAAGTCGCTCGTGTGAAAGGGGCTTAAATGAGGGATGCGCGTGCCCGCCTATACCCAGGTGTCGCAGCCACGACCACTTCACGGGCGAAGCGTGCGCGTGACGCACGACCAGGCGTGGCTAGTGACGTCGCGTGAGCTACGGGCGCGCCTAGCTGACAACCGCCAGGCACACGCTGCAGGGCACCGCCTTCATACATCACGCCACGACTCCATCAACACACGGCCGTAGGGCTGGGCAGAAGGGGGGTTGCTAGCACCTAACTGCAGTCCTTATCTGTACTCAAACTGCCAGAAGTAAAACTTACTGCAACGTTTTAATTAAAAAATGCTCAGTCTCTGTTGCAATATTTTATTATCCAGTAACGCGTTTCGCGCTGTTAGCGCATCGTCAGATTGGGCGGGGATGGAGCCACAGAGCTATCTATAGCTGTATAGGAGTTATTAAAAATACTACCAGTTGTAAACGTGGACCTGCCGCGACAGCGACTCCTCTGCTGCTATGGCGTCCAATAACACAGATTGTCAAGATACCTCCTACACAGCAATAGATAGTTCTGTGGCTCCAACTCCGCCCAATCTGACGATGTGCTAACAGCGCGAAACGCGCAATTGGAGAATAAAATACTGCAACAGAGACTGAGCATTTTTTAATTATTCAACACTGTTGCTGCACCAGCCACCACCATCATGGAATGGAATGAAATGTATTACTCCAACGTCTTACAAGGGACACTTTGACCTAGAACGCTCGGAACCGCACGAAACCATGCTTACATCTACATCTGCATGGGATACTCTGCAAATCGCATTTAAGTGCCTGGCAGAGGGTTCATCGAACCACTATTATACTATTTTATCTCCCATTCCATACTCGAATAGCGCGCGGGAAGAAAGAACACCTCAATCTCTCCGTTCGCGCTCTGATTTCTCGTATTTTATTCTGATGATCATTTCTACCTATGTAAGTGGGAGCCAACAATATATTTTTGCATTGGGAGGAGAATGTTGGCGATTGGAGTTTCGTAGGTAGCCCACGCCGCAGCAACAAGCGCCGTTATTGTAATCTACATCTACATTTACATGGGATACTCTACAAATCACATTTAAGTGCCTGGCAGAAGGTTCATCGAACCACCATTATACTATTTATCTCCCATTCCATACTCGAATAGCGCGCGGGAAGAAAGAACACCTCACTCTCCGTTCGCGCTCTGATTTCTCGTATTTTATTCTGATGATCATTTCTACCTATGTAAGTGGGAGCCAACAATATATTTTTGCATTGGGAGGAGAATGTTGGCGATTGGAGTTTCGCAAGTAGCCCACGACGCAGCGATAAGCGCCGTTGTTGTAATTATACCCATTCCAGATCTTGTATCATTTTCGTAACGCTGTCTCTCCTGTATCGTGACAATACGAAACGAGATGCCCTTCTTTGAACTCTTTCGATGTCCTCCGTTAAACCCACCTGATAAGAATCCCACAATGGGCAGCAATACTCCAAAAAAGGACGGACAAGCGTAGTGTATGCAGTTTCTTTAGTACTTCTGTTGCATCTTTTTAAGGGTTCTGCCAATAAAACGTATTCTCTGGTTCGACTTTCCCACGACATTATCTACGTGTTCTTTCCAGTGTAAGTCTGAAGTAATAGTAATTCCTAGATATTTAGTGGAGTTTACGGCCTTCACTTTTGATTGATTTATCTTATAAACAAAGTTTACCGGATTTCATTTAATGGACGACTTCACACTTCTCATTATTTAGAGTGAATTGCCACTTTCTACATCATAGTGATATCTTATTCAGATCGTTCTGCAGTTGATTTTGATCTTCAGATGATTTTACTAGACGGTAAATGACGGCGTCATCTGCAAACAACCTAAGAGAGCTACTTAGATTTTCCCCTAAATCGTTTATGTAAATAAGGAACAGCAGAGGACCAATAACACTACCCTATGGAACGTCCTATATCAGCTCTGTTTTAGTTGATGCCTTACCATCGATTACAACGAACTGTGCCCTCTCTGACAGGAAAGCCCCTATCCAGTCGCAAATTTCTGGCGATATACCATAACCACGCAATTTGATTAAAAGCTGTTTGTGAGGTACGGTGTCAAAAGACTTCTGGAAATCAAGAAATACGGAATCAATTTGCGAACCCTTGTCGATAGCAGTCATCAGTTCGTGTGAGTAAAAAGCTAGTTGTGTTTTGCACGAACGAATAATAATCATAAACAAAACATTGAAGTGAGTCATTTCCATTAAAAAAAGCCACTTGTCTTCCAGCGCCACTAAATGGTGGTCAATGATTTAGATAAGATATCTGCATGGTGCAAAAATTGGCAAATGACCCTTAATAATGATAAGTGCGAGGTCATCCATATGACCACTAAAGGAAATCCTTTAAACTTCAGTTACACGATAAATCAGTCAAACGTACATGCCGTCGATTCTACTAAATACCTAGGAGCAACAATTACGAACAACTCAAATTGAGAAAAACACATAGAAAATATTGTAGAGAAAGCGAACCAAAGGTTACGTTTCATTGGCAGAACACTTAGAAAATGTAACAGTTCTACTAAAGAAACTGCCTACACTACACTTTTGCGTCCTAATTTGGAGTATTGATGCATACTGTGGGGTCCACACGAGGTGGTACTGAAGGACGATTTAGAGAAAATTCAGAGAAGGGCAGATCGTTTTGTATTATCGCGATATAGGGGAGAAAGTATCACCCAAATGATGCACGATTTCGGGTGGAAATCATTAAAAGAAAGGCATTATTTGTTGCGGCGAGATCTATTTGCGAAGTTTATATCAGCAGCTTTCTCTTCAGAATGCGAACATATATTGTTAGCACCCAACTACATAGGGTGACATGATCATCATAAAAAAATAAGAGAAAACAGATCGAAAAGGGAAAGATTTAGGTGTTCCTTTTCACGCGAGCTATTATAGAATGGAACTATAGAGAAATATCATAAAAGTGGTTCGACGATCCCTCTGCCATGGACTTCAATGTGACTTGCAGAGTATCGATGTAGATGTAGATAAAGCCCTGTGCGCATCTTTCAGATCGTAACCTTCTACATGCAAGTTTTCTAAACAAAAAGATATTACGCTGAAGATCATGCCGCCGAAAACAAGCCGGCCGCGGTGGTCGAGAGTTCTGCGGCGCGTCAGTCACGGTCTGCACGGCCACTACGGTCGGGGGTTCGAATACCCCCTCGGGCATGGATATTTGTCCCGTCCTTAGTATTAGCTAGTTCATAAGTAGTTTGTAAGTTTAGGGACTGATGACCCCGTGCCGGCCGCGGTGGTCGAGGGGACTGAGGCGCTCCAGTCACGGTCTGCACGGCCACTACGGTCGGGGGTTAGAATCCCCCTTCCGGCATGGATATTTGTGCCGTCCTTAGTTGTAGCTAGTTCGTAAGTAGTTTGTAAGTTTAGGGACTGATGACCCCGTAGTTAAGTTCCATAAGCTATACAAACATTTGAACATGTTTACATTCTACATTACTAAGGGCTGTGAAGAGGACAGCCCTACTTAAGTACAACCGCTAGAGAAGTCCATCGGCTCCACGAATTCTTAATATTTGTATCCAACTGGATTCACTTGCAGCACATTGATTTGCAACCAAATGCTATCTGCCTGAGATCTGTCAATGCCGCGGAAGGATTTTCACCACCTAATCTGTAGTTTCATTCCCTTCACAGCATAATTAGGAAACATTTTCAAGGAAAAACAAATGCAAGAAAACTGTACAGCTTCAATTTCGTCAAACCTTGTCTACAAATACCTTGTTGTTGACACAGGTAGTAAGTACAAAAGTACTTTCCCATTGATGAAAATAAAAGGGATTTATCTGTATGCTAGAGATCGACCACTATGTTCTACGTGTGAATGCCAATAGCTAACATTATCACTTCTTCGAATCACCGAAGCAGAGCCTGTCAACGCCTTAGATTCACATGGAAGAACTGTTATCCTAGCTTTAAATTCAATTCAAATGGCGATACAAACTTCACACTGTTAAAAGTACTGCTCAGATAAAGAACAAGTTATCGACAATCGTAGACTTCCTTTCGATCCACGCAAACAATCGATAGTACGAAAGTGAGGTGATTATCGAACGACACAAATTTTTGTCCGAAAAGTCGTAAAACAGCGCCGTCCATCCGTAAAACCGCAAAACGTTTCCATAAATTTTACGGATGATCCGTAAAAGTTGGCAGTTATGTATCTGCTTAATTTCATGGCGATCAGTCAAATAGTGTCACAGTGTATTGTTACGATTTAGTATACATCTTGGACATCAGACATGTGAAACCTTTTAAAGGAATTAACCCCCATTTGACTGAAATATTGTTTATTTGCATAACCAGGTTTCAGTCTTAGGCCATTATCAAGTGCTGTGCATAACATTATTAAAATTATTAAAAGGCAATATAAATTACAGATGTAGGGTACATTACAAGTAGCATGAGTTGGTGATTACTTACATGAAACTCTTCAGACAGATTTTTTTTCTAAGTCATTGACATGGAAATAAAATTATTTGGACAATTTTATAAGTCTATGTTATTGAAATAAGTACCACATTTGTGCCCGCATGATTGTTTAAAATAATTGTACAGATATGTGTCCATTATAACATTACAAAAAGAACTGGTTGATGTATGGAGACGGTATGCCAAAGATCATTACAAAGATTTCCCACCACATTCGTGATGGGTTGGTATGTCTGGCAGTAAAGTGACGGCTTGGTGGATTATCTTTGGGAGATGGGTACAGTGTTATTGTTTACAGTGCACAGATGCACTGTTATGTTTAGGTTACCGACGGACTACAAAGTTGTAAGTCATGTTATCACACTACAATCGCACAAATGTGGAATATATATACATTGTGAGGCATTTATCACTCCAAAAGGTAAAGTATTGTCTAGATAATAAATAAACATCACACTACATCGCTACAAATCACAGCAGCACTGTAAAAATGTTCCAAACAGAACCAGTCTCACGGGCAGGAAAACGGGAGGGGGGAATTGGACAGCTTCTAGGATATATATATATATATATATATATATATATATATATATATATATATATATATATATATATATATATATATACATCTGTAATTTATTTCGCCTTTTAATAATTGTAATAATGTTATGCACAGCACAGAAACCTGGTTGTGGAAATAAAAAATATTTCAGTCAAATGGCGGCAAATTCCTTTAAAAAGAGTATTGTAATGTACCCTCTCTCACGCGCCGTACGGTGGTTCACGAAAGGTCGCCTACGTCTTAACCTACCGCATAAGCTATCTCGCTGCCAACTTTCACCCCAGTCCATCTGGCTGTTTATGCGCGAAGGAGAAAGAAAAACAAACTTTCACATGTTATAAATTCAACGCATAAATTTAACATGTATTCGTCCGCTGTTATAGGAAGTATAACACTACTAGAATTGGCTACGGTTTCATGGTTTCGAAACCAGGTTTAGATACACACAACAGATTCAGTGTTTCAAAACCGGCATGTTTCATGGTTTCAGAACCATGCGGTTTCATTCCGTTCTGTTTCGGATCACATTCGCGGTCGATTGTCGATACACTGAAACCGTTTCTTCCTGTCGGTTTCACGGTTTCATGTCGGTTTCACGATTTCACAGCACCGGTGTTTCAAACCACTAATGCAGAAAGGCGGAACAGACTAATGGTATCGAAATGTGGTGTTTCATTTTACTGAAGCTCCACACAGATACACATATAACTTACTAGTATATAAACCATTTAGAGAGTGTCAAATAGTAGTTGACACTAGTGAGTCTGCAGCTTATGATTACTGAAATCAAGATTCGTTTACAAGAGACTGCTGTATTCCGAAATGACATAATGTCTACTTTATAAATGTAAACGAACAATAAAACAACGTTCACTATTTGCATTGAAAT
Organism: Locusta migratoria; assembly: GCA_026315105.1. Taxonomy (NCBI): domain Eukaryota; kingdom Metazoa; phylum Arthropoda; class Insecta; order Orthoptera; family Acrididae; genus Locusta; species Locusta migratoria. Next base: position 269,938,241 of record CM048750.1, read on the forward strand.
AACCAGTTAAATTCTAGGTTTATCTAACATATTAAAACACACGAGTGAAACTACATTTTTTAAATAAGGTGTAACATGAAGCCTGCAATGACATTTTTTAAACTAACAAGGGCAAAGCGCATATTTAATCTCGTTAGTTTCTTAGTTTCTTACAAGCGAAAACGAAGTTACCTACTGTCGATATATTATTCGACACTCATGTTAAAGGAATTGCGGCGGTGGTGTAACGGTCAAGACGTACAAGTGGTGAACTTGTCTCTTATTTTATTAATTTTGTAATTCCATAGCATTATTTGTGATTATTTAATGTGTCCTTTATTCCCTATAATTTATTTAGTATGTATAGAAAGTAGCAATTATGATCCATCACTGTACTATGCGTACCTTATTGCAGTTTGTCCTTGTATGTACCCTTGTCCACATAATGAAAAATATTGCCCTCCTAGAACGAAGATTTCATGACAAAACATACATTGCTTCACGGTTTCATAGTTTCGAAACAGTGTTTCGAAACCACAGATGGTACGTATTCATTTGTTTCGAAACCGCCAGATGTTTCAGTTTTCCCATCTCTAACTACTAAGCGTTTTGCACAACAAATACGTCTGGTTACAGACAGCGGTGTTCTTCAGTCTAGTAATTCCTTTGTGCCTGCAGTCGGCGCAAATTTCATTTCGCGGATCCATGGACTGAAATACTTAAAGAGGTGCTCATTAAGCCCCGGACACAGAAGGAAGCGACCGATAGAACTTGGCAGACAACTACAACGGGAAGTTGCCTGATGGAAGGGGGGCGAACAAAGGAAGGAAACGCGAAGTAGCAAGGATGTAACAAGAAATAATTAGATGCACCCAACGAACTGTTTTCGCGGCATTAACGAACCGTACACCGCCAAGGGCAAAAGAGCAACAGCCGAAAATTCGACCTCAACAGCTTCCACTCAGCACCGATATAACAGGAAGTACAACATCGAGGAACAACTGCTGGGTGAGTCCTAAAAACGGGGATACTCATTCAAACATTCGCCGACGCTGCAATCTAAACACAATATCGCCCATTTCCAACTACTGTTTTCTAACAAAAAATCGCTGAAATATTTATAACTAGCTTTTAACTGCGGCTTCGCTGGAGTTGATGTCGCTATATACGTGCCAAAGATCGTCGAAAGTACAATAATTTCGGTATTTTGTTCTTAAAGTATTACCAGGACCATCAGGATAAAAGATTAGTTTCTAATTTCTGCTTAAAATATAAACCGTGCATAGGATGACGGCAAATACTGTCTTTTGTCGAGATGAAAACAAAGGCGTTATTAAATATGAAAATAAACTATGTTACATCGTGAGTAAACCGCTGACTGAGAAGCTACCCAACGTGTAAATTATGCAGGATTCAAGTGTTATAATAATCCAGAGGTTCCAACTTATAAATGTGGCAAATAGTAATGCCACCTAATATGTATGAACGTGGAGGAGGGTAGGAAAGGGGTACGAGAGGAATAAGTGAATAAGGAATCATCAAAATTATGAATACAGTTTCTGTAAAGTTGCAGATGATAGGGGCAACATATTACTACATTATTCAGTAGGAATGTGTGAGATAGGGGGAGGGAACAAAAATTAATACCTAATTATTATGTTTCTCAGACAGAACATCTTAGATTTTGTTATTTCCAGATTAATATATGCATATAAATAAAAGAATCTCCTCATTAAAATTGCACAAAAATACAAGATAACGTAAAATCAGTAAGAGTGCAGGTTAAGATATTTCGGTGAGTGTGCAGATTAAGAAAGTTAAAAAAAGGTAAAATTTTTATGTCTTCATCTACATCCTCTTCTTCCAGCATGTTTCTAGGCCTAATGATGAGTTAATTCTTAAAACTTGAATGTTACAACCTATTCGCTTTCTTGACATCACTCAACTGGTTTTTGGTAAATGTTAAGTAATGACATACCTTTTTTGAAGAAATAATTTTAATTTTTCCACTAGTAATGAAATCAATGTTGAAGTACTAAGAGTAGGTCGGATTTTATTTCTGTTTTTTACGCACAATAGCTTTCAGTAGCTACATTACTTTGGGGTACCAACAAAGATGTCATAATCATTTTGCACTATCCTGACGAATGTGTTTTACCCGATGAATCCTCCAACTGGGAAATGTTATACCATGTGATATCTGCTCTTTCATGAAGTACATCTTCCAAAGGACAAACCTGAATAATATTGAACTCTCCTTCTAGTCTTTCAATCTAACTAGACGATAAAGAGACTTGGAAATTGAGCCAATAAGTATTCCACAAATGCGAAATTCTTCATCTTCCTTTTTGATATATCAGCTGCAACACATCTCGTACACGCGAAAGCGCCGAATTAGCAGATACGATCCAATAAGAAACAAAATCAACACAACTTCGACTTCTCAACGCAGATTACCGAACTAGTATATATGACGTACAGTTCGCGAGTTTTCCTGTACAGGCGCAGTTACGAGTCAAGTGACTATCACATGGCTGCTGCTAGACTCCACAATGGCGTGCTTTGTGGATTCATCCCGAACGCCGTATTACGCAGTTTCGAGTTATTAGAAATTACGGTCAGTACTGGTGATTTCCACGAGAACATACTACGACGTGTTACTCATAACCTGTTGATCTGTGTCGATGACATCACACGAACGAACTCGAATGGACCCAAGTTTTGCTAACTAGGAAAAAAAAAAAAAAAAAACACCGATTTATTATTTAAACCTGAAAAATCGGAATTCGAACCACTCCATTCGAAAACTCGTAATTATAAACAACTTTCGTAACAGCTGTGTTCCCAGACCATTAATTATGGAGAGAATAAAAATTAAAAAAAATTATCATCAAATCTTCCAGTAATTTTCGGGTGTGCAGCCGGATCCCATTGACATTCTGCAACGATATTTCGGCCCAGAGACGTCCGGCCATCTTCAGGTGAGTAGGCAACTACGGAAGAGCACAGGTACGTTCGCGGTATTTATACCGAGTATTGCGCCTGCGAGATACGCTGGAGTCTTACTGCGCATGTGTTAGATGGTGACATGCGCGGTACGGCCGAGCTGTGAGTGCTGCCCTCGGTGGTGAAAGTGAACACTCATCTAATCATCGAGAATCGAATGATTCCGTCGATTCCGCTGTGTCTCAATAGCTTTAAGAACAGGGTTCCAATTTTTATCCAGCTGAAAGCCGTTGTCACGATTTATTAAATTGTCAGCAAGGCGTATTTCAACCGCTTCTTTGAAGACTGAGTTCCAAAAGCCGGAAACTGGAGCTAAAATTGTGGTTTTGTTGTATTCCATGGAGTGACCCATGGAAATGCAGTGCTCTGCTACAGCTGATTTCGACGGTTGCAGAAGACGGGTGTGTCTTTCGTGCTCCGTACAGCGCTCTTGAACTGTTCGAGTCGTCTGACCTATGTAAGCAGAACCACACTCGCAGGGAATTTTATAAACGCCCGCTTTTTTCAATAGCAAATCGTCTTTTACAGGTCCGACTAGGGCTATATTCTTCGCTGGTGGACGGAAGATGACCTGGATTTTATGTTTCCTTAGCAATCTGCCTATTTTAGAGGACACATTGCCAGCATAAGGAAGGAATGCAACTGATTTGTAATCTTCTTCATTGTCCTCTGTGCGTTGCTTCTTGTTGTTATGATTACGTATGGCCTTCCTTATTTGGCGTGGAGTGTAGCCATTCTCTTTGAACACTTTCTCCAAGTGTTCCAGTTCTGCAGGAAGATTTTCTTCGTCCGAGATCAAGTGTGCTCGATGTATTAGCGTACTAAGGACACCAGCGGTTTGTGCGGGATGATGGCAGCTGGACGCCTGGAGGTATAGATCTGTGTGCGTAGGTTTCCTGTACACAGAGTGTCCCAAAGAGCCGTCATCCTTGCGTCGTACCAGCACGTCCAGAAATGGTAAAGCTCCAACTTTTTCACTCTCCATGGTAAACTTGATATTTTCATGTATTGAATTTAAGTGACGGTGGAATTTCTCCAGTTCCTCTCTACCATGAGGCCATACAACGAAAGTGTCGTCTACGTAGCGCCAGAACACAGTGGGCTTTAAAACAGCAGACTCAAGTGCCTTCTCCTCAAAGTCCTCCATAAAAAGGTTAGCCACCACGGGGGACAGAGGGCGTCGACCTATTATACCGCTAAACATCTGGCTTCTTTGCTCAAGCCTTGCGTGGGCAAGTGTTGTCACCACATACGTAACTCTGGAGATTTTGTGAATCGCCTGAAGACAGTTAAGTTGAGCAGCACGGATTTACTAGTCAGCTTTGATGTGGTCTCGCTCTTTACAAAAGTGCCTTTAATGGACTCGTTACATCTCATTGGTAACATTTTCAGTGAAGACTTGACAGCTTTGTTTGAGCATACTCTCTCCTCAACCTACTTTTTATTTAATAACGAATTTTTTGAACAAACTGACGGTGTCGCCATGGGGAGCCCTCTGTCCCCTGTGGTGGCTAACCTTTTTATGGAGGACTTTGAGGAGAAGGCACTTGAGTCTGCTGTTTTAAAGCCCACTGTGTTCTGGCGCTACGTAGACGATACTTTCGTTGTATGGCCTCATGGTAGAGAGGAACTGGAGAAATTCCACCGTCACTTAAATTCAATACATGAAAATATCAAGTTTACCATGGAGAGTGAAAAAGATGGAGCTTTACCATTTCTGGACGTGCTGGTACGACGCAAGGATGACGGCTCTTTGGGACACTCTGTGTACAGGAAACCTACGCACACAGATCTATACCTCCAGGCGTCCAGCTGCCATCATCCCGCACAAACCGCTGGTGTCCTTAGTACGCTAATACATCGAGCACACTTGATATCGGACGAAGAAAATCTTCCTGCAGAACTGGAACACTTGGAGAAAGTGTTCAAAGAGAATGGCTACACTCCACGCCAAATAAGGAAGGCCATACTTAATCATAACAACAAGAAGCAACGCACAGAGGACAATGAAGAAGATTACAAATCAGTTGCATTCCTTCCTTATGCTAGCAATGTGTCCTCTAAAATAGGCAGATTGCTAAGGAAACATAAAATCCAGGTCATCTTCCGTCCACCAGGGAAGAATATAGCCCTAGTCGGACCTGTAAAAGACGATCTGCTACTGAAAAAAGCGGGCGTTTATAAAATTCCCTGCGAGTGTGGTTCTGCTTACATAGGTCAGACGGCTCGAACAGTTCAAGAGCGCTGTACGGAGCACGAAAGACACACCCGTCTTATGCAACCGTCGAAATCAGCTGTAGCAGAGCACTGCATTTCCATGGGACACTCCATGGAATACAACAAAACCACAATTTTAGCTCCAGTTTCCGGCTTTTGGAACTCAGTCTTCAAAGAAGCGGTTGAAATACGCCTTGCTGACAATTTAATAAATCGTGACAACGGCTTTCAGCTGGATAAAAATTGGAACCCTGTTCTTAAAGCTATTGAGGCACAGCGGAATCGACGGAATCATTCGATTCTCGATGATTAGATGAGTGTTCACTTTCACCACCGAGGGCAGCACACACAGCTCGGCCGTACCGCGCATGTCACCATCTAACACATGCGCAGTAAGACTCCAGCGTATCTCGCATGCGTAATACTCGGTATAAATACCGCGAACGTACCTGCGCTCTTCCGTAGTTGCCTACTCACCTGAAGATGGCCGGACGTCTCTGGGCCGAAATATCGTTGCAGAATGTCAATGGGATCCGGCTGCACACCCGAAAATTACTGGAAGAAGAAATACGCCGGGAAAATTTTAGAAGTCACATCATCAAATCTATTTTGGCAAATAATAAGCAAACGAAGAATTCTATGAGGGTGTAACACTCGCTGCGATGGTTTGCATTACCGCACCATCTTCAGATCCCGTTGCTGCGGAAGCCTGCACAATTTATACCAATATTATAAAAGCGAAGGAAGCACTTTCAGTTACGCTTGCACGACGAACGCGCTTAATCTATTTTTGAGATAATTGGGTTTGGTAATAGCGCGAACACTGAAGATGAACGTAGGCTACTTTACAAAGTGTGTAATTCAAGATATTTGTTGATTTTAAGTATACTTTATAAATCGTTGTATGGAACATGTGGGCATCATCGATGTACGTCGGTGCCAGCAAAAGGACCACACGTAGATGTTTGGACATTATTTATATTTTTATTTCTCATTTATAATCCTGCTACCTTTCAATATAATGCAGGACGTACATTTGTAATTTTACATGTTATACATTAGTTCATTGATGTTACAAAATTTGAGTATTTAAGATAAATAGAAATAAGAAGAAAAAATGAAATTAAAACAAAGAGAAAAACATATATACAAGTGCTTACAGTTGTTGTTTCAATTATAATATAACAAATCACAATTCGTGCATGTTACAATAATTAGATGTAGTGGAGAACATAAAAACATGATTGGTTACATGGTTGTTGTACACATGTATAATTTCAATGTATTCTGAAATTTGTTAATTGTAATTATGGGCTAAACAATGTAGTAGGAAAGAAAGAAATTATATCTAAGGGCGTTTTCTGTCCTTACGGTTAGCTGCATTGTACTGTGCTGGGCGTTGAGTACCTTGCAATGCTTCCCTTAAGTCATCGATCAACCAGCACAGTTTGGTGATATTAGTCTCTTTTCTTTATATTGTTTTTTTTCGTTCTTGTGTCTCAGGTGTTAGTATCCACATTAAATTGAAGGAGGTCTGGTAGATTGCTCCCCTGTCAATGTTGAGTCTCATAGGTGTCACTTCCTTCATTTGTGGGAGTGTCATCGCCTGCCGCGGTGGAGTAGCCGAGCGGTGTAAAGCGTCTCGCTGCGGAGCGCGCGGTTGCTCGTCGTGGAGGTTCGAGTCCTCCCTGGGGCATGGGTGTATGTGTGTGTGTTTGTCCATAGGTTAGTTTACCTAGGTTTAAGTAGTTTGTAAGCTACGGACTGATGACCACGCAGTTTGGTCCGATAGAATTACAAACATTTTTAGTGTCATCGTCTTCTTCCTCGTCTGTTTGTACCCAACTATCCAACCTGTCCACTCTGCGGGGCATACGGGCACGCCTCCTGTAGGGCCTTGTCCTTTTGTATTCTTCGTAGGTTGCACTGGATGTTCAAATGTTTGTAAATCTATCGGACCAAACTGCGAGGTCATCAGTCCGTAGCTTACAAACTACTTAAACCTAGGTAAACTAACCTAATGACAGACACACACACCCGTGCCCCAGGGAGGACTCGAACCTCCACGGCGAGCAACCGCGCGCTCCGCAGCGAGACGCTTTAGACCGCTTGGCTACTCCACCGCGGCATTGCATTGGATATCTTGTCTGCTAGTGTGTTGTGTCCATTTTTGTTCGTCTCTTATTATGTCATATATCGTATCGTCTGTTGTAAAGTCAAGCTGCTGTGTGTGTTTGACATGTGTGTATCGTCCACAGAGTACGACGATGTGTTCAGGGGAGCCTTCGGTGTTTCGGCAGGTGCAAGTGTTGGTGTCGCCCAGTCCCATTCGTAACAGGTGAGTGGGATATGGGCCATGTTCTGTAAGGAAGTGATCGATATGCTTGATCCGTTTTCTTTCTCTAATGTCTGGTAGTAGTGAGTGTAGTCTACAGCCCTTGTCGCAAGCCTCCCATTCCTGTTGCCATGTGTCCGTTCGCCAAGTTCTCAAAAGTTCAAATGTTTGTAAATCTATCGGACTTTCAACCACCATATTTCCCACCCCTTATAGCTATCTCCATGGAACTGCTATGGTGTACAGCGGGAGACTTCGGACAACAATTACACACAGACCATACGTTTGCGTTCTGTAGTTTTCGCTGCAGAGCAAAATATTAACACACACACACGTGGAATTTTATTTACACCGATAACTTTCCACTCCATACTCCAGCCTTTTATCATTATCAGTCCTCAAGGAACAATGCCACCAATAGAACCATCTTCAAAGAATAATTATTGTTCCGAATTTCGCGTTATATTCTTCAAATTACTAAATATCTATCAGGTAGCTATAAAACTGTGCCTAAAACCTTCCTCAGGTATAAATTAGTAACTGTACAAATTTTTAGCTCTTTATGTCTTGTGGTTCTGACGTGATAAACGTACACCGAACAGACATTCACATTTATAGATATAGATTACAAGGGTAATCCGGAAAGGACAGTTAATCCCACACTCGAACTGGCCAACTCCCGTTCGCAGGTAGCGGGACGGTCCGACCCGAGGCGTTCCTGGCCCTCACTGAACTCGCCAGTCCTGTGAAGGACACCAGCTCGCTGCATCTGTGTAGAATCACGTAGTGTTTCGTTTTGTTCTTCAGTTTATTCATCCTTTGGTTGAAAGGCCGTCAAAGCTCATACGCAATGTAGTTGATGCCAGTCCAACAACCTCGAACACATTAACAGGGAAGGACATAAGGTTTACTCGTAACAATATTATTCGCATTCGTCTAAAATGCGGAAACGCCGAAATTGGAGATGGCAGTGCAGATTACTTTGTCACAAATCGACGTGACAACTATAAAAGGCGAGGACTTTGTTTCAAAATGATTGTAAATCTATCGGACCAAACTGCGTGGTCATCAGTCAGTAGCTTACAAACTACTTAAACCTAGGTAAACTAACCTAAAGACAAACACACACACACCCATGCCCCAGGGAGGACTCGAACCTCCACGGCGAACAACCGCGCGCTCCGCAGCGAGACGGTTTAGACCGCTCGGCTACTCCACCGCGACCATGTTCTCAGTTGGGGGTTTGTTACGATAGGATAAGGTGGTACAAATTCGATATAGGTATAATTCTGATCAACATAAATTTTCGCGCCATTTGTCAGTCTCGTAGTGTCTCGTTGTCTGGCAATGTAGCGTAGCAGGTTTCTACAGCTCCTCCTGTCTTTTCCAAGAATACACCATTTTGTGCTTGGGAGAGATAAATTTTTTCACGTTAGGAGGTAAGTGAAGCTACTTAGTCTAACGAGCTTTATAAATTTTCTATTTAAGGGTGACTAGATTCTCTACCCAAAACGCAATGTTTGGTACAACGAAGTATGCATTGGTGCATGACGGAAAAAGTTAAGGTTTAAATAATAAATCGGTGTCATTTCTTTTCCGTCAGCAAAACTTGGGTCCATTCGAGTTCGTTCGTGTAATTTCATCGACACAGATCAACAGGTTATGAGTAACACGTCCTAGTATGTTCTCGTGGAAATCACCAGTACTGACCGTAATTTCTAATAACTCGAAACTGCGTAATACGGCATTCGGGATGAATCCACAAAGCACGCCATGGCGAAGTCTAGCAGCAGCCATGTGATAGTCACTTGACTCGTAACTGCGCCTGTACAGGAAAACTCGCGAACTGTACGTCATATATATTAGTTCGGTAATCTGCGTTCAGAAGTCGAAGTTGTATTGGTTTTGTTTCTTATTCGATCGTATCTGCTTATTCGGCGCTTTGGTGTGTACGAGAGGTGTTGCAGCTGATATATCAAAAAGGAAGATTAAGAATTTCGCATTTGTGGAATACTTATTGCCTCAATTTCCAAGTATCTTTATCGTCTAGTTAGATGCTCTTAGTCAAAATTCTACTAGGAAGTGATCACAATTGTACCTAGTGTGGTACATTTTCGATCGATTTTTCTCAATTCTGTAACTTTTTTGTGTGTCTATACCGACATTTGTAATTGTCTAATATTTGTGTTACATATTAGTTAAACATCCAAGAACAAGTGCTATAATTAAAATTACATCTTTTCTCAATATTTTTCCAGTTACAACCACATTTGTCCGAAATGATCGAAATTGTACCACCTTACCCTATGTGTGCCCGTTATTTCGTGCACTTTGTCTAGATGTTGGGACATGTACGCCGTGCTGCTTGGCAGAAACGAGTGGGCTAACTCTGCCCACCCCCAACAAGCTTGGTGCAGTGAAGCTCTCTACGGTCGCATGGAAGTCCTCACTGCGGTCGTCTCATAGGGAATCGGTTGTTCTCTGTCGCCTACGAATCGGCCACACATGGCTGACGCATGGCCACCTTCTTCGGCGGGAGGACGCACCACAGTGTGACTGTGGCGCCCCCTTGACAGTGGTCCACATTCTGGTGGACTGTCCACTTTTAGTTGCCTTGCGACAATCTTTTAATCTGCCAGATGCGCTTTCTTTTATGCTAGGAGACGATGCTGCTACGGTTGAACGTGTTGTAGATATTATTCGCGCAGTCGGTTTTTATCATGTGATTTAATGGTGGTGTGTTTTTCTTCTTCGTTTTTACTTGTATCCTTTCCTCATATTTGCAAATGATTTTCACTCTTTGACCTGTTAATTCATTTCCTTAGGAACGCCTAACACACTGTTTTATCTCTCAGGACGGAACAAGGGACTGATAACCGTTGCTGTTTAGTCCCTTCAAAAATCCAACAACAACAACAAAGCCTGGCAGGAGCGGCCAGGCAGCCTTGTGCTTGTCGCAGTAGAGACGCCAGGCGATACTCGCCGGCTCGCCTCTCTCGCGTTACCAGAGGCCCGCACGCCGACAGCGCCTGGAATTCGATAACGGCGCTTGCGTCAATCTCTGGATCCAATACCCGCGCCGTCTCCGGCGCCGCCACGCGACGTCTCCGCGGCAAACAGCGCCCGCGCCGGGAACTGTCTCACCCGGGACTACACCGCCTTCACACTTCCAGCTGCTTCCACCCTCCACACTCATAAACGTGTATTCCGGTTATTTATCTACGTTTAAACCTGATCAGACCAGGGCGTCTGTTACATCGGGCCAAGGTTTTATGCGTACAACATACCTGCCAACCTTCGAAATGTAAAAATCAGAATATCCAGTTTAAAAAATCGGGAGATTCTTCAAAAAATCAGGAGATACGTCATATCAAAAACTGCGGCGCACTTTACTACAAACCGTGAGATAACTGATTTTAGTCTTTTCCTATCATCTCACAACACTACATAATGGCTACAAAAACACTTGCATTAGCCCAAAAGTTGGTTACATCCTATTTGTAGCCAGCCCAGGTACAGTAATTGATTTTTTGATAAAAACAAAAACGTTCACAGCTGTATTGTTGCGCTATACTGCTGCCTGGGAACATTTTATGGAACAAGTGACCCACTAGGCCATAGCATTTAATTGCTGAACCGTACTCTAAAATTAACAATGTAAATGATCACTCTGCATGTATCACGTGATCACGATCACTTTTCTCGGCAATTTCAGTCTTTTATTGTTTCCCACACACTTTTCATTTTCTCTGCATGTATTCTGGTACCTAGCTTTTTCCACCATGTGATGTAAAATATCACATTGACAAAGAGTACAAAATACAAATAATGTTCCAAAAACTGCTTAAAATGGGTTATATTTTTTGCCATACTGGAACACACACCACCGCATTGAAATCCCATACCGGCCGCGGTGGCCGAGGGGACTAAGGCGCTCCAGTCACGGTCTTCACGGCCACTACGGTCGGGGGTTCGAATCCCCCCTCCGGCATGGATATTTGTGCCGTCCTAGTTCGTAAGTAGTTCATAAGTAGTTTGTAAGTTTAGGGACTGATGACCCCGTAGTTAAGTCCCATAGACTATACAAACATTTGAACAATTTGTAATCCCATAATCACGTAAAATAGCTGTTTACACGAAAGTTGCCTTTCTGCATTTCACTTATGGAACTGATGCTCCTATCCACTCAAAAGGTTGCCTTAGATTTAAAAGCCTTGGAAGGGATTTCACTTACGTACAATGACAAAACATCACATTCAGAAAGAGTACAACATCGAAACACTACACGTGTATTAGCAAATACGTGCAGAAATAATCGTTATACAAGTCACGCGCAACTCCTAATTTCTATGAATTTCGATACGTATTTCTATTAAACTGATAAGGACTTTTGACCATTGGCCAAAAAACATCTTCAGTTTCAGGATAAAAGATAAAAATCTGGAGAAATAATGGCAAAATCAGGAGGCGGGAGAAAAAGTGAAAAATCAGGGGACTCCTGCCTAAATCGGGAGAGTTGGCACGTATGGTACAATAAGCCATTCCGTATTTCCATATTTCTCGATTTCTGGAAGCCTTTCGAAGTTGTACCTCACAAGCGGTTTCAAATCAAATTGCTACGTCACGGAATATCGCCACAGTTGTACCATTGGATTCGGATTTCCTGTCAGTAAAGGCACAGTACGTAGTAACTGACGGAAAGTCATGGAGTAAAATAGAACTGCCGCGGTGGAATGACCGAGTGCACTGAGGCGCCTTGCTATGCAGCGCACGGTTGCTACCCGTCGGAGGTTACTGAGGTATGTGGTGCAGTGATAAGACACTGGACACGCGTTCGGGAAAACGGCGGTTCAATTCCACCTACGGTCAGCCAGATTCAGGCCTTCCGTGATTTTCCTAAATGCCGGGATCGTTCCTTTGAAAAGGGCACGGCCGATTTCATTCCCCATTTCTTCGCACAAAATCCAAGCGTCAACTGTCGACGGGACATCAAACCCTATGCTTCTTTCCATCCTTCCCGTCGGAGATTCGAGTCCTCCCTCGTGCATGGGTGCGTGTGTTCTCTTTAAGTTAGTTTAAGTAGTATGTAAGCCTAGGGACTTATAATCACAGTAATTAAGTTCCATAGATTGACGAGGGTCGGTTGAAAAATCCATGCAAAAATAAAAACCATTTTTATTTTTCGACATACTCTCCTTTCAGACTTATACACTTCGTCCAACGCTGTTCTAATTTGTTGATCCCTTCCGAATAATAGGAATTGCCCAAGCCTGCAAAACAGCTATTAGTTTCTGCAATCACCTCCTCGTTTGAATGAAATCATATTCCCGTCAGCAGTTCCTTCAAATTGCGGAACAAATAGTAGTCCGATGGAACCAAGCCTGGAGAATAGGGGGGACGTGAAACGAGTTGGAATCATATTTCCATAATTTTGCAACTACAATTGCTGAGACGTGTGCTGGTGCTTGTTCGTGATGGAAAGGGACTTTTTTGCATGCCAATCGCCGGCGTGTTTCATGCAGCTCGGTTTTCAAACGGTGCAATAACGATGAATAAGATGCACCTGTAATAGTTTTACCCTGTCAATGAGGACTATCCCTTGCGAATCCCAAAAGATCGTCGCTATAACCTTTCCGGCAGAAGGACCGGTCTTCACCGTTTTTGGTGCAGATTCTCCCTTGGTATCCCATTGTTTAGATTGTTCTTTGGTCTCAGGAGTATAGTAATGTACCCATGTTTCATCCACAGTGACGAAACGATGCTTAAAGTCCTGGAGATTCTTCCTGAACAGCTGGAAACCTTCATTGCAACACTTCACACGATTCCGTTTTTGGCCAAGCGTGAGCAATCGCGACACCCATCTTGTGGATAAGTTTCAAATATCCAAATGTTTATGCAAAATATTATGTACCCGTTCATTCGAGATGCCAACAGCAATTTCACGCAACCTTAACTGTTCTGTCATCCATCACCGTATCGTGGATTTTATCAATGATTTCTGGAGTCGTAATCTCCACAGAGCGTCCAGAAAGTTCAGCATCACTTGTGCCCAAATGGCATTTCCGAAGAGTTTAAAACCACTTATAAACTGTTCTAAATCGAAGGTACAGTCACCATAATGTTTATCAAGCTCCTCTTTAGTCTCCTGAAGCGTTTTGCTTTTCTTAAAGTAATGTTTAATCACCGCACGAAATTCTTTTTCGTCCATTCTTTGACAATCAGTCGACTTCCTTGATTCACACGAATGCCATACACAAAGAAATAGACCAATGTGGTGAAACTTGGTGTGCGTTCTTTCCAAATATGCTTCTAACTAAACATGATCTCGATACGTGCTAGTGGTGCCATCTCTTGGACTTTGTACGGACTTTTCAAACACCCCTCGTACAAATTGGAAACAGAACTGGTATCTTGAGTTCCGGAGGGAGGTGTTATAGGGTCCCTACTGTTCCTTATTATTATATATGGTTTAGAAGATAATGTGACAGTCTTCCGGTATTGTTATGGCGTCATCCTCGCGGATGTGATGCGAAGAGGGTTAACCATCTATTCATAATCCAGCAGAAATCTTGCTCCACCACGATAAGGTACGCCCACACACTAGCCTGAGAAGCCGGGAACACATCGCTGGACATCACTGCTGCAGTCCAGATCTGGCACCCTCGGACTTTCATCTCTCTTGGTCGCTCAAAGATACTCTACGGGGAAAACACTTTGAGGATGACGAGAGAGTCAGGACAAGAGTTTTCACCGGCAGGGAATACATGCTCTCAAATCAAATGTTTGTATAGTCTATGGGACTTAACTACGGGGTCATCAGTCTCTAAACTTACAAACTACTTACGAACTAGGACGGCACAAATATCCATGCCCGAGGAGGGATTCGAACCCCCGACCGTAGTGGCCGTGCAGACCGTGACTGGAGCGCCTCAGTCTCCTCGGCCACCGCGGCCGAATACATGCTCTCCCACAATGTTGGCGTGCGTCCATTAACGCAATGGAGACTAAGTAGAAAAAAAGGTCATGGACAATTCTGACTCTTAATGATTATACAAGGGTTGGAACTTAAATACTGGTAACTATTTATTCACAACCGATACAAAAGTGTTATATGTTTTCAGCTGTTACTGTTCTTCAAAGTAGTCTCCAGCGGTGTGTAGAACATGTTGCCAGCTTTGTGGAAGGCGTAGTATACCGTTAGCAGAGCCTGATCTGTTAATGGTGGGAATGGAGCGGTCTACTGGATGTCGAATCTTTGGGACAGTTCTGAAGCAAATGCCACGAAGTGGTTCCTTCATGTCAATAGTCAAATCAAAGTCACAAGAACTTAAGTCCGCATAGTGTGGTGGATGGTACAGTGATTTCCAGTCCCATTGCCGGAACAGGGCAGCCGGCCGAGATGGCCGAGCGTTCTGCGGCGTGCCAGTCACGGTCTGCACGGCCGCTGCGATCGGGGGTTCGAATCCCTTCTCGGGCATGGATGTTTGTGCCGTCTTTAGTATAAGCTAGTTCATTAGTAATTTGTAGGTTTAGGGACTAATGATCCCGTAGTTAAGTCCCATAAGCTCTACAAACATGTGAACATTTTGAATCAGTTCGTTTGTGATACTTAGCAGAAAAAAATTAAATTGTGTGGTACACTGTACTGTACCGCAGGAGAGTGCAGAGACGTCCAGGGTTCGTTGCTCCGGTAACGTGTCACCCACCCACATACAACAAGCGGTAGGATGCGGGCGGGAGACGGCTGCAGGAAGCCAACCTGCCATGTAGCGTGACGTGGCAAGCGGCGTGCGTGACTTGCCGCAGTGGAGACCGACGACAAACAGAGCTGCGGGACCCCTGCCGTCCAGAGGACCTCTTCTGACGTCACCTACTTGCCGGGTGGGCTGTTATCCTCTGTGGAATGGACCTCCAACTGACGGTAGTGCACACAAATCCGCTAAATGGCTTCGACAAAACCAACACTCTTAATTCCAGCATCGATTAGCCAAGAAGATGACTGTAAGGCAATGAAGGATGTATCGCCGTTGGACAAAGGTATAAGTGCTGGTTGTATGTTTAGCACTTATTTTTTTGGTAAAATTTTACGACGCTTCTCGCCGGGCTCCAGCGCTTATGTTGGCAACAGATGAACAAAGAAGTATAGAATTGCGTTAATATTTTTCACGAGCTACAGAGCAAATGTTATTGTTCCTCGTTTCACTCGCAGCAAAATTAATACTGTACCTGCTCTGTGATTGACAGGTTCTTTTATGTACCCTTGTTCGTTCAGAAAAAAAATAATTTTCGTTTTTATTGAAGTTGTCACATTTATTGGTCATCTGAGTTGCCGTCATTACCATTGGTGCTAACATAACCACTGCAGCCTGGCGAGAAGCGTCGTACAATTTAACCATTTTTTTCTTACTAGGAGACCACATGGGTATCGAATTTTAGAATTTCTTTATATATATATATATATATATATATATATATATATATATATATATATATATATATATATATATATGGTACGTGAAATTATATAAAAATAATAATAATAATTTCGTGAGGCTCATTGGCCTGGTGCAAGTCTTTCAATTGGATGCCACTTCGGCGAATTGCGTGTCCTTAGCCTACCCCAGTTATCCAACTGGAGAAAAGGGACCTACAGCTTAAAGTGGAATCCGAACCACATGTCGTTCCTGGCGACCCCTCACATCGTTGAGAGGTGAAGTATGGGTTAAAACACAGACTGAAAAAATCCGAGGTCCGACCGGGTTTCGAACCTACGTTCCTTCGGTTTCCAGTCGCGGGCTTTACTCCAAGACCACCGGGCCGGACATGTCAGATTCAGAACATAAATAACAATCAGCCAAAGCCATTTGACGTAACTCTGAACAATTTCCGAGAAAATCGACTTTGAAGTTTTGTAAAGTACACGTAAGTACCAATAGTTAAAAAAGTTGCAGCGTCTGTCGCTGTAGCTCAGGTGGTAGCGTTCTGGCCTCACAACCATAAAGTCGGTGGTTCTTACCCCACTGTGACATGATTTTTTCATATTCACTTATATAAAACATTTTGGAATCTCTAATTCCATGCGTTGAGTCAGTTTGCGTACGTAGGCAAGCTAAAAAACCTTGTCCTCACGTAAAACGATGGTTGAATAGGTTAGCTGCTTGGAAAGCCATTAGTAGTTATGGAGATGACTTTTCAAGAACAGCGTCGTTGCTCTTCACAAACTGAACAATCAAATATTACCGTCGTCAAGTAATAATGAAACCAGTATTGTGAAAAATGTAACTTTTTTAATTGAAACGATCATTATTAACAATCTTCTATAAGATATAGAAAATTACGAATAAAGAAAAATACGTTCACTGTTCTTAAAATTTACCACTAGATAACAAAATTGTGTAAGCGTTCGAAACAATAACAAAAAATAAAAACTTTATTTGGGGCAGGATTCGAACTACCGACGATATGGTCGTACGGCCAGAAGTCTACCTCGTGAGCAACACCGACAGACGCTACAATGCGTCTAATGATTGCTTTTTTTGTGGTTTTAGAGCGCGCAACTGCTGAGGTCATTAGCGCCCGAATCAAAACTGAGATATACCGAAGTATAATAAGCCTATATGAAAACAGCTAAAACAGAGGATAAAATACAACAAATGGAAAAGCTAAGTGTCCTTCGACAAATTGGTCAAGTTGATAAAATTCAATACTCGAGCAACAGCTCGAATGTCATCAGCTGAAATTTCTTCCAGTGCATCCGGTAGATTCAGTGCATTCCGAACTGGAGTAAAATTCGAACAAGGCAATAAAATATGGCGCACCGTCAGAGGGTGACCACAGGAACACGACGGTGCGGGGTCACCAGTTAGCAAGTGGCGGTGGCTGAACCGGCAATGTCCGATCCGCAACCGGGCCAAGATGACCTCTTCTCGTCGCGAGCGGCGTGAGGGGACGTCATCCAAGCCACCGGGAGCGGTTTAATGGTTCGAAGCTTATTATTTGTAAGCAAGGACCACACATTATGCCACGACGATATAAGTCAACGGGAGAGACTAATGATTGGTACTTACACTTACTTGCAAAACTTCAAAGTCGATTTTCTCGAAAAATTTTTAGTTGCGTCGAATGGCTTTGGCTGATTGTTGTTTGAGTTCTGATGTGGTGTCCTTGTTAGTCTCATTCAGCGTTATAGCGTACGACATTTCAGCCAAGCTTCTTCTATTTAATTTCATAAATACGTGCCAAATAATGGTCGTTAGGTTTAAATTGGTCATCGGTAAAGTCTGAACAAAATAAAGAAAGTATCCCCCCCCCCCTTCACCCACAAGCACGTTCACAAAACTACAGTACAATAAATACTGTTCGGATATGAAGACAGAGCGAAAATACAGCTTAGTTTCAATACTTTGCCAAAATGCTAATAGTTACTTAAAAAGAGCAAAATTAAACAGCTCGGTAAAACTATTTGTGTTATATCAAAACTACTTTATAAACTTGAGTACTTACGCCTTTATTACTGCAGGTTTAAATTTTCTAGAGGAGATTTTGTCACCTGCACTCACCTGAAACAGAGAAAGGAGAAAATAATATCAGTACGGTAACACTTAATCATAACAACCAGGCGAATAACTGTATCTGTGCAGCAACATAAACCGAAACAAATCTTTACATATTACAACCTCTGACAATAAAGTTCGGTAAATAGTCCTGTAACATCAACGTAGATGAACTATAAACTACAATTACCTTACTGTCCGAAATAGTCACCTCCTAATAACTATAGACCTCTCAGTTCTGCGATACATGCCCTGGAAACTTAGCACGAACTCTTCCTTTGGGATGGTGTTCAAAATACTCGTCCACGTTTCGTTGGATTTCACGAATATAGTTGAATCTCTTTCCTTTCGATGCGAGTTTGAATCGAGGGAGAAGGAAGAAGTCAGGATGATTCAGATCCGGCAAGTACGGTGGATGTTGAAGTTGCACCACACCTTATTTTGGAAAAAAAAAGAAAAAAGAAAAAAAAACAATACAAGAACTTTGTTGTGCATACCTGGATTGTTCTCAGCGTAGACGTCTCATGAAACAAGTCAAAATTTCATCGTAGTTTGCCGCATTCAGTTTCGTTCCCTCAGATTAAAATATTGGATAATGCCTTGACTGCCATAAAAAAAAAAAAAAAGTAATGAGCGTGATGCGTGATTTTTAGGCTGCCTATTATACTGTGCCACCCTCTTCAACTGCCGACGGCCTCTGTCAGTCAACAGACGAGGTCGGCCTGTACGCTTTGACGTTTTCACTTCACTATTGCATCAGAAAGAGTTTACCTAGAGTGTGTAAATCTCGCGTACAGACACAAGTGATAGCCAGTCACTTGACCAGGTTCGAAGTCCGCGAGTTCCACGAAGCGTTACATTCAGCTCTCTCACGTTGTCTAATAGCTACTGAGGTCGCTGATGTGGAGCCCCTGGTAGTAGGTGGCAGCGCAATTCACCTGACATGAAATACGTATGTTTTGTGGGGGCGTTCGGATACTTTTGATCACATAATTTATATGGGCTATTATAAAGGAAAATCATAAATTTACTGCGTGATCCTACAGCGTCCATATGCACTTAATAACAATTATAAATAAAATAATACCAACTGTTTCTTGACCTATAGAAAACAAACTGTCTATATCTGTCATTTCAGATCACTGAAGATGTTTTTATTCAATAAGGTGAAATGTGTCTGGTGAGGAAAGATTGCCTATCATTATAGTCCCATAGATAAATAATACCCTTCTGAACTATAAAGTAAAAAGAAGAATTTCAGATAGGTCCGAGCCACAGAGAAGCAACAGCCGGGTTTAGTTAGTATCACTGAATTCACAACCAGTTGTACACCAGTCGCCAACATGGAATGGAACCAAATTTCCCTGAAGTATTTGGAACACCACGCAAAGGCTATATGTCGATGTTCGGGAGGAGATTTTGAACCCTGCGCATGAAACCACAGCGATGAGCTTCCTCTGTCTCACTTTTAGCGCGCTTTAGATGACGGTAGTAACACTAAAAGTGGTCCTTTGCGATCGTCTTTTGACAGCTAGAAATTTAAATGAAAATAACGGTTTAACGCTTAACCATTCATCTGACACGAAAATTGAATAAACGAATTTGTAGAGGAGAAAATTCTCTACACTTTTGCTCCTTTTATTCATATATCGTATCGTTTCAGAGAGATGTGCAAAAATAACGGCGATTTTGGGATGTCTGTCTCTCTGTCCGTAACGTGTTCCATGTTTTAAGACGAACCGTTCAACCGATCAGCACCAAATTTTACAGACATAATTGTAGGCCGCCAGAGACCAGAACCTCCCTTTTTTAAATTTTTCGGACAAAAAATACGGT
Source organism: Locusta migratoria (assembly GCA_026315105.1). Taxonomy (NCBI): domain Eukaryota; kingdom Metazoa; phylum Arthropoda; class Insecta; order Orthoptera; family Acrididae; genus Locusta; species Locusta migratoria. Next base: position 269,958,167 of record CM048750.1, read on the forward strand.
ATTAATTTAAAAAAAGCCGTTTTCGCTCTGTTTTCTTTTTTCCATTTCTTGCATCGTTGCAGAGATATTTGAAAAAATAACGGCGATTTGACGATGTCTGTCTGTCTGTAACGTGTTCCCACTTTTTAGGTCGAACCGTTCAACCGAACAGCACCAAATTTTACAGACATAATTGTTGGCTACCAGAGACCAGAACCTCGCTTTTTGAAATATTTCGGACAAAAAATACGTTATTAATACCAAAAAAGGCCGAAGGTAATGTAATTTCAATTGCAAATAAACCGTTCATCAGACGCGAAGATCGAATAACCGAATTTGTAGAGGAGGAAATTCTCTACAACTTTGTTCCCTTATGTTTTTTTCATATCCCGTATCGTTTGAGAGATATTTGCAAAAATAACGGAGATTTGATACCCTCCATTGAATTAACGAAAACCAGCCGTTCGGAGATGTCACGTGACATTCGCCCAGAACTCTTTTTGGCATACACCATCTTGCGTTGCGTATTTGTTGATTCTATTATTGTAACTTACTCGTCATTTCAAAGCAATTACGCACTGAGTGATTAACAAAAACTCGTCGTTCTTCGTACGATAAACGATAATCTAGTGTTTACAAATGTCATATTAGCATCAGTTAACAACGGCCATTAATAGTATGAGATTAAAGAACGCAACTCCTAAATGTTAGCCGTAGCTTAGTGGGCAACGCGTTGGACTCTGAAGCTGAAGACCAGTGTTTCGGAACCCGCCACTACTTACAAATTTTTTTCTAGAAAGGTTTCAGGCACTGTTATTAATTAATTTTTTTATTATTTAGGTTATTATTTTGATCCAAAATGTTTGCAAAAACTTATAAAACTACAAATCTAAAGTCGGCCGTAAAACACGTCAGTGCGAGTGTTTTAATTAACGAAAGACAACAACAAACCGATAAACAATTTAGAAATTTCTGCTACCTTTGCTCGTACATCAGAAAACCACGCATGAGACTGTGATATACAACACCACTGTGAGTCGACGTAAGCGCACGCATACGTCAACGGGTTGGGACGGATGCATTTCGTGGGCGGTAGAAAGAAATGCACGAGACAACAGAGCGGCATTTCACCGTTTCTGCGTCACCATCGTCCTTCGCGGCGACAAAATTAAATCTCTCACGAACGCCGCCGCTGCCTCTACACATTCCTTGGTCTGCGGCCAGGCGGTGCCGACTCTATTGTTCCCCCAAATGCCGGAATACACGAGCTACGGGTCATCGCACCTATTCGGACAGATAACTAACGCGACCCTATGAAACGATCCGCGAATAGTAGCAGTCTGGCGTGAGTTTGTGACACTTGCGGGGAGTGACACTTGAGGGGAAAGGGAATGTGTAGACACTTGCGGGGAGACCCGGACGCAGCAGGTAGTGAACAGGGTGTTCCACAAGTAGGGATACACCACCCCTACTCCACGCCCTCCAGCCGCTACCTGTGCCGTATTCAGAGGATTTTAACATTTTATCAAAAATGAATGTTACTACAAGAATGTTACACCATAACGTTTCCCCTTCCTGAGTAAATGAGCTGCTTCTTGTAGTTTCAACACCACAGTAGCCTTTTTCTTGAATGTTCTGAATATAAATCTTCACACATACTTCTTGAGGAGGAGAGTGATACGGATATCTGATTGTAAACCACTGCCTATTACCGTAGACCTTTTTGACTGTACTGAACAGGAGTTCCGCATATTCCGTAATTTATATTTGTACAGTTAACAGGCTGCTAATTTCGCTTCATTTTTCCTGGAAGTCTTGCAACTTGTTTCTCCCTGTTGGTTTATGCCAAGTTCGGAGTAAAAATGGTTCTATATGACGGCGATGGAAAATAGAATTTATCTTTAGCATTTTTTTCGGTGTGTGACATTCCCTTACACATTACGTATTTCATACATCTCTTAGATGTATTTGTAATTCGAATACAGCCAAATCGTTTTGGGGTCTACGAATAAACGCTTCGAGTATGTAAAATACTCATTGACTTATTATTAACGTTTTTTAATTGAAGGTTTAAGGATGCGTCTCCTATTAAAATCATAGTAGCTATTTTTAAAGAGATGGAAGTTGCGTGATAGTGGGGTTAACTACATAGCGGTCAATTACATCAACGTATCTGTGCAGGATGGCAATATATTTATTGCTTGCGCAGGTGTCTTTATATGCTTAGTATTCTGAATAATATGCTTTTAGGAGGTATGACTGTGGAAAGTCATCGTCTTGTAGTAGCAGAGAATGTCTTTAATAACTCTCCAAACATTATCACTATTGAAGTACCTTTTTGTTTTGAGGAGGAACACTCAACGAATTAATATGTAGTTATAACAAGTTACTGTATTGCTCTTCAGCTTGCAAAGGGTTGTGCCGTTTCACTGAGTTTCGTGTTATGTTGACAGTGTGGAAACTTGACAACAGCAGTGCTAGACTACTTGGTGTACCTGTACCCAGGAAAAGCCATTAGCCGCCCCAAGGGCCCCGCAAGTGTCACTCCCCGCAAGTGTCACTCCCCGCAAGTGTTCCAACCCCGTCTGGCGTACGAAAAGTGAGGGAGAATCTCCCTCACTCATGTCTGTAAAGTGAAACTTCCTGGCAGATTAAAACTGTGTAGTAGGGCGTATTCGATCGCAGCGCACGCTCCGGTGCACAGTAGTATTGCGCATAATAGTTCGCGACCGGGAGCGCCCACTTTAGTCCGTAGCTCTGTCGCGAACTAGTTCGCTCTTTTAGTTCTTCCGCTCCCAGTGATAGCTGAGCGGTATGGTTTGCCCATCAAGGTGGAGGGAATATAGTGAAGCCAATACTGTAAAAAATACAACTTACGTTTTTTGATTGTCTATCATTATTAACAATCTTCCATAAAATATAGAAAATTACGAATTAACAAAAACAGTGCACTTTTCGTAAAAATTACCAATAGGTATTAAAATTGTGTAAGTACTCGAACACAACGGGAGAAAAATTGCCATTATAGGATTCGAACCACTGACCATGAGGTTGGAAGGCCAGAATGCAACCACCTGAGCTACACGTACAAATGAAGCAACCCCTTTAATTATTGATACTTAATATTCATGTGTACTTTGCGAAACTTTAAAGTAGATTTTCTCGAACATTTCTGAGAATTGCGTCGAATGGCTTTGGCTGATTGTTATTCAATTTCTGAACTTCACGTACTATAAATATAAAGAAATTCTAAAATCCGATACCCATGTGGTGTTATTGTATCAATACCACAGAATGTGCATATTATAAAATTCAAATGGGGTTCGAATGAGTATTCCATAAACATTGCCAAAAAAGTATCAGCCATATCCCTCCCATCGGAAGTCTGTATGCATCAGTTTTGCTAAATATACATTTATGCCATTTAACACCTTGACTGCCGGCCATGTAAACCGTTTCATACCTTAGAATGCCAGACATTCTGCTTGCAAGAGTATGCCAAGCTGCACTTGGTTTCCTTATCTTCTGTCTGGCATAAAAAAATTGTTTGTTCTTTAAAATGAGCAATAAGGTTCCCTGTCCGTAAAAAAAAACAGTCGGTTGAAGAATCATCAACCTCGAAATAATTTCACGCAGTTCTTGTTGCACAAAGACTGGATCATCATCTGAATTGTCGATTTCGTCGTCCTCACTGTCATTATCAATAAAATGTTTCTCAAATTGATGTAAAATTTCGTCCAGCGTAAGAGTGCGTGAAGCCATGTCCGTTCATTTACCTACTGAGAGAGCGGGCACCACTTCCTACCTGTCCCGTTTCATACTTGGATGCGACCAGTCGGCACGATTTAGAAGCTTAATTTACAAGATCTACAGGCTGCTTTAGACTCTAGATTTATAAAGTAAGGCATTTAAGGTGGATCTAGTCCGTCAATAAACTTAATTTTGTGTTTAAAAGTACGAAAACAAAGATCACGTTAAATGAGGTAACTGGCATTCTACAGAAGTTTCGATATCCCGTCAATTGACGTGATTGGCAGTCAAAGTGTTAAATCAACATCTTTATTTTCCTTTTTTTCACTTCACTTTTTAACAGTTAAAGTTATCAAAGCTACTAGCACCATATTATGCGCGAAAACACATTTGAAGTTAGGAATTCGAAAAAAAATTAAATACACGAAAGGAGGCGCTCTACACAGGGCGGAAAAAATTGGCACGTGGTGTACGAGACAAAAAAGTTTGGCACCGCTGCTTTAGACCCCCCCCCCTTTTTTTTTTTTTTTTTTTTTTTGCTGCAAATGCCATAAACAAAACATTCCTCTGCTGTGGGTATCAGTGTTATATTGCAAAACAAATCAATTGCGTCTTCCCTTCAAATCATAATACGAAACTAAAATGATGCTCTATGAAATGAGTAAGAACTGCCCACTCTTCGTGTAGCAAGAAAAAAAAAAAAAAAAAAAAGCTTGTAATTCAAACAAATGAAATGATATTCAATACGTAAGTGAAACCTTTAAAAAGTTTTGGAACAAACTCCTGTATTTGGAATGCTTTTGTAGAACGTAATGCTGGTCGTGAATATAGAGTATGAAATCTTGTAAGGTAGGAGCTTTCCGATTAATCGCATAATAAATAAACTGTCCAAGAAGCCATGTGTAACTGTTATGTTTGGCGTCGGGGTAATATTTCCAATCAGGGCGCAGTATGTCATGTACAGTAATGTTCAGTGCATTGGTGCGAGTCATAAGAGCTGGTCTTCTTCTAGTCCTCGTCCAGATTTCAGTCTGATCTCGACAGACAAATGCGTGCGCTAACGTGTCCAGCAGCTGGCACCGAGTGCAGTACGGCGTGGCTTTTAATTTGATATTGTACATCTTTTCACCAGTAGGGATGACATCATTTACAACGTCATACCAGGTGGATCTAACTTTCGTACTAAGTACTGAATAATGGATGTTTTTCCATATAGCAGTCCAGTTATAAAGAGGATATTTCAGCTCGATTGTATTCTGTGGCACTATGTCAGTGAATGTGCGATATAGTGATGCAGTATCGTAAGTCCGTTGATGTGCTCGTATATAGCCTACTTCTAGGTAAAATTTTCTGACGTGGTCCAGTTCCGGGTTGATACTGACGAGGTTTACTGGCACAGCATTGTCCGCAGGTTCTAAGCGGACAAACAAATTTTTGGTGATCGTATTGTAATCGGCCTGCAAAATTTTGATGGTTCTGCTAACATATAGTGCCGTACACTGCGCTTCCAAATTTTTCAGCCCGAGGCCTCCCTTACTGCAACTAAGTGACCCCGTACGAAAAGCAACTTTAAAGATGTTGCGTCTCCACAAGTACCAACTTGTACTGGCTGTCATTTTCTGAGCTGTGGTGCTGGGGATAGGTAAAGTTGCAGCTACGTGGTAAATTTTACTGTAGACATAGCCATTGATGAATAAGGCTTTTTGAATGCGGTCTAAACTTCTTGTAGAATTATCCCGTAGAGTCGCACGTATGATGTTAAGTTTTTCTTGCCAGTTGAGCTGTACCATGATACGGGGATTAGCCGTGTGAATCAGTCCCAACTGTTTCCTGGTCTCGGTTATAGGGAGCCATGTAGATGCAATATAGTCTTTATGCGGTCCTAATAATAGCAACCGAGACTTCCGCTCGTTCACCCTGGCACCACAAGCATGAGTATACTCTTGAACTATCCTCTTGGTGGTATCGAGTTCTTCGCTGGAGCTGACAAGGACGCTGACGTCGTCGGCGTAGGCTTGGCATACTGTTTTTTAAATTTTAATTCAATGCCTCATCTTATGTTTAATACTTAAACTAAGTTAAACTAAGGACAGCACACACATCCATGCCCGAGGGAGGATTCGAACCTCTGACCCGGGAAGCCTCGCGATCCGCAACATGGCGCTCCAGACCGCTCGGCTACTCCCGCGCGGCATTCGGCTACTTCCGCTCGACTTTTACTACTCCCGCGAACAATGAAGACACCTGAAGGCTAATCCGGCACTCTAAACAAAGGCACTGCTCCCGTTCCTCGCCGGTACGGCGAACTGCCAAAGACGCCGCAAGAGTGGGAGACACCAACACAGAGGAGACGTCATTAAGGCAGCCGCCGTGTGATCTTCCAAGGCGAGGGCGGAAGACGCAAGGACTGCGGCGGCGACGCAAAAAGGAGACTGACAAATGAGGCGCGACGGGGGAAGAAGAAAAAAAAAGACTGCCAAGGGGGAGGAAAAAAAGCGCGGATTTGCCTGTGAGGACGCAGCGGCGGTGGCGGAGGCACAGTCGTCGCGGTGAGTTATGTGTGTTGTGGCTCGCGGCTTTAGCAGCTGTTCAAGCACGCCGTATATAACGGCCGGCGGGGACCTGTCCACCAGAGCGGGTCGGCGAACCCCGGCTTTGAGATAATTTTAGTGATAGCCGCGCTATGTATAGGCGCCCGCTTCCTGCCTGCGCCGCGCTACCTGCCTATGTTGTTCCTGTCAGCGGGTCTCGCAGATCGATCACTACTACACCCGGGGCTTTCCAAGCAGCGAACACTGCTGGGTCGCCAGTCCTCGTGTATCGCGGACACGAAAAAGTGCACCAGTGAGCAGCTACTGAACTGGCGGTTCGCCACTGCTTCGCTCGGAACTTCGATAAGGTTGGTTAAACGGAGAAATTTGGCGAGTGGAAATATCGATTGTTCTAACAAGGAGAGATCGCCTAAGCGTCATCGCTGAATTGTCCAAATTTATGGGGCAGCCACGGGCGAGGGGGCGATGCTAATGGAGCTGAAGCCCCCCCCCCCCCCAGCACGGCACAAATATTTTTTAATTCTATTATTTTTTATTGTTATCATTCTTTTTTTTAACAGATCGGCACCGGAAATTTGAAGTAGTAAATCTATATATAGGGTGTTACAAAAAGGTACGGCCAAACTTTCAGGAAACATTCCTCAGACACAAAGAAAGAAAATATGTTATGTTGACATGTGTCTGGAAATGCCTAATTTCCATGTTAGAGCTCATTTTTGTATTTCTCTTTAAATGTAAATTGAAATAATTCGTACAGACAATTGTCAAAATACCCAATTGTTTCGTTAGTATGTACTGTACTTCCTCGATTCACCGCATTTGCAAACATTGCATTGCCTGCAAAACCACGTTCGTGATGAACACTAACCAGTTGATGCTACGTACTGATGTGCTTGAAGCTAGTACTGTAGAGCAATGAGTCGCATGTCAACACGAGCACTGAAGTCAACATTACCTTCCTTCAATTGGGCCAACTGCGGTGAATCGAGGAAGTACAGTACATACTTACGAAACAATTCGGTATTTTGACAGTTGTCTGCACGAATTATTTCTATTTACGTTTAAAGAGAAATACTAAAATGAGCTCTAACATGGAAATTAGGCGTTTCCGGACACATGTCCACATAACCTATTTTCTTTCTTTGTGTGTGAGGAATGTTTCCTGAAAGTTTGGCCGTACCTTTTTGTAACACATATACTTGTCTGCATGCCCTCTGTGTGTTCATAATCCATTCATTCGATTGCAATGAAACTTTGGTGAACTGTTTACCGCACGCCCACGAAGGTTCCTGACCCAAAAACAAAAGAGCGCGACACATAGCTCAAGAGATATGACGTCATAAATAATGAGAGGTCACCGCGTGAGAATAATGAGATTTATGCGTCAATTATCGGAAAATGGGAGTAATTAGGGATCTACAACAAAGTTTGCATGTAATTTCGGACGTTTATGAAGCGTGTTGTAACTGACCCCCTCCCCCCTCTCCACAAAATGATGAAACGAAAAGAAGTCTAGCGCTCATAACACTTCCGCTGTAGTGGAGAAGCCGTAAAACTGTCGCATCAAGCATGACCTTTGTATCAAATTAAGTTAGTATTACAGACTGCCATCTTACTATCTATTTTTGTCTGCAAATCTCCCTTAAGTCTCTCGCATCAAAAATTAATCAACCTTTTTTCTTACTCTCTATAAAAGCGAAAGGACACTCACTCAATGACTAAACACGAAATCTCGAAAACTACTCCACCTACGAAGCTGAAATTTGGCAGGAATGTATAGGTCGAAAACGTCAGCTAAGACAGTATTTTGTGATAGGTGCATGGCGGAGCATACTTCTCCTACAGACACACGAAATCTACAGTTTCATTCCGATCTTCAAGGAATTTCGCACGCTTGACCTCCAAAGCAAGAGGAAGGTCACCGTCTACCTTAAGAGTCATACGGTGTGGATCCCTAAATAGCTGGGTCGCGCCATAACCTGAGAACGACTCGACCGACCCCCCCCCCCCCCCCCTGTTTTCGTTATTCTCAAAACAAGGGTTGTATGAAATAAAACTGGAATATTTGAGAACAACGAAGTGTGTTTTTCAATGTGATCCTGCGTTTCTATTGCATAGAAATCTATAGTTTTGTTCCGATATTGATGACTTTTGCACACACTACCTTAAAAACAAGAGGGAAGTCACTGTCTATATAAAATTTGTCGCTCTATTTCAGTTGCATGTGGTTCGCGAGTAATGATTGCCTGTAAGCCTCCGAATGGTCCCTAATCTCTCAAGTATTAACTTCGTGGTCGTTTTGCATGATATACATAGGAGGAGCAATGTATTGGTAGACTCTTTGAGAAACATAATAGAACAAATTTGTGTCACAGGTGTTATGCCACAACAGGACCCAAAATTAGAAAGTCCGGATGGCCAGTTAATGATATTATATAAACCAACAATCAAAGATATAGAGTACGAGGGAGATTTAAACAAATATCCCCCATGTTACAGTCCACTGGCAGTTATCACGCCAAAGTTGGCTGGGAACGAAAGGAAGGAATGAAGCTTAGGGTTTAACGTCCCGTCGACAGCGTGATCATTAGAGACGGAGCTTAAGCTCGGAGGTTTGGGGAAGGATATGGGAGGAAATCAGCCGTGCCCTTATGAAAGGAACTATCTCGGCATTTGCCTGGAGTGATTTAGGAAAACCATGAAAACCTAAATCTGGATGGCCGGAGGTGGATTTGAACCACCATCCTCCCGAATGCGAGTCCAGTGTATTACCACTATGCCACCTCGCTCGGTTTGGCTGGAATCAGTAAGCGATTGGGCCAAGTATTGTAGAATATTGACGTATTTATTCGTGACTCAGCCTCCATCGCTACAATTCAAAATTTTGCTACGATACTGGGAAAAAAGATAAGTATAAGCATTTTATTTTAAAAATATTTAGTACTCCATATAGTGTTTACTCTGTTAGGAACTAGGGCACATCATGGAAGCCAAACTTTGTTTCTCTTGTGGTGCTATATGCAGAATTATTTGAGAACTGAGCTGGGTTGTGTGAAAGTGGGTGCATGAATTTGCACAAACTATACAATAATTATAGGTAGAAATTCTGTATATTGCGTGGGACGTATGCAAAAAAAAAAAAAAAAAAAAAAAAAAAAAAAAAAAAAAAAAAAAAATGCAACACCCACAACGGAATAAAGTCCAGTTCAGCCAACAGGAACAACACGTGCACGACCATTCCACTTTTGACTTTATTTCTGCGATACCGCCACGAAAATACTAAACTGTATTTCCACTGAGATACTCAACTGTCACACAGGAGTTCTTTGGCGTAAAATACGCCCGATTTCTTTCACACACAGTTCGTGCGTTAGAAACAGCATTCAGGTTTTACTGCAAAGACTAAGTTAAGTGGTTTATGTGAAATTCAAGTAGTCCGTGGCCAAGTACTTGGGCCCCACGACGTTTAAAACAGAAGCGACAAGACGGCGAGTATTTCGCGTGTAAAAAGATGGAGGAGTATTTCGCGTGTTAAGACAGCAAGGTAGCGCCGTTGGAGGCGGTCGTTACGGGGGCAGAGAAACGTCCGTCAGGAGAGCGGATGCTCACCTTGAGGCCCACGCGCGCTTCCAGTACCTCACTCTGTGCGTGGGCGAAGACAGACCAGTCTACCAGGCACCGCTCACTGGTCGTAGCGGAGGGCAGAATTCGCCAGCCAAATGAGGCGTGGGATGATACACTTTCTCACCGTCCATAGCCACTATCCGTCATATCTTACTTCACACTTTTCAATAGACTTGGGCATAACAGTTCGCGATCGGAAGCTTTTACGTCAGCTTCAAATTCAATCCCAATGACAACAAAAACATCACACTGTTGGAACCACCAATTGTATCAAAACTGAGTCATCAACAACCACAGATTTGCCTTCGACCCAAGTAAACAATCGAGTGTTCAGACTTTCACCGATGTTCGAATACTAACATTTCATTTCGTAAAATAAAACAGTCCAGCCGTAAAATCGTAAAATGTTGCAATTCCTTAAATTTTACTGATAAATCATAAAAGTTGGTAGGTATAAAATTCCAAAATGCAGCTTCTGAGAAAGTTCGCTCAATAATCCTATAACATTAACCTCTTGCCGCATTTGCCACAAGTATATTTAACTGTTGAGTGGACTTGCGCATAATAGTTCGCGATCGGGAGCGCTCACTTTAGTTCGCGGCTCTGCCGCGAACTAGTTCGTTCCTTTAGTTCGTCCGCTCCCAGTGACGGCTGAGCGGTGTGGTCTGCACGTGCAGGCGGAGGGAGAAGTTCCCCCACCTAGTTGCTTCATGCGCTTGCTACTTGAGCCGCTAACGATATCACGCAAACCAAAAGAAACAGTTTGTGGATGATTTCTCGCGTTTAAGTTTAGAGTTATCTCTATATCTTGGCATTATGGAATTTATTAGTCAGATATTGCAGAGTGCAGAATACTTCAAAGCAGAAATTTTGTAGCACTGAACTATGTAATCTAGCAGGCAGACGCTAACCTCGAAATGGCTCTCATCAGCAGAAGGCAAATTCTGTTCGCGGCCTATCGCGCATATTTTAGTTTGCGGCCTATCACACATATTTTAGTTCGCGACCTATCGCGCATATTTTAGTTCGCGACCAGTAGCTCTTCTTTTAGTTCGCAGCTCGGCCGCGGAGTAGGTCGCTCTTTTTAGTTCGTCCGCTCGTTTTGGCTTTTGCTACCGCTACTAATACTAGAGCTGAGCTGCATCTCAGCTCGAAATGACGGTAGCCGGCAGAATGGAATCACTCGATTTTGCGCGCTCTCGCGTCCTTCCGCTGTTCCCCATCAGTCTACGGAAAAGCAGCGGACGAACTAAGAGGCAAGGGATCTGCGAACTAGTTCGCGTTGTTCGCCTGTGGGAGCGCTCTTCCGAACTAGTTCGTTCGCGAACTACGCAAGACTACTTTTCAACACTAAATAATGGTAAGTGTGAAGTAATACACACCACCACTAAAATCAATCCGCTGAAATTCAGTTACACGATAAATCAGTCAAATCTTACGGTCGTAAATTCTACCAATTACCTGGGAGTAACAATTCAAATGTTCAAATGTTTGTAAATCTATCGGACCAAACTGCGTGGTCATCAGTCCGTAGCTTACAGACTACTTAAACTAAGGTAAATTAACCTAAAGACAACACACACACCCATGCCCTAGTGAGGACTCGAACCTCCGGCGGTGAGCAAACTCGCGCTCCGCAGCGAGGCGCCTTAGAACGTTCGGCTACTCCACCGCGGCGAAGTTACAATTTACGAACAACTTAGGCTGGAGAGAACACACGGAAAATATTGTGGGGAAGGCGAACCAAAGGTAATGTTTCATTGGCAGAACGCTTCGAAGATGCAACAGTTCCACCAAACAGACTGCCTACATAACACTTGTTCGTCCTCTCCTGGAGTACTGTTGCCCCTTGTGGGACCCTCACCAGGTGGTACTGACGGAAGAGATTGAGAAGGTTCAGAGAAGGGCAGCTCGTTTTGTTTTATCACGTTATAGGGGGAAATGTGTCACGGAAATGGTACACGATTTGAGGTGGAGATCATTAAAAGAACGACGTTATTCGATGCGGCGAGATCTATTTGCGAAATTTCAATCACCGACTTTTCTTCTGAATGTGAAAATATTTTGGTAGCACCCACCTACATAGGGAGACATGACCATCCCAATAAAATACAAGAAATCAGACCGAAAATGGAACGATTTAGGTGTTCTTTCTTCCCGCGCGCTATTAGAGAATTGAACGGTAGACAAAGATTATGAAAGTGGTTAATGAACCCTCTGCCAGGCACTTAAATGTGATTTGCAGAGTATCTATGTAGATGTAGGTATCTACGAGAGGCGTCTGAAAAGTCCGTGCAAAAATAAAAACTACCAACCATTTTTAGTCTCCTTTTAGACTTATACACTTAGTCCAACACTGTTCCAATTTGTTGATCCCTTCCGAATAAAAGGAATTGCCCAAGACTGCAAAATAGCTATTAGTTTCTGCAATCACCTCCTCGTTTGAATGAAATATTCGCCCCGCCAACCATTTCTTCAAATTGGGGAACAAACAGTAGTCCGAGGGAACCAAGTCGCCGGACGCGGTGGCCGAGGGGACTGAGGCGCTCCAGTCACGGTCTGCACGGCCACTACGGTCGGGGTTTCGAATCCCCCCCTCCAGCATGGATATTTGTGTCGTCCTTAGCATTAGCTAGTTCATAAGTAGTTTGTAAGTTTAGGGACTGATGACCTTGTTGTTAAGTCCCATAAGCTATAGAAACATTTGAATTTTTCGAGCCAGGTCTGGAGAATAGGGCCGGTCTATTAGTTGCTGCTGAGTCTATTAGTCTATTAGTTGAGTCTATTAGTTGCTTGCTGAGACCACTGAGTGGATGGCGCCCAGTAATTGGTGTCCGTGTAATGAAGTTTGCTCTGGGCACATAACCGCTCAACCATCGCCTGTTCGCGAACTCGGTCCTCGCTGCCGAGCTTCCAGTGCCGGTGGAGGCTATAGAAATGCAAACTTCGGCAAACACGGAGCAGCTGCGCGCCATTTGATTCCGGGAAGTCCATACGAACGGTTGTCAGGTCTCCAATGCCGTGTTCTGAATAGTGTCCATTCAGGTGGTCGTGGCGTCACTTTGTGCAGAGCATTACGTCGTTCTGTAAGTAGCGAATTAATAGGGGAGGAAAATAGGGAGGGATGTGAAACGAGTTGGAATCGTATTTCCAATCATTTTGCAGCCGCGGCGGAGCAGCCGAGCGCATTGAGGCACTATGCTACGAAGCGCGAGGACGTTCCGCGGTGGCCAAGGGGACTGCGGGGCTCTAGGCACGGTCTGCACGGCTACTGCGGTCGGGGGTTCGCATCCCCCCTCGGGTATGCATATTTGTGTCGTCCTTAGGATTAGCTAGTTCATAAGTAGTTCGTAAGTTTATGGACTGATGACCCCGTAGTTAAATCCCATAAGCTATACAAACATTTGAACATTTGAACTATACACAGACCTTTCACTGTGATAAAAAACTTCAAATAACGCTCACCAAAAACAAATATTTCATCCGTTAACTACAGCATGTTTCAGGACAAATAGCAAATATTTTAGAAGATGGTAATAAAGACGATTGGCAGTTAAAATGTCATATAACGTGTGTCCAATTTTTATTAGGTACAGAGATGCAGCTCTTTGTATGTACAACAAACTTAAAGCACATGCAAATTTGGATATTTAGACATTCTTTCGTCGGTTCTTTGTAGATCACCATATTGTAAGCCGAAAACCGAGTAACTAAGTGGAAATGAACGTGTAGAACATACGCAAAATTCTACTTTTATATATATATATATATATATATATATATATATATATATATATATATATATATATATTCATCCATAACTGCTGACATGTGTGCTGGTGCACTGTCGTGATGGAAAAGGAGTTTTTTTGTGGGCCAATCTCAAGCGATTTTCTTGCAGCTTGGTTTTCAAACGGTCAAATAACGATGAATAATATTCACATATAATAGTTTTACCCTATCTTAGATAGTCGATGAGGATTATTCCATGCGAATTCCAAAAGACCGTCTCCATAACCCTTCCGGCCGAAGGACCGGTTTTCGCCTTTTTTGGTGCAGATTCTCCCTTGGCAACCCATTATTTAGATTGTTCTTTGGTTTCAGGAGCATAGTAATGTATCCATGTTTCATCCACATTGGCGCTTAAAGTCCTGTGGATTCTTCCTGAACAGGTGCAAACCTTTCTTGCAACACTTTACACGATTGCGTTTTTGGTCAAGCTTGAGCAATCGCGGCAACCATGGTGCGAATAGCTTCCCCATGACCAAATGTTTATGCAAAATATTATGTACCCTTTCATTCGAGATGCCCGCAGCACTAGCAATCTGACGCACCATATAATGCATTTTATCAATGGTTTCTGGAGTCGTAACCTCCAAAGGGCGTCCAGAACGGTCAGTGTCACTTGAAAATTTTGAAACCACTTATAAACTGTTCTAACCGAAGGTGCAGACTTACCATAATGTTTATCAAGATTCTCTTTAGTCTCCTGAGGCGGTTTGCTTTTCATAAAGTAATGTTTAATCACCACACGAAATTCTTTTTCGTCCATTCCTTGAGAATCACACACTTCCTTGATTCACATGAATGCCAAACACTAAGAAATACACCAATGTGGCTGAAAATTGGTGTACGTTCTTTCCAAAGATGCTACTAACACAAAATGACCTCGATACGCGCCGGTGGTACTGCCTCTCGGACTTTTCACGGATTTTTCAAACGCTCGTCCTGTACGAAATCAAACGTCCAGATTGCGACATGAAGTATGTGGGGTAAACCGGGAGAAAATTCGAACTCAGATTCTACGAGCACAGCAGTGGGAATAGCTCATCGGCGGTGGCTAGGCACCTGAAGGAAGGACGACACTCCTTGGGGAACATCAATGATAGTATGCGGGTGTTACACTACGAAGATAAAGGTTGGTTGCTACCTGATTTGGAATAGAGAGAGATATTCTTCGCAATAAAGAAAAAAGTCGGACAACGTATTAAATGCAAAGACGTCACTGTCCAAAGGGCATTTCTTGGCCCATTTTAATAATGTCCTCCTGGAGAAATAACGAAATTTATATGTCGATTATAGATCTATAGCTATGCAGTCATGCTTCAGACCCTTTTTAGCGCCTTCTCAAATAATTTTATTTGAACATACTTGGCCCCGTCCGTGGGAGTCACGCCGTCAGTCATCTTCGACTTGTAGCTACTCATAGACCATCCCTGGACCAACAGTGCAGCCTGCCGGCAGTACACAGTGGTTCTTCAAACCGACAACATGTCAGATTACTGCATGACAATACATTGATGCTGCATATGTTTTAAGGTGGATGTTACCTAACGGCTGATTCATTTTAATTTTTTAGGTTGGTTATCCTAGTAAGGATAATTATGTCGTGTGTTCGCATCTTAATTTTGAACCCCTATTTTACGTTCTCTCATTGTTTCTTGTAGGACTTGAGAATGGGATAACGTTGGTCCCGAAACATGTCGTTCTGACAATTTTATATGCCGTATTTGCCGGCATATAAGACACACCGGCGTATAAGACGCACCCCAATTATAAGACTTTTTTTTAGGAAAAAAATAAATCACACCTAATACGTCAATTACAACATAATTATAATACATTTGTTCAGGTACATCAAATATCTAAGGCAATGCTTTCAAGTAGCGTTCATAAATTTTACGCAGTCGAGTTTGACAGTTTGCGCTTATTCAAACGGATATTTCGTTTATCGCTGTTTGCAGTGCTATGACACGGTGATTGGCGAGAGCGTCGTAAAGGCTTACGACATTGACACCTAGGTGGCTCTGCTAATGATTTGCTCCGATCAGACATGGCGTCGAGTATCAGTTCGCGAACTTCGCACGACGAGTAGGGGGTTTTCATGTTCAAAATTACGCGTTTTGAGAATTTATTGTGAAGCGCAAATATTTATATAGGTATTTTTGTTATCTTCCATAAACTGTGAGAACGATTGATGGTTTGCGTCTGTGTATTGCTCGGCGCACTGTATGGGGGCACAGCATGTTATAACCTCAAAAATACAACTGTGAGGCGCAGAAGCTGTGCAAACATCTCAAAAAATACTTGTGTACGTATTTGCACTTCAGAATACGAGTAAATTCTCAAATATCGTCAGGTGAGACATGGACAAATATGTGAGCAGTGCTTCATTATTCAAATAACGAATGGCAGCATTACAGGAATACCGAAAAAATCGATTATGATGAATGAAATTACATCGAAAAGTTTCTACTTCCTACGAAGTTACCAGTTTCATTTACACTTGGCACTAAAAATTGTAAAAAATTATGAAAACCTTTACTACATAATAAAGCTCCTGACGGGTATTTTGGTGCATACTATGTACATATATCAAATAAAAACTACGAAAATGTAAGAGAGAAACCGCATAAAACATTATTTCCCCTATTTTACACAATTTTTTTAAATATCTTAAAAGAAATCGAACTTTTGGGTACCTACTTTATAACTGGCAACCGGCGTATGAGTCGCATCCAGTTAGTGAACCAATTTTTGTAGGAAAAAAAGTGCGTCTTATACGCTGGCAGATACTTCAACTGACAACTGGTGCGAGAATTGGCTAGTTGCTGCGTATTTCTTGTCCATAAGTTAACGTTATTTGTAAGCCTAGGGACTTACAACGGCAGCAGTTAAAGTCCCTTAGATTTACAAACATTTGAACATTTTTGGTAATGAAAAGTTGTAAATTCACTGTTCTGGCAGACAAGTTCACATTTGTGTGTGGCTGCACTAAGTCACTATGGAGAAAAAAAAATAAGGGCGTGAGCTTGTTTACTACGCCTTGTGAGTTGCGACCTGCTAAAGCCCTTTCTACACCGTAAGTGAGAGCTTGCGAGATTACCCATGATGCACCGGTCACGCCGTTCGCGTACAGCGTAGACGCGTCCACTTGCAGAAGATACACGCATACGATCGCTAGTAGACGGTATAGGATGGATCCTATTCTCACGCGTATGGAAGGGCTTCGCGCATGCACAGACGACCGAATGGGGAACCCAACTGATAAACGAAGGCAAATCCGGAATATATTTCAGTATGTGTTCTTGTCTCCTGCTGAGAGCAACGTAGTTTTTCGACTCAGTAGTAAGTATTTTAGGAGATGATAGTATAGAGGAATTGCATTAAAAATTTAATATAACCTGTGTACAATTTTTATTGAATACAGAGATAGAGCTGTAAATATGAAATCCAAACAAACCTAGAGCAAATGTAAATCAAGAAATTTTCACTGATTTATCTGTCAGTTCTTAGTAGTAGTACATCACACTTACTTAAAAGTAGAATTTTGTGTATGTTTTACATGTTCATTGTCATTTAGTTACCCGGTTTTCGGCTTACTTTAAACTACGTCGAAAACTGGTTATTTAAATAAAAGTCTATATGACGATCTACCATGACCCGACGAAAGAATCAGCCAAAATATCCAAATCAGTTTATTGTACATACCAAGAGCTGTATCTCTGTACCCTATACAAATTGGACACACATTACATGAAATTTTAATTGCAAATCGTCTTCATTACCATCTTCTAAAATATTTGCAATTTTTCCTCAAACGCGCTGTAGTTAACAGATGAAATATTTGTTTTTGGTAAGCATTATTTGGAGCTTATTCAAAGTGAAAGGTCTATGTACAGACACCTGAGCTTGTTCATCATATACATAGGCGCCTCAAATCGCAGGGGCTGGAAGTATGTAATCGCACTTCATAATGAGGACGTTAACACATGTGAGCAACGTAAGGACGCATGAACTGCACGAAAACAATTAAATACAGTTTCACAGTGGCAGTCTAAAACACGAATAAATGTTTTAATCATCGCAATATATCATACAGTTTCGAAAAGTGATGTTAACGTGGCGATTCATTTGTTGTAAGTTGAGAACAAACCAAGTAGACCCGTGAAGCAGGAGACCCAACAAAAGTTGACTGCTTCTTTTAAAAAAAAAAAAAAAAAAAAAAAAAAAAAAAAAAAAAAAAAAAAAAAAAAAAAAAAGGTTCAAATGTTTGTATAGTCTATGGGACAATGGGGTCATCAGTCCCTAAACATACAAACTACTTATGAATTACTTACGAACTGTTGTTAAGGTCTTCAGTCCGGAGACTGGTTTGATGCAGCTCTCCACCCTACTCTATCCTGAGCAAGCCTTTTCATCTCCTCATACGAACGGCAACCCACATCCACTTGAATCTGCTTACTACACGCGTCTCTTGGTCTCCCTCTGCGATTTTTACCCCACACACTTCCCTCCAATGCTAAATTTACGATTTCCTGATGTCTAAGAATGTGTCCTACCAAGCGATCCCTTCTTTTAGTCAGGGTATGCCAAAAATTCCTTTTCTCACCAATTCTGTTCAGTACCTCTTCATTAGTTATGCGATCTACCCACCTAATCTTCAGCATTCTTCTGTAGCACCACATTTCAAAAGCCTCTATTCTCTTCCTGTCCGCTCTGCTTATCGTCCATGTTTCACTCTCGTACAAGGCAAACTCCACTGCCTTCAGAAAAGACTTCCTTATCCTTAAATTAATATTCGATGTTAGCAAATTTCTCTTTTTCAAAAATGCTTTTCTTCCCATTGCCATTCTGCATATTATATCCTCTGTACTGCGACCATCGCATGTTATTTTACTACCCAAGTAGCAAAACTCATCTACCACCTTCATTGTTGCGTTACCTAATCTAATTCCTTCAGCATCGCCTGATTTTCTAAGACCGCATTCCATTATTTTTGTTTTGTTCTTGTTAATGTTCATTTTATACACTCTCTTCAACACGCTGTCCATTCCGTTCAACTGCTCTTCCAGGTCCTTTGCTGTCTCTGACAGAATTACAATGTCATCAGCAAAATACAATGTTTTTATTTCTTCCCCCTGAACTTTAATCCCTATTCCAAATTTTTCCTTTCTTTCCTTCGCCGCCTGCTCGATGTACAAATTGAATAACATCGGAGAAAGGCTACAACCCTGTCTTACTCCCTTCCCAACTGATGCTTCCCTTTAATGCCCTTCGAGTCTAATAACGAACTTACGAACTAGGACGGCACAAATATCCATGCCCGAGGGGGGATTCGAACCCCCGAGCGTAGTGGCCGTGCAGACGCTTCATTGTAGTTCGACGGTCTATTGCAAGGGGCGCTGCAGCTGACAACGACTTCCTTGTGCGTGTTGGACGTCTCGTATAGAAAGGAGTTAAGGAAGCAAGACGTAAACAAGCGAAGACGCTACGTAGTTGTCCCCGCGCCTGACGGCTAACTCGATCGCGCGACGTTAAACACGCACTGGCTGAGCCGACGTTAACTCAATCGGTCCTCCCGAGAAACTCGCAGCTCGCTAACTCTGTTTATAGCGCCCGGAAGACTTCTGGCGGGAAATTGCGACCTCATGACGTCAGCCGCCTTTCCGCGTCCTTGTTCGCCGCCCGTCGAGTTTAGCGGCAGGTAGGAGCGACCGTGCGGAAAAGTGCAGCCCAGCGCTGGCAGCGCCCGGAAGCCCTCTGGTGGCGACCTTGAGCCGACCTCCGTCAAGGTCACGGCCCAGCGCCACCTGCACAGACACCGCGCCGTCGCAGATCCGCGCATGCGCATGCGCGTACACTGCCGAAGCGCGCTCTGCCCTCCTCACCAAAGACCTTGTAAAAATAACTAGACTCCTGATGGCGCTGCTGTCGCGGGATAATTTGAACCTTCGGCCGGCCGCCATGGTAGTGGCAAGCGTCAGATAAATACGAGTGTTGTTAGCAGGTAAACAGTGTATTAAAGAGATACTGCGGGACATATACACAATTGATAGTCACGTCTGCACTCTTTAACTATCGAAGTGTACATGAAGCGCGATGGTGAAGAGCTTCTCAGCGTTTAAATACATGAATTAAGAAAGGAATAAAACGATCGAATACTGTATTCCCATTTATATTTCTGAGGAATACAAGTAGCCCTACTAATTGTGTTCAGAGATAGTTATTCTTGCTTAACAGACTGTTAGTCAAGACAAAATAGGATAGCATGAAATAAATAACAGGCTTTTATAATACTGGTACCTTTTAAAAAGGAGCTACTTTAGGCAGTACTGGTGACAGGAAGTTCAAAACGTTTCATTTTATGATTGTGTAAAATAACTATTGGGGGTCACGAAATTAGTTAAATTAATATTAGCAACTTGTAACGCAGAATTTAAAGGTAATCTGCTTTACATATAGGTATAATAACTGAAAGGGGTTTGCAGACCTGTGTATAGTTCCATATATGAACGGCACATAGCCACAGTGGATGCACAGTGTGAAGTTCAACCCTGAGACGATAGTTGCTGACTTTTGAGCAGTTCACTCTGCTATAAGGTATTTGGCTTACAGCATTAAAAATGCAAATTTTCTGCTAGATCCCCCAATGCTAATGTTAGATGACTTGGTTAAGAAAAAGTTATGGGATACTTCGTGTTCTTAAAAGAATTTGGTAGTGGCTGATTGCTGTATTGACAACGTAAGAAGCTATTTTCCATTTACATATGTGATGGCATATTTCAATTTGACAATCGATTTTTAACATTAGCTGTTGCAGTCAGCCCTTTTTGATTTTTTGATGCTATGAAATATCTAAATATTGGAGAATACAGCATTAAAGCAAAGACGTAAAGTGTGAAACTCTTCCGAAGTTAATGTTTATAAAAAAGTTTCACAATCGCAGAATGTACTGAGAAAGTGCCAAAAAATCGTGTCTGGTGATAAATTACATTCATATGCTGCACTTAGAACTACATGTTATAGTTCGGTTTCGTTATGAAGAGGAAACGCTGTAGGCCAATTTCTGCACCGTATGCGTAATAAATTTACACACAACCGATAGTTGCGGTATATTCAAAGAGCCTGAAGCTGTTTTGTAGTTATATATTTCAATTGGACATAGTTTTCGCGACTGAACTCAAATGAATGCTCTCTCTAATCAAAAGAATCTTACGCACATTTAAAGTTCGTGCGGAAGTTTGCCACTACAATGGCCGCCGAGGCGCTCCTCAATTTGTCCGCAGTTCGCAGTCGGCTGCTTACGCGATTGTGGGGGGATTGCTCCGCACACGGGACGAAAAAGATGCGTACGCTTATACACCAGGCAAAAAACAAAAATCTTTTCTAGAGATACTACTTGTTGCCATTAAGCAAAGACCTAAAAAGTTCTTGGAGTGCAAATGTAGAGATGAAAGCAGATGACGATGTTCTGAGTATGCTGTATATGTGATTGAAACCTTGTTTTACTGTAGCCACAACGTGTTTCGAGCGTTTAAATACCCATCATCAGGTGGAATAACATTAAGCTGTGTACATGTAAGCTAGGTTGACCTGTTGCACTGTCTACGAGAGAAAATACGAAATACCGCATCAGAATGTAACTTTGTACAATTGTTCAAATGAAGTTAAATACCTTCGTTTATTTCTAAGACAAGCAAAGAACTTACACTAAAGCCGTATTGCACTAAAGATGGACTCTAATCTTATGCTTCAAATGGTGATAAACTGAAGACGAGTATTCAATGCTCACTAAAGGTAAAGGTAAAGCAATCAACAATCCGAAGATGGTTTGAACACCACAGTGCTTTACGAGGCATGGTCCTGTTTGGAGGTGGTATGCCGTTGCCTTCCTCCGACCTTCGAACTGAATTACCCAGACAGTTATAGGGGACCTTACAGTTTAACTAGGGTTTCGAACCACGGTGCTACTCGGTATTTTTCACATGAGCAGTAAGAGGTGAAAGAAGTGGAAAGTGACAGATGAAAATCCTAGAACTGGCGGGGGATCGAACCCGCGACCTTTACATTGGGAGTCTGGTACTTTACCCCTGTCCAACCGACGCGCACACAATGCTCTCTATAAATTGATTTGCATTGTAATACAATTTGGGGGTTAATACAGAATCAAACATTTTGTACAGAGATAGTCATTCACTCAGTAAAAGCTTTAAAAATATAATAATGTTTAGACAGGTGAATGGTTATGATTTAAATAATTATGATCTGATGACAAATCTACAATTTACGCTATAAACATATATTTCAAATATACAATACATATTAAAATGATTTTATATATACATAAATATGACCTTTTGGGCTGACAAGGGTCGTGTATGTTTTGATGGATGTGTGTGTGTGTGTGTGTGTGTGTGTGTGTGTGTGTGTGTGTGTGTGTGGTTTATTATAAATTTAGTCTGTTGTCGAAGACGGAGATTAAACTGTTGTATATGTTGTCATTTTAGTCATTTAAGATGGATTCGGGATGTTTGCTTTGGTGTGTGTAGATCTGAAATGTCTTAAGGATGTCCAGTTTTGTGCCTTTCGATTGGATGTGTAGAATGCTATACCAAAATGTTTTGATTTAAACTATGCTATATACATTTCCAAAGATATTAAAGTTATCCCTATGATTAACCACACACCCTGTAATCATGAAATATTCAGAAATAAACTGCCAAATATTGGTGCCAAGTAAAGAATACCGGTAAAACCAAGCACTCGGAAATCGCGACGTATTCGAAACTTAGCAGCAAAATATTGGGAGCAAGCAAGAAATATTGGCCTAACCATACTCTGGGAAATTACGAGATATTAGGAATTAAACAGCCAAATGTTTCTGACTAGCGAATAGTGTAAATTTCAATGATACTACTCATTTCACTTAGGCCTATTAGCAATTTAACCGTTTGCCATGTTTGTCTCTTACCATATCCTCGGAAATCGCAACATATCTGGAACAAAGGTCAAATATTTTTGTGTAGGAAAAACAGAAATATCATTGCTAGTCCTATCACTTGCAGCAGTTCCATTCTCTGATTTTTAGTCACACGCAAATTTCCAAATCGATGACACTCATTCCTGACTCAACATTTTGTTACAAGTAACATCGATTACTACGTAACGTACTACTGTTATATGAAAAAGAAAATCCCACAATGTGTTACGAATAAGTAACTCCTACCATTGCTGTTAGCCAAGAGAAATATCATGGCCGTGTGTTCTAAGGTCACGTAATGCTATTATCTGTTAAAACTTCAATTTTCCGATTAAGCCAAAGGAAAAATGTATAACAATCATAGAATCCGGAAGAAGACTTCATTAAAAACAATAAATAAATATTTTTATAAAATTTTCAAAAATAAAATACCTGAATAGATTTCAAAATTTTCAAAAGGTGGGCATGAAGTACTCCCCCCTCCCCTCCCCCTCCTTGGCATTGCAATGGTTAAATGTGATTTAGCTCTTTACTCACATGATGTGATGAGTGCTATCGATAAGGGATGTCAAATAGATTCCGTATTTGTATATTTCCGGATGACTTTTGACAATGTACCTCACAAGCGCGACCTAATGAATTCGTGATTTCACACCAGAAAGGTCACAGTAAGTTGGAATTGACGGTAAGCTGTCAAGTAGAACACTGGCGTTCCACAGGGAAGTCTTATAGGGACCCTACTATTCCTTCTTTTTATAAACGATTTAGGAGATAATATGAATAGCTCTCTTAGACTGTTCACGAATGTTGTCATTTATCGGTTAGTAAGGATCAAAAACAACTGAAAAATAATTTAAGATAACTTATCTGAATGGTGCCAAAATTGGAAAATTACCCTTAATAATGATAAAATACGTGGGGTAATCCATATGACCACTAAAAGAAATACGTTAAACGTTAGTTCAACGATAAATCAGTCAAACCTACATGCCGTCAATTCTACTAAATGTCTAAGAGTAGCAGATACGAACAACTTAAATTGGAAAGAACACATAGAGAATATTGTAGGGAAAGCGAACCAAAGACTACGTTTCATTGGCAGAACACTTAGAAGATGCATCAGTTCTACTAAAAAAAGTGACTATACTAAATATATCTGCCTCCTATTTTGGAGTACTGCAGCAGATTGTGGGATCCACACCAGACGGACAATGTAGAGAAAAGAGAAGGGCATCTCGTTGTGTATTATCGCGATATAGAGGAGAGATTGTCACGGGAATGAAGGACGAGTTGAGGTGGAAATCACCAGAAGCAATGCGTTAGTCTTTGCGGCGAGATCCATTTGCGAAATTTCTTTAACCAAATGTCTCTTCAGAATGCGAAGATATTTTATTTGCACCTACCTACATAATTAGACATGATAATAACAATAAAATAAGAGAAATGAGATCGGAAACAGAAAGATTTAGGTATTCCTTTTTCCCGCGAGCTTTTAGAGAATGGAACTAGAGAGAGATATTATGGAAGTGTTTCGATGACTCCTCTGCCATGCACTTCAATCTCACTTGCTGAGTATCCGTGTAGGTGTAGATGCAGAGTTTTTATGTAGATGTAGATGTAGACTCCAGTTCATAAATAGCGCGCTGGGCCTATGTCCAGGCCCGTGCGTGTCCCCTAGGGTCGTGAAACCCGACATTTACGCAAAACTTTACGCTCCGCCGTGATTTACTGCAGTCGCGGGAAGAGCCTCTCTGGTATTAAAAGAAAATAAAAGCGAGCGCTGCGAGTGTGTTTGCGACTCCACGGAGTGACCTAGGGTGTGAGGAGTGGAGCAGACGGACACGCGAGGCTGGAGGTTGGCAGGGCGGCCGTATTCATGAGGAGGCGGAGTGTTTGGCGGCCAAGGCACCACGCTTTGACGGCCGGCCTAGGCCGCCTGGCCCGAGAATTAACGACGGGGCCCAGCAGAGGACCCTAAACTCAACCGTGGGGGGCGCACAGCTCTCGCGTGACGCCTGTGACCTTACAGGCGTCGCGGCAGTGTCTTCATTGCGCACCACGCGCACTGATCACTGGTGCGCTGCCGCTTGTAATACCCCCACAGTCTAACAAATGAGGGGTTCAGAGTACAAGTAGAATAACTCCACCTACGATAGTTTTGAGTAAGAGAAGCATTCATTAAGAAGTTTATAAAAATTACACTACTGGTCATTAAAATTGCTACACTAAGAAGAAATACAGATGATAAATGGGTTCATTGGGCAAATATGACGACACCTACAACGTGCTGACATGAGGAAAGTTTCCAACCGATTTCTCATACACAAACAGCAGTTGAGCAGCGTTGCCTGGTGAAACGTTGTTGTGATGCCTCGTCTAACGAGGAGAAATGCGTACCATCACGTTTCCGACTTTGATAAACGCCGGATGTAGTCTATCGCGATTGCAGTTCATCAAATTGCGACATTGCTGTCCGCGCTGGTCGCGATCCAATAACTATTAGCAGAATATGGAATCAGTGGGTTCAGGAGGGCAATACGGAACGCCGTGCTGGATTCCAACGGCCTCGTATCACTAGCAGTCGAGATGACAGGCATCTTATCCGCATGGCTGTAACGGATCGTGCAGCCACGTCTCGATCACTGAGTCAACAGATGGGGACGTTTGTAAGAGAACAACCATCCGCACGAACAATTCGACGACGTTTGCAGTAACATGGACTATCATCTCGGAGACCATGGCTGTGGTTACCGTTGACGCTGCATCACAGACAGGAACGCCTGAGATGGTGTACGCAACGACGAACATGGGTACACGAATGGCAAAACATCATGTTTTCGTATGAATCCAGGTTCTGTTTACAGCATCAAGATTGTCGCATCCGTGTTTGGCGACATCGCGGTGAACGCACACTGGAAGCTTGTATTCGTCATCGCCATACTGGCGAATTACCCGACGAGGTCGTATGGGGTGCCACTGGTTACACGTCTCGGTCATCTCTTGTTCGCATCGACAGCACTTTGAACAGTGGCCGCTACATTTCAGATGTGTTACGACCCGTGGCTCTACCCTTCATTCGATACTGCGAAACCATACATTTCAGCAGGATAATGCGAGACCCCATGTTGCAGGTCCTGTACGGGTATTTTTGGATACGGAAAATGTTCGACTGCTGCCCTGGGCAGCACATTCTCCAGATCTCTCAACAACTGAAAACGTCTGGTCAATGGTGGCCGAGTAACTGGCTCGTCACAATACGCCAGTCACTACTCTTGATGAACTGTGGTTTCGTGTTGAAGCTGCATGGGCATTTGTACCTGTACACGCCATCCAAGCTCCGTTTGACTCAATGCCCAGGAGTATCAAGGCCGTTATTACGGCCAGAGGTGGTTGTTCTGGGTACTGATTTCTCAGGAGGTATGCACCCACATTGCGTGAAAACGTTATCATACGTCAGTTCTAGTATAGAATACCCGTTTATCATCTGCATTTCTTCTTGGTGTAGCAATTGTAATGGCCAGTAGTGTAGAATACTCGTATTATTAATTATTATTGATGTGGCTTACCTGTCATATTACCAGTCATAGGAACCTTTTCGTCGCTGTTTTTTTTATGCCAGACATTACACAGTTTTGATGTATATGATACATATCTATTACATAAATCAGAACCAATGAAAATATTTTACAATTGTGCAATCATACAAAACAAAAGTTCTTTAATTTTGGCATCTTCCTATAGATCCGAAATCACATTGTAATTTAGGAAATAATACTTCACAATGTATACAGTAGGCTGACAGATTGTGAAATTATCTTGATAAATATTGATGTTTTTGGAATTCTCATGCATAGCATACACGTACAATACTGGTAACAACAATGGTATTTGCATATTATGGCAATAAGTTTTGTATATGCAACGTGACAAAATGCAAATGCTAATATTTAACCTGATCTTATCAAAGGAGATACAAGAATAACACCATCACCTCTAACAAACAACAAAGGAATGTTCCGCTTTGTCGTCTTATAAACTTCTTCATATGTTTCCTCGTCAATTTCCACAGTGGTTACAGTTTCCTCTGCTTCACCCAGGACAATATTGAGATGCTGATCATAAGCATGAAGCCTTCCTCTAAGCTCTCGTTCATTTCTCATCTTGACATAAATTCTTTCATCCAAGCTTAGGCGAACTAGATCCAATGGTTCCTTAACAGTAATAGCTGGAACCCGATTACCATCTTCCGCCATTCCGATAACTATTTTTCTCGATAACCTTAACTTTTATCCAGTTTGGTGGATATTCTGAACAACAGTCCATAATATGGTCACTAGAAGAACCTTCACATCCCATCTTCCATTAATGCACATGGATGTACGTACTTTGAGCTATGAACAAAGGTGGGTAGCAGTTAAAGCAAAACCACAGTGTCGCACTCTTTAAGTACAAATGATGAAACCTCGGACATACGTAGTTATACCTCTGAACCGTAGCTGACTCTCTGTTAACAAACATCTCTGTAACCCAGGCCGAGGTGATATAAATAACCAATAAATAATACAATTCCTTCAGAAAACATTGTCCCGTTATACCAAAGGTATTAAACATAAGGAGAGACATTGAATTAAAATTTATGCTGTAGCCGAGATTCGAATCCGGGACCTTCTACTTACTAGATAGGTCCTTAAGAACACTTTTTTTTTTTTTTTTTTTTTTTTTTTTTTTTTTTAATCTATGGCAAGTTCACTTCGTTGCGGACGCTGATCGTTTTTGTTCGATGTGTTGTTGGCTCAGCTTCTTTTATTACAGAGGGCGTTGAGCCCTCTGACCGGGCGCGCTGAGCCACGGCGCCCGGCAAACACTCGGCTAACACTGCCTTGTAGCCAAAGCGACTACACGGACTGTCTTAAAGCACATCTTCCTCCACACCACATACTTTAATTCTGCCTCATGTTCCCTGTGAAATGCGTGTCAAATTGTCAGGGCTCCCCTACATTGGAATAGCACCCTAGCAAAGAACGCGAATTCATTGTCTCTCCTTATGTTTAATACCTTTGGTATAACGAGAAATTGTTGTCTCAAGGAATTGTATTATTTGTTGATATTTATATCACCTCGGCCTGAGCAACAAGGCGGGATAGTTCCTATTCGCGTTCTTTGCTGGGTGCTATTTCAATATAGGAGAGCCCTGGCAATTTTATAAGCATTTCACAGAGAACATGTATTGTATTGTTTGTAAAGCTTATGGGACTTAACTACGGGGTTATCAGTCCCTAAACTTACAAACTACTTATGAACTAACTAATACTAAGGACGGCACAAATATCCATGCCCGAGGGGGGGATTCGAACCCCCGACCGTAGTGGCCGTGCAGACCGTGACTGGCAGAGAACATGAGGGAGAATTAAAGTATGTGTTGTGGAGGAAGATGTGCTTTAAGACAGTCCGTGTAGTCGCTTTGGCTACAACGCTGTGTTAGCTGAGTGGTCTAAACGCCGGGCGCGCTGAGCTATATGCCCACTGTAATAAAAGAGCTGAGCCAAATATTCAACGAACAACCAAGAACGAACTGAACTAACGACCGCAAGGTATAGATCCACCTAAAAAAAGGTGGTGTAAAGCACCTACCAAGTAAGTAGGAGGTCCCAGGTTCGAATCCCGGCCACAGCATAAATTTTAATTCAATGCGTCTCCTCATGTTTAATATCTCTGTAACCCGTTCTCATCTAAAAGAGTAGTTACGCCACTTGACCTCTTACCCCCTCATGTACAGTCGCGACACTCACAACTGTGTAAGTTGTTACCAACTGACAGCTGCAACGACACTAGCGCTCCTACCGGTGACCAAGCCGCCGAATGACTGATGTTTGTTTATAATTATTTTTGTACGTAATTATCGAAATAGAATTTCCGCTCTACATTTTTATAGTAACAGATGAAGACCATCGCACTGATATGAATCTACCAAAGGGATTGCAACAGTTGACACATCAAATATGTAACGACGAGCATTGTTAGAGCGCGGCGCGATGTTTCGGTGTGTACGGCGCGCGTCATCGTCAGGAGAGTGTCTGCGGGCAGTAATTGCGGTGACGCCCTTTGTGGAGGCGCAGGGACAAAGGGCCGCCCTGCATGCCCTGAGGAGTCGCTGGAAGGCGTCTCTGTCCACGACAGGTCACTCAGCAGCGTGCGCCTTGCTGTCTTCACGTCCAGTTACTGTTGAGCTCGTTTTACGCCAGGGTGTCTACGGTAAACATCCACTGAAGCTTCCTTACCTGCATATGAACCAGTAGCCAGCTGAATCGCGAATGTGTCTATGACGTCGATCATCTGTAGGTAGAGAGGAGAAAAATCGCTTTTCTTTAGAGCTGAATTCGATATATATACAGGGTGTCCCAGCTATCTTGTCCACCCAAAATATCCCTGCAACAATAACAGCTATTGGAAAACGACTTTCACCTGTATCAATTAACGGCTGGAGCCCATGAATGTACTTATTTGAACATATTTCGGACCTCTTGATAAGTGTGGAAGTGCGATTACGCATGTCAATCACATCGCGATTACGGGCAGTATGGGGTTCACGCCTGAGCCTCAGGACGTGCGCTAGCAGCGCATTTCGGGTTTTTCAAGCGTCAACATCGCGTCGCAATATTTCGGGATGTAATTGAAATATTGCGATGTAATCAACGCCATTGTTTATGTGATTTGTCATGCTATGGATTGTTGAAGAAGAAAAAAAGGTGTCCTTTTAAAAAAACATAAGTTTGTCTTAAAAAACACATTTGCTTTCGTTTTACAATGTTTCCAAATTGTTCCAGAGATATTTTGGGTGGGCAAGATAGCTGGGACACCCTGTATATATATGTTACTAGCTTTAACCCGCGGCTCGCACGCGTATTGGTTCATCAAATCAGACGTAAAAATGCACTCGTTTCGAAGAATCCAATCACGAAATTCAACAATAATGATTGTAATAATGTCACAGAATGATTTCGTGATGTAATGCGCGAAAAGTCAAATCGATTTTTTTAAAGAATGTATTAGAAGAAATTTCTTTTTTACTGCTTTATTTATTTATTCTTATATTTCCTTATTCGTAAGCTTATCCTCACAGAGAAAGAGCTGAAGACATTGTAGCGCGCATAGACCAAAGATATGGTCTGTGGCATCACGTTTCGTTGTATGTAACCTTCTTGATATAGAGTCGAAAACATCATCGCTGGCCTTCAGTCCGATTTTTTTTAATAATCTGACGACTTTCAACCACCATATATTCCACCCCCTTATAGCTATCGGCATGGAACTGCTATGGTGTACAATGGGAGACATCGAACAACACACACAGACCATTGCGTTCTGTAGTTTTCGCTGCAGAGCGAAATATTAACACACACACACACGTAGAATTTTATATACACCGATAACTTTCCATCTCACTATAGTCCGCCGGCCGCGGTGGCCGAGAGGACTGAGGCGCTCCAGTCACGGTCTGCACGGCCACTGATGTCGGGGGTTAGAATCCCCCCTCGGGCATGGATATTTGTGCCGTCC
Organism: Locusta migratoria; assembly: GCA_026315105.1. Classification (NCBI taxonomy): domain Eukaryota; kingdom Metazoa; phylum Arthropoda; class Insecta; order Orthoptera; family Acrididae; genus Locusta; species Locusta migratoria. The sequence continues at coordinate 269,988,392 of CM048750.1, forward strand.
TTAGTATTAGTTAGTTCATAAGTAGTTTGTAAATTTAGGGACTGATGACCCCGTAGTTAAGTCCCATAAGCTATACAAACGTTTGAACGTTTTTTCTCACTATAGTCCACCCTTTCATCGTTATCAGTCCTTAAGCAACAATGCAACCAATAAAACCATTTTCAAAGAGTAAATATTATTTTCAAAGAGTAATTATTGCTCCGCATTTCGTGTTATATTCTTCAAATTACTAAATATCTATCAGATCGCTATAAAACCATACCTAAAACCGTACTCAGGTCTAGATTAGTAACTATACAAATATTTAAGTCTCTGCGTCTTGTCGCTCGGACTTGATAAGCGTACACCGAACATTATAAATAGATATCCCATCGCGATAAAACCGTGCCTAACTGTAACTGTACAAATTTTTAGCTCTTTATGTCTTGTGGTTCAGACGTGATAAACGTACACCGAACATATATTCACATTTATAGACATAGATTTATTTATTTTGGTCGAAAATGGTTTTTTGGAAATGTGAAGTCACTTTTTGGTACAATATTAGTCGTTATTTCAAACAAATGCGGTGTAACTTGTTTCATTTTATTTTCACTAAATTCGGTACGCATTTTTGACAAATTTGCGGATTTGTTTTCGAAGTCAGTCACGTTTTTTATTTTATTTTATTTTGTTATGCTGAATTCGGATTTATTTTAACGAAATTCATTGTTACTTCTGGTCTAACTTACTTTTGGTTTTTGTTAAATTTAGTTATTTATTTATTTATTTATAATTGCGATTTTGTCGCGTACAAAAATATAAGCGCAGTATTTAAGCAAAAAAGATATTAATCAAAATATAAATGACTTAGGCTAAACAGTACGTACGATTTCATATTTATTGAATTGTGTGTTGGACAATTGTATAATTTTTACGGATATATATTCATTCGTGTAAGTGCTGTATGTATGTAAAATATGTTGCGAATAAAATTACTAATAAAGAAGTCATACAATAGAACTTGGCGCGTGATGGGGCTGTTTCTCATGAACGTTACTGTTTATGTGCCCATACTTCATGAACTATGGGTCGTGTTGTGATACAATGTCGAAGGTACATTCAGCTATATGTGTGTACACTGTCTGTAAAATTTCCTGCGGCTACAATGTATAGTGTAGAAATTGTAAACTGTAACGTCAAATGGCATAGTTTTAGTCCATGAACAGCGGAAAATTAGTAAGCAAGAAACTTCTTTCCTTTCATCATTTTACTGTGGTTGACAGGGAGAAAAATTGTAATAAAGCATTCGGAAGGATGGTGGTTCAAATTTACTTCCGGCCATCCAGATTTAGGTTTTTCGTGATTTCCCTGAATCACTCCAGGCAAATGCCGGGATGGTTCCTTTCAAAGGACACGGTTGATTTCCTTCCCCATCCTCACCAAAAACTCCGAGCATTAGCTCCGTCCCTAATGACCAAACTGTCGACGGGACGTTAAACCCTAAACTTCCTTCCTTCCTTCCTTGTATTAAAGGTTTCAAATTATCTATGAAGTTTGTTGCAAGTTGCAAAGTACTCTCATTCTTATACAGTTTCTGAATAAAGTCTCGTCACATTATGTGGCAGTTTTTTTGCGATTCCTATTGTTTATGACATCATATCTCCTGAACCATGTGTTGTATGTGATTCTTAACCCTGCAGCAACTGCTTCCTCACGGTAAGGAATACGTGTATGAAATTTGGTTGAAATCGGTTCAGTGGTTAGGAGAAAATGCGCAACATTGTTGCCTGATGAAGCAGTTTTTCTCGCCTCTCTTTGTTTATGACGTCATATCTAGTGCACAATGTGATGTACATGATCCTTACAGTTACGACGACCGTCCTCATGGATTGAAGCTTACGGGTGCAGAATTTCATAAAGATTGGAACAAAACTGTGGATTTATATGCAACACGCACAGACAAAGATACGGACAGTCTGTTTTATATATAACTACTACCTCAACCCTCCGATGCGAGAGGCCGTTCACCATCGGGGGTTCGAATCCCCCCTCATGCATGGGTGTTTGTGTCGTCTTTAGTATAAGGTAGTTTGTAAGTTTAGGGACTGATAACCCGCAGTTAAGTCCCTTAAGCTTCACAGACATTTGAACATTTTACTGTAATTCATGTGAACATAACATCGTTGGCGACTTTTTAATCTGCGTCTGACGGGGTGAAATAGGGATGAAAAGATTTTATTTAAAATGCTGCTATCAAACCAGTTCTGAAGCCTGAACTACAAAAGTTGGTATTTGGAGTCTTGGTTACAATTAAAAAAGTACGTGTGTATCTCCCCTCCCCATCTTAGTCATTGCTTTCCCTTCCTGCAACTCGTATTAGAACTCTAAGAACTATGTTTAGTGTTAGATTGAAAATCTTATATCTCCGAAAGTTCTTGACTGAATGCTTTGAAATGTTGATAAAACACTCTACTGGATTACGCGCATGTTTTTACATATCAATTTTTTTTAAATAGACGTCATATACGAATGTATATAAATTTTACAATGTGGAAAAGTTGTTACTAAAAATCGCAAAAGTGTCATATATATTTGTTATGTGTAATATATTAAATAAATAGGTATCTAAAAACCTACGCTTGTTACAGTGCAAAGTTGTGACGAATTTGGAGTTCAATCGGTGCAGAACGTTTTGAGAAACACACACAAACCAACACAACATTTATATATAAAGGGAGTTGAAGTTTTTCATTTACGTCCGGGAGGGTGTCGGAAGTCGGCTCCCAAGTTATTTGTTTCTAACCATATTAAATTAATTTAGTACGACCAGATTAATTTCTAATCCAAATCTTTATTTGCTTTTTGATGTGGGAATTAAAAATTTAGCAAGCCGTATTTCAAATCAAAGAGAGAAAAAAAAGTCCGCCTGTGAGATGCTCACGCTATCAACGCCTGGAACTAAGGCGCTCCAGTCACGGTCTGCACGGCCAGTACGGTCGGGGGTTCGAATCCCCCCTCGGGCATGGATATTTGTGCCGTCCTTAGTATAAGGTAGTTGATAGGTGGTTTGTGGGTTTAGGGACTGATGATCCCGTAGTTAAGTCCCATAAGCTTGACAAACATTTGAAGATTTGAACTAAAATGAAGGCAGAAGCTGGTACTACAGCAGTTGATGTGCACGCCGGTCTGTACCCAGGTGGGCTACGTAGGCAGAGTGGGGAAGCGCCTACGTTTACAGACTGTACAAGGGTCCCAGCTGGCTACTGTGCGCGCGACACACCTGGTTTTATACTGAGGGCGGGGAAAGGCAGCTGCGAAGGCCAGCGGCAGCAGCAGCAGAAGGGAAGCGGGCAAGGTCACGCTAGGGACGGGCGGGCAGCTAGCTCATTCACTGCCGACAGCAAGCAGTCAGCCACCGTGGCCGCGCTTCCCGGAAGGACGCTATGGACGCCGGCTACCTAACAGCACAGAGCTACACGCTGCCGGCTCTACACCTCTAGCCAAATACACTCAAAAGCCACACAAACTGGCATGGGGATGCCAATGAAAATACAGACCTATGCAGTGGCGTAACTAGGACTTGGCTTTGGGGGGGGGGGGGGGGGAATAGATCTGCTTGACGAGCAAAATTTTAGTCAGTTTCCAGACAGACTACCATCTACCACTTCCGTTGAAGAAACTAATTCACTCCCTAATTCACACCCTAAGTTTCAAATCTTTACCTTTACCAAATTGCTGTTATACTTTTTCTTTTTTTTTTCTCTCGTTTTTTTTTTTTTTTTTTTTTTTTTTGGGGGGGGGGGGTTCTGGGAGGGAGATTCTATCCCCCATATCCCCCTCCCCCATAGTTACGCCTCTGGACCTATGTAAACACTCGGAGGACGGCGATGAGTCGGCAAGGCTTATATTAGACAACAGGTGTCTGCTGCTAAATCAATACGTAACAGACTTTTTATTGAAAGCAAAGAACGGTGTCTGTCTAATGCAGAGCTTTCCAAACTGGGAGTTGCGACACTCCGGGGTGTCGCGTAGTAGTAACAAGGATGTCGTGAGACTAACAAATTTAGACTCTAAACTATATAAATTGTCATAAAATAACACAAAATATCCTTCTCTTCATACTACCCTGAAGACACGCCTGCAGCTAATCATCCTTCTCTTCATTCAGTGCACCAAAGCTCAGGCATTAACCCGCGAGGACTCGAGCGTGAGCATTTTGCGCACAGTAATTTTCAAACAATCGGCATTTTACCAATTTTAAAGTCAGACATTTGTGTTTTCTTATAAACGCAACTAGAAATACTTATTAGACATATTAAGTACATTGCAAACTTTTCTTTGACTGTCAAAAGTGCTATACACGCGATCGATCGCGTAACCTTTAAAGACGCGAGTTCGCGCGGGTTAAAGGAATGATTGCTCACTCAATTATCCCGACCTTAGTTATAGGGAATCGCGATTATCCGGATTGTCAATCGCGAGTAAATATCGTTGTTTACTGGTCCGAGTATGTGCAACATTACCCGCTGGAACTACGCTGCACAATAATACTGATTGGGAAGAAGCACAACAACATTGAGAACATCAAAAACTTCTGAAATATATTGCGCTGCCTGCAAATATTGTGCTGTCTGTGGGCAGTATTGAGAATACCTTTGACAGATTATCGTGCTATGTTGTTATGTTTTGTTGTTTCGTACGTAAATCTTTGACGCTCATTATACCGGTTTATTAACCATCTTCTTTTTTTCCGGCTTGCAACAAAGTAAAGCAATAATAACAGCAGCAGCGTCTTTATCATCCAACATTTCACACCACAATATTATTGCATAATACTATTGCACAATATTATTGAGCATTCTAGGGGAGAACGACAATAATATTCCACAATATTATTGTCAATATTATTGACCGTGTAGGGGCCGCTTAACAGCTCTTCCAATGCGCAGTTTGCTGGAACTGGCAGCTGCTTGAAAGAACCTTTACTGTAGTCTGCTTTCCTTCTCAAAAAGCTGCAACTGAGCGTTTTTTAATGGATTTATCAAAGCCACGTCACCCTCGGTAGCGTTTCTTACAATTAAATGTCAATCAATGACACAGTGGCTGTAGAAGCTGTCACAGATTGTAAAAACAGTCACAATTGTCCACTGACTAAAGCTATTCAATAGCGATGTTTAGTATGGAGTATGGCCGGGTGATTGTCGGAGAGTAGTATTTTAAATGCAATGATCGTTGGTTCGAACCCTGGTATGCGTTAAATTTTTTTTCTCTCAGTTTCCTGTATGTAACAGATTCTGGAACCAGAAATGACATTAATATTCGTACTTGTTAGAAATATTTATCGATTTTTTCCGAATATGTCGGGACTTCCGAGGTCGTGCTGAAGCAAGAACCTAACAATAGAACTTAAATAACAATTCATCAATTGTCATAAATACATCGTCTTTATTTCTGAAAATAATGTGATAATACTGAAGTGAAAGGGAACAGCCACTGTGCTGTCTAAATCAGATATCCGAGCAGCTAATTTCCAGATGCCGTTTTCAATCGATCCAGCAAAATCGTATCTGGCCCTCACATGTACACAAGACAGCGAAAAACGGTTTCCGAAATTCAGTTTTCGCGTTTCGGAAGTCGGGTCACACGTAGGAGAAGGAAGTATTACTGTCTGAGTTAGGCATTGTTGTATGCGGTGTTACGCTTTTGTACACCTTCGTAGTTCCTAATGTTTCCTTTTCTTGCGATGAGTGTACGTAATTGCTGCAGTCGGGCTCAACATTAAACATGTCAATGTGTACGAGGATTTCAGCTTCGTTTACAAACTATATTTAAGCGATACTTTAATGCCCCCCCTCCCCCCCCCCCCCAGTTCCGCTTCGGTGCGGGCGGCCGTTCGCCGTTGGAGGTTCGAGTCCTCCCTAGGGCATGGGTGTTTGTGTTGTCCTTAGCATAAGTTAGTGTAAGTAGTGTGTAAGCATAAGGACTGATAACTAACACAGCTACCCTTTCAGACATGGTGTCCATTCCAATGGACACTGATTTAGTATTAATTGGAACAGTATGCGGATGCGCTTTATTTTGAGACCTATTAGCCTGTTTACTGGACAACTGTCACTTTTAGTTTCGTGCTTATTGCTGCCATCTGTCACCAGAATGACGTGCTACAATGAAAAACAGTGAACATGGCAGACCAGTTGCAGAGTGTGTCAGACTTATCATTCGCTGAAATTATTGTATTTATTAATTTATGTATTTTGCACAAATTCCACTTTGCGATATAAGTTCCATAATAAATATGGAGTGACCTACATAACTGCTGACTTATTATTTCACTTCCTTAACTGTCTTCCACACCAAGTATCCAACTTATTTCGCTTTTTTTTTTTTTTTTTTTTTTTTTTTTTTTTTTTGGAACAAAGTAAGAAAATTTTTAATTTTGCTGAAATATACAATAGCTAGGATCTTATGGACATGAAAAAGTGCAAGAATATGTTTTATTTTATCTTTAAAATAATTTATGACAGAAAGGGTTAAGTTCCATAGATTTACAAACATTTGAACCTTTTTTTCTAACGGTAGCCTGCTTAAGCTATTACATTTACATTTCTTTTATTTTTCTGGGACCTTAAGAAAGCTTTCGGAGTGTTTTGGTGTTTCTAGTCATTAAAACCGTACACAACACATATACTCTCTCTTCCAACCATTTACTGGTTCTGTAAAGTAAGCCAACGAATCAAGTAAGTCTTCTGAGTCTCACTATGGTAATCCGCTGCTCTCTCCAAGTTTTAGTTCACAACTCAGGCCGCTGGGTGGTGCTCGAGAGCGTTGGTCGCACATTTTAGGAAAGAGTTCCCGCTATTTTCTTTACAAGCCAATTGCCTATATTCTTGATTCTACTGTACTGATTAGACACATGAAACCCATGTTTTTGCCTCTCTCTCTCTCTCTCTCTGTCTTGTACGTGTTAGTGTGTGTGCGCGCGCGCTTGTGTGTGTGTGTGTGTGTGTGTGTGTGTGTGTGTGTGTGTGTGTGTATGTGTGTGTTGTCTTCTCCCATCATCGCCAGAAACAACAAACCGACAAAGTTCATGTGCCGACGCCCTCTTTACTCAGGTGCCCTGGTTCTCTGTGGCAAGAAGATCAGTTCCGCGTTGACACGCTGGATTCTAAACTAACCGAGGGCGATAACGGATACACACCAGCCGTTCATAGACAACGTTCTCTGTCCGCACGCTGAAATGAAACTTCCTGGGGCATTAACACGGATCTCATCCTTTCGAGGGCAACGATTTTACCAAGTGAGCCATCCGTAGGACAAAAAATCTTCCCTTCGCCATTACCTTTGACCTTCTCAACCAAACTTCGTAGAAGACTTCCTGCTTACACTGCCCGCGAAAGACAAACGTGTTTGAGTTTCAGGCTTTATGTAACAACGTTTCATTCCCTGGACAATTCCATGTAAATGGCTTATTCGCGGGTCTGCAGCTGAGGTCTCAAGTTCCCAAAATACTTTTACAACCCTTCAGGTTCTATCCACTAAAGCAGTGTTTATAAACCTTTGGATGGCGACCCCCAGCGGGGTTGCAAAGTGTTGCTTGCGGGCCGCCGTCACTGGCACCGTAAAGTAATTAGTTAACCAGTAATACAAAAACGTATTCCTAAGTGAAATGTATTTAATGTTAAAATTACGAAGTTCTTTGAATGATATTCATTATAAATTGAATAGATTATACATTTTTTTACTATACAACGTGTCAATGGTGAATAAACACAAAGTCTGAAAACTGTTTCCAGGAAAAGAATTTGATACAATAAGTAATTCTGAAAAATTCGAAAAAATATATACTTCTTTTCAAATAGTCTATATAGTGGGACATTTCTTAATGAGCATAATCCGCTTCTAGATCTTGCCTGAAATGCGAAATACTCGATTAACAAAAACATATTCTTCTCTCGGAAATCACATTAAAATAGAATATGTGTATCATTCCGAGAAATATACAAAAAAGTCCAACAATTTGAAAAAAAAAGCTAAAGCAAAAGAAAGAAGATAAAATTTGTTTCCTTTGAGATACCATTGTTTTGTTTGGTTCACGGGGGAGGGGGGGTGGCAGAATATTTTTACTTGGAATGGGGTCATAATCGAAACTGTTGATAAACACTGCACTAAACCAAGGAAAACAGAACGTATAAACTAAGCAGAGGCCACTACGATCGTAGTGTGCTATAAATTGAGACTTTGGGTAGGAATGGAAGCCTAATAAGTTAAGGCGATCGCTGGCACGAAGCGGAAAATTCGGGTTCGAATCCCAGGCTGCTCGCCGTGGAGGTTCGAGTCCTCCCTGGGGCATGGGTGTGTGTGTTTGTCCTTAGGTTAGTTTATCTAGGTTTAAGTAGTTTGTAAGCTACTGACTGATGACCACGCAGTTTGGTCCGATAGATTTACAATCATTTTGAAACAAAGTCCTCGCCTTTTATAGTTGTCACGTCGATTTGTGACAAAGTAATCTGCACTGCCATCTCCAATTTCGGCGTTTCCGCATTTTAGACGAATGCGAATAATATTGTTACGAGTAAACCTTATGTCCTTCCCTGTTAATGTGTTCGAGGTTGTTGGATTGGCATCAACTACATTGCGAATGAGATTTGACGGTCTTTCAACCAAGGGATGACTAAAGTGAAGTACAAAACGAAACACTACGTGATTCTACACAGATGCAGCGAGCTGGTGTCCTTCACAGGACTGGTGAGTTCAGTGAGGGCCAGGAATGCCTCGGGTCGGACCGTCCTGCTACCTGCGAACGGGAGCTGGCCAGTTCCAGTGTGGGATTAACTGTCCTTTCCGGATTACCCTTGTAATCTATATCTATAAATGTGAATGTCTGGTCGATGTAAGTTTATCACGTCAGAACCACAAGACATAAAGAGCTAAAAATTTGTACAGTTACTAATTTATACCTGAGGAAGGTTTTAGGCACAGTTTTATAGCTACCTGATAGATATTTAGTAATTTGAAGAATATAACGCGAAATTCGGAACAATAATTATTCTTTGAAGATGGTTCTATTGGTGGCATTGTTCCTTGAGGACTGATAATGATAAAAGGCTGGAGTATGGAGTGGAAAGTTATCGGTGTATATAAAATTCCACGTGTGTGTGTGTTAATATTTCGCTCTGCAGCGAAAACTACAGAACGCAGACGTATGGTCTGTGTGTAATTGTTGCCCGAAGTCTCCCGCTGTACACCATAGCAGTTCCATGGAGATAGCTATAAGGGGGTGGAATATATTGTGGTTGAAAGTCGTTAAAAAATAAATTTGGACTGAAGGCCAGCGATGACGTTTGCGACTCTATAGCAAGGAGCTTGCATACAGCGAAACGTGATGCCACATACCATATCTTTGGTCTATGCATGTGACAATTTCTTCAGCTCTTTCTCTGTAAGGATAAGCATATGAATAAGGAAATATAAGAATAAATAAAGCAGTAAAAAAGAAATTTTTTTTTACATCTCTTTAAAAAATCGATTTGACATTTCGCGCATTACATCAAGTGATCGATCTATGATTTTATTACAATCATTATCGTTCAATTTCGTGATTGGATTCTTCGAAACGAGTGCATTTTTACGTGTGATTTAATCTACACTACTTATTTTCCTGATAATGTTGATTAAAAATGTTTGTTTCTAAAGAAGGTATTGTATATTGTATTTCATTTCATCCTTCAAAAACTGTCTCATAGCACACTACTGAAAGATAGCTTATCTATCATAATCAACCAACACGCGACCGGAGCCGCGGGTTTAAGCTTGTGGCTACTAAAAGTTGCCCAGTTCGGGTCTGCTCGAAAACAATCGTGGGTGACACTTCTCAGAAACGTTCAAATGTTTGTAGAGTCTATGGGACTTAACTACGGGATCATCAGTCTCTAAACTTACAAACTACTTATGAACTAGCTAATACTAAGGACGGCACAAATATCCATGCCCGAGGGGGGATTCGAACCCCCGACCGTAGTGGCCGTGCAAACCGTGACTGGAGCGCCTCAGTCCCCTCGGCCACCGCGGCCGGCTGACACTTCTGAACCACGCGACCTGTAAGTGACAAATTGTCGCGACCATTGCAAAGTTAAAGTAATCGCCTCACCACGGAATTGCTCTATGGAGAACAATAGTAAGACGTTCCTGTGGACGGGCCTGCAGTTAACGGGGATCGGGCAGCAGCCACCACAAATAGCGACGTCACTGTTTATAGAGAGAGCAGGCAGGAGCGATAAATATATATCGGACGCGGCAGGCGGCTGACGAATTGACGCCGTTAGGGGCGTTGCGTCACCGAGGCCAGACGGCCAATCAGAGGGCGCGCCACTTTCCCTGGGAACGATCACGACCGAGGAGGGGCGGGCAGGCACGAAGTCGGCATTGGAGGAGGGCACGGGTCACAGCTCGGCCCGTCTCGCTCCTTATGCAACGCCGTGCTTTCCCAGACCGATGCCGCACTCTAGCCGCGGGACCAGACGTCCAGATAGCGGAGAGGCACCGCAAACACCGCACTAATCAGGGGACCACCTGACCAGTCATCAGGAGAGGAAAGGTCGTTGGATGGGATACGCTCGATTCTCAACTATGCGAAGGAACTCGATCTAGAATTGTGTTTTTCAACCTGTGGGTCGCGACTCCCATCGGGTCGTCAAATCTTGCAAATCTTGCTAGGGCGGTCGCCGCCACAAGAGCATGCTTGCATAACTAGGGTTCCGCAATGCAAAATCATACGCTTAAGAAATTGAAACGTATTTTATATTAAAATTACGCGATTCCTTGTTGATCACCACTTCTCAGTTCAATTAGACAAAAAATTATTTTATAATAAATACACCGGGTTAATAATGAACAAACGAAAGGTCCGAAAACTATTTTAAGGTACCAGGCGATAACTGAATTCACCAATACAAAAATAAGGCACAATAACGCCTTCATTTAGTTGCAATTGACGGTTATGCACCTCCACTAACAATAAGTAATTTTGAGACGTTCGATTGTTTACAAATTGACTATACAGTAGAACCTTACTCAACGATCATAATTCGATTCTGAGCTTTAATCAGGAGGCGCGTTTTTTAATTAAGTTCCGTTTGAACAGAAGTACACGGCGAAAGGTTATTTCAAAAAAGTAAATTTATTTTCAGAAAGTAAATATTTTTCGACATAGTTGCCAAGTTTGTTCAAACACGTATCATGTCTCTCAACCAATTTTAAAATACCCTCTTCATACAATCTTGCCGCCTGTTTCGATAACCAAGAGTTCACTGCCGTTTTGTAAAGCATTGAACTCGACACGTCAGGAAATTCGTTTGAGAGACCTGTTATTGCAAAGCTCCTGTTCTTACGAATCCCCGCTTCAGCTGAAACCTCCGAATCGTCTGTAATCAAAGATGGGAGACCGGAGCGGTCCTCATCATGGACGCTGTCACAGTCAACTTTGAATTCAAGTACCCACTTACGCACTTTGCCTTTACTCATAACAGTATCACCGTACACTTCGCAAATGTGTCGATGAATTTATGCAGCAGACAGGTTCCTTGGTGACAAAAACCATATCAATGTGCGAGAACTACTAGTGTCTACAATAAATCGGAACTTACTTAAAAAACACCCCTCGTATAATACTAAACTTCGTTATGCAACATATATTTTTCTATCGGAATTCACGTAATAATATGTGTTCCATTCAGAAAGATGAAGTAAAATTTATCCTACGATGTACAATACTGTATTTTTTATTGTTTCTTCTTTTAAAAGATGTATCAACAAAAGAAAATTTAATTCGTTCACTTTGAAAATACTCACATAGTTGTGTTATGGTTCGGGGTGGGGGAAAGGGGGGGAAGGGGAGGTTAGAAGGTTTCGCCAAATATTTTTAGCTGGAAGAGGGTTCCGTATTCAAAACGTTGGGAAACACTGCTCTAGAACAAGCATGTCCGACTGAATTTGGGCTTTCGGAGTAGTTTAGGAACTTTGATTTGTATTTTGTCTACGAATGGAGCCTCGAACTCCATACTGCTTCTTATTTTTGTGACATTCTTTAGAATTACTTTCAAATTGGTTGGTTCCTGCACATTTCCATATTTCTGATCTTTCGAGATTTGGAGGTCCACCAAGACAAGAGGTCCGGAACGGTTTGCCAGCCCCCTCCACTTAGTCCACCACTTATAATGCAGTAAATTGAAAATCCACAATGGTTTTCGAGCATTTTGGACAGGTCCAGCAATCATAAGGCCACCCAGTTTGCCGTCGTATCCATCGAATATTTATGGGACATCATCTAAAGGTCAGTTCGTGTATAAACGAAATGTTACACCAGTAACATTTTCGTATTTACTGACGGCTGTAGAAGCAATATGGCTAAATATTGCTGCACGAGACTTCGAAAGACTTGCCAGAATGATATTTCCACTCTGCAGCGGAGTGTGTGTTGAGATGAAACTTCCTGCCGGATTAAAAACGTGTGCCGGAATCGCGATTTGAACCTTTGCCAGCCGGCCGCGGTGGCCGAGGTGACTGAGGCGCTCCAGTCACGGTCAACACGGCCACTACGGTCGGGGGTTCGAATCCCCCCTCGGGCATGGATATTTGTGCCGTCTTTAGTGTAAGCTAGTTCATAAGTAGTTTGTAAGCTTAGGGACTGATGACCCCGTAGTTAAGTCCCATAAATTGTACAAACATTTGAACATTTTGAACCTTTGCCTTTCGCAGGCAACCGCTCTACCGACGAACCGTGAAGCGTGCCGGAATAACTGAAATGTTTTGAGTACATGCAATATCAAGACGCGCGAGTGTGGCTGCGTGGTGTGAGGCGTCGTGCTATAGACTGGGCGGCCATTCCCGTCGGAGATTCAAGCCCTCTCTCGGGCATGGGTGTTTGACTTGTCCTTATCATAAGTTACTGAAGTAGTTTGTAAGTTTAGGGTTTGATAACCATAGCAGTTTGGACTATCAAGTTTACAAACATTTGACCATTTGAACTGCATTACGCCGACAACGAGAAGGTTGGAAATATGACGTACGAGTATTCCATGAGGATATAAATATGTATTCCTTTCTATTGCCGCACTAATATTTATATTAAGTGTTGATTATTGACGATAACCTCGTTTCGTCTTGTCCCCATTTTTCGAGACATGTGTTTCTGTCGCAGTGTGTGTCGCGGTGGAGTAGCCGAGCGGTTTAAGACGCCTCACTGCGGAGCGCCCAGTTGCTCGCCGTCAGAGGTTCGAGTTCTCCCTGGGGCATGGGTGTATGTGTTGCCCTTAGGTTAGTTTACCTTAGTTTAAGTAGTTTGTAAGTTACGGACTGATGACCACGCAATTTGGTCCAATAGATTTACAAACATTAAAACTGTTCCATTTTTTTTATTTTTTTTTTTTTACACACACAATGTGCTTTTGTTTTTCTCGCAGTGTTTGTGCTGGTAAGTGTTTTAGATAATTTTTGTTAACTTCATCCTGCAAGACTATCCATAAATCCGTAACAGTACGACGGAGTGGAGATCTCTTCTGAACACCTTGTTGCAAGGCATCACAGATATGCTGAATAATGTTCATGTCTGGGGAGTTTGATGAGCCACTCTGTAGCAATTCGGGATGTGTGTGCTGTGGAAGTGTCCTGCTAGAATTGTCCAAGTCCGTCTGAGTACACAAACAACATGAATAGATGCAGGTGATCAACCACGAGCCGGCCGCGGGGACTGAGGCGCTCCAGTCACGGTCTGCACGGCCACTACGGTCGGGGGTTCGAATACCCCCTCGCGCATGGATATTTGTGCCGTCCTTAGGGTAAGCTACTTGATAAGTAGTTTGTAAGTTTAGGGACTGATGACTCCGTAGTTAAGTCCCATAAAAAAAAAAAAAAAAAAAAAAAAAAAAAAAAAAAAAAAAAAAACCACGATGCGTACATATGTGTCACCTTTCAGAGTCGTATCTTGACATATCGCAGGTCACATAGTGCTCCAACTGCACACGCTTTACACCATTACAGAGCCGCCACCCCGTTGAACAGCCATCTGCAGACATGGATGTTCAAATGTTTGTAAATGTATCGGACTCAACTGCTAGTCATTAGTCCGTAGCTTACAAACTACTTAAACTAAGGTAACCTACCATAAGGACAACCAAACACCCATTCCCGAGTGGAGGGGCTCGACTCCCGACGGCGAACGGTCGCACGCACCGCAGCACGGCGCCCCAGTGCGCACGGCTAATCCGCCGCGGCGTGCCCATGGATTCATGAGGTTTGTCTCCAACCCGTACTAGTCGCTACGACTGGAAACGAGACTCATCAGTCCAGGAAACGTGTTTTCAATCATAAACAGTAAACTCTCGGTGTTGACGGTCCGAGCGAGGTGTAAAGCTTTGTGTCGTGCAGTCGACAACGGTAAACAAGTAGGCCTTTGGCTCTGTAAGCCCGTGTCGATGATGTTTCGTTGAATAGTTCCCAAGCTGACACTTACTAATGACCCAGCAGTGATATCCGCAGAAATTTGCGGACGGGTTGCATTTGTCACGATGAACGATCTCTTCAGTCGTCATTGGTCCCGTTCTTGCAGGATGTTTTTCGAGACCCAGCGATGTCGGAGATTTGATGTCTTACCGGATTCCCGGTGCACACGTGAAATGGTCATCCGGTAAAACCGCCACCTCCTCACTACCTCGGATATGCTGTGTCTCATCTCTGCGCCATCTACAGCACCACGCCGCGGCGGAACGGCCGAGCGCATTGAGGCGCTATGCTACTATGCGCGAGACCGTTCCCAGTCGGGGGTTCGGATCTCTCCTCGGGCATGGATGATTGTGTCGTCTTTAGTATAAGGTAGCTCATGAGTAGTTTGTAAATTTAAGGACTGATGACCCCGCAGTTAAGTCCCATAAGCTTAACAAACATTTGAACATTTTATAGCACCACGTTCGAATGCACTTAAATCGTGATAACCTGCAAATTTAGTAGCAGGAACCGATCTAACGCCTGCGCCAGGCACCCGTTGTCTTATACAGGCGTTGAACCTGTACCACCTAGAAGACATGACCTCACAACTGGCCGCGTCTACGTCACACAGAGAGACCACGAACGCAAGCTGACTGGCCTGCCGCTTCGAGGCGGTGGGCGTGCCCCAGCGGCCAGCCAGTAAGCTACTGGCCGCGGACTCTCGGTGTGATGTAGACGCGTCCAGTTGTGAGATCTTGACTTGTAGTAGGTAGTGGTTGCTCCGCAGCGCCGTCTTCTGAGTGTTTACATATCTCTACGTTTGCTTACGCGTGCCTACATCAGTTTCAAAGATGTTCAACTGTTTGTAAATCTGTGGGACTTAACTACGCTAGTCAGCAGTCCCTAGGCTTACAAATTACTTAAACTACCTTACTTATACTAAGGACAACAAATACACCCATGCCTCTCGCATTCGGAAGGATGATAGTTCAGATTCACCTCTGGCCATCCACATTTAGGATTTCCGTGATTTTTCTAAATCACTCCAGACAAATGCCGGGATGGTTCCTTTGAAAGGGCACGGCCGATTGACTTCCACATACTACCGAAATACTCCGAGCGTAAGCTCCGTCTCAAATGACCACGCTGTCGACGGTACGTTAAATTCCAAGTTTCCTTCCTTCCTCTTTTCTACACCCACACGCGAAGGAGGGCTCGAACCTCTGACGGCGAGCTCCGCTCCGCTCCTTGGAACGCTCGGCCACTCCACCGCGGCTACATCAGTTTCTTTGGCTCTTGAGTGTATATCTGTGACCTTTCCCACCTCTTCTTTGTCTGAAGGACAGGAAAAGGTGAGAGAGTAATTACAGTCGAGTAACCAGCTGCCAACCCCGCAACCACAAATGCGGGCGAAAAGCTTTACGACGCCCTTGACACGGGGCGTTAATTCTCATCAACATGCGGGCTGCTAATGTTCTGCCCTAACCTTACACATTTGACTGTGCAATACACATGCGGGAAGTCACTGCTGGGCTATTGTGTGCCGAAGCACTAATTTATTTTGATCAAGTGGTGCAAATGCGATGTTTGTGATACAAGTTCGTGGTCTGAAATCACTGTTACATTGTTTTCTTTCTTCTTATTTTTTTTAAATTAATTTATTTATTTACATTAGACGTATGGTAATTAAGTTTGATTAAGTTCCACTTCCAGCACCTCTGATATGCATGTAGCAACTGTATGGCACGTGACAGATTAAGTCACATCACTACTATCCAAATCACTATTTGTTTACCTCTTTTTATTTTGCTTCATTGTTTTAATCTGGCAATTCCATCGTGAGTTGCACGATGGAGCTTTTACACCGTCAGGTCTCTGAATCTGCTCAGCAATGATTCGCGAGAAGAGCTTATCTTTCAAGTCAATATTACTACTGTAGTTTCCTGAGCATCACTGTTGCACTTCCGCAAGGTGTATATCGAACCGTTATTCATACTTAAAAGATAAGAACACCAGACACGGAAGTACACTCTGGAACGGGTTACACAGCAAATTATATGATCTATCCAGTTTCAACGAACTTTCCAATTAATCTCCTAATAATTCAAAATACTCCATTCAGCTCCATCATGATTGGCACCATATGTTCAGTGTATCCCAAATGAGTTGCAAGGCCATACTTGTTTTTAAAGGGAGATTTATCACATGTATCCCAAAGAGAAAGCAGCAAAACACCCGCTGTACAAAAACAGTGTTTTATTTAATTACATCAACACATCACGTCTCCATAATAGTAATTACAATACATAACTAAAGTTTAAAAGTATGCAGAAATGATAACTATGATAACTCTTAACAATACTTTATCTGACTTGGCTATATTTCGAAACCGACTTGTATAAAATTTCAGAGATTCCGTTTCATTGCTCACGCCTAGGAAGGCTTAACTTCCAGAACGTATTAAGAATAAAACAGTCTGTGCTGGATTAGGGTATGCTCACGATCGACCTCTACATTCTTACAGTTTATGGAATGTAAACTGTTAGATAAAATTTCAGAAGCAGAAAATTTAGGTTGATTGGTTGGATTAATGATAAAATTGACAAAACACTAGGTCATGAGTCGGACTTACTTAAGAGCCAAAATATTCTGAACAATGCCAATCTGTATTAATAAAAGTGTAAATGTTCGTTTATGTAAAACGTGTTGTTTGTTGTTTTCAGTCCGCAGAATGGTTTGCTACAGCTCTCCACGCTACCTTATCCTGTGCAAGCCTCCTTATCTCTGGATAAGAATGGCAACCTACATTCTTTTGAAACTGCTTACTGTATTCGACTCCCGATCTCCCTCTGCGATTTTCACACACTTCCCTCCGGTGCCAATTTGACGATTCCCTGATGTCAGAGAACACGTCCAACTAATCGATCTCTTTTCTTAGTCAAGATACGCCAGTAATTACTTTTCTGCCCAATTCTGTTAACTCCTCATTAGTTACGAAATCTACCAACTTAATATTCAGCATTAGTCTCTGAGAGGATATTTCAAACGCTTCTACTATATTTCTCTTTATTGATCACTTTCACTCCCGTACAAGGCTATCCTGGGGACAATTGCTTTCAGAAAGGACTTCCTAACATTTAAATTAATATTGGATTTAAAAAATTTCGCTTTTTGAGAAATACATTTCTTCCCATAGCCACTCTGCATTTCATATCTTCTATACTTCTTTTTAGTTATTTCTATTTTTTAAATAACATTTAGCGTTTTGTTTTTATGTAGCTATAAGTTTAGTAATATGCATGTTTTTCGATGGACCTGGACAATATCTAGATCGAGAGCTACCGGAACAACAAGCTGGGTTTAGAAAAGGTAGAGGAACCGCAGACCAAATTGCCGACATTCGATGGATTATGGAAAAAGCAAGATAATTCCAGAAAGATGTATACCTTTGCTTTATTGATTACGCCAAAGCCTTTGACTGTGTCGATCACAACAAATTATGGGACGTACTGAGTAAAATCGGAGTACCAGTTCACCTCATTCATCTGATACGGAGTTTATACCTTGACCAAGAATCCACAGTGAGAACTTTGTATGGCACAACAAAATGGATAAAGATTCAGAAAGGGGTCTGACAAGGCTGCATATTGTCTCCCTTCTTATTCAATGTGTTTGCAGAGAACGTTATGAGGAATGACAGGATAGATGAAGAAGAGACAGGAATCAAAATAACTGGAATAAATATAAACAACCTCAGATATGCAGATGATACCATACTGCTGGCAGAAAGTGAAGAAGAGTTATAGACTGTTGCTGAAGGTAAAAAACGAAAGTGAAAAGGCCGGTCTCAGGCTAAATGTAAAGAAAACCAAAATTATGGCAACTAAACCTATTAATTCATGGGATATAGGAGGAGAATCCATGGAGGTGGTGTCCACATTCAATTATCTCGGTTCCCAGATCTCTAATGATGGTGACTGCAGCAGCGAAATCAGGAGACGCTTGTTGCTCGGAAGAAAGGCGATGTCAAACCTTGAAAAGATTATAATGTCCAGAGACATAACTTCAACAACAAAGATACGTACTGTGAAGGCTATGTTCTAATGTTTGTACAGCTTATGGGACTTAACTACGGGGTCATCAGTCCCTAAACTTACAAACTACTTATCAACTACTTACGAATTATGACGGCACAAATATCCATGCCCGAGGGGGGATTCGAACCCCCGACCGTAGTGGCCGTGCAGACCGTGACTGAAGCGCCTCAGTCCCCTCGGCCACCGCGGCCGGCTGTGAAGGCTATGGTCTTCCCAGTTGTAAAGTATGGATGCGAGACGTGGACGATCAGAAAGGTTGAACGGCGAAGAATAGACTCCTTTGAATTGTGGTGCTGGAGGAAAATTCTTAGGATTCCATGGACGACAAAGAGAACCAACAGATCTATATTAGAGCAAATGAAACCAGATTGACTCTGGTAGGTCTAATTTTAAAACAGAAGCTGACCTATTTTGAACACATAATGTGAAGACGTGCCTCACTGAAAAAAAAAAAAAAAAAAATTAATTCTGGGGAAGATCGAAGGCACTAGAAGAAAAGGACGGCAGAAGATCGAGGTGGATCGATGGCATCACAGAAGCAACGTGTTCCAACCTGGAAGGTCTACGGGAGAAAGTGCAGGACAGAGGGAAGTGGCGTGATTTGTTTCATGGGGTCACGAAGAGTCGGAATCGACTAAACGAATAGAGAGATGTGATTCTTGAATTTTTCCCGGCAAACATAATATTCCATTATCTTTCGGGAGTGCACCCGGGACAGCGACAATTCTTCTTCCGATATTTCGGCTGCAAACCTTACAGCCATCAGTCCTCAGTAGCTTGGATCACGTGATTTACCGTATAAATAGGCACGCACAGACGCTGAGAACTGAGTCTTGGACTCGCCTTGAAGATGGCTGTAAGGTTTGCAGCCGAAATATCGGAAGAAGAATTGTCGCTGTCCCGGGTGCACTCCCGAAAGATGATGGAATAGAATAGAGAGATGTTTTTCGATACATTAATTTTACCCTTACATCCATATAACATCAGCAGGCAATGTCACGCTGTCAGAACAATAAACTGAGCTTTGGTTTCAGACTTACCTTTCGCAATATTTTATTTCACGTTTTATCAGCGGATATGACAACTTGCTGTTTTGACAGTTCGCCGAAAATGCTATATGGTTACAGTCGCTATGGTATCACACTTAGCTTTCGTGATATCTTCAAAAAAATGTTCAAATGTTTGTTAAGCTTAAGGGATTTAACTACAGGGTCATCAGTCCCTAAACTTACAAACTACTTATGAACTACCTACAACTAAGGACGGCACAAATATCCATGCCCGAGGGGGGATTCGAACCCCCGACCATAGTGGCTTTGCAGACCGTGACTGAAGCGCCTCAGTCCCCTCGGCCACCGCGGCCGGCCGTGATATCTTACTTCACGTTTTATATATTTGTAAACAATAACGAAACATACCATACTAACTATATATTGCATCTTTGGCCAACTGTCAACACAGCAAGCTGTCACATTCGTTGATAAAACGTGAACTGAAGTATTACGAAAGGTAAGTGTGAAACCAAAGCTCACCCTATGGTTATGACAGCGTGACATTTCCGCTGATGTGATATGGACATCAGTAAAAAATTTATGTATCGAAAATGAAGCCTGTTACTAAAAGTACTTTTACATAAACACAAAACGGTAACTGATGTGTAAACATTTTCATACATATTTCGTAGATTATCTGAAGCAGGCACTTTAGCTGAAAAGGATTTATCTCAATAATAAAAACCGTAAGAAATAGCTGGACATTGGCATACTTATATAACGTCCCTAATATAAAGTTATGTTTTGAACACATCTCGCAACATGCGTTTCTCGTATAGCTGCGGATCTCTGACTATACTATAGTGTGACATACAACAATGAAAATTAGCTCCGGATTAAAATGAAAAGGATATACGGAATTTCGATCCTAAAACTTCATCTGTGCTCGCGAGAGAGAACAAGTGCACTAATATACACGTGTTATGAGAGACTGCACGTGAGGCAATAACAGCATTTGCAACGAGGGGCATTACGAAACAGAAGCGAGATAACAGCCGCTCGCACGCGTCCCAGTTCTGCTGTTGATCCGCGCTAATCCTTCTGCAAACGGCCCCCCTCGTGTCAGTCGCGCGCGTTGCATAACGCCGCAACATCTGCCTGCTATACGGGCGCGCTGAACGTCAATAAAGAGACGACGTGTCCGCAGTAAACGCAATCGCCGTAAGCCGTAATTACAGCGCCAGAACTACAGCTGGCGGGATTCGCAAGCCGCTCTTCGATTTCTGGTGCCGCTACGATATATTTCAGCCATTGCTACGATTACACTCGAAGCGCGGTGGAATGAGTATGTTTATCTCACTTCAGCCAGACGCGCTAATTTTGCTGGGTACTTACGGCCATATTTTCGTGCAGGTGCCGTTTTGCTAAGCCAGTAGATTAAAATTAGACTGCACTACCTCGCTCGGCTCCAACTGTGCCCTTTCCTAGGCGGGAAATACAAATGTAAGCATAGCGAATGAACTTCTTTTCCAAAATAACACCAATTTGATTTTACCCATCGAAAATATTTACTGTTATCTGGTTTTATCCCCTAGAAATTATGACGGAGCTGATCTGTAGCCGTTTATTTGCTCTCTCATAGTTTTATTATTACTATGTAGGGACGAGTAATGCGTAATATGTAGTGTGAGTAAAATATAGCCGCGGCGAAGCGGCCGAGCGCATTGAGGTCCGGACACTTCTACATCTGCATCTACATGGAATACTCTGCAAATCACATTTAAGTGCCTGGCAGAGAGTTCATCGAACCACCTTCATACTATTTATCTCCCATTTCATTCTCGAATAGCGCGCGGGAAGAAAGAACACCTGAATCTCTCAGTTCGAGCTCTGATTTCTCGTATTTTATTCTGATGATCATTTCTACCTATGTAAGTGGGAGTCAACAATATAGTTTCGTATTCTCAGGAGAATGCTGGCGATTGGAGTTTCGCAAGTAGCTGACGCCGCAGTGATAAGCGCCGTTGTTGTAATGATTCCCATCCCAGATCCTGTATCATTTCCGTAACGCTGTCTCCCCTGCATCGTGACAATACGAAACGAGCTGCCCTTCTTTGGACTCTTTCGATGTCTTCCGTCAAAACTATCTGATAAGGATCCCACACTGGGAAGCAATACTCCAATAAAGGACGGAGAAGCGTAGTGTATGCAGTTTCTTTAGTAGTTCTGTTGCATCTTTTTAAGGTTCTGCCAATAAAACGCAGTCCCTGGTTCGTCTTTCCCACGACATTATCTACGTGTTCTTTACAATCTGAATAGTAGTAATCCCTAGGTATTTTGTGGAGTTTACGGCGTTCACATTTGATTGATTTATTTTGCAAACAAAGTTTACACTTGGATTATGTCTTCGAGGATAACGATCAACATACGCAGCACAGTCCCGTTGGGCATTTTGATCACAATAGTCATACATATATCATATCGACCTTTTTTGCAATTGGTAAACGGTCTATTGTAAAACGAATAGTGTATCACGAAGCAAATACCGTCCGTACTGGCGAAATGTTACGCGATACCATGTACTTATACGTTTGTGACTATTACAGCGCCATCAATCACAAGTGACAAAAGTGTTCCAAATAAAACATTCATATTTATTTACACACTAGACGAACATATAATAAAAATAGGGGTACCTATTTTTTAAAAATGCAGTTGATACCAGTTTGACCTATGGCAAATCCATATAGCGCCACAACCATAGCGCCATCTGTTTTCCCCATACAAGATAGAAAAGTTTTGATCTTTGTAGTTACTTTTTTTCTTTTGATGCTTATTTCGTGAGATATTTGGCCCAGTCACTGTCAGTGGATACAAGTCGTAATGCAAGACATGAAATCCAGCATTGCCGATGAAGGGCACCACGAACTGGAGTCATTTTCAGCCAGGTGCCCAGATACCTTTGACCACATAGTGCACATGTGGAGAGAGGTTCGGGGATGGCGCTGACGCGTGGTGATCGTGCGTGGTTGGAGACAACCGCACGCACTTGTATCTCGCCGGGCCATCTCGCTGGCTGCCACGCACACCACACACTCGCCCCTTTGTTGCGTCGGTGATCCGGCCCGGGCCGCATCCGAGGACAAAGGGATCCGGGAAACGGGCAGCCACGCCGCAGCCGACCGCTCACCGGAGCCTTACGGTGGGGGGAAGGGAGGGGGAGGGGATGGCCGATTAAGTCCCGTGGGAACCGCTGGCTGCGGACACCGGCCACAGCTGCAGAGAGTCCTGGAAGCGAGCCGAGGCCTCCACGTCGATATCACCGTTTCGCCACAAACTGACGCACACAGCCACGAAACTCTATAAGTAGAGGTCTGCGCGGATAAGAGAAGTGTTATTCGCATCCGCACCACATCTGCAAGGCCCATATCCGCAGCCACATCCGCAGCACTTTATCCGCATCCGCAGAAATTAAAGTTTTGAATGGTTAACAGTAATAGGCAGCAGTATATAAAACCATGGTATGTAATTATATAATAATTGTTAGAGGGTCATTTCTGCGACAGCTTACTTATGACTTCTCGAATCACGGTAACTGTTCTATATCTACTCCAAAACAGGCTATTCCAAATAGGTAAATATTGGCGCTCCGGACACACACAGTAGCGCTTCGGAGCCCGTGTGGTCGGAGCACTACGTCAGGTGTTTACTACAGGCGTCTTCTTAAATTTGAGTGGTTAAAACTGATCTACATAGATTTTACTGTCTTTACATTCAAAAAAAAGAAACTATTTTTTCCCAGTTTTACAAAAGGCACACTGTTTTCCCCATATTAACCCACAAGAGGTTATGTGACACAAAGCAAAGCATGTCATTTCAAGTGTTAAAACTGGCGTCCACTTATGATTGGTAACTATCATTAAAAAGAGACAGTGTCAGCTGCAGCTACGGCCAGCCTATACAATCTAACATTGTGACCTTTTACTGTACACCGTATCTGATTATGAAAGTTCCTATAAATTGCTATTGTCAATCTTTATCACTTCTGTCACCATTTAAATAACACGTAAACATGAATGTTTGTTTGTAGCCGGCCGCGGTGGCCGAGGAGACTGCGGCGCGCCAGTCACGGTCTGCACGGCCGCTACGGTCGGGGGTCGAATCCCCCCTCGGGCATGGGTATTTGTGCCGTCCTTAGTATTAGCTAGTTCATAAGTAGTTTGTAAGTTTAAGGACTGATGACCCTGTAGTTAAGTCCCATAAGATATATTGCATGCACTTTCGCGACGATTATTGACATAATTAAATGACTGTAAGACACATTGTTCAGTAGACATGTACCCACATCAATAAGAAACTGTGCCGTCTCGAGAAACCCAGATCCACACGCAACTTCGAACGATAAAATGTCATGCTGACAAGATTGATAAGTTTTAATGTTTCAGCAAATTTGAAGCTCCACTTTTGTGTCCAGTATAAGAATATACTTTTTTACACGCGAAATAGGTCGCTATATCGTTGATCTTTTTCTTGCCATCAAATACGTATCCAAATTTTTCCCGAATTGACGATTTCAATTTGTTTTCCTTCACTAATGTCAAATCATCTCTTTTCACTTTATACGATATGGCATCCATTGATGTCGTGTTCATTTTAAGAATGAACTGACAATGTGTTTACTACGATATACGTTCTCACTCGGTCACTACAAAGCTCTAACTGAAGCCAGCGGAAATTTGGCACGGCACATGTGGGCAGTGGGCCTGTTTGCCACCCAGAAAGCACCTGACAAAGATAAGATGTGGTCGCGTAAACGGATTAGGCGCAGGTCCCTCCAGACTTCAGCTCTTCCTGGGCCCTCCAAGGATTCGAAGAATGCCCACATGCTTGAAGTTTTCAGCTAACATTTCGACAGACGTACTGGGCAGATACCTCGCTCTTTATCCGCAAATAACAGGCGGATATCCGCGTCGCTCACAATTTTATCCCCGAAGTAAGAAATACTGGGGATATTCGCGGATATATCCGCGTATATCCGCATCCGCGCAGACCACTATCTATATGGGTAAATGTGCAGCTCAAGCGGTGCTAGCACTCAAGCGGCCAGCAGGTACTAACAAATTATATACCAATTAGGATACTTTCAGAGCATGCTGATGCAATATCTTTACACCTAGCTATCATACACAACCGCTCGTTCAGCAAAAGATTCGAACCAAAAGACTGGAAATCAGCACACGTCACTGCAGTATTCAAGAACGGCAATAGGAGTTATCCGCAAAATTATAGCCCTATATCACTGACGTCGGTTTGCAGCAGCGTTTCAGAACATATATTTCCCTCAAACAATATGAACTACTTCGAAGAGAACGACGTATTGATCCACAGCAACACGGGAACAGAATGTATCGTCCTTGTGAAACACACCTAGCTCAATACGATATAAGAAAACTGCACCAGTCAGTTTTTCTTGAAATGATATTTATTCCATGAACCGGTTTTCAAACCTTTTCAGGTTCATCATCAGATGGATCATGTTACAATAACATTTTAAGCGTCATGTTGGTTGCTGGCTCTGTGGTGGGAAGACGGAATGTATTTTAATAACTCGAACTGCACGTTGTTTAGATCGTGTTCTTTATTGGCAAGATTACGTGAAATTTATTTATTTACCGTACCTACTGCGACTGTATAGCTGGATTTTTGTGGTAAATTTCCATTTCTTGCGTCTCCTTTTGTTTATGTTACAATAACACATCATCTTTTTCTATTGGGTTCTACACTGCACTGTTATTGTTACATAAACAAAAGGTTCATGAAATAAACATCATTTAAAAAAAAAGTGACTGGCGCAGTTTTCTTAAATCATTTTGAAATTAACAGTCTTGGGTTCTGAAACATCCGTAATGGATAATCTAAACACTTAGCTCTTTACCAACATGATGTGATGAGTGCTGTCGACAAGGGATCTCAAATCGATTCCATAATTCTAGATTTCCTGGCAGCTTTTCACACTGTACCTTACATGCAACTTCCAATCAAATTGCGGGCTCATGGAATATTGCAACAGTTGTGAGATTGGATTCGCGATTTACTGTCAGAAACGACGCAGTACGTGGTAGTTGACGAAAAGTCATTAACTCTCTTAGACTGGTCGCGGTTGATGCTATCATTTATCAGTTTAGTACCGTCACCAGAAGATCAAAACCCATATTTGCATGGTGCGAAAATAGGTAATTGACCCTAAATTATGAAAAGTGTGAAATCGTCCATGTTGTTGTTGTTGTTGTGGTCTTCACTCCGGAGACTGGTTTGACGTAGCTCTCCATCCTACTTTATCGTGAGCAGGCCCCTTCATCTCTGGGTAAGAACTGAAACCCACATCCATTTGAACCTGCCTACTGTATTTATCTTTTGGTCTTCCTCTGCGATTTTTACCCCACACACTTCCATCCACCGCTAAATTTTTTATTTCTTGATGCCTCAGAATGTATCCCGTCAATCGAACCTTTAGTCAAGATATCCCAGAAACTTTTGTTCAGCACCTCCACATTAGTTAGGTGATCTATCCGTCTAATCTTCAGCATTTGTCTAGGTTTTTTGCTTTTAATATCTGAAATAGTTTAGTATGTTACAGTTTCTTAGATTTTATAGACATTTTGATAAATTGTTTGCATTCGAAAATGACGTGAATATATTAAGACTACAATTATTAAATACGTACATCTGCAGGGATTACCTGTTGTTTTAATTAAGAAATCACGAGCTGTACAGCTTTTAATCTGCAACACCAAAATGTTTTTATTTTTAAAACGAATGAATTGTACTTTCACCTGAATATTATGATGAAATGTAATCCTATGTAGGTTCTTAGTGCCTTACTTTTCAGCTGTGCTGCTGTTCTCCCGTGTTTGTGTCGTGTAATGACGTTTCATCGTGTAATAAACTGAGTGTTTGCGCTTTTTGTTAGAATCTTGCACTGTTTATGTAGCCATTTGTGTTGTGGTGGTGCCTGTATGGAATTCATTTGTTTATGTTACGTGTGTATGATGTGGCGCGCGATCCTGAATGTTTTTGACACTTGCAAAGTTTTATGTATATGTATGTGTGTGCGTATGTTTATGAGCGGTATGGAACCCCACGTTGCGGACGCGCGGCCTCCCGCGTCGGAGGTTCGAATCCTCCCTTGGCCAAGAATGTTGTGTTGTCTTTAGTATAAGTTAGTTTATAAGTATTTTGTAAGTTTAGGGACGGATGACCCCGCAGTTAAGTCCCATAAGCTTTACAAACATTTGAACATTTCTATGCGTTTGTGTGTGTATGTGTGTGTGTGTGTGTGTGTGTGTGTGTTTGTTTATTTGTTTGTTTGTGTGTACGTGCGGTAATCAAGTGTGGTGTAGGGGTGGTAGTTATTTATATGGTTCGTTTATGGCATGAAAGTAATTGTTGCAAACTGATGTACATTCTTTTGGTACTCGCTTACCTTGGGCTATTGCTTTCTGAATATGATAGTTTTCTTCTATTGTTCATTTTTAGAATAAAATGTTGCTGGTGTTGAGAATTTGTGGGTCATTTTATGTTAGTAGGCGGATGAATCTGTGTTCAGCAACTGTCTAGTGAGAGCTATTACTTTTTAGTTGAGGTGTTCAGTATGTTTCTGCATGTGTAATCCACATATATAGATTGGCAGCTATTGCAAGTTAACTGATACATTTCTGATTGACTGAACTTGCCAGTGTTGGTTGAATGTTTCCTTAGTCTAGGCTGTATTGTGTTGTTTGTTATGTATCCTATATTGAGCCCTTGTTTCTATGGTATGTTGCTCCCCTGTGTTTGATTCTCAAAAAAAAAAAAAAAAAAAAAAAAAAAAAAGTTCAAATGTTTGTATAGTCTATGGGACTTAACTACGGGGTCATCAGTCCCTAAACTTACAAACTACTTATGAACTACTTACGAACTAGGACGGCACAAATATCCATGCCCGAGGGGGGATTCGAACCCCCGACACTAGTGGCCGTGCAGACCGTGACTGGAACGCCTTAGTCCCCTCGGCCACCGCGGCCGGCTGTCTGATTCTATCATTGTCTTTAGGAATCATTTATTGCTGTCTGTTGGTATCTTAAGGTACCGTCGAAGACGTCATACGACAGTTGTACAATGCGGTCGCGTCTCTGTATTAGCAGTGGTGCCAACTTGCAGCAAGATGCAGTATATTGCACGGTGTTATTATTTGGTATTATTTTGTCCATCCTCTTCACATGTCTCTTGGATGAAGAGGAGGTTATATGTACTCCCGACAGCTGCCCCGCACTGTCCATACTTGACGAGTACGGGCCGGAATAGCAATGAAGAAAAGAAGATCACAATTCTGTGTATGTGTGATTGATGGCAGGCAAACTAATGAGATTTCAGTGTGCTGTCACGGTGCCTAGGCCGCGTAATACAGCTATAGATTTTCTACGCCGTGGCCCATGGCGCGGTGACGTCAGCGGGGAATTGTATTACGGGCTGGCTGCCTAGCGAGGCGAGGCGGACGGCCCCGCGCCGTATGTGTGTGTGTGTGTGTGTGTGGAGGACTTTTTGGCGGACTTCATCAGGCCAAACAAAGCCAAGTGGGCCCGTGTTTACTCGGACGGCGCCCCGACGCCAGTATCGACTCCCGCGCATGCGCACAAAAGGCGCGCGGGACAAAGCGAGGCCCACTCGTGCCGTACAATGGGGCCTGTTTTCTGAGAGCGCGGATAATGCGCGCCGATTATCGCCACTGTCAACAGTTCGAGAGGCGAATCGATGCTAAT
This sequence comes from Locusta migratoria, assembly GCA_026315105.1. NCBI lineage: Eukaryota > Metazoa > Arthropoda > Insecta > Orthoptera > Acrididae > Locusta > Locusta migratoria. The sequence continues at coordinate 270,016,739 of CM048750.1, forward strand.
TTCGTATCGACGGCGCCGGCTCTCCGCGCGTGACGAACCTCGCGCTGCCGCCGAAATGTTTGAACTGGAGCGCGCGATGGAAAAGCGGGTATTAGCGCGAAGCGCAGATGGCATCAAAACACTGCCCACCGATGTCGATGGGAAGGGGGGGAGAGGTGGATTCAAGCTGATTATGTCACCTACGTACGTGAAAATGGAGCGTGCGGACCAGCACTCCATCAAACACTTGGCGTGCTGGGAGCTTTTAGCTGCGTAAACATTGTCCTGTTTTTACACCTGTAGTTGGTGATAATACATCTGTCATCGACGAGCTGTCGCAATTACAGCCGAAAAGGTGATGAGTATTGATTCCTTCTCAAAATTCCCGGCGTACCCAGCGGAACGACGGTGTCAGAGAAGCAGTCAACAACACGAAAATTGTAACTCTTCAGGCTTTCCCGGCGATCTAGTGACATGATGGGAAGTCGGGTGTTCTGCCAGATGCCAGTGTCTACTCTGCACAATATTTCGGCTACGTAACTCGTAACCTTCATCAGGTGCGACCTGAGACTGATTTCCGAGTCTTTTTTTTTTTTTTTTTTTTTTTTTTTTTTTTTTTTTTTTTTTTTTTTTTTTTTTTCACTTTTCATTCTCCACCCAGAAGGGGTGGAGCGGGCTGCTATAGGGCTTGCTTGTACCCTTTTCAGCCAACTGGGGTTACCCACACGTGTGGGAGGTCATCATTTCTTTATTAAAAACATTATTTCTTTTGCTTGGTGCTATATTTGTATTTTACTATATTTCATCTTCCTTTTTTTATATTAGGGGGTAAAGGTTTGTCCCAATTGGGAAATTTCCGTGGGCATGGGAACAGCTCCGGTATTCACCTTACAGCCAACAGGGAACCGCGGAAACCTGGGCCAGAGCTGCTGGTGGTTTGCCACCTACCTCCTTCTTCTTTCGTTCTGTTTGGCGTATTCCTTGGTGATCCAGAGAGCCGCCGCTGTTTTTGTTCAAATTTGTAGCGTTCCCTTTCTTCTATAGTCATTTGGGTTCTCACAGCCCCAAGGCTTCTTCAGTTTGCATCTTCGTACTAGCTGTGTCCGGGCGGCGCGCTCTTGGACTTCTTGCGCCTGCGTCTTCTGGTGGTGACGACCGGGGCTCTCCGTCTGTGCCGCGGCTACGACGCGCCAATGCGCGGCCTCTTCCGCCTGCCTCCCCATCTCCATCCGTAGCTGCTGATGACGCGCCTCCCGGATCTTCCGACAGGCAGCCTCCATCTCGGCTTGGATGATTATCCTGAAGCGAGCCTCCACTTCCTCCAGGGCGATGGTGCGTCGGTGGTCGTCCTTTCTTCTTGGCGCGCCGTCCGCTACGACGGCGTGGTCCTCACAGTGGCTGCATGGCGTCTGGGCGCGCACCGCCGCACGCGACCGGCCAACAACACGAATGTAGTTCTTTTTCTATGTTTTACAATAAATTATGTTTTAGTGTATTTAGTTTTGACGTAACTGGAATAGTGTCAAAATAATATATATAATATATTATATATAATATATAATTTGCGGAAACTCGCAATTAGCGTGTATTATTTTCGAGGTTCTCTGAAGTCACGTTTCTGGTCGAAAATAACTTTTTATTACTTCAATTTCATCAGTGTTCCTTTCCTTCATCGTGGGACATGGCACATATGTGTACAATTCACTATCTACGAGAAATGTCCTGATTATTGGAAAATGCGGTGTGTAAACATTGTACGATTAGCGTCCCATTGCTGGGAAGGTCAGTTTCTGTACAAAAGTTAGGCATATATTATTCTTTTCTGTTCATCGTTTGACACAGCAAATACGTATAGGACCCACAGTTATTCCCATAAATTCGAATGAATTGAAAAATTAGTAAACAGTTTTTTATTAATTTTCAGTATTTGAAAATCGTTAAAAAGTAGTAAAATTAAAGCAATGAATTCTTTTTGGCCATGGTTCATAACTACACGATGGAACACATAAAATCCGTGCCCAAATACGCACTTTTGAGAGATTCCAATTTTTGGAAATTTCTGCATATCGGGACCTTCAGCGAAAGTGGCCATGTTTGACGAAAAATATTTTTTTCCTGCAAATCCAACTTAGCTCAATCTACGCGCTTTTTTACATTAAATTCAATGCCGCAAACCGCATAATTCTAAGTTTAACTGTCTTTTTGTTAGAAGCGAAAGAAAGCAAAATTATTCGTCCCGGTAGGAGCAATAATGCCTTCATATTTACGTGCTCTTTGACGCCGACTATATGCGTTCCGGATAGAGATGTTATACATTGTGGAATTGCCCATTTCTTCCCCTACAACATGGTGCAAAGGACATTGGTTTAGAGCTCACCCTTTTATATAATATATATAAACGTTTCCATTAAATATACATATATGTATTATTTTGCCACTATTCCAGTTACATCAAAACTAAATTCACTAAAACATAATTTATTATAAAACATAGAAAAACAACTAATTCGTGATGTTGGCAACACTTCAATAACATACTGTGCAGACTCAATCAAAACAAAACAAAAACAAACACTTCTGATCTGTTAGAAACAATTATGGGCAGTGCAAAAGTGACAGTGGAAGTAGTGGAAAAAACGACACAGTATGAAGAACCGTCGGTACTGCATGAAACAGACCGGCGTTCCGTGATGTGAAGCGAAAAGACGACAAAATTTCCGTAAGTAACAAAACATTAGGCCCGCTTTTCATGTTCCGTTAACGAACTGTTTTCGATCTAAAAACAAAACAAACTGTAGATTTCTATTATTACAGACCACTGAAGATGTTTTACTGTCATTAAAACGAAACGCGTCTGGTGAGAAAAAATTGCATTTTTCTTGTAGTTGCAAAGACGGACAAACACTGCTATTCATGAAACTTCCTGGCAGATTAAAATTGAGTGCCGGAACCGGTAGTCGAACCTGTGACTTTGCCTTTCGCGGGCAAGCGCACTACCGACTGTGCTATCCCGACACGACTCACGACTCACAACTTTACTTCCGCCATTACCTCGCCTCCTACTTTCCTACTTTCCCAGGTTTGAGTCCCGTATCCGGCACACAATGTTAATCTGTCAGGAAGTTTCATATCAGCGCACACTCCGCTGCAGAGTGAAAGTGGCTAAGCCATGTCTCCACAGTATCCTTACTTCCAGGAGTGTTAGTCTTGCATGGTTCGCAGGAGAGCTTCTGAGAAGTTTGGAAAGTAGGAGGCGAGGTACTGGCGGAAGTAAAGTTGTGGGGCGGCATCGTGAGTCGTGTCGGGATAGCACAGTCGGTAGCGCGCTTGCCCGCGAAAGGCAAAGGTCCCAGCTTCGAGTCCCGGTTCCGGCACACAATTTCTGCCAGAAAGTTTCATATCAGCGCACACTCCGCTGCAGAGTGAAAGTGTCATACTGCTATTCATAATTATGAAAGCAACTACGGAAACAATGAGTTACCGAAACTAGTAATGAGTGATTTATAACGTTACGGACTGGAGGTGAGCGTTGGTCCATTTAGAACTACGCCTCAGATTGTGGCATCGCTGCAGTCGTGAGCACGTGAGCATACGTCGCTGCTAGCAGTGCGCTCAGGCCGGCTGTAACGGCAGACGGCGGTGGGAATGCGCGCCGACCGCTGTGTAAGCACAGTGTCGGATACTGTTGGCGAGCTGCGTCTCTGTATAGGCGCGCACTGGCGCCAGCAAACACGGCGCCGGGCCGGCAGGTGGCGCCAGCCGCGAGTAAACACACGCGCCGCTGCGAACCGCACACCAGAAGCCCTGGCGCTACGCCCTACCAGCTACCTCACCGTCAAGCCCGTTCTACCAGCACCCCCCATAGAAGAAAGCCTGCGCACGACGTCACAACATGGCGGCCGTGAGAGGCTTAGAGTCCTGTGAAACACTGTAAACATCAGCAGTGCACGCTGTTTATAGTGCATTCTTTCCTTCAGGAGGGTATTTATTACGTAAATTGCCGTTGTGTATGGTGTGATCGCTACGCTGGACGATTTGTGTGTGTGTGAGAACAACGTGTGATCTCTTTTTTACTGACAAAATAATGCCGTTTCGCTGTTCTTTGCCGAAATGTAGAGGAAATTACGACTGTGGCCCAAAAGTTACCGTCTTTAAACGTCCGGAGAAGAATAAGCTAATGGGCGTGGTTACGCAGATAAAATGAATCGCAATATTCAACGGTAAACAGTCATGACTTAAAACTCTTTTTTCAGGTTAAACAAAAACGAAAACTTACTCATTAACTTGAAGGAGCCAAGTTATCCTGGAAATTCTTGATATCCATTTCTTCTTCTCCGGACGTTTAAAGACGGTAACTTTTGGGCCACAGTCGTAATTTCCTCTACATTTCGGTACAGAACATCGAAACGGCATTTTGTCAGTAAAAAAGATATCACACATTGTTCTCACACACACAAATCGTCCAGCGTAGCGATCACGCCGTACACAACACCAATTTACGTAATAAATACACGTCAGAACGAAAGAATGCACCATAAACAGCGGGCACTGCTAATGTTTACAGTGTTTCACAGGACTCTAAGCCTCTCATCGCCGCCATGTTGTGACGTCGTCCGCAGGCTTTCTTCTATATGGGGTACTGGTTCTACACGGCAACTGAGCGCTTGGGCCCTTATTACCCGATGCAGTTACTGCAAAAAGAAATTAAAGCAACTTAAATCTACATCTACATGAGATACTATGCAAATCACATGTAAGTGCCTCGCAGAGGGTTCATCGAACCACAATTATACTATTTATCTCCCATTCCATTCTCGAATACCACGCGGTAAGAAAGAACACCTGAATCTCTCTGTTCGAGCTCTGATTTCTCGTATTTTATTCTGATGATCATTTCTACCTATGTAAGTGGGAGTCAACAATATATTTTCGCTTTCGGAGGAGAATGTTGGCGATAAGCGCCGTTGTTGTAATGATTAACATCCCAGATCCTGTATCTTTTCCGTAACGCTATCTCCCCTGTATCGTGACAATAGGAAACGAGCTGCCCTTCTTTGGACTCTTTCGATGTCTTCCGTCAAAACCACCTAATAAGGATCTACTCTGGGCTGCAATACTCCAAAAATGGTCGGACAAGCGTAGTGTATGCAGTTTCTTTTGTAGTTCTGTTGCATGTTTTAAATGTTCTGCGAATAAAACGCAGTCTCTGGTTCGCCTTTCCCACGATATTATCTACGTGTTCTTTCCAATTTAAGTCTGAAGTAATAGTAATTCCTAGGTATTTTGTAGAGTTTGCGGCCTTCACTTTTGATCGATTTATCTTGTAAACAAAGTTTAACGGATTTCTTTTCGTACTCGTGTGGATGACGTCACACTTCTCATTATTTAGAGCCAATTGCCAATTTATACACCAAAGAGATATCTTATTCAGATCGTTCTGCAGTTGGTTTTGATCTTCAGGTGATTTTACTAGACGGTAAATGACGGCGTCATCTCCAAACAACCTAAGAGAGCTACTTAGATTTTCCCCTAAATCGTTTATGCAAATAAGGAACAGCAGAGGACCAATAACACTACCCTGTGGAACGCCCGATATCACCTCTGTTTTACTCGATGGCTTACCATCGATTACTACGAACTGTGTCCTCTCCGACAAGAAATGCCCTATCCAATCGCAAATTTGGGGCGATATACCATAACAACGCAATTTCATTAAAAGCCGTTTGTGAGGTACGGTGTCAAAAGCTTTCTGGAAATCAAGAAATACGGAATCGATTTGCGAACCCTTGTCGATAGCACCCGTCACTTCGTGTGAATAAAGAGCTAGTTGTGTTTCGCATGAACGATATTTTCTAAATCCGTGTTGACCTTGTGTCAATAGATCGTTGTGTTCGAGATAATTCATAATATTTGAATACAGGATATGTTCTAAAACCCTCCTCCAAATTAACGTCAATGAAATAGGCCTTTAGTTTAGTGGGTTACTCCTACTGCCTTTCTTGAATATAGGTGTGACCTGTGCAACTTTCCAATCTTTTGGTACAGATCCTTCTTTGAGGATGGATGAAAATCGGTGGTGTTGTAACTTGAATGCAAGTCCTAAACAGCCTTGATGATTTCGATGCAAGAGTTGATCAGCAGAAGGCGTGTGTGCAGACAGGTGTTACGGGACACCGCACTGCCTGGTTACGTCACACGGAGCGTGTAGCGGTGTTCGCAGGCAGGCAGGAGCGTGGGCGCCTAGCGGTTTGGCGGGCGAAAGCTGCGCTCTGCGGTGTTGAAACTCCCAGCGAGTGGGCGATTCGCGAGGGCTAAGTGGGTCTCCGTCCGGGACGGCGCCTTCGCACGCCGCTGCCCGCGTCTCAAACAAGGCTCAGCTTGCAGCAATCTCAAGCAACTTTTTTACACGATCGACTTTTGGCCAAAATGTCATCTACATGAAGAGCTGTGAACGGTGCCTGAAGCTCATTTGTAGTTTCATTCTCTATTTTACACAACATAATAGGAAACTTTTCCAAGTAAACCTGAAGTAACAAAAAAAAAAAAAAAAAAAAAAAAAAAAAAACAACAAAAAAAAAAAACAAAAAAAAAAAAACAAAAAAAAAAAAAAAAAACCATACATCTTGTCGTGTATGAAAAGCGATTTATCTGTACCAAGGAAACGATTCACATGGAAGAACTTTTACGTCAGCTTTAAATTCAATCCCTATCACAACAAAAACATCACACTGTTGGAAGCACCAATGATATCAAAACTGAGTCATCAACAGCCATAGATTTCCTTCGACACAAGCAAACAATCGATTGTACAGACTTTCCGCGATGATCGAATACTAACGTTTCATTTCGTAAAACAAAGTCGTCCAGTCGTAAAACCGTAAAATGTTGCAATTCCTTAAATTTTGAAACAAACAAACAAATGTTTGTATAGTCTATGGGACTTAACTACGGGGTCATCAGTCCGTGAACTTACAAACTACTTATGAACTGCCGGCCGCGGTGGCCGAGGAGACTAAGGCACTCCAGTCGGGGGTTCGAATCCCTCTTCGGGCATGGATATTTGTGCCGTCCTAGTTCGTAAGTAGTTCATACGTAGTTTGTAAGTTTAGGGACTGATAACCCCGTAGTTAAGTCCCATAGACCATACAAACATTTAAACTTATGAACTACTTACGTACTAGGACGGCACAAATATCCATGCCCGAGGGGGGATTCGAACCCCCGACCGTAGTGGCCGTGCAGACCGTGACTGGAGCGCCTTAGTCCCCTCGGCCACCGCGACCGGCCTTAAATTTTACTAATAAATTTTGGCAGGTATAAAATTCCAAACTATCTCTGAGAAAGTTCGCTGAATAATTCTGTAACATTAACCTCTTGCCGCATTTGCCGTTATTTTTGCAAATATCTCTGAAACGACGCAAGATATGGAAAAAAACATAAGAGAGCGAAGTTGTTGAGAATTTTCTCCTCTGCAAATTCGGTTATTCAATTTTTGTGTCAGATGAACGGTTCGTTTGCAATAACAGTTATATTACAAGTTGCTCCTTTTTACTACCTTATTTTTTGTCCGGAAAATTTGGAAAAGGGATGATCTGGTGTCTGGCAGCCTACAATTGTGTCTGTAAAATTTGGTGCTGATCGGTTGAACGGTTCGTTTTAAAAACTGGGAACACGTTACGGACAGACAGACAGACATCGTCAAATCGCCGTTATTTTTGCAAATATCTATGAAACGATAGGAGATATGAAAAAAAAAAAAAACAGAAGAGAGCAAAGTTGTAGAGAATTTTCTTCTCTATAAATTCGGTTATTCAATTTTCGTGTCAGATGAATGGTTAAGCTGTAATTTTCATTTAAATTTCGAGCTGTCAAAAGACGATCGCAAAGGCCTACTTTATTATTTTACAATGGCCGACACATGCCTAGCGGGTAATGTTGGCAACAAAACAGTTGTCAGTGCGCGGGAATAAAGCCGACCAATTGAAGTAGCCAATGATATTTTAGACGGCATAGTTGTTTTCTGTTCATAGTACACAATATTAATTTCAAAACTTAGTTTCAGACATATTAAAATTGATGCGAAATATGATGATTTCAATGTATATCAGTGGAATAGAGAGTCGGTTTGAAAATAGTGTTAGAAAATGCCAGCACAAGGAAAATTCATTGTTTCCATAAACGAAACACGTTTTATTACCTTGAGTAGACATTTATTTACGTCAGGACGATATACTAGTTAGTACTTGTAAATGAGAAGATACTGCCAAGAAAACGATAAAACATTTGCGACAGCCAACGTTATAATGAACAAAGCGCCAAATATTCGTTGTCAACATAGCATTACGCTTTGAAAATCGAATCATTCAGACCGACGGACATCCTTTTTTGTGCTGACTATGAACTAAATAATTGCTGTTGTTCCTACTCTATGGTTGACGGTGTCTCGATGTATCCTTGGGCGGTCAATAAATCAGTTATCCTCGTGTAACAGTGCACTAGGAATTAGCGGCATATTTGGGGAAAATAATTAATGCTGTTCCTCTCTATGGTTGACAGGTTCTTGATGTACCCTTGTCCGATCGATAAATCAGTAATCCTCTCGTAACAGAGTACTTGGAATTCGCGGCATAATCTACACTTGACTCCATCAATCAGTAACGATCAGTCAATGGAAAAACATATCTAGCAAGAGTAGCATCATGCCAAATATTTATTTTAAAGTTTTTCAAAATTGTAACATGTCATATCAACAGGTTAACCTCTGTTGGCTGGACTCCTGGATTCAGACCCTCCCAGACCCAAATCCTGGCTACGATCCTGTTGGAGGGGCGTTAATGAGGTGGTAGGGAGAAAGTAGGGAAAACGTAGGTACATTTGTGTAGGTACATTCTATGAATATTAAATAATAACAGCTGCAGGATCAGAAGTGACGTCTGTTCTTTCGGAACAGACGCCACATGTATATATATAATATGCCGGTGACGGGCAATGATCCTATCGTTAGTGGTGAGGGGTGGGCAAGTTTGAAGTCCTTACTCTTACGGGAATTAGTTAAACTACGAGTTTGAGTACTATGGGCAGGGCGAAGCTGGGAATTTGTATCTGACGGGAGGCGTGCATGGGTAGTCCTTGCAGGTGCGGTGATCACTGTGTCCCCAGTGGTGTAGGGGTCAGCGCAACTGCCTAGAAAGCAGGAGACCCGGGTTCGAATCCCGGCTGGGTACACATTTTCAGCTTTGCCCAATCGCAGTTGATGTCATATATTCTATGAATATTACATTTTTGTGAACTGTAGGTATTTTCTCACTCTGCCATCTGGCAACACGGGTTACTACCGTAACCTAAAGTGGGCCAATAGGAACAAAGACTTTGTGACTGGCCGTGGTACCTTTGTACTGAGCAGCAGTGGGCGACGATCCGCCAGCTAGTGGTCGCGCTGCTGCTGGCTGACGGCTGTGAAAACTCGCCTGCAAGGTGAGTAGCGCGGCGTGGTCGGCGTGAAAAGGCGCCGGTGTAGCGTTACCCACAGGCCAGCGAACCCGCGCTGCCGTCTGGAAAGCCGGCACTCCACACTCCAGCACGTGGCAAGCAAGTGGCTAGCGACGCAAACATCGATATCTACAGGGTGTCCAGAAAAGGACTCCCTGATTTAAAAATTAAATGTCTCGAAAACAAAGAACGATAGAGGAATGCAGTAAACGGTATGTTTATTGTGAAAGCTGCAAGAAGTTTATACAGCAGTTTGAAATAATAGTTACAAAAGCTGCTAACAGATGGCGCTGCACGCTGTACAGCTCATATCAGCATACATAAGTGAAATAATCGTATGAAAACACTCTTTGCAAACAATCACATCACAATGTTTTCAAAATGTTCACCATTGGCACTACAGAGGTGGCGCAAACGAAGAATGAAATTCGCCATCACATTTCGTAGTGTCTCAACCGAAATGGATTCACATGCCACAGGGATCGCCGATTCATGCTCGTCCAGCGTGGCGGGATGTTTCGGGTAGACCATGTCGCCGACCGCGGTGGCCGACGGGACTGAGGCGCTCCAGTCACGGTCTACACGGCCACTACGGTCGGGGGTTCGAATCCCCCCTCGGGCATGGATATTTGTGCCGTCCTTAGTATTAGCTAGTTCGTAAGTAGTTTGTAAGTTTAGGGACTGATGACCCCGTAGTTAAGTCCCATCAGCTATACAAACATTTGAACATTTGAAAACACTCTTTGCAAACAATCACATCACAATGTTTTCAAAATCTTCACCATTGGCACTACAGAGATGGCGCAAACGAAGAATCAAATTCGCCATCACATTTCGTAGTGTCTCAACCGAAATGGATTCACATGCCACAGAGATCGCCGATTGAAGCTCGTCCAGCGTGGCGGGATGCTTCGGGTAGACCATGTCTTTAACTGTGCTCCACAAAAAAAAAAGTCACAGGGAGTCAAATCCGGCGAATATGGAGGCCAATCCATGCCTGCACAAGTAAATTTGGGATATTCCAAAGCAATGACTCGAATCCCGAAGTATTCCTCAAGAAAGCGAAACACTTGTTCGGTCCGATTTGTTCGGGCTCCCTGGTCTATCCTCTAAAGGCTAGTTTACACGACGACACTACGTTTCATGAAACTGCGCTGCTGGCCAGTGCGCATGCGCGGCAGGCGTTCGCGCAACTCGTTGGCGAAACTAAGCAGTTTCGGCACCTTCCAACTTTGGCGAAACTTATTGCGCGTGTTTTTAGGTTAGGTTATAAGAAATACAGAACAAAACACAATATTAAGGGGGGAACGGAAGAAGTAATTCTGTTTTTGAACATATATGCGATGCATAGATGTTTGTACGATTTTAATGATGAAAATTATTCGTGAATTAAATATTGATCGGTTGACGATTGGTGAATTGCGGACTAAAATACATTCAATTCCAAATACCTATACAAATGAACTATGGCAATTGTGGATTTGGAAACACGGTACAGGTTATGTAGAGACAAATATCTACTTGACAAAAAACGTAATGTAATTTGTAATTTCAATTCTGGTAACAATGCTTCAAGCATAACAGTATCTTCTTTATTGCATTACTAACTCTGTTTAAAAGGAACGTAAACTTCTCTGGTGACATTCTAAGTTGATTAAAATAACTTCTAGGGTCTTCAATTACAATTTCTTTCAACAAGGTCGCTAAGCAACCGAGCTGACGTCTCTTTCTAATCCAGTCACAAACCCAAACACGTTTTTTATTCTTTTTATGTTTGGTCTTGTGCAGTGACTTCACACAGAGAAGCAATAGCTCCGCCACAACTGTTACAGCTACCAAAACTTTCATTCTATGGCGACTACTGCATTCACAAAACAACGAAACTAAAGTGTATAGTATTCGCGTCGTGTCTACAGAAACGAAACCAGTTGCGCGCAATTAATTTCATGAAACGAGTGTCGCAACCTAGTGTCGTCATGTAGACTAGCTTTAACGCTTGCCGCGGTGGAGTAGCCGAGCGGTCTAAAGCGTCTCGCTGCGGAGCTCGCGGTTGCTCGCCGTGGAGTCTCCCTGGGGCATGGGTGTGTGTGTTTGTCCGTAGGTTAGTTTACCTAGGTTACGGACTGATGACCACGCAGTTTGGTCCGATAGATTTACAAACATCTGAACATTTTAAGTTAGATACTGTTGTAACACTAACACACGATGATGATAATAGGGATGACAATGACGAAGAACTCATTACTAGCGGTAGTGCTACGGTAAGTGCGGGAAGAGGTGATGGAAACAGTGGCAGTGAATACCAACAGTCTTCCGAGAAGAAGGTTAAAGTTGCAAGTCATCACGGCTTTTGTTGACAATACGCTAGAGAACATGTACGATGATTATTACATAAGTTATAGTTAAGATATCTGCATTACGTATGGCGTCTACAATTACATCTACAGTGCTATCTAGAGCAGGATTGCAAAGTTTTGCATAAAAACGACACCCACCAGCACACTGAGGTGTACGAAGAGATACTGTAACCAAACGTTCATACAGATATGCTTGTTCGAGCCCAAGTACTTTCCTTGTGAGACATTTTACCGCCCGCCCCAAATCATTCTACCCCCCCCCCTCTCTCTCTCTCTCTCTCTCTCTCTCTCTCTCTCTCTCTCTGTGTGTGTGTGTGTGTGTGTGTGTGTGTGTGTGAGCGACCAGCTGAAGACGCTCGCCTCCGCGCGGCTGCCACGCCCCCAGGGCCACGCCCCCTCGTCGCCTCCTCCCGACCTCTGTCTGCCCCTCCCACGCTGGCCTCTGGGGCGACGCCGCCTTCACGGAAGGCTCGTCCCACGCCCGCTTTTCGGCGAGCGGCGGAAAAGGCCCACTCCACTCACAGCCACAATCCCGCTACTAATCTGTCTGCGCCCACGCCAGGGCGCTCTTCACAATCGGCGAGTCGCGACTACCACGCCGCGCGCCGCGCCTAGCGACTTCAATCTTCTCGCCGCGCCTTCCCTACAACCTAAAGCTGTCCTCACACGGGATGTGTTGTCCCAACGTGGCGCAGGCCAGACGTGCTGTCTACCTAGTCTAGCGTAGCTACAGCACGCTTTGAAACGCCCTGCTACATCCCACAGACCACAACGTGCTACTCATCGTGATTTGCGACCGCAGCGCTCTCCAGCGCCCGTTGAGGGATGGCGCGTAGGTCTTACCCTCACCATTTTATTTTATTTTAAGCTTATGGGACTTAACTACGGGGTCATCAGTCCCTAAACTTACAAACTACTTACCAACTACCTTATACTAAGGACGGCACAAATATCCATGCCCGAGGGGGGACTCGAATCCCCGACCGTAGTGGCCGTGCAGACCGTGACTCGAGCGCCTCAGTCTCCCCGGCCACCGCGGCCGGCATACCCTCACAAAGAGATAGTATCGGCGATCCTGGCGATGACAGCGCTACTAAAGCAGAGTTACTAAACATAGCTTTTAAAAACTCATTCACCAAAGAAGACCAAACCAATATTCCAGATTTCGAATTACGAACAGAGGCCGTAATGAGTAACGTAGAAATAGATATCATCGGAGTAGTGAAGCGACTAAAATCACTTAACATTAACAAGTCTTCTGGCCAGACGGTATACCCATTAGATTTCTTTTTGATTATGCTGAAGCGATAGCTCCTTTCTTAATATAACCATATACAACCGCTCTCTCAAAGAAGGATCTGTACCAAAAGATTGGAAAGTTGCACATGTCACACATATATTCAAGAAAGGCAGTAGGAGTAACCCACTAAACTACACGCCTATTTCATTAACGTCAATTTGCAGCAGGGTTTTGGAACATATTCTGTATTCAAATATTATGAATTATCTCGAACAGAACGATCTATTGACCCAAGGTCAACAAGGATTTAGAAACTATCGTTCATGCAAAACACAACTAGCTCTTTATTCACACGAAGTGATGGGTGCTATCGACAAGGGTTCGCAAATCGATTCCGTATTTCTTGATTTCCAGAAGGTTTTTGACACCGTACCTCACAAACGGCTTTTACTCAAATTGCGTGGTTATGGTATATCGCCACAAATTTGCAATTGGATAGGGGATTTCCTGTCAGAGAGGACACAGTACGTAGTGAACGATGGTAAGGCATCGACTAAAACAGAAGTGATATCGGGAGTTCCACAGGGTAGTGTCTTTGGTCCTTTGGAAGAAAATCTAAGTAGCTCTCTTAGGTTGTTTGCAGATGACGCCGTCATTCACCGTATACTACAGTCATCAGGACCAACTGCAGAACGATCTGAATAAGATATCACTTTGGTGTAAAAATTGGCAATTGGCACTAAATAATAAGAAGTGTGAAGTCGTCCACATGAGTACGAAAAGAAATCCGATAAACTTTGTTTACAAGATAAATCAATCAAAAGTGAAGGCCGTAAACTCCACAAAATACCTAGAAATTACTATTGTTTCAGACTTAAACTGAAAATAACACGTTGATAATGTCGTGAGAAAGGCGAACCAGAGACTCCCTTTTATTGGCAGAACCCTTAAAAGAGCAACAGAACTACTAAAGAGGCTGCATACACTACGCTTCTCCGTCCATTTTTGGAGTATTGTTGCCCAGTGTGGGATCCTTATCAAGTTGGTTTGACGGAGGACATCGAAAGAGTCCGAAGAAGGACAGCACGTTTCGTATTGTCACGATACAGGGGACACAGCGTTACGGAAATGATACAGGATCTCGGATGGGTATCATTAAAACAACGACGCTCATCGTTGCGGCGTGGGCTACTTACGAAACTCCAATCACCAACATTCCCAAAATGTTTGTATAGCTTATGGGACTTAACTACGGGGTCATCAGTCCCTAAACTTACAAACTACTTATGAACTAGCTAATCCTAAGGACAGCACAAACATCCATGCCCGAGGGGGGACCGTAGTGGCCGTGCAAACCGTGACTGGAGCGCCTCAGTCCCCACGACCACCGCGGCCGGCCCAACATTCTCCTCCGAATGCGAAAACATATTTTTGACTCCCGCTTACGTAGGTATAAATGATCATCAGAATAAAATACGAGAAATCAGAGCTCGAACGGAGAGATTCAGGTGTTCTTTCTTCCCGCGCGCTATTCGAGAATGGAATGGGAGGTAAATAGTATAATTGTGGTTCGATAAACCCTCTGCCAGGCACTTAAATCTGATTTGCAGAGTACCCCATGTAGATGTAGATGTTTACAAAGATGGATGTGCCTAAAATTACATGATATCCGTTAGAGAACGCCGGAAAAAACTGAATATTGTAGCTTTCTTTTGCTTGTACGTTGCATGCAATACTCTTCCAGAAATTGTAATTTTTTCTTCAAGAAACACAAAGACGGTACATTAACTAAAAGCGTTTGATAATTATAACAAAATGTACGACTAAATCACTTTCGGCAAAAAGTAAAAATAACTGTAAAAGGTGAGATCTGCGCCAACTACACTTGTCTTGCTCTCTTATATTGTTCAAATTTCTGTAAATCTATCGGACCAAACTGCGTGGTCATCAGTCCGTAGCTTACAAACTACTTAAACCTAGGTAAACTAACCTAAGGACAACACACACACACCCATGCCCCAGGGAGGACTCTAACCTCCACGGCGAGCAACCGCGCGCTCCGCAGCGAGGTGCTTTAGACCGCTCGGCTACACCACCGCGGCTTTCTTATATTGCTATTTTTCACGATGTACACGTTCTGCATATCCAAATTACTTTCGCTAGGCTGGGCTGTCCTGGCTGTTCTCCGGCCAGCTTGACACATGGGCCACATTTTATTCCGAAGATGACCTATATCAGGTCGAAACCGGTCAATAAAAACTGCTAATTTTTCCGATCAAGACTGTTTTTCTATTATTAATTGTACCAAATAGATCGTCGTTCTTCTCAATCGACAATGGTGTCTAAATTAATCGATTGCGAAGCCCGAAACTGTACTAACTGCGCTATGGCAGCCACACAAGTTATCACTTCGGAACACTCATACGGATGTCGAATATATCGTAGATATGTCGTTTACTGGCACGTAATAACAAGAAACCATATAAAGAACAATTCGTTTTGATGGATCTTTAGTACGCCGTGTCCTCGAAACGGCAAATTTTCATAGTACATAGAAGCCGTTCGCAGTCTTTTGTTGGAACAGATAATACCTATTATAAACTTCTCCAAAGGGCCAATATGGCGTCTTCATCTCTCTACCGAAAACTGCCGCCGTCCCCTTGCACCCGAAAGCCTGGTGTGTCGAATTTGGCGATCTCCCATCTTATTGCTAAACGATCAAACGCACGATCAGAATTTCTGACATACCTGATATTGCCCAATGCGTTGTGACGTCAGCAACTCGGCATGTTGACCACACACATTCAAATAGAAGCTCCGTGTGCCGACGGCTTAACACTTTAATGCATGAATTTTTATTTGAAGCTATAGAAACTACCACTATTAATATATAGTGAGCATATACTGAGCAAAATATTAAGAAAACAAAACTCCTTAAAATACACTACTAGTTGGTCAGCTGAACAGTGGTTCCACTTTGTGCCCGATGCAGTGAATGTCACACTGTGTCGCTGATCTTTTCATAAAGTAACTCATGATGCAATGTTAGTACTTGATTGACTACTTTTACATTACAAAGGAGATATATTTAAAAAAAAAAAAAAAAAAAAAAAAAAGGAGAGAGAGAATCCGCGCATGTTACAAGTAAATGTAGAAGTGATTCAGTAGCACTTTGAAACATGTAATTTGTGGGATGTGCTTCTTGCATATGTAACACTATGTATAGGCCTACACGTAGCTAAACATGAATTTTTGGTAAAATGTTGATCAGTTTGAGAGATAATGGAAAAAAAATTAGGTATGTAGCTGATCAGCTACACTATAAATTAAAGAGTTCAGGTGTGTTGCCGTTCCCCGTCGGAGGTTCGAGTCATCCCTTAGGCATGTGTGTATGTCTAGGTACTGATGAGCACTGCAGTTTGGTCCCATAGCTTTACACACATTTGAACAGTATCTCAAAAATCAGTCTCAGTTTCAAAATGTTCGCCCTTTTTGGCATCATGATATTATGTAAATATATGGCGAGCTATTTGTCATCACTGTAAAATAAACCATCTAGAAGAAAAGCCATTGCCATGATTGTTTAATTTTTTATTTATTTAATTTTGGCTTTTCGCGAAACCAAACGCAGAATGACATTCTTTATATTTACTTAATCTGATGATGCCTCAACAGGGCGAAACGCGCCAGAGAAATAAAGAAAATTTTGCAACTGAGACTGACTTTTGAAATAAATTCATAACCAGTTGCTGAACCAGCCACCAGTATGGAGTGGAACCAATTTTACATTTGAACAGTAGTCAACTGCCCGCAGTCACTGTCGGTTGCAGCCAGTTGCAGCGAAAACTGCTGTGTAGTTCTGGATACCAATAAGTTCTGCTCCTGAGCAGCCTAGATCCCCGACAGCGGAAGGCTGCAGACTTGAAGGAAGGAAGCTTAGGGTTTAACGTCCCGTCGAAAGCTTGGTCGTTAGAGACGGAGCTAACACTCGGAGTTATGGGTAAGAGTGGGGAAGGAAATCGGCCGTGCCCTATCAAAGGAAGCATCCCGGCATTTGCCTGGAGTGATATACGGAAATCACGGAAAACCTAAATCTGGATGACCGGAGGTTGATTTGTCCCCCGTCCTCCCGAATGCGAGTGCAGTGCGTTACCACTGCGCCACCTCGCTCGGTGGCAGACTTGAAGAGACCCTGCAGAGGAGGTACCGGAGCAGCTCGTGGCGTGAGACGGTAATCTGTAGCGGGACCGCACCGGGAAGCCGTCCGCTTTCTTTGTCCTTGGGCGGCCCGAGCAGGCCAGGGCAAGCCGCGAGGCGGGACTCAAACCGGCACCGGGGAACCGGAGAGCAGTGCGGGATTCCCAGCCGTGACTGACTGGCTCCAGCCCAACCCGTTCTCCCACGCGATGCCGACCGCGATGCTAAGGCATTCGCCAGCACCGCGCAGAGACCAGGCCTCTCGACAGCCCGTGGCACGTCGCACCTGTAGGCCGCGATCACTAGGGTGTCCGGACACTTGCCACGGCGGACACTTGCCACACCGGACATTTGCCACACTTTTACCTGCGCCGAAGGGTCGGGATCATTCATTTCTTTATTTGAAATCTGTATGTTGTTTTTAGGTGATCTGTTAGACATAGATGCTCTTATGTATAATTTGTAAACGTATTTTCTGTCATTGATTTGAACATTGTCCTAATTCACTTTATTAGCTAATATTTCGCCACAAAAAAGTAAATTTATCAAGTGTATCACTCTTCTTTTCTCCTTTTTTTTTTTTTTTTTGGCACACAGTTGTAGCAATTAATATATGAACAAATGCAGTGATCAAACTTGAATAATAAGCGAACATTCGAATTACCTTTATATCGTTCCTTTCATGTTCCTTCCAAGCCGATGGACTTTTTCTATCGCAATAAGTAAGTGTGGAAGAAAGCAACCGTACAAACGGAGGGAGAATTAATCCATATTTGTGGTTGGAAGAACTATTTACACACTGACATAGCCGACTGTATTGCTTTCGTTTCCCAAAACTTATAAATATTTCGATTTCAGGATATTGAAAAGAAGTTGTACATTTCGGCGAGATGTTGCCGTCAAACAAAAATATCTTTCGCATTGGCTGTATCGTGTAAGGTCGGAGACGGAGGTTTCAAAGCAAACAGCAGGAGTACGGGGAAGGGCGCCCCTTGCCTGAGGGGTAGCTAATCCGACTACCTGGCGAAGGGTCAGGTGTGGCAAATGTCCGGCGTGGCAAAAGTCCAGCGTGGCAAGTGTCCGGCATCCATCACTAGCACAGCCAGCTCACTGCCTCGTAGCTGCCAGTCAGTCAGTCAGCTAGCGATCGTGGCCTATCGGTGCGACGAGTCACGGGCTGTCGAGAGGCCTCGTCTCTACGTGGTGCTGCGTTGTCCGGTAAAATTGCTACACCAAGAAGATGACGTGCAACAGACGCGAAATTTAACCCACAGGAAGAAGATTCTGTGTGCAAATGATTAGCTTTTCAGAGTATTCACAAGAAGTTGGTGCCGGTGGCGACACCTACAACGTGCTGACATAGGTAAATTTTCAACCGATTTCTCATACACAAACAGCAGTTGACCGGCGTTGCCTGGTGAAACAGTGTTGTGATGCCTCGTGTAAGGAAGAGAAATGCCTACCATCACGTAAAGGTTGGATTGTAGCCTATCGCGATTGCGGTTTATCTTATCGCAACATCTTCAGTGAAGTGGAAAAAGCCGCAGTGCAGTAGCCGAGCTGTCTAAAGCGTCCCGCTGCTGCGGAGCGCGCGGTTGCTCGCCGTGGAGGTTCGAGTCCTCCCTGGGGCATGGTTGTGTGTGTGTTTGTCCGTAGGTTAGTTTACCTAGGTTTAAGTAGTATGTAAGCTACGGACTGATGACCACGCAGTTTGGTCCGATAGATTTATGGAGTTTTTTTTTTTTTTTTCTTTTTTTTTTTTTTTAACTCGGAGACGGTGTGTAAATTTTGATTTGCGACAGTGTCGATGTACAGGGTGATCAAAACATCAGTATAAATTCGAAAACTTAATCAATCACGGAGTAATATAGATAGAGAGGTAAAAGTTGACACACATGCTTGGAATGACACGCTTTCCAAAAGTGTCAGACGGATGGCGCTGGACAGCAAAATGTCAGTGACTGCTACCGTGACCGGTGAGAGGTACGCCGATATGTTACAGAATCGCATCATCCCCAGCCTGGCTGATAAACATCTGCTGGAAAGTACGATTTTTATGCAGGATGGCGCTCCACCCCATATTGCTAGACGCGTGAAAGATGTCTTGCTCGCGTCGTTTAGTGATGATCGTGTGTTCAGGCACCACTTTCGTGATCCTTGGCCTCCCAGGTCCCCAGACCTCAGACCGTGCGATTATTGGCTTTGGGGTTACCTGAAGTCACAAGTGTATCGTGATCGACCGACATCTCTAGGGATGCTGAAAGACAACATCCGACGCCAATGCCTCACCATAGCTCCCGACATGCTTTACAGTGCTGTTCACAACATTATTCGTCGACTACAGCTATTGTTGAGGAATGATGGTCAACATATTGAGCATTTCCTGTAAGGAACATCGTCTTTTCTTTGTCTTAATTTGTTATGCTAAATATTTATTTTCTGATCAGATGAAGCGCCATCTGTCAACATTTTTTAAATTTTTTTGTTCTAATAAAACCGCATGTTATTCCAAGCACGTGTGTCGATTTTTACCTCTCTATCTATATTATTCCGTGATTTATTAAGTTTTTAAATTTATACTGACTTTTAGATCACCTGGTATATTACGATGAGTATTTATTACTATTTATTCAAGAAGTATATATTTGAAAGTACATACTTTGCACTGACTGTCAATTCAATGCATTAACAGTAAGAGGGTCGACTTAACGACGTAAATCTAAATTACTACACCGTCTTAGAGTTTTCCACTTCACTCAAGATTTACTCCTGCAACAGTGCAGGGGAAGATTACATTGCTTGGCCCACTATTTCTTGGACTTTGTCAAGCTTCCCGGCGTTTAGCCGGTACATGGCAGCCCTTTGTCTTCTGGTGAGATCTACAGGTGGTATCCCAAGTACCACGCACAGTGCCTCACCCGATGTTGTGTTAAAGGCTCCGGATAGCCTGAAACACGTCGGGCCAACCTTGTTGATTGGAAGGAGGGTGTGACAGGAACAGCAGGAGAGAGCAGGTGTTAAGCGCTTGCGCGACTGAAGCCCTCGCGTCGCCGGGGCGTTCGCTTTCACTTCCTGCAGGCACCTGCGTCGCCACCGGAAGCTGTGGGCGGGACCAGTCGCAGGATGCTGATGCTGGTGCTGCGTCACGTATGCACCGCGCGCCGCCGCGATGCCAATACGCAAGGCGGGGCTCTCTGCACAAGCAGAGGAAGGCTTCCCCTCATCGCCATATTCGTCCACATTTATAGTACACTAGCTGAAAATCCGGAGTTGCCCGGCTATTTATTTATTTATTTATTTATTCCTGCCATTTTTAAGGTATATATTCATTTGTATCAACGCCGTTTGTCTGCAAAATCTCTTGGGAAAAATAATTAGTAGTAAAATAGTAATAGATTGAAACTTGGTGCGTGATGGGGCGGTTTTCCCTGAGCTTCACTGTTTATGTGATCATATCTCATGAACTACGTGTTGTACTGTGATACAATTTAGAGGTTACACTCAACTATATGCGTGTACACTGTCTGTAAAATTTCCTACGGCTACAATTTGTAGTGTAGAAATTATAAATTGTTACGTCACGCCGAATGCCGTAGTTTCAGTCCATGAACAGCGGAACGTTACTGTTTACGTGCTCATATCTCATGAACTACGTGTCGGAATGTGATACAATTTAGTAGTTCAAATGTTCAAATGCCTGTAAATCTATCGGACCAAACTGCGTGGTCATCAGTCCGTAGCTTACAAACTACTTAAACCTAGGTAAACTAACCTACGGACAAACACACACACCCATGCCCCAGGGAGGACTCAAACCTCCACGGCGAGCAACCGCGCGCTCCGCAGCGAGGTGCTTTAGACCGCTCGGCTACTCCACCGCGGCCAATTTATTAGCTACATTCAACTATATATGTGTATATTGTCTGTAAAATTTCCTGTCGCTACAACTTATAGTGTTCAAATTATCAATTGTGACGTCATACCGAGAGCCGTAGTTTTACTCCATAAACAGCGGAAAAGTAGTAAGCGAGAAACTCTTTTCCTTTCATCATTTTACTATGGTTGCCAGCGAGAAAAAGTTTTATAAAGGTTTGAAATTATGTTTAAAGTTTGTTGCAAGTCGCTAAGTCCTGTTATTCTCATACAGTGTATTTCGAAAGTGTCGCCACATTATATGGCATTTTATGCGATTTCTATTGGTTATGAAGTAATATCTTTTGAACCATGTGCCGTATGTGATTCTTAACCATGTAGCAATTGCTACCTCACGGTAAGGAACGTGTGTACCCGATTTGGTTGAAATCGGTCCAATGGCTTAGGAGAAAATGAGCAGCATTGTCGCAAAATGCAGCAGTTTTTCGCGCATCTCATTGTTTATGACGTCATATCTCGGGAACTATATATCGTATGTGATTCTTTCACTTACGGAGACCGTCCTCATGGATTGAAGCTTACGTGTACAAAATTTCATAAAGACTGGAACTAAACTGTAGATTTGTATGCAACACGTACAAACATACGGCCACTCTGCTTTATATATTAGATGTAGAGCATGGTGAGACAATGAAGTGCCCTAACTGGGAACGCCAGATGGCGAGGCGTTTAGGAAATGAAAATTTAGATACGGATCTATCACCATATGCACCTTATCAATTGTCCCTGCGCAGGGGCGTAGATAAGAGGGGGAGGGTGGACGAGGGGGTTCAAACTCCCCCCCCCCCCCCCGAATATTTTTTCTTCACTCGTGCAAAATAAAAAATGAAAATAATGTATGTAATGAATATGAGAGTTAGACTGAAAACTTTGCCAACAAATAGAGGTACCAGTGTGTCGCTAAGTTGTAATCGATGCTTCGTTGAGCTTTGACTTCTTATTTGTTGTCGGGACACTTTGTCTGGAATGTCTTACGGGTGGCCTTCGCGCCGGCCGCGGTGGCCGAGGTGACTAAGGCGCTTCAGTCACGGTCAGCACGGCCACTACGGTCGGGGGTTCGAATCCCCCCTCGGGCATGGATATTTGTGCCGTCTTTAGTCTTGGCTAGATCATAAGTACTTTGTAAGTTTAGGGACTGATGACCCCGTAGTTAAGTCCCATAAGTTGTACAAACATTTTAACTGGTGGCCTTCGTGAGGCATAGGCAAGCGTCACGCACAAATTTCACAACAGTAAATCTGTCCAATTAAAAAAAATAACAATTGCTCAGGTAACCACCACCTAACCATCAGTACCAATGAACAAATATTTTCGAAATCCAACGAGAAACACGCTCCAGAGACTCAGGTGAGTGTAGTAACTACTGTCGTTCTGCACATGACGTCACGAAGGAACACTTCTTGCGCGCAGACCTGTCCATTCGAGGCTTTGTGATTTGCCTGTGAAAGTGTTTTAATGTTGTTATTAGGTGTAATTCTCAGAGCTGAAATTAAAAAAAAAAAGGTTAAAATATTTCTAATCCTAAGGGAATGAAGGCCACCGTGTGTTATGTTCACTACTGCTACCAACGCAGAAGCATTCACTTCAGAACTGTTCTAGAGATCCCAGAGGCAGTAGACCGCTCCATTCGCACCATCAACAGAACAGGCTCTAACGGTATACTACGCCGTCTACATTGCTGGTGGTCACATTGAAGGACAATAACAGGTGCAAACATGTAACGTTATTGTATCGTCTGTGAATAAATAATTACTACTATTTAAGTTCTAATCTCGCAATATTATAGAGCTCATATTGGTTATTAATTTATGGTTTACGTTTGATACGGGCTTCGCTGGTGTACGCGACTGGTGTAAAAGTAGAACTATAAAGAAAGACGATATAGAAAGTGGTTTTTGGCGGTAAAGAGAAGAATTGTGGTGTGTGTGGGAGGGCGAGAGGGGGGAAGGAGAGAGAGAGAGAGAGAGAGGAATGTTTGTGTATTTGCGTGCGCGGCCCGCGGCTCGGGAAGAACTCGTAAAAAACTCACACCCCCTGCCGGCGGAGCGCGCTACGGAAAAGCTGTTTGCGGACGTCCCGGCGAGTGTTTGCACACACGAGGCGTGTTTTTTGTGGAGCCGCGGAGTTCCCCTCCTGATTAAGAGGCAAGTCTCTAATTTCCTGCCGGCACGCCAGTTACAAAGGGGAGCCACGCAGCCCGACTGCCGACCGCCTAAAGGCAGCCGCAGTAGCTACAACCCCACTCCTTGGACACCAGGCGCGCTCCTGGTCAAACCACAGGCAGGACTGCTTCTGGAGCTGACGAGCTAAAGACCGCCATTATATTCGGAAATAATAAGGGACAGTTAACAATGCGGACTTTCGTCATCCTCGCACCGACAGGGAACGTCTCGAGTTTCTTAAAGTCGCCTCCACGTACAGAGTGGATCTTAACATGTGCAGAAAACGTGACGAGTCTACCTTCCGGCTGAATGGTAAGAATAGTAAGACACGTTGCGTCTGGTGCATACCAGACGTGTGCCCTAAAGCCGTCCTCACACAGGACGTGTTGTCCCAACGTGGCGCAGGCCAGACGTGTTGTCAAAAATGTTCAAATGTTTGTTAAGCTTATGGGACTTAGCTACGGGGTGTTCAGTCCCTAAACTTACAAACTACTTGTCGACTACCTTAAACTAAGGACGGCACAAATATCCATACCCGGAAAAAAAAAAAAAAAAAAAAAAAAAAAATTGTGGAAGCGTCGCTGACTACCACGCAGGGGGCCCGGGTTCGATTCCCGGCAGGCGACTGGGTGTTGTGTGTTGTTTTAATCATCATTGGCACGTAAGTCGCCCACGCGGCGTCAAATAGAAAGACTTACACTCAGGCGGCCGAACAATCCCGTAAGGGATCTCCTGGCCAAGAAAGCCATACGCTCATTTCATTTCCATACACGGTATCTGTTAGCGAACGCCTGGAAAAACCGAATACTGTAGCTTTCTTATGCTTGTACGTTGCATGCAATACTATTCCAGAAATTGTAATTTTTCTCTTCAAGAAAGGCAAAGACGGTACATTATTCAAAGCGTTTGATAATGATAACATAATGTACGACTAAATCACTTTTGGCAAAATATCATAAAAAACTGTAAACAAAGAAAAACCTTCATCTCCACCAGCTCCACTTGTCTTGCCTCTCTTATATTGCTATTTTTCACGAAGTACACGTTCTGCATATCCAAATGTTTACTTTAGCATTCCTTCGAAGATGATACGTTCTACCTGATACAGTCTACTTGTTCATACACTCGGGACAACGCCTCAGTTCGACAATGTTCGTTGTGATAATTTTTGCTTTTAGTATTGTACGTAAATACTTTTGCTCCTTTACTTCATCTGCTTCCATAACCACACTCTCTCTGCACTGTGATCAGTGGCGGCGCTAGGCGTCGGCGACGTCGGCCTCGCGTCTTTGGGGCCTCGCAAATCATTGTTAAAATTTTAGTTTTTTTTTTGTTTCTTTCTTTTTATATTTAATGTTTACCGACGCTTTCCAACTGCTAGGCCGACCGCGGTGGCCGAGGGGACTGAGGCGCTCCAGTCACGGTCTGCACGGCCAGTACGGTCTGGGGTTCGAATCCCCCCTCGGGCATGGACATTTGTGCCGTCCTAGTTCGTAAGTAGTTCATAAGTAGTTTGTAAGTTTAGGGACTGATGACCCCGTAGTTAAGTCCCATAAGCTGTTCAAACATTTATATTTACCAACTGCTAGGTTGCGACGACCTACATCTAACTTACACGAGCTTAACCAGTGGACGAACACAACAACCATATGCAAGGGTAGGATTCGACACCCGACCTCGCGCATCGTGGTATGACGGCTTAGTGCGCTCGGCCATTCCCGGCAGGCAGCTATTTAGTTGTCCGTATTTATTTCCGTATGAGTGCAGCAGTGATGCAATTTTTAGTTAAATAGTTGCAAAACAATTTCTGCAGTGCATTTTAGAAAACGATCTGGAAGTAGTATATCCAAACGTTTATATAACAATCAGAATCATGCTGAGTTCCATTAAGTACAGCTTCGGCCGAGAGAAGCTTCACAAAGTTAAAATTGATTTGGACTTACTTGAATAGCACAGTGAACCAAGAAAGACTATCTGCGTTGTCAGTATTATCAAATGAAGCCGAAATAGCGGCTAGTATTAAGATGTGATCTTAAAAAATTCAGTGAGACGAATAGCTGAAAAGTTTGTCTAATTTGTGTTTGTTTATTGTAATTTTTGTCATTGCAATAATACTTGTATATTATACTAATACAATTTTAGTATAATGATTATTGATGCATAATTCAGCTCATTTAACATTTTCTTTATTAATGAAAAAATGAAAGGGGCCTCGCAAAGACGAGTTCGCCGACGCCCAGTTTTCGTCTAGCACCGCCACTGACTGTGATACTGAACCATTCTAGCACTGTACTGAACTGCAGCAGAATTCAAACACCGTGGCGAAAACCGAATGACGTGGGGTACTGTCTCGAAATTTATTGGTACCTGTGCCCTTGCAGGAAATACTCAACAAGTTATCTCGTGGGCATAGTTCGTTCATGTTTGTAGTAAATTACGTAGAATACTAGTTCCTATAATTGCATTAAATTAACAAATAAATTACATTAACCGTAATTAAACCAAATTATTGAAAAAATATCTCCGAGAGTGTAGATGCAAACCTGTTATTTACATCTTTTTTCCTCCATAGCTCGTAACGCTAACCACCACGCTAATCCGTCGTCTTAAAAAGGAATAACAACGAAAATCGAATATTACACTTCAATTAATAAGAAATAACCAGAAACATTAAGGATACAAAAAAGGAAAACATAAAAATTTCTTGGAAGTACGAGGTCGCGAACCCGTG
Organism: Locusta migratoria; assembly: GCA_026315105.1. Lineage (NCBI taxonomy): Eukaryota > Metazoa > Arthropoda > Insecta > Orthoptera > Acrididae > Locusta > Locusta migratoria. The sequence goes on from CM048750.1 coordinate 270,042,827, forward strand.
TTACTCTCAACTTCTAGCTCCGGAGCTTACCGGCTACCAACTACGCTATTTTTTGTCAGTCCTGGGGAGACAGTACGCTGTATTTACAATATACTATGCACCTAAAACATGTTGTAATATTTATCTGTGACAAAGTATCATAAAGACGCTCCTTTGATAGAATGGCGTTGAACCGTAGCATAGGAACGATATTCTTTTACGGTACACAAATTACAACTCTGACTAACGCCTCGGTTACACAGTGGTAGAGTGCCAGACTACAAACCCAAAGGTCACGGGTTCGATCCCCGCCTGGTCCTAAGATTTTTATCTGTTACTTTCCATTTCTTTCACCTCTGGCAGTATTTCTAATGTGAAAAATGCCGAGTAGCACCGTGGTTCGGACCCACGTTAAATTGTAGGTCCCCCTATAACTGGCTGGGTAAGTCAGTTCGTAGGAAGGCAACGCCATACCACCTCCAAACAGGACCATGCCTAGTAAAGCACTGTGGTGTTCAAACCAATCTTCGGATTGTTGACTGCTTTATCTTACCTTAACTAAGGGATTGGTGGGACACATTCTTACACAATAGTCGAGAAGAAAAATATATGGCGTGCATTTAAATTTTTTCCTGTATTTCATTTTGTTATCATTCTGCTAATATAAGTTTCATGGTCAATATTAATAAGAGATGTATCACTGTAACAGTTGGTCTAAGCAAGAACTGCTGAATGCAGTAACGAAAAGTGCTCGCTTCCTTAAAAAAAAATTAAAATACTTGCTTCAGTATAACGAGACATACAAGAGTTACAACTGTTTATCACATACCAAACTACGTGCCCCATAGGGCACAATCATTTTCGGGAAACTTCATTTCGATATCTGAAGCCGTTCAGCAAATAAAAGAATTGTAAAAATCGAGGATAATACAATAGTTAAAACTAGACATAAAATTTTTAACATGAATTATATCTCAGGAGACGATAAGTTCATCAAAAACTCTCTCTCACACTCATTTACACACACACACACACACACACACACACATACACACGAAAAAAAAAATAAAAAATAAAAAATGAAATAAAATAAAATAAAATAAACGAGGAGTGCTGTAGAGCTGCTGAAGAAAAGATGATTTTTCTGATTCTGATTTATCAACTTTGATTTCCAATGCTTCGTAAAGATTAAGAAAACAGAATAATGTTTGATACGTAAGACAATTATGATATCCAAGTCTGTGCTACCAATGCAAGTACTTACTAATTAATGCCGCATATTTAATGATGTTTCAAAGCATCCTCGCACCATCTGCCAAAGACTCACCTAAAACAGAAAAACAGAAAACGTCAGTAAACATTTACTGTCTGTGATGAGTGAATATAGTTCAATATAGCACAATAAACAGAAAACAAATTCGTCTGCAAGAGACTTATTTCTCAATGTTCATCTTGCTTCACTTTAAACATAAGCGTACTATTAAAACCAACCGTGATTTCGAGGCTGACACAGATTACTATATGACTTCATAGAGTCTGTCTCCATAAACAGAACTTAATATAACTTCAAACTCAAATGCTGAAGTCATCAGTCTCTAGATTTACAAACTACTTAAAATAACTTATCCTAAGAACAACACACACACACACACACACACACACACACGTCCGAAGGAGGTCTCGAATCTCCGACGGGAGCGGCCACACATTTTGTAATACGACACCCCAGACCGTGGCCATTCCCGCACGGTAAATATAACTGCGTAGGCTTCGGCGTCCGGTTTAAAATTAATCAAATGTTCAAATGTTTGTTAATCTTATGGGACTTAACTACGGGGTCATCAGTCCCTAAGCTTACAAACTACTTATGAACTAGCTAAGACTAAGGACGGCACAAATATCCATGCTCGAGGTGGGATTCGAACCCCCGACCGTAGTGGCCGTGCAGACCGTGACTGGAGCGCCTCAGTCCCGTCGGCCACCGCGGCCGGCTATATGTGTAAAGAGAAACATGTAAATATTTCAGGACACCAACTGATGATGCCTTGACACAAAGGCGAAACGCTTATGGGTGACTTATAAAAATAAAACCATTCGCAGTAGCAAAAGGCGTTTCCTTTAAAATTATTACAGTGAAATAGAACTTAATATAACTTCAAACTCAAATGCTGTACTCATCAGTCTCTAGACTAACAAACTACTTAAAATAACTGATGCTAAGAACAACACACACACACACACACACACGTTCGAAGGAGGTCTCCAAGCCGGCCGCGGTGGCCGAGGGGACTGAGGCGCTCCAGTCACGGTCTACACGGCCACTACGGACGGGGGTTCGAATCCCCCCCTCGGGCATGGATATTTGTGCCGTCCTTAGTCTTAGCTAGTTAATAAGTAGTTTGTAAGCTTAGGGACTGATAACCCCGTAGTTGAGTCCCATAAGTTCTACAAACATTTGAACATTTTATTTATTTATTTTTTTGAGGTTTCGAATCTCCGACGAGAGCGGCCGCACAATTTGTAATACGACGCCCCAGACCGTGGCCATTCCCGCACGGTAAATATAACTGCGTAGGTTTCGGCGTCCGGTTTAAAATTTATTCGGGTGTTGTACTGCGTCATTGTACAAAAGAGTTTAAAACGTAAACAATAAAAGCAACTTTTCGACAGTATTATTACGGCCTTGCTGCGGGGAAGAACGCAAACATGGAGCGAATCCCAGAAGAATTTATGCATTTAGAACTAAATAATTTTTACAGTCGTTTACGGGAGCTTTAAGTATTTCTCAGCTACACTTCAATGAGAAATAAACGAAGAAAAAGGTACTATAAACATCGTAATGAAGTTGAGTGTTAACACCAGACAGACCATTTTAACCTCGAGCTGTGCGGCAGCTTCACCAGGATTCCAACAGGCAGTTAGGTGAGATTACGCCTTTACACACAACAGGAGACTACAGAGAACGGTGTTAATCGTGCTTTTTAGAGCTCACGCGTCTCGGGTAACTCGATTAGAACTGTAATGACAACAGGTAAGCAAACGTTTGCTTTTGCTTCTCACTTCGATTCTTAGCTTTTACCACTTAGTTACTGCTATTTGGGTAATGCACCAGTGGTAGCAAGCAACATTTTTCTGAAAGTTTATGGAGCGTATAAAAAAGCTTTAAATGACGTTTCTGAGTAGTACAGCTAATATAGGCAGTTATTACCCGTTCCGCCTCACGCACCAAATATAAAATATAAGGTACCGAAGTACTTATGATTTGTTGAGAATAGTCATTTTTGCGGTAAGATGACTGAATTGATAGGTGGTAGATTGTAAATCTATTTATGATAATTATTTCTCTCTTACTGGTGTTATATTCAATTACGATTCTAGACTGCAATTCTAGAGGTGTAAAATATTATTTTACTAAGACCTGAAAGGCCGTTTTACTGCGGCGGAATAGCCGAGCGCACTAATGCGTCCTTCTGCGGTGCGCGCGGCCGTTCCCCGTCCTGAGGTTCGAGTCCTCTCTCGGACGTGGATGTATTTGTCGTCCTTAGTTTAAGTAGTTTGTAAGTCTAGGGATTGATAACCTAAGTCATTGATGCCACAGGATTACAAACAAACATAAAAGGCCGTTTTAGCAGAGGGCGCTACGATTTGTCGAATGACGCACGAGCTGAATAAACTACGCCCATTTTAAACCTAACACGTTTCCTGAACTAAACTTCTATCCGTGCAGCAGATAAAACAAAAGTACGTTCTGTAGTCTCATTCTGGTAGAGAAAAAACAGTAGAATTGAACAATAAAAACAAAAAAAAAATTATTTTAAGGTAAAACAATACAGCGTCGCGTTTACAAACCAATGGTACATTCGCTTTTAATATACTCTTTGGTAGGAAAACGTGTGAAAAAAAACTGTAGTCCTTAAGAGAAAGTAGAACGAAACTAAAACTAAACTGTTGTTTTGCGATTTAATTATTTCAGTTAGGCATGTAGCTAATAAAAATACGTTTGCAGTTAATCCATTATTCTACAGTTAAGGCTAAGAAATTAAGATGAAATAGAAATCTTGGTGTACGATCAAGAGGAAGAGTTCCTTAATGGCGGATCGACGTTTTGAAACCATATTATAACTTAACGCTGTTACAGGTTGGTCATTCACTCTGTGAGCCTATATTTATGAGCAATTGACGAAAAACTAAACTTTTTTTTTTCCCTGTTATGGCCTACTTGGGACTAAGTTTGCTCAGTTTTCCTCCATCTACAACTATATACTAACTCCGCAATCCACTCAAAGGTGCGTGGTGGAGCGTACTCAGTACCACTATTGGTTACTCGCTTTCTTGTTCCACTCATATACAGAAATGTGTTACGTGTTCGGTATCCGTCCAGACGTCCGAAACGCGGTAGCGTCATCGCGGACGCTAACGGACGCGATTAATTACGCGATTCGCGAATTATCTCGGCATACTGCCAGCTAGCTGCCAAAGGAAGAGCCACTACCATAACAATTCCTGTACGAATTCTTGTAACCACTATATTGTAAAGGAACCATTGTCGAACTACAGAGAAGCACAACGCTGGACTGATGACAAAGAAAAGCTGAATGCAATTTGTGGTAATTTACTGTGAATGCATGGTTGAATTTTGTTAATATATATGTATATGAAAATTAGATTGTACTTTTACATGCTTATTTGAAACAAATACTTTACCAATCTTGTCCAGTATGACAATCCTCAATAATGCATGAATAACATTTTAATTAGATCATCTTGACAAAGAGAGAGATCACCTAGAATAGAGACAGTGATAGTTATTAGAATGAAACTTGATCATAGACAGTTGCTTGCCAGTTTTACGATACTGAATCAACGAAAAAAAAAAAAAAAATGGTTCTTGTGAAACTTAGGATAAAATTAAGAATAGCAATTGAACTTCATTATAGTAATTATTGCAGATTAATGAATAATTCTTCTATTTTTTTATAACTGAGTTCAACAATAATTACCACCGCCACATCTATCCTATAAAGAACCAAACTCATACGATTATCGATTGCATTTTATCAGCCAAGACTGATTTACGTAACTTTACTGTTTGCTTAAAAGCATTAATTTTTTATCAAATACTGACTGCACCCACCTGGCAACCACTTAACACTGAGTTTATTGCTATTACTATTTCAAAATAATTACTACCACTGGTGTACTAATTAAGTCGTACGCATTGCACATACGCGGTAGTTTATCTTCAGCTATCAGTGTGTGCACAGTCTCCGTTGGAGATTTTGTAAGGAAAGGACAGGTGAGTGATCTTCTGAAAAGTGTGTCAGATAGGGCCATAGATTTTGTTAATAACATTAATTGTGTTGCTAATTGTTTCAAAATTTAATCACTCCTCTTATTATTACAAACCCCTTTTCTTCTATTTTTTTCTTGGCTTACAGCTTCCCGAAAAGAACGCAGCCCTTCTTCCAGCGACTCCTATTTGAGCTGCAGAAACATTTCAGTAACTTGGCGGTGGCTTTTCTTTCGCCCAGAGATCTTTCATCCTGGCGTTCATGGCCTGTTTTGTTTCTTCAGACCATTTTGTACTAGGTTTGGGCAGTCTCTCATGAAATTTCCGAGTTACTTTGTTCCTGAAATTTTAGGAATTCAAGGTCTCTTACGCTTCTGTACTAAAGGGCTCCAGCTTTGAAGCCCCGGAACTAGTCAAAGATGTTTTATGAGTCTGTTTTAGGGGAGGCCAGAGCCACAGAAGGCGAATCTCATTTACCTGAAGGTCATTGGACCCTTTTTTTTTTCTATGGATGCGTATAGCTCGAAATTTGAGCATCACATGAAATTCGGTGTGTTGCGCAACACAGTGTCGGTCAGAGTTCGTTCCTACCACTGGACGTCATTTGCAGCAGAGTGGAATGTCCGCAAAGCGTTTAGTGCTGCATCTGATACCGACGCAACATCCCTCGCAACATCACTCGCTATCCGAATGTGTTTCCTGTTTGCCCGTCTTTGCTTCATATTCAAATGTTTGTAAATCTAAGAGTTTAACTGCTGCGGTCCCTAGGCTTATGCTAAGGACAACACACACTTCCATCCCTAGGGAGAATTAGACCCTCCGACGGCGAGCAACCGCGCGCTACGCAGCAAGGCGCCTTAGTGCGCTCGGCCACTCCACCGCGGCGTCGTCGCTTCCCATCAGTCATCGCGCCGTTACCAACCTCTAAATGTCACGCTAAAAACCGCGACTCGATAAGTGCATTTTAAGCCAGTACTTAAAAAGGGGCACTCGAGCTGTAAAAGTAAACGTTTTCGGGCCAAAAGCTATCTCGAGACTCGAGAAAAGTGGGGACCAACAAACACGGGAAACGTAAACACTCGCTCCCAGACCTCTCCAAACACAAAGACGAGAACCAGAGAAACTTGTTACTGCAGGCGCCGTATCTGGAAGCTCGCCGGACCGACCCGAAGTTAAACCCGGCGCCACCGCGACGAAGTAACTGGCTAGTGGTGGGGGGAGAGGGTGTGGGTGACAGCGAGATAAGAGCGGGGGCGAAAGACGGAGAGCAGAAGGATACGGCCACCTACTGGTTGGATTAACTCTGGTAAATTTCCATGAGACAATGGCACATTTTTGTTGCGTTATTTGCCGTCCGCGGTGGCCGAGGGGATTGAGGCGCTTCAGTCACGGTCTGCACGGCCATTACGGTCGGGGGTCCGAATCTCCCCTCGAGCATGGATATTTGTGCCGTCCTAGTTCGTAAGTAGTTCATAAGTAGTTTGTAAGTTTAGGGACTGATGACCCCGTAGTTAAGTCCCATAAGCTGTACAAACATTTGAACATTTTTTGTTGCGTTATTTATTTAATCGTGTCTGAGACACATCTGTAATTGATTAATAGGCTGCATATACTATACCAGGGCCGCTGAAACATTCCACTTGACGTTTCGCGTTACGGCGAGTTAAGTTGGCTACACTGCTTTAGCGACGTTGCAACACTAGCCTCTATACACACAGCAGACGAAACGGTTTTCAGTTACATCTCGTAAATGTGAGCTATTGAGCAATAAAAGTGCATATAATGATTCGTTCTCGAGCAGCAATTAATTAATGGCATATTAATGAAGACCAGAGCACAACAATGCACACGCCTTCAATAACGGAGAAAAGCAATATAGAAAATAAGCATTGGATCACGACAGATACGAAATAAACAATAATCAAGATAGTAACATCTCTCTCTACGTTTTATAATCAATGATTTTCACTCACCAATTTACGGCGACAATGGTACAATTACATCCAGCTCCCAACCTTCACTGTTGTCGTCGCTGGCAAAATCGTCGTCATCACCAAGACAAATCATTAACTGTTCATGATCCCTTCCATTGTTTATACTGCCCGAATCGGTTTTTCAACGTGCTCGGCCCTTTTTTTTTCCAAGATGCAGCATCCACATTGGCAACAGCTTCATGGAACAGCTTTTCCACCTATGTTAATTGTGAAAGACTTATTGTTCCTTAAGTAAGTCTTCACGTCACTCCATACCAATGTTATAGGGTTAAAACGGCAGTGAAATTGGGGCAGATTTATTTCATTGTGACGCTGCTCCTTTGCGATTTCGTCTACTGCATATGTGCGTGTAACAGGCTTATTTTGTGTCACGAACGAATATAAAAGAAGTTTTGACATTGACATACCTGCAGCAATATTTCTTTCCTGTAACCACTGCAGTGATCTTCCTGCTTAGAGCATAAGCATAGAAGTTTTTATTCCTATGAAATTGAGAACATAGAAAACGTCACAAGACAAACGTCAATTACTTGAACTCGGAAAGTCAAGTTAAACCACTCACAGTAAAACAAATCGCAGCGAAAAAAGCACACACAACATAAACACGATACACAACCTTGTTTACGGTAGAACTGAACAAAGCCGGCAACGCGGGAACATTGGAAGTGTTTATCGCGCTGTGATTGGATCGTTCCTAGCGACTAGCGCCTCGCGCTCCTTGCTCTTCACTGGTTTTTGTAAACGTCAAGTGCAAAGTTTCAGCGGTCCGGGTATAGATTACAATTAAAACTAAGTACTATTATACATTGATATATACAGTCATGATTTTCACACATCACACGTCATTATTATCCATAGCAGACTCATATCTCTCTCCAGTGTTCGGCACACTTCACTGCAACGTCGTTGCGGGGGGGGGGGGGGGGGGGGGATAGTTAATAGATCTGCTTGACGAGCAAAATTTTAGTCAGTTTCCAGGCAGACTACCATCTACCACTGCCGTTGAAGAAAGTAATTGACTCCCATCTAATGAAAGCTTATGGTAAAACACCCCAAGTTTCCAATCTTTACCTTTACCAGATTGCTGTCATACGATTTCTCTCTCTCTCTCTCTCTCTCTCTCTCTTTTCCTGGGGGGGGGGTTCTATCCCTCTCATCCCCCCCCCCTTAGTTACGCCACTACCTTGGACTAATTTGGAAGGACCGAATAAGCAACGAAGCAGAAACTGCCTCACGGCTACCGTTAGGGTTGCCATATTGAACACGAGGCAGGCCCGGAGACCAGACGTGCCCCCCTCCCCCTTGGCCAACGACTCACCGCCCCCCCCAATCCAACTGCGATCAACTCCCTCCCCCCCTCCCCAACCAGGATTGTCGTCTTCTGCAGAAAATTGTTTCGGCAAGAAATTAAGAAGCGACTGATTCTTCTTTTGTGTAGTAATATTCGCTTTCACTCCACCGTAATTAACAGTAAATGAGATACTGCATATTCTGCACTTACACATACACTCATCAGTATCGACTTTTTGTAGCCACTCTTTACAATTTTCTTCCTGCAACCATTCTTCACGGAACGAACTTAGATACCGTCTCTTCATTTCACTGTTATTACTCACTAATCTGAGTTAATGTAAGCTTGTCTGTTCACACACGATCCAAGTATTCCAAAAATTGCCGGTAAACTGATAAACAATGAACGAACGAACACAAATAATAGACGTCGCCAGCTGACACGTTGCCGCAACAGTGTTTGCTTAACAATGCGCTAGCCGATTACTACCGACGCAGCAATGAAAAGTTTTCAGAGGAAGAATGGAAAAGTAGCGTTTTGCTGCAATAAGAAATTGACATTTATATAAAGTTATTCATATTTACTAGAGAGGAACCGGCCGGGAATGGCCGAGCGCACTGAGGCGTCTCGCCACGGTGCGCGAGGCTGCTCCCGCTAGAGGTTCGAATCCCCCCCTAGGGCATGTATGTGGTGTTCGTCCTTAGTTTAAGTTACGTTAAGTTCGATGTAGATCGTCGCTACATGAGCATAGTACTTAAAAAGCGTCGTAAAAAAAAAGTTAAGATGAAGGTTACATTCAAGCCCGGAGATGAGTCATTGGCCCGTAGACCCGGAGAATTCATTCCAAGCCCGGGCACTCCGGGCGGCGCCCGGAGATCTGGCAACCCTAGCTACCGTATGGAGCCTGAGAGTTTGTGTTATTTTATAAGTAAAACTTTTTTTTTTTTTTAATTTGTGTAGCTCTAAGTTTGTTAGTCTCACGACACCCTTGATGTCGCGACACCCAGTTTGGAAAGCTCTGCTCTAACTCAACGCCAGGACGATCACAGTTGTTTACGGAACAAATGTTTTTTTTTTTTTTTACTTCATTTTTTCTTACTACACTTATCGAACCACTATCTCTAGGCGGTGGCGTGGCGGCGAGAAATGAGCTGGGGACGAGAGAGGAAGTATGGTGGGGTCGGTCGCGCGCCCTCTTGAGAGGTCAGCCTGGAGGCTGGGCCCTCCGCCCGCTCGCCTCCCGCGGAGAGGTTAATCGGCTCATAATTGGCGCGATAGCCACGCCGGAGTTATGGCGACCCCGATAACACGGCTGCCCCGCTGCCCGCTCTCCTTTTAAGGCCTGTCTCGGAGCGCGTTCGCTGCCGCATTGTCGCCGGCCCGTTGTTGTGGCGACCCTGGGCACCGTGAAAGCCCATTGTCACCGCTATCGTGTCTCTATTGTGCGCCTGCGCTACAGATACCGGGTCGGCTCCCGGTCACCGCGCGACACAGACACCCCTCCCCCCCCCCCCCCCACACCCACACACACACATACCTGGCCGTACAAGCAGGCTGCTGCCAGCGCCAACGTCTGCTTAAAAAGAAGACCGAAACTAGTCGAAAAAAATAAGAAATTATTGCAGTCCAGACTGTTCTCTGTATATAAATTTAAATGCTGTTGCCCAAAAAGTGCTTCTCAATAAAGTCGAAAGGTAGCTAGTGGGGCAGCGGTGGAGTAGCTGAGCGGTCTAAAGCGTCTCGCTGCGGAGCGCGTGGTTGCTCGCCGTGGAGGTTCGAGTCCTCCCTGGGGCATGGGGGTGTGTGTTTGTCCTTAGGTTAGTTAACCTACGTTTAAGTAGTTTGTAAGCTACGGACTAATGACCACGCAGTTTGGTCCGATAGATTTACAAACTCCAAACTCCAGTCACGGTCTGCACGGCCACTATGGTCGGGGGTTCTAATCCGCCCTCGGGCATGGATATTTGTGCCGTCCTAGTTCGTAAGTAGTTCTTAAGCAGTTTGTAAGTTTAGGGACTGATGAGCCCGTAGTTAAGTCCCATAAGCTATACAAACATTTGAACATTTTTTTATTCGGTTCCTGTACTAGTTCTCGACCTGTAGCATCTTTACAGAACAAATGGTTTTTACTTCTTTTTCTAGCCCATATAATATGGCGGCTAAAAGAACAACTCATTCAGTTTCTGATTTAGTCAGCACAATCGCTATTTTTCTTTACTTAAATACACATATTCATGCTCACTCTAATATTTAAACTTTTATTTCACGGTAGAAAATGTCCCTCTGTCCACATGTGCCGAAAATTCTTAACAAGAAAACACAATCTGACAAGCCAAGAACACTTCAAAAACGGTTGCGTTTACATATGCACGAAAATCGATTGTGGAACTAGAAAACCGCTTTACAGAAGTTAAAAAAAGACATCTGTTCCCAGAATGAAACTTTGACTCTCCAGCGGAGTGTGGGCTGATATGAAACTTCCTTGCAGATTAATATTTTGTGCAGGAACCGCGACTCGAACCTGGGACCTGTGCCTTTCTCGGGCAAGGGCTCTACCTCTGAGCTATCCCGACACGACTCACGGTCCGTCTTCGTAACTCTTACTTCTGCCAGTACCCCGCCTCCTATTTTCCAAACTTCCGCAGAAGTACTCCTGCGAACTTCTGTGAAGTTTGCAAAGTAGGAGGTGAGGTACTGGCGGAAGTACACTTGTGAGGCGGCATCGTGAGTCGTGTCGAGATAGCTCAGTCAGTAGACCGCTTGCCCGCGAAAGGCAAAGGTCCCTGGTTCGAGTCCCGGTTCTGTCACACAATTTTAATCTGCCAGGAAGTTTCATATCAACGCACACTCCGCTGCAGAGTGAAAGTTTCATTCTGGAAACATCCCTTAGGCTGTGGCTAAGCCATGTCTCCACCATATCCTTTCTTCCAGGAGTGCTAGTCTTGCATGTTTCGCAGGAGAGCTTCTGTGAAGTTTGGAAAGTAGGAGGCGAGGTACTGGCGGAAGTAAAGTTGTGAGGCGGCATCGTGAGTCGTGTCGGGAAAGCTCAGTCGGTAGAGCGCTTGCCCGCGAAAGGCAAAGGTCCCAGGTTAGAGTCCCGGTTCCGGTACACAATTTTAATCTTCCAGGAAGTTTCATATTAACGCACACTCCGGTGTAGAGTGAAACTTTGATTCTGGAAACATCTCTTAGGCAGTAGGCTAAGCCATGTCTCCACCATATCCTTTCTTCCAGGAGTGCTAGTCTTGCATGTTTCGCAGGAGAGCTTCTGTGAAGTTTAGAAAGTAGGAGGCGACGTACTGGCGGAAGTAAAGTTGTGAGGCGGCATCGTGTTCAGTGAAGTTTGGAAAGTTGGCGGCGAGGTACTGGCGGAAGTAAAGTTGTGAGGCGGCATCGTGGGATAGCTCAGTCGGTAGAGCGCTTACCCGCGAAAGGCAAAGGTCCCAGGTTCGAGTCCCGGTTCGGGAACACAATTTTAATCTGCCAGGAAGTTTCACCAGCCACAATGTCTGCTTAAAAGAAATACGACTCTGAAATATCTCGGCCTTCACTTTGACTGTAAACTACAACACATACATGGTGTGTCTAAAATGTTCGGTGAATGGTGTCAAATCTGAACTGCAAGTTGTGTACATGCGTATGGGTCTTCAGGACTTGAGGAGAATCGAAGCATAGCAAATGTTCAAATGTTATCATTCCGTAGCTTACAAACTATCTAAGGTAAACTAACCTAAAGACAACACAGACACCCTTGCCCTAGGGGGGACTCGAACCCCCGAAGGCGGACGGCCGCGCGCACCGCAACGCGGCGCTCCAGTACGCGCGGCTAATCCGCCGCGGCGAAGTACAGCATACACTGCATGTGACTGGCAGTGTAAACAGACTGCGACCAGTTGAACGTAGTGTGACAGGAAGTGTCACGGCGCAATGAAGCAACGTATAAACATCAAGTTCTGCTGTTGCTGTTACGGTCTTCAGACCGCAGACTGGTTTTATGCAGCTCTCCGCACAACCCTGCCAGCCGCAGTGACCGAGCGGTCTGTGGAGCGCCAGTCACAGTCTACACGGCCGCTACGGTCGGGGGTTCGAATCCCTCCTCGGGCATGGATGTATGTGTCGTGTTTAGTATAAGCTAGTTCTTAAGTAGTTTGTAAGTTTGGGCACTGATGACCCCGCTGTTAAGTCCCTCAAGCTTAACAAACATTTGAACGCTACCCTGTCCTGTGCAGGCCTCTTCATCTGAGAATACGCCCGGCAATCTACATCCTTTTGAATCTGCTTACTGTATTCGTCCCTCCTTCTACGATTTTTATCTCACACGTTTCTTTCCAATGATAAGTTGATGATTGCTTGCCGCGGTGGAGCGGCCGAGCGCATTGAGGCGCTATGCTGCGAGGCCGTTCCCCGTCGGTGCTGCGAATCCTCCCTCGGGCATAGATATTTGTGCTGACTTTAGTATAAGGTAGTTCATAAGTAGTTTGTAAGTTTAGGGACTGATGACCCCTTAGTTAAGTCCCATAAGCTCTACAAACATTTGAACGATTCCTTGTCTCAGAATGTTTCCCACCAACCTATCCTTATTCTTAGCCATATGCCAGAAACTCCTGTTCTCAAAATGTTTGTTCAAATGTTTGTAAATCTATCGGACCAAACTGCGTGGTCATCAGTCCAACTTACAAACTATTTAAACCTAGGTAAACTAACCTAAGGACAACACACACACCCATGCCCCAGGGAGGGCTCGAACCTCCACGGAGAGCAAACGCGCGCTCTGCAGCGAGACGCTTTAGACCGCTCGGCTACTCCACCGCGGCTCCTTTTCTCCCCAAATCTGTTGAGCACCTCCTCATTAGTTACCTTATCTATCCATCTAAACTTCATCATTCGTCTATAACACCACGTTTCTAAAGCTTTTCTCATCTTTTTGTCTGCATTGGGCAAACCTTCTGTATTGACTGAGATAATTGAAAAGAGCCTTTTGTCATCTCTTATTTTCCGCACACTCATGAGGTTTGTAGTCGCTGGGTAAAAGATTAGCCGGTACAGAGCAGAATCGAACGATCATAACAGCTTAAAGACCAACGTCCCCCAATACATGGGTACCAAACTGTACCAAAACGCCGTAAGTCAAGAAAATGTTCAAATGTTTGTAGAGCTTAAGGAACTTAACTACGGGGTCATCAGTCCCTAAACTTACAAACTACTTATGAACTACTTAATACTAAGGACGGCACAAATATCCATGCCCGAGGGGGGATTCGAACCCCCGACCGTAGTGGCTGTGCAGACCGTGACTGACGCGCCTCAGTCAGCTCGGCCGCCGCGGCCGGCGTAAGTCAAGAGGCAGTTTTCTACACTCAACGGAACCACTCGCAGACCCACCAAGAATTACCAGAATAAAATTGTGGAGGGAGCAACACGGACATGTCCACTATGCTGAGGTGGTGCTGCCACCAGGCGCAGAACTTGAGTGGCAGAGATGGAAGACTCTGAACAGACTGCGGTCTGGAATGGGCAGATGCAACAAGAATTTGCTCAAGTGGGGAATCAGCGAAAGTGTTTTGTGTTCCTGCGGGAACACACAAACCATCGACCACCTTCTGCAATGTCCCTAAGTAAATCATCCAAGAGCGTGCATAGCCCAAGACCTGATGACCTGCAGCGGAACAGCAATAGCATGTGTAAACTTCTGGAAGAATGAGATATGAAGTTGATCATACTGTCTTATACATAATGTTTCATGTACTTAATTTTAGATATTATAATATTTTATTGTAAAACTTTGTAGACATTATTATTTTATAATTTGTAATTTTATTATATATTGTATGTAGTTCGCATTCTGTATCGCCCATGTTTCACTACCATACAGTGCTACACTCCAGACAAATGCTTTCAGAAACGACTTCCTAACATTTAAAGTAATATTGGATGTAACAAATTTCGTTTCTTCGGAAACGGTTTTCTTCCCATAGCCATTCTGCATTTTATATCTTCTTTACTTCGGCCATCATAAGTTACCTTGCCACCCAAATAATAAAACTCATCTACTACTTTTATCGTCTAATTACTAATCTAATTCCTTCAGCATAGCCTGATTCTCTGACACTACATTCCATTAACTTCGTTTTACTCTCGTTAACGTTCATCCTATTTCTTACTCTCCCAGTTTCTTGCTCAGCTGTCTGGCCGTGGCGGAATTTACGTGCTTTTGGCTTGGCAACAATGGCACTACAGAGACATAATAATGAAACTGCCGGTAGTTACACTTACACAGTCGCGGCGGATTAGCCGTGCCCACTGAGATGCTGCCGTGCGCGAAACCGTTCGCAGTCGGAGGTTCAATTCCCCTCTCGGACATTGGTGTTTGTATTGTCTTTAGGTTAGTTTAAGTAGTTTGTAAGCCAGGGACTAATAAGCAAGCAGTTACGTCCCATAGGTTTGCAAACATTTGAACAAGTTTTTTGGAGCAGTTACAGAATTTACTCAGGCGAAGGTAGCAGCATTGCCAACTTGACGGATCCCCAGTAAAATTCGATGAAATATCAAGATTTTTAACAGATAAAATTTAGCTTTGACGTTTGGACGATTTTTTTTACCGATATCATTAGAAATTAATTTTTTTAGTCGATATTGCTAGTGACATACAATTTTGAAAAGAAAAAAAAAAACATTTTATTTGGAAAAGCTATTAGAGATGCATATCTTTCCGTGCCTGCAAGACAATGGCATAGTATATTAATGAATTGTTGAACTAAAACTCAATAAAAAAAACATCTCAGATGACTGGCATATGGCACTAATTTCTCTGGATGCAAAGATATGATAGCGGGTGCTTCAGTAGTAGTAGCAGCAGCAACACGCTAAACAATAATGTGCCTTGCTTTACGAGATAGTTCAGTGAATTCTGCATAGTGAGCTCAGTGCATTGGCTGAGTTTCACAGATTTTTAAATGCTTGATAGACTCGTAAACGAAGTAACGAATATTATGTTTAGTATAAATTTTCATTTTATCTTCATTTCTGCAAGAAAAAGAGGAATATCTTATTTTGACGGATTTTAAAATATTTTGCTCACGCGTAAACGAAGTAACGGGTCCATAGTTTTAAAATATATTTCATTTTTTCTTTATTTTTGAAGATAATAAAGAGATATCTAATTCCGATGGATTTTTGGGTGTTAGTCTGACGGAAAAAATTACCATGAATTGGTAACACTGGTGGGTAGGAATGCCAACCGCATATCGCTCCAAGACAGCACTGACGCGAAATTAGGAATGCTCCGGAATCTTTTGAACAGAGCTTGTTAAAAAAAAAAAAAAAAAAAAAAAAAAAAAAAAAAAAAAAAGTTCAAATGTTTGTACAGCTTATGGGACTCGACTACGGGGCCATCAGTCCCTAAACCTACAAACTACCTATGAACTACTTAATACTAAGGACGTCACAAATATCCATGCCCGAGGGGGGATTCGAACCCCCGACCGTAGTGGCCGTGCAGACCGTGACTGGAGCGCCTCAGTCTCCTCGGCCACCGCGGCCGGCAGAGCTTGTTCCTACATACCTCAGCCAGTTGTAAAAACATTCTGTGCTTACCGTGGTATGATGAAGCATGAGGCAACATTAATACATACTGGTGTCTACACACGACATCCGACACCAAATATCCAGAAACAATCCACCTTTCAAAAACAATGTCGTTTTCAAACTCGTCTGAACAAATCTAACAGCGGTCTTTGTCCTCCGCTGTCGATGTGTATGAAAAGAAATCTCAAATTATTTTGATGGAACCATAACAGGCGATTTCTCTTCTTTATCAATTTTTTGTAATGAAAAAAAAAAATCGAATCGAAAACTCAGTCACGCATCACTTCGTCGGAAAAGAATATTTTTCAGTCGACCGAAAGGCAATTACGGGCCATTCAGCGCTAATGTTCCTTTCAGCGGCCAGAAAAACCCGTTACGCTCATTAACGTCTGTGATGTTTGCACAGCGCCGAATACGCTACGCGGCTCCGGTTGTCAGCAAACGAATTAGTCCACAGCGAAAGGCAGCCAGTAAGGCCGCCTCGCACATGTCACACTTGACGGCTGTTGCTGCCCCCTCCGCTTTCCTCTTTATTATTCACTTTTTATTTTTTTAATATTACGCAGTTAAAATTGAAATCCATCAGTCTCTCTGCGAAGGGGATGGGAAGGGTGGGCGGCTAAACACAGTTGATTGTGCAATTTCCATACCTAATTCAATCATCTCACCAGAATTCTTCAATTCGGCGGAAATTGGGAACGGCGTCCAGTACAAACACGTGCGAGAAATCAAAAGACTGTCGCGAGACAGCAGTCACAGGTGCGCCAACTGTGACATTCAACACAAAAGTGAGTGTCAAGTTTTTTTTTCTTTCCGCACCACTGTGTTGTGATTTTCTCCAAACACGTCTGTAATTGACGCAATCGAATAAGAAGTGCGAAAACAACCGCGTGCCGTTTCTGACACCAACTTTGGAGGCGAAAACTGATTTGGACTCATGTCACTATGGACAGAAATAAAATGTTAAACATGACTGCAGTTCACCAATGGTGGAACACGATCAAATTGTGAATAAATTTCAGTCGACCAGTTGCATAAAATGGTTTAGGCCTACATATGTAAATATTGACCCAGGTTTTGGCAAAATTATTTTATTTTCAGAAATCTGGGTCGAGGTTTACGTATATAAACAAAAATGTTCAAATGTTTGTTAAGCTTATGGGACTTAACTACGGGGTCATCAGTCCCTAAACTTACAAACTACTTATGAACTACTTACGAACTAGGACGGCACAAATATCCATGCCCGAGGGGGGATTCGAACCCCGACCGTAGTGGCCGTGCTGAACGTGACTGGAGCGCCTCAGTCACCTCGGCCACCGCGGCCGGCGTATATAAACAATTTTTGCAACCGGTCAGCTGAAACTGGTTCACAATTTTATAGAAATAAGATGGTTTCATTTTATCGCTATGCTCGATGTTATTCCCTGCTAATTCCGGTGTTTTCTTTTCCCGATCTGGGATTTTTTTTTTTTTTTTTCAAAAATTATGTTATTTTTGACAAATTCAATATTATTTTGCTGCCAATATCACTGTTATGTATATGCAATTACAGTGCTTTCTTTCGTTTTCCGTATAATTAGTTTTCCATATCCACATTTTTCTTCAATTTCTCTGCATTTTTTAACGATTGATATTGTTGGTCGAATGCGCTGCTACTTTTTATCAATATACTCGCAATTATTCATTTACAAATTTATTTATGTCAAATTTGGTGTGTGTTTATTGCAATGTCGGTGTTTTTTTTTTCGATATCGTTATTATCTTTTGCCACATTTTGTGCTATTTTCACCCAAATTCGATTATTTACAATTTTCTCTTACTTTCTTACCATGCCTGTTTCTTTTTTTTTTTTTTTTTTTTTTTTTTTTTTTTTTTTTTCGGTTTCCTGTAAAACTTCTTGTTATATTTTTTTTTTTTCCAAATTCGCTGGCTCTTTTTCAGTTTTGGTGCTTCGTTTGCCACTTTCAATGTTATTTCTTTGGCAGTTTCGATTGCACAACACTTCATTCCATGACGAACTGTAATTTTAAGAGTGTACTCGAAAATGTTTGTCGGAAAAACAAAGGCAAAATGCAATTTGATACTGAATATGTATCAGTTACGCATATTAACAAACTTTTATCCTGAGATTTGTTATTTTTTTATATGGCAAATGCTAAATTTCACGATAATTCCGGCCGTGGGGTCTTCGGCCAAGTTGCCGCAGGGAGCTTAGCTGCTTGCTACAATCAGATGTAATAAGAAGTCTGATATTTACTGAATTTTTAACTCTACAAGTCTGAAATTTTACTTGGTAAAATTTGTGGCATAGTACTGTTTCTCGTCCAGTAAATGACAATATCAGACGGACAAGGAGAGGTGACGTAAACTGGAAGTTCCGGATGGCTTGCAATTGCATGAAGCTTTCTTATGTCTGAACATAACTGTTTCACAAGACGCAGAGTATCAAGTGGAAACAGACACTCGCGAACAACACAGCTCTTCCTGACGCCAACTAGACTTACTTCACTGGATATTTCTCTAGAAAGGATATACTTATCATTTGGCCTTTCCGTAGATCAGTTTTTCGGATGCCGAAATCTGGGAAATGACTAATCGAATCTTTTTTCACAAAACAATAAATTCTTACAGGTATGTGAACAATATCCTACATACATTTTTCAAGAACTTTCACCCAACGAAAAGTTGGACAGTTATTTCATGCAGGACAATGCATGACCGCACATTGCCAATGCTTCTATGGCAGCAATACGAAGTGTTTTTGATGACACGATAGGTGTTGACTGGCCTCCTCGTTCTCCAGATCTAACCCCTGTGACTTTTATCTTTGGGGAATATTAAAAGACAAGGTGTAAGCAAGCAATCCCCATAAACTCGAAGAGTTGGAAGACAGGATTCGACTAATCATTTTCCAGATTTCGGCAACCGAAATTCGTCGAGTGTTTGCAAATGTGTTCAAGAGATGTCAGGCCGTTCTTTCCATAGAGGGACATCATTTTGAACATCTACTGTAAATAAAGGTAAGATTATGTTACCCACACGGCAATGTTTTTTAGACTTTTAACTCAGTGTCTGCACCCGCGGCAGAATAGAGTCCGAGAATCGGGCGCTGCCGTGGCCGGCGGATGCGGTGGCGGCGGCCGGGAGCCGTACCGCGCGATCCGCGAACGCTTGACAGGCGTCTTTCGTGAGACACCCTGTATTACGAACTACCTCGATGTGAACGACATTGTCTCATAGTCAACACGGATTCTTGTGAAACACAGGTAGCGCTTTCCTCACATCATGTGATGAGTGCTATCGACAAGGGATGTCAAATAGATTACGTATTTCTATATTTATGGAAGGCTTTTGACACAGAACCCCCCAAGCGTCTTCTAATAAAATTGCGTGCTTATGGAATATCGCCATAGTTGTGCGAATAGGTTCGTGATTGCCTGTGAGAAACGACACAGTACATGTAGTTGACGGTAAGTCATCAAGTAGAACAGAGGTGACATCGGGCGATCCACAGGGAGTGTTATAGGGCTCCTACTGTTCTTTATTTTTATAAACGATTTAGGAAACAATGTGAGTACTCTCTTAGAATGTTAGCGGATGATGATATCACTTATCTGTTAGTAAAGTCACCGGAAGAACAGAAACAACTGCAAAATGATTTAGATAAGATATCTGCATGGTGCCAAAAATGGCAATTGATCATTAATAGACTTAAGTGTGAGATCATCCATATGACCAGGAAAAGAAACCCATTAAACTTAATTTACTCGACAAATCAGTCAAAGCTAAAGGCTCAATTCTACTAAACATCTAGAAGTAACAATGACGAACAAGTTAAATTGGAAAGAACACACAGAAAATATTGTAGGGAAGGAGAACGAAAGACTACGTTTAATTGGCAGAACACTTAGAATATGCAACAATTCTACTAAAGAATCTGTGTACACTACATTTGTGCGTCGTCTTTTGGAGTATTGCTGCGCATTGTGGGATCCACACCATGTGGGACTGACGGACGATTTAGAGAAAATTCAGAGAAGGGCAGCTCGTTTTTTATTATCGTGATACAATGGAGAGAGTGTCATGGAAATGATGCAGGAGTTGGGGTGGAAATCATTAAAAAATGCGTTATTTGTTGCGGCGAGATCTATTTGTGAAATTTCTTACTCCAACTTTCTCTTACGAATACGAACATAATAAAACAAGGAAAATCAGATCGAAAACGGAAAGATTTAGGTGTTCTCTTTTCCCGCGCGCAATAGGAGAATGGAACTAAAGAGAAATATCACAAAAATGGTTTGTTGGACCTTTTGCTATTCCTGAGACGGATTTTCGTCTCAAAGATGTCAAAGACATTAATCATGAATATGAAGCATTGAATCAAAATTTGTGATGCGACCGGGAATCGAACCCAGACCTCCATGCTTACTAGGCACATTTATTACCGCTAGATCACCGTATTACTAGCGATTAAAGCGCCTTGGTATAGTCTAAGCACGATTTCCTTTACGTCACAAACTTTAATTCAGCTTCTGTGTTCCATACAACAATGCCAGTACTGCCAAGGCTCTCCATGCAGCGGAATAGCACCTTGGCAATGAACATATTGGAACATTCCTGTTATAAGATGATATAAATATCAATGTAAAGGCCGGCCGCGGTGGCCGAGGCGCTGCAGTCACGGTCTGCACAGCCACTACTGTCGGGGGTTCGAATCCCCCCCTCGGGCATGGATAGTTGTGCCGTCCTTAGTATAAGGTAGTTCGTAAGTAGTTTGTAAGTTTAGGGACTGATGACCCTGTAGTTAAGTTCAAATGTTTGTATAGTCTATGGGACTTAACTACGGGGTCATCAGCCCCTAAACTTACAAACTACTTATGAACTACTTGCGAACTAGGACGGCACAAATATCCATGCCCGAGGGGGGATTCGAACCATAGTGGCCGTGCAGACCCTGACTGGAGAGCCTTAGTCCCCTCGGCCACCGCGGCCGACTGTAGTTAAGTCCCATAAGCTATACAAACATTTGAACATTTGATTTCAATGTAAATACAAATAAACAATTCCTGAGACGGATTTTCGTCTCGAATATGTCAAAGTCATTAATGATAATTATGAAGCATTGAATTAAAATTTGTGATGCGACCTGGAATCAAACCCGGACGTCCAGACTTACCAGGTAAAGTCTTACCGCTAGACCACCGCATCACTAGCGATTATGCCGCCTCAGAATAGTCTAAGCACGATGTCCTTCACGTCACAAACCTTAATTCAGCTTCTGTTGTTGTTGTTGTGGTTTTAGGGCGCTCAGCCGGCCGCGGTGGCCGAGGAGACTGAGGTGCTCCAGTCACGGTCTGCACGGCCACTACGGTCGGGGGTTCGAATCCCCCCTCGGGCATGGATATTTGTGACGTCCTAGTTTGTAAGTAGTTCATAAGTAGTTTGTAAGTTTAGGGACTGATGACCCAGTAGTTAAGTCCCATAAGCTTCACAAACATTTGAACATTTTGAATTGCAGAGTATCCATGTAGATGTAGATATCCCTTCTTCGTAACACAAATCATTGCAGTTTGTGGGATGCTTGCGTGTAGTGGCACGCTGAGCTTCTGTAGGGTGTACGCTTGGTGTGACGTAGCTGGTCGGCTGGGCTGAGTGGCGTGCTTGCGGCGGATTTGTGGGGCCGGCGGACCTCCCAGGGGATATTACCGCTAACAGCCAGCCCTCCTCGAGCCACCCTCCAGTCCTCGCCACTTGGCCCCACAAATTGCTGCCACCCGACACCGCGCAAGAACTAAGTTCCTCTCTCCTGCCATCATTTCCAGTTTCAATTCCTGTGGACGAGATTTTCAGGCAGTACTTTTCCAGTGGGCTTTGTGCCCACAGATGGCACAACTATTCCATTTTTGGGAACTAGTTCACTGATGACCGTTCCTTTTTTGCAACTGTTCTTTTCTATTCTTTCATCGTCCCTTTTTATCCAATTAATATCTGGTAAATGAAATAAATCGCAATTTGCGATGTTATGGCTTCACTGTATTAGGTTTAGATGAAATACCAAACTGTGGCGAATGAAAATTTGTGCCCGGCCGAGATTCGAACCCGGGATCTCCTACTTACTAGGCAGACGCATTGACCACTCCGCCACCGAGGATACAGTGATCAGCCCGACTGCAGAGGACTCTTCCCTGCACGTCTCCCGCCACACAAAAATCTCCATTCGCCACACTGTCTCTTTCCTAACCACAGCCTATTTATTCTATAATGCCCGCATCAGGGAGAATAGAGCATGAGGTCTGCGAGCATTATAGAATAAACAGGCTGTGGTTAGGAAAGAGACAGCGTGGCGAATGGAGATTTGTGTGTGGCGGGAGACGTGCAGGGAAGAGTCCTCTGCAGTGGGGCTGGTCACTGTGTCCTCGGTGGCGGAGTGGTCAACGCGTCTGCCTAGTAAGCAGGAGATCCCGGGTTCGAATCCCGGTAGGGCACAAATTTTCATTCGCCATAGTTTGGTATTTCATTTAAACCTAATACAGTGAAGCCATAACATCGCAAATTGCGATTTCTTTTATTCATTTGAACGCTGTAATTCGTCAAAAATATATATAGTAATATCTGGTACCCAGCGCGTTGCTGCCTTTCCGTTCTCTCTGTTCACCTGCTTCTCCCCCCGTTTCATCCTGTCTCTTTCTCTGTCCATTTCCTCCTCCCTATCCCTCTGTTCATCTCCTTTCATCTGTCTGTCACCATCTCCCCTCTTTCATTCTCTCATTCTCCCCTTCTCTCCTTTCTCACTCTCCTCCTCTCCCGAATTTCTGTTCGTCTCCTCCCTTCCCTTTCAGTCCGTCTCTTCGTCCACCTACTCCTCTCCGTCCTATATGTGAAAACACACATATATGAGCCAAGTTTCATGGTGACTGGTCAAACAATGTCGACGTCACAAGGTACCCTCCACCATGCTAAATTTACTGGCTTGCAGATAATAAAAAATCTCGTTCAGGAAAAAATATTTTATGTGCTGAGTTTTATGATGACCAGTCAGACAATTTGGATGTTTGTTGTAAAGTTTGAAAGATGTTATCACATAAGAAAAATGTAGACTGGTGTTGTAATTAAAATAAATCGATAATGAATGGTATTGTAATTAAAATAAATCGATAATGAGTGATATTTTAATTAAAATAGTACTGTTTAATACTGTACTCGCAGGTTGTCAATAAAACTGACTTGACTGAACTTCAATGACTTCTCAAACAATTGTGTCGTGTGTAGTTGTGTGTGTATGGGTAGCTGTAAAATGAATCTGCACTACAACTGAAACTTCTTAATCTCACTGAACACTTCATCCAATTAGTTAAGCATGACTTTGAACAAAACCAATTATATAATAAAAACCAATTCTGACCCTGTGACTTTATTCATAGAATAGGCAATTTGACCTCTGGTAGGATATAAGCTCTCTCATTAAAGATTGCAATTGTTTGGACAATAGGACACCAGCTTCCTACAGAAGTGACTGATTGCAAATTAGATCTGAGTTCAACAATTATTTCTGAATTATCTTTCTCAGCGGTTTACACTGGTTTTATGTCGTACCTGTGCGCAAGGACCGCGGCGGGTTAGCCGTGCGCATTGGAGTGCCGTGCTGCGGTGCACGCGGCCTTCTTGCTGTTTCTTCTAATCCTACCCGTTTTAAAAGGAATAAGATCTGACGATATCCTTGATGTCCAATAAGACGTAACGAGGCCTTTGAACACCATCTCAAAGGATGACTTCGTGCAAAGTTTCTATGACACTTATAGCAGAGTCAGCGGTGCATAGTTATGGGATGTAACTATTTCGAAGGACAGTAAGGTAACGTAGTCCATAGTACCTCTACGTTAGTGTGTCAGGACTATTCACCGAACATTCTTGACAGAGGTTCTAGTTATGCTTGATCCGTATCAGGTTTCGAAGTTATCTCATTACACGAAGATAAGTGAGCCTGATGGCAACAGTACTGGAAAGAAGGAAGGAAGGTTACCTAGGATTACCAGATGTCCGCCTTCAGAAAAGAGGACATTTCTAGATTAATAAAAAGAACCTTCTCTCTCTCTCTCTCTCTCGTATTGAAAACTCAAGTACTAGTGATGTCTCTACTATATTATCAGCGTCTTGTTTGTAAGACATCTTACGCAATTTGTTTATCTTCTTACAAATTAAGAAGCATAACATGTTGAGACCCGTAGAACGAATTACAGGACTACATAGCAGTGAAGCTCTAATATTTCACCACTTGTAATTATCGTCTTACGTGCTTAACATTTTTTTCCATACTTATATCTTGCCGATCACCCCTGTTTTCACCTGAAATTTTTTGCGATGCAACATTTGCGGAAACCATAGTACTGTTTACTGTAAAATCGTCACGAATAAAGTAAAAGTAAGAATTATCTAAGCGTTCTTTGATATAGCTATGCTCCCATTTCGGATCAGGCCGACGTGACTATATACATGATTAGCATCTAGATTTATTTACCGTACAAAGGCTCGCAATTAATTATTAAAAACTACTCAGTTTTTAGGACAAAAGCTTTAAATCGATTTTTTCAATACACTGTTTATGTAGCTACGTCTCTTTGGCCGGCCGCGGTGGCCGAGGGGACTGAGGTGCTTCAGTCACGGTCTGCACGGCCACTACAATCGGGGGTTCGAATCCCCCCTCGGGCATGGATATTTGTGCCGTCCTTAGTTGTAGGTAGTTCATAAGTAGTTTGTAAGTTTAGGGACTCATGACCCCGTAGTTAAGTCCCTTAAGCTTAACAAACATTTGAACATTTGATTTGAACGTCTCTTTGGTCCTAAACAGGCGAATGGTAAAACGGCAATGGTTATTGTGCCATCTGACCTTATTTGTGCGAAGTTTTGAACAAGGTTTTAACTTATGTGTAACGAACACTGCACTAACTTTTGATCTTAAAATCGTAAGTGTGGTTGACAGACAACACACAGAACTGCCGAGTCCCAGCACGACATACTGAACGTCTTATTTTTGGGTCACACAACACTCCGACCAGAGAAAAAGGGGGTGAGGGGCGGGAGTTTCATATTATACTGTGTGTATTGCACTGTCTTGCATTGTTGCAGACATGTGTTTTTAAGTGGCCGCCTCAAAGCTCGTATTCCGCGACAATTACCACGCCATTTATTTCAATTGTTCCGAAGTAGCGTCAGTTCAGAGCAGCGACGGCACAAAAAATAAAAAAAATAAAAAAAATAAATAAAAAAAACCCTAATAGTTTCAAGAAAGGTTAAATTCTCTAGAGTTAGTTACTGTGACAGTTCAGAGAGTTGATTTTACGCACTTTCAACTTGAAGCAGTTGCACAATGCAAAAAAGTGGATATTTCTCCATTTTGTTAAAAACCCGATCGGACCATTTTTAGGGTCCAAAAAGAGGACATGTCCGGGTAAAGGAGGACATCTGGTAACCCTAAGCTTACGGTTTAATGTCCCGTCGACGGCATGGTCATTTGAGACGGAGCTTACGCTCGTATTTTTTGGTAAGGATGGGAAAAGAATCGGCCGTGCCCTTTGAAAGGAACAATCCCGGAGTGATTTAGGAAAATCACGGAAAACCTGAATCTGGATGGTTGGATGTGGATTTGAACCACCATCCTTCCGAATGCTATCCAGTGTGTTACCATTGCGCCACCTTGCTCGGTGCAAGAGTTCTCGCTCGAGTCATCGTCAAATGCGTACAGGAATAGTGTTTTGTTCAAATCAAATGTTCAAATGTTTGTATAGCTTATGTGACTGAACTACAGGGTCATCAGTCCCTAAACATATAAACTATTAATGAACTATCTAAGACTAAGGACGGCACAAATGTCCATGCCTGAGGGGGGATTCGAACCCCCGACCGTAGTGGCCGTGCAGACCGTGACTAGAGCTCCTCAGTCCCCTCGGCCACCGCGGCCGGCAGTGTTTTGTTCTCGGCTTCGCCTCACTTCTGAGGAAACGCAGCAGATGCACCCACCGGTAATAGCACCTAAAAATAACAGCTGCCGCGGTGGGTGTACGTGCGTACAGACTACGCTACGAAAAAAAAAAAAAAAAAAAAAAAAGAAATAATGAAACTGGCTTGAAAGGATTTCCCGTCGCAGTACTAGAGAGAGAGCGCCCATAAACGGGGTCGCATAAATTTAGTTTACGACGCACGGCAACTTTAATTATGGAGCCAGCGCAGGCACAACTCGGTTACGCAATATAATTCTGTAGGAGGAGGACTGGAGGGGGGGGGGGGGCAGCAGGTGGCAGGTGTGAGCGGGTTCTGAGTTCATTATGTGGGTCGGACCTGTGTGGTGTAGCGCAGCCTACCCGACGACTCCGTGTCGCCAAGGCCGAGTCCGCGTTCACACACGAAAATACGCCAGCGAAGCGGAGAGCTGCACGCAACGTCTCCAGGCGACAGCGAGGAAATGATGAGCAACAGGCCCGGCGGTTGAAGTGGGTACCGTGGTAGCCGAACCCACTCAAAAAAATTGGGAAAGGCTAAAGTACCCAGTCTTGATTTGAAGGAATATTTATTTACACTGAGCCGCGCGGTGATGGCCACTCCCGGTAGGGTTAAGCCGTCGGCACACGGAGCGTGTATCTGAATGTGTGTGGCCAACGTGGCGAGTTCTGACGTCACAAAGTGCGAACCGCACGTTGGCGAGGTTTTCCCAACGTGTGGGGCAGTATCAAGCATGCCAGATATTCTCAATGTGCGTCTGAATGATCACCAATAAGGTGGCAGAACGCTCCCGACATCACACCATTTGGCTATCCGGAGAGAGGGCAGCTCTTTTCGGTAGAGAGATGAAGACGCCATATTGGCCGTCGTATTTCATGGGTTTTATATATATATATATATATATATATATATATATATATATATATATATATATATATATATATATATATATATAAAACTTAGGTCTTATAAAAGTATGACATTCCAAAGCAATTAAAAGTAACTGAGTAAATTTAGAATCTCTCGAAAACCGGTCATTGGACCTACTATTTGTTGGAATTAATGGCTGGAAACGTCTTATACGTGGTTAAAAAATTTCCGTATTACAGTAATCTGCCGTTTCAAGGCAAGGCGGACTGAAGATCTATCAACACGAATAGTTCTTTGTATCATTTTTGTAATTACATGTCAACAACCGACATATCACACAGTAGCATATACAAGTCTAATACCGTAGGTGAAGATACATCGGTAATGTAACTGGCCCTAGCGTAGCCGGTCAGGGGGCTGAACGCCCTCTGTAATAAAAAAGCCGAGCGATCAACCAAGAACGAACTGAACCGACGACCGCAAAGCATAGATCCACATAGGTCCTCCAGTAGGAAAAAAAAAAAAAAAAAAAAAAAAAAAAAAAGCGTTGGCGGTAAGTCGTGGACTGCGAAGTTATAACAGGTTGCGGTGTTTGTCAAGACTCCTTATAAGCAAAATATTTCTTCATCTTTTATTCGGTTTTCTGCTAGACTCAAAAGACTTCCCTATAAATTTATTAGAAGTATACTGCATAATATTCGATGCTATGTAAAAATAAGACGGCACCCTCTGAGGAGTAAGTTTGTTGGATTTGTTTTATGAAGAAGACAGTTTGCACCCCACTTAGAGTAAAATACGCACTTATTGTTTCACGTATTGCATTTTACACGTTCTAAATATTCTCCTACTGAATAGTAACGTTGTCCGTGGAAGCATGATCTTTTAAGTGTTACTAAAAAGCGAGACTCTTGCATTAAACTTTGTGTTGTGAATGCCTATTCTAATTTTATATCGCACAGTTAGTCATGAAACTTTTATCATTCACTGCACTTATTGACATAAAATGCAACTTTTATAAGAGTCTTATGACCATAGGTATTTTGTTGTTATTTATTTAGGACTATCACAGAACATAAGGAACATAAGCACAAAATCGGAAATAAGCAGTTCAATAGAGGTAAAGCAGGAATTCCAATCTTTTGATTTCATAAACAGTGTGATTCCAGCAACTGATACCGCCGACAACTGTCGCTGGAGCTGTTTATGTAGCTACGTCTCTTTGGCCGGCCGCGGTGGCCGAGGGGACTAAGGCGCTTCAGTCACGGTCTGCACGGCCACTACGGTCGGGGGTTCGAATCCCCCCTCGGGCATGGATATTTGTGCCGTCCTAGTTCGTAAGTAGTTCATAAGTAGTTTGTAAGTTTATGGACTGATGACCCCGTAGTTAAGTCCCATAAGCTGTACAAACATTTGAACATTTTGAAAAACTTGTGGCACGCTATGACAAGTGCCTACAAAATTTCGGCAGTTATGTGGAAAAGTAGTTTAAGAGTTGTAGAATTTTGTGCAATAAAAATTTCTTCTGTATCTGTGTACAATTTCATTTTATTGCCAAACGGAACTTACTTTCTGGACGCGCCTCGTATAACGGTGGTTCGATGAACCCTCTGCCAGGCACTTAAATGTGATTTGCAGAGTATCCCATGTTCAAATGTTTGTTCAGCTTATGGGACTTAACTACGGGGTCATCAGTCCCTAAACTTACAAACTACTTACGAACTACCTTATACTAAGGACGGCACAAATATCCATGCCCGAGGGGGGATTCGAACCCCCGACCGTAGTGGCCGTGCAGACCGTGACTGGAGCGCCTCAGTCCCCTCGGCCACCGCGGCCGGCAGTATCCCATGTACATGTAGATGTAGATCATATAACAGAAACCCTGCCAATTTACACCACGAGGCTAGAAAAGGCTTGATGCAGTAACAACTCTTTTTTTCCGGCGAATGGAAATGGAAAGCTGTACCGATCAGGAGGGTAGGTTGTAAATCATGGGGAGGCTCAGGGGGCAACAGAGGCGTGTGTGAGGACACAGTATTTCCACGGCGTGGCGCCCCGGCCGCAGCGTCAGAGCAGTTCCGTGTTGGACAAGCCGCGCGGGTCCTTCCGCGCCAGCCATGAATCACGCGCTTTTTGATTTACTGCTTGCTGCTCTCCGACGGATACACGCCGGCCGCGGCGAGGCCGCTAAAACCCGGCCACAGCGCGCACCGTGGCACTGCGGGCCAGGGGCGCCAACTGTAACACCGAGATTACCCCTAAAATATCACCAAAATCCCCCGAAAAATCACCTCAGAATGTACTTGCACATAATAGTTCGCGATCGGGAGTGCTCACTTTAGTTCGCAGTTCCGCCGAGAACTAGTTCGTTCTTTTAGTTCGTCCGCTCCCAGTGACGGCTGAGCGGCGCGGTCTGCGCGTGCAGGTGGAGGGAGAAGTTCCCCCACCTAGCTGTTTTATGCGCTTGCTGCTTGAGCCGCTAACGATATCACGCAAACCAAAAGAAACACTTTGTGGATAATTTCTCGCGTTTAAGTTTAGAGTTATCTCTAAATCTTGGCATTATGGAATTTATTAGTCAGATATTGCAGAGTGCAGAATACTTCAAAGCGGTATTGCCAAGTCGTAAATGTGAAAACATCGTACTACAAAGTCAAAATTATAGATTTTGACTCAGAATTATCGTACATCAGACAAAAAAAAAAAATGTTAAAAAAAGGCGAATAAATTAATTAATTAATAGGAAAAATAATGGTAATTTCCAAGGAACGGTGTACATCAAAGTAGCGCTTTCAGTGCCAGCAATATACATCGCACGTTTGACTAACGTGTTTTTAACTTTATACAATAAAAACTGTTCCATTTACATTGACGCATCCACATATCATCCCGTGAGATTTTTCTTAAACAGACACCTAATATTTATCGCAAAAAATATAACAAGACTTTTATTAAAAAAAATTAAACGATTTAAGAACTAAAAGACGCCAACAGTAATATAAAAAGATGTGTTTTACATAGTGTTAAACAATATATTAACTAAAAAACATCTACACACACTAATACATGTATTGGTTTTAAAAGGAAAAACGCCAAACAAATTACAGTACTGTATTGTATTTACTGTAGAAACAAATCGGACACCGTGACGAGTTTTCCAGCGATCAATCCAGGCTTCACTGGCAGGAAATTTTATTTATGTGCAAAACTAATGCTTTTTTTTTGAGAATTGGCCTGGATATTGGAGTTCCTTCTTTCTTGACAAAGTCACATCCACAGTGCGTTATCAAGCAGTTCAAGTTTAGGCTTCTTTAATGTTTTTTGATTCTTAAGAATGTTTTCACCATCAGTCGTAACTGTATAGGATTCAATGTATTTCCGAGTCTTCCTCCAATCCTTAATTGTCGTAACAGCTACATCATTTCCTTTGTAATTTTTTCAGAGCGATTCTCCTGTCTCCAGTCTTTGTGGCACTGCTATTTTTCATTTAGTGAAAGAGTTACGTATTTACGTTTGAATCCACACATTTCCCACTCTACAAATTCGGTTATTCAATTTTCGTGTCAGATGAATGGTTAAGCCCGTTATTTTCATTTAACTTTCGAGCTGTCGAAAGACGATCGCATAGGCCCAATTTTAGTGTTACTACCGTAACCTAAAGTGGGCTAAAAGTAGACGATATTCATTGCAGCTAAATTTTACGCACAACTGCAGACACGAAGTCTCGCGTTGCGACCCCTTCATCTGCTCTGTCAAACGCCGAAGTGCTTCGGACCACTCCATCCCCTCTGACAACCAGTATTACGCCCCCCCCCCCCGTTCCCCTGCTTTGGCTACTGATCCGGAGACCAAAAGCGCGGAACACCAAGAGGATAAAAGAATAATTGAAATAGAGCGGCAGCCGAAAAAGAAATAAGCGTGAAGTATTTTTTGATTGAAACGCTAGGGAGCAGCGCAATCTAGTTTGCGCAGCCGGCGTAGCCGAAATGCGTGGGAGGAGGGGTGGCGGGGTGAGGCTGGCTGGTGTGGGTGGGAATTTGAGGGAGGGGGAGGATGATGGCGTGAGGCTTGAAGGGTGTTTAGGACATGAAGGCATTTAGTTGTGGGGAGGGAGGAAATATGTGCGCTTATGGAGGGGGAAGGGTGGGGTCAGTCCACCACTGTGGACATCCCCCTCCAAACCTCCCCCCACCCCGCCCCCCCCCCCCCCCCCAGCGTAGCAGACAGCGACTGGTGTATCGGAGCCCCTCCCCTCTGGTTCCGCCTTGGCGCCAGTCTTGCGCGGTCCATCTCACCCCCACCCCTGGCGACAGTATTCACCCACACACACGCAGCCACTTAAGTCCCCTCCGACAGGATCCGAACCCTCCGAGACAGACACAAAAGCACAGCCGCCAGGGCAGGCCTGATAAAACTGCGGACTTCGGGATTGTCCGCGGGGGTAAAAAACAGGCATCCCTTGCTGCGACGGGAGCCCACCCTCGACCTCCCGTTCCCTTCCCCGTCACTGGAATAAAAAAACAAAGAGAAAGGGCTCCTGCCTTTCTCACTATAGCCCGGTGAGCGCACAGAGATTACATCGCACCTCAAAGCATTTCCCGGTTACGTGAACCTATCTATCCGTCATCATTTCCCGTTCCTGTTTCCTCGGGCGTCCTTTCATTATACGCAGTCCGGCAGCTTCTACAGGTAAAACAAATCAGGGTGCGGACACACTCTGACACATACAGTCACGGCACTCCCACTGATTTTGTTCTACATTGTGACAGCAGCACTCCAAGCGGCCGGAAAGCTACATTACTCAACACGATGTCGGATGATAGCGAATACTATCGTTAATACTGATACGATGTACGTCCACAAAGTAACTTCCGTGTGATTGTATAAAACAAACGTTTACAGATACAGAAAAAATTTGTATTGTACCAAAATCTACAACCTGTTAAACTACTTTTCTAAATAGCTTCCAAAATGTTGTAGACACTTGCCATAGCGTGGCACAATTTTCAGTATGCCTTCTTCGTAGAAGGTTGCCGTCTGTGTATTCAACCATCGGGTAACACGTTCTTTCAGCTCGTCATCGTCGTTGAAGTGTTGACCACCGAGGACAGATTTTAGGTGTAAGAAGGAAGTCGCTAGAAGCGAGGTCCGGGCTGTACGGAGGATGATTAAACACGCCCCAATGAAATTCCCGTAATAGTAGTTTGTTAAGTCTATGGGACTTAACTGCGGGATCATCAGTCTCTAAACTTACAAACTACATTATACTAAAGACAACACAACATCCAAGCCCGAGGGAGGATTCGAACCCCCGACGGGGAACAGCCTCGTGTATCGGAGCATAGCGCATCAATGCGCTCGGCCACTCCGCCGCGCTCGCCGTGTGAGGGCAGGTATTATCGTGTAAAAAAAAAAAAAAAAAAAAAAATAGAGTAATTCTCGGCGCTTGTTCTGTATTGCGCGGTGCAATTTCTTAAAGGTCTCGCAGCAACCAAGTGCATTGATTGTTTGGCTTCGAGGTAAGAAATCGATCATCAAAATGCCTTTTCTGTCCCAAAAAAACGTTGCACATGACTTTTCGTGGTGTCAAGATTTGCTTAGGCTTGACCTTCGCTGGGGATGAAGTGTGCCTCTATTCCACTGACTGCCGTTTTGTGTCCTGGGTGTGATACGGTACCCAAGTTCCATCCCCCGTGGCTATCCGAGAAAGAAAACCATCGTCTTCTTCTTTGTAGCGTCTCAAAAACTGAAGTGCACTGCCCATACGTTGTTTTTTGTGTTGTTCAGTACGAATTTTCGGTACCAAACATGAGCAAAGGTTTCGAAATTTCAGCTTTTCAGTAACAATTTCGTGAATTAGCGAGTGTGACATTTGCGGTACTTCCATAGTAAGGGCACTGAATTTAAACTTCCAGTTGTGCTTAATCTTCTCTTCAATTGTGTGAACCAATTCACCATCAACCACAGACGGGCGTGCATTTCATTCTTCATCGTGCACTTGATAGCGTTCTTCATTGAACAGTCTGACCCATCTTCTAACCATCGAATCACTTATAGCATTTTGTCTGTAAACCTCGCAGATTTGCCGATGAATTTCCTTTCAAAATGTTCAAATGTCTGTGAAGCTTAACGGACTTAATTACGGGGTCATCAGTCCCTAAAATTACAAAGTACTTATGAACTACCTTATACTAAAGACAACACAAACATCCATGCCTGAGGGGGGATTAGAAATCCCGACGGGGAACGTCCTCGCGCATCGGAGTATAGCGCCTCAGTGCGCTCGGCCACTCCGCCGCGGCGAATTACCATTGGTTTAACTTTCTTTGCATATAGAAAACGAATCACAGGTCTGATTTCACACGCGGCGGCATTTTCAGTTGCGGCTGACATTGTAAAGAAACACTACAAAGCACACGTCGGCAGCAGCGATTTGAAAATGTCGTACATGTCCTCTCCTTGAGTTAGATTAACTGCTGCGCATGCTTGGAAATACGATCGTAATACTACCGCGGATAGAAATAGAAACGACACTTACCCTCGTATTAGGAAACGTATGTAGTTGAATATAAATAGGTCAATGGCTCCACATTTGTCTTTCTTAAGT
Source organism: Locusta migratoria (assembly GCA_026315105.1). Taxonomy (NCBI): domain Eukaryota; kingdom Metazoa; phylum Arthropoda; class Insecta; order Orthoptera; family Acrididae; genus Locusta; species Locusta migratoria. Next base: position 270,076,438 of record CM048750.1, read on the forward strand.
TTCCTAACATCCCTAGAAGGTACGAAACGGCACATTACAGGCAAGTATATTTACAATTATCTTGTAACTTGTAGGCTTTTACTGAATAATTTCATTTTCTATTAATAAAAAATGGCTAGGAAACACCAGAAGACCTGCCCTTTCGTAGAAAGACGTCGCTCTTCTACTCAGGAAGTTAGAGGTTTCGACGCTACAATTCCAGTAAAATCAGTGAGGGTGGAACGTAGGACATGTATATAGAATGCAGTAAATACAGTATTTAACGTGTCAAATCAGCTGTAGCTGAAGGAAAAACTGGCAAGAAAACAGCAAAGGCAATCGCACTGGTTTCCAACAAAAAATAGGCCTAACCCAATTCCACAATTGTTCGTACAGCTGAATCACAAACGGCAAGAATCACCAAAACATTGGGTTTTTAAGCTAAAACTCACTCAAAAGAAAATGCGCGTGTAAGAAAGAAGAGTGAGGTGTAAGAACGCTCGAACCGTTAGACTACACACCGAATTAATACAAGTGGAAAAACTGCCTGTAATAGTAAGAACAGACCATAATAGAACTGTATGAGTCCCTTCTGTTTTTATTCTACTTTTTTTCAGCGAAATAAGCTGCAAATATACACATATTCGTAAGAATTTGTTCATGACGAAGTTGTTCTTCATACCACTGAATCAGTTAAATTCGTCTGTTTTTACATTAATTTCCGTATTATGTTTCTTGATATTTTACTAATACTTATATCGCAAAAAAATACTATTTCGTTAAGTACGTACAAAAATAATTATGAACAAACATCACTTCTAGGCGGCTTGTCCTCAGCTACAAGGGTTCGTCGCAACTGTCAGTTGGTAATTACTTTAACAGCGGTGAGTGTCACGACTGTATATGTTAGATTGGGGTGTGGACATGACGCTACACCTTCGATCATAGATACAAGTAGACTGGGCATCCTGTACAGAGGATTTTCACTTGCCGTGATTCAAACATATAAATATGTGACTGTTAAACTGATAATACTGCACGTGAAGTGTAATGTTACTCCCTTTTTCGAAAAGCTCTGTGTAATCATACGCATAATCGGACGCTAACATTGTTTTGCCCATATTCACGTGGTTTCAGCCGGAGGATGATAGAGCCACGAAAGTGATGTAATGACCAGTCTACTAGTATCTGTGGTCGAAGCGCTAAATACACAATTGAACGAACACGTTGTAGAAAGAAAATCAGCGTTTAAGGTTCCGTCGTTCAAAAAATGTTCAAATGTTTGTTAAGCTTATGGGACTTAACTACGGGGCCATCAGTCCCTAAACTTACAAGCTACTTATGAACTACTTACGAACTAGGACGGCACAAATATCCATGCCCGAGGGGGGATTCGAACCCCCGACCGTAGTGGCCGTGCTGACCGTGACTGGAGCGCCTCAGTCACCTCGGCGACCGCGGCCGGCGTTCCGTCGTTATCGCAGTCATTAGAGACGGGTGAAAATAATGGGGTAGCGAACGAACGGGTCCAAAAGATCGGTTCATGTAAGTAAACAGAATGAGGAACTACTTACAAGGAATGGCAGTTCGCCGTTCAGTGGTCGCTGGTTCATATGCAGGCACGGAAGTCGCAGTCGATGTTTGCGAGAGGCTCCCTCGAGTAAAACGTGGATGTACGTGGAAGTCAGCAAGGCGCTCGGGGCTGACCGACCTGTCATGGACAGCGACGCCTCAGGGCATGCAGGGCAGCCCTTGGTCCCTGCGTCTCCACAAAGGGCGTCGCCACAATTACTGCCCGCAGACACCGTCTTTTAAAGGCTTTTACAGTTGATGCGTCTTTATAGTTATAAGATATTTTACCACATATGACGTGTTTTTGATTCATTTTCAATGTGCCAAAAACAAATATGAAGGACGGATGTTGCCTTCATGGAGGAGGATATGCGCATGCGCAAGGTGAGGTGCGCAGTTGCTCCATGATCTTTTCTTCGGGACTATTTGTGCGTACCTGCCAGAGCTCGAGTAGCCAGGAGCTGGCGTCTCTACCAGCTCCAACGCCAATGTTAAATGTGGCGTTTCCCCTCGCCCCTCCCTGCCGCGGGAGCGCCCAAATGCTGCCTCCAGGGGGATCAGAAGAGAATTTGAACCTCAGCCACGCATGCGCAATGCAACGCTGCGGTCACTGCTATTTTGGAGACCTCGCTACGACTCGTATACGTGCTGACTCCGCGACGTAAAACGTTTCTCACGCGATAAAAATACTTTCAATGTCCAAGCAAAATGATCTGATAGAAGAAGGAAACGAGGCATAATAGTTTAAAAACCCTTTTATATTTTATTTATTTACTTTTTCTTCATGACGAGCGTTTTTCCGAGGGTTCACTGAACCAGTGAAAACAAAGGACTCGCCGCCACTGCCATAGATACAAAAAAAAAAAAAAAAGTCTCGTTTTCGACATACCAATATCCAAGGACAGAAAGTAAACATGACTAAATATTAACGCGTTATATTTAAATATAAATATGTATTTAATTATGTTAAATGAGGTATTATGTAATACTTTACAGTTACATACAGTATGTGTATACTAGTGTCATATATATCTTACAGAGCTGAATGGCAACACAGAATTGTCGAAACTACTCAATAAAGGAATTTGATTTGAACTTAGCGATTCTTGTCATAGCTCTTGCAACAAGATAACGTACCCTCACATCCATCCCTCTTATGACTGTTCCACAAAAAAACGAAATCACTGTGCTGCCTCATCCTTCGTAATCTCCACATCTGGCACCTGCGGGCACTATTTTATTTCTAAAGTTAACAACTCCGTTGAAACGACGAAGATTCTCAACGATAGACGAGATAAAGCAAAATACGCGGATGGCACGTCGTACGACACATATAGTGGCGTACCAATACTGTTCCGAAAATTGGAAACTCTGCTGCGAGCGGTGTGTCAATTGTCGAGGACACTATTTCGAAAGAGGAGTAAAAGATAAGCGCAGAAAAATATCAAGGACATAGTTCCGTAATTTCCTGAACAGACCGAGTAAAACTCATACGTCTGAAACACCGGCCTTGTAAGAATCTGTTGTTATCTTTGAAGTCACTGCGGGAATTCGAAGCAGGTTATCAAAAACGGCCCAGTAAAACGATGCCGGTGAAGAAAAGGAGGAGCCAAATGCCTGCGGACAAAAAGCGGAGACGTTCGTCGCCCCTCGGCTGCCGCCTGTTTGCTGGTGACGTCACGTTGAGGTGAGTGGCGGCCAAACACGGGGGCGTGCTCGCCTCGCTATGAGTGCTCCTCACCACAAATATTTGTCCTGGCAGGGGCGGTGCCGGGCTGTCGCCAGGCCAACGCCGGCTCCTGCTGTTGCCGACAAAAGCCATCTGTGTTACGTACAAATGAGGCAACTTGTCAAGAAAGCAGCTTGCGAAGCCGAAGCATTCACTCTCTACTGGGGTAGATGATGTAACCTACCGTATGTAGTAAAGTAGACCGAAGCAAAGAGGCGTCTTTAATTTATTTACGACTAGCTTAATTCCCACTGCTACGTGCGCGTAGACTGGATGGTCTGCATTCGTTGTTTCTACTTCTAAACATAAATAAAATTTACAAACATTAGAACATTTGTATGTATATATTAAGATAACATTACTTTCATTTTCTTATTACAGGGAAGGAACGCACAGTTTAACGTGGACAAATCAGTGGATTGGACTACATTTTAAATTCAAAGATTGGAAATGGAAGTAAGCTTCTCAATGAACATGTTAAACCTTAATTTTTACTAAGGACTACAATGTGGTCTGTTTCGGAGATAGAAACGTACATTGAAGATCAGTTGAACAGAATGTATAATGCTTTGAAAAGAATTTTAAACATTGCTGCTAACAACGTCAACGGATAAAAAAGCAGCCCTCGGTATTGGAAAAAACTCAGTAGTGCCAGCTAGTAGCCACAATTACAACTAGGCAACTGTACAGAGACAAACAGTATCGGAAAAACCTCAGTAGTGCCAGCTAGTAGCCGCAATTACAAGTAGGCTACTGTACAGAGACAAACAGTATTGGAAAAACCTCAGTAGTGCCATCTAGTAGCCGCAATTACAACTGGGCTACTGTACAGAGACAAACAGTATTGGAACAACCTCAGTAGTGCCATCTAGTAGCCGCAATTACAACAAGGCAACTGTACAGAGACAAATAGTATTGGAAAAACCTCAGTAGTGCCATCTAATAGCCGCAATTACAACTAGGCAACTGTACAGAGACAAACAGTATTGGAAAACCTCAGTAGTGCCATCTAGTAGCCGCAATTACAACTAGGCAACTGTACAGAGACAAACAGTATTGGAAAAACCTCAGTAGTGCCATCTAATAGCTGCAATTATAACTGGGCAACTGTACAGAGACAAACAGTATTGGAAAAACCTCAGTAGTGCGATCTAGTAGCCGCAATTACAACTAGGCAACTGTAAAGAGACAAACAGTATTCGAAAAACCTTAGTAGTGCCATCTAGTAGCCACAATTACAACTAGGCAACTGTACAGAGACAAACAGTATTGGAAAAACCTCAGTAGTGCCATCTAGTAGCCGCAATTACAACTAGGCAACTGTACAGAGACAAACAGTATTCGAAAAACCTTAGTAGTGCCATCTAGTAGCCACAATTACAACTAGGCAACTGTACAGAGACAAACAGTATTCGAAAAACCTCAGTAGTGCCATCTAGTAGCCGCAATTACAACTAGGCAACTGTACAGAGACAAACAGTATTCGAAAAACCTTAGTAGTGCCATCTAGTAGCCACAATTACAACTAGGCAACTGTACAGAGACAAACAGTATTGGAAAAACCTCAGTAGTGCCATCTAGTAGCCGCAATTACAAGTAGGCTACTGTACAGAGACAAACAGATTGGAAAAACAATTGCTATAAAATGCTTTGTTTAATACGAGAGTTGGCTGAGGCGTCATTTTGGCATTACAATATTAGTAGAGAGAATAAATGAGTAACAAAGTTTTAATAAGCATAATAGTTAAAAATTAGCTTTTGGAATACAAATGGTTTGGATCAAGTCGGAAGAAATATTTCGGACACTGCACGAAGTACAACATCAAAGACCGAGTAACGGCTTAATACCATTAAAAAAAGCTTCTATTACGGAGTTGTAACTGTTCGTTTAGAATAAGCCCATAATTACGAGAAACATTTCAAAAACTATAAAATGGATAAATGTTCAAATGTTTGTATAGCTTATGGGACTTAACTATGGGATCATCAGTCCCTAAACTTACAAACTAGTTATGAACTAGCTAATCCTAAGGACAGCACAAATATCCATGCCCGAGGGGGAATTCGAACCCCCGACCGTAGTGGCCGTGCAGACCGTGAATTGAACGCCTCAGTCCCCTCGGCCACCGCGGCCGGCTATAAAATGGAAAAAGTTGATTTTAGTACAGTTGACAAAGTAAGCATCATGTAACATACTGTATAAATATTAAGGTCCTGCATCAAGTAGTTTCCTTCTTTTTCCAGAAATGGGTGAGATACTTGCCTAAATTAACATGTGTTAGAGAGGCAGGGTGTGGCCCTCTTAAACGGACCTGCAACAACGGCTGTGGCAGTTGTGCAGCGAGTATGGAGGCACTTTTGGGTGTCATGGTTGGCGTCGCGCGTAGCGCACGCACGCTGCGTGGAGACGGCTACGCAGGCACGCGCCCTGGCTCTCCAGGTGTAGCAGCCGCCTCTCACCGCCCTCCCACGCCCTCCTGCTCCTCATTAGCCGGGCTGTCCCGCCTTCCCAGAGGCACGCGGAAGAGCGACCAAGCAACGCTTCCCACCGCACACCTTCTGTCCGTACCGGTGCGGTGGAAGCACTCCCACGCTGAAATACGGCTCTGTAGCCGGAGGTAGTCTTATTTTCATTGCGTTACTCTGTTTTGTAACAGCTGCAGCGGGCAACCGCTAGAAGTGCTAGCCTTATTGCAGAAACACCACAGGTGCAAGTTAGTACGGTTTACACTCACTTGCAGTGGCGGCTGGTGATAATGTGCTAATGTGCTGCAGCACACTGTAAATCTATATCTATATATAAAAGGCTTGTGTGTGTACGTGCTGACAGACTTTTCTCCATGACCACATACTGCCACCCACTCGTGGTTGTGGTGTAGATAGCCCTTGGTCTAATGATGTTAGTAACGGAGTTTGGTTGCGGTGCATGGCAGTGGGTGAGTGTGACGAGCAAAAATTCGCAAAATATGCAATAAATACTCTTAGGAAAAGCTATATACTCTGTGACTTACGAACTTTACGGTACGAGTCAAAATCTGTTTATTCTTTCAATCGTCAGACAATTCGGTCCTTTCAGACTTTAATAATGACGAGGAATATCAAATATGCAATTTTTTAAATAGATCACGTTTCCGTCAACCACACATTACCGACTATGAACAGAGACACAAAGATAAAAATCCAGATAGACTCAAAGATAAAAATACTCGTGGAACATTGATCAGTGTCGTGGAAGCGTGGTGAAAACACAGACATACATTAATGAATGTCTCTTAGGCCATAGATATTGATACGCCTGTTCCAGTAAGCTCACTGGTCTGTGCTAATCAGTGCTCTCTGATACATATAGCCGCGACACCAAGGAGGTTAGAATTTTTACTCCATGCGCGACACTCTCTGCTGTGAAAGGTGTTATCGTTTCACAGCTGAGTCAAGAAAAACTATGCGACGTAGTCTTACTCATATCCCGGCGGCCTCCTGTGATAATGTTGGCAACAGATGTTGAATAACGAGAATCATGTGACATCGTCATAAGCCAATCGCGTGAGACGCAAATATTTTGTCGTGAAATCAAGCATACAGCAGGAACAGCAGTATTTATCTACACTCTATGTGGTTCGGTCATCTTTGCAACGATTTTATATCGTGTTATTGATGTTGCAACATAAAAACACGAGGCCGCCAGGATAGAAAGTAAAATTTTACCGAATCAGATACATCCGTTGTTGTCATATCTTATTATGACCAGCACTTTCACGCGAAACTCTTTTGTATAGAGCCTCATGATTCACACAGTCTTACAATTCATTCGAAATTCCTATTCAAGAAGATATTTGTGAAAACTGTTACAAATAAATATTCGCACTTATCCAATATCGTTTTCAAAAATTTAATTTGCCAGCCGCTTTCGGCGCTGCTGTTGCAATGTGTAACTTTATGAAGACAACCTAACATTGGATTTACATTGTTCCGAAGCACGGACTTAATTTCACTCTTAGTATGAAAAACTTTATGAACATTCATCGTTTTCGACAATGACTTCTACTTAAATTTGACATCTTGGCTAGGAGAATTGAGTTTATTGACAGAGAGATCCAACAAGGATTGTGTTTTTGCTGACCTACATCCGGAGACCAAAGAACCATGATATACACAGCACCTTCTTTAACAACCGTTGCGAAGCACGGGCATATAAGCTAGTATATTACTAAAATTATGCCATTTCTCTTCGAATGCAAGCGAGAAATCGCTGAAAAATTACATCCTTTCTCTTGGAATACGAGCCAGATATCACAACAAAATTATGCCAATTCCCTACCAATGCGTATTAGAAAACTAGTAATAAGGATGAAAACGCATTTTGGAGCGCTCTCTCCGCGGTAGCTGGAAACCAGCTCCGTGTGCTGAAGTGGGATTCAGCCGCGCTGGTACGTGCGCAGAGAGGCGGCGCAGTCGTCTGTCCGCTACTGCGCATGCGCAGACGTGACGTCAGGCCTGGCGACTCGTGTTCTGCGACCGACTGCAGCACCAGATCAATATTTCTCTTCGCGCTGCGTGTAACGGCTGCGGAAGAATAGTATATGACGAATATTGCGGCATACAGAGTCAAATAGCGCGCTGGCTCAGGCGTCTTGCGCGTTGTCTCTCAAACCTACTTGTGTGAGGCTCGTATTCAAATACCTCTAAATTAATACTTTTAAACGTTATATTTACTACCTGCAGTGAATACGTGCAGTTGGAAGCCCTGTTATAGATTCCCCTGAAGGTCTTACTGCCAATACAATATTAATTCATATTTAATTAAAGGCAATCATACAAAGCTTGACTTTTTATTTTGGTATATTTTGTTTCCTGTTTATTTTTGTAATATTGTAGCACAGTGGTCAAATTTTGTACGAGCCGCCACTGCTCACTTGGCACATGTTAGTTACTTTGCGACTCAAAGAATAACTCTCACCTAGCGCTTGATTTTCCAGGGAAGCCAAAACAGTCTTGGTCCAACCCGCCACTGCCCGCACCAAAACTAAGTTTATTGTGCGGTACACCAAGCGCTTACACAGTATCTCTCCCTAACTTAATTCCACAAGTACCTGATGTACAACCTCTGACAATGAAGTTCGGTAAATAGTCCTGAACCATTCACGTAGATGAACTATTACAATAGCGTCCTTTGAAAGAGGCAGCTCCCGTAACTATTCACCTCAGGATACATGTCCTGGAAACTTTTCACCAAGTCTTGCTTCATGTGTACCGGAATAGGCGACTGACACTTGTGTAGAGTTGCTTCTGAGGTCAAATGTATGCAAAGCTAAGGGTCCAAACTCCTGAGCCGACCGCGGTGGCTGAGGGGACTGAGGCGCTCCAATCACGGTCTGCACGGCCACTACAGTCGGGGGGTTCGAATCCCATCTCGGGCATGGATATTTGTGCCGTCCTTAGTCTTAGCTAGTTCATAAGTAGTTTGTAAGCTTAGGGACTGATGACCCCATAGTTAAGTCCCACAAGTTCTACAAACATTTGAACATTTGAACAAACTGCTGAGGTCATCGCTCCCTAGACTTAAAATAATTCAACTAACTAACAGTAAGGACAACACACAAACCCATGTCTGAAGAAGAACTCGAACCTCCGCGGCCGCAAAAAATATGACAGCACTTCACACCGCGCGCCAGTTCCCGAACACACTGTTTGATATTTCATCGTACCTTATGCCACAGACAAATATATACAGACGGGAAACCTCCGTAAGGGCCCGGTCCTAAGCTCAGGGGTGCGGGGAGGGAGGGTTTCCAGCAGTTCCGTAAGATGTCCCAATATGGCGCTGCGGTCAGAAGCAGCTCTTTAAACTGGCCAGAGCAGGCGGCAGGTAGCTGCTCTCCCCACCACCACCTCCCCTCAAACGCCAGCAAGCCGAACACAGCCGTGGCCCCATGGCAGGCGGCACGAGCTCTCCCCTCAGCCTCCCCTCCACGCTACCCTAGTTCCGTAAGATGCTAGCAGGTGTCAGGCGGATTGCTGGCATAGGGTGCCTCTCGCACGAGGCACCCTATGCCAGCGATCCGCCTGACACCTGCTAGCATCTTACGGAACTACGAGGGACGAGGGGAGCGTAGGACAGTGGTTTAGGGGGGGCTGCTCCTCTGTGTATGTTGCTCTGTGCTTATGCCTTCCAAACTGAGCCGGGTATTCACGTGTCCAGACCAGACAGAAGGCGCATACAAAGCTACACACACACACACACACACAGAGAGAGAGAGAGAGAGAGAGAGAGAGAGAGAGTGATGCGGCCATACACGGTCGCTCTGCAGACAGCCGATGGATTAATACCGGCCATTAATCTCGGTTGTCTATTCCGGGCTGGATCGCCGTGTTTACGACGACAGGCGTCCATATCGGTGTTTGCTCCTGCGGGCGCCGCCTTCGCGGCTGGGAACTGTAACTCGCCCTCTGCTCCCATCAAACAATCCGATAACGGTGCACGTCTGGTGCACGACACGGCTGCGTTTACTCTTCACCTGTCTGCACCAGCAGCACAATTGACGTCTCGTGTCACCTCCACACGCCAGATTTTACTGGTACGGGTCGCTCTGAAAATACTGGATTCATACCGCTGCTGAGTCAGACACAGAAGTAGTAATAACCGTACAGTAAAATACTCGTCTCTTCAAAGTTGGGGATTGGAGCCGGATAACGGGTATCTCGTGGCACGATATTTCGGCTGACAATCGTTCAGTTACCTTCCGGTGAGTGTCAGCCACTGCCGACAACTACACTACTCGCCATAAAATTGCTACACCAAGAAGAAATGCAAACGATAAACGGATATTAATTGGATAAGTATATTATACTAGAACTGACATGTGAAAGCATTTTCACGCAATTTGGGTGCATAGATCCTGAGAATTCAGTATCCAGAACAACCACCTCTAGCCGTAATAACGGCCTTGATACGTCTGGGTAATGAGTCAAACAGATCTTGGATAGCGTGTACAGGTACATATCCCCATTCAGCTTCAACACGATACCACAGTTCATCAAGAGTACTCACTGGCCTATACTCTGCAGTGGAGTAGCCGAGCGGTCTAAGGCGCCTCGCTGCAGAGCGCGCGGTTGCTCGCCATCGGAGGTTCGAGTCCTCCCTGGGGCATGGGTGTGTGTGTTGAGTTTAGGTTAGTTTACCTTAGTTTAAGTAGTTTGTAAGCTACGGACTGATGACCACGCAGTTTGGTCCGATAGATTTATAATCATTTGAACATTTTTTTGACTGGCCTATAGTGACGAGCCACCATTAACCAGACGTTTTCTGTTGGAGAGAGATCTGGAGAATGTGCTGGCCAGGGCAGTAGTCGAACATTTTCCGTCTCCAGAAAGGTCCGTACAGGACCTGCAACATGAGGTCGTGCATTATCGTGCTGAAGTGTCGGGTTTTGTAGGGATCGAATGAAGGGTAGCGCCACGGGTCTTAACACATCTGAAATGTAACGGCCACTGTTCAAAGTGCCGTCGATGCGAACAAGAGGTGACCGAGACGTGTAACCAATGGCACCCCCCATACCACCACGCCGGATGATACGCCAGAATAGCGATGACGAATACACGCCTACAATGTGCGTTCGCAGCGATGTCGCCAAACACGGATGCGACCATTATAATGCTGTAAACAGACTCTGGATTCATCAGAAAGAAATGACGTTATGCTATTCGTGCACCCGGGTTCGTCGTTGCGTACACCATTGCAGGCGCTCCTGTCTGTGATGCAGCGTCAAGGGTAACTGCAGCCATGGCCTCTGAGCTGATAGTCCATGCTGCTGCAAACGTCTTCGAACTGTTCGTGCAGATGGTTGTCGTCTTGTAAACGTCCCCATCTGTTGACTCAGGGATCGAGACGTGGCTACACTGTCCGTTACACTCATTTGGATAAGATGCCTGTCATCTTGACTGCTACTGATACGAGGCCGTTGGGATCCAACACGGCGTTCCGTATTGCCCTCCTGAACCCACCGATTCCATATTCTGCTAACAGTCATTGGATCGCGACCAACGCTAGCAGCATTGTCGAGATACGATAAACCGCAATCGCGATAGGCTACAATCCGTCCTGGTAACGGAAACGTGATGGTACGCATTTCTCCTCATTACACGAGGCATCACAACAACGTTTCACCAGGCAACGCCGGTCAACTGCTGTTTGTGTATGAGAAATCGGTTAGAAACTTTCCTCATGTCAGCACGTTGTAGATGTTGCCACCGGCACCAACCTTGTGTGAATGCTCTGAAAAGCTAATCATCTGCATATCACAGCATCTTCTTCCTGTCGGTTAAATTTCGCGCGGTGTAGCAATTTTAATGGCCAGGACTGTAATAACCGTACAGGAAAATTTTCGTCTCTTTGAAGTTTCGGTACTGAGCCGGAAAACGTGGATCTCGTGGCACGATATTTCGGCTGGCAATCGTTCAATCATCTTAAAAGTGAGTGTCAGCCACTGGCGTTTTCTGGTTCACCGCGACGACTTTACAGCGAAAGTTTACGTGGAGTCGCACACGCAAAAGCGGCCGTTACATGTCGAGTTTCGCTCCATCTGCATATGCAGATCTACGTGGTGCATTCATTATGTTCTCAGACTGACAGAATGACAGCCCTGTGCAGCATCATAGCGCGTAGGTGGCGCCGTGGTATGGCACCATGTCAAACTTACCTGCAAGAGACAGCTGAATGCGTGCACTGGAAGCACACGTACGGTCGCTCTCGTGACGGTGAGTGGAATATGTCAGTTGGACCTTAACGTGTCATAGTCTGAGCAACTGGCAAACTTCCAGTTCTGCCAGAAGTTGGGCATAATCGCTGCAGAATCGTTTGAAATGATGTAGCACGTGTACGTTGAGGACGCTTTGAGTGGAAGCGTCGTGCTTTATGTGGCACCAACGTTTTGTGCGAGGACGGGACAGTTTGGAAGATGATGTGCGTACTGGTCGGCCACGAACAGTTCGAACGGAACGCAAGATCCAGGAACTTGCAATGTTATCGCTTGCTAACCGCTCCCAATCGGTAGACGCTCTCGCGGCAGCAGTAGGGATCAGCCATGGTACTTGACACAAAATTCTGACGGACAACGTCAACATGGCTCGTGTTACCCAGCACAGAGTGTCCATAATCCTGCCGCAAGACCAATGTATTATCGCATGGCGATTTGTTGTGACCTCATCTGTTGTGCAGACGATGACCCGACGTTACTCAACAGGATAATAACTGGAGACTAAACGTGGTGTTTCCTTTGCGAATCGCAACTGAAACTACGATCAGCCACCTGACATACAGCGGCTTGTAAAACACAGAGTAGTGCAGCCTCCAGGCGTCTAATCTCAGGCGGATGTGTGAAGGTGGAACTACATTCCGCCGGCCGCGGTGGCCGAGGGGACTGAGGCGCTCCAGTCACGGTCTGCACGGCCAATACGGTCGGGGGTTCGAATCCCCCCCCCCTCGGGCATGTGTATTTGTGCCGTCCTTAGTATAAGGTAGTTGATAAGTAGTTTGTAAGTTTAGGGACTGATGACCCCGTAGTTAAGTCCCATAAGCTTACCAAACAACAACAACATTCCGGCCTTTGCGGAACGCACACTAAAACTCAGATGCGAAATCAGTTTTATGTATTTAACTGTCGCTAACGTTTCGTTATGAATAAATAGATCACCGGGTCACAAACCTTGTCGAGTTGAAAACCGCCGTCACGATTAATAAGATCTTGGCCAAGCGTATTTTCACAGATTCGTTAATCAGTGATTCCCTAAAGGATCTCGTCCTTGCCAAAATTTCTGTGGCATAATCATCCATACAGTCTCGTCTGGAAATACACTGCTCGGCTAGGCCAACTTACTAGGCTGAGAAAGACGGGTGTGATGTTCATGTTCGACGCACCTTTCAAGCACTGCCCGCGTCGTCTGACCAAAGCAGGCTTTGCCAGACTCTCAGGGTACTCTGTACATTCCGGCCTTTCGCAATCCCAAACCGCCGTAGTTTCTTCGGAGCTGCTGCCGGATCTTGAAGACGGCTGATTGCCGTGGTCAGAGATCGCCGTCCTATATAATCCAGCATGTGGTGTATGGCGCATAGGTACTGCACGTACATACTGAATTGGTAGTGCAGCGAAAAGCAGGTTAGGTCGAAATTCTTTATTATTATTATTGCAGGCTACACTTCATATATAATGCGACTTCAGTGATGCAGCCACAGTTATGCAGATACATGGATTTTAAAACGTTGTCCAATACACACATATTTGCTGACTAGATTGTTGGCAAATATATGTGTATTTAACAACTTTTTAAGATCCATGTATCTCCAGAAGTGTGGCTACGTCACAAACGAGATATCTGATTATGGTAATACTGCAATTATATAGGAAGTGTGGCCTGAAATAAAAAAAATTGCGACCTAATCTGCTTTCCGCAGCACTACAATTTCCTCACAGTCACCTACCTTCTCGACGACTGTATGTGACATTCACAATATGCACATAGATAGGTCTTGTGGCGATGCAACGGTCTCCGTGTTACATCGCACTCATAGGTTGTCTCCCAACTGGGAGGATCGTGCAGGGTTCCGCGTCATGCTAAGCGGAAAACACTTGTCTCTGTTGATCAAATTATCGACAACCTAATTTCAATTAACTCTTTGTAAACACTGTCCAAAAACCAGGACGTACCGGCCACTGGAAGAGTCTCATCAAACAGCATCTTAAGTCCCTCGTTTAACAATGTTCCGTCACCGCTGATTTTTCGGGCTGTTTATGTGCATTACCTATGGCGGATGGCGCATGCGCCAGATACCACACGTATCTGCCCTCGGCATCAATCGTCAGCGGCCATTAGCAGCAGCAGTTTCTCCTGAAGATGGCGAACAGTTGAATCGCCGAAATATTGAGTGCGTTTGATTTCAAGATGCGGCAGCAGACACGAAGAAATTGCGAAGAATTATTACGCCAGGAAGGCCTACGTAACTACTCCAAAAATTATAAGTGTTGCTTGTATGTAAACGAAGGCTTCCGCGGCCGTTGTCATTGTTGATAAAACTCTTCTGGGTATTGGGCCGCATCGTCAGTATATCAAATATTTCACCGACGTTTCGGCCACTATTGCAAGCGGCCACCTTGTGGGTGTTACGTTTACTACTGGATGAGGGAAAGCTGGTTTCTTAAATATTAAATGTTGCCAGTTATGTTTAGCATTTATTATTATTATTTTTCCTTAGTCTCATTCAATTTTCAGTGAGTACGACATTTTAGCCACTCATCATGCATCTAATTTCATATATACGTGCCAAATAATGGTCTGTACACTGGTCATCTGTAAATTCTTAGCAAAATAAAGTGTCCCCCTCCAATGCACCCGCCAGCTCGTGCACCAAAACGTAATATAATACGAGTACTGGTGGCATATGACCTCAGAGTGAAAATTCTGAAATTAAAAATACAGCTTCTTGCCACAACTTTCCCCAAAGTACTAATACTTGTTTATAAAGAGCAAAATTAAGCACCGCGAAACAACAACTCTGCTGCATCAAAACTACGTTATAAACTTGAGTACTTACGTCTTTGTTACGCCATGTTTAAGGTTGCTAGAGGAGATTTTACTTCAGCAGACACTCACCTGAAACAGAGAACAGAAAAAAATGTCAGTACCGTGACTTTTAATCATTACAGATAAGCGAATAACTTTGTCTGCGCAGCAACATTAACAGAAACAATTCGGTATCTACCATAAAACGTACAATTTTACCCCAGATATCTCAGAAACTACAATATATATTTAAAAACGACTTTCACTGTCATGGACGTACGGCAGGGGATTATGAAAGTAAGTACTATGAGAAAGTCTAAAACGTAATCAAATATCATATTTAACACAAACTTTCGGCTTTTTTTAATGGAATACCCGTCTGATTCTCGGAACATGCGCTAGCAGCGCGCTTCGTGTATTTCAATCGTCAACTGCGCTTCGTCGGGACGAAATTGACGCTTTGCGATGCAACCAACGCCATTCTTTATTTTACTTTATTTATTTACTTATTCATGATAAAGACCGCAGAAGAAATAATATGGGTTATCCATTTAATAAAATCTAAGTTTATGTTAAAAATAGTGTTTATTTTGTAGACTTTCATAAGCCCCTGCCATACGTTCATGGCCATGAAATTCGTTTTCCAATATCTCTTGTAGTTCCAGAGATATCTGGGGTGAAAAAGTTGTATAACAGATAGTTCAGGAAACATTACGTCATAAACAATGAAATTCACGAAAACTTGCCATATTATGTGACAATGTTTCCACATCTCTTCCTAAACTAATGGACCGATTTCAACCAAATTTGGTATAAAGTATTCTTTAGCGCCCGAAATCAATCGCTAAGGGGAGAAGAAAAGCATATACGACGCATGGCTCAGGAGGTATGACGTCATACACAATGAAAGTCACAAAAGAAAAAAGAAAACAAGAAAACCAGCCACATCATGCGACTCGTGAATAACGACACGTTATTCATCCACTATTTGAGAAAGAGAACACTTGGATACTTGCAACAAATTTACATGGGAAAGCCTACGTAACTATATTCCAAATCGTGCTTAACAGCACCGATGCGATCATTATCTTCGCGTTTGTCCAGAAGATTACTGCGACTAGATGGTTTCTTAAGCCCCTATCTAATTTCGACGAGAGGTTATGGAAGGAACGCTCTAGAACTGGCTGCTATGGGTGGTGACGTTTCTTCCTCCTTAATGCTGTTCTAATTTAACTTGGGGACTATCTAATTTCTTGGATCACAGACTGCAGGTATTCCAACTCCTTAGCGAGGCTGTCTGCAACAGGCAAAGCATGCGCCTGATGCATCAACGTATCGTAATTCCACAGGTTTTTTTTTCCTTTATTGTTATTTCAAACGCTAACGAATCAGAAAGGAATCACAGGATGAAAAATGAGATCGAATTCGTGCATACGTAACAAGGCATTAGAACCTAAACAGTTCAATTCAAATAAAAACACCAATCAAATAATTTTGATTTAGAGATTAAAAAAGCACATACGACTGGGTTCGAACCCATGAACGTCAGTACGGGAAGTTATGACTTTATCACCATGCTTGTCCACTTCTAAGAAATGGTAGATACGGAGTAAGAACCCTGAATTGTAGCCTTCGAAGAGCTCGTTTTTTCGTAAATCATGCGAAGCTTCTGTAAATGTAAACTGATGTCTGTGATACAACACTTGTATATGTGACTTTCAACCACGGCTTATACGAAAAGATTCAGGTAGCGTGTGCTTAGAGACGCGCATGAGTACGTATTTCGTTAATTCCATTGTCCGTGTCTTGTTTTTCTTGAATACTTGAATGAAAGAATGTCTTGGTTGCAAGAGTTTATATTTATGACGCGTTTCGCCTGGTTAAGTCATCTTCAGATATTTTGTCTGATGTCCCTGTACCACAGAGTGGGTCTTCAACTCACGTACACGACACGCGTCGGTATTAGTTCGAATGAACACGGTTGCTGTACCACACCACGCAAAAATGAAAAGGGAAGACTTTTATTGTCTTGTTTCTTGCATCATTGGGTGATGAAATACGAAGTAAAAGGGGCAGACCTATGAATCGGCAACAAAGCAAATCAAGAGAACTACTTTGTTTATCAGTCTCTCGACTTATAAACTGCAGGGTGATCAATCCTCAGCGCAACCGCGTTTGCGGCGTGCGACTTGCTGGCGATGGCAGCTGCGGTGCCCGCTTAGCAGATCGCCAGACGTCCGCACTAAATTTAATACGCGTTGGTGCGCAAGGTGTTTCTGACATACATAACACAAACAGAAATGAAAGTTCATTACTCACATGTATTACGCAAGAAGGTGCTGGAACTGCCTCCCTTCGTTGATCAAGCATTTCGGACACCTGCTGAGGAAGTTGCTCATTACACTCTTAAGTTTCCTCTCAGAAATTGCGGTGATTTCGTAACAAATTTTTGTTTTTAGTTCATCTAAAGTGTGGGGATTTGATTTGTACACTTTCTCTTTTAATGCTGCCCACAGATAAAAATCGCACGGGGTGAAATTGGGAGTTCACGAGCACCCTCTGCACGATTAAAAAGTAGGAGTGTGGTGGTGTGTTTGCGGCGAGAGAATAATAGACCCTATATTTTTTCAGAAATAACTAATAGTGACATGAATGTTGAAAACATATTGCGGCATTTTTTTGCCCAATTAAATGGGAGAGAACGTGATTTTGTAACATTTCAGCAAGACTCCAACTTATCATTACGGAAAATTGGTAATGTAAATGCAAATAAACAATCCCTGAGACTGATTTTCGTCTCGAATATGTCAGAGACATTAATAATAAATCTGAAGCATTGAATTAATTAATTGATTAATAGAATTATATCACCTTAAACAGGAATGTTCCAATATGTCCATTGGCGAGGTGCTATTCCGCTGCATGGAGAGCCTTGGCAGTAGTGGCAATGTTCTATGGAACACACAAACTGAATTAAAGTTTGTGACGAGAAGGAAAGTGTGGTTAGACTATTCCGAGGCGCCTTAATTGCTAGTAATGCGATGGTTTAGCGGTAAGACGTCTGCCTAGTAATCAAGGAGGTCCGGGTTCGATTCCCGGTCGTATCACAAATTTTAATTCAATGCTTCAGATTTATCATTAATTGGTAATGTGTTCGGTGAAAGAGTTATTGCTAAGAACATTTGGCCCCCTCATTCTCTCGATTTAACTCTGTGCGATTTTTATCTGTGAGGATCATTAAAAGAGAAAGTGTACAAATCCCCACACTTTAGATGAACTAAAAACAAACATTCGTCGTGAAAGCACTGGAATTTCTGAAAGGGATCTTCAGAGTGTAATGAGCAACTTCCTCAGCCGGTGTCATTAATGCTTCAACAACGAAGAGAGGCAGTTCAACACCACTTTGCGTAATACAGGTGGGTAATAAACTTTTCTTTTTAAGTGTATGTGTTGTGTGCGTCAAAAATGACTTGCGCGGCAACCTTTATTAAATTTAGTGCGGACGTCTTGCGGCCCGCTAAGCGGGAACCGCAGGCTGCCGTTGCCGGCAAGTCGCACGCCACAAAGGCGGTTGCGCTGAGGATTGATCACCCTGTACATAGACTAACCTGAGGGCAACACACACACACACACACACACACACACACACGCACACACTCACACCCATGCCTAATGGAGGACTCGAACCTCCGACGGGGAACAACCGCGCGCTCCATAGCAAGGTGCCTTAGAGCGCTC
Organism: Locusta migratoria; assembly: GCA_026315105.1. Classification (NCBI taxonomy): domain Eukaryota; kingdom Metazoa; phylum Arthropoda; class Insecta; order Orthoptera; family Acrididae; genus Locusta; species Locusta migratoria. The sequence continues at coordinate 270,095,009 of CM048750.1, forward strand.
GGCATTCCAGCTCGGCAAAATGGGAACGGCCAATTGTATCAGTTTGTCACAAGCCCCCGCAATCTCGTAAGCGGCCGACTGCGAACAGCGGACAAATTGAAGAGCGCCTCCGTGGCCTTTGTAGTGGCAAACATCCGCGCGAACTTTAAATGTGCGTTAATCTTTAGATTAGAGAGAGTATTCATTTGAGTTAAGTCGCGAAAACTATGTTTAATTGAAATATATAACTACAAAACAGTTTCAGACTCCTTGAATATACAGCAACTATCGGTTGTGTGTAAATTATTACACATACGGTGTAGAAATTGGCCAACAGCATTACCTCTTCCTAACGAAACCGAACTATAGCATGGTTCTCTTTTTTTTTTTTTTTTTTTTTTTTACGTTCTAAGTGCAATATATGAACGGAATTTATCGTCAGTCACGATTTTTTGGCACTTGCTCAGTATATTCTACGATTGTGAAACTTTTGTACAAACATTAATTTCGGAAGAGTTTCACACTTTACGTCTTTGCTTTAACGCTGTATTCTCCAATATTTAAATATTTCATAGAATCAAAAAATCAAACAGGGCTGACTGAAACAGTTAATGTTAAAAATCGATTGTGAAAGTGAAATATGCCATCAGATACATAACTGAAAAATAGCTTCTTATGTTGTGAATACAGCAATCAGCCACTACCAAATTCTTTTAAGAACACGAAGTATGCCATAAATTTTTCTTAAATAAGGCATCTAACATTAGCATTAGGATATCTAGCAAGAAAATTTGCATTTTTAATGCTGTAAGCCAAATACCTTATAGCAGAGTGAACTGCTCAAAAGTCAGTAACTATCGTCTCAGGGTTGAACTTCACAATGTGCATCCACTGTGGATATGTGCCGTTCATATATGGGACTACACACAGATCTGCAAACGCCTTTCAGTTGTTATGCCTATATGTAATGCAGATTACCTTTAAATTCTGCGTTACAAGTTGCTAATATTAATTTCATAAACAAAAATTCGAGCTGCAGTGAGGCAACTAATTTCGTGACCCCAATAGTTATTTTACACAATCATAAAATGAAATTTTTTGAACTTCCTGCCCACCAGTACTGCCTAAAGTAGCTCCTTTTTAAGAGCTAGCAGTATTATAAAAGCCTGTTATGGATTTCATTCAATCCTATATTGTCCTGACTAACGGTCTGTTAAGCAAGAGTATCTGTCTCTGAACACAAGTAGTAGGGCTACTCGTATTCCTGAGAAATATATATTGGAAAGACAGTATTCGATCTTTTTATTCCTTTCTTAAATTGATTTATGCAGTTAAACGCTGAGAAGATCTTCACCATCGTGCTTCATGTACACTGCGATAGTCAAACGATACAGACGTGACTATCAATTGCGTATATATCCCGCAGTAGCTGCTTAATACACGATTTACCTGCTAATAACACTCGTATTTAACTGACGCTTGCCACTATCATGGCGGCCGGGCGAAGGTTCAAATTATCCCGCGACAGCAGCGCCGTCAGGGAGTCCAGTTGTTTTTACAGGGTCTTTGGTTTGTCAACGGCGAATAGTTTGGACGTGACGTTGAGCACTCTGATTGTAGGAAATCGAATCACCACGTGAATTGTCAACTATCAAATAATTTTAATCAGGCTGTAGTACAAACTTGCTGGCAATCACGACAGGAATGAATATCCCATTTTTCAATTTATTACCCTTATCCGGATGTTGACTGGTTTCAGTGAATACGGATATTGATTTTTATATTACGTGGTTATTTGGGGTTAAATATTTACACATTGACATCAGGCTTGCAGAAACGCAGAGAGAGGTATGTTAACCGTTTCCCGCGCCCTTGCCACCCTGACCTTGTCGTGCCTCGCGGTAGTTTGCGTTTTGCCGTGGGTTGTGCCACGCCCGGTCACAGCGCGTCGGTTTAACCGTCGCTGGTCCCCTATGGCAGCAGCCTGGGTGTGGTTTCTCACACGCACCAACCACATTCCAGACTCATTCGCCAACGGCAACGCACGAATACGGAACACCAGGGTCAACAGACGAAGACACACAGCCGTAGTAAACTTGGTACTTCGAGCATCCCACTTTCCAATTCTGCAGTAAAAGACACAACGAGACTAGCTAATAAATAAATAAATGAAATAAATAAATAAATAAAAAGCAGATAAAAAGCAGACTACTGGGGCAACGCAAAGGAGGGTCTCATAATGGACTGTCTTTGTAAGAAGCGCATGCAGAAACAAAGTTTCGTGTTGGTTTTTTTTTTTTTTTTTTTTTTTTTTTTTTTTTTTTTTTTTTTTTTTTTTTTTTTTTAATAAAGACAACAAAATAATAATAAAAAAATATTGGCAACAGGCACAGCAATGTTTGAGATATTGGTCCACTTTAGGTTTCTCACACGAAAAGTCGGCCGTTTCGATGGCCTTTTGGCAGCTCGAAATTTAATTGCAAATGACGCTTTAACCGTTCATCTGAGACAAAAACTGAACTAACGAATTTGTAGGAGAGAAATTCTCTACAACTTTGCTCCCATATATACGTCGGATCGAAAATAATTTCAACTAAAAGTTGTTCAGGATTTAATTTCGAGTAATTTTTGATTGTACTTTTTTTTCCATATTTGAGAATGGTACACCAGATATAATTCTACACCTGGTTCTAGCTTCATATTATTTTGCTGTAAGTCGTTTATGGAGGTTGGTATAATGGTTTGAGGTTGTTATTTTATCTAGGGATGACTATACGATCGGAAAATACCTTGTTATAAAGAAAAAATGTACAAATATGACAAAAAAATTATTCTGCACAACTAAGGAAAATGTAAAATTAGATACAAAATAAAAGAAGTCGCTACACTAAATAATAAGAACATTGTAACAATAAGACAGCGGGGTATAGGAGGGTTGTCATTAAAATTAACACAAAAAATAAATATTAAATAGAAAATACATGTAAAATGCAATCAAAGGACTTAATTTAACAAAATTAACAATCAAACTAATTTTTATTATATTTGTAAATAAAAATTTACTGCGTTCGAATAGATTCGATTCAAATGCTGAAATGTTTGTAAAGTTATAGGATATAACTGCAGTGGTCAACATTCCCTAAACTTACAAACTGCTTCAACTTATGCTAAGAACAACACACACAGTCACACATGCACAGACTTGTGCCGGAGCGAGGACTAGAACCTCCGACGGGGAAAAGCGGCGCACTCTGCAGCAAGGCACCTTGCAGCTATTCCCGCGCGGCGACGAGATACGAACCTTCGACCTTTACTACAAGAGGTTGTTTCTTTTTACCGTTAAATACGCCACAACACTAACCTTACTTTAGTTTCTGTATGTCTATAGCTGCTTACAGCGTTTTCGCGTAAGTCATTCAAAGTTCTTTTAATATAAACCGATAACTGTGATTATGATAATAGTACACCTCACGCTATAGCGCACCTTGATGGAAAGGATCCTGGTCTAGCAGTGCTTTGTTAGAGCTATGTACGAAACACATATATTTTGTTAGCACTGCAGTGAATGTACTGTTTTCGGCATTAATATCATGTTTGACGAAATGCGAAATGAGAGGGACACGCCTATGAAACGGAATCAAAAGACATCAAGTAAGACAGCCGGACAAAGAATCGGAAGTAAATTAACTGTTTATGGCAATTTCGCAACGGCGGAATAATTGGAGGAAAGCAACTCTAGCGCGTGAACTGTCAACTAGCATATTGTTTTAATCGAACTAAAGGTGAGATTGATTATACTAGAAATCTTTTGAGTAAAAGGTAAGGTAAAGCAGTCAACAATCCGAACATTGGTTTGAAGACCACAGGGTTTTACTAAGCATGGTCCTATTTGGAAGTGGTATGACGTTGCCTTCCTCCGACCTTCGAACTGACTTACCCAGCCAGTTATAGGGGGATCTACAGATTAACGTGGGTTCCGAACCACGGTGCTACTCAGTATTTTTCACATGATCAATAACGACAGAGGTGAAATAAGTGGAGACTGACAGATAAAAATTCTTGAACCTGGCGGGGATCGAACCCGCGACCTTTAGATTTGTCTGGCACTCTACCACTGTGCAACCGAGGCTCATCTTGTCAGTAGATATGCTAAAATAACAACAATGTAGAATGGGCCAGAAACTGGGAGTGGTGTGTTTACGGATGGCTGGTTTGGTGGGAAAGAGGAAGCCCAGAACGTAATGCTAGCCCATCAATTGTCCATCAGCTCGTCGCCAGCGCGGTTTTATCTCGTGTCAACACCCGGCGCGGCCGATAGCAGCGCCCCGTGTCGGAAGAGCGGACGGTGTTAACAGCAGTGCCAACACAGCGTCACGGGCCACGGCAATGTCACAGTTGTGTTCGTGTTTGCTTTCCTGGTAAACGCGGCAAACAGTTGCAGGAACTGGCGTTCCACAGGGAAGCGTTATTGGTCCCCTACTCTTCCTCGTGTTTATAAACGATTTAGGAGATAATCTGAATAGCTCCCTTAGACTGTTCGCGGATGATGCTGTCGCTTATCGGTTAGTGAAGTCAACAGAGGATCAAAAGCAACTGCAAAGCGATTTAGACAAAATTTCTACGTGGTGCGTAAATTGGCAATTGACACTAAATAAAGAAAAGTGTGAAGTAATACACATGACCACTAAAAGAAATCCGCTGAACTTCAATTACGCGATAAATCAGTCAAACCTTAAGGTCGTAGCTTCTACCAAATACCTAGGAGTTACAATTACGAACAACTTTGACTGGAGAGAACACATAGAAAATATTGTGGGGAAGGCGAACCAAAGGTTACGTTTCATTGGCAGAACGCTTAGACGATGCACCAGCTCCACCAAAGAGACTGCCTACATCACACTTGTGCGTCCTCTCTTGGAGTACTGTTGCCCCTTGTGGTACCCTCACCAGGTGGGACTGACGGAAGATATTGAGAAGGTTCAGAGAAGGGCAGCTCGTTTTGTTTTATCACGTTACGGGGGGGAAAGCGTCACGGAAATGTTGCACGAATTGGGGTGGAAATCATTAAAAGAAAGACGTTATTCATTGCGGCGTGATCTGTTTGCGAAGTTTCAATCACCGACTTTTAGTTCTGAATGTGAAAATATTTTGCTAGCACCCACCTACTTAGGGAGACATGACCATCCCAATAAAATAAGAGAAATCAGATCGAAAACGGAACGATTTAGGTGTTCTTTCTTCCCGCGCGCTATTAGAGAATGGAACGGTAGAGAAAAGTTATGAAAGTGGTTAATGAACCCTCTGCCAGGCACTTAAATGTGATTTGCAGAGTATCGATGTAGATGTAGATGTAGAACATCGGTCAGGTGGCACGACGAAGCGTACTTCCCTGTTCACCTGCTGCGGTAGGCTACTCGGAATGGGGAAAGTGTAAGATCGTAAACGACGTACCTCATACTGGGCGCGAGGAAAATATGCAATCGTGCAATAGGAATAAACTAGAAAACTACTTACGCTTGAGGACTGACTGAAAAGCCCTTGTCTTGAAGAATAACAAGAAAGCATTAAGTGCTGTACTAGAGTAAAAAAAATCGCACTCACGTGTTTTACAGCCCACTTTCGATTTGTAGTTTTATAAGTTTTGCAAACATTTTTTTACCAAAAATAATAATCTAAACAATAAAAAATTAATTAAGAAGAGTGTCTGAAACCCTTATAGGAAAAAAAAAATTTAGGTAATAGCGTGTTTCGAACCACTGACCTTTATCATCAAAGGCCAACGATTTACCCACTACGCTACGGCTATCAATCAAAAACATAACTCCTTTAATCTCAGAACTATTGATGGCCGTTGTTAACTGATGCTAATATGGCATTTGTAGACACTAGATTATCATACGAAGAACTATGTCTTTTTGTTAATTCTTCAGTGCGCCATTACTTTGAAATGACAACGTGTAAGTTACAATAAGAAAATCATCAAACACGCGAGGAATGACACGTGACAGCTACTAACAGTTGGTTTTCGTTTATTCAATGGAGGGTGTCAAATCTCCGTTATTTTTGCAAATATGTCTCAAACGATACGAGATATGAAAAAAACATAAGGGAGCTAAGTTGTAGAGAATTTTCTCTTCTACCAATTAGGTTATTCAATTTTTGTGTCAGATGAACGGTTCGTTTGCAAATACAATTATATTACATACGGCTTTATTGGTATTACTACCGTATTTTTCGTCCGATAAATTTGAAAAAGGGAGGTTCTGGTCTCTGGAGGCCTACAATCATATCTGTAAAATTTGGTGCTGATCGGTTGAGCGGTTCGTCTTAAAAACAGGGATCACGTTACGGACAGACAGACAGACATCACAAAATCGCCGTTATTTTTGCAAATATCTTTGAAACGCTACGAGATATGAAAAAAAAAACACAAGAGAGCAAAATTGTAGAGAATTTTCTTCTCTACAAATTTGATTATTCAATTTTCGTGTCAGGTGGATGGTTAAGCCGTTATTTTTATTTACATTTCGAACTGTCAAAAGACGATCGCAAAGGCTCACTTTTAGTGTTACTACTGTAACCTAAAGTGGGCCAAAATAAGACTCGAACATAAGAGTCGCGCAACTCCCAGTGATTTTTTGGCAAGCGGCTGGTTCGTAAAAACACACCGCGAAACGACTGTGTATTGAATGTACCGGGCGATCAAAAAGTCAGTATAAATTTGAAAAGTTAATAAATCACGGAAAAATGTAGATAGAGGTTAAAATTGACATACATGCTTGGAATGACACGGGGTTTTATTAGAACAGAAAAAAAGCAAAGTATTGCTACATGCGTGAAAGATCTCTTGTGCGCGTCGTTTGGTGATGATCATGTGCTCAGCCGCCACTTTCGTCATGCTTGGCCTCCCAGGTCCCCAGACCTCAGTCCGTGCGATTATTGGCTTTGGGGTTACCTGAAGTCGCAAGTGTATCGTGATCGACCGAAATCTCTAGGGATGCCGAAATTCAACATCCGACGCCAATGCCTCCCCACAGCTCTGGACATGCTTTACAGTGCTGTTCACAACATTATTCCTCGACTACAGCTATTGCTGAGGAATGACGGTGAACATATTGAGCATTTCCTGTAAAGAACATTATCTTTGTTTCGTCTTAATTTGTTATGCTAATTTTTTTTTCTGGTCAGATGAAGCGTTATCTGTCGGACACTTTTTGAACTTTCTACATTTTTGAACTTTTTTTTCGGATAAAACCCCATGTCATTCCAAGGATGTCTGTCAATTTTTACCTCCCTATCTACATTATTCCGTGATATACTAGTTTTCAAATTTATACTGACTTTTTGATCACCGGTATATTTGGAGTACAGCAGCAAATTCAGAAGACCATCGTATTTCGGAGCGTATGTGGCTGTTACGTCCGTTTTCGTGACCGGAGTCGCTACTTCTCGGTCAAGTAGCTCCTCAGTTGTCCCCACAAGGGCTGAGTGCACCCCACTTGCCAACAGCACTCGGCAGATCCGGACGGTAACCCATCCAGCTACTGGCCAAGCCCGACAGCGCTTAACTTCGGTGTATTCAATGCGGCACGGCCGTTGGCCTAAGTAGTGTCGTTTTGAGAAATATCACAATGATTGAAATTCGCTAAAACGAAACTCATGAACGTGACAGGAAATCTCTATCTATATAAAAGCGAAAGGGACTCTCATTCACAAACACACTCACTCACTGACTAAACACGAAAAGCCGGCCGCGGTGGCCGACGAGACTGAGGCGCTACAGTCACGGTCTGCACGGCCACTACGGTCGGGGGTTCGAATCCCCCCTCGGGCATGGATATTTGTGCCGTCCTTAGTCTTAGGTAGTTGATAAGTAGTTTGTAAGTTTAGGGACTGATGACCCCGTAGTTAAGTCCCATAAGCTTAACAAACATTTGCATTTTGCTAAACACGAAATCTCAATAACTACTGCACCTATGGAGCTGAAATTTGGCAGGAATGTAGTATATAGGTAGGAGACCTCAGCTAAGAAAGGATTTTGCGATAGTGCCTATAGTTCAGGAGATATGACGTCATAAACAATGAAAACGTCAGCGTCTTGCGAAATAAGATAGTGTGACTTTGTCAGTCCATTTTTTGAGAAGGAGAGCACTTGGAGATTTGCAACAAACTTTAAACATGATTTCATACCTTTAGGAAATTTTTTCTCCCTAACAACCCGAGAACAATGATGAAAGGAAAAAAGTTTGTCGGTTACTACATTTTCGGCATTCATGCAGTAAAATTAAGCATTGGGCATGACAAATTAATGAAATGCAGCAACCAGTTGCTTGTGGTTATTTATTTATTTTAACTTTAACTACCGGTTTCGGGAGCTAGAGTGCCCTTCTTCTGGTCTATTTTTGTACTTTTGCTTAATAAATATACAAGCTAGTGGTGGAATCAACGCTAATTTCATAATCTTTGCACTTAGCGTTGATTCCACCACTAGCATGTATATTTATTAAGCAAAAGTACAAAAATAGACCAGAAGAAGGGCACTCTAGCTCCCGAAACCGGTCGTTAAAGTTAAAATAAATAAATAACCACAAGCAACTGGTTGCTGCATTTCATTAATTTATAATCTGAACAGTTGCTGAATGGATAAAATACTTCATTGGGCGTGACGTTACGATTTATTACTCGTACAATATTGATTCTATTCGCGAGAAATGTTACAGACAGTATACACACATTCCACTGAACGTAAGATCGAAATTTTATCATTTTACGACACACAGATCACAAGATATGACGTCATAAACAATGAGATCCGAGAAAAACTGTTACATCACGCGATAATATTGCACATTTCTTCCTGATCATCATAAGTCGTCGTGCTCATTGCTGAGCGTCGTGACCCCATGAAGCAAGCGTCTCCATCCCGGACGGTTGTCAGCTTCTCTCAGTGCCTGCTGAAGAGGTAGACCGGAGATCTTCTTGATTTGGTCTATCCATCTGCTCGCTGCTCTTCCTCTTGGTCTTGTGCCTTCGATCTTTCCTTGTAAGATTATTTTTTCTAAGTTTTCTCCGTTTCTTCTCATAATATGGCCAAAGAACTGGAGAATTTTTTCGTCGACTCGAGAAGAATGGCGTCTGGAGATGTTCAGTTGTTCAATAATGGACACATTTGTTCTTCTTTCAGTCCATTTTATGCGTAGCATCCTACGCTAGCACCAAAGCTCAAACGCATCAATGCGTTGTTTGTCTCTGGCCTTGAGTGTCCATGATTCACAGCCATAAAAGAAGACAGAAAACACGAGTGTTTCAACTAGCCGGATCTTTGTGCTATTTGTTGTTGCTCTGCTCTGCCAGATCTTCGTGAGCTTCTTCATAGCCACTCGTCCTAGCGTGATCCGCCTTCTTATCTCCTCTTCACAACTACCTGTGCTGCAAATGGTTGACCCATGATAGGTGAAGGACTGCACGACTTCCAGTTCCTATAATTGACCTGTGAGCTGGATCTGTTGTTCTCGATCAATTGACATGAGTTTGGACTTACTGAGGTTGATGTCGAGTCCATATGCTAGACTAATGTCTTATATTCTAGTTAGTAGCTCAGCAAGTTCATCTTCGCTGTTGGCTAAAAGTGCAGTGTCATCAGCAAAACGGGGATTGTTGACAGTTGTTCCGCCAATTGAGATGCCTTTGGTCCAACCATCGAGAGCTTTCCTAATGACGTGTTCTGCATAGATGTTGTACAGTTGTGGCGATAGAACACAACCCTGTCTCACAATGCATAGATGTTGTACAGTTGTGGGGACAGAACAAAACCCTGTCTCACACCTTTTGAAACTCTGAAGGAATCAGACGTGCCAGCAGTTGTCTTTACAACTGCGGAGTGATCATTGTACAGATGTTTGATCAATGCTGTCACACTAAATCACACTAAATAACACTTTTTTTTAATCCACGCAGACCTCTATATATAGAATTATGAATGGCCTGAGCTTCCTTCCAATCACCACGAACACTCCTTCAGCGAGCTACGTACAGCGCTCTGCTGCTTTCCCCCACGCATTTGCTTTGAGTGTTTACCATAAACAAACCACTCGCCCAATGCGTGGCGTGAGCTGTCATTGTTTTAACAATGAGAAATGACGCGCTTTAAGAGACATATAATGACACGCGTAAGTAGCGACATCTGGTGGCGGGTCGTAAAAAACGTCACTGGCGACCCCAGTAGCGGCGCTCGTGGGGCAATTAAGAGGACCGAGTGCGGCTGCTGGCGCCACGGCGTGGTGCTGGTGCTGGTGAGCAGCGCGACGTGGCAACCCTGACCACCGATGGCCTGCCGCCGATGCCGCTGGTGGCGTTTTTTTGGCCCGCGGTCGCTGAAGGGTACCGCCACCTCTGGCCTGCCTGCCTCGTGGGATACCGGCAGGGAAGCTGTGGCTGGGCCCTTCAACCCTCCCCTTCATACCGGTCCACCTCACCCTCCTCCCTATACCTCGCGACGAGTTGCTCAACAGGTCAGACACTTCCTAACCGTTCCGCTACTACAGACCTCTCTGCGTTTACCTGCTCAGTCTTTATACAAGCCGGCCGCGGTGGCCGAGGGGACTGAGGCGCTTCAGTCACGGTCTGCACGGCCACTACGGTCGGGGGTTCGAATCCTCACTCGGGCATGGATATTTGTGCCGTTCTTAGGATTAGCTAGTTGGTAAGTTTAGGGACTGATGACCCCGTAGTTAAGTCCCATAAGCTTGACAAACATTTGAACATTTTTCTTTATACAGGGTGTATCTGAGATGAATGCAGAAGATGACAAGGCTAGTAGAGTGGGTCATAACGAGCACATTTCACTTTGTTTTTGTTGTGGTCTTCATTCCGCAGACTGGTTTGATGGCCGGCCGCGGTTGCCGCGGGGACTGAAGCGCTCCAGTCACGGTGTGCACGGCCACAACGGTCGGGGGTTCGAATCCCCCCTCGGGCATGGATATTTGTGCCGTCCTTAGTATATGGTAGCTCGTAAGTAGTTTGTAAGTTTAGGGACTGATGACCCCGTAGTTAAGTCCCATAAGCTTAACAAACATCTGAACATTTGAACTGGTTTGATGCAGCTAGCTCTCCACGCTACCCTGTCCTGTGCAATTCTCTTCATCTGAGGATACGTTCGGCAACCTACATCCTTTTGAATCTGCTTACTGCTTTCGTCCTTCGGTCTCCCTCTACGATTTTTACCCTACACGCTTCCTTCTAATGCTAAGTTGACGATTCATTGATGTCTCCCTACTTCTTTCTCTTGATCAGGATATGTCAGAAACTCCTTGTCTCCCAAATTCGGTTAAGCACTTCCTCATTAGTTGCGTGATCTACGCATCTAATTTTCATCATTCGGCTGTAGCACCACATTTCAAAAGCTTCTAAAGTCTTTTGAACTCCTTATCTCCCACTTTTCATTGCCATACAATGCTACACTCCAGACAAATGCTTTCTTAGCTACCCATATTCCCAACCCTTATCGCGTCCTCACACGGGACGTGTTGTCCCAACGTGTCGCAGGCCAGACGTGCTGTCTACCTAGTCTAGCTGCAGCACGCTCTGAAACGACCCGCTACATCCCACGGAACACAACGTGCTGCTCATCGTGATTTGCTTTGCGACCGCAGCGCTCTCCAGCGCCCGTTACGGGCTGGCGCGTAGTTCATTACAAAGATGGATGTGCCTAAAATTACTCTGTAACAGAGTTCGTGCGAGCCGACTGTAGTTGTGTACGTTTGTTGGACGATCTTTACTAGAAGTATGAATATTCACAGAATCTATGACACTAACTGCGAATGGGTAAAGTCGAAAAAAATGAAAGAAAAAGAAAAGAAAAACACAGAAAAGAACAAACGCTTTCTTATATTTGCATGTGGCATGCAGTACTCTTACAGAACTTGTATTTTTTTTTCTTCGAGAAGCACAAAGACGGTACATTTATCTGAAAGCGGTTGAGAATAATAACGGAATTTACGACAAAATCACTTATGACAACAATTCTTCAAAAAATTGTCAACAGTGAAATACATCATTTGCACCAGCGGACTCGAACCTCCAACGGCGAGCAATCGCTCTATCCTCAGCAAGGCGCCTTAGAACGCAAGGCCACTCCACCGCGGCACAGTTTTTGTAAGGTCGCACATGAGATAAGGGAAGCATTTTACTATATCATTGTGATGTATACAGTAGGAATGTGTTCGAGTGTGTGTGTGGGGGGGGGGGGGGAGGGGGGAGGAGGAAACAAAACTTAATAAACAATAATTTTCTTCCTCAGAACAGATCATCTTACATTTTTTTTATTTTAATAATCATCATCATTAGAGTCTGATTATGCCTTGGTTCGTTCAGTCTGTAGTATAGTAACTAATAAAATTCCTACATAATCCCCTATTCAATGCTAACATTGATGCCTCGTCTGACGTTAAGCCTTTTACTTCAAAATAATTTTTCACCGAATCTAAGTACTTTCTTTTACCCTCCGCTGCCCAGCTCACGAGTCTCTTAGGTAACTTTGCTTCTCCCATGCGTGTAACATGACCCCACCATCTCAGTCCGTTCGCTCTAACTGCTTCGTCTATGGTGTTCATTTCCAGTTTTTCTTTGATTTCCTCATTATGGACACCCTCCTGCTATTGTTCCCATCTATTAGTATCTGCAATCAGTCTTGCTACTTTCATATCTGTAACCTCTACCTTATGAATGAGGTAACCGGTATCCACCCAACTTTCACTCCCTCCCATACAATAAAGTTGGTCGAAAGATAGAGCGGTGCACTGCTAACTTAGTCTTGGTACTTACTTCCAGATACTTAAAAATTGCACACAAACACAAGATAACGTAAAAATCCTAACTTACAGTAACAGAGCAGGTTAAGAAAGCTACGAGTCAAGTGACATGTCTCATTGTCCTTGGCTACTGCTAGATTCCACAATAGCGAGGATTTGTGAATTCATCCTGTATGTCGTGTAACGCAGCTTTCGAGTTCTTAGAAGTTACTGTCAATACCAGAGATTTCCACAAGAACGTGCTAGAAGATGTCGTTCATAACTAGATTATTTCTGTCGATAACATCACACGAACGAAATCGAAAGGAATCGAGTTTTGCCGACGGAAAAGAAATGACACCGATTTGTTATTTAACCCTACACTGCATGAATTTTTATTTTGGCAAAAAAAAAAAAAAAAAAAAAAATTCATATATTCTTTCCCTATAAAGGGAAAAATATTGAAAAAAATATATAACCTATTTAACAATAAGAAAATCATTATTTATCCGTTGCCATTGTCAACATCATGCATTTAGACATAAGTCACTCTGCAGGAAAACATTGGTATCTAACATATTTTCTACTCCGATTAGATGTCTGTAACATGATAAAACTTTTTTACTTGCCCGAAGTCGTGTCAGTTTGTAATTAAATTAATGCTCAACAGCGAGTAAAATCCGCTGGAGCGCTCTTTGTTGCATTTCTCCTCAATTCACGACTGCGCTGCCTCCTATGGAAGAAACCATCAACTAAATGCTTAGAACAGACATCAATGTATACGATATGCATGAGATCTTGTTGCCATCTGTCAACAAGAAGTATGTCTGAAAAAGTAAGAAAAATTTTCGTTGTCAAACGGCAACAAAATGTTCAAATCTTTGTTAAGCTTAAGCTTAAGGGACTGCGGAGTCATCAGTCCCTAAACTTACAAACTGCTTATGAACTACCTTATACTAAAGACGGCACAAATATCCATGCCCGAGGGGGATTTGAACCCCCTACCGTAGTGGCCGTGCAGACCGTGACTGTTTGTTAAGCTTAAGGGATTGAACTGCGGGGTCATCAGTCTCTAAACTTACAAACTACTTATGAACTAGCTTATACTAAAGACTACAAAAACATCCATGCCCGATAGGGCATTCGAACCCCCGACCGTAGCGGCCGTGCAGACTGTGACTGACGCGCCGCAGACCGCTCGGCCACGGCGGCAGGGTTAAGCCTGAAAATCGGAATTCGAAACACTCGAATCGTAAACTCGTAATTATAACAATTTTCGTAACAATTAAGATTACATCGTGATTAAGATTAAATGTCCTAGAAAGCAGGAGACCCGGGTTCGAATCCCAGCTGGGTACACATTTTCAGCTTTGCCCAATCGCAGTTGATGTCATATATTCTATGAATATTAAATAATAACAACTGCAGGATCAGAAGTGACGTCTGTTCTCTCGCAACAGACGCATATAATATGCCGGTGACGGGCAATGATCCTATCGTTAGTGGGGAGGTGTGGGCAAAGTTTGAAGCCCTTACTCTTACGGGAATTAGTTAAACTACGAGTTTGAGTACTGTGGGCAGGGCGAAGCTGGGAATTTGTATCTGACGGAAGGCGTGCTTAGGTAGTCCTTGCAGGTGCGGTGATCACTGTGTCCCCAGTGGTGTAGGGGTCAGCGCAACTGCCTAGAAAGCTGGACACCCGGGTTCAAATCCCGGATGGGTATACATTTTCAGCTTTGCCCAATCGCAGTTGTTGTCATATATTCTATGAATATTAAATAATAACAACTGCTGGATCAGAAGTGACGTCTGTTCTCTCGCAACAGACGCCACATGTATATATATGATATACCGGTGACGGGCAATGATCATATCGTTATTGGGGAGGTGTGGGCAAAGTTTGAAGCCCTAACTCTTACGGGAATTAGTTAAACTACGAGTTTGAGTACTGTGGGCAGGGCGAAGCTGGGAATTTGTATCTGACGGGAGGCGTGCTTAGGTAGTCCTTGCAGGTGCGGTGACTACTGTGTCCCCAGTGGTGTAGGGGTCAGCGCAACTGCCTACAAAGCAAGAGACCCGGGTTCGAATCCCGGCTGGGTACACATTTTCAGCTTTGCCCAATCGCAGTTGATGTCATATATTCTATGAATATTAAATAATAACAACTGCAGGATCAGAAGTGACGTCTGATCTCTCGCAACAGACGCCACATGTATATAAATCGTGATGGTTGGTACCTCTGCAACATGCAGTAGACTGTATCAACCGACAGGTTTCCGTTTCCGGCAGTACAAAAGCGCCCAGGGCACAGTCCCCCAGCACAGGTCAGCCTGGAGTGTGACGCGAGATAAAATTCCGGCCACTGGGGACGTTATTAGTGGGCTGTGGCGGCGGCCGTTCATCTCCACAGGGCGTCCCCCCCCTCCTCCCCCTAGCCAGCCCACGAGGGTCTGCCGGTCTATTTCCACGGCGTCCGTCACCGGCTGGGTCACAACCAGGCACGCAGGGGTCTCGTGACCTGTCAGCCAGCCAAAAATTACACAGGGTCGAGGCACGCTCGCAGCGGGTCGAAGGCATCTCAGGAGCCATCGTCTCGATGGTTCATTTCTCCTACTTACCAACAACATAAAAAAAAATTAAAAAATTATTGCAAAACAAATTAATATAACTTAATATTCAACTTATTTTTTCTACTCATAAATATGTAGGTACGATCTATCTGCTTTCCACGCAAGAAGATAGGTAAGTAACTACATCTACATACATACTCCGCAATTCATCGTAAGGTGCGTGGCGGAGGGTACACTGTACCACTACTAGGCATTTCCTCTCCTATTCCACTCCCAAATTGAACGAGGAAAAAAAGAATGCCTATAAGCCTCAGTAAGGTAAAGCAGTCAGCAATCTGAAGATTGGTTTGAACACCACAGTGCTTTACTAGGCATGGTCCTGTTTGGAGGTGGTATGCCGTTGCCTTCCTCCGACCTTCGAACTGACTTACCCAGCCATTTATAGGGGGACCTACAGTTTAACTTGGGTTCGGAACCACGGTGCTACTCGGTATTTTTTACATGAGCAGTACTGCCAGAGGTGAAAGAAGTGGAAAGTGACAGATAAAAATCCTAGGACCTGGCGGGGATCGAACCCGCCACCCTAGGATTTCTAGTCTGGCACTCTACCACTATGCAACCAAGGTGCACAATTACGAGCCCTAAGTTCTCTTATCTTGTCTTTGTGATCTTTACGCGAAATGTAAGTAGGCGGCAGCAAGATCGTACAACACTCAGTTTCAAATTCCGGCCCTCTAAATTTACTCAACAGAAATTCACGAAAAGAACGTCGTCTTTCTTCCAGCGATCCCCAATTGATTTGCCGGAGCATTTCCGTGACACTTGCGCATTGGTCGAACCTACCGGTAACAAATCTAGCTGCTCGTCTCTGAACCGCCTCTATGTCTTCCTTTAAACTGATCTGCTGCGGGTCCCAAACACTTGAGCAATACTCAAGACGTGGTCGTACAAGCGTTTTATACGCGGCCTCCTTTACAGGTGAAGTACATCTTCCCAAAATTCTCCCAATAAACCGAAGTCGGCTGTCTGCCCTACTCACAACTACCCACTTTAAATCCAACTCAACACATACCTATGAATAAACAATGATCAAAACATTTTCAGAGTTCTACTAAGTCGATCACGTTATTACGATAATGTAATGTAGTTACAATTATTGTTATTTTTTGTAGTTGATGTCAGCCAAGGAAATATCCGATCCGAGTTGGATCTCAATATTCTCGTATTATTTTTGCTAGGTATATTGTCGTGTTTCCTTCGCTGTCACCGACTCTAAAAGTAGCAATAATTGTAATTACATTATATTATCGTAATAACTTAATTGGCCGCGGTGGAGTAGCCGAGCGGTCTAAGGCGACTCGCTGCGGAACGCGCGGTTGCTCGCCGTCGGAGGTTCGAGTCCTCCCTGTTGTCCTTATGTTATTTTACCTAGGTTTAAGTAGATTGTAAGCTACGGACTGATGAGCACGCAATTTGGTCCGATAGGTTTACAAACATTTGAACATTTGATTTGGCTTTTAAGTAGTCTGATATTTTCATTCCATTTTACTCACAAGAAGTCTAAAAAATATTTTGAAGGAAGGAAGGAAGCTTAGGGTTTAACGTCCCGTCGACAGCGTGGTCATTAGAGACGGAGCTAACGCTCGGAGCTTTTGGGTAAGGATGGGGAAGGAAATCGGCCGTGCCCTTTGAAACGAACCATCCCGGCATATGCCTGGAGTGATTTAGAGAAATCACGGAAAACCTAAATCTGGATGGCCGGGGGTGGATTTGAACCACCATCCTTCCGAATACGAGTCCAGTGCGTTACCACTGCGCCACCTCGCTCGGAAAATATTTTGACCATTTTTTGTTATTCATATGTACGTGTTAAATTAGATAAAAAGGGGATAGGTACCTACTTATCTTCTTGCGTGGTAAACACGTAGATCAAATTTTCAAATGTTTGTAAAGGTTATGAGACTTAAATGCGGAGTCATCAGTCACTAAACTTAGAAACTACTTAGGAACTAACTTGATAAGCAGAAAAAGTGATTATTAAGTTGTATAAGAACACGAAATTGTATTTTTTTTACTGCATAATAATTTGTTTTGGAATACTTTTTAAGTGCATTTTTTCTTAAAATTTTTGTTTATTTTTTTATCTTTTATGAAGCTGGAGTACACGAACTAAATTTTTCTGAATGTAGGTAGCCCTACTAAATGTACTGCTCATATGAGTCAGCACAGTTTAAATGAAACAAAGTCAGGGAGGAACGCCGTTCTCAACAGAGCAAATCTACCTCGAGTACAATGAGACTTCCGAAGAGCGCAAAAAGAGACTTTCAAAAATGCAGTTTTACACGAAAAAAGTTTTGAACAGGGAAATACTTGACCATAACGATGTTACGGTAGGTGACTCAAATATCAGGATAGCATATAAAAGATACGGCCGAGTTTCTTTAATTTGCTCCCAAGAATTGAACAGTTCCGCTACTTTATCATGGATCCTATAATCAGAACCTAACCGCACTCTTATCAAAACTCTGGTTGAGGTATATCCTTTCCAATAAAAAATGAATCATCGAAATCGGTTGGCGTGATATTGAGTTATTCGTCCATTTGTAAAGAAGTTGTTTTTTCAAATTTCTCAAAATTACTTATTGCCTATCGTTAATTTAGCTATCGGTTGGTTTCTGAAAAGTTTTCATTTTTTCATCGTTAAAATGGCGTATTTATTGTAAAATAAGTCTGTTCCATGAATATCAGAATTGATGATAACAAGGAATTACGTAATTTTCGTATAAAATAAATTTCATTTTGCTTGGTCAATGTAGGTGCTGCGGATGTCGTTGACATCAGTTTAAAAAAATGTTCAAATGTTTGTAAAGCTTATGGAACTTAACTGCGGGGTCATCAGTCCCTAAACTTACAAACTACTTATGAACTACTTACGAACTAGGACGGCACAAATATCCATGCCGGCCGCGGTGGCCGAGGGGACTGAGGCGCTCCAGTCACGGTCTGCGCGGCCACTACGGTCGGGGGTTCGAATCCCCCCTCGGGCATGGATATTTGTGCCGTCCTAGTTCGTAAGTAGTTCATAAGTAGTTTGTAAGTTTAGGGACTGATGATCGCAGTTAAGTCCCATAAGGTTAACAAACATTAGAACAAATATCCATGCCCGAGGGGGGATTCGAACCCCCGACCGTAGTGGCCGTGCAGACCGTGACTGAAGCGCCTCAGTCTCCTCGGCCACCGCGGCCGGCGACACCAGTTTCCTGTAAAATTTTGGAGTATGTTCTCAGTTCGAATATAGTAAATTTCCTCGAGACGGATAAGCTTCTTTCTATGAATCGGCACGGGTTTAGGCAACATCGGTCGTATGATAATCAGCTTGCCCTTTTTTCAAATGATGTCTTGCGAGCCATGGATAAATGGTAGGCCGCGGCAGAGCGGCCGAGCGTATTGAGGCGCTTCTACATCATCATGGGATACTCTGCAAATCATATTTAAGTGCCTGGCAGAGGGTTCATCGAACCACAATTATACTATTTATCTCCCATTCCATTCTCGAATAGCGCGCGGGAAGAAAGAACACCTGAATCTCTCCGTTCGAGCTCTGATTTCTCGTATTTTATTCTTTGATCCTTTCTAACTATGTAAGTGGGAGTCAACAATATATTTTCGCATTCGGAGGAGAATGTTGGCGATTGGAGTTTCGCAAGTAGCCCGCGCCGCAGCGATAAGCGCCGTTGTTGTAATGATTCCCATCTCAGACCCTGTATCCTTTCCGTAACGCTGTCTCCCCTGTATCGTGACAATACGAAACGAGCTGCCCTTCTTTGGACTCTTTCGATGTCCTCCGTCAAACCCACCTAATAATGATCCCACACTGGGCTGCAATACTCCAAAAATGGACGGACAAGCGCAGTGTATGCAGTTTCTTTAGTAGTTCTGTTGCATCTTTTAAGGGTTCTGCCAATAAAACGCAGTCTCTGGTTCGCCTTTCCCACGATATTATCTACGTGTTCTTTCCAGTTTAGGTCTGAAGTAATAGTAATTCCTAGGTATTTTGTGGAGTTTGCGGCCTTCACATTTGATTGATTTATGTTGTAAACAAAGTTTAACGGATTTCTTTTCGTACTCATGTGGACGACTTCACACTTCTCATTATTTAGAGTCAATTGCACAATTTTTACACCATACTGATATCTTATTCAGATCGTTCTGCAGTTGGCTTTTATCTTCGGATGATTTTACTAGACGGTAAATGACGGCGTCATCTGCAAACAACCTAAGAGAGCTACTTAGATTTTCCCCTAAATCGTTTATGTAAATAAGGAATAGCAGAGGACCAATAACACTACCCTGTGGAACGCCCGATATCGCCTCTGTTTTATTCGATGCCTTACCATCGATTACTACGAACTGTGTCCTCTCTGACAAGAAATCCCCTATCCAATCGCAAATTTGGGGCGATATGCCATAACCACGCAAATTTGATTCAAAGCCGTTTGTGAGGTACGGTGTCAAAAGCTTTCTGGAAATCAAGAAATACGGAATCGATTTGCGAACCCTTGTCGATAGCACCCATCATTTCGTGTGAATAAAGAGCTAGTTGTGTTTCGCATGAACGATATTTTCTAAATCCGTGTTGACCTTGGGTCAATAGTTCGTTCTGTTCGAGATATGATACGATGCGCCAGGTGCGTCTTATATGCCGGCAAATGCGGTATTTTTGGCGGTTCAGTTTTTGGCTTTCCGCGGTTCCGGCCTGTACCGCGGTCCGCCAGTTTCCGACCGTTGGACTAGACGGATGGGTGTCAGCACGACGTCGCTCGCAGGCGTCGGAAGACGGGTGAGAATCGTGGGCCGAGGTGGACCCCCAGTACGTCATCAGCGGACGAGCGCATAGTGGCCATCCGTCACCAGCACAACGACACCGTTAGCATGCCGGGCACGCGCCACGGACGTGCCTCCGTCCTCAACAGCCGCGCTGATTCGCCCGGCAACCGCGCCCACCGCCCCACGTGACCACGCCCCCTCCCCCCATGGCTACAACCCCCCACCCCCATCCTTCTTTTTATGGAGGCGTCCGAGGTGCTCAGAATACTTGCAGATCTCCAACCACCACTGGCTCTAGGGATGGTGGCAGGCGTTCTCCACCAAAGGGATTTTCTATTCATAGAATATATGACTTCAACTGCTATTGGGCAAAGCTGAAAATGTGTATCCAGCCGGGATTCGAACCCGGGTCTCCTGCTTTCTAGGCAGTTGCGGTGACCCGTACACCACTGGGGACACAGTGATCACCGCACCTGCAAGGACTACCCATGCACGCCTCCCGTCAGATACAAATTCCCAGCTTCGCCTTGCCCATAGTACTCAAACTCGTAGTTTAACTAATTCCCGTAAGAGTAAGGGCTTCAAACTTGCCCACCCCTCCCCACTAACGATAGGATCATTGCCCGTCACTGGCATATTATATATATATACATGTGGCGTTTGTTCGGAAAGAACAGACATCACATTCTGATCCTGCAGCTGTTATTATTTAATATTCATAGAATATATGACTTCAACTGCTATTGGGCAAAGCTGAAAAAAGCCGAACAAACGCCACATGTATATATATATAATATGCCGGTGACGGGCAATGATCCTATCGTTAGTGGGGAGGGGTGGGCAAGTTTGAAGCCCTTACTCTTACGGGAATTAGTTAAACTACGAGTTTGAGTACTATGGGCAGGGCGAAACTGGGAATTTGTATCTGACGGGAGGCGTGCATGGGTAGTCCTTACAGGTGCGGTGATCACTGTGTCCCCAGTGGTGTAGGGGTCAGCGCAACTGCCTAGAAAGCAGGACACCCGGGTTCGAATCCCGGCTGGGTACACATTTTCAGCTTTGCCCAATAGCAGTTGAAGTCATATATTCTATGAATATTAAATAATAACAGCTGCAGGATCAGAATGTGATGTCTGTTCTTTCCGAACAAACGCCACATGTATATATATAATATGCCGGTGACGGGCAATGATCCTATCGTTAGTAGGGAGGGGTGGGCAAGTTTGAAGCCCTTACTCTTACGGGAATTAGTTAAACTACGAGTTTGAGTACTATGGGCAGGGCGAAGCTGGGAATTTGTATCTGACGGGAGGCGTGCATGGGTAGTCCTTGCAGGTGTGGTGATCACTGTGTCCCCAGTGGTGTAGGGGTCAGCGGAACTGCCTAGAAAGCAGGAGACCCGGGTTCAAATCCCGGCTGGGTACACATTTTCAGCTTTGCCCAATAGCAGTTGAAGTCATATATTCTATGAATATTAAATAATAACAGCTGCAAGATCAGAATGTGAAAGGGATTTTCTTTACACGTCAGTTCGTGCCAGCGTTTGCCGTGACGTACCACTTATGTAACCAAGCCACAGGGGGCGTTCAGAGACCTAAGTAGAATTCAAGGAATGGAAATGAGATTCATTAGAACTATGAATCAAACTGTGGTGTCGCACACGTACTTTCGCCGCGCGCCGCCATGCACGCACGGCGCGGCGTTCTTACGACGTCAGCCACGAGCGCCCTCTGCTGCAACTCCGCTCGTGGCCACGACTGCTGCATCGGCCACTTGGGAATCAGATAGGCACCAGTTAAGACTTGGCTATCGGATAGGCTCTAGGAATCATTAGTAGGCAGGCCTCTATCTAAACTATGTATCAGCATTCTGCAGTCAAGAACTATGTAAAGTTAAGTATTACCAAGATTACAATAAATATATATCTTGTTCTAATTTAGCCTAGTGTCTTAGTTTCTGCTGTCCCACTGGCTGGTCACCTCCGTACCTGCACACGAGTGCATCCTTTATTCTTGTGTCGGTCTCTCTCTACTCGGCCACCAACATACACGACAACCGGCGGAAACGAGACACAAAACAAACAAGCAGACAAGATAAAATTAGGAATGAGGTGAATAGAAAAGTAGCTGGTATTGAGGTTCCTGTCACCAGCATCATAAAGAAACGCTGACTTCAGTGGTATGGGCATTTAATGAGAAAGAATAGTGGAGACCTGCTAAGGAACAAGACCACGGGGAAGACAAAGGAAACGCTGGATAGAGACTGTAAGATCAGATGTGAAGGAGAAAAGACACAAATGGGAAGACATTCTGGAACAGAAGATGTATGAAGGCAGGAGGAGATGGCAAGCGCTTGTATACCACACCCGGAAAACTGGAGTTGAAAAATGATGATGATGGGGAGGAGGAGGAGGAGGAGGAGGAGGGCATTCACGGTTATACGGCCACGTGACATACACTAGTGTCCAAAAGTTAACCCTTATTTTCGACGGACTTCAAAGTCCCACTTCATAAAAAAGAGTGTAAAGCATTCTTCGTCATTTAAATTGGCGCAGAAATGTAGCACGCAACTTATTCTTGCTTTGGTACATTGTTAATTCATCAGTGTTGTTTCATTGATGTGACGACAAAGCAATCTGAATTTCTGCACGCAGCGCTTGGGTTATTTAGTTGTAAGCGAGTGATTGTTCAGCTTCTATTCTCTGCATTTCTTGTGGGAAAGCGATCTTCATAATTGTTTTCCTGTTATTTGGTAAGTCAAATTATGATAATGATTGGTTGGGAGCGGAATATATTATAAATTCTGAGGATAAATTTTTAAATATAATTTGCTATTTGTAAGTCTCATCAGGCCTATAGAATATCATTTGATTTGGTTTTCCTTTATACTAAACATATTTTTCAACAACCAAAATACCACAAAAAATCGACATATCAAAGTGAAAAGATAAAAAATTTACGCCATAAAGGATTAAGCATAATCAGGAGATTATGATGAGGGTGCAAGAAATAACAGACGACTTTTTTGTTAGCAGACGCGTTTCGTTTTCTTGAGGAAAAAAAAAAAAAAAAAAAAAAAAAAAAAAACTTCAGCTGTCTATAATGATAGATATATTTGATGATAGTGGTATGGAGTAGTGACGACATTTTAAACGTGTTTCATGAGTGTTTATTAAGAAGGGGAGTGCCAAGGCAAAGGTGACTGAATAGTGGTTGGACTGGAATATAGAGTGAGATGGAAAATAAAGGAAGTTTTCATTTTGAAGAGGTGTAGGTGAAGTAAAAAACATAAAAAAATAAATACACTTTAATATACAGGGTGGTCGGAAATTCCCATTACAAACATCTAGAACTTTTAGAGGACAGTGAGTCAATAACATTTTTAAAGGAACCAATGTCCCGAAACGTATCGTTTCCGTTCTACGACGGTTTCAATTCAGATGTGTCAAAGTCTACTTAGAATCAGAGTTCTGACCGCTGCACAAAACAATGAAGAGACACCAGGTGTGATGGAGAGAGTGTGCCACAACATGCTTCGGAGGTGCAATGTGTGTAACAACTTTGGTGGTCGCCACATCGAGCCGCTGTAGTAATGTATCAGTACGTCGCGGCTGGTACCTTAGATGTTGGGTTCCTGTTGTTGTCGACTACTGTAAACCACAAGGTGTAAATTGTAATGAAAATGCATAAGTGATAACGGAACGATTTAGTATTCTTTTCAAATTGATTGCAACAATTGTAGTGGGTCACGGCTAATTACATTCCTCAAGTAGGAGTGGATGAGATAAGCATCTGGATTGAAACCGTCGTGGAACGGAAATGGGTTCCTATTCCATATGTTATGTCCTATAACAGCAGTCGGCAACTGGTGGACCGTGGTCCAAGTCCGGACCGCGGAAGGCCAAAAACTGGACCGACAAAAAGTAAATGTTACATGCTTAAATTATTTTAAAAAAGCTTTTTCAGTAGATAACATTCCAATTGGAGTGTTGACAGCTGCGTTGAACGTGTTTAAAGCCTGTTTTGATATTTGTTTGTGGTTGACGGCGCTTAAGTTTTGCATATTCATTAAATGAATCGAAAACAACTTTTGAGGCTGAGTGAGTGATTGCTAGCCCAGAAGTAGGCGTCCGACAGTGGTTTTATCGCCCGAGGAACGTGTTTGAGTGCAGCGCTGGTAGTGTTCGTTTCACCAGTAAGGCGTGCTGCGCTGGCTAACGTTGATTCAAATGTTTGTATAGCTTATGGGACTTATCTACGGGGTCATCAGTCCCTAAACTTTAAACTACTTTTAAAATAGCTTATACTAAAGACGGCACAAGTATCCATGCCCGAGGGGGGATTCGAACCCCCCGACCTTACTGGCCGTGCAGACCGTGACTGAAGCGCCTCAGTCTCCTCGGCCACCGCGGCCGGCTAACGTTGGTTACTCGTGAAAACGTTTGTGGTGAAAACGTTGGACTAATTTCGTTCATCCGAGAAGATTCTATTGGAGCAAGCGCCGTATGTTTGTAGATTTCCTATTGATGGCAGCAACTGCCGAAACCGGTAGAATATAACAAATAAAAATAAATACACCCTTGGCATAAGAGTGATTTTTCTCAATATTATAGGTAGATTAAATAAATGGTTGTCCCGATGTGCAACGCTGGAGAGTACACTGACAAGGGGCGGCAGAACGGAGCAAGCTGGCTGTGATCCGCATAAAAGCTCTGTACACGAAAGCAGCACGAGAACTTTATTTAGTGAACAAGGAACTTCAATTAATCGACTTCATACTCACATAACTTCTGAAACCTCTAAAGAAGCAGTCAGGGCATATCCATTTAAACACGTTTTTGGCACACTTTATGTTACGGTAGTAACACTAAAAGTGGGCCTTTGCGATCGCCATTTGACAGCTCAAAATTAAAATGAAAATAACGGCTTAACCATTCATCTGACACGAAAATTGAGTAACTGAATTTGTAGAGGAGAAAATTCTCTACAACATTGCTCTCTTGTGTTTTTTTCATGTCTCGTATCGTTTGAGAGATATTTGCAAAAATAACGGAGATTTGACACCCTTCATTGAATTAACGAAAACCAGCCGTTCGGAGATGTCACGTGACATTCGTCGCCCAGAACTCTCTCTGGCATACGCCATCTTGCGTTGCGTATTTGATGATTTTCTTATTGTAACTTACACGTTGTCATTTCAGAGCAATGGCGCACTGAAGAATTAACAAAAACACGTCGTTCTTATTACGATAAATGATAATCTAGTGTCTAAAAATTCCATATTAGCATCAGTTAACAACTGCCATAAATAGTAGAATATTAAAGCAAATAACTTCTGATTGTTAGTCGTGGCGTAGTGGGCAATGCGTTGGCTTGTGATACTGAAGGTCAGTGGTTCGGAACCCGCCACTACCCAATTTTTTTTTCCTGAAACGGTTTCAGAACTCTTATTAATTAAATAGTACTATGTTCTTCAATGTTTAGAATTGTGCATGTGTAAGAATGGTCCCTCTAAAATGTGTGTTTGTTCTATTTCGTGAAGATACCGTGAAATACGTAACAACAAATTGAACAGTGGTCTTCTGAAGTATATGCGCGTAAACCGGGAGGATACTGTAGTAAAGAACATTCTGCGCAAAGTGCTGATACAGGTAATTTCGTATATAAAGGAAGTCCCAGATTTCTGTGGAAAGTGTATTTCCTTAATCAAACAGAAGAGAAGTGTATACATTGCAACAAATTACCTTGTTTATTTTTCTTTCTAAGCGTTTATTCACTATTTGTGGAATATATTGAAAGTCATTAATTAGAATCAATGCATCTACGCCAAATGTACGCTGTGTTCCATCCAGGCTATAGTCACTCGTTCGACCGCCAAATGTACGCTACGTTCGTTCCAGCCTATAGTCATTCGTAACCAGTACAGGTAAAGAAAATAAACTTAAAACTACCAAGGCAAGACAGGTGATAATATGTATGTCGAAGCTAAACTCAAACATCATTTATTTTTAAAATACGGTCAGAAAGAATATTACGTGTTGGGTGCATAGGTATTACCACAATCGTAGAGTCGTAATCTTATAACCATAATTTTTTATTATTTATATTATTATTTTGGTCCAAAATGTTTGCAACAACTTACAAAACTACAAATCTAAAGCGGGCCGTAAAACAACTCAGTGCGATTTTTTTGCTCCTAACGGACGAAAGTCTGAAGCTACTTTGCAAAATAATACAAGTTTTTCTGCATTTTTTATACATTTCTATTTCACGTATGTTGTATTTCATTTTAGATTGAGAGTGAATCGAAAATAAAAAACAAAAATAAAAAATAGTGTACTTTTTCTGCCT
The DNA here is from genome assembly GCA_026315105.1 of Locusta migratoria. NCBI lineage: Eukaryota > Metazoa > Arthropoda > Insecta > Orthoptera > Acrididae > Locusta > Locusta migratoria. Next base: position 270,121,523 of record CM048750.1, read on the forward strand.
GTCTGTCGTATTTCATATTATCCTGTGAATGGAAATTAAAGCAAAAGATTAATAAGGAATATGAGATTTTACTCGAGGACCTCGATAAAAATTTTCAAAAGTATCAGGACGCCATCTAAGATTACTTCCGGACTTCTGTCCGAGTAGGCTGTAACGGGAATTTCCGTGCTCCCGGTGTAGGTTTAGAGATAAGCCCGGTAAGCCCGGTTGCGCAACGGGACCTCCAGCGACGCACGCGGTCCCAGGCCGGTGAAAGCGTGGCTGGGCTCGGCTGTCAGGGAGCGGGTGCCGGGAATAGCAGCGAGGCGGCGGCTGACAGCTCACCAGCCGTCGGTTGTCGCTTGTCTCTTGTCTGCCGGCGCACGGCGTCACGTGGCTGTGGTGACAGACGTAAAGGTGGGGGGGGGGGGGGGGAGGTGGCTACCAGCGCGTCTGTCAAGGCACAGCCCTATAGGCGAGACCAGGAGCCAACGATTAAGTGCCCCACACTAGTCTTGTGTAGTTCACGAACGAACTAGTTCGGAAGAGCGCTCCCACAGGCGAACTACGCGAACTAGTTCGCAGATCCCTCGCCTCTTAGTTCGTCCGCTCCTTTTCCGAAGACTGACGGGGAACAGCGAGATGACGCGAGAGCGCGCAGAATCGCGTGATTCCCTTCTGCCAGTTACCGTCATTTCGAGCTGACATGCAGCTCAGCTTTAGTTTCATAGTTCACTGCCACAAATTTTCTTTTCTATGGTATTCAGGTTACCTTATTCATAAGGTAGACGTTACAGATATGAAAGTAGCAAGAATGATTGCAGGTACGAATAGATGGGAACAATGGCAGGAGGGTGTCCATAATGAGGAAATAAAAGAAAAACTTGGAATGAACACCATAGATGAAGTAGTTAGAGCGAAAAGACTGAGATAGTAGGGTCATGTTACACGCATGGGAGAAGCAAGGTTACCCAAGAGACTCATGAGCTCGGCAGCGGAGGGTAAGACGAGTCGAGGTAGACCAAGAAGAAAGTACTTAGATTCGGTGCAGAATGATTTTGAAGTAAAAGGCATAACATCAGACGAGGCATCATGAAGGGGATCATGAAGGAATTTTATTAGAGGTACTTTGCTCCAGACTGAACGCAGAAAGGCATAATCAGTCTCTAATGATGATGAGGTATTCAGCAGTGTCTAAATATAACCCTCATTCCATAGTGTAAAGTAGTAAAGTGAACTCAATACTTACCATTGTTTGCATTTATATGCGAGAAATTATGCATCAACCATTTTCTCTCGCCTGCATGATACTGTTGACGGCTCACCGAGCTGCGAACTAAAAGGAGAGCTACCGGTCGCGAACTAAATTATGCACGATCAGTCGCGAACTAAATTATGCACGATCAGTCGCAAACTAAAAATATGCGCGATCGGTCGCGAACTAAAATATGTGCGAACTAAAATATGTGCAATTGGTCGCGAATTAAAACATGCGCTACCGGTCGCGAACTATTATTCCAAACGTATCTTGCTTCTTAGTTCGTTGGATTCTTTTCCGAAGATCGACGGGCAATAGCGAGAGGGCGTGCAGCAGAATTAAAAATCACGTGTTTGCCTTCTCCTGATGAGAGCCATTTCGATGCGAGCGTCTGCATGCTAGATTACATAGTTCATTGCTACAAAATTTTTGTTTAATTCCATAATGCCAAGATATAGAGATAACTCTAAACTTAAACGCGAGAAATGATCCAGAAACTGATTCTTGTGGTTTGCGTGATATCGTTAGCGGCTTAAGCAACAAGCGCATGAGGCAGCTAGGTGGGGGAACTTCTCCCTCCACCTGCATGCGCAGACCACGCCGCTCAGTCGTCACTGGGAGCGGACGAACTAAAACAACGAACTTGTTTGCGGCAGAGCCGCGATGTAAAGTGAGCGCCCCCGATCGCGAACTATTAAGTGCAAGTCTCTCTGACACACCAGGCGGCTGGGACGGCCGCTTAAACACTGGGCGTCTTGTCTTGTACAAGCGGAGGGCAGAAAGGAAGTAACAAAATGGTCATGTATATCAATGCATTGTTTCGAGGTGAGCTATGTTGACAAAATTTTCTTGGGTTTACAGCTGCGTCATGTGATTTAGTATCCACGACGTTTCGGCCGAGATCTCCTCGGCCATCGTCAAGTGGTTGACTGTCGAATGATTGCTGCTGTCGTCCCTATATAGCTACACTGCTGGCTAGAGCACTGTATACTACAAGCAGAACAATCCGCCATTTTGAATCCCACAATGAAGGTGCGCATTTAAATGCTACGGCACACTTACGTTTTCTAATGCGCTTTTAAGGCCATTAAATATACTTCCTTAGCGCAGAAATATTACAGCATAGTAAATTTATTGGCTTACATTTGACTGTAAGAGGCAAGCAACTTAAAGTTAGTGATTAGAGGGATATTTAGAGATATACTCCATATTAAATCATATGTTGCCGTTCTAAACATGTACCAAATATAGTTAAAATACGTTACAATTATCGTATTTTTTAGTTCATAAATAGTACATCCACATAAGTTTACTAAGTAACTAAGAGTTGCATACGAAAAGTTACAAAATAATGTTAAATTGCGTTACTGTACTTCCCGTATTGCGCCCTCTAATGTCTCGCATATTTTACACACACCGTTTTTCAGAGAAGATTTTACGTCTTTCCTGTTCCCATTCTTTCCGAAGTTCCAATTTATTATTTATCTCTTTCAGACATTCTGTTCACAGCTTGGCTTAGGCCTACATATTCCAGTGTTGAGTCACATTTAATTTAAACAATAAACTAATGTGAAATAATATCATTTAAAAACCAATAACTGGGTAAAGCCAGCTGCACTTATGTAGCACTTAAAAATACAATTAACAGTCCTTAGAATAACTACCTAGTTAGTATAAATAATATCAAGAAAAGGAACATTAAACACACTGTATGTCTTGATATATTAAGTCTATCAAAACTAAACTAAAACGTTGCTTACATGTATAGGCGTATATTTTCTTTACTACCTCTCTGTCAGCATAACTATTTTAATACAAGTAGGACAAGGTTTAATTCTTAATGTTACACAGTTATTCGATTTTAGCGTCCATACTTGGCATCTTTACAAGCCACATTTTACGCCGATCTGGGTTTCAAGAAAATCGATAAAACTTCTAGCGACCATATATGCTTTTATTTGAGCAGTTTGGAGATGCACGACGAACCATTTCACACTGTAAAACAATAAAATCACAAAGAGTTGGCTGATTAACTTCGTTGCACCAGGCAAAGCATACAACTGTGTCGTCGGATTGGAATTCAAAATGGCGGATTGTTCAGCTCGGTATATCTAGTGCTTTACTGCTGGCTGTGACGTCACTGGTGCTCAGCGCGAGGCTAACGAGAAATACAGGCCGTGGCGCGCACGTCATGTCACGCAAGCAAGGTAGTCCTGAGCCGACGCGATCGCTAGGTGAGTGGCTGGCCGCTACGAGGCAGTGGGCTGGGCCAACACTACCTACAGAGAAGGCCGCGGCGCTCTCGTGTGACGTCACGCAGAGTAGGCATCGTTCGCGTAGCTAACTGGCTGCACGCTACGGCATAGTGGGCCGTGCCCCAGCGGCCACCCAGTCAGGTAAGCGAACGATGCCTACACTGCGTGACGTCATACGAGCGCGCCGCGGCCTTCTCTCTAGGTGGTGTTGGCTGGGCCCCAGCGGCCGTCAATCAGTTGATTTCGTGACGTGAGGTGCGCGCCGGGGCCTGTCTTTCTCGTTAGCCTCGTGCTCCGTGACGTGACCGTGAAAGGCAATGTTTTTGTCGCGCGCCCGCCGCGACTGCTTCAACCTTCCGATCGCCGGGTTCCAAGCTGTGCTCAGCAGCAAGCCGCCGTCTCTGTTAAGAGTATTGTCAGGAATTTTGATCTCAATTGCCTCTTTTATTATTCTATCCTAGTCCTTTCTTCAGTTCTGTGGTGTGTTCCTCCCGACTGATTTTATTGTCAATTACTAGTCCCAGCAATTTACTACTGTCAACCTCTTCTACCTGTACTTCTGCTGCTTAATGCATATGCACATACATGTTCTGAACTGTATGTAGTGAGTTATTAAACAATTTAAAAATGTTCATGAAAATATCAGTAATAGATCTGTCTAGAACTATGTAGGACTATGTTCGACGACTATTTATTGCAAAACGTGTATCATCAGAAAAAAAAATCTTTGTTTCTGGCAGTGTACCTGAAGAGAGATCATTAATAGACACAAGAAAAAGCAATGGCCCTGAGATAGATTCCTGTGGGACACGGCATGTAATTTTTTTTTTTTTTTTTTTTTTTTTTTTTCGAAATAAGATGTTGACCGATGGCTTCATTGTCACACTTCATCCGGCAGACACTCAAATCAACTACCAATATGACTCCGATATTACATACATGGTGTTTCCAGAGGAATCTATATCTATAATAAAGTATGTATTTATGTTCCCTATATACTACAATACAGTTAGAGCAATTTTTATGAAATCTTCAGGTTAGCCCAGAGGGCGACCCTGTGAAGTTTGGTGGCGATCGGATTAAGATGTTTATTAACGTAAAAGTTTACGTCTGGCACTTGGAACGACAGTTGCCTCACTAGCGGAGAAAGAGGCAACCTTTTGTATCATGCCTGTCTACAACACATACATCCATGCCCGAGGGAGGACTCGAAGATATTGCGAAGCGAAATTGACGCTTGAAATATGCGAAACAAGCAGATAGCACACGTCTTGAGACACAGGCGAGAACCCCATGCTGCTCAGCACGTGCGCTAGCCGTGAGTTTCTCGTATTTCAAGCGTCAACTTCGCTTCGCAATATCTCGGGATGTAATTGGCGTACAATCGATTGTATGGAAGTGGGAGATTATCCAATGTTAACGTTTTAAACTTTTATTCGCGAAGACATAAAATAACACCGTCCATCTGTGAATCCGTAAAATGAGGCAATTTCCGTATATTTAAGGAACTAGAGCAAATCAAATGTTTGTAAATCTATCGGACCAAACTGCGAGGTCATCTGTCCGTAGCTTACAAACTATTTAAATCTAGATAAACTAACCTAAGGACAACACTTACCCCCATGCCCCAGGGAGGACTCGAACCTCGACGGCGAGCAACCGCGTGCTCCGCAGCGAGGTGCTTTAGACCGCTCGGCTACTCCACTGTGGCAAATTCTAATTTACCCTACTTTTAGTTTGTTTGTGTCAGTAGGCAATGTTCCACTTAGACAAGTGGACGTTTGTGCAAAAAACAATACGAGCTCATGACTACAAATACATTCCGTGAAAACGGCACATCAATGACACTTTCCATTTCCGAGATTCAGGGTTCGTACTGAATTTATAAAATAAAAATTAAGGACTTTTAAGTACCTTATGGCCCACTTTATGTTACGGTGGTAACACTAAAAGTGGGCCTTTGCGGTCGCCATTTGACAGCTCAAAATTTGTAAGAAAATAACGGCTTAACCATTCATCTGACATGAAAATTTAATAAACGAATGTGTAGAAGAAAAAATTCTTCACAAATTTTCGTCCCCCCCCCCCCCCCCGCCCTTTTTTCCATAACAGCGATTTGACGATGTCTGTCTGTCCATAATGTGTTCCTATTATTATTATTTTATTTTATTGAGCTTGAAGCATTCAACCGATCAGCGCCAAATTTTACAGAATATAACTCTTTTTCTCTCTTTTCATTGCATTTACGGTTTGATCGGTCTTTGTGTAAGGTGGTTAGTTTTGTTTTATTTTGATCATTTTGGCTTTAACTCAGTTTTTTCGTTACAGGGGGTATCGAGCCTTCTGACCGAGCACGCTGACCTACCACGCCGGAAATCCTCTGACCGAGCGCGCCGGGCCACCGCGCCCGGCAAGTTTCCAACCACCGTCTAACATGTTCGTACATCACAAACTAATTCGCCACCCGTTAAGGTACGCCCAGCAGCTGCGAGAATAATCCATAATTCTCGTACCATCGATAGCAGGAGTTATATGCTAAAATGGCATTTTTAGACATTAGATTACAATTCATTATAAAAAAAAAGTTCAAATGTTTGTATAGCCAGTGCTGGTCACGCAATTTTATACCACCATCTGTAACTTAGTCAAGTTAACTGATTTATAAGTCTAACTTAATTTCAGAGGCAAAAATAAGGGCTTTTAAGGACAGTTATTAAAAATTAAGCAATTTTAAGGACTTTTAAGGCACCATATGAAAATTAAGTACTTTTAAGCACTTTTATGCAACTTTTATGCGACTCGATAGCACAGTGGTAGAGTGCCAGACTACAAATCCAAAGGTCCCGGGTTCGATCCCCGCCGCGTACTAGGATTTTTGTCTGTCACTTTCCACTTCTTTCACCTCTGGCAGTATTGCTAATGTGGAAAATAATGAGTAGCACCGTGGTTCGGAACTCACGTTAAACTGTAGGTCCCCCTATAACTGGCTGGGTAAGTCAGTTCGAAAGTCGGAGGAAGGCAACGGCATACCACCTCCAAACAGGACCATGCCAAGTAAAGCACTGTGGTGTTCAAACCAATCTTCGGACTGTTAACTGCTTTATCTTTTTTTTTTTTTTTAAGCACTTTTATGAAACGTACGAACCCTGGAGATTGTTGCGGTGCAAGTTTTCGGTTATTCACCCCGTATACTTCCCTTAGTAGCACGCCGCGTACAAGAGTCTGGGTGTCGTCTTCAGAGTGGAGGTTTACAACGCGGAGAGGGAGCTGTTGTCTCGCCTAGGGAGCGGCGGCGCCTTTGAAGTGGGGGAGGCGCCCCGGGCTAGTCTTACACACGGCGCGGACGTCGGCAGGAACAGTCAGCTCTCCACACCGGCTTCTGAGCCGACATGCAAAAGAAGGAGAAGAACTATCCCTCTGTGAGAAACGCCAGATGATGTTCGCCGGTGTCTGGAGAGTTCGACGCTCTGAAGAAGAGAGTCATGGACTAGGAATTTACTGATACAAACACGGGTAGTGCCTCGTCAACGAAATATGAAGGGCGGTGTATTGTCAGAGATGTCATCTGAACTCCAGTGAATCATGTGAAAAGGTATCCGAGTGATTTTCCTATCTCAAAAATATGGTTCGAATTGTTATTTTGAACAATTATAAGTCAAATGCTAAAATGTTTTGCCGGCCGCGGTGGCCGAGGAGACTGAGGCGCTCCAGTCACGGTCTGCACGGCCACTACGGTCGGGGGTTCGAATCCCCCCTCGGGCATGGATATTTGTGCCGTCCTTAGTATAAGGTAGTTGATAAGTAGTTTGTAAGTTTAGGGACTGATGACCCCGTAGTTAAGTCCCATAAGCTTAACAAACATTTGAACATTTTGAGCTAAAATGTTTGTAAATCTTAGGGACTTAACTACTGCGGTTTTATCAGTCACCAGGCTTCCAAACTACCTGAATTAACGTATGCTAGAGACAACACACACACAGACAGACACACCCGCACCCGAATGAGAACTAGAACCTCCGACGGCGAGCAACCGTGCTCTCCGCAGCAAGGCCCGGCCACTCCACCGCGGCTCACTAGAACTTTAAAATAGCATATTCGGACACTGTTTGTACAAAACATCTGTGCCTGTCTCGGTGGCCGAGGAGACTGAGGCGCTCCAGTCACGGTCTGCACGGCTACTGCGATCGGGGTTCGAATCCCCCCTCGGGCATGGATATTTGTGCCGTCCTTAGTCTTAGCTAGTTCAAAAGTAGTTTGTAAGCTAAGGGACTGATGACCCCATAGTTAAGTCCCATAAGTTCTACAAACATTTGAACATTTGTAAACATCTGTTTTTTTTTCTGAAATTAAAAATGTTTCAAATGTTCGTATAGTCTATGGGACTCAACTACGGGGTCATCAGTCCCTAAACTTACAAACTACTTATAAACTACTTACGAACTAGGACGGCACAAATATCCATACCCGAGGGGGGATTCGAACCCTCGACCGTAGTGGCCGTGCAGACCGTGCCTGGAGCGCCTTAGTCCCCTCGGCCACCGCGACCGGCTGAAATTAAAGCTTAAAATTAATTGAACGCCTCTCCTTATAGTCAATACCTTTGGTATAATGAGAATATTTATGTTTCAAGAAATAAAATTATTGTTGATATTTAAATTTAATTAAAATTCTTGATTAGATCACATGATCGAAAATGCTCTGACATCTGCTGAAGCTCTTGTAACGTTACACTGTGTTAATACAGAAAAAAAAAACTGTATTTTAATTTTTCCAAAGCTGAATTCGTAATGTGGGAATGAAAGGGCTAAAGGGTTAAAACATTTTCATTTTTTTATTATTAATTTTTAATGTGTTTATATCTGAAGCCTACCAGAATGAAAATCGAGAGCACACAAGCCAATACGCAAAGACTGCCCCTACTACTGTTCCGAACTGCCCGTCAGCGTTACCTCAGGTGTTGTTTGGCGCGACTACGTTCACAAGAGGCAAAAACGAAAACGTCCATCCCTGTGAGCGAAGCCCGAAGACTGTAAGGCCGTCATCTGCACTCTCCGACGCCCTTTAAATGTCGGCGGGCATTTTCTCTCCCTGTCTAACCCCCTGGGAAAACTCGGCTGTAATTCGACGCGACCGCAGCTCCTCTCTGCGGTTTAAAGCTGCAGGACGTGGCGGGTAAAAGCCGACTACTCAACTCGTGCAATCCTCAGCTCAGCTCACCTCAGGCATCAACAGAGAAATCCCACCACCCGTGACACTTTGCTGTTAGCCAACAGACGGATTTTACTTACCGCTTGCCGTTCTTAGAAAGATTTTCCGTGTAGAGGTACAGTGAAACGTGGGGCACAGTGAAACAAAACACTTTTTCCGTAAACTGAGGATCTGCCTAGCAGCACTCCTAAGTGACTGAACTGTGAGTCATCTACCTGCTGTTGATTTAGTTTCAAAATGGCTGCAATTGAACAGACCTACGTCAGATCAGAGTGTTTATTTCCTCCTGATAGAAAGTAAATTTTTGACACTTTATAAGAATATGTATTAGGTAATTTTACTGCTCTTTTACAGAGTATTGTGTTACATAATTGCCGCCGGCCGCGGTGGCCGAGGTGACTGAGGCGCTCCAGTCACGGACAGCACGGCCACTACGGTCGGGGGTTCGAATCCCCCCTCGGGCATGGATATTTGTGACGTCCTAGTTCGTAAGTAGTTCGTAAGTAGTTCATAAGTAGTTTGTAAGTTTAGGGACTGATGACCCCGTAGTTAAGTCCCATAAGCTTAACAAACATTTTTTTTTTTTTTTTTTTTTTTTTGTTACATAATTGCCGCGGCGGATTAGACGTGCGCACCGGGGCGCCGTGCAGCGGTGCGCGCGGCCGTTCGCCGTCGGGGGTTCGAGTCCCCTCTCGGGTATGGGTCTATGTGTTGTCCTTAAGTTAGTTTACTTTAGTTTAAGTAGTTTGTAAGATACGGACTGATGACCATGAAGATGAGTCCGATAGACTTACAAACATTTGAACATTTTTGTTACATAATTGGAAACAATATTGTCTGCAGTACAGACGCAGCTACGACGGAGCGGCCGAGCGCATTGAGGCGCTATGCTCCGATGCGCGAGGGCGTTCCTCGTCGGGGGTTCGAATCCCCCCTCGGGCATGGATGTTTGTGTCGTCTTTAGTATAAGCTAGTTCATAAGTATTTTGTAAGTTTAGGGACTGATGACCCCGCAGTTAAGTCCCATAAGCTTTGCAAAGATTTGAACATTTGAACCTTTGAGTACAGACGCAGGCAATTAAGGTTAACATTCATATGAATTAAAAATATCAATTTTTTGTAAGTTGTATTCGTTTATTTTAATTAGTGAACCGGTTTTGATCTAGTAAAGCCATATTCAGACTCAAAGAAGTTACAATGTTTTGATATAAACTTGAAAGATAGAATATCTATCAAGTGTGTATCAAAACATTTTAACTTCTTTGACATAAGCAGTAATAGGGAGACATGATCATCATAATAAAATAAGAGAAATTAGATTGATAACAGAATGATTTAGGTGTAAAATGATTTCTAGTCCATGGTGTACAACAATGATTGAGAAATAAATATTAATTCAATTAAAAACGTCTTGATTGCAGATTGTTTCTTCTTTCTTTAATTAAAGATGCGTTTTGCCCTTCAGCATGCCATCCTCGAATTGTCTGCGCAACAGAATTTACAGAAGAATTACAAAACGTAGTTACAAAACGGAGGTCAGTGGGGCTTGGGCTTATTTTGACCTAAGTAAATAGTATAAATGATAAAGAAAGCTTAAAAGGCGATCTCCGTGGTGTGACATCACCACAGAGAGCGCCTTGTAAGATTTGTTTATCATTTATACTACCTACTTAACAGAAAATAAGCCCATGGCCCATTACACCCGTTTTGTAATTCGTCTGTTAATTATGTCGCGTAGACAATCTGACGATGTCCTGTTAAAGGGCGAAACCCGTTATTACTTTAAAAAATTAAACAATCTGCAATCAAGACGGTTTTTATTGAAGGAATATTGATTTGGGTGTTCCTTTTTCCCGAGTGCTATTAGAGAATGTAACTACAGAGAAATATCATAACCGCGCGGGAGTAGCCGAGCGGTCTGGAGCACCAAGTTGCGGATCGCGCGGTCTCCCGCGTCGGAGGTTCGAATCCTCCCTCGCACATGGATCTTTGTGCTGTCTTTAGTATAAGTTAGTTCATAAGTAGTTTGTAAGTTTTTGGACTGATGATCCCGCAGTTAAGTCCCATAAGTTTTACAAGCATTTGAACATTTGAGAAATATCATAACAGTGGTTGGATGAACCCTCTGCCATACACTTCATGTGACTTGCAGAGTATCCATGTGGATGTAGCTTCTGGACGGAAACTCCACGGGCCGCGGTGGAGTAGCCAAGCGGTCTAAGGCGCCTCGCTACGGAGTGCGCGGTTGCTCGCCGTCGGGGGTTCGAGTCCTCCCTTGGGCATGGGTGTGTGTGTTGTCTTTAGGTTAGTTTACCTTAGTGTAAATAGTTTGTAAGCTACGGACTGATGACCATGCAGTTTGGTCCGATAGAGTTACAAAGATCAGATCTGAAACACCACGGTCGGATACCCCACGATTACGTCTCGCGCCCCAAATTCCCAGCCGTTGTGTCGGTTTTCATGACTGGACCCGCTACTTCTCAATCAAGTAGTTCCTACGTTGGTTGAGTGCACCCCGTCAACGGCGCTTGGCAGAGCCGGACGGTGACCCATCCAAGTGCTATCCGAGCCATTGAATGCTCAACTTCGGTGATGTAGCGGGAACCTGTGTAATTTTATTCATTTTTTTTTTTTTTTTATGTGCAGTTCCGCTCCTCGCGGTAGCTGATCGCGTTTGTTCGTTGTTGTGCGATGTGTTCTTGGCTCAGCCACTCTTTTTCTTATTACCTTTTTACCTCACAAACGAATTTTAATCAAATTGCGTGGTTATGGTATATCGTCCCAAATTTGCGACTGGACAGGGGATTTCCTGTCAGAGAGGACACAGTTAGTAGTAATCGATGGTAAGGCAACGACTAAAACAGATGTGATATCGGGCGTTCCACAGGGTACTGTTATTGGTCCTCTGCTGTTCCTTATTTACATAAACGATTTAGGGGAAAATCTAAGTAGCTCTCTTAGGTTGTTTCCACATGATGGCGTCATTTACCGTGTACTAAAATCATCTGAAGATCAAAACCAACTGCAGAACGATCTGAATAAGATATCATATGGTGCAAAAATTGGCAATTGACTCCAAATAATGAGAAGTCTGAAGTCGCTCACATGAGTACCAAAAGAAATCCGTCAAACTTTGTTTACAAGATAAATCAATCAAATGTGAAGGCCGTAAACTGCACAAAATACCTAGGAATTACTATTACTTCAGACTTAAACTGGAAATAACACGTAGATAATGTCGTGTGTCGTGGGAAAGGCGAACCAGAGACTGCGTCTTATTGGCAGAACCCATAAAAGATGCAACAGAACTAACAAGGAAGCTGCATACACTAAGCTTGTCCGTCCCGTTTTTTTTTTTTTTTTTTTTTTTTTTTTGTCACGATACAGGATCTGGGATGTGAATCATTACAAGAACGGCGCTTATCACTGCGGCGTCAGCTACTTTCGAAACTCCAATCGCCAACAGTGTCCTCCGAATGCGAAAATATATTGTTGACTGCCACTTACATAGGTAGAAGTAATCATCAGAATAAAATACGGCCGGCCGCGGTGGCCGAGGGGACTGCGGCGCGTCAGTCACGATCTGCACGGCCACTACGGTCGGGGGTTCGAATACCCCCTCGGGCATGGACATTTTTGCCGTCCTTAGTGTTAGCTAGTTCATAAGTAGTTTGTAAGTTTCGGGACTGATGACCCCTTAGTTAAGTCCCATAAGCTATACAAACATTTTTGAATAAAGTACGAGAAATCGGAGCTCGAACGGAGAGATTCAGGTGTTCTTTGTTCCCGCGCGCTATTCGAAAATGGAATGGGAGATAAATAGTATAAAGGTGGTTCGATGGACCCTCTGCCAGGCACTTACATGTGATTTGCAGAGTATCAAATGTTCAAATGTTTGTAAGTCTATCGGACCAAACTGCGTGGTAGAATACTAAAGTAAACAAACGCATATCTTAGAAGTAATTCAATGCAGCTAACTGTCGAACTGATTCATTAGCACTCTGCAATTTATAATTTCTATGACAAGCTACTTGCATATGTGATCAGTTTGAGAGATAATGGAAAAAAATAAGGTTTGTAAATGATCTGCTACACTGTGATTTAATCCCTGCATTCCCAGTGTCGTTCCTGGACAACAACGTACTGAAAGCTGATTTATACCGTATTTTGTATATCAGACTTTAAAGTTGCATGCTTGTTGACGAACAACATGCTTCTAGTACAAAAATTTGGTTCTTGGTATGGCGTGTAGCCACTTCTGAGGCATTAATTTATTCGTCTTGGAGGTTGTGTTACTTTGCCGTCTTTATGTTGCTGTGTGAGCGCGAGTGTGGTTACTTTTATTTTCTTCCAGCAGTGAACTGCCTTGTCTTTGGTGCTGTGGCGAAAATAATGCTAGCATTATTGATCTGGCAGTGTTATGTATCAACAAAATAATGTCCCAAGTATTAACCTTAGCCTAGTAACATGCGTCAAAATGACGGCTAAGGTCAAATTGTCAGTTAGTTGTGACATTTCTAGGAACAATTGATGAACATGTGTACACGGGTAGACTGTTTGTTTGGAGTCAAATGTTCAAATGTTTGTAGAGCTTAAGGGACTTAACAACGGGGTCATCAGTCCCTAAACTTACAAACTACTTATGAACTAGCTAATTGACGGGTGTTACTAAGAAAAGTTCAAAACTCCCGGAAAGACGAGTGTTAGTAGCGAGCGTTAAAACCAGATGTCAGTAACGCAGGGTTAAAATACCTCGAATTAAACGTCTGTGTTACGCATGAAATACATAACGTAAAAAAAAAGCAGTTCGATCAAAAATTTTGAAACATATTTTTTTTATGTTTAGTGCACTGTATTTTTATTTGTCCAAAGCTGAATTCAAATGTTTGTAGATCTATCGGACCAAACTGCGTGGTCATCAGTCCGTAGCTTACAAACTACTTAAACCTAGGTAAACTAATCTACGGGCAAACACACACACCAATGCCCCAGGGAGGACTCGAACCTCCACGGCGATGCAGAGTATCAGATGTAGATATATTACAGAGAGCGTTGAGCTCTCTAACCGTGCGTGCTGAGCCACTGTGACACCATTGAGTCACAATTAAATACGATTATTAGCCACGTGGTTAACAATATATTGAGAAAAGCTTTGTTGTCTTATATCATCATGCAGTTGTCGTATCATGATGTGTTCAGTAGTTAATGAACAGGACGTGGCCAAGTGAGTTCCAGCGAGCGACGGAACTGGTGAGCGTGGGTCCGTGCAGAATGAGCCCTTCGCCGCCTCGGGGTGGCCCCCGGGTGCAGGCAGAGTGCGGAGGTCTGCGCGGGCCGGAAGAACAAAGGCGGCGAGACAAAGGGGCGGCCCATAAAACGGTAATCACCTGCAGCCGCATTGTGCCCCGAGAGCTGTCTGCGATCCCGGGGATCTGCGAGCCTCTCCACCGCGTCCCCGTGGAACAAGCTGCCGGCTACCGCTGCCGGCTGGTTCTCACCGCCAAGCCTGTTCTACCCGCAACTGGCTAGCAAGGCTGTAGCGGCCGCCACTCCGCACTGCTACTCACTGATGGATTCACGGTGCAGTGATTAGTGAAAAGATTAGTAAAAAGTGGAAAAGACGCCCACCAAAGCGATCAATAATCTATCTTTACTTTTATTTGCACGCCTGTGTATCCTACACGCCTGTACTGGCCTTACGAGTTTCAAGCTCTAAACAGGGAATTTCGGCAACATTGCTCCTCTGAAGGCTTTTACTGTTGATGCGTCTTTAATTTATAGTTATAAGATTGTTTGAATTATTTTTGGTGGGATAAGAATATTAGCCGGCCGCGGTGGCCGAGGGGACTGAGACGCTTCAGTCACGGTATGCACGGTCACTACGGTCGGGGGTTCGAATCCCCCCTCGGGCATGGATATTTGTGCCGTCCTTAGTTGTAGGTAGTTCAAAAGTAGTTTGTAAGATTAGGGACTGATGACCCCGTAGTTAAGTCCCTTAAGCTTAACAAACATTTGAATTTTTGATAAGAATATTTCCAACAATAATAAGAAAAGAGTAGGTAAGATAATGGTTGAATCAGTGCTATGCTATGGATCAGAACTATGGATATTAAACGCGGATCTCAAAAGAAGACTAGTAGCTGTGGAAATGGACTATTTGCGTAGGAGTGCCAGAATATCAAGAATCGAAAGAAAAACTAATGATGGAGTAAGAGCTAGAATGAAGGCATATGATACAGTGATAGACAGAATTGAAAGAAAATCACTGAAATGGTACGGACATATGACGAGAATGCCAGATCATCGGTGGCCTAAGAAAGTTTACGAATGGAAACCACCCGGCAGGCGTAAGCGCGGAAGACCACGACGCTCTTGGACAGACCAGATAAATGGAGTGATGGAACATCGCGGCATCGACAAGAAACAAGCGCTGGATAAAGAGGCTTGGCGGAGGATAACAGGAATACGACAAGATGTTGTTATTAATTAATCTTTGTATTAATTAATCCTGTAATAATAAGATATTTTACCAAATATGACGTGTTTTTGATGAATCTTCAATTCGCCAAAAACAAATATGAAGGGCCGATGTTGCCGTCATGGAGGATATGCGCATGCGCAAGGTGACGTGCGCAGTACCTCAACTGTCTTTGCTTCGGGACTATTCGTACCTAACCGCCAGAGCTCGAGTAGCCACGAGCTGGTGTCTCTACCAGCTCCAACGCCAATGTTAAAAGCGGCGTTTCCCCTCGACCCTCCCTGCCACGGGAGCGCCCATATGATGCCTCCAGGGGGTTCAGAAGAGAATCTGAACCTCAGCCACGCATGCGCACTGCAACGCTGCGGTCACTGCTATTTAGGAGGCCGCGCTACAACCCGTATACGAGTTGTCTCCGCGACGTAAAAAGTTTCTGATGTGATAAAAATACTTTGAATGTGCTTGTAAAATGATCTGATAGAAGAACGAAACGAGAAATAATAGTTTGAAAACACATTTATATATTTTATTTATTTACTTTTTCTTCACGACGAGCGTTTTTCTGGGGGTTCACTGAAGTAGTGAACACACAGGACTCGCCGCCACTGCCATAGATACAAAAAAAAGTTTCGTTTTCGACTTACCAAAATCCAAGAACGGCAAGTAAACATGACGAAACATTACAGCGTCATATTTAAATTTTAATAGGTATGTAATTATGTTAAATGGGGTATTATGTTGTGGCGGCCGCCACTCCGCACTGCAACTGACTGATGTTCAAATGTTCAAATGTTTGTTAAGCTTATGGGACTTAACTACGGGGTCATCAGTCCCTACTGACAGATGGATTCACGGTGCAGTGATTAGTGAAAAGATTAGTAAAAAGTGAAAAAGACGCCCACCAAAGCGATCAAAATTGTTAGTTTTATTTGCACGCCTGTGTATCCTGCACGCCTGTCCTGGCCTCACGAGTTCCAAGCTCTAAACAGGGAATTTCGGCGACATAGCTCCCCTTCCAAGCCCGTGTCCGAAAAGTAGAAGGGGGTTCTGCAGTGCCGGCGATTCGTGGCGACGACCAGTCGGCCCCGAGCAGTGCAGAGCAGAGCTGCGGGTGAGTCCAGCTTGGCGCGGCTAGCAAGCTTCCGCATTCGACCATGAGCAAATCCCTGAACGAACCACCTCATGTAGTCACGAATGCAGGAATTTGGTGAACGCCGTACTCCTCATAACGGTCCTCCTTCGCTGGCCGTGGTGGCCGAGGGGACTGAGGCGCTTCAGTCACGGTCTGCACGGCCACTACGGTCGGGGGTTCGAATCCCCCCCCTCGGGCATGGATATTTGAGCCGTCCTTAGTTTTAGCTAGTTCATAAGTAGTTTGTAAGCTTAGGGACTGCTGACCCCGTAGTTAAGTCCCATAAGTTCTACAAACATTTGGTCCTCCTTCCGCCTCCACCCCCTATGCTCTCAAATTCACAGGCGCAGACAGGAATCACAGGCGTGCCTCCTTTCTTTTATTTAATGTAAATTTCTTTTATTTAACGTAAAGATGTTAATTATCGTGCCATGTATTTTTAATATAGTAGGTAGTTAGATGAATAAATTCGTTAATTATACCCGACGGTGTATAATTGTAGCCTTTCTCCAATGTTATTCAATTTGTACATTGAACAAGCTATAAAGGAAAGCAAGGAGAAATTTGGTGAAGGAATTATAGTTCAGGGGGAAGAATTAAAAACATTGCGTTTTGATGACGATATAGTAATTCTGTCAGATACAGCAAAGGACCTGGAAGAGCAATTGAATGGAATGGACAGTGTGCTGAAAGGTGCATATAAGATGAACATTAACAAGAGCAAAACTAGGGTAATGGAGTGCAGTGTAAGAAAATCAGGTGATGCTGAAGGAATTAGATTGGGAAACGAAGCAATAAAGGAGGTAGATGAGTTTTGTTACTTGGGCAGTAAAATAACAAATGATGGGCGCAGTACAGAGGATATAAAATGCAGAATGGCAATGGGTAGAAAAGCGTTTTTGAAAAAGAGAAATTTGTTAACATCGAATATTGATTTAGGCCTAAGGAAGTCCTTTCTGAGGGCATTTGTATGGAGTGTTGCCTTGTATGGGAGTGAGACATGGACGATAAACAGTACGGACAGGAAGAGGATTGAGGCTTTTGAAATATGGTGCTACAGAAGAATGCTGAAGATTAGGTGGGTGGATCGCGTAACTAATGAGGAGGTACTGAACAGAATTGGGGAGAAAAGGAATTTCTGGCATACCTTGACTAAAAGAAGGGATAGATTGGTAGGACACATTCTTAGACATCAAGGAATTGTTAATTTAGCGTTGGAGGGAAGTGTGTGGGGAAAAAATCGCAGGGGAAGACCAAGAGATGGATACAGTAAGCAGATTCAGACAGATGTAGGTTGTCGTTCTTATGTGGAGGTGAAGAGGCTTGCTAAGGATAGGGTATTGTGGAGAGCTGCATCAAACCAGTCTCCGGACTGAAGACCACAACAACAACCCGACTGTTTCGGTATAACCCTCACCCACAGTCAGATACCAATAATAGATTCTAGTTGGTGAAGTTCACCGCTTTTCCACACTGGTGACCCCGACGTGATCCAGCGTGGCAAAGCGGTAAATCACTAATCACTGCACTGTGAATCCATCTGTGAGTTGCAGTGCGGAGTGGCGGCCACCACAAGGGACAAACATAACAGGAAGGATGGATGCCAAGACAGCAATTTCTATTTCATTTATTCAAGGCGACCGGTTTCGACTCTCTACGCTGTTATCATCCGGTCTCAATGGTGTTAAAGTGCTTATTATAGTGCTCCACAAACAATCTGGTAGGGTGTACTGGATGATACAGTAGAACCCGTCTAATCCGTCACCATACCTGCCAACCTTCAAAATGTAAAAATCAGGAGATCCAGTTTAGAAAATCGGGAGATTCCTCAAAAAATCAGGAGATACGTTCTATCAAAAACTGCGGTGCACTTTGCTATAAGACTCAAGATAAGTGATTTTAGTCTTTTCCTATGATCTCATAACGCTACATAATGGCTACATAAAAAAAAAAAATAAATAAAAAAAATAAATAAAAAAAAAAACTTGCCTTAACCCAATTCTTGATTACATCCTTATATTTTGTAGCCAGTCAAGGTAAAGTGATTGATTTTTTAGATCAAAACAAAAGAGTTCACAGCTGTATATTTGTGCTATACTGCTACCTGGGAACATGTTATGGAACAAATGACCCACAGTCGTATTTAATTGGTAAACCGTACTCTATAATAAACAATGTAAATAAGCTCTCTGCTTGTATCGCATGATCACTTTCACTTTTTTCCGCAATTTCAGTATTTTATTGTTACTCTGCATTATTTCGGTACATTGCTTTTTCCACCACGTGATGTGGAAATATCACATCGACAAAAGAGTACAAAATAGAAAAAATGTTCCGAAAACTGCTTAAAAATTTATTATATTTCTTGCCATACTGGAACACCTACCACCGAATTGACATCCCATAATCACGTAAAATATCTGTTTACACGAAAGTCGCCTGTTTTCTGCAATTCGCGTATGAAACTGATGCCCCTAACTATCCAGTCAAAAGGTTACCAGCGATTAAAAAAACCACTGAAGTGATTTCACTTACGTACACTGACAAAACATCACATTCAAAAACAGCACAACATAGAAACACTACATGTGTTTTTGCAAAATACGTGCAAAGAGCAGAAACAATCATTATATAAGTCAAGTGCAACTCCTAATTTCTATGAATTTCGATACGTATTTATTTCTAACTGATAAATGAACAAAGGACTTTTGACCATTGGCGGAAAATCGAATCTTGGGTTCCAGGACAACAGCAAAAAATTGGGAGAAATAATGGCAAAATCAGGAGGCGGGAGAAAAAGCGAAAAATCAGAAGACTCCTGCCTAAATCTGGAGAGTTGGAAGGTATGCGTCACTTTCGGGACTGGGACCGTGGTCGGAACGAAAAAAAGGTCGGATTATCCGAAAAATCTAATACTCATCGCAAAAAAATATATAAAGAAATTTAGTGCATAAAATTAAACGATTTAAGAACTAAGAGACGTCTACAGTAATATAAAAGGATGCAAACAATATATTAACTAAAAATCGTCTACACACACTGCAATATGTATTGGTTTGAAAAGGAAAAACGAAAAAAAAAAATCAAATGTTTGTAAAGCTTATGGGGCTTAATAGCGTGGTCATCAGTCCCTGAACTTACAAACTACTTATGAACTAACTTATACACAAACATCCATGCCCGAGGGGGGGGGGGGGGATTCGAAACCCCGACACGTAATGGCCTGGCTCATCATGTTGTCCGATTTGTTTCTACAGTAAGTACAAATCGATCCTCGACAGGTCCTAGGATTTTTATCTGTAAATTTCCACTTCTTTAATCTCTGGCAGTGTTTGTTACGTGAAAAATACCGAGTAGCACCGTGGTTCGGAACCCACGTTAAACTGTAGGTCCCCCTATAGCTGGCTGGGTAAGTCAGTTCAAAGGTCGGAGGAAGGCAACGGCATACCACCGCCAAACAGGGCCATGCCAGGAGAATTTGCGTAGCATCTATATCTATTCAGACAGCCAGGCAGCCCTGAGATCACTGGCAGCTCCTGCAACAAGGTCTAAAATTGTTGCAGAATGTCACAGGGTTCTGGTGGAGCTAGGGGAAAGCAATAGAGTAAACCTATTGTGGGTCCCTGGCCACTCGGGGATCAGTGGCAACGAACATGCCGACAGATTAGCCAGGATGGGGACAGAGACTCCATTTATTGGACCGGAACCTGTCCTGACAATCACCAAGGCAATGATCAAATTGGAGGTACGTAACTGACTCAGACATAAACATGTCAAAAACACCTACATACAATGGGAATAACAGAAGAGGCACTAAATGTAGGATCTGTGATGACGGTGATGAAACTGCATCACATCCAATCTTCGAATGCATTGCATTGGAGAGTAAAAGACACAGAACATTTGGGACAACTAGACCCGAAGAAATTGTGTCTAATAAAGAACTGGTAAAGGGACTCCTTGCACTGTTCAAGGGCATTGGTTGGCTTTACTAGATATACAGGGAGCGATACCGCACAATAAACTTAGTTTCGGTGCGGGCAGTGGCGGGTTGGACCAAGACTGTTTTGGCTTCCCTGGAAAAATCAAATTCAATCAAATCAAGTACAATACAGTACTGTACCACCCCCATGAACCACAGACATTGCCGAGGTGGGGTGGCTTGCGTGCCTCAACGATGCAGATAGCCGTACCGTAGGTGCACCACAACGGAGGGGTATCTGTGGAGAGGCCAGACAAACGTGTGGTTCCTGAAGAGGGGCAGCAGCCTTTTCAGTAGTTACAGGGGCAACAGTCTGGATGATTGACTGAGCTGGCCTTGTAACATCAGCCAATGTGGCTTTGCCACACAGCTACTGCGAACGGCTGAAAGCAAGGGGAAACTACAGCCGTTACTTTTCCCGAGGACATGCAGCTCTACTGTATGAACATATGATGATGGCATCCTCTCGGGTAAAATATTCCGGAGGTAAAATAGTCCCCCATTCGGATCTCCGGGCGGGGACTACTCAGGAGGATGTTATCATCAGGAAAGACAACACTGGCATTCTACGGATCGGAGCGTGGAATGTTAGATCCCTTAATCGGGTAGGAAAATTAGAAAATTTAAAAAGAGAAATGGATAGGTTGAAGTTGGATATAGTGGGGATTAGTGAAGTTCGGTGGCAGGATGAACAGGATTTCTGGTCAGGTGAGTACAGGATTATAAATACAAAATCAGTTGGGGGTATCACAGGAGTAGGACTGATAATGAATAAGAAAATAGGAATGCGGGTAAACTACTACGAGCAGCACAGTGATCGCATTATCATTGTCAAGATAGATACGAAGCCAAAACCGACAACAGTAGTACAGGTTTATATGCCAACTAGCTCTGCCGATGATGAGGATATAGAAGAAATATATGAGGAGCTAAAGGAAATTATTCAGACCGTTAAGGGAGAGGAAAACTTAATTGTGATGGGAGACTGGAATTCGGTAGTAGGAAAAGGAAGAGAAGGAAAAATAGTAGGTGAATATGGACTAGGCAGAAGGAATGAAAGAGGAAGTCGCCTGGTAGAATTTTGCACGGAACATAATTTAATCATAACAAACACGTGGTTTAAGAATCACAAAAGAAGGTTGTATACTTGGAAGAGACCAGGAGACACTGGAAGGTATCAGATAGATTTTATAATGGTAAAATATAGATTCCGGAATCAGGTTATAAACTGCAAGACATACCCAGGGGCAGATATAGACTCTGACCATAACTTGTTAGTCATGAACTGTAGGCTGAAACTGAAAAAACTGCAGAAAGGTAGGAAAATAAGGAGATGGGACCTAGATAAATTGAAGGAACGTGAAGTTCTGGTGAATTTCAGAGGGAGATTTAGGGAACAATTGACAGAAACAGGGGGAAATAAAACAGTAGAAGAGGAATGGGTAGCATTGAGAGATGAAATAGTGAAGGCAGCAGAGGACAAAATAGGTAGAAAGGCAAGACCTGCAAAAAATCCTTGGATAACACAGGAGATACTAAATTTAATTGATGAAAGGAGAAAATATAAAAATGCAGTACATGAAACAGGCAAAATGGAGTACAGACGACTAAGAAATGAGATTGATAGGAAGTGCAAAATGGCTAAGCAGGAGTGGCTAGAAGTCAAATGCAAATCTGTAGAAGAATGTATAATAAGGGGAAAAGTAGATACCGCCTACAAGAAAATCAGAGAGACATTTGGGGACAAGAAAAGCAATTCTACAAATATCAAGAACTCAGATGGGAAACCAGTTCTCAGCAAAGAAGGAAAGGCTGAAAGGTGGAAAGAGTACATAGAGCAGCTCTACAAAGGAAATGAACTTAGAGACGATGTTGTAGGAAGAGAAGAGGAAGTAGATCAAGATGAAATAGGAGATACTATACTCAGAGATGAATTTGACAGAGCCTTGAAAGACCTAGGCCGGAACAAGGCCCCAGGAGTAGATGATATACCCTCAGAGCTACTAAAGTCTCTGGGAGAGCCAGCCATGACAAGACTATTTGAACTGGTGTGTAGGATATATGAGACAGGCGAAATGCCCTCAGACTTTAAGAAAAATGTAATAATCCCCATTCCAAAGAAATCAGGCGCAGACAGGTGTGAAAATTACAGAACCATCAGTTTGATAAGTCATGGTTGCAAAATATTAACACGAATTATCTACAGGAGAATGGAAAAGCTGGTAGAAGCTGACCTAGGGGAAGATCAGTTTGGATTCAGGAGGAACGTAGGAACCCGGGAGGCAATACTTACCTTACGTCTTATCTTAGAAGATAGATTAAGGAAAGGCAAATCTACATTTTTAGCCTTTGTAGATTTGGAGAAAGCGTTTGACAATGTTGACTGGACTACACTCTTTCAAATTCTGAAGTCAGCAGGGGTAAAATACAGGGAAAGGAGAGTTATCTACAACTTGTACAAAAGCCAGACCGCAGTTATTAGACTCGAAGGGCATGAAAGGGAAGCATCAGTTGGGAAAGGAGTAAGACAGGGTTGTAGCCTTTCTCCAATGTTATTCAATTTGTACATTGAGCAGGCGATGAAGGAAAGCAAGGAAAATTTTGGAATAGGGATTAAAGTTCAGGGGGAAGAAATAAAAGCATTGCGTTTTGCTGATGACATTGTAATTCTGTCAGAGACAGCGAACGACCTGGAAGAGCAGTTGAATGGAATGGACAGTGTTTTGAAGAGAGCGTACAAAATGAACATTAATAAGAGCAAAACAAAAATAATGGAATGCGGTCTTAGAAAATCAGGCGATGCTGAAGGAATTAGATTAGGTAACGAAACAATGAAGGTGGTAGATGAGTTTTGTTACTTAGGTAGTAAAATAACATGCGATGGTCGCAGTATAGAGGATATAAAATGCAGAATGGCAATGGGAAGAAAAGCATTTTTGAAAAAGAGAAATTTGCTAACATCGAATATTAATTTAAGTGTAAGGAAGTCTTTTCTGAAGGCATTTGTGTGGAGTGTTGCCTTGTATGGGAGTGAAACATGGACGATAAGCAGTGCGGACAGGAAGAGAATAGAGGCTTTTGAAATGTGGTGCTACAGAAGAATGCTGAAGATTAGGTGGGTAGATCACATAACTAATGAAGAGGTACTGAACAGAATTGGGGAGAAAAGGAATTTCTGGCATACCCTAACTAAAAGAAGGGATCGCTTGGTAGGACACATTCTTAGACATCGAGGAATCGTAAATTTAGCATTGGAGGGAAGCGTGTGGGGTAAAAATCGCAGAGGGAGGCCAAGAGACGCGTATAGTAAGCAGATTCAAGTGGACGTGGGTTGCCGTTCTTATGAGGAGATGAAAAGGCTTGCTCAGGATAGAGTAGGGTGGAGAGCTGCATCAAACCAGTCTCCGGACTGAAGACCATAACAACAACAGTACTGTAATACCTTGCCGCGTGTGAGGAGCCGAGCGATCTGGAGCGCCGCGTTGCGGATCGCGCGGCCTCCCGCGTCGGAGGTTCGAATCCTCTCTCGGGCATGGATGTTTGTGTTGTCTTTAGTATAAGGTAGTTCATAAATAGTTTCTAAGTTTAGGGAGTAATGACCTCGGAATTAAGTCCCATAAGCTTTGCAAACATTTGAACATCAAAACATAACTAGCGAGATATGTGATTTGTACCAACACTCAAAAAGAGTGTTAAATTTTTTTTTTTTTTTTTTTTTTTTTAAATCTGAGCTAGCTATCTGGAAATGTAAACCTGCCAAATTCATCACTTTAACTATCGCTTACCTCTTCAGACTTGTACAGTCCTGAACCTAGCTCCTGTGTTTTCAGACGATAAAATTAATATGTAAGCCCAGATTACCAGCTGCCATTGGAGTGCTGGCAACTAAATTTCGCACTTTGCTGTAGATCATAGTTCGTGTAAGTTAACGTTAGAGGACTCTTCACCGAACAACACTGTCAGAGATTGTATGAATCCCTATTCGTAGAGCAGATATGGTCTTATGAAATTGGATGCTACCTTTGGGACAACCTGCATTTTGAGCAACGGCAAAATTATATGTGCGAGAAGACTGATGATGTCTCAGTTTGGTACTTTCACCTCAAGGCATCTTCCTTGTCAGTGTCTCACGACCAAAGCACTTCAGGAAGCGCACCACCACCGTCCTCGTTACTCCGCGGTCGTGAGCGCGACCGTAACGTCCCACTAACGCCTTCCAAGCATTAACAATGGAGAAAGGACGATCGTTACCATTACACGGCAGGGAGGGCGCGTTATACTGTGCGCCTTTATGCCGGAGAAACCGCTTTACGGCGAAGTGACGATCACGTTATAGCGGTAAACGTCACGACGTCGTCGATCGGCCGCCAGCAGCGTGTCGTATAGACACGTGTAGTTCCGCGGCCTGGAGACAGATTTTTATAGCCGTGTCCGCTTCTGGCGCCAGTCCATAGATGAAACACTGTACTTAACAAAAGAGTTCCACTCAAACACATTCCGAACCACCTGGCACCATCGTCTCTCGATTTTCCCAGTAGCAGCAACATTAAAGACAGGTATATAATTTTAATTATTGGACCTGGTGGTCTTGGGTTAAAGCGTTCGACTGGAAACCGAAGGTTCTCTGGTTCGAATTCCGGTCAGACCTCGGATTTTTTTCCCGTCTGCGTTTTAACACGTTCTTTATCTCTCAACGATGTGAGGAGTTTAAACAAGTTAGGTATGGACAACACTACAGAATTCCGCTCATATATGATGTGTGAATTTCATAAAAGCAAAAAACTACACAGATCATAAACAAAAAAAAAAAAAAAACAAAAACAAAAAAACAAAAAAAAACAAAAAACAAAAACACAAAAAAAACAGTACGGAAACATGCTGAAAATTGCTTTTGAATGGTTGGGTATCGGTTGAATATCGTGATGTTTTGAATTTTTCGTTTTGTTCAAGAGAAGAATATTATTTAAACAGACTGTAAAACAAATAGAAGCATCATGAAAAATAGCATATTTTGTGCGAAATTCTTTTCTGTGTCTATGTTGTGCGTTTAAGGCCTAATTGGCATTGTATTTGTAGTGTGTGCATTGAAATTGTGTTATATCTTATCACAGAATGTCACTGGGTCATATGGGAAAAATAAAGAGCTGGTTAAAACAAACAAAAAAAAAAAAAAAAACAAATAAAAAAGGTGGTTTTGAGATAAAGCGCTCGACTGGAAACCGAAGGGTCGCGGGTTCGAATCCCGGTCGGACCTCGGATTTTTTTCTCGTCTGCGTTTTAACCCATTCTTTATCTCTCAACGATGTGAGGAGTTTAAACAAGTTAGGTATGGACAACATTACAGAATTCCGCTCATATATGATGTGTGAATTTCATAAAAGCAAAAAACTACACAGATCATAAACAAAAAAAAAAAAACAAAAAAAAACAAAAAAAAACACACAAAAACAAAAACACAAAAAAAAAAAACAGTACGGAAACATGCCGAAAATTGCTTTTGAATGGTTGGGTATCGGTTGAATATCGTGATGTTTTGAATTTTTCGTTCTGTTCAAGAGAAGAATATTATTTAAACAGACTGTAAAACAAATACAAGCATCATGAAAAATAGCATATTTTGTGTGAAATTCTTTTCTGTGTCTATGTTGTGTGTTTAAGGCCTAATTGGCATTGTATTTGTAGTGTGTGCATTGAAATTGTGTTATATCTTATCACAGAATGTCACTGGGTCATATGGGAAAAATAAAGAGCTGGTTAAAACAAACAAACAAAAAAACAAACAAAAAAAGAAACAAAAAAAAGGTGGTTTTGAGATAAAGCGCTCGACTGGAAACCGAAGGGTCGCGGGTTCGAATCCCGGTCGGACCTCGGATTTTCCCCGTCTGCGTTTTAACCCATTCTTTACCTGCCAACGATGTGACGAGTCGCCAGAAACGACGCGTAGTTCGGATTCCACATTAAGCTGTAGGTCCCCTTTCCCGGTTGGATAACAGGTAGGCTACGGAACTCGCAAGTCGCCTAAGTGGCGTTCAATTCAAAGACTTGCGCCAGGCCAATGAGCCACACGAAGTTATTATTATTAATTTTGACTGATTATTCCGTCGGGTTTCGGTGGAACATCTTTATACTGAATGAAAAGTTACAATTTTCTGTACGTTCCAGATTTTTGTTTTATCTTTTATACTTTTTTTATTTTTATTTTATTTTCTTGAACTGGTTCTTGGATTAGAAGCTAATCTTCAGACTTTACTGTTTTATTAAAGAACTTACTATGTATAGAAACAAACTTCAAAGACATCTTACTCATTTACACTTACAAGGAGAACGCATGGGTATCGGATTTTAGATTATTTTTTTTATATATTTATGGTACGTGAAGTTGCCGTACGACGCAACTCACAAAAATTCTCAGGAAAATCGACTTTGAAGTTTTGCAAGTAAGCATATGTACCAATCCTAAAATGAATTGCAGCATCTGGGGTGTAGATCAGGTTGTAGCCTTCTGGCGGTTCAACTCTAGGGTCGGTGGTTCGAATCCTGTCATGACAATTCTCTTTTTTTGTGATCTAACACACACACACAATTTTAATGTCTAATGGTAATTTTTACGAATAGTGCACGTATTTTTGTTGATTCGTAATTTTCCAAATTTTATAGAAGATTGTTAATAATGATAGTTTCAAGAAAAAATCTTAAGTTACATTTTTTACATTATTGACTTCACTATTAGTTGACGACGGTAGTCCTAGTTTATTTAGTTTGCGAAGAACTACGACACAGTTTCCGGAAGGCATCTCCATAGCTACTATTGGCTTTCCAAGCAGATAACCTACTCAGTCATCATTTTACGTGACAACAAGCTTTTCAACTCGTCTACATAAATATAAACAAAAACTATCACAACACATGGAATTAGAGATCCCGAAATGTTTTATATAACCGAATTCGAGCTGCGGCGGAGTATCCGAGAGCATTGAGGCGCTATGCTGCGATGCGCGAGGCCGTTCCCCGTCAGGGGATTCGAACCCCCCCTCGGGCATCGATGATTGTGTCGTCTTTAGTAAAAGGTAGTTCATAAGCAGTTTGTAACTTTAGGGACTGATGACCCCGCATTTAAGTTGTTTAAAACAACAAATGTTTTAGAGCTTATGGGACTTAACTACGGAGGGTCATCAGTCCCTAAACTTACAAACTACTTATGAACTAACTAACACTATGGACGGCACAAATATCCATGCCCCGGGGGGGGGGGGGATTCGAACTCCCGCCCGTAGTGGCCGTGTAGACCGTGACTGACGCGCCTCAGTCTCCTCGGCCACCACGGCCGGCGCATTTAAGTCCCTTAAGCTTCACAAACATTTGAAGATTTTCTTCTCTTCCAGGAGAACAGGAAGACACAAAATGAAACATCACTCTGCAGCGGAGTGTGCGCTGATATGAAACTTCCTGGCAGATTAAAATTGTGTGCCGGAACCGGGACTCGAACCTGGGACCTTTGCCTTTCGCGGGCAAGCGCACTACCGGCTGTGCTATCCCGACACGACTCACGATGCCGCCTCACAACGTTACTTCTGCCAGTACCTCGCCTCCTACTTTCCAAACTTCACAGAAGCTCTCCTGCAAACACGCACGACTAGCACTCCTGGAAGAAAGGATATGGTGGAGACATGGCTTAGCCACAGCCTAAGGGATGTTTCCAGAATGAAACTTCACTCTGCAGCGGAATGTGAGCTGATATGAAACTTCCTGGCAGATTAAAATTGTGTGCCGGAACCGGGACTCGAACCTGGGACCTTTGCCTTTCGCGGGCAAGCGCACTACCTTTCTTCCAGGAGTGCTAGTCTTGCGTGTTTGCAGGAGAGCTTCTGTGAAGTTTGGAAAGTAGGAGGCGAGATACTGGCAGAAGTAAGGTTGTGAGGCGGCATCGTGAGTCGTGTCGGGATAGCACAGCCGGTAGTGCGCTTGCCCACGAAAGGCAAAGGTCCCAGGTTCGAGTCCCGGTTCCGGCACACAATTTTAATCTGCCAGGAAGTTTCAGGAAGACACAAGTTCCATGGGTGAACGAGGTGCACAGGGACCTAGAAAAATTTGGTACCACGGCAGAAGAAATTGTGAACAGGAAGATCTTTTGAAAACAGGTTGCGGAGGTGTAGGATTTCTTCGAAGAGAAAACGAGGACGAACAGGGTATTCTCAGAAGAAGAACGTGCACTAGTGAGCCAACGGATGAAGGAGTACTGGCGAAAGAGGAAGGAACTTTAGAAAGTGAGGGAAGTTGTGTAAACGTAACCCATAGACGGTTGTAACGAAAATAAATAATAAACATACAGGAGGAGGAGAGGAACCAGGATTTAAGTTGGAAAATTCGTATGTATTGAAGTTGTCCAACCTGATGAACGGTCCATGTTTAAAACATCGTCAATTTTGAAGCCAGCGTGAGACCGTGGGGCTGTAATTGAAAAGTGTATCGGGCGCGCCCACAATCGCTCCCACTTAATACAGAGCGAGGAAGGTTCTGATAGGCGCCTGCGTGCTCAGGACGGAGGTCGACAAAAAAAGTCGTCAAGGGAGTCGAGCCGCTCACCTGTCTGACTGAGCTGCCCGAGCATGAAAGGGCACGCACCGATTTGTATCTATTGTGCGGCACGGCCTCTCGCGCCCGGCCCTTCTGAAAGGGAATGAAGGGTCCCCGTCAATGGCGGCTGGGCCTGCTACCGTTGGGAGAAGCGATTGTTCGCTCTCCCCCTGGTAGCGTTCCCAGGTGAGTTCCGGAGGGGGGGAGAAAGTCTGATTAGAGTAGGCCCGGCCACGAAACCACTCCGCGGTCGGCCCGTTGGCTCGCGGGCCATCTTTTAATCTTTTAAGACCGTTTTACACGATCTACTTTGAGCTGAAAATTGACTACTCGAAAAGGAAGGAAGCTTAGGCTTTAACGTCCCGTCGACAGCCTGGTCATTAGCAACGGAGGTAATGCTCGGAGTTGTGGTTGAGGATGGGGAGGGAAATCGGTCGTGCCCTTTTGAAAGAAACCACCCCGGCATTTGCCTGGAGTGATTTAGGGATATCACGGAAAACCTAAATCTGGATGGCGGGAGGTGGATTTGAACCACCGTCCTTCCGAATGCGAGTCCAGTGCCTTACCACTGCGCCACCTCGGTCGGTGACTACTCGAAAAGCTCAAAATGTTCATATGTTTGTACAACTTATGGGACTTAACTACGGGGTCATCAGTCCCTAAGCTTACAAACTACTTATGAACTACCTAAGACTAAGGACGGCACAAACATCCATGCCCGAGGGGGATTCGAAACCCCGACCGTAGTGGCCGTGCAGACCGTGACTGGAGCGCCTCAATCCCCTCAGCCACCGCGGCCGGCACTCGAAAAGCGTGTGCCTTTCGTACCAACGCGTAAATCAGCAGCCAACCCCATCGCGAGTGCGTCTATGACGACAATGATCTATAGCAGTGGTTCCCAAACTGTAGGTCACGACTCATTAATTTTGGCCGGCCGCGGTGGCCGAGGAGACTAAGGCGCTCCAGTCATGGTCTGCACGGCCACTACGGTCGGGGGTTCGAATCCCTCCTCGGGCATGGATATTTGTGCCGTCCTAGTTCGTAAGTAGTTCATAAGTAGTTTGTAAGTTTAGGGACTGATGACCCCGTAGTTAAGTCCCATAGACTATACAAACATTTGAACATTTGAACATTAATTTTGGTGGGTCGCCAGATTACTTTAAAATATCACAGTTAAATATCTTACGGACTGGAACAAAAAATTTTTATTGAGACCTATTAGTTTCATGACAGTTTTAACTAGATAAAAGAAAAGTATACTCCTGGCCACTAAATTTGCTACATCATGACGATGACGTGCTATGGACGCGAAATTTAAACGACACGAAGAAGATGCTGTGATATGCAAATGATTAACTTTTCAGAGCATTCACACAAGGTTGGCGCCGGTGGCGACACCTACAACGAGCTGACATGAGAATAGTTTCCAACCAATTTCTCATACACAAACAGCAGTTGACCAGCGTTGCCTGGTGAAACGTTGTTGTGATGCCTCGTGTAAGGAGGAGAAATGCGTACCATCACGTTTCCGACTTTGATAAAGGTCGGATTGTAGCCCATCGCGATTGCGGTTTATCGTATCGCGACATTTCTGCTCGCGTTGGTAGCAATCCGATGACTGTTAGCAGAATATGGAATCGGTGCGTTCAGGAGTGCAATACGGAACGCCGTGCTGGATCCCAACGGCCTCGTATCACTAGCAGTCGAGATGACAGGCATTTTATCCGCATGGCTGTAACGGATCGTGCAGCCACGTCTCGATCCCTCAGTCGACAGATGGGGACGTTTTGCAAGACAACAACCAACTGCACGAACAGTTCGACGATGTTTGCAGCAGCATGTAATTTTAATTGCAAATAAATCGTTCATCTGATGCGAAAATTGAATACACGAATTTGTAGAGAAGAAAATTCTCTAAAACTTTGTTCCCTTATTATTTTTTTTTTTTTTTTCATATCTCGTATCATTTGAGAGATATTTGCAAAAATAACGGAGGTTTGACACCCTCCATTGAATTAACGAAAACCAGACGATCGCAGATGTCACGTGACATTCCTCGTTCAGAACACTCTCTGGCATACGCCATCTTGCGTTGCGTATTTGATGATTTTCTTATTGTAACTTACACGTTGTCATTTCAAAGCAATGGCGCACTGAAGAATTAACAAAAACACGTCGTTTATCGTACCATAAATGATAATCTAGTGTCTACAAATGCCATATTAGCATCAGTTAACAAAGGCCATCAATAGTAAGAAATTAAAGAACGCAACTTCTGTTATCCGTAGCGTAGTGGGCAATGCGTTGGGCTGTGACGCTGAAAATATGTGAGCAAATTGGAAGCATATCTGGAAGAATATTAGTAGTCCTTTCCTTCGATCCGGCGTCAGCTCAGTTTGGTATGACGTGGCCAATGAAGTAATCCCCACCGGAGAAAAACTGTTCAACATTAAGCTTCGACCATCACCACTCTGTACAAAATGTAGTCTCGTGGAAACACTGCATCATATATTGCTGTGTAGGGGTCAGAATCAAATTTGGACTCGGACACGGAAGAAACTGGCACTTATCAACAGAACGTCAGAGAATTCCATACAGTAACAAGACGTACTTCACCCTGATTGGTGGCTCTTTCCAGAATCTAAGAATAATAGCTATACCTGGTTAACGGGCCAATTTCTTTATTACATGATGACCGACAAAACGCCAACTCTTAATGGTTATCATATGTACCTGACTGCGGAATATTTTGCGATCAAAAAATATCGAAAGTATAAAAAGACGTTTCAGAATTTCCTCACAATTGTATTAAACGATGGATGCCTTTAAGTTATCGACAAACTTGGCAATTTCTTTTTTTAATTTAATCTTATTGCTGATTACTATTATTTCTAATTCTGTGCGTTCCTAGTCGTATGTTCTATCCATACTCTGTGTATTACGCCAGCGACGCTGCACAACATGTTCAACTGTTCTTCCTTCTTCTATTTAAGTTGGAGAATTCCTTAAAGGCTGCGGAAGTTACGCACCAATTTTGTTTACAATACTGACGTTTTGTACCAGCTGATTTATTATGGAAATCATATTCATCATTGGAGAAGTCTTTCTTTATTCCTGTATACATTAAAGAGGAGATATTTCTTTGCTACAAACTTTACGTTTATTTATTTATGTTTATTTCTGAAACAGAGAAGGTCACGCCAATAGCAGCAGCTTTCAGACAATTGTAGGCACTAAAGCCACAGACCAAAGACAGTACGGAGCTCCAGCGGGTTCTACCCTCAGAGTTAAGAGCAGAGGAACTAAACACACACATAATTAAACATAGGCTTCGGGTAACTGACGAAAGTGTTGACCGATATGACACGGAAAGCTAGAACTTTGAGAAGACGAACTCTGAGCCCTGACGTCGCATCGAAGGCACCGTACTGCGGAGATCGTACGGCACAAATGGAACCTACACTCGTACATTGAATGGTACCAGGATAGAAGATACCACTTTCATTTACATATATGGCGTAAACAGATAAGGGAAAACAATTTGTTTTAAAAGGCATTGAAGCTGACGCCGCAGAAGGCGATATTGGCAAACGACAGGATGGGCTGTAAGGGGAGAAGGGAGGCCCAATTAAGGTCAAAAAAAAAAAAAAAGAAAAGTAAGTGGTTCGAAAACCACCACTACCTAAAAAAAATTTTCCTAAAAGTGTTTCAGACACTCTTATTAATTAATTTTTATTATATAGATTATTATTTTTGTCCAAAATGTTTGCAAAAACTTATAACACTAGAAATCTAAAGTGGACCGTAAAACAGGCCAGTGCGATTTTTTTCGTTCTGATGACGGCGGCAAGATCCGCCGAAACAGCTTAAAACAAGTCGGAAATTTTTGAGTAAACGATCTTGACGGTATCACAACAGGTTTATTGTTCCAAATATTCCGATAAACTGTTCTAAGTGCCCACCCTGCATATACATACCCTGTATACAGACGCCGAATAATACCACTGGCATAATTTATACCATGAACATAACATAACATAATAAACACATTACAAAAGAAACAGAAACAACCAAATCTAAAGAGAGGAAAAGAATCGTAAGTATTAACAGAAATTACGCTTTTTCTCGAACCGAAAATTGGAAAGCAAGAAATTTAAACTGTTTGTTATGTTTCGCTGATGACAAGTTTGAAAAAAAAAAAAAAAAAAAAAAAAAAAAAAAAAAAAAAAAAAAAAAAAAAAAAAAAAAAAACCTCTTACCTCGACAACAAATAAGTAGGATACGTAATGATTTTATACGTAGTTTAATGTAAAGGTATGCGAAAAAAAGTGATACTCGTATTTTAGGCATAATTTCACAAAACTGAAATACTTATATTTGTGTGATAACGTAAGGTAAATTCGCAATGAATGAACCTATGAAAACATTTTAGATGTATCTGAAAAGACAATTGTACAGCAAACTATAATTTTTTTAAAATAATAATAAAATAAACCAACCTACTGATGATAGCACAAAATGTGCTGAAATATTTTTGGGAAAAATAATTAAAGTTAAGTGCCTTGCATACGGCGGAAACCCGTCACCGTTTATTGTAGACTGTGTTTGCACATCAAATTTTTTTAGTGTTTGCTGATATCAGCGAAGCAGGTTCTATTACTGAGGCTGTTCTTTGTGTTTTTTCGTTCTGATGATGACGGCAAGATCCCGCCGAAACAGCTTAAAACAAGTCGGAATTTTTTGAATAAACGATCTTGACGGTATCACAACAGGTTTATTGTTCCAAATATTCCGATAAGCAGTTCTAAGTGCCTCGCCCTGCATATAGTAGGGAGCGCGGCATGTGCGTGCTTTCGGCGGCGGTGGTGGCGACAAAGGATACCAGGACTAAGCGGGGTGCGTAAATCTCTCCTCCCTCCCCCACCCCCTCACCATGACAGTGCAGCGCCACACGCAATGCCAGCGGCGCGTGTGCGTGCATACATTGCGTATGCAAATGGCAGCCTTATCTCTTGGCGTCGCTTACGCCTTCATTAGTTCTACTTTAAGCCCCCGCTGGCCGACCGCTCTGGGGTCCCACCGCCCTTCCTCTCCCTGAGGGGCTTCTTCCCCGTCTTGAGAACTCTCCAGGTTTCTCCCTCTCGATACGACTCACCGCTCGGAAGGGTGAAACCGACGGGTGATCTCCGCTAACGACGCCTATCGAGTGCCTTTGTATTTTGCACTTTTTCAGGGGTGGTCGAAAACGTAGTCTTAGCCAGGATTTGATTTCGGGAGAGGCTTAGAACATATGGATATCGTAAAAGATTACGTAGTGTTTATTATCACAAGAGCTTTCAATAGACGCCTATGGATCAATTTGCTTCGGAAGGAAAGATTTAGGCGGTGGACTAGCCTCGCTGCGGAGCGCGCGGTTGCTCGACGTCGGAGGTTCGAGTCCTCCCTGGGACATGTGTGTGTGTGTGTGTGGGTTGTTCTTAGGTTAGTTTACCTTAGTGTTAGTAGTTTGTAAGCTACGGACTGATGACCACGCAATTTGGTCCGATAGATATACAAACATTTGAAGGAAGGGTTTAGTCCTGTCGATTTGCTTCAGACGAAACGGTTTAGAGTTTTACAAATATAGACCCAAATATTAATTTTTTTCCGCAGATTCGATACATATTGTTTGTTTCGTGGCCATGGGGCCACACAACGTTTAATTATGAAACAAATCATCTGACTAGCTAACTACCCAACCACCCTCCTTACTAACGAGTGAATTCATTAACTAACAAAGTAAACTTATCTGAATCTACGGAAAAAATATTTGGTTCAACATTTGTAAAACTCTAATTCCTCTCTCTCAATCTCCATACTATGGAGAGAGAGAGAGAGTTTTAGTTTTAGCTAATTAGAATTGACCAAGCATGTATTTTTTATTTATCCGTAACCGTTTTCCTAGCAAAAATGAGATCTTGGCTTTTCTTGAATTACAGCGCCAACTACCAAGAATAAAAACAAATGTTTAAGACAAAATTTACGTAGTTTTTCTTTATGTAGAACTTGATTCTGCAATTAAAAAAAATGGGGGTTCCCATTTGAAATTTTAAAATTCCGACCTGCCCCATCCCCAGGGGGCAAATTTTAGCACCAGCAGATTTCCCCCTCGAAAATAATCAACTTCGGATTCTACACATTTTTTCGTGTGAAGCTTATTTTTCGAGTTATTCTGGTCTATTAACTTAAAATTTACACCCTATATATATATATATATATATATATATATATATATATATATATCACCACTCGGAAGGGTGAAACTGTCGGGTGATCTCCGCTAACGACGCCGGTCGAGTGCCTTTGCATTTTGCACTTTTTCAGGGGTGATCCAAACCATAGGCTTAGCCAGGATTTGATTTCGGAAGGGGTTTTCCACATAGGGACATCGTAACAAATGACGTAGTGTTTATTATCAAAAGAGCTTTCAATAGACGCCTATGGCTCAATTTGCTTCGGAAGGAAGGGTTTACTCCTGTAGATTTCGGAAAGGAAGCTTAGGGTTAAACGTCCCGTCGACAGCGTGGTCATTAGAGACGGAGCTTACGCTCGAATTTTCGGGAAAGGATCGGGGAGGAAATCGGCAGTGCCATTTGAAAGGTACCATCCCAGCATTTGCCAGGATGGCTGGAGATGGATTTGAACCGCCATCCTCCCGAATGCGAGTCCAGTGTCCTGTCGATTTGATTCGGACGAACCCGTGTAGAGTTTTACAAATATAGACGCAAATATTAATTTTTTCCACAGATTCGGATAAGTATTGTTTGTTTCGTGGCCTTGGGGCCATAAACGTTTAATTATCAAACAAATCATCTGACTAGCTAACTACCCAATCTTGCTACTTACTAACGAGTGAATTCATTAACTAACAAAGTAAACTTCTCTGAATCTACGGAAAAAAATAATATTTGGATCAACATTTGTAAAACTCTAATTCCTCCCTCTCAATCTCCATACTATATATATATATATATATATATATATATATATATATAGAGAGAGAGAGAGAGAGAGAGAGAGAGAGAGAGAGAGAGAGAGTTTTAGTTTTAGCTAATCAGAATTGACGAAGTAAGTATTTTTTATTTATCCGTAACCATTTTCCAAGCAAAAATGAGATCTTGGCTTTTCTTGAATTACAGCACTAACTACCAAGAATAAAAACAAATGTTTAAGACAAAATTTACGTAGTTTTTCTTTATGTATAACTTGATTCTGCATAAAAAAAAACGGGGGTTTCCATTTGAAATTTTAAAGTTCGGTCCTGCCCCACCCCCAGGGGGCTTGGGTGGCGGGCAAATATTAGCACCAGCAGATGTCCCCCTCAAAAATAGTCAGCTTCGGATTCTACACATTTTTTCGTGTGAAGCTTATTTTTCGAGTTATTCTGGTCTATTAACTTAAAATTTACACCCTCATCACCGCTCGGAAGGGTAAATCTGTCGGGTGATCTCCGCTAACGACGCCAGTCGAGTACCTTTGCATTTTGCACTTTTTTAGGGGTGGTCGAAACCGTAGGCTTAGCCAGGATTTGATTTCGGGAGGGGGTTTTCAACATATGGACATCGTAAAAAAATGACGTAGTGTTTATTATCAAAAGAGCTTTCAATAGACGCCTATGGCTCAATTTGCTTCGGAAGGAAGAATTTACTCCTGTCGATTTGCTTTGGACGAAACGGTTTAGAGTTGTACAAATATAGACCCAAATATTTTTTTCCGCTGATTCGATAAGTATTGTTTGGTTCGTGGCAATGGAGCCATACAAGTTTTAATTGTCAAACAAATCATCTGACTAGCTAACTACCCAACCATCCTACTTACTAACGAGTGAACTCATTAACTAACAAAGTAAACTTATCTGAACCTGCGAAAAAATTAATACTTGGGTCAAAATTTGTAAAACTCTAATTCCTCTCTCTCAATCTCCATACTATGGAGAGAGAGAGAGAGCTTTAGTTTTAGTGAATCAAAATTTACGAAGTTCAAATGTTCAAATGTTTGTATAGCTTATGGGACTTAACTACGGGGTCACCAGTCCCTAAACTTACAAATTACTTACTAACTACTTAATACTAAGGATGGCACAAATATCCCTGCCCGAGAGGGGATTCGCACCCCCGACCGCAGTGGCAGTGCAGACTTTGAATGGCGCGCCTCAGTCCCCTCGGCCACCGCGGCCGGCCTTTACGAAGTAAGTAAGTATTTTTTATTTATCCGTAACCATTTTCCAAGCAAAAATTAGATTTTGGCTTTTCTTTAATTACTACGCCAACTACCAAGAATAAAAACAAATGTTTAACACAAAATTTACGTAGTTTTTCTTTATGTAGAAATTGATTCTGCAATAAAAAATGGAGGTTCCCATTTGAAATTTGAAAGTTCCGTCCTGCCCCACCCCCAGGGGGCTTGGGTGGCGGGAAGAATTTAGCAGCAGCAGTTGTCTTCCTCGAAAATAATCAACTTCGGATTCTACACGTTTTTTCGTGTGAAGCTTATTTTTCGAGTTATTCTGGTCTATTAACTTAAAATTTACACCCTATTTGGGAGCTACAACCCTTTAAAGTTTAGGGGGCGGAGGCTACGACAGCGTAGCTGACTGGCTGGTGGTCATGAGACAGTGGGCCGTGCCCCAGGGGATAGCCACTCGGCCAGTCAGATACGCTATCGCAGCCTCCGCCCCCCGAACTTTGAAGGGTTGTAGCTCCCAAACTAACAGTGATAGGAATGTAGTTTAAATTAATTTGGACGCATCTCTTTTAAACGAATCCAATACACGATAGAAAAAAACTATTGTTCCATTTAAAAATTATATCTTTGTGCTGTAACTCTTTGGAAAATGATACAATAAACCATGTTCATAGCTCCGCATAAAGTGGAACATTTCTAGTGTTGACCTACTGCATTAAAATTTCCCGTCACCTATTATTTTATAAGTTACAGAGGCAAATACATTTAGTGAAACACACTATATATATATATATATATATATATATAGTGAGAGAGAGAGAGAGAGAGAGAGAGAGGGAGGGAGAGAGATAGTACAGTAGAACGTCTGTTGATTCGTTCTATCCTGTGGGCATGGGCATTTATTTGCCCCCTTTAACCCGCATCGGTACCGTAATTGAAAGAACGCCAGAAATGTGGCGCGATGAAATAAAACGCCGCCTGCTTTATGGCTGGCCGGGCGTCAGATAGTCGGTATTATATTCCGGGACGCAATCGGCTCTCGGCCATAACTGTATATCGCGCGATACAATGGCCCCACCTGACCTTTGCTCCCGCCCCGCCCCTAGAATGACGGCTGCCCGCACGCCACTGCTCGACGCGATACGGCAGACCCCACACGGGACGTGAAAACGACCGAGGTCGAGCCGGTGAACTACTTTTGTGGCGCTACAGGGTGTAATTTTCTGCTGGGAAACATTTTCAACCGTGGAAGGCACAATCAGACACGTAATGCTTTTGCTTTGTGGAGAGTTGCACAGGTCACACCTATATTCAAGAAAGGCAGTAGGAGTAACCCACTAAACTACAGTCCTATTTCATTGACGTCAATTTGGAGGAGGGTTTTGGAACATATCCTGTATTCAAATATTAATTATCTCGAAAAGAACGATCTGTTGGCCCAAGGTCAACACGGATTTAGAAAATACAGTTCATGCGAAACACAACTAGCTCTTTATTCAAAACGAAGTGGTGGGTGCTATCGACAAGGATTCGCAAATCGAAACCGTATTTCTTGATTTACAAAAGGCTTTTGACACCGTACCTCACAAACGGCTTTTAATCAAATTACGTGGTTATGGTACATCGTCCCAAATTTGCGACTGGATAGGGGATTTCCTGTCAGATAGGACACAGTTCGTAGTAATCGATGGTAAGGCATCGACTAAAACGAAGGTGATATCGGGCGTTCCACAGGGTAGTGTTATTGGTCCTCTGCTGTTCCTTATTCACATAAAAGATTTGGGAGAAAATCTAAGAAGCTCTCTTGGGTTGTTTGCAGATGACGCCGTCATTTACCGTCTACTAAACTCATCTGAAGATCAAAATCAACTGCAGAACGATCTGAATAAGATATCACTATGGTGTACAAATTGGCAACTGACTCTAAATAATGAGAAGTGTAAAGTCGTCCACATGAGTACGAAAAAAAAAACCGTTAAACTTTGTTTACAAGATAAATGGATCAAAAGTGAAGACCGTAAACTCCACAAAATACCCAGGAATTACAATTACTTCAGACTTTAACTGGAAATAACACGTAGATAATGTCGTGGGAAAGGCGAACCAGAGACTGCGTTTCATTGGTAGATCCCTTAAAAAACGCAGCAGAACTACTAAAGAAACGGCATACAGTACGCTTCTCCGTCCTTTTTTGGAGTATTGCTGCCCAGTGTGGGACCCTTATCAGATGGGTTTTACGGAGGACATCGAAAGAGGTCAAAGAAGGGCAGCTCGTTTTGTCCTGTCACGATACAGGGGAAACAGCGATACGGAAATGATACAGGAACTGGGATGGAAATCATTACAACAACGGTGCTTATCGCTGCGGCGTGGGCTACTTACGAAATTCCAATCACCAAGATTCTCCTCCGTATGCGAAAACATATTGTTGACTCCCACTTACATAGGTAGAAATGATCATCAGAATAAAATACAAGAAATCAGAGCTAAAACGTAAAGATTCAGGTGTTCTTTCTTTCCGCGCGATATTCGAGAATGGAATGGGAGTAAAATCGTATAAAGGCGTTTCGATGAACCCTCTGCCAAGCACTTAAATGTGATATGCAGAGTATCCCATGTAGATGTAGATGTAGATGTAGAGGATGTTGGCCAATGAGATCAA
The DNA here is from genome assembly GCA_026315105.1 of Locusta migratoria. Taxonomy (NCBI): domain Eukaryota; kingdom Metazoa; phylum Arthropoda; class Insecta; order Orthoptera; family Acrididae; genus Locusta; species Locusta migratoria. Next base: position 270,161,274 of record CM048750.1, read on the forward strand.
AGGTCGCTTTCTTAAGCAAAACATAGCAGACGTCATACTGATTTAGACCGTGTGTAGAATACGTAAATTGGTGTGCAAAACGTATGGAGGAAGGTAACTTTCGAACGATGGTACTGGCGAGTAATAGAGACATATGAAACTTCGACCATACAGTATGATTAGAATTTTGTCACGCGGGCATCATCGCGCGGTCTAGGGAACTATGTCACTGCCGCTCCCGCGGGTGACTAAAGTCATGCCTCGGGCATGGGTGTGTGGGTGTTGTCCTTAGCATGAGTTAGCTTAAATAGTGTGTAAGTCCAGCAGGAGATGGACAAAAAGAGAAGGTAAAAGACATGGTCAGAGAGATGATAGGATGTGTAACACATTTCCATATGTATTCAGCAATTGCAAAGTATTGGCAGGTTAGTTATTCATCAACAACTTAAAATAAAGTAATAGACGACTAAAATACAAAACTACTGAAATTAGGCGTTCTGAAATTTTCAGTATAAACTTTTTGTGAAAGTAATTAATTCTTTACTCGAGACTGATGAACACAATCGATTTCGGAAAGCATAGTCATGAACAGATGCCGTTTTTGCGTTACGAGCAAAGTTTGAAAAGAGGAAGAAGATTTTGTTATATATATAAAAACCATGTAGAGCGAAAAATTTGACTTTTTATCATCAACTGTCAGTAACAGGACCTGACGAACTCACAGCTCCTGTTCCATTCCACACAATCTCGGAGCAACACCCTGAAAAATGCCCAATACTGGGACGAAACTATTTGATATTAAAATAATAAATTTTGCGCTCTAGACTGTTTTCATATCAGAAAAGGTTTCTAAAAATACGCAGAGGAAGTTCGTTGGCACTTTTGAAACTGTAAATAAACAAAGTTTCGAATGTAACGTCACATTATGCTTATGTTATTAGTGCTAACACATATAAAACAAGAAAAACAAATGTTCCACGACGTCATGAATATTTATATTCAACTTGTGGAGAAATAGTGACTATTATTATTATTATTATTATTATTATTATTATTATTAGTAGTAGTAGTAGTAGTATTTTCCCCGTTTTGTATCATTCTAATTAATCTCAGTTTTTGTAATATATATTGTACGGAGTGAAACATGTGACTCATATTACAGTATTAACACAAAAATAAATGTATACGCAGAAGTACCACCAGAAATGTAAATTAAATCGGCGTTTTCTGTGTTATGGGAATCAGATTAACTATGGATATGTAGCATCCAACAGGAAGACTCACAGGCAAAGCAAAAAGATCTCAAAAGAACGTAGTATAGAAAGATAACTACCAACTAGTTGCTGAAAACTTACAGACATTTGTGCGCTGCAGTGATATTTCAAGGGTTCCGTGACGACACTAACCTGCAAAGAAAGAAAGATAGTGTTAGAAAATCTGCAAAGTCAACAAGTTGATGTTGAGATAACATACAAATCACTGATTGTTAATAGATAAAATTTTTCTAAATCACACAGAACAAGTTAATAATGAGTATTTTGTGAGTCATAACTGACGCGAAAATGAACCACCCAGTAACAACAAAATTAATCATTTTTAACTAGGGATACAATAATTGCGCCATATACTCTAGTAAAGACGATATTATAAGAAAATGGACATGTCAATTCCCGTACCACATTTGACGTCGGCGTGCCACCAGTTCCTTCTTTGGTCATATCAGAAAGTTTGACAAACTAAATAGGACTGAAAGTGAGTCTTAATTGTGGATGGACAATCACTTGCTGTTTACAATTTTCTTTGCGTTTTGTTCTATGAAGTACGTCGTCAGAAACACTGCCTTCAACTACTTACAAACCAAATCACAAAGGAATTAAAGATAGCCGCGTGGAGCGACCAGATGCTCTAAGGCGCCTTGCTGCGAAGCGCGCCGTTGCTCGCCGTCCGAGGTTCGAGTCTTCGCTCTGGCCGGCCGCGGTGTCCGAGGGGACTGAGGCGCTCCAGTCGCGGTCTGCACGGCCACTACGGTCGGGGGTTCGAATCCCCCCTCGGGCATGGATATTTGTGCCGTCCTTAGGATAAGCTAGTTGATAAGTAGTTTGTAAGTTTAGGGACTGATGACCCCGTAGTTACGTCCCATAAACTATACAAACATTTGAACATTTTCTTCGCTCTGGCATGGGTTTGTGTGAATGATGTCCTTAGCGTAAGTAAAGTAATTTTTAAGCCTAGGGATTGAAATGCAGCAGTTAAGTTTTCAGTGGACATTAATTACAGCAATGGGGAAAGTTGAAAATTTGTGCTGCACCGGGATTTGAACCCGGGTCACCTGCTCACTAGTGCTAGCGCGCTGACCACTACGCCATCCGAGTACCTGAACGTTACAAAACGTAATGCAAAGTACTGTAAAATTCAGGCGAAATGCTGAAGGAGTTCGATTAGATAGTGAGAAAATAACTTCTGATGGCCAAAGTAATGAAGATATATGAGGGTTACAACTAAAATAGTGGCAACACTGCTGTGGAGACACTATACAATGGAATCTACTATTGTCACTGATGGCAAACATTGTTGAACATACCTACCTTACCTCCGAGCAAATGGACTCCCCTGTCGCACGTCACCAGCATGCGCACAATTGAGGAAAACAGTCACTTGTGAGCGAGCTGTCTAACGCATTATGTTCCTCCACGACGGACCATCAGTGCCCAGTAATACTGTTCGTTTTTGGAGCATCACCTGCAACCAGCTTTTCAAAACGCGGGCGCATACAGCGCAAACTGTGGCTGCTCTTTTCGGTTGATGAAACTGGGGAAGTACTGTACCATCCACCATACTCCCCGTACTTAACCTTGTACCTTTGCTTTGATTCTGAAGGTGAAGAAGCCACTTCATGGCATTCACTTCAGAACTGTTCCAGAGATTCGACAGGCAGTAGACCGCTCCATTCGCGCCATCAACAGAACAGGTTCTCCTGAAGGTATACTATACCTTGCACATCACTGGCGACGGGTTCTACACAACGTTTCAGAACTGTTCCACAGATTCGACAGACATTAGAGCGCTCCACTCGCGCCATCAACAGAACAGGTTCTCCTAACGGTATACTACGCCTTGCACATTGCTGGCAACAGGTTCTACACAACGCTAGTGACTACTTTGAAGGACAGTAACAGGTGCAAACATGTAACGCTTTTGTATAGATTGTGAATAGTTGTCACTATTTAAGTTTCAATCCTTGTATTATGCAGAATGGCCATGGGAAGAAGCGAAAAGAAATTTTAGGAAGTCTTTGCTGAAAGCATTTGTCTGGAACGTAGCATTGTACAGGAGTGAAACGTGCACGATAAGGAGCTGATTTGGTTCACTCAAGTCAGCGCATTCGTGTTTCAAAGCACCAGGATCTTGCAGTTCATCTCCCCTCGGAAATCCCTGTCCTGAACAAAACGTTCGTTCCCTCTTATGCCAATATGGCCAGGGGTCCAAACGAAGCCCAAAGAACGGCCTGACTTGACCAGGGTGGATACAGTGTCATGGATAGCCCGCACCAACGGGTGTTTCGGAAAACACTGGTTAAGTGCCTGCAAGCCACTCAGGGAGTCGCTACAGATGACGAACGACTCCCCGGGGCAGCCTCGGAGACAGATTCTAAAAGTACTGGCTTAAACCCGCAGTTACGCTCGCGTGTTGCTTGATTATGATAGATAATATGCGAAACGTCAAATCGATTTTTTTAAAGAGATGTATTAAAAGAAATTTTTTACTGCTTTATTTATTCTTATATTTCCTTATTCGTATGCTTATCCTTACAGAGAAAGAGCTGAAGACACTGTAGCACGCATAGACCAAAGATATGGTCTGTGGCCTCACGTTCCGCTGTATGTAACCTCCTTGCTATAGAGTCGCTAACGTCATCGCTGGCCTTCAGTCCGATTTTTTTTCTTTTTTTTTTTTTAATTTGACGACTTTCGACCACCATATCTTCCACCCCTTCCCTCTTCCCTATCGGCATGGAACTGCTATGGTGTACAACGGGAGACTTCGGACAACAATTACACACAGATCATTCGTTTGCATTCTGTAGTTTTCGCTGCACATCGAAATATTAACACACACACGTAGAATTTAACTTTCCATCCCAACCCTCAAGCAACAATGCAATCAATAAAACCATTTTCAAAGAGTAATTGTTGTTCCGCATTTCGCGTTATATTCTTCGACCACCATATCTTCCACCCCTTCCCTCTTCCCTATCGGCGACCACCATATCTTCCACCCCTTGCCTCTTCCCTATCGGCATGGAACTGCTATGGTGTACAACGGGAGACTTCGGACAACAATTACACACAGATCATTCGTTTGCATTCTGTAGTTTTCGCTGCACATCGAAATATTAACACACACACGTAGAATTTAACTTTCCATCCCAACCCTCAAGCAACAATGCAATCAATAAAACCATTTTCAAAGAGTAATTATTGTTCCGCATTTCGCGTTATATTCTTCGACCACCATATCTTCCACCCCTTCCCTCTTCCCTATCGGCGACCACCATATCTTCCACCCCTTCCCTCTTCCCTATCGGCATGGAACTGCTATGGTGTACAACGGGAGACTTCGGACAACAATTACACACAGATCATTCGTTTGCATTCTGTAGTTTTCGCTGCACATCGAAATATTAACACACACACGTAGAATTTAACTTTCCATCCCAACCCTCAAGCAACAATGCAATCAATAAAACCATTTTCAAAGAGTAATTATTGTTCCGCATTTCGCGTTATATTCTTCGACCACCATATCTTCCACCCCTTCCCTCTTCCCTATCGGCGACCACCATATCTTCCACCCCTTCCCTCTTCCCTATCGGCATGGAACTGCTATGGTGTACAACGGGAGACTTCGGACAACAATTACACACAGATCATTCGTTTGCATTCTGTAGTTTTCGCTGCACATCGAAATATTAACACACACACGTAGAATTTAACTTTCCATCCCAACCCTCAAGCAACAATGCAATCAATAAAACCATTTTCAAAGAGTAATTATTGTTCCGCATTTCGCGTTATATTCTTCGACCACCATATCTTCCACCCCTTCCCTCTTCCCTATCGGCGACCACCATATCTTCCACCCCTTCCCTCTTCCCTATCGGCATGGAACTGCTATGGTGTACAACGGGAGACTTCGGACAACAATTACACACAGATCATTCGTTTGCATTCTGTAGTTTTCGCTGCACATCGAAATATTAACACACACACGTAGAATTTAACTTTCCATCCCAACCCTCAAGCAACAATGCAATCAATAAAACCATTTTCAAAGAGTAATTATTGTTCCGCATTTCGCGTTATATTCTTCGACCACCATATCTTCCACCCCTTCCCTCTTCCCTATCGGCGACCACCATATCTTCCACCCCTTCCCTCTTCCCTATCGGCATGGAACTGCTATGGTGTACAACGGGAGACTTCGGACAACAATTACACACAGATCATTCGTTTGCATTCTGTAGTTTTCGCTGCATATCGAAATATTAACACACACACGTAGAATTTAACTTTCCATCCCAACCCTCAAGCAACAATGCAATCAATAAAACCATTTTCAAAAAGTAATTATTGTTCCGCATTTCGCGTTATATTCTTCGACCACCATATCTTCCACCCCTTCCCTCTTCCCTATCGGCGACCACCATATCTTCCACCCCTTGCCTCTTCCCTATCGGCATGGAACTGCTATGGTGTACAACGGGAGACTTCGGACAACAATTACACACAGATCATTCGTTTGCATTCTGTAGTTTTCGCTGCACATCGAAATATTAACACACACACGTAGAATTTAACTTTCCATCCCAACCCTCAAGCAACAATGCAATCAATAAAACCATTTTCAAAAAGTAATTATTGTTCCGCATTTCGCGTTATATTCTTCGACCACCATATCTTCCACCCCTTCCCTCTTCCCTATCGGCGACCACCATATCTTCCACCCCTTGCCTCTTCCCTATCGGCATGGAACTGCTATGGTGTACAACGGGAGACTTCGGACAACAATTACACACAGATCATTCGTTTGCATTCTGTAGTTTTCGCTGCACATCGAAATATTAACACACACACGTAGAATTTAACTTTCCATCCCAACCCTCAAGCAACAATGCAATCAATAAAACCATTTTCAAAGAGTAATTATTGTTCCGCATTTCGCGTTATATTCTTCAAATTACTAAATATCTATCGGATCGCTATAAAACCGTACCTAAAACCTTTCTCAGGTATAAATTAGTAACTGTACAAATATTTAAGTCCCTGCGTCTTGTCGTTCGGACGTGATAAGCGTACACCGAACAGACATTCACATTAATATATATGCCTATCCGATCGCCATAGAACCGTGCCTAAAGCCTTCCCCAGGTAGTCATTAGTAACTGTACAAATTTTTAGCTCTTTATGTCTTTTGGTGCAGACGTGATAAACGTACACCGAACAGACATTCACATTTATAGATATAGATTTGAAATGTGGTACTACAGACGAATGGTGAAGATTAGACTGGTAGATCACGTAACTAACGAGGAGGTGCGTGCTAAACAGAAGGAAGGAAGGAGCCGGCCGTGGTGGTCGAGGTGACTGAGGCGCTCCAGTCACGGTCAGCACGGCCACTACGGTCGGGGGTTCGAATCCCCCCTCGGGCATGGATATTTGTGCCGTCCTAGTTTCTTAAGTAGTTCATACGTAGTTTGTAAGTTTAGGGACTGATGACCCCGTAGTTAAGTCCCATAAGTTTTACAAACATTTGAACATTTGGAAGGAAGGAAATTGCTGACAAATATTGACTAAGAGAGGGGATGTATTGTTGGAACACATTCTGAACCGTCATGGAATAGTCAATTTTGCATTGCGTGTGGGTTAAAAATAGCAGAGGAAGACCGAGAGACGAAATACATAAGCAGGTTCGAAAGGATGTAGGATGCCATTGTTATTCAAGGAGGGTTTACACAGGACAGGATAGCGTGGAGAGCTGGATGAAACCAGTCTCCGGACTGAAGACAACAATAACAAGTAGCCCAGCAGAGCGCCATCCGGCAGGCCAGGTGGGCTGGTGAGCAGTTAGCGGTAGAGGCCGCTTTGTCCAGAACCGGTCGCCCTGCCCGGCTATACACAGAGCAGGAGTTCCGATCTGACCACAGCTGCGCGCCTACGCCGCCGTGGGAATGCACGGCCGCGCTTTGCAGCCGCTAGCGCCAGGCTACACTCCGTATCCGCGCCTCATACCGAACCCAACTCTGTCCTACAGGTCGGGCTCCCTAACGTGAACTACAGGTTGAGGCAAACATCGCAGAGAAAGGTCAACTCGTTGCCCTCTTATATCGTGTGTGATCACCTTGGACGGCCAGTACAGTTGCACACCTGATGAGGTAATCAATCAGCTCATGAGGGATATTTGGCCACTCTTCCATCAGTACAATACCTAGCTTTGCAACCGTTGTGGGAGGTGCTGGTCTGGCTGCAACGCTTCTACTAACTGCATCCGAGACATGCTCAATCGGGTTTAAGTCCGGAGAACTAGCTGGCCACTCCATTCGTCCAATTCCCTCACCTTCAAGCACGCAGTCCAACAGTGCAGCTCTCTGGGAACCCATCTCCTATGGTACCAGTGTAGGGCACAACAAAACGCAGAAGGATCTCGTCTTATACCTCCGAGCACTCAAAGTGCCAAATGAATGGCCTAGCGGTCCCTACGTCCGCCAGTACGAACTCGTGCCCACACCATTCGACCACCATCATAACATGGTTATGTGAATCTTCATATTTGGCAGCGTATATTTCGGTCGATAAAACTGTGGGAATTCAACCGTAGCCACATGTTTTCTTCTGCGGATATTTAGTTTGTAAACCATCCAGCCATCCTCGGAGCTAGTATGAAGACTGACGGCAAAGTGCCCCGGAAGGATGTAGTCACTAATTGACTGTAATAGCATACAGGATGACTTAGACAAAATTTCTAGTTGGTGCGAAGAATGGCAGCTTGCTCTCAATGTAGAAAAATGTAAGGTGATGCGCATGAGTAGAAAAACAATCCCATAATGTTCGAATACAGTATTAGTAGTGAGCTTCTTGATGCAGTCGCGTCGTTCAAATATCTACGGGTAACATTAAAAAGTGATATGAAATGGAACGAGCATGTAAGGACAGTTGTGAGAAAGGCGGACAGCCGACTTCGGTTTATTGGGAGAATTTTGGGAAGATGTACTTCACCTGTAAAGGAGACTGCGAATAACTTTTGTATGATCACGTATGAGTATTGCTCAAGTGTTTGGGACCCGCAGCAGATCAGTTTAAGGGAAGACATAGAAGCAGTTCAGAGGCGAGCAGGTAGGTTTGTTACTGGTAGATTCGACCAATGTGCGAGTGTCACGGAAATGCTCCGAGAACTCAATTGGGGATCGCTGGAGGAAAGACGACGTTCTTTTCGTGAATTTCTGTTGAGGAAATTTAGAGGGCCGGAATTTGAAGCTGAGTGTAGTACGATTTTCCTGCCGCCTACTTGCATTTCGTGTAGTGATCACAAAGATAAAATAAGAGAAATTAGGGCTCGTACGGAGGCATATAGGCATTCTTTTTTTCCTTGTTCTATTTGGGAATGAAATAGGAAAGGAAGTGCCTAGTATTGGTACAGTGTGCCTCCGCCACGCACTTTACGGTGGATTGCGATGTATGTATGTAGATGTAGATATATACTGTGAAATATGATTACATACACTCTGCATAGAGGGCACTACGGCTTCATACATCTTTGCCACCGATATCAACCACAGTATGTGATCATATATACTCTACTATGAGGGCACTACAACTAAGGTCGGTGTAGTACGTCTGTGACGACGACTTTCCAGTGGCATGCGCACTGGCTCGCCCCACAGAATATAAGGTGGACGGGAGCGCTTTGCCGTCATTCTTCAGACTCGCTCCGAGGGCGGCTGAACGGTTTGCAGCGGAAATATCAGCAGAAGAAAACACTTGATTACGGCTGAATACCCACAATTTTATGGGTCATAATGTAGTGATTTCCTGCAAATAACAACGATTGTTAAGGGTTTCACATTCTCTCCAGATGAGGTAACGACGCCGGGCGGGAGTAGCCGAGCACGTCACAGATCGCGAGGCCTCCCGCGTTGGAGCTTCGAGTCTCCCTACGGAATGGATGTGTGTGTTGTCCTTAGGTTAGTTTAACTTAGTTTAAGTAGTTTGTAAGACCAGGGAACTGATGACTAACGTAGTTTGCTCCCATACAATTACAAACATTTGAACTTTTTTTTTTTTTTTTTTTTTTTTTTTTTTTTTGCGGTCATAGTTAGGCTGAACTCAAAATTTTGATGCAGACGACTCCATCTGGAGCCACGTACAGTGCGACCACATTAATAACGCTAAGAATATAAGGAATAGCTTTGGTCACATGAAATCTTTATTTGACTACTGCAAATCGACTTCGGTGACTGAGTGGCCATCTACAGTACTGCAATAGAATCAAGTCCAAAACGAAATTAAAAAGACGTACGTGCCTTTACAGTATGAGGAACAAAATTAACTTAAGTAGCCGCACGTACCTTTCAAGTAATAAAATGAGTTAATATACAATAATTACTCATTTTGTTACTTGTATCCTATATCCTCGCTAAATATGATGTATACAAATACTTCTGCTAAGGCTGCTTGTAATATGACAAGCAATAATCTGTGTAGAGGGTGCTGTATGCTGTTCGCAGGAGCACAGGTGTATAGTAAGTTTAACGAATCAGTTCTGTATTATGATTAAAAGGGACTGTATATCGTTATACTCTGATATTAATACGCAATTAGTCTGTGTTGGCCCACAAGGTATCGATTCTAGGTTTGACTTTGTTGTTCACTTTCTGCTTTTTGTCCTTTATACTGTAAAAGAGTGTACGGCTACTTAACCCATTCAGTCCTACATTATATATTCAAATGTTTGTATAGTCTATGGAACTCAACTACGGGGTCATCAGTCCCTAAACTTACAAACTACTTATGAACTATTTACGAACTAGGACGGCACAAATATCCATGCCCGAGGAGGATTCGAACCCCCGAACGTAGTGGCCGTGCAGACCGTGACTGAAGCGCCTCAGTCCACGCGGCCACCGCAGCCGGCCCTACATTATACATTCAGCTTTGGAAGAATTAAAAGTCAGAGTTTTCAGTATTAATACAGTGCACTAAACATAGAAATATGCGTTTTAAAATTTTTGATCAAACTATTGTTACTTTATGTCATGTATTTCATGCGCAACACGGACATTTGTATCGAAGTACTTTCATGCGCAACACGGACATTTGTATCGAAGTATTTTATTACTTGAGACGTTATTTTGTTAATAGATAACACTGCCAGATCAATAAAACTAGCACAATCTTCGCCACAGCACCAGAGACAAGGCAATTCACTGCTGAAATAAAATAATAGGAACCGCATTCATACTGACATTCACAGCCAGGTACAGACGGCAACGTAACACAACCTCCAAGAAGGACAGATTAATGTTTGAAAGTGGCTACCCGCCGTACCAATCGACAAAAAATGTTCAAATGTTTGTAAAGCTTATGAGACTTAACTACGGGGTCATCAGTCCCTAAACTTACAAACTACTTATGAACTACTTACGAACTAGGACGGCACAAATATCAATGCCCGAGGGGGGATTCGAACCCCCGACCGTAGTGGCCGTGCAGACCGTGACTGAAGCGCCTCAGTCCTCTCGGCCACCGCGGCCGGCTACTAATCGACAAAATGTCGTATTAGAAGCATGTTGTTCATCACCAACCATGCGACTTTACAGACTGATACACAAAATACGGTATAAATCATGTTTTAATACGTTGTTGTCCAGGAACAACACTGGAAATGAAAGGGTTAAGTTAATCTTGTTCCCCACACTGTAAAGGCATGTACACCTATTTCATTTTGGTTTTGATTCTGTTGCAGCACTGAAGATGGCCATTCAGTGACCGAAGTCGATTTGCATTAGTCAAAGATTTCATGTGACAAAAGCTGCTTCTTATATATTTAACAAAATTTGTATTCGTCTGTGAACAGATGGTTGTAGATGTAGAAAGCACCTCGCTGCGGAGCGCGCGGTTGCTCTCCGTGGAAGTTCCAGTCCTCCCGAGGCATGTGTGTGTGTGTGTGTGTGTATGTGTTTGTCCGTAGGTTAGTTTACCTAGGTTTAAGTAGTTTGTAAAGTACGGACTGATGACCACGCAGTTTGGTCCGATAGATTTACAGACATTTGAACATTTTTGGACCTGGCGGGGATCGAACCCGCGACCTTTGGATTTGTAGTCTGGCACTTATACCACTGTGCAACCGAAGCGCACCAAATAGTATAAGTAATATAAAATTAAATACGTGAAATAGTAAATAATATATTTTTTATTTTATATTATTGACATTTTTATTATTTTTGTTCTAAAATTTGCACACAAAAAACATAAACATTCAGAAAAACGTAAAGTTGGCCGTAAAACATGCCAGAACGATCTTTTTCTCTCTCTGTCTTGCAGCGTATTATTAGCAAAACTATTTCTTGTTTTTATTTTCTAAATAACATCAGATGTTCGACAGAAAAGGCCTCAAACAGTCAGTCTGAACTTTCTTAAAGCATTGAAAAGGCGTTCCTGTGTTCCACATCGCTGCAATAAACCGCGCACAGTAAGCACGAAGTACCAACACCACCTAGAAGACAAGGCCTTACAACAGGCCGTGCCTACGTCACACTTAGAGGCCGCGGCCGCCATCTGACTGGCCGGCCGCTGCGCGGCGGTGGGCGTGCCCCAGCCAACAGCCAGTGAGGTGGCGGCCGGGGCCTCTAGGTGTGACGTAGGCACGGCCTGTTGTAAGGCCTTGTCTTCTAGCTGGTGTTGGAAGTACTCGTGATGTGGTGAGAATGTTAAATTGGACCTCTGCTACAGGCGCGCCACAGAGTCGTGCGCAGCCCACGCGTTGTCCCAGTAGCTTAGGGCGTGCCTAGGACACGGCGAGTTTACATACAGAGCGCCGCTACTCGGCGAGACAGCGCCACGCCTGCCGGCTGTTGTGTCAGCCCAGCTACAATGGCAGCCGGCGGCAGACGATGCGGAAGTAGGCGGCCGTGGCCACGCCCACCGCACGCGACAGACAGCTGGCTGTGACAAGGCGGGCGCAGCTGCACTCGAGGACTCGGCAGCAACGTCCGTTTCAGTTCTGCCAGGGTCGTCCGGAAAGCAGTACCCGTTTGCGCCGTATGGAGCGCTGGTGATTAAGAGTATCCTCAACGAGCTTCAACTTCATAGAGTGGCGATAGATCCGCCATGTTTGAGGCAAATTGAACTGGCGTCCACCATGTTATTTGGGGTATCGGCTGCAGTGAGCTCAAAGATTATCTACATCTACATGGGATACTCTGCAAATCACATTTAAGTGCCTGGCAGAGGGTTCATCGAACCACAATTATACTATTTATCTCCCATTCCATTCTCGAATAGCGCGCGGGAAGAAAAAACACCTGAATCTCTCTGTTCGAGCTCTGATTTCTCGTATTTTATTCTGATGATCATTTCTACCTATGTAAGTGGGAGTCAACAATATATTTTCGCATTCGGATGAGAATGTTGGCGATTGGAGTTTCGCAAGTAGCCCATGCCGCAGCGATAAGCGCCGTTGCTGTAATGATTCCCATCCCAGATCGTGTATCATTTCCGTAACGCTGTCTCCCCTGTATCGTGACAATACGAAACGAGCTGCCCTTCTTTGGACTCTTTCGATGTCCTCCGTCAAACCCACATGATAAGGATCCCACACTGGGCTGCAATACTCCAAAAATGGACGGACAAGCGTAGTGTATGCAGTTTCTTTTGTAGTTCTGTTGCATGTTTTAAGGGTTCTGCCAATAAAACGCAGTCTCTGGTTCGCCTTTCCCACGATATTATCTACGTGTTCTTTCCAGTTTAGGTTTGAAGTAATAGTAATTCCTATGTATTTTGTGGAGTTTACGGCCTTCACATTTGATTGATTTATGTTGTAAACAAAGTTTAACGGATTTCTTTTCGTACTCATGTGGACGACTTCACACTTCTCATTATTTAGAGTCAACTGCCAATTTTTACACCATACTGATATCTTATTCAGATCGTTCTGCAGTTGGTTTGGATCTCTAGATGATTTTACTAGACGGTAAATGACGGCGTCATCTGCAAACAACCTAAGAGAGCTACTTAGATTTTCGCGTAAATCGTTTATGCAAATAAGGAACAGCAGAGAACCAATAACACTACCCTGTCGAACGCCCGATAGCACCTCTGCTTTAGTCGATGCCTTACCATCGATTACTACGAACTGTGTCCTCTCTGACAGGAAATCCCCTATCCAATCGCAAATTTGGGGCGATATACCATAACCTCGCAAATTGATTAAAAGCCGTATGTGAGGTACGGTGTCAAAAGCTTTCTGGAAATCAAGAAATACGGAATCGATTTGCGAACCCTTGTCGATAGCACCCATCACTTCGTGTGAATAAAGAGCTACTTGTTTTTCGCGTGAACGATATTTTCTAAATCCGTGTTGACCTTGGGTCAATAGATCGTCCTGTTCGAGATAATTCATAATATTTGAATACAGGATATGTTCCAAAACCCTGCTGCAAATTGACGTCAATGAAATAGGCCTGTAGTTTAGTGGATTACTCCTACTGCCTTTCTTGAATATAGGTGTGACCTGTGCAACTTTCCAATCTTTTGGTACAGATCCTTCTATGAGAGAGCGGTTGTATATGACTGTTAAGTAAGGAGCTATCGCTTCAGCATAATCAGATAGAAATCTAATGGGTATACAATCCGGACCAGAAGACTTGTTCTTGTTAAGTGATTTTAGTTGCTGCACTACTCCGATGATATCTACTTCTACGTTACTCATTACGGCATCTGTTCGTAATTCGAAATCTGGAATATTGGTTTCATCTTCTTTGGTGAATGAGTTTCTAAAAGCTAAGTTTAGTAACTCTGCTTTAGTAGCGCTGTCATCGGTAGGATCGCCATTACTATAATCTGGAGTCAGTACTGTGTATTACGAAAGCGTGACGCTCGACGCCACATTGGTGACCGTATATCTGTCTCTATCTAGTTGTTAGTAGTATTTGCGTACACCGAATTTAACGTTATGACATCTGTAATCTTTTGTTCTAGTTGCTTTCCGAACAAAGTAACTCAAATACAACGGCAGCTACCTATGAAAATTTTAACACTATTCACAAAATAGTTGAGACATCGAATAAACGGTATACTTATGAAACGAAACAGCAGAAAACGGCATGGTGGTGGTTTTTTTTTTTTTTTTTTTTTTTTTTTACGTGTACGTCAGTTATATTTTTATTCAGTAGTAGTGTTTCTACCACATTGCGTTAAATGGATAAATTGTTTTACTGTAGAAAGATAAATGAAGGTGTAAAAACGATCAATTCGAGGTGTCTGATATAAGGGTTGTTTTTCATGCAGTAATTTCCAGTCGGTGGGCTCAAACGGAAAGCATTATAAACAAGAGGCAAATAGAGAAATCAACACGAGAAGTAGCGTCTACAACAGTGTCATTTATTCATTAAATTCATTGTGATAGGAACTGGGTAAAAATATAGTTCATCTATGGATTTGAACTCTACTTCATTTCCTTTGGGTTCTCTTCAAGCATAAACGACTCGACCTTTAGTGTAATGTATTTATTAAAGTAACTAATCATTCATATCTTATTTTCAAAGGACGCAAAATACAAACGAACAACACGACCCATACGTATGGAGTTGCCAACCTAACAAAAATAGTGTGACACGATTTTCACAGATTCAAAGCACTACAGTTGTGTATCCAGTGTTATTCATTGAGATCACTGATCGGCTGACACCTGGTATGCCACACCTACTCGGGAACTTTACCTATTTACAGTTCCACGTTTTAAATAAAGATTGACTATTGAATACGGATAGGCATCAAGTTCCGTCCGACATTTTCGAAGCTGTGAAATGACGAAAATGGTAGTAAACGTCCTGAAAATGCGGTAATGAAATCTCACCACCCTGTCGATATTACTGTTCCAGTTCGAAGTATAACAGTTAGCTGAGGCTTGAAATAACAACGAAAGTGCCGTTACGAAAATATTTGTGTTGATTTTAATGCAAGTACGTGGACTAAATGAGCTGCTAAACGTACAGCGAACAGTAATTGTTATGACGAACAATCATGACCATGGATTTACATCTGTTGTTAGTTGTAACAACTGCTTTCATAAAGTCTACTAGACACTTGTGTTTACTAAACGTATCAAGTCTACAAACTTTTAAATTAGCTGTTAAAGGGTTTGATTGTAAACTTTGACGGACGAAATTTCTGTACAAAGACGCAAGTAACAACAAAATATTGCAGTTAAAAATGCTCCTAGGTCATGTGCCATAAAAGCATTCCACGTCTAAATAACGTGTCGTAAATAACTTTCCGTTTTGCCACGCTGAAACAAGTAACATTTGCTACGTGAAATTTGAGTACAAGGGCGAAAGTGACAACGGAATACTGCAATAAAAAGCGACTGGGCCAGATGCAACAAAAGCATTCCACGTCGAATAACGTATCATTAATAACTTTCCTTGTTGCCACGCTGATATAAGTACATATTTGTTTCAAAGAACACAGACATATACAACTGAAAAAATTCTGGCTTTCACTACTGCTTCCACACTTTGCACTGTTTACAAGTCAAGAATGTTCGATAAAGTACTATCAATAACAAATGAAAATATATTTAAAGAAGGTGTAGACACTCAAAAGTGTGGTTTCATCAAGCACAGAAGCAACGGAAGACGATATACCCAAAACACACCAAAACTAGGTGGAAAATTGAACATTTTTTTATGGTGTGTACTTCAAGAAAATTGCAGGATAGGTCATCTGAACCTTCACTCAGGGGGCAGCTAAGTGCCATTAATCAGGAATTTTGTTTGAGTAACATTTGGTGTTCTTACACACAGTTCTTGATGTTTTATCACTTCGATTTGTGCATTTAAATGCTGACCACACTTTAGGCATATTTCACCAGCAAAAATTGTACACGCAATACAAAATTGTTCAAATGTTTGTAGAACTTATGGGACCTAACTACGGGGTCATCAGTCCCTAAGCTTAAAAACTACTTATGAACTAGCTAAGACTAAGGACGGCACAAATATCCATGCCCGAGGGGAGATTCGAACCCCCGACCGCAGTGGCCGTGCAGACCGTGACTGGAGCGCCTCAGTCCCCTCAGCCACCGCGGCCGGCCACGCAATACACACTAAATACAATGTATACTAAATACAACACTTGAAACTCGACAACAACACACGATAGACTGACTGCTCTCATGTGTACTGAACACCAAAAATATGGCGGCCGAGTTTACACTGGTTGCCGCAAAGGGCGCTGTAGCTCGCGTGTTAGCCACTCTCTGAAATTTAAGCTCGTTGAGTATCCTAGAGAGCCTGTATAGGGAGTGAGTGACAATGCGTGAGACCGCTCCTGCTTGGCTAAGAGCTCAGGACGCCATGTTTTTACCAGACTTGGCGGGCTTTGTATTTCTGTGAATAGTTACAATGTGAGTTTCTGTACTGTGGAGTGTCTTAAAAGCTTCTGACAGCGATTTCACAGCACAGTTACATACAGTTTGTTATTACGGTAGGCAATACTGCACTTTTTGCACGTCTTCTGTCGGTTCTGTTTACGTAAGTTAACGTGTTGTTCGTGGGTCGTTGACGATAACTTTAGAAATTCGCGGCAATTTTTAAGATTGAATGTTGATTTTAAGTAATTTATTGAGTGTAAAAAAAAATTTGAAATAAAATAACATTAACCACACTCACGCTCCTACTCACAGCCACGTAGAGACGACAACGTAACACAACCTCCAAGACGGACAGATTAATGTCTGAGAAGTCGCTACAGGCCATAACAAGCGGCAAAATGTCGTACTGGAAGCATGCGAATTTAAAGATTGATACACAAAAAACGGTATAAATCAGCTTTTAATACGTTGTTGTGGAGGAAGAACACTGGGAATGAAACGGTTAACTACCTGTTACCAATCGTACATTAGAGAAAAAAAATTGTACATTTAGCCAGACTTTTTTTTTTTTTTTTTTTTTTTTCGTTAACACCACAAAGTAAACCACCACCTTGTAAGTCTAAGGTGGGTCGTGTGCTACGAAAATTTAGTGTATGAAGCTAAGGCCTCTCTGGTCTGTTAGCCGTCACAGGGTTCCAGAAGATGAATTTCTCCCCATCGTGAGCCGTTGCCCGTCCCTAGCTAGCCACGTGGAGGCGGACCAGTATGAAGTCGTGTAGTGTGACGCGCTATGACGCACGCCACAGGGTCTGCTGGCCCCGAGTGGCGTGTAAACAAGCCGGGGGAATCCCCTGTACGGGCGCGGCGGTGAATGAGCGAGGTGCAGCGTAGTACCGGAGGGCGCTAGCTGCTAACCTCGCGCCGTTGCGTCGTTAAAGACCGCAGCACGGCCGGCGTCTCGGGACGAGTCCTGCAGGCCGGTTCCCCACAAAACCGGTTGCTGCAGCCACCTCCGCTGCGATCGAGCAGACAATGGGATCTGCCCGCGCCTCGCCGCGCCGTGCTGTACCGCGCGTCGCGAGCACGGGCGCTTCTCGCAAGCCATACAAACGCGATTTCTGGGGACCCTTCCCAGAAGTGCAGTTCATCTCTCCACCTCTCCCCAGTGAAGGGGATTCCGTTTCTACTTGTCTCCTGCGTGGAGATGAGTTTTTTTTTTCTTCCCCTTTTACCATTCTATGAATTTTATTATTTTGCTGAATTTGGCAAAGGGGATGCATGTCGTTAATAATTTTTAGTCTCCTATAGTGTGGAGAGGAACTTCCCTTTGACATGAGAATTATTTCTTTTCATTGAGCTGCTTCTCTAGTAGACATAGGAGTAGCAAGGTGCTTCTAGAGCGCCCCTTTCTCGTAGAGTGTTTTAGTTCATTTGCAGGAAATGAGCATCTTCCTCTGCTTGTCATCCACTACTGGCTTTGTTTCTTTTCGTTCACGTAGGAAAGGTCCTATTGTAGCTTTAAGTTTCATTATTTACTTTTTAAGGATCTCTCAATGTTCACTTATTACAAGACAAAAAAAAAATCCTTCATTTATATCCCTGTACTGTCTTTGTTTCTTCAGTTCTAGTAGGTAGAGGTCCTGCTTTATTCATAAGTTCCTTATATAAGTTCTAAGGATCTTTCAGTGTGCACCTGTTACCACGATATCGCTTATTTTGATTCAGTTTAATGTACAGGAAAGAGCACTTTATTTTCGATGTTTGACACTGGAGTCATTAAGTTACAGAAGTTTTCTTCACTTCTCCTTAAGTTTCTAATGGTGTCTGTTACGCAGTGTTAAAGGGGAGGATGGAGACCCATAAAAATAAATAAATAAATAAAGTTTGACGACAATACACTCGACTTACACAGTGAAGAACCAAACAAACTATTTTAGACATGCGTATGCAAAACACAGCCGCAGAGGAATGGCCGTGTAGTCTAAGGCGCCTTACTACGGAGCGCGTGGTTTCTCCCCATTGGAGGTTCGAGTCCTCGTCCGGGCATGAGTGTGTTTGTTGTCCTTAGGTTAGTTTAAGAAGTTTGTTCAAAAATGTTCAAATGTTTGTAAAGTCTATGGGACTTAACTACGGGGTCATCAGTCCCTAAACTTACAAACTACTTACGAACTAGGACGGCACAAATATCCATGCCTGAGGGGGGATTCGAACCCCCTACCGTAGTGGCCGTGCAGACCGTGACTGGAGCGCCTTAGTCCCCTCGGCCACCGCGGCCGGCAAGAAGTTTGTAAGCCTACGGACTGATAAGCTCAATAGTTAAGTCCCATAAATTTAGAAACATTTGGAATGCAAAACACAGAGTAATGTAAACACACAGAGGACGGCGCCGCGGTAGAGAATGCCTGTATACAACAGGTGTTGGCGCAGACATTGTATCGCTTTCTGCTGCTACAACGGCAGGTTATCACGATATAACTGAGTTTTAACGTAGTGTTACAGCAGGCAAGTGAGAAATGGGACACAGCATCTCCGAGGCAGAGATGACGTCGGGATTTTCCTGTACGACCGTTTCATGAGTGCACCGTGAATATCGGAAATCTGGTGAAACCAAATCTCCGACATCGCTGCAGCCGGAGGAAGACTCGCAAGAATTGGACCAACGGCGACTCCAGAGAACCGCTGAAAGTGACAGAAGTGCAACCCTTCCGCAAATTGCTGCTGGGTTTCAAGGCGTGCCAACCATTCAACGAAACGTAATCGACACTGACTTTCAAAGACAAAGGACCACTCGTGTGTCCTTGCTGACTGTCGACACAGAGATATACGCCTAGCCTGGGCCCGTCAGTACCGATAATGGTCAGTTGATGAATGGAAACATCTTGCCTGGTCTCACGAGTCCCGTTTCCAATTGTACTGGATAGATGCACGTGTGAAGGTTTGGAGACAACCTCATGAATCCATGGTGCCTTAATGTCAGCAGGGGACCCTTCAAGCTGGTGCAGACTCTGTAACGCTGTGGAGCGTGTGCAATTGGAGTGATATGGGACCCCTAATACGTCTAGATACGATTCTGACAGGTGACACGTATGTACGCATCCTAGCTGGTAACCACGTCCATTCATTGTGCATTTCAACGTACTTGGACCCAAAACAAAGGACCGATTTCAGCGAAATTTAGTACAAATATTCTTTACCGCCAGGGAAATTCCCTATGGCGGTAAAAACAAACTATGACAAGTCTTTAAGAATATGTGAAGTCATACACAAGGAGATTAAAAAAATGTTTCATCATTCCAAGCATGAATACCGAGATTTTGTTCATCCACTACTTGACAATGAGAACACTTGGCGACTTGCAACAAAGTTTGCACATGATTTTTTACGGAACATTTCCTTGCAGACAACCTCAGCAAAATGGTGGAAAGAACTATATCGCTTTCTATTTTTCCATTGTTGATGCAGTGGAATTAATTCCACATTACAAACTGTATTAACAAGCCGTTTCATAGACGCACCACTAGAGGTACCTTCGAAATCATATTATAGTACGCCACGTAGTTCAGGAGATATTACATGCAATGAAATACATGAAAATCCACCCCAATACGCATGAGGTTGTAATTTACAACTTCTGACAATAAAGTTGGGTGAATAAAATCAGAGCGGTCGATCTGGCAACACAGGTGAATCACAAGGCTGCAGCTGTTTAGTGGCCGGTGTTGACAACCTGTACTGCCCCCACCCTAGTTCAGTTTAGTTAGCATCGTCTGTGTTCCGTGTTACACCTGCTGGACAAAGAGCGTTGGTTCTGAACTGAGATCACAAGAATAAGCGAGCAACGGATCAATTTCAAGCTTTGTTTTAAGCTGGGCAAGACACCTAAAGAAACGCTTGCGATGCTGGTACGTGGTTATAGGGATCAAGCACTGTCCATTGTCTGTTTAAGAATGGTTGATTCGTATTCGAGTCGCGGAAGTGTTTCCAACGAAAACTTAGTGAGGACACTAATCACGGAAGATAGTCGCTTTGAAAGGAAAGATATTTGACGAAATTCCTGACATCCATCGAAACGTAATGAGGCTTTTGAACACCGTCCTAAAGGCAGTCTTCGTCAAAAGTTTCCAGGACATGTATCGCAGATCTCAGCGGCGAATAGTTATGGGCGGTGACTATTTCGAAGCACAGAAAGGTAACTGTAGTTCATAGTTCATCTACGTTAACGTTACAGGAATATCACCGAAATTTCAATGTTCAAATGTTTGTAGAGCTTATGGGACTAAACTACGGGGTCATCAGTCCCTATGAACTTATGAACTAGCTAACACTAAGGACGGCACAAATATCCATTCCTGAGGGGGGATTCGAAACCCCGACCGTAGTGGCCGTGCAGACCGTGACTGGCGCGCCTGTCCCCTCGGCCACCGCGGCCGGCGACCGAAATTTATTGTTTATTTATTTATTGGTTTTTCTGTTCCATAGGACCGAATTGAGGAGTGATACTCCATGGTCATGGAACAAGTCAATACATTAATTGTTACACAAGAATGGTAATAGAAATTTTTTAAGTAGTCCTTTGCACACGACAATCTTAAGACAAAGTGTAAAGAATCAATAAAGAAAAAAATGAATTAGCTTAATTGTTTAACTTTTCTAGGAGTTCATCGACAGAATAAAAGGAGTGAGCCATGAGGTAACTCTTCAATTTAGATTTGAAAGCGTGTGGATTAGTGCCAGAGGTTGTTTTACGTCTTTAGTATCAACTCCAATCGCAGTACATTTCTCAGACAAATATTCCCTTCTAGGAACCTCGAAAATAATATTAACGTGGGGGACATAGTTCTGGAAATATGAAGTCATAAAAACTGAACACCATGAAAACGAAACTGAAATGGTGTCTCAGAATTTCTATTTTGGTCTATTCATCCTTCACTTGTTACACTACAGGATTTAAACATATAGTTGAGATATTCCAAGTAGCACTTACGTACATGTGTGCACGACTAAACGTGCAAGCAACTAGAATAGCTAGAGCCACCAGTCTGTTGGTGCCGGCGCGTGACAGTGTAACCAGACCTGATGGAGAAGGTGGGCGGCAACGGCGCGTCAGCACACTGAGGAAGATAACAGAGGTTCAACGCAGTATCGAACGGAGGGCGTAATGGGTGCCAGCCACACTAAGTACGGCTTGAGCAGTCATCAGCGTAAGCTTCCTGCATCATTTGGTGCGTCTCTGTAAAGGTTTACTTCGGATTTATACAAAATTTAATGCAGATGCCTTGTTCCTCTGAATCTGCCATCTCGAAATTTGCTAATTATGCAACGTTCTACTCTAACGCGATTTCCTTCTGTATATTTCTTATGGGGATGCCCTTGCTGTAAACTGAAGTCAGTTGGTCAGGCCGTTCTATTCGATCGATTTCCTTCATTTTTGCTTTAAACGAAAGGTATTCATTCTCAGATTTGTCATCAAGTACCAGAATTAACTCAAATCTCTCCACCCTTTATTTTTATTCAAACGTGGAATCCTTCTGTCGTTGCATCGGATATTTTAATCGGTTTGTTTTACTATATCTTCGGTTCTAATTAAGGTATGCAGTTCTTTTTTACCTAACAACACTCAGCGGATCAAGCTCTTTGATTTGCGCTTTTAAACACTTGCATTAATTGATTCTGAAGAAAGCTATGCGTGAACATTCAACTTCAATTTTTCCCCAACTTTTTTGTCAATCGACTAACGGTGCGAAGTATTCGCACTGGTTCTCTAGTTCAAACGTTTGTTAAGCTTAAGGGACTTAACTCCGGGATCATCAGTCCCTAAACTTACAAAACTATTTATGAACTGAAACTTTCTGGCAGATTATAATTTTGTGCCCGAACCGGGACTCGAACCTGGGAGCTTTGCCTTTCGCGGGCAAGCGCTCTACCGACTGAGCTATCCCGACACGACTCACGTTGCCGCCTCACAACTGAAGTGCGCGCCACGTACTTTCGCCGCGCGCCGCCATGCAAGCATGGCGCGGCGTTCTTACGACGTCGGCCACGAGCGCCCTCTGCTGCAACCCCACTCGTGACCACCACTGAACTGGATCGGCCACTTGGCAATAGGACAGGCACCAGTTAAGACTCTCATCAATAGGCAAGCCTCTATCTAGTTAAACTATGTATCTGCTTTCCACTAGTCTTCAGTTAACAAAGTAAAGTATTGTACTCTCTACGAAATATATGTCTTATACTAATCTAGCTTAGTTCAAATGTTCAAATGTTTGTCAAGCTTATGGGACTTAACTACGGGGTCATCAGTCCCTAAACTTACAAACTACTTATGAACTACCTTATACTAAGGACGGCACAAATATCCATGCCCGAGGGGGGATTCGAACCCCCGACCGTAGTGGCCGTGCAGACCGTGACTGGAGCGCCTCAGTCCCCTAACTTAGTGTTTCTTGTTTCTGCTGTCCCACTGGCTGGTCACCTCAGACTCTGTACCCTCACACGCGTGCATCCTATTTCCCTGTGTCGGTCTCTCTCTACTCGGCCATCGACACCTAGGACAACCGGCGACAACGAGACACAAAATCTACCAACGGTCAATATGATATCTTTATATCGAAAAGAGCTGGCGCTCCCCCGGAGAGCCTGGAATGGCGTAGACAGCGTTCTCCCACCTTTCTGGTGAACGTTGAGACGCATTTCCAAAATGTTTGACAGTGCACGCAGTGACGTCAGGAAGTCGGCACGTTGTAAACACGTGGTCAGACACACGCTCCGCGTGATAACGGCTTTACCAAACGGAGAGTTAGCACTTTAATAGGCCGACCTTTGTAACAAAAGAGTGCACACTTGTCTGGAGCGATTTCGTGGAGCGGAGTCGTTTAGACGCGGTGCTGAACGGTCGCGTTATGAGCGTTCCGGACGCTTTGCGCTGCTGTTAATGGAGCCTCGCCTCGCCAGTGCATGCGTCTTCCAGAACCATAAATTTGGGCCGCCCCCGCAGAGGAAGTACTGGCGCTAGTTATACGAGCCGCTGCTCTGCCAGCTGACAGATTGATGGCACCACCAGCGCGCTCTGCTGCGCGCCGCCGGAAACCAACCAGCTGGACACTTCACTGCGAGCCTTGACACACACATACACACACACTGCTTCATATCCCTCTGCGTCGTCCTCTTATGACACAGCGGCGCTATTTTTGACGTGTATCGCCAGCGGTATCTCAATTCTCCAACCTGAGATACTATTTTCTTCTGCAAATTATTTAATAGGGGGAGGGGGGACGAAGAAGGATTAGGAAGAAAAAGATTGACAGTGACTGCATTAGAGCACTGAAATTAAACAATGGCAACAAGTGAAAATGTGAGCCGGGTTGGGAATCGAACCTGGATCTCCCTCTTCGGGCCAGCGGTCGCCTTAATCACTTGGCTACCCGTGTTCGCCTCCCGTCCGTCTTAATCTTCAGCAAGTCACACACTACGCTGTAGCACCCCTATCGTCCATGCCCTCTTGCATTCGGCGTTACAGATTCCCGTGCGAGGTTGAACATGTGACCGCATCTGCGGTGAAGAAATTGAAGATAACGCCGTATTCGAGGCGCCACACCAATATAATAAGTATTTACACGCGAAGACCTCTCACGGGAATACGTAATGCTGAGCTACAGCCATAGCGTGCGACTTGCGGAAGTTTGAGACGGACGAGAGGCGAGCACGGATAGCCAAGTGGTTAAGGCGGGCCGGCCGCGGTGGCCGAGGGGACTGAGGCGCTCCAGTCACGGTCTGCGCGGCCACTACGGTCGGGGGTTCGAATCCCCCCTCGGGCATGGACATTTGTGCCGTCCTTAGTATTAGTTAGTTCATAAGTAGTTTGTAAGTTTAGGGACTGATGACCCCGTAGTTAGGTCCCATAAGCTATACAAACATATGAACATCCAACCTGCTTTCCTCAGCAGTTTATTGAACAGGGGGGGAACGAAGAAGAATTAGGAAGGAAAGGATTGACAGTGGCTGCATTAGGGCATTGAAATTAAGCAATGGCGACAAGTGAAAATGTGAACCGGGTTGGGAATCGAACTCGGGTCTCCCTCTTCGGGCCAGCGGTTGCCTTAACCCGTGCTCGCCTCCCATCAGTCTTCAATCTTCCGCAAATCACACGCTACGCTGTAGGGTCCCTATCGTTCATGACCTCTTACACTCACTCGTCTTTCGGATTCCCGTGCGAGGTCGAACGTATGACCGCATCTGCGGTGAAATCAAATGTTCAAATGTTTGTATAGTCTATGGGACTCAACCACGGGGTCATCAGTCCCTAAACTTACAAACTACTTATGAACTAGCTAATACTAAGGAGGGCACAAATATCCATGCCCGAGGGGGGATTCGAACCCGCGACCGTAGTGGCCGTGCAGACCGTGACTGGAGCGCCTTAGTCCCCTCGGCCACCGCTGCGGTGAAGTAAGTGAAGATAACGCCGTCTTCGAGACACCACACCAATATAATAAGTATTTACACGCGAATACCTCTCACGGGAATACGTAATGCGGAGTGTAAGAGGGTATGGACCGTAGGGGCGCTCAGCCATAGCGTGCGACTTGCGGAAGTTTGAGACGGACGAGAGGCGAGCACGGGTAGCCAAGTGGAACGAACATGTAAGAACAGTTATGAGTAAGGCGGACAGCCAACTTCCGTTTATTGGGAGAATTTTGGGAAGACGTACTTCATCTGTAAAGGAGACCGCTTATAAAACGCTTGTGCGACCACGTCTTGAGTATTGCTCAAGTGTTTGGGACCCGCAGCAGATCAGTTTAAAAGAACACATAGAGGCAGTTCAGAGGCGAGCAGCTAGGTTTGTTACTGGTAGGTTCGACCAATGCGCCAGTGTCACGGAAATGCTCCGGCAACTCAATTGGTGATCGCTGGAGGAAAGACGACGTTCTTTTCGTGAATTTCTGTTGAGGAAATTTAGAGGGCCGCAATTTGAAGCTGAGTGTAGTACGATCTTGCTGCCGCCTACTTACATTTCGCTTGGTGATCACAAAGACAAGATAAGAGAAATTAGGGCTCGTACGGAGGCATATAAGCATTCTTTTTTTCCTCGTTCTATTTGGGAGTGGAATAGGGAAGGAAATGCCTACTAGCGATACAGTGTACCCTCCGCCACGCATCATATGGTGAATTGCGGAGTATGTATGTAGATGTAGATGTAGAAGTGGTTAAGGCGACCGCTGGCCCGAAGCGGGAAACCCGGGTTCGATTCCCGGCCCGGCTCACATTTTCACTTGTTGCCATTGTTTCATTTCAATGCCCTAATGCAGCCACTGTCAATCCTTTCCCTCCTAATCCTTCTTCCTTCCCCCTCCTTCATCAATAATTTGCAAATGCAATATGGCTGTAAAACAGGTGCAGTCGGAAAGAACAAACAAACCGAGTAAGCAAGCGAAACACTGATGAAACAGAAATTTGAAGAAATAAATAATATGAAGAATGATGGAAAATATGAACTAATGTACAGATAGACTAATGAGGGGTTTTTTTAAGTAAAAGAGGGATGAATAAAGTGAAAATAGAAAGAGCGGATGGCACATTAGCTTAGGAACCGCAGAAGGTTATGAGCAGATGGCAAGAATATGTAGAATGTCTCTATAAGATGGATGAAACAGCATGTCCGATTAAGATGACTGAAGAGGAGGATGTGTGTCGGAAGATGGAAATGGGTATAATATTTTGGAAACAGAAGTAGAAGAGGCACAGAAGGACACGAAGAATCGGAAGGCATGTGGAATGGATAACCTAGCATCAAAATTGTTGAAGAGTTTGGGAAACAGGGTAAGGAAGGAGTTAGTCTACCTGTATAATAAGATTTACAATAAAGGAAAATGGTCTGATGACTTTCTTGAGACGATAATGATCCCAATTCAGGAGAAAAGAAATACAAAAAAATTAAGAACAAAGGGCTATTAGTCTAATTTCTCACGCAGCTAAAGTACTGCTGGGAGTGTTCAATAGAAGGCTGTATGGCAAGTTGGATAGATGGTGCAGAGAAGAACAGTTCAGATGTAGAAGAGGCAAAGGAACAAGAGACACTATTGGCCTATCACGAAGCATAGGAAAAGAACATATTGAGAAAGGTAGAGAAATTTATGCTGTTTTTATTTATCTGGAGAAAGCTTTCGATAGAGTTCAGTGGAACAAGCTGATGGACATGTACATCAAGAAGGGAGTAGACTGGGAAAGAGAGACGACCTATACAGAATATATATTTGCAACAGAAAGTAAGAGTAAGCATTGGAAGTAGAATGTCTGAGGGAACCAGCATTGGAAGGGATGTTAGAGAAGGCTGTTGCCTCTCCCATTTGTTATTTAACTTATATTTGGAAGAGATATATACGGAAAGAGGAGTACGTATTGATGGGAAGAGAATAGAATGTTTAAGATTTGCAGATGACATGGTGTTAGTGGCAGAAATCGAGAAAACTGCAAATAATATGCTACAGGATCTAAATGAGGCTTGTGTTGAATGTGGGATAAGGATCAAAAGAGCAAAAACGAAGATCGGCAAAAGAAGGACATTAGCAAATATTAAGATTGATCAAATAGTCTTAAACCAAGTCAGAACTTCTAAATATCTTGGGAGTACAGTCACTGAAGATCTGAGATGCCATCAGGAAGGCAAAACCTGCACTGCTATAGCGAAGGAGGCATTCAACAGAAAGAGAAGATTATTAGGTGGCAAACTGGATAAAGACCTGAGGAAAAGGCTTGGGCGGTGTTTTGCTTGGAGTGTGGCACTCTGTGGACACTGAGACGAGAGGATGAGACAAAGGCTAGAAGCATTTGAGGTGTGGATGTGGAGGAGAATGAAGGGACAAGCTGGATGGAAAGAATGAGCAAAGAAAGTGTTGGAAAGAGTTGGTGAGAGGAGCAGAGACTGCTGCAGGTTATAAGAGAAAGGAAGAAGAACTGGATGGGACATCTGCTGAGACGAGAGTGTTTATTTTAACAGATGCTTCAGATGAACTAATTAGTGGAAGAAGATTGAGAGAAAGGAGGTGACACAAGTTGATAGACGACGTAAAGGGAAGTGGAAAATACGCAGACCTGAAGAAGATGTCAGAAGACAGGACAGTATGGAAGTTACCATGTGAAAACCTGCCTCTGGGTAGAACACAAATGATGAAGGGGCATGAGCTTATTCGCGGATCCGTGGGCAATCAAAACCAAGCTGAATTTCTGCCCACCCTGAAAGCGAAGTAATTTACGACGTCGCCAGCGAGTGGACATTAAATTAACGAGAGAAGTTGAAAATTTGTGCCTGACGGGTTTGGATCCCGAGTCTCCTGTTTTCTAGGCATCCTAGCAGACCACTGCGCCACTTGGACCTGTTGTGGCGGCCGCCAATTCGTGCTGCAAATGTGTGCGAAGCATTTCTCCACTGGGAGAAAGTGAGAAAGACCCCCACCAAAGCGGTTCACAACTTCTTAGCTTATTTTTGTGTATTTTGTCTTTTTTCTTGTCTACAATATATTCTGCACGCCTGTCCCTACAAAGTTGAAGCGCTCCACAGGGAGGTGATGGGTAGCGGCATTTCGACAACTAGCTCCCCTTCAAATCCGATGTCCTAATGGTAGAAGGGGACCACGTCTCTAAAAGTGGCTGATATTCGCCACGACAGTCCAGTCGACCACGAACTGTGCAGAGCAGCAGTTAAGTACAGGCTTAGCACTGACCATGCACAATTCTATTCAGATTTCTGCAAGTCACCCATTAGGTTTGGGCCTTTTTTTTCTAACTATTACAATGTTTAGTCATGGGTGCGTTTCGCCGACCAGGGACCTTCTTACCCTATTGTTGAGACGGTTTTTCACTTCCATTGTTCCAGTAACGTGGGAAAATTATGCGCCTCGCGGACCACTCGCAACTGTTCCACTTCCGCCCCTCCCACTCTATCGAACACCATGCCGCAGACAGGCAATACAGGCGTGCCCATTTTAGGTTACGGTAGTAACACTAAAAGTGGGCCTTTGCGATCGTCTTTTCACGTCTCGAAATTTAAATGAAAATAATGGCTTAACTATTCACCTGTCACGAAAATTGAATAATCGAATTTGTAGAACACAAAATTCTCAACAACTTTGCTCTCTTATGTTTTTTTTTTTTTTTTTTTTTTTTTTTTTTTTTTTTTTTTTTTTTTTTTTTTTTTTTTTCATATCTCGTAGCGTTTCAAAGACATTACCAAAAATAACGGCGATTTTGGGATACATGTATGCCTGTCTGTCCGTCTCTGTCTGTCCGTAACGTGTTCCCTGTTTTTAAGACGAACCGTTCAGCCGATCAGTACCAAATTTTACAGACATGATTGTAGGCCACCAGAGACCAGAACCTCCCTTTTTCAAAATTTTCGGACACAAAATACGGTAGTAAAACAAAAAAAAAGCCGGTTGTAATATAATTGTAATTGCAAACGAACCGTTCATCTGACACGAAAATTGAATAACCTAATTGGTAGAGGAGAAAATTCTCTACAACTTAGCTCCCTTATGTTTTTTTCATATCTCGTATCGTTTGAGACATATTTGCAAAAATAAAAAAGATTTGACACCCTCCATTGAATTAACGAAAACCAGCCGTTCTGAGATGTCACGTGATATTCCTCGCGTATTTGATGATTTTCCTATTGTAACTTACACGTTGTCATTTCAAAGGAACGGCACACTAAGGAATTAACAAAAACACATCGTTATTCGTACGATAAATGATAATCTAATGTCTACAAATGCCATATTAACATCAGTTAACAACGGCCATCAATAGTATGAGATTAAAGAACTCGTGTTTTGATTTATAGCCGTAGTGTAGTGGGCAAGGTGCTGGACTGTGACGCGAAAGATCGGTGGTTCGAAACCCGCCAGTACCTAATTATTTTTCCTAAAAGGGTACATAAACTCTTATTAATTAATTAATTATTATTTAGATTATTATTTTGGTCCAAAATGTTTGCAAAAACTTATGAAACTACAAATCTAATGTGGCCGTAAAACACGTCATTGCAGTTTTTTTTTTATTACGGTCAGTAATCACGTGTGCGACGTGGAAAGTCACAAAACAGATAAATAATTGGCTGCAGGTGTTCACAAATAGATGTCTGCGTCGAATAACAAATGTGAGATGGCCGGACATAATCCCAAATGAAGATCTTTAGACCGTGACGAATCAGCAGCCGATTGGTATGCAGATCAAGGAGACGGAGTGGCGCTGGATCGGGCACACCCTAAGGAAGCTGGATGGACCTCTCGAGAGGGTGGCGTTAGACTGGAACCCTCAAGGCACCAGAAAGCGGGGTCGACCAAAGATGACCTGGAGGAGGACGATCGAAAAGGGAGTCTCAGAGGTTGATAAGATCTGGCCAGGAACAGTACTGTGTGGAGGAATTTCGTCAAGGCCCTATGCTACAGAGAGAGCAACAGGAAATAAGACAAGTAAATCAGTGACTGCATTATGTATTTCAATTGTAGTAGCTACGTTTATTTCAATAAATGTCTTAAATATACTCGACGACTGATTCTTCGCAACCCAATGTCCAAACTCAGATACTGGCAATAGTTTCAGTGTGGTACGGTTTTTTCATTTGCCACACTGGTGACCTTATTCAAGCGTCGCACTAGGGGGTATCTAGGACCTCCTTATCTCCTGAACCATACTTCACAGATGGTTTCAACCCCCACAGCGATACTCGACACACACTGAGGCGTAAATGTCGTACACCGAAGAGAAAAAAATTACACCTTCCTAATATTGTGGAGGCCCCTGCAAACACGCAGAGGAGCCGTAACACGGCATGGCATTAACTCTACTAATGTCTCAAGTAGTGCTGGAGGGAATTGACATCATGCATTCTGCTCGGCTGTCCGTAAATCCATAAGAGCCGGCCGCGGTGGCCGAGGGGCAGAGACGCTCCAGTCACCGTCTGCACGGCCACTACGGTCGGGGGTTCGAATCCCCCCTCGGGCATGGATATTTGTGCCATCCTTAGTATTAGTTAGTTCATAAGTAGTTTGTAAGTTTAGGGACTGATGACCCCGTAGTTAAGTCCCATAAGCTATACAAACATTTGAACATTTGAAATCCGTAAGAGTAATAGGGGGTGGAAATCTTTTCTGAGTAGCATGTTGCAAATTATCCCAGATATCTAATATATAAAGCAGTGTCCGTATGTTTGTGTGTACGTGTTGCATAAAAATCTACAGTTTTGTTCCAATCTTTATGAAATTTTGTACACGTAAGCTTTAAACCATGAGGACGGTCACTGTAAGTGTAAGAATCACATACGATACATAGTTCACGAGATATGACGTCATAAACAATGAGATGCGCGGAAAACTGCTGCATTTAGCGACAATACTGCTCATTTTCTCATAAACCAGTGGACCGATTTCAACCAAATTTGGTACACACATTCCTTACCGTCAGGTACAATTGCTGCAGAGTTAAGAATCATTTACGACACATGATTCAGACGATATGACGTCATAAACAATAGGATTTGGAAGAAACTGCCACTGTAGCAGCAGTAACCAATCTAACGCCTGCGTCAGACCCTTTTTGTCGTATGTAGGAATTGCTGTGTCTGCATATGCCTGCCTGTAGCAATTTCTTCTGCTCTTCAGTGTACATATATATATTCTCTCTCTTCGTATTCTCTGTCTCTTCCATCTCTCTTTGTCTGTCTCTCTCATACAGTCTTTATCTCTTACTCCCTCCCTATTCCCTCTTTGTCTCTCTCTCTCTCTCTCTCTCTCTCTCTCTCTCTCTCTCTCTCTCTCTTCTGTCTTTCTCTCTTACACACACACACTACTCTATTTTTGTCTCTCTCTCTCTCTCTCTCCCTCCCCCTGTTATTTCTCTCTCTCTCTCTCTCACACACACACACACACACACACACACACACACACACACAGCCACTATCTGCAGCTGTCGGAAGCGCCCCCTGGGTCGGCCGCTGACGTGTCGCGGTGTCGCTTACAGCGGTTAAGCTTGGTCAAGCAGCTTCCGCGCCGAGAGCCACGTCGCATTAACGCAATTACTCCCAGAGCCAACCGTGCGTTGAGCCATAACCCAGGGATATACTCCAGGTTCGTTCCGAGTTGCGATTAGAACCGACGACACCGCGAAAAAGCGTTCGAGTAGCTCACACTCCAAGTTACAGTGGGTTTCGATCGGCAGAGAGCTGTTCAAGTTGCTGATAGTTGAGAGTATAGGATTGAGCTATATATGTAATTTCTACGACAGTGGCAGCGTAATGTACGACTGGCAACGACCGTTAAATGCTATTTGAAATACATACTGATATACAATAATATTATCTGTGACTTTTAATAACCACGAATGTAATCGACGTGGTACAATGACGTAACATATAACGTCTTCGGTCATAGATGACGGGTGGTATCGAACACTAGAATTCACCCCAGAGGTCACTGGCATGGGCCAAGATTAGCCACCATAATCTGCGGATCAGAACGCACGTGACTCCTTTTTTGTGGGGCTATATTAAGGCAAGATATACAACAATAACCTCAAAACCATTGGTGAGCTGAAAACAGCCATTCGGCAGCATCGATTTCCCAAAACTTCAGAGTTATCGTTATTAATCTGTGCTACATCGTTACTACTGAAGGCAAGGGATATCGAACACGTCATGACCAAAATCTGAATATCTGACGTTTATATGTTGAATAAAGTCAGCCTGTATATTGGTAAAATTATCAATACCAGATTCACAACCACTGTTGGCAGTGACCACATGAAACTATATCCTCAATAGTATTTTACTTGTGAAGTATCTATGTGACTGCAGATCAGGGCAGCGACATTCACCCTGTTTACACGGGCTCCCAAAACCGGATATCGTAAACCGATTTCCCAATTCCGCTTTTGGTTGCTCATGTAAACACTCCAAAATCGATTCTGGAAATCCGACGCTCTAAAGTGGTTTTCCAGTTACACAATCGATTTTCTAGCCCATGTAAACGCAAACGTTTTCGAAGCGTTCTTGGCTTGTCAGATTGTGTTTTCTTGTTAAGAATTTTCGGCGCATCTAGACAGTGTGATATTTTCTAATGTGAAATAAAAGTATAAATATTAGAGTGACTATGAATCTGTATATTTAAATAAAGAAAAATAGCGATTGTGCAGACTAAAATCAGGAACTGAATCAGCTGTTTTTCAGCCGCCATATTAACCCATTTCTTCCCAAAAATAAAAAGTGTTATATTTAGGTTTTCTTTAAAATAATTGAAATAACATTAAAATATTACAAACCAGCAGTATGTGTTGTAATTTGCACCACCCATAATGTTGCGCTGTTTCCTAGTAAAAAAAATAGAAAAATTTAGTTTTTGTGATCACATTCTTCTATTTGTTCAAACTGTGCAATATTTTCTATTATATGATAACTCTGACTTACATTGATGGTATCACTCATGAAACATTGAAAAACACTGTTTGAAGCTGAACTTGACATTTCTTGTGTATGTAGATCGTCTGACGTTTGTAAATCTTGCATCTTTTTACGAAGTGTTGAAGTAATTGTGAAACTTTAACACATATACAGAGAGCTCATTGAATGCCTTTTAACACATGAGTGGTGAGTTTTGTATAGTAAGTCCATTTCGACTGCATTTTGTAAGGCTAAATTTTGTGTTGCGTGTACGCAACACTGGGAAGAAATGGGTTAAGTGAGCTAGGAAATCCGATTCAAATGTTCAAATGTTTGTTAAGCTTATGGGACTTAACTACGGGAACATCAGTCCCTAAACTTACAAACTACTTATGAACTAGCTACAACTAAGGACGGCACGAGGGGGGATTCGAACCCCCGACCGTATTGGCCGTGCAGACCGTGACTGAAGCGCCTCAGTCTCCCCGGCCACCGCGGCCGGCGAAATCCGATTCAGGTTGCACCATGTAAGCACGACAGCGAAAAACGGTTTACGAAATTCAGTTTTCGTTTTCCGGAAGATGTGTTGCATGTAAGCGTAGTGACTAGGTGCAGACAGCGCTCGCAGGTGTTCCCGCGGCGTTGCGAGGCCTTTCCTAGGGGGCGGGTATGTAGGCCACGATAAGCCTAATGACGGGTTACGTACCAGAGCAGCTGTCCTTGTACAGCGTCGAGGCTCCGACAACGCGATTCCACCTGCCGACACGAGTCAGCGCGCTCTCAACATTTGCTAGTCTCTGTGGGAGTTTCTAGACTTTGTGGAAAGCCTACATCTACATGGGATACTCTGAAAATCACATTTAAGTGCTTGGCAGAGGGTTCATCGAACCACCGTTATACTACCCATTCCATTCTCGAATACCGCGCGGGAAGAAAGAACACCTGAATCTCTCCGTTCGAGCTCTGATTTCTCGTATTTTATTTTGATGATCATTTCTACCTATGTAAGTGGGAGTCAACAATATATTTTCGCATTCGGAGGAGAATATTGGCGATTGGAGTTTCGAAACTACACCACGCTGCATAGATAAGCGCCGTTGTTGTAATGATTCCCATCCCAGATCCTGTATCATTTCCATAACGCTGTCTCCCCTGTATTGTGACAATACTAAACCAGATGCCCTTCTTTGGATTCTTTCGATGTTCTGCGTCAAACCCACCTGATAAGGATCCCACACTGGGCAGCAATACTCGAGAAATGGACGGACAAGCTTAGTGTTTGTAGTTTCTTTAGTAGTTCTATTGCATCTTTTAAGGGTTCTGCCAATAAAACGCAGTCTCTGGTTCGCCTTTCCCACGACATTATCTACGTGTTCTTTCCAGTTTAAGTGTGAAGTAATAGTAATTCCCAGGTATTTTGTCGAGTTTACGAAAATGTTCAAATGTTTGTATAGCTTATGGGACTTAACTACGGGGTCATCAGTCCCTAAACTTAAAAACTACTTATGAACTAACAGACTAAGGACGGCACAAATATCCATGCCCGAGGGGGGGATTCGAACCCCTGACCGTAGTGGCCGTGGAGACTGTGACTAGAGCGCCTCAGTCCCCTCGGCCACCGCGGCCGGCTCGAGTTTACGCCCTTCACTTTTGATTGATTTATCTTGTAAACAAAGTTTAACGGATTTCTTTTCGTACTATGTGGACGATTTCACACTTCTCATTATTTAGAGTCAATTGCCAATTTTTACACCATAGTGATATCTTATTCAGATTGTTCTGAAGTTCGTTATGATCTTTACATGATTTTACTAGACGGTCTGATTTAGTATCACATGGACGCTTTCTCAAGAACAAAATAAAAAAAAATAATAGCTATAATTACAAGGGGGCACCCTGAGAAATCCATGCTTGAACATACATTGCGAAAAATAAAAAATGTTCCTCCTCTTAGAATCTCCCAATTCACCGAGATTTACTGCTGAAACACTGAATATGCAGTTCATGAAATGATTAGATTAACAGATCAATAGATCAAGCGGTACTAAGAAACCAGATGTCGATCCATGTTGAAACACCCATATAAGTATGTGGTGTAGACTAGATTTACGCATAATAGTTCGCGATCTGGAGCGCTCAGTTTAGTTCGCGGCTCTGCCGCGAACTAGTTCGTTCTTCTGGTTCGTCCGCTCCCAGTGACGCCTGAGCGGCGTGGTCTGCGCGTGCAGCTGGAGGGGGAAGTTCCCCCACCTAGCTGCTTCATGCGCTTGCTGCTTGAGCCGCTAACGATATCACGCAAACCAAAAGAAACAGTTTCTCGCGTTTAAGTTTAGAGTTAAGTCTATATCTTGGCATTATGAAATTTATTAGTCAGATATTGCAGAGTGCAGAATACTACAAAGCAGAAATTTTGTAGCACTGAACTATGTAATCTAGCAGGCAGACGCTAACATCGAAATGGCTCTCATCAGCAGAAGGCAATTTTTAATTCTGTTCGCGACCAATCGCGCATATTTTAGTTCGCGACCTATCACGCATATTTCAGTTCGCGACCTATCGCGCATATTTTAGTTCGCGACCGGTAGCTCTCCTTTTAGCTCGCAGCTCGGCCGTGAAGTAGGTCGCTCTTTTTAGTTCGTCCGCTCGTTTTGGCTTTTGCTACCGCTACTAAAACTACAGCTGAGCTGCATCTCAGCTCGACGGCAACTGGCAGAAGGGAATCGCGTGATTCTGCGCGCCCTCGCGTCCTCTCGCTGTTATCCGCCAGGCGGACGAACTAAGAGACGAGGGATCTGCGAACTAGTTCGCGTAGTTCGCCTGAGGCAGCACTCTTCCGAACTAGTTCGTTCGCGAACTACACAAGACTAGTGTAGACCTGCCAAGCTGCCATTATATACAACCTTGGCTGAAGTCCGTGCTGCTTAGGCGCAGAGAACCTCGTCTAGAGGTGTGCCAATGTTCAGGCGACCATTGCAAACACCGTAGTTGCACCACTAACGCAGCAGGTCTAAGTTCTGTGACGGTACTCCAAAAGGAACTTTCCGCCACTCTAAAAGCCACATTTCCACCCCTTTTAAACTCACTCAGTTGGCTGTAGGAAGCATGAGTGGAACTCCGTCGGATAGCACCTGTTTGCTTCACACGTTGGCACTACACTGAGCGTTACGCCTGTAAGCATTCCTTAATAAAAGGGTACACACAGCTGTGGCAGCTACGTCGCGGACGAAATTTCTACATCCATGGAACTTAACTCCGTTGGTTATCAGCCCCTAGGCTTACAAACTACTTAAA
Organism: Locusta migratoria; assembly: GCA_026315105.1. Taxonomy (NCBI): domain Eukaryota; kingdom Metazoa; phylum Arthropoda; class Insecta; order Orthoptera; family Acrididae; genus Locusta; species Locusta migratoria. The sequence goes on from CM048750.1 coordinate 270,197,617, forward strand.
CTGAGTTAAACTAACCTAAGGACAACACACACAGACACACACACACACACACACACACACACACACATGGCCGAGGGAGGACTCGAACCTCTGACGGCGAGCAACTGCAGACACCCCAGCAAGGCGCCTTATAGCGCTCGGCCACTGCACAGCGGCGGACGACGATGAAACCATTATCAGTACATTTATTATCCCCATGTGGCATCTGCCTTCATCGGATCAAAATCGAACCGCGTTGGTGTGGCTAAGCGTTCCAAAGCGTCTAGCTGCAGTGTGTGCCGCTGCTCGCCGTCGGAGGTTCGAGTCCTCCCTCGGGCATGGGTGTATTTGTTGTCCTTAGCATAAGTTAGTTTAGGTAGTTTGTAAGCCTAGGGACTGATAACCAGAGTAGTTAAGTTCCATAGATTTACAAACATTATTATTAAAAATCGAGGTCTTTTTCCAGGGATTTTTTTTCCCAACTGCAAAGTAGTTTCCAGTAACGAAAACTGTTTCTTTCAACTTATCCTTTCTGAGCTCTGGACCGAAAACACGATACAGGAAAGTATAACTGCGCGTTTCTTTATGTCGTTGTCAAAGATTCCAAAAGATCTTCGTAGTCATCGAGTGCTAGAAGAATAATTAAATAAATACTGCGCCACTGATTTTCGTTTCGTCTGAATACGAAAATAAATGCGTTTCATCTGCGCTTTGCCTGTGCATGTTCAGGGGTGGTATTCATCATCCCGTCTTATTTATTTTCGTCCCAGTTCAAAACGAGCACAGGGCTGTTATTTACAACTGCTGCCACTGTTCTTTTCAGGCACAGAAAAGCTACTGCAGATGTCGTAAATCGTCAACATACTGTATTCCCTTTGATTGCTCTCCACAACGGACAGGCTAGTAATAACTTGTAATGCTCTTAAAACTTGGAGACTAGCTTACAATCATCTACAAACAGAAAAATAACGGTTCAGCTGAAATCAACGATTCTTTAGGCGTGCCTCAAAGAAGCGGAAAGCATTTTAAATGGCCCAATTTAGTGAATGTGATCGATTTCGTTTAGTTTATATATGGAATCCTTAATATGCTTGAGCAACGTGATCTATTGTCTTTAATATTATTATCCTTTACGTCCAGCACAGCGCAAAGAAGCAGTCGAATATTTCATTTATGACAGTTCGATATTTTGCTTCGAAAGATGGAACGTCAGCGTGACATTAACGCAATGCCTACATTGAGTCAGTCGGTCAAAAATACGCGCGTGCTCTTGTCCAAGACATCACTCCGACAGCCGTATTAAGTGTTTCAGAGGGAAACACGAAAGACCTAAAACGTTAGTGGATCTGAGCTCCATTAGATCTGGATAAGCCGGCCGCGGTGGCCGAGCGGTCTGCGGCGCGCCAGTCACGATCTGCACGGCCGCTGCGGTCGGGGGTTCGCATTCCTTCTCCGACATGGATGTTTGTGCCGTCTTTCGTATAAGCTAGTTCATAAGTAGTTTGTAAGTCCGTAGTTAAGTCCAATAAGCTACACAAACATTTGAACATTTTCGATCTGGATAAATTTCAGCCGAGGTGGAGTAGCCGAGCGGTCTAAAGCGCCTCGCTGCGGAGCGCGCGGTTGCTCGCCGTGGAGGTTCGAGTCCTGCCTTGGGCATGGGCGTGTGTGTTGTCCTTAGGTTAGTTTATCTACGTTTAAGTAGTTTGTAAGCTACGGACTGATGACCACGCAGTTTGATCCGATAGATTTACAGACATTTGAACATTAGATAAATTTCAGACGTTTTAACGACCTAAGCAACCCGCTGTGACACTCCCAAGCGGTATCTATTTACAAACACGTTAACTAAGAGGAGTGAGATTAACCCATATTTTGAGACTACTGATATTTAATCGTTATTTGGAATACATCGCCTGAGAGACTCTTAAAATGTCGTAGAAGGCATCGTCTTGAATGGAGGGGTGTTGCACAATTTCTTACATGCTGATGCGGCTGAAATATTTGTAGTGAACTAATATCTACAACAAATTGCATGACTCGAAACGAAATTAAAAGTTCTTAATGTGCAGACTAGGGTCGTGTTATGTAAAATGCGTTCGAGAATCATCGCCTATCAATGGAACAGAAAAAGATTTTTCCGTTGCTGAATATTTCCCTTCTTCTTATACTGAGATGTAGACTTGACTGAGGGGACGAGCAAAAGACTTGTAGCTGTGTAGCATAATGCTTAGAGGAGCATATAAGAACAGTCGTTGCAAAGTCCTAACACAGTAGATAGCAATAAAAAAAAATAAAAAAAAAGTGGTAAACAGAGGTCGATGAAGCGGTTTATGATATTGGTAAGATGGGGCAGCTTTTACACACAAGCGAGAAACTTATTCCGAGAGGCAAAAGTCCCTAATTGCTATGATAGTCACCAATATCCGAAACGGATAGGCACTACAAGAACAGGTCAAGAAAAAGGTGGAGGGTGAAGAAAAAAAAAGTAGATTACTATGTACCATTGGTAACGATGTCTTTAGAGATGCGGGCAAGCTGAGATTTGAGAAGCAAATCTGTTTTAAGCGATTTAGAGAAATCACACAAAACAAAAATCTGAATTGCAAGATCAGGGTTCGAACCGCTATCATCCTGAATGTGTCACTGGCTTACGAAGCCACCGAGCGAGTTGGTGCAGTGGTAAGATACTGGACTCGCATTCGTGAGAATGGTGGTTCAAATCCACCTCTAGCCATCCACATTTAGGTTTTCCCTGATTTCCCTAAATTACTCCAGGCAAATGTCGGGATGGTTCTTTTCAAAGGGCACGGCCGATTTCCCCCCACATCCTTCCCCAAAACTCCGGGCGTAAGATCTGTCTCTAAGGACCACGCTGTCGACGGAACGTTAAACCCTAAGCTTCCTTCCTCCTTACGAAGCCAAACTACTACTTATTCACCAAAACATATTGAAGATTATATTATCCTGGATGACGGTAAAATATATCGGAAAAATGGAACACGATGATTTCTCTTCAGTGCGTAGGTATCTCTACTGGTAACCTTATTTTCGCCTGAATGTACCACATCATAGTAAATCCTAATGATATAACTTTTGGCTATACTTCAAAAAGAACAATTTTACGATATTAAGAATCGGCTTTTATTTATATGTTGGGCATACAATATAACATAGTATTAAAGACTATAAAAAACGTAGTTTGTGCGAGTAACTTGTCTTGAGACTCTGTGTTTTATTATGTAAACAAAAAAAGTTAGTCGTCCACATAGAGACTGCGGGATGTGTAGTATGCATGAGAATCTAGAAATGAGGAGTTGAAACTTATAGAATGCAAGCAAGGGAATCCATTTCTTATCCATACGGAAATTCAGAGGTTGTACAAAATAATATGAACGTTATGCAAAACACTACATCTAGTAAGTTAGCGCTACTGCGGACCTGTTAACACCGAGCTTCGGTGAAGTGGCCGAACGCTCTTAGGCGCCTTGCTGTAGAGCGGGCGGTTGCTCACCGCCGGAGTTTCAAGTCCTCCTTGGCATAATTGAAGAGCGCGATACAACCCGTCGGCTTTGATTAATGAAGTCATCTGAGTCTCACGAGACACACTACGTAGATATACTATCTAGTAAAACAAACACTATCAACGAATATAAACATTCGGGATAATATCGTAATACTTATGTATTGTAGATAATAAAAAAAATCTGTGATTATCATCGTAAACTACAGATTACCACAACAGAATGTACCATCGACCACAGGTCTCACAAGGAAAGTACTTGGGCTCGAACAAAGATATCTGTATGATCGTTTGGTTACAGTATCTCTACGTACACCTCAATCTGCTGGTGGGTGTCGTTTTTATGCAAAACTTTGCAATCATGCTCTAGATAGCACTGTAGATGTAATTGCAGACGCCATACGTAATGCAGATATCTGAACTATAAGTTATGTAATAATCGTAGTACATGTTCTCTAGCGTATTGTCAGCGAAAGCCGTGATGATAGTTGCAACTTAAACCTTCTTCTCGGAAGACTGTTGGTATTCACTGCCATTGCTTCCATCGCCTCTTCCCGCACTTACCGTAGCACTACCGCTAACAATGAGTTCTTCGTCATTATCATCCCTATTATCATAATTAAGTGTTAGTGTTACAACAGTATCTAACTTATGCTAATATTTCTGTGCCATAACAGATACGAGAAAGCATGCGAATGATTCATCTTCTACACTAATACCATCTTCACGAAGAATGGTTCTTCGTAACTTCATCTCAACCAATCGCAATACTTTAGCAGGATTGATTATCAATCGCCGCTCCATCAGATGCTTCACCACACAAATGTCACAAACCGCAACTTCGGAGGCACATTGCACCGTTCCTACTGGCGAACCGACAGATCAAAGTGCAATGTGGCATGGCACACGCAGAGGCCTCTAACGGACGACTGCAGAGTTTTGAAGATGCGGGAGGATCACTAGTGAAATAAGGGATCTTTACATTATCTCTCGTATGATTTTGATGTGTATGTGTTTGTTCGAGTCCAAGTACTTTCCTTGTCAGTCCAAAAACTAGCGCCTTCGGCGCTCATTTGCGAAAAAAAAAAATAAATAAAATAAAACACTCTCTGTTAACCTATAACTATTAGAGAGAAACTACAGATCACTTTTTAAAACAAAATCGTAATCTATAAACTAAGTTCTGCTTGTAAACAAATTATCGTCTTTAACACAGATATGACGTCACTAGTCATATCGCGGACTTCAAATGATCCCATCCAACTATTACCCAGACGGAAATACAAATGTTGTACAAAATAATATGAACGCTATGCAAAATACTACATTTTGTAAGTTGGCACGACTGCGTACCTGTTAACACTGAGCCGCGGTGGAGTGGCCGAACGTACTAAGGCGCCTCGAAGCGGAGTGCAGGGTTGCTCACCGTCGGATGTTCGAGTCCTCCCTTGGGCATGGGTGTGTATGTTTGTCCTTAGTTTAGTTTAAGTAGTTTGTAAGCCTAGGTGCTGATAACCAGAGTAGTTAAGTCCCATAGATTTACAAAGATTTGATTTTGTCAACACTAAGACGTAACTGCACTGCACAATTGGCGTAAGAAGTGCTGGACGTTATAATTTGCAGTATACAGTATTACACCTTCATTTTCTGCGACAGTCAACACACATGATTGGTGAAATGACACATCTCTCAAACTTTCAAAGAGACTAACTCAACGGTGAGCAGTTAGTGGGTGCTTCTATTACGAAATCGGCTGCACTGTTTAACGTTTACTAAGAACAGTATCCTAGACAACGACAGCGTACAGAAAGTATAACAACAATTTAGAAGAGGAATAGTAGGGGGAAACCCGCAGTTACCTGGCAACGATCGCAGAGCATTGAGAACGATTGTCGCCAGACACACAAAACTACCATCGCAAAAGCGCATGCAAAACTCAGCACTCATTTGAGTAACTCTGTTTCGATAACAACAGTAAGACATTTATTTAATTTTATGATCTAGGTTTCGATACTACTTAGAAATCATCTTTTGATCTCCATCATTCATCCTATCAGAAATTGTTGACAGTTTACCTGACATAGTACAGCATTATATTTCTTATATCAAAATAACAAATAAGTACACATACATCAATCGACATAGATATATAGTACAAAACGATACAATTGCAGCATTCTTCATATGCGTGCTGGATAACCATTTCATTTTCCTCATACATAGTTCATCACCAACGGTACAAGATGCACTACGTGTGAAGTAGAAAACTAATGTTGTTCATGAACTTTTGTACTTCATACCTAGTTTGTGATGAACTACGTATGAAGATAATGAAGTGGTTATTCAGCACGCATATGAGGAATGCTGCAGTGATATTGATTCCACACTAAAAAACCGTTACGATTGGCGCAGCTGCTAAGTCCTTAATCACGGAAGCCAACGCAAACAATTCAATCAAATTTCATGGCTAAATATTTCAATTTTCTGGTTACGTGATCGATGACGTACATCTTTTCCAAACGGTAGTCGGTCTCATACAGAAGAACGAAACTAATCGAGATTTCATTGCAACGCTTAGTCACGTGATAGATTACGCCATTACCGTCACGTTTTCCCGTCACTCTTTTTTTTCTGACACCAAGAGCTTAGACATTTCTATGTCAAAAAACAGCCTTTATGTAGAAGTCAATGTCACGCAACTCGCCAGCATATTTTGAGTTAGAGCCCTAACCAAATAAATGTTCACATGTTCGTAAACCTATTGGACCAAACTGCTATGGCCATCAGTCCCTAGACTTACAAACTATTTACATTACTCTAACGATAACACTCACATCCATGCCCGAGGGAGGACACGAACCTCCGGCGGGAGAGTGCTAATGAAGTGAAATCTTACGGGGGACCTGCAGAAGAGAATGTAAACAAAGTGCAAAATATGCACGTAGACGTACTGGTCACGCACTTTTACATGGTCCCTCTGTAATCGTACGAAGTCGGCTGAGTTCGTTTGGTTACGAAATGTTCATGCTCTAGAACAACCTTATCTACCTACGTAACAGCATTGTGCGCCGTATTGTGAATGTATTGTTGATTTGCGTACGGTGTTGATAGTTGTCTTCCACGTTGTTATTTGCATAAGTAACTACAAATCAAATGTTTGTAAAGCTTATGGGACTTAACTACGGAGTCAGCAGTCCCTAAACTTACAAACTACTTATGAACTACTTACGAACTAGGACGGCACAAATATCCATGCCCGAGAGGGGATCCGAACCCCCGACCGTAGTGGCCGTGCAGACCGTGACTGAAGCGCCTCAGTCTCCTCGGCCACCGCGGCCGGCAAGTAACTACACGTAACTCAAATACACCTTTGAGAAAAAGGATTGCCGCCATTTAAAGTGGTGTGAGGAATGTAATTCTGACTGGTATTCAGGCTACAACAATGAAAACAGAAAATGTTGCTAAACACGCTTATTTAAGTCCCTTAAAATATCCAGTATCGGATGACCGAGCGGTATTTTGTTTCTGTTACATTGTGGTACACACTGTAACCGCATTTTCGAGGCTAACATATCTTCTGTGATCCTAAAAACACGATATTAATTTTTCTATCGCTCTGTTACGAAAAATACAACTATGTTGGAGAATTTCAAAAGAAAATACCAGTGTAAATACAAAATTTCATCGAAATTGTTAGTGCCGTTAGCGATATAGAATTGCTCGTTTATATAAGATAACCATGAATGCTGTGTCCCCGTGGCGACGATGCTACTCACCACGTTTTTTCGAGGCGAACATATCTTCTGTGTTCCGGAAAATACGAAATAATTTTTTTTACATATATATAGATAATTTCGGTAAATTTCGTTTTTACGAAAAATACAAGTATGAAGGTGAACTTCAAAAGAAAAATCTGTCTTAATGCAAAATTTCATCGAAATCTTTAGAGCCGTTTCCATATATAATTGCGTGTTTAAAGATAAAAGATATTTCGCAGATATAAGTTCCAGTTTTCAATTAATCAATCATTAAAGTGATGCTTAACTTCGTGTTCCTTCTGCAACTCTTTATCTAGTAACACGCTATTACTTTTAGAAGCTGAAAACTATACGCTGTTAGGTGGCTGCATTGGGAGAAAGAGGCGGGGCTTGTCGCAACAGCCAACGCGCTACAAGCCGAATGGAAGCTTCCGCTCCCAACATTCTCCGCTCAGGAGCCACGTAAAAAGAGCCGAGCGGTCTGGAGCGCCACGTTGCAGATCGCGCGGCCTCTCGCGTCTGAGGTTCGAATCCTCCCTTGGGCATGGATGTTTTTTGCTGTATTTATTATAAAATGTTCAAATGTTTGTAAAGCTTATGGGACTTAACTTCGGGGTCATCAGTCCCTAAACTTACAAACTACTTATGAACTACTTACGAACTAGGACGGCACAAATATCCATGCCCGAGGGGGGATTCGAACCCCCGACCCTAGTGGCCGTGCAGACCGTGACTGAAGCGCCTCAGTCTCCTCGGCCACCGCGGCCGGCTGTCTTTATTATAAGTTAGTTCATAAGTAGTTTGTAAGTTTAGGGACTGATGACCCCGCAGTTAAGTTCCATAAGCTTAATAAACATTTGAACATTTGAGCCACGTAAAAGTGCGAGAACTGTACGTGTAGGTATCATAGGAACACTACCAGTCCACTCAAAAATGACTCGTTTGATGCGTTTTAGCGGTATCTGCTACACGAACCCACAACCCCGTGATGGGATTATGATGAGGGCAGGGGAAGGGTAGGTGGTGTTGGAAGGGGGAAGGTGGAATTGTAAGCGGGAGAGAGGGATGTTTAGGGGTAACAATGCGGTGGGCGTTTCCCGAAACAGTCCACTGAGTTTTCCGTGCAGCTGAACTGCATTCGATAAGCTACCTCGAGTGATACTTGTAGACAGTCGATTGTTTACACGCCTCTGCCGGTGTATCGCTGATGTACACCCCTGCCCTCCACCCAACTCCCAAGTTTTCCTGTTTATTTTTACTGAAAATAATGGGAGGCTGGATCGAGCGCACAGGAACACACAATGGAATGGAAACGCGACTGCAGCTGACAGGAAACAAACGATCAGATACGACAGCTGCGGGCGAAGCCAGCTGAAGACACGGTTACACGTGTAGGAAATCAGCAGACACGCAGTTCGTCGACAAAACGGGCTGTCCTCCCCACCTGTAAAACCTATACTCAACAATCTGAATGTAAGATTAGCTTAACCGTGCACGAATTGTCTGTGGGCGTTGATAATTACGGAGTACTACAGATATTTCCCTCGCTATACGTACTGCTCTGGTACGGGGCACTAGAACAAGAGTACGTTAATTACATAGCGCAGACACGACCAAGAGCGGCAATTATTCTCACCCGCCCACATGATTGTAAAGGTAAGATAAGGCAGTCTACAATCCGAAGATTAGTTCGAACACCGCAGTGCTTTACTAGGCATGGTACTGATTGGAGGTGGTATGCCGTTGCCTTCCTCCGACCTTCGAACTGACTTACACACCCACGGCCGAGTGCACCAATCTCGCTCAAAAGTTAATCGCGGTCAAGTCGGCATTTAACCGTGGTCAACTCAAGTTTCTGGTGCACCGACACCGATCAGAGTTAAACGAGGGAGTTGATCGCGGTTAAATTTGATCGCGGCTGTCGCCCGGTTTTGTCGAGATGATCAGGGTTATAGGAGTGTGCAGTATCAAGATGGCGGCGCGTTTTGCTGTTTTAGACGGAATTGACAAAGATTTATTTTACCTCAATCATTTAAATCGGGATCAAAACCGGAACGTCGTGATTGTGGAAAGGGGGACTCTTTTGAAGATTACGGTGACAAAAAGTTCGAAGAAAGATTTTGTTTGTCCAAAGAAAGTGTGGTGGTTGTTAAACCAAATCAGTGACAGGTTAGAATTTCCTACCGATAGAAATAACCCTATTTCGCCTATGAACAGACTATTGATTACGTTAAGAGCATATGCAACTGGTGCATTTAACATACTTATTGGTGACAACAGTAACATATATATCGCGACGACACATTTCCAGGAAGAGCAGTTCGCCGCGCCATAATTAATGAATATTTCCAGTAAGGTAACTATCAAATTCAGAAAAAAGTTTTGAATAAAAAATTACGATATGTTCCGTAACTATAATCGTAAAGCTTTCGTGTTATTAAAACATGTTATCTGTATATTTCTGTTACCAGGTGAACATGCGGCGCATGGGAAAGTACGCTGTGAACAACAATGACATTTGAGTTGATTTGTTCGAAACAATAAATCATAATTTAAGTAATTATATAAATCTGCCCTAGGGTGTTTTTTTAATAATCATTTCTCTTTGCAATATGACTGGATTCGGTAAAATTTTACGACGCTTCTCGCTGGGCTCCAGTGCTTATGTTGGCAACAGATGAATAATGAAGTGTAGAATTGCGTTAATATTTTTCACAAGCTACAGAGTAAATCGCAGAGGGAGACCAAGAGACGCGTATAGTAAGCAGATTCAAGTGGATGTGGGCTGTCGTTCTTATGAGGAGATGAAGAGGCTTGCTCAGGGTAGAGTAGGGTGGAGAGCTGCATCAAACCCGTCTCTGGACTGAAGACCACAACAACAACAACAGAGTAAATGTTATTGCTGCTCGTTTCACTCGCAGCAAAATTAATATTGTACTTGCTCTGTGGTTGAAAGGTTCTTGTATGTACCCTTGTCCATTCAGAAGAAAATAATTTTCGTTTTAATTGAAGTTGTTACGAAAAAATATTTATTGGTCATCTTAGTTGCCGTCATTACCATTGATGCCAACATAACCACTGCAGCCCGGCGAGAAGCGTCGTACAATTTTACCGTATTTACAATCTTGTACATACAAATCACGTGGTACTGTCGTCATTCACCAAAGATAGTCGAGAATACACATGTAGGTAAGCTCAACTAACACCTTTGCATCACTTGGGTGCCTTCCATTGCGCTACACGGACTTGATCACGATCAAATGTACGATTGGCTGACTACGGTTTGCTGACCGGTGATTAACGTTGGTGCATCGCAGAGACGTTTTAACCGCGGTTAACTTTTGACCGTGTTCTCGGAACCCTTGATTATCGTGCGTTTTGACCGAGGTTGGTGCACTCGGCCACCAGTGATAGGAGGACCCACAATTTAACGTGGATTCCGAACACAGTGCTACTCGATATTTTTAACATCAGTAAGATTGCCAGAAGCGAAAAGCGACAAAAATCCAAGGCCTTGGCGGGGATCGAACCCGTGACCTTTGCAGTCATAGCTCGGCACTCTATCAGTGCTACGGAGTCACAGAAGGGGAACTTATAGGTGCCGCAAATACTATATACAACTTATAACTACTAAAGTTGGTGAATAGTTCTGCAAAATTAACCATGATCTACAGTTACCTTATTGTAAAATGTAAAATTTCACGACCGGAAAGGTCAAAATTACTAAAAATTTCCGGACTATTATGCCGTGGTCTTGTGGGTTTATTATGGAAACCCAACGTTTCGTCCCCGACTGCGGAGGAGATTTTCAATGGGGGTCGTGGCACATTTGGATATCCGATGCACTCACTGCCTCGCTACTGACTGAAGCCAAACTCCGTTTACGAGGGGTCGCGCGCAGAGGTGTGACGTCAGATGTTTTTGACATGCGCGCGCAATTCGTCGTTGCGGTTGCCGTCGTCCATTAATATCGTCCCATGGTGTAAGACTGTTACATTTCTTCTTCAAAACTGGAATCCAGATTTCATTTAGTTTCACGACCTCCTTCATCCTATTTAAATTATTGGGGTGTTTTACAATTTCTATAGTCTCTTTGTACAGTCTATCGTGGTATCCATTTGTGGCTGCTAAAACCTGAGTCTTATCAGATTGAATAAGGTGGTTCCCTGGTTGAAAACAATGTTCAGCAACAGCTGATCTGTCAATCTCTCCCATTCTACAGTTCCCATTGTGCTTATCTAGTCGTTTCTTGACTGTACTTTTTGTGGTACCCACGTATACATCTTCACAGCTACACGGAATCCTATAAATTCCTGCTTTTTTCAGCGGTTTGCGAGCATCCTTCGCCGATTTCAGGTGATCCTGTATCTTCCGAGTACGTTTGTAAATAACGGCAACATTCAGTTTCGTCAAAATTTTACTGATGCGGTCGATGACGTCCTTAATAAAAGGCAGGAAGACTTTGCATTTTACAGGAACCTTTTCATCGTTTTGAATTTTACGTGTCGGTCTCAATGCTCTCCTTATCTCTGTGGACGAATAGTCATTCTTAAGTAAAGCATTACTCGGGTGTTTCAATTCCGCGTCGAGTAATTCAATTTGATAAGACTCAGGCATAATAGCACGAAAAATTTTAGTAATTTTGAGTTACCTTACTGTTCTTCGAAATAGTCACCTCCCATAACTATGCACCTCTGAGCTCTACGATACGTGTCCTAAAAACTTTGCAAGAAGTCTTTCTTTTGTGTCCCAGCCTCATCGCCGCTTTTGTGTCTCGTTTCCGTCGTAGGTGTCGGTGGCCGAGTAGGTAGACCGACACAGGAATAAAGGTAGCACGCTTGTGCAGGTACGGAGGTGAGCAGCCAGTGGGACAGCAGAAACTAGAAACACTAGAGTAAATTAGAACGAGATATATATCGCACAGAATAGATCAGTACTGCAGAATGCTGATACATAGTTGAACTAGAGGCCTGCCTAGTGCCTATCCGATAGCCAAGTCTTCACTGGAGCCTATCTGATTCCGAAGTGCTGACTGGTTCCTATCTCGGTTCCAAGTGCACGATGTCGTTCAGAGGTGGGCACGAGCGGAGTTGTAGCAGAGGGCGCTCGTGGCTGTCGTAAGAACGCCGCGCCGTGCGTGCATGGCGGCGCGCGGCGAAAGTAGGTGGCGCGCACTTTGTACTTGTGCGACACCACACTTTCTTTGGGATGATCTTAAAAAGCCTCATCACGATTCGATGGATGTTAGGAACATCATCAAATCTCTTTCTTTCAAAGCAAGTTTGAGTCGAGGGAATAGGAAGAAGTCTGGAGGATTGAGATCCGGCGAGTATGGTGGATTTTCAGTTGCACCACGCCATTTTTTGCCAGGAACTGTTTGACGATATTGGCTGGGTTTGAGTAATCGTTGTCGTGAACAAAAAACCAGAAACTTTGTTGTGCGTACTGGGGCCGTATTTGCGAAGACGTTGCATGCAACGGGTCAAGATTTTAACGTACGATACCTAATATCTTTCAACGTCGTTCCCTCAGATTGAATTCCCTTGTGGATAATGCACTATCGAGAAAGGCGAAGAGCATTGTTTTGGTGCGTGATTTTTAAGCTCTGACCTTTTCCCGACGAGGGGATGTCGGAGAACGCCATTCCATGCTTTTCGCTTCGTTTTAATATGGTTCAAGAAATTGGGTGTTGTATCCGCCGTTTCTGCAAAAATCGTGTGAAGCCGCTAAACGTGCCTACTTCTTATCGTCAGTCAAGTGATGACGACAACACGTTTTCTTTTCCCTAACTTCTGGGTCCTGTTCCCAGTTCAGAACCAACGCAACAAAGAAGCACTTCGTCCAACAGGTCTAACACGGAACACACACGATGTTCAACTGAAATATGGTGGGGTCAGGTTGTCAACATTGGCTGCTATGCAGGTGCAGCGTTGTGATTCGCCTGTGTTGTCCGATCGACCCTTCTGACGCCATTCACCGAACTTTATCGTCAGAGGTTGTATTCTCGAAATATGGACATATGATAATGCTTTGTCCCATAGCGTTAAACTATAGTTTTGGAAACGTGTTTAATGTTGTTCAAATGTCTGTAAATCTATCGGACCAAACTACGTGGTCATCAGTCCGTAACTTACAAACTACTTAAACCTAGGTAAATTAACCTAAAGACAAACACACCCACCCATGCCCCAGGGAGGACTCGAACCTCCACGCCGAGCAACCGCGCGCTCCGCAGCGAGACGCTTTAGACCTCTCGGCTACTCCACCGCAGCTAATGTTGTTTAAGAGAGAATTACGTCCACTACACAACGGTGTGTTTAAATTTTTAATGCTGATATACTTTCTATTCTTTTCATGTGGTTAAATGGAGTGTCAAGTAGGCATAAAAAAGGAATATAATTTAAGAAAAATGCAACCAATCACTTTGACCTGAAATGATGCTGTTTCATTCCATTAACCGATTTTCGAATCTTTTCAGGTTTATTTTCATTCAGATAGTACATGTGTTACAGGTTAATTTCAAGCGTGATGTTAGGTGCTGGATCTGCGGTGAGAAAATGGAAACATGCTTCAAAGAACCGATTTATACGTTGTTTAGGTCATGTTTCGTATCTGAAAATCACGTGACATTTGTTCTTTTACTTACTGCGACTGTGTGGCCGACCTTTTATAATTAATGGAAATTAGACAGCACTTCAAAAAAATTAACGCGTTTATTCCGATATTGATGAAATTTTGCACATTTAACTTTCAGCGCAAGATGAACATCACTGGGTACCTAAGACTTCATACTGTGCATAGCGGAAGGTACCTCGAAATAGCACTTCACCGATCACTGTGAGAGTTAATAGAGTTATATATTTTTTCACAGATGGATGAGGCAATGTACTGAGGAAGTTTAGTTCTACAGAGAGAATCGAAGAGGTGACTGACAGATGAAGGTGGAGGTGGGAAGAGAGAGAAGGGTAGGAAGAAGGAAACAAAGAGAGAAAGAAAAGAGGGGAGGAGATGGACATACAGAGAAGGATAGAGAAAGTGAACAGAGAGATAATAGGGAAGGAGAGATGGACTAAATTAAGACTGCAATAAATAAATGCCCGGGCGACGCCGGATTAAATATCTGAGAGCGTGCGTAAGGAGCTGTTTAAAGTGGAACGACCAGATGGAAGTTCTCTGCACCAGCAAACAAACTCCGCTAGAGACCAAACGCAAAGATGCCGGGTTTCAAAAGGATCTATTCGCAATGTGGACAAGAGAACTGAGGAGTATAAAAAGGAAGAAGGAAGGAAGTTTAGGGTTTAACGTGGTCAGCGTGGTCATTAGAGACGGAGCTTACGCTCGGAGTTTTGGGTGACGACGGAGAAGGAAATCGGCCGTGTCCTTTCAAAGGAACCATCTACATCTACATACGTACTCCGCAATCCACCGTAAGGTGCGTGACGGAGAGTACACTGTACCACTACTAGGCATTTCCTTTCCTATTCCACTCCCAAATAGAACGAGGAAAAAAAGAATGCCTATATGCCTCCGTACGAGCCCTAATTTCTCTTATCTTGTCTTTGTGACCACTACGCAAAATGTAAGTAGGCGGCAGCAAGATCGTACTACACTCAGCTTCAAATTCCGGCCCTCTAAATTTCCTCAACAGAAATTCACGAAATTAACGTCGTCTTTCCTCCAGTGATCCCCAATTGAGTTCCAGGAGCACTTCTGTGACACTCGCTCATTGGTCGAACCTACCGGTAACAAATCTAGCTGCTCGCCTCTGAACCGCCTCTATTTCTTCCTATAAACTGATCTGCTGCGGGTCCCAAACACTTGAGCAATACTCAGGACGTGGTCGTACAAGCGTTTTATACGCGGTCTCTTTTGCAGGTGAAGTACATCTTCCCAAAATTCTCCCAATAAACCGAATTCGGCTGTCCGCCTTATTCTCAACTGTCCTTACATGCTCGTTCCATTTCATATCGCTCTGCGATGTTACACCTAGATATTTGGACGACGCGACTGCCCCAAGAAGTTCACTACTAATGCTGTATTCGAAGATTATGAGATTGTTTTTCCTACTCATCACCTTACATGTTTCTACACTGAGAGCTAGCTGCCATTCTTCGCACCATCTAGAAATTTTGTCTAAGTCATCCTGTATGCTATTATAGTCAGTTAAAGACGATACCCTTCCATACACCACAGCATCATCAGCAAACAGCCGCAAATTACAAGTTACTCTGTCCATCAGATCATTTATATAGATAGAAAATAATAGCGGTCCTATCACACTCCCCTGGGGCACGCCTGACGATACACTCGTCTCTGATGAACACTCGCCGTCGAGAACAACGTAATGCGTTATATTATTTCAGAAGTCTTCCAGCCAGTCACAAATCTGTGAACTTACTCCATAAGGAATCACCTGGAGTGATTTAGGAAATTACGGAAAACCTAAATCTGGATGGCCGGAGGTGGATTTGAACCATCGTCCTCCCGAATGCGAGTCCAGTGTGTTACCACTGCGCCACCTCGCTCGGTAATTTAGGAGTGAGAGAGTGTACGAGTATCCAATTGGGATTTATTTGACAGTAAAATCTCGGTCCGAAGTGTCACTGTGACTCTTGAAAAAACCTGAAGACACGACAAATACGGCTAATAATAAAAACACGCTGGAAGAGTAGGCCTATTCGTTATTAAAACAATTACATAGAATTTTATGCCGCGGTGGAGTAGCCGAGCGGTCTAAGGCGCCTCGCTGCGGAGCGCGCGGTTGCTCGCCGTCGGAGGTTCGAGTCCTCCCTGGGGCAAGGGTGTGTGTGTTGTCCGTAGGTTAGGTTACCTTAGTTTAAGTAGTTTGTAAGGTACTGACTGATGCCCACGCAGTTTGGTCCGATAGATTTACAAACATTTGAACATTTTTTCGAACTTTACTTTCGTTTTGCCTTCACCGGAAAGAGAGTTAAAACAGGTACGGGAGTTAATTAAACTGTGCTCAATAATTCATTTACACTTGACAGTAATATAACAGCGTTAGCATCAGTATGCCAAATCGTAGCATAACTACGAGTTTACACACCCACAGGACTTAAAAGTTAGCGAGGTATCACTGTAGTAGGCAACTTTAATGTGCTCCTTGCTAAGCAGGTGATAAAAATGCATTGCACTGTTTCTGAAATAATACTGGTTCAAAACAATATTACAACGAGAAACAGAATGTAGGCAAACTACTAAAATAAAATAGCGAAATCCGTAAGTCCAGTTGGCGCTTCCTTTAGACCGTAATTTTAGCCTAAAAATCGTGATAATTACGGAAAAATCGTAATACTTGGCATCTCTGCATACGGTGCTTATCGAAAGCTCTCTGTTACTAGGGAGATGCCGAACATTAATTTGCAAGAGTCCCCTGGAAGGGTAGCCTACCCGCGAAAGAGCGGGCTTTCGAAACCTTCGCCCGACTGATGCTTGAGTATCGCTCGTTAGCCTGGTGTCATTAGCAGACACGATTGTTGTATATAATATTGATAACCAAAAGAAGAGCGGCATGTTCGTTTCACGTTCGTTTAGTCAATTACGAAAGCCCCACTGAAATGCTGTGGTAACTGGAGACAAGATTTGCGCATTGAGATGTAGTTTACGGTGAAATTCCGATGCCCTAAGTTCCTAGAATGCTCGACCTATGGGATGGACAAACGCCATTCGTATTGTTGCAAGTTGGTAGAACAGCGTACATGTTAACACAGACGCCGCCGTGGCGTACAATTGACGTACGCAGTCCTCGTGGTTACTTTGCAGAATACTATATGTACTGTTTTGCCATAGGCAACACAATTGGTCGGTGAATTTCATGATATCTCCGACTTCCAAAGACGACAACTCGATGGTGCACAGTTAGTGCGAGCAATTCCGACTAAAACGTCTGCACTCTTCACCGTGTCGTTTGGCAGAATCGTCGGTATAAATAATTATAAATTTCGTGTGTGGCTCATTGACCTGGTGCAAGTCTTTCAGTTCGACGCCCCTTCGCCGGCTCATCCAACCAGGGAAAGGGGACCTACAGCTTAACGTGGAATCCGAACCACGTGTCGTTTCTGGCGAATTCTCACATCGTTGAGAGGTGAATGATGCGTTAAAACGTAGACTGAAACAATTCGAGATCCGACCGGGTTTCGAACCCTTTATCCTTCGGTTTCCTGTCGAGCGCTTTACCCCAAGACCACCTCTTTTTTTCTGTTTTATGCGCTGTTCTGTTCCTTGCGGTCGCTGATCGTGTTTCAAAAATGTTCAAATGTTTGTATAGTCTATGGGACTTAACTACCGGGTCATCAGTCCCTAAACTTACAAACTACTTACGAACTAGGACGACACAAATAGCCACGCCCGAGGGGGGATTCGAACCCCCGACCGTAGTGGCCGTGCAGACCGTGACTGGAGCTCCTCAGTCCCCTCGGCCACCGCGGCCGGCTGATCGTGTTTGTTCATTGTTGTTCGATAGGTTTTTTGCCCAGCTTTTTTATTACAGAGGACGTTCAGTTCTCTGACCGGGCGCGCTGAGCCACGGCGTCCGGCTGAGACCACCGGGAGCGACAGAATCATCGATAATGACAGCTCACACACAGAAAGGATGAACACCACTGGTGAAGAGGAGAAGTAGGTGAAAACTAAAGTTAACCGATAACGACTGAGGAGCAAAAAAACGACTGCAGCCAGACAACATCTACATTCATACTCGGCAAGCCATCTTACGACGTGTGGCGATGGTACTTTGTGTGCCACTGTAACTTCCTCCCAGTCGCGTATGGTTCGTGGGAAAAATGATTGCCTGTATGCCTCTGTGTGGACCCTAATCGCTGATCCGAAGGTGGTCGCTTCGGGAGACATGCGTAGGAGGAAGCGATATATTGGTTGACTCTTCATGAAACGTTTGGTGTTGGAATTTTGACAGAAGTCCGTACCGCGATACATAACGCCTCTCTTGCAGCGTCTGCTTGGAGAGTCATAATCATGTCTGTGAGGCTTTCGCGTTTACTAAATGAGCGTAACGAAGCGTGCAGCTCTCCGTCGTATCGTCTCTATGTCTTCTGTTAACCCTGCCTGATACGGGCCCCACACCGATGATACAATAGGCTGTGGTAATAGGAAAGAGACAGCGAGGCGAATGGAGATTTGGGTGTGGCGGGAGACGTGCAGGGAAGAGTGCTCTGCAGTCGGGTCGGTCACTGCATCCCGGTGGCGGAGTGGTCAACGCGTCTGCCTAGTAAGCAGAAGATCCCGGGTTCGAATCCCCCTACATTTGTAGGATATGATATAAAACAATACCGGTACATATTTAACAATAGTTTTAACAGACATATTAAAACATAAGTGCAAAAATCACAAAACAAAATGAGAGTTTCAAGGACAGAATGAAGGTCAAAATGTAAAATAAAATACAAAATTACTCATCCAGTTTTAAGCTGTGAATGTGCAATATAAACATGGGAGCCACACCAGCTCTTAGATTAGAGCTGTATCCGGTGACTTTTAGGTATTCCTTGAGTAATCTGCACTTAAAAGTGTCGAAACGATGAAGTATGACAGTGACACTTTTTTTTGGGAGGGGGGGGGGGGTAACCCCTCGCAACCAGCTTTCTGTAGAATACACTTTGTGCAGCCGTGTACTTGCTGCACACCAGCATAGTGTGGTTTAGATCTGCCACTGCCGCTGAATATTTGTCGCAATGTCGAGAAGTGATGATTTTTAAACGGTGTAGGTGGGCAGGGTAACATCCACGTCCCAGTCTCATCCGAATGAGAGATGTTGCATGACGTCGACTAAGCTTCATCGAAGAAAAGCATAGTCGAGAGCAGACATTTGGTTCTATAGCCGTCAGGTGTCCTCTCTTAAACTATTCGTGGTCCCAAGCAGGTAGGCAGCTTTCTGAACAGTTGATCTGAAGTCTATATATGGAATCGGCGTGGGGCGGAACTGTCCTTCCGTAATACTTCTCTTGACGAGGCGGGCAGCTGTTTCGTTATGGAGTACGCCTTGGGGTCCTTTAATCCAAAGTAAATGGTTGTCGATGCCCACTGTCTGTGCATTTTTTATGGCCAATATGGCGCAAAGTATTGTCCAGGTGGTCGTTATCACAGGAGAAGGCAGCTGCACCATAAACCAACAAGCCAGGAGCACGTCTGAATACTAGGGTTCCGTAACGCCAAAACCTTGCTCAACGATCATAATTCGCTTCTGATCTTTACTTGCAATGCTAAAAATATAAGTGCAACACATATTTTTCTGTCCGAATTCACGTAATTCAAATGTTTGTAAAGCTTGTGGGACTTAACTGTGGGTTCATCAGTCCCTAAACTTACAAACTACTTATGAACTACAATATACTACAGACGACACAAGCATCCATGCCCGAGGGAGGATTCGAACCTCCGACGCGGGAAGTCGCGCGATGCGGAACGTGGCGCTCCAGTCGTCTACTCCCGCGCGGCATTCTCGTAATAATAGGACGTGTTCCATTCAGAAAGATGGACTAAAATTTATCCTATAATATACAAGATTGCATTATTGTTTTTTTTCCTTGCCTTTGAAAATACACACATAGTTGTGTTATGGTTCAGGGAGGGTTGGGGGTCACCAAAATATTTTTAGTTGAAAGGGAGTCGCGTATTCAAAAAGGTTGGGAAGCACTGCTCTAGGAGAAAGAGTTAGTAGCCCTAAGCGGTTAGTAGGGCCAACAGAACACTACCATGATACAAAATAAATAGTTGTCTTTTATGCTATTAATTTCCGTTTCCGTAATTACTAAACGTTGCAGACGATGTTACAGTACAAATATGGAAACATGGAAATTTCGTAGAACACTTGCAAACAAAATATATCGAATTATACATTTTTGACGACGTTACAGCCTTCCTTCGACCTTCGAACTGACTTCACCAGCCAGTTATAGGGGGACCTACAGTTTAACGTGGGTTTCGAACCACGGTGCTACTAGTAATTTTTCAAATTCGCAACTCTGACAGAGGTGAAAGAAGTGGAAAGTGACAGTTAAAAATCCTAGGACCTTGCGGGGATGGAACCCGCGAACTTTCGATTGCTAGTCTAACAGTCTACCACTTTTTTTTTTCCCCCGTTGGGTAGTTTTCTTCGTTGCGGACGCTGATCGTTTTTGTTCGTGGTTGTTCGTCGAATGGTTGGCTCAGCTTTTTTTATTACAGAGTGCGTGGAGCACTCTGACCGGGCGCGCTGAGCCACGGCGCATTACCTTTTTTTTTTTTAATATTCAAATGTTTGTAGAACTTATGGGACTTAACTACGGGGTCATCAGTCCCTAAGCTTACAAACTACTTATGAACTACTAAGACTAAGGACGGCACAAATATCCATGTCCGAGGGGGGATTCGAACCCCCGACCGACCACTGGGCTACGGAGACGCACCCTGTATGATGTAAGAATTTGAATTATATTATGGCCGCGGCCGATTAGCCGTGCGTACTGGGGCGCCGTGCTACGGTTCGGGGGTTCGAGTCCCGCCTCGGGCAAAAATACGTTGTGTTTAGTTTAGTTGAACTAGTTTGTAAGCTACGGACTAATGACCAAGCAGTTGAGTCCCATAGATAAAATAATAATAATAATAATAACAACAATAAATAATAATAACAATAATAATAATAAATAAATAAAAGGTACATTCTAATGTCAGCATTGTAATAACTACTGGATGTATGATCACTGCAAACAAAAGCCATAGAAAATAAATATACTTTGTGACTCCTCTGGGGGTGCGACCTACAGGTTGAAAAACACTGCCCTAGAGAGTTTCGAGACTGTAGACTGTGCTGTCAGCATAGACTAAGATTTCAAGGTGGTGGCACATCACGCTCACTGTCACGCTCACTCGGACGAGGCACTGATCACTGGAGAGGCGGGGGCGTAGCACAGCGGTGGTGGTGGTGGGCGGGGACTCACCTTTTGGGCCTTGCACATGGTGTTGATGGGCTGGACGTCGTGGCTGGCGTGGCGCGAGTCGTGCACACAGGAGGCGCAGACGGCGGCCTTGCACACGAGGCAGTAGAGCGCGAGCGGCTCGTCGTCGTGCAGCGCGCAGAGCGCGTCGCGCGCGCGGCTGCGGGCGCGCAGCGCGGCGCGGCCGGCCGCCGGCTCGAGCAGCGTGTGCCGCGCGAGCGGGCCGCGCGCCGGGTGGCACGCGTCGCGGCACTGCTCGCAGTACAGCACCTCGCACTGCTCGCACAGCACGGCCGCCGCCGCCGCCGGCTCCGTCTCGCACAGCTGGCAGCGCGCCGCCACCTGCCGCGTCTCCAGCACCTTGTCCACGATGGCCTGCATGGCGCGGTACTTGGGCAGGTTGTGCGCGCCGCCCTCGTCGAAGTAGACCGGCTTGCGGCACGCGGGCGCCGGGCACGCGAGCGTCAGCACGCAGGGCGCGCCGCCCGCCGACAGCAGGTTGGGCGTGCCCACGTAGCTGTTGGGCCGGCTCGTGCACACCACGCCGCTGTCCGTCTCGCTCAGGATGGACAGCTTGTCCACCTCCTGGTAGTCGCAGCCGGCCGCCGCCGCCTCGTCGCCCGCCGCCGTGCCGCCCGACGACGACGCCGTCGACGCGGACGACGACGGCGGCGGCGGCGCCGGCACCGCCGCGGCCGGTACGCCGGGCCCCGCGACGCCGCCGGCCGCGCCCGCCGCCCCCAGCGACGCCGGCTGCTGCAGCTGCACGGCGCAGTTGAGGCACAGCGCGTGGTAGCACGGCAGCAGCACCGGGTTGCAGAAGAGCTGCTTGCACGCCGGGCAGCGCAGCTCCTCCTCCATCGCGGACCGCTCGTACGCTACTGACTGACTGCCGGCCACGCCGCCGCCGCCGCCGCCGGTTCTCCTCCGCGCTGCTGCCATCTAGCGCCCGCCGTCTGAACTCGGTCCTCCCTGCCGTCTCTCCGCCATCTGTTGAGCGTTGCCGTCACTATCGCGTTTCACTAACTAGACGGGGAACGCCCCCCGGTTACTACGAATCGTCATTCTTATGTGGAAACTTGAGTTATTTCTTGATCGTATTATCATATTATTACCATTGTAAACAGTATTTACAACGTCGGTGGCGCTTTTTGCATCCTAAACGCCAACTGTCCTTCTCTGTCCAATTTCCTTCTTCAATTCTCGTTTATACACTACTACTCGAATACTATTTATGCGTAAAAGAATCGCATTGGCTGAATAGAACCGCGACTCTTTATGGGCCGGATCTCAAACAGAATAAGGTTTTTTTTTTTTTTTTTTTTTTTTTTTTTTTTTTTTTTTTTTTTTTTTTTTGCATGTGTAGGTTTTAATTAGTCTCTCCGCGACCAGCGTCAACACGTTTTATCATGTGCGCAGTCAACTGTCTTCGTGTTTGTCCTTGTGATTAGATTTTATTAATACTTGTTCCATAGATCATATGTACGACATTTCGTAATGATGTGGAACGTGTCAGTTTAGTAAATGTTGTCTATACTTGCTAATCAATATTTTAAGGGTTTCTTTGTTTATTTTTTTTTTATTTTTTAAATTTTATCTAAAAATTCATCTACATTGTAGAAGGAGTTGCCATTCAGAAATTCCTTTATTTTCTTTTTAAATACTAATTGGCTATCTGTCAGACTTTTGATGCTACTTGGTAAGTGACCAAAGACTTTTGTGGCAGCATAATTCACCCCTTTCTGAGCCAAAGTTAGATTTAACCTTGAATAGTGAATATCATCCTTTCTCCTAGTGTTGTAGCTATGCACACTGCTATTACTTTTGAATTGGGTCGGATTGTTAATAACAAATTTCACGAGTGAATATATATATATTGTGAAGTTACAGTGAGTATCCCTAGATCCCTAAATAAATGTCTGCAGGATGCTCTTGGGTGGGCTCCAGCAATTATTCTGATTATACGCTTTTGTGCAATGAATACTTTTTTACTCAATGTAGAATTGACCCAGAATATGATCCCATAGGAAAGAAGTGAATGAAAATAGGCGTAGTAAGCTAATTTACTGAGATGTATATCACCAAATTTTGCAATGACTCTGATAGCGTAAGTAGCTGAACTCAGACGTTTCAGGAGATCTTCAATATGTTTCTTCCAAGTCAGTCCCTCGTCAATGCAAACACCTAAAAATTTTGAATATTCTACCTTAGCTACAGATTTATGTTCAAAGTCTAAATTTATTAATGATGTCATGCCATTTACTGTATGAAACTGTATATACTGGGTTTTATCAAAGTTTAATGAGAGTCCATTTGTAGAGAACCACTTAATGACTCTCTGGAAGATATCATTTACAATTTCATCAGTTAATTCCTGTTTGTCAGGTGTGATAGCTATACTTGTATCATCAGCAAAAAGTACTAGCTTAGCATCTTCGTGTATGTAGAATGGCAAGTCATTAATATATATTAAGAACAGCAAAGGACCCAAGACCGAACCTTGTGGGACCCCATTTTTGATAACTCCCCAGTTAGAAGAATTAATTGTCTCATATACATCATGTGAACTGCTTATTTCAACTTTCTGCACTCTTCTGGTTAAGTATGATTTAAACCATTTGTGCACTATCCCACTCATACCACAATACTTAAGCTTATCTAGAAGAATCCCATGATTTACACAATCAAAAGCCTTTGAGAGATCACAAAAAATCCCTACTGGTGATGTCCGGTTATTCAAAGCATTTAATATTTCATTAGTGAAGGTATATATAGCATTTTCAGTTGAAAAGCTGTTTTTAAAAACCAAACTGACATTTTGTTAGAACTTTATTTATACTAACATGTGAAGAAACTCGAGAATACATAACTTTTTCAAAAATTTTTGATAAAGCTGTCAGAAGTGAGATGGGCCGGTAGTTGTTGACATCGTATGTATCCCCTTTTTTATGCAAAGGTTTAACGATATCATATTTCAGTCTATCTGGGAAAATACCCTGCTTTAATGAGCTATTACAAATATGACTGAGAATCCTACTTATCTCCTGGGAACAAGTTTTTAATACCCTGCTGGAAATGCCATCAATTCCATATGACCGTTTATTCTTGAGAGAGTTTATTATTTTCCTAATTTCTGAAGGTGAGGTGGGTGGAATTTCAATTTATCAAATTGTGTGGGTGTGGCCTTATCCATTAATTGCCTTGCTCCTTCTAATGAACATTTAGATCCTATTTTCTCTACAACATTTAAAAGTAATCCTTAAAAATGTTTTCAACTTCTGACTTTTTTTGTAAACCTCATCCCAGTCTAACTGCTGTAGACTTTCTTTGAAATTTCTAGTTGTTAAGTCATTAATCGAGCGCACAATTCTGGTGGACTGTTTCGAATTACTGAACGGAGCCGGCCGCGGTGGCCGAGGGGACTGAGGCGCTCCAGTCACAGTCTGCACGGCCACTACGGTCGGGGGTTCGAATCCCCCCTCGAGCATGGATATGTGTGCCGTCCTTAGTATTAGCTAGTTCATAAGTAGTTTGTAAGTTTAGGGACTGATGACCACGTAGTTAAGTCCCATAAGCTCTAAAAACATTTGAACTGAACGGAGCTATGTCATATACTGTTACTAGTTGTGCACCATGATCCGAAAGACCATTCTCAATGGGACAAGCATTTATGTTGTTAAACTTATCTTGGTCTATAAAAAAGTTATCTATCAATGTACTGCTATCCTTTACTACCCGAGTAGGAAAATCAATAACGGATGTTAGATTGAATGAGCCAAGTAAAACTTCCAGGTCTTTCTTCCTATTACACTCTTTCAGTGAATCTACATTGAAATCACCACAAATAATAATTTGCTTCCCCCTATCTGACAGATAGCACAACAAGGCATCCAAGTTTTCCATAAATAACTGAAAGTTCCCTGAAGGGGACCTATATACTGTTACAATTATAAGATAATCATCATTGAGTTTAAGCTGGCAGGCACATGCTTCAATACGCTGCTCTACACAAAACTTTTTTGTTTCTAAATTTTTTTACACTGTGATAGCTTTTGGCATATATGGCAACTCCTCCTCTTATCTTATTATCTCTACTTACATTTGAGACTGATTTATATCCACTGACATTCACATTTTCCATACCGGTGACAATGTGATGCTCAGACAGGCATAGTATATCTATTACATTATCAGTTTCTATACCATCTAAACAAACTAAAAGCTCATCTACTTTATTCTTTAGTCCCCCAATATTCTGGTGAAAAATGCTAACATTATTTTTACTTTACTTTTCTGAGAAACATTTGATTTTTCAACATTTTTAGCGCCTGCCTGCCTGAGCTTCTCACTGGACACTGATCTTAGCCTAAAAAAGAAGTACTTCCATGAATTCCAGTGTCCCCCCTTAAGGATTTTGCTATCAACCCAGCTAGTTTCCCCTTCCCTTTCCTATTGAGATGCAGGCCATGCCTAGTGAAATCCCACCTATCAATAGCATCAACAGGAACCAAACCTATGTCCGACAGAGAAGCCGTCCTAAGCAGTTGATCAATCTCCATATTGACTCTCCTGACGGAGCAGTTCAATTGGGGTTGATCATACCGCATGAAAGCAGGCAACAGTCCAACATTTGTCTGGGTCGTTGCAGAAGCTATTTTAACCAGGTCACACTCAATATAGTAGCCCTGATCCCTATCAATGCTGTTTCCCACCCCACTCACTATAACAACATGATCCTGTTTTGTGAAACCCTGTGTTTCTTCCAATGTACTTTTAAACCGCCGCCGTGGCCCTGAACAGTTTTACTGACTATGTGTGCTGTTATTACCGCTTGCTTGTTTCTGTTTTCGTTCTCCCATATATATTTGTCTCTTTGTTCATTTATGTTTAGTCCTTCAAAATCGCAACTTGTCTATTGTTTTTAAAATCTCCCATTTTTATTCATCTGTTTTATGTTTCCTCACTGTTTTTCATTACATGTATTTCGCATGGCTGAAGAGCAGCCCAACGCAGCTGCTGCCAGCCTGCTGACTGTAAATAGTTGGCTTTAAAATAACAATAAAGGAAAAAAAAAGCATTGTGGGCAGTATTAAACCTATATGACGCCACTGTTTTCGCTCTGTTGTTGCCATCTAGCGCCCGCGGTCTGAACTCGGTCCTCCCTGCCGCCTCTCCGCCATCTGTTGAGCATCGTCGTCACTATCGCGTTTCACTAACAAGACGGGGAACGCCCCCCGGTTACTATGAATCGTCATTCTTACGTGGAAATTTGAGTTATTCCTTGATCATATTCTCATATTATTACCATTATAAACAATATTTGCAACGTTTCTAGCATCCTAAGCACCAACTCTCCTTCTCTGTTCAATTTCCTTCTTCCAATCCTCGTTTCTACAGTACTACTCGAATACTATTTATGCATAAAAGAAGCGCACTGGAAGAGTTTGTGGGAATTGGGGACACAACAATACGTTAGGCTGACAACCCGTTGGCTTGACCTGCTGCGAGATTAAACAAAGTCTCATAGCAAACCTGGAAAAAATACATCGTCAGTAATCTGATACTCTAAGAAATAGCAGCAAATGCTTAGCCATCGAACCAAGACCGAGGTCCGTCATGAAAGTGATGCGTGATACTGTAAAAGCTTGGGTGTCGAATGTTTTTGACCAGTTGCCACTCGTTGGGTTGCAGTTCGAATTGTTCCAGTCAACACATAATACAAATAATAATAATAAAATAATGCGGTTTCTCAAGGATAGAGTTGGGCAACACGATTCGTACGATTCTTTCGCGATTCTTTAGTCTGCATTGGCACGATTCTTACTTCTACATCTTGCTCATAGATGGCAATACATGCCTGTGTCATTGACGCTGGAATGTAGCCTTGTGAATCTGTTCACGATTCGTTCTGGTCTGCGATGCCACGAATCTTACAGAATGCCAAAAAGAAGACCATATGGGTACCGGATTTTTTAATATTTACAGTGCATAAAGTTCAGACTTAAAATGATAATGAGGCAAAGCCATTCGATTCAGCTATCAAGAATTGTCGAGAAAATAGTCTGAAGTTTTGCAAGCGGATATAAGTACATATTACACAAACAACTATTTCTGTTGTGTCATCATCAACACAGTTTGAAGTGTAAACATCGCGTCTGTAACGATAGTTCGTAGTTTGTAGTTTAGTAGTTATTACCCGATCGGAACAACGTTACTTGTTATTGCTGATTCTTGTGTAGTACGCAGTTTCAGCGATAGATCAGAACTCGTTTTCGGTTTCCGCCACCCCCGGATCTGGGGGTGAGCGTTCACAAACGAGCGCGGATGTTACTTTTGATGGCCGTCTCGGCATGAACAACCCCGCTGCTGGACTCGGCAGCAGTAGGCTGAGCTTAGCCGATGGTGACGTATCAGGTGCCCGTCCACGGACGGACAGCCGCTGTGTGTCCAGGCAAAAGACTGGTTCACGGTCAAGAACAGCATCTGCGACCAGGGACGCTTCCATGGATAGACAATCGTCACAATCGTCTCACAGACGACATTCCTCACAGCTAGACAACATACCCTACCCAGCCGCAACGAGTACCAACCATGTTCAAGAGACGGACTCGGTCATTACCAATAAGGACCGCAGAGCCCGCGACCAAAGAGCAATGGAACTTGCGGCCCAATGTGGGCTTCCCTGGCTCACAGATGACTCATCTGAAGAGGACCCCCAGGACGGGAAAAACCGCCCTGAGGACATGGACCTTGACGAACACGACACAAATCAAGGTTTTCAACAAGTGAAGTCCGGGACTAAGCGCAAACATGCACAGCTACCCACAGCAACACTTAAGAAACAGTCTGTAGTAACTACATCAAACAAATTTGCTCCTTTGAGCGCAGATACAGACAATCAGGAGGCTGCACCTACACCGACTACCACGACCAATCAGGGCGCATCCACATCTGGTGCGGCTCAGCCAAAGGAGAAGCCGTTGAAAGTCCCACCCGTAACCATTCAATACACTGGAAAATACCTGATGCTCAATACAGAACTTAAGAAACACATTACGGGCCCAGTACAAGCAATCTATAAAGGTGATTCCATTAAATATCATTTTGCCTCAATAGAAGACCACAGAGCCGCTTTACAATTTTTCCATGCACATCATATACCGTTCTATACCCATCAGAATCCAAAAGACAAAGTGTTAAAAGTCGTCATAAAATATCTGCCGGCGGAAGTGCCGGACACAGATGTAGAAAGTGAATTACGACAACTGGGATTTCACAATGCGACTGTGTTTCAGTTCAAATCACGGGATGACGCCACACAGAAATTGATCCCACAACCTGTCTACTGCGTCTCCTTACCGCCAGGACCAGAAAGTGAGTCTATATATGACATTAAACACATCCTCGATACGAGAGTCACTGTGGAAACGTACAGGAATAAAGATGGACCTCCGCAGTGTAAAAGGTGCCAGAGGTTTTTCCACACGGCCAATTATTGCACCCTGCCAGCTCGTTGTGTAAGATGTCCAGGACATCACCTATCGAAAGACTGCGATAAACCTCGCGGCCATAAACCGACGTGTGTTAATTGTAACAAGGATCACGCTGCTTCTTGGAGAGGGTGTGAAAAATTTCAAGAAGCATTGCGCATATACACAGCACAAGCCCAGTCTTTTCAATCGAGACGACAAACGACTCAACCCCAAACACCGGTTAACATCCAGAATCCACAAGAGTTCCCGGTCTTGCGAAAAAAGAATCCTTGGAAGATCCCTGGCGCACAACATACCGCCGCGAACACATCAGATGCCACTCAAGGCCAACCAACATCTGATTTTGCTGAAATACTTGAGACTGTGAGAGGCATTCACTCATTCTTTTCAAATCTTCGTCAACGAAACATCTTTGCAGTCATAACAAATACTTTCCGTCAATTCAACACAGCACCTGACATCTTATCCAAAATAATGGTCCTGGTGGACGGCGTAATGCAAATCTTTGCTCCGTAATGGCTGCGAGGATCCACAGGACCTGCGACTTAACATTTTGTAATTTTAACGCAGAAGGAGTCAAAAATAAGAAAACAGAACTCTGTGACTTTCTAACCCGCCACAAAGTGGACATCTTATTTCTGACAGAAACACATTTACGACGAACACAGACCTTCAAAATTCCGAACGTGGTGGGGTATCGGACAGACCGACAGGGAAGGCGAGGGGGAGGCACCGCTATATATTTACGTGACTTCATTCCACATTCAGTCGAAACTTTACCGCCACTTAACACACTCGAAGCCACTGCAGTCACCATAAACACGCAGTATGGAAATGTCACGCTGGTGGCTGGTTACATTCGTCCAGCTGATCCTATGCACGAAGAGGATCTTCTCACCATTTTCGATAGTTCTGACAAAATTATTTTATGCGGGGATCTCAATGCAAAGTATTTTGCGTGGAATTCTCGCGCAAATAATCCTAAGGGCCAACAACTCTACAATTTAGAAGAGGGCTTGCAAGCAATAACCTACGGACCCGTCGATGTTACACACATTCCAAGGAACCGGAACCACAGACCGGATGTGCTGGACATCACTATACTTAAGAACTTGAGGTTTAATCCGAACTTAGTCACGATAAATGATCTCACCTCAGATCATAACCCTGTGATTGGTCACTTAAACAGGGCTATTGAACCTCCGAGACCTCCCTTGAAGTATATCACGAACTGGGACCAATATGCACATTATTTACAGAGACATATACGCCCCACAGCCGATCTCTCATCCACCGCTTTTATTGATAACTCTATCAATGAATTGTCCAGACACATAAAAGACGCATATAAACAAGCTACAGTCTCGGTCCAGTTTGAAAGGAGGCCCACGGATAAATTTTCTCCCCTCATCCAAGATCTAAAATCGCTGAAAAATAGGGTTAGAAAGAGGTGGGCAAGATTCAGAAATCCGGCAGACAAACGCGAACTGCGTAGACTTACCCGGGAACTACATAGGAGGGCCGTAGAGTGGCGACAAGAAATGTGGGAAGATCGAATGGAGTCTTTTCTGCTCCATGAACGTAAGGACTGGAACCTCCTTAAAGCGATGAAAACCCCTAAAGCGCCAAAAACAGCTTTACTTGGACCAGCAGGATTAGTCTTCGATCCCTTTCTGAAGGCAGAACTGTTTGCAGAAACCTATGAGCACCAAAATACATTACGGGCTGATGACTTCGATATACCACGTCGACACATTCGAGACGTAGAACGGCAACTTCAGGTCATGCGACGAGCAAGAGATGACACGCAACCACAGTTGACAACACCGAGAGAAATCCGTAAAATTATCAGAAACTTGGGAACGCATTCAGCTGCAGGACCAGACAGCATATCCAACGTCCACTTGAAACACCTTCCTAGGAAGCCACTTGTTCTTTTAACAAGAATCCTAAATAGCTGTCTGTTACTGTCTTATTTCCCCACTGACTGGAAGACGTCACGAATTGCGCCTATACCAAAACCTGAAAAGGACCCACGACAACCTGGCAATCATAGACCCATAAGCTTGTTACCGACTATGTCCAAGATCTTTGAAAGGATCATCCTTCACCGACTCAGAATTCGGTGTAATAAGACCAGATCAATACGCTTTCCAACCCCACCTTTCAGCCGAACTCCAACTGTTGCGAGTTACGGAGTTTCTGTCGTATAATATGAACCGGGCGTATTACACAGCTGCAGCGTTTTTAGACGTTGAGACTGCGTATGACAAAGTCTGGAGGGCTAACTTAATAGTTAAACTGCATAATATTGGATTAATCCCACTACACCTGATCAAACTAGTGGACAATTTCCTAACAGACAGACGATTCTTTGTACGGCTGGAAAATCAACGGTCTGGTATTCGAACGCTCCAGGAAGGCATACCACAAGGTTCTGTTTTATCGCCGACACTGTTTATCCTATATGTTAACGACCGACCGTCCGCCAAGTTACAATTGCTCAGTTCGCAGATGACACTGCATTCTTGGCTAGCAGTCGGCGTCTGACCGCCGCCATCATCAGACTCCAGCGTCAGCTTACGCTTACTGAAAGTTGGGCACATCAAAATATGATCACGATAAATGCCGACAAAACCAAGGCAGTACTGTTCACCAGGCGACGACCTGATCTACGCTATAATCTCCACATAAACAACACAAATATTCCTTGGTCTCAGCAAGTTCGATATCTCGGAGTGCAGCTCGATAATAAGTTAACATTTAAACACCACATTTTACTTAAGAAAGAAAAAATGGTTAAATTAATCCATAAACTGTTTCCGTTATTGTACAGTACCCAGATGGCCACACAGACCAAAGTTCGTTTATACAAATCCACGGTCCTCCCTGCCATGACACACGGATGCTCGTCTTGGGGAACGGCATGTCCCACCAATATAAAAATGTTACAAGTACTGCAAAACAAGTGCCTCCGACTCATTCTACGAGCCCCTAGATGGGCCAGAACGAGAGAGTTGCATGACGAGCTCCATATGGACACTGTGCAAGACTTTATAATCAAGCACACAAGGAACTTACTGAGCAAAGTAGAAATCCTGCGACCGACCACTAGGCACCTAGAATATACGGGCACAGTACACCCCGCGAGATGGCATCGTGTAAGAGTTCCACGTGCAATTATTGAAGATCCACCATAATAGCAGGTGCGGGACCTCCGATAACAAAGGTGACCACCATCTGAGTAGGGCAAAAAGAGCGACTGCTCAAAAGTCCTGCTAACGTAGAACTGCTGTTAAAGTGATCAGTTGACTTGGCACACATGAAGTCCAGCTTTCAAAGAAGGCAGCACTTCTGAGAAGACCCTAAAAAAAAAAAAAAAAAAAAAAAAAAAAAGAAAAAAAAATATTTCTGTTGTCATCATTTCATTTAGTAGCGTTGTAGGTTTAGTGAACGTAGGTCACTTATTTCGAATCCTTCTGTAACATTATAATTTTTTTTTTCTTTCTGTTTGAATACTTCGGCCATTTAAATATAAATTTCATTTAATCTATGGTAACTGACACTTATGTAATCGTTATGAAATACTTATTACGTAAAATCAATTAGTTTAAGGAAACACGTCTGTATAAATAAACATTAATAATAGAAGTCCGTCTCTGAATTTTAAATTTCTTTCGAGATACAAGAAATCCGCGTTTATTAAAATGTTTCTTTTTTGTAAAATCGATTTCTTTCACGAAAGTTGCACATAAAAACCAAAATGGTAAAACAGATTTTTGAGATGGCTTTAAAAACATAATCGCGTTTTTATATAAAAAGAATATTTTTGTAAATTCAGTTATTACAAAAACTACAACTATGTAGATGAACTCAAAAAGCTTAA
Organism: Locusta migratoria; assembly: GCA_026315105.1. Lineage (NCBI taxonomy): Eukaryota > Metazoa > Arthropoda > Insecta > Orthoptera > Acrididae > Locusta > Locusta migratoria. Next base: position 270,230,205 of record CM048750.1, read on the forward strand.
ACCTCTCTAAACACAAAATATAAACCAAATCGTTACAGCCATTTACGGGAAACGCGAAATATAAATGTGTAAGAATTGCTCGTTTAAATACATAACATGTAAACTGTATAGAAGACGTATAGTCGTATGTATTGGCAGCTGTGGATTTCGCTGCATTTTGTTTCTGTGACCTGTAATTCGAGAATAGGGTAATAATTAACGGCTCACGATCTTCGTTCGTTGCTTCCTTTGTTCACACGCTTTCTGACTTTCGTAATCATTCGGCACGATTCACCACTTGCTGTCGAATCATTAATCGTTGGAACTTGGAATCGTCACGAGGCAGACGATTCTTTTGAACGGCAATTCGTCCCCCCTCTTGACTTCTCTCCGGCATTCGGAATCAATCGGCACGATTCGGCATGATTCGGCAGTCGCCTTCGAATCATGGTTGGAACTTGGAATCGTCACGAGACAGACAATTCTTTTGAACGACGATTCGTCCGGATTACGATTCGATTCTTACGAATCTTTATTTGTATTCGTTCAAACGAACGCCACAACGCCACAACTCTAGTGAGGAGGCTCTTCCATTGCACTTCGGTGGAGTTGACCCCTTTGGTTACCTCTAATGTAGGTAACTCGGGCGCATAATTTTTGTTAGTCGGGACTGCGAACGCGCTGTCCTGGTTTCTTAATTATTTCCAAACACAATAAGCAATAACTGAAGCTTGCCAGTACTAAATAAGCTGCAACTAGACAGGCGTAAAACGGTTAGCTGCACTGTGCATGTCAAGCACATGCACCGACCTAGCGTCGAACCCAGAACCAACAAGCGCGCGACCCGCTCCGCAACGGCTTCGGACACGCGCTGTTAGTAGCAGCAGAAGCCGCAAGATGCCAGACGATCCATAAAAAAAAAAAAAAGAAAAAACCTTACTAGAGCTGTGAGAGTAAAACCTGTATTACACGACACATCTATCGTACAGAAGTCCGCACCAGCGCCCCAAGCGTATAAGTCTGGAACCGCAAAGTTTTTCGTCCGTCCTGTTACACGGCAGACCTAACGTGTACAAGTCCGGGCAAGCGCCTCAAGGGTACACGTACAGAAGTGCGGGCTTGTTTACATGTTTATTCGTTGCGAGGGATATGTTATCTCTTTATCAACCTTTTATTTGCTCATATTAATCTTTTGAGAAGTCTAGGTTCTTGTTTCTTAAGCAATTAATGTTCTCTTGTCTAGGTAGCATGAAATTACGTTACCATTACAGGGGGCTGTGAACCAAACTGTTCGTTGAAGTCTTATTGATACAAACAAATATTGATGTTTACGTTTCTCTTGTGCAGCTACATTGGAATTTTGTTATGATTATGCAGAACAATGAACTACCACAGTTTATTTCACATTAAGCTGGTTGAAGCAAATGAGTTAATTTACGTCAGTTAACATTTAGTCTCATATTGTATCCTAGCCTTGGCATAAATTTTAATGTTCGCCCAATAGTCAATATCTGATTATATTTAAGTTTCTCTAGTGAAGTTAACTTGGAATTTCTTTATTACACACACTAATGAACCAAATAGTTTTCTTTTATTTATTTATTTATTTTTAATTTTTTATTTTAAAGTTGGGTACAAATTATTATTATTATTATGTTACCCTTGTGCGCCAAGCATGAAATACGTTATGATTAGCCCTATACAGAATTACAGACTAAACTGTATTTTATGCTGTGCTGGTACACGAATATTATTTATCTATATTTACGGTTCACAGTATTTTAGATGTGGAGGACGTAGTTATTTCTGAAGCATTTACTGTGACAGTGGTCGCCTCAATGAAAACTGTTTCAGTAATTCGCATTCTAAGGCTAGTAGAAAACACGTGTCATCTGCACTCTGCTGAAGAAAGTAGCAGAAAGCCCACTAGAAAGAGCCTCTGCGCATGCGTGGATACTCCTAGTCTACTGCGCATGCGCGCATTCACTGCAGAATAGAACCGTTCCTATTTCCCCACGGTGGATAAGGCCGGATCCACACATTGGACCCAACGTTGGCGCCAACGTTGGTACGGCTCCGTTGCTTGTCGGTATTTCGACCAAACATCAAAGGACGTTGGGCCAATATGGATACGTCGTACACACATTGGCGCCAACGTTTCATTCTGTCTGCTCATCTCGAAACTGTTTCTTTCTTCGTTCGTTCTTCGTCGCCGTTTTAAAGTTTCGAAATCTCTTTGTAAATATTAGAACTGTATCAGAAAGTGATTCATTTGTGAAAGAAACCTCAAAAGACGGAATGCCACAGAAAAACTTAGGCGCGAACTGTGAAATAAAAAAAAAAAAAACTTTTTAGACTTTCGACACACTCCATTACTGAAATTAATTTTTAAAATTAACAGTACAGTACTTAATATTTCATGTCAAACTTGACAAATTTTGCTGTGCAAACTTCAAGCACTACTAGTGATATTACATGGTTATTTAAAAAGGGAAGTGTAGGCTTCTAAAATTGTCTAGCAATAAATCGAAGCGTGATACCAAAAGCATAGCATCCCTCCAAAACATCTCTTTCTTTTTTATTTTATTTTCAATCATTTAAAGTAGTAGGTCTAAGTTTTTATAAAGTGTATCGTTTACTTGTAGCATATATTAAAAAAAAATAATGATTTCGTACCGTAATTAATGTTCGGTAGGACGTGATACAACACCCCATCATCTTTTACGTATGTTTCCCACTTTGATTTACAATGACAAAATGTAATTATTCACCCTCAGAAGCGTTAACGCATTGGCCGCGATTTGTGCTTCAGATATGTTTTCGTTGGCTCTCGACGAATTCAACTGAATATTGGCTCCAATGTGTGGACGCTGTCTCAAAAATATTGGCCAATGTTGGCCCCAGCGTTGGTACCAATGTGTGGACGCGGGGTAAGCCGTCTGCCAAAAGCGTAGCTTCGGCCATTTTGCCTCTAGGTGGCAGGCCGTCTAGTCCTGACTCGCGAATGTTATGTGTGTCGTGTAATACCGCCTTAACGAAAAGATGTGTAACCCTTACTTAAAAAAAAAAAAAAAGATAGTACTCGTTACAAACGTATTGTTACTTGTTACCGGTACTACCTAAAAATACGGCCTCTATACTGTCTTTGAAACGTGAAATTTTTTTAACAGTTACTGTTAATAGGCTACTACTTTAACATTTAGGTTTGCCATGTAGATTCTATATGCCTGCATTTTGAGGCAATTACACTACTGAGAAAAGATCAGTACAGTCCATTTCCCTTGTGACTAAACTACAATTGTCATACAAATTGATCAAAATCGGCACGACCCACCCGCGACCTCCATTTTAAGTACTATCGCCACACACTACATAGAGGCTTGGCCCGTAGTTCACTCATGGAATGTCAGAATCAATCGGAATATTTCGCGACGAATGCCAGTGTGACCGATCATAGTAGTAAGATGATATCGTCACGAATGAAAAAGTGAAGATGATAACTTTTGGGTACTTTTTACAAAACTTTTTTATAGTAGAAAAGATCAAAAACAAATAATTAACCATTAAACTGAAAACTTGACAGCTGAAAAATACAAAGCAGCGTTTGTTTACTAAGCGGACGTCAGATCACGTAGGATTAATCTGGAAACACGAGTCATAAAGAAAAAATCCAGAATGTTTAATTACAAAACTAACCATCTAAAATCACAGAGCTATGCAATATGCATTTAAAATTCGTCACGGATCTCGTAATTAATAGTACTAGTATTGCCTGTGGTCGAAAATGTTTACAATGGTCACTGGAGGTGAAATTTTACGTGTAATGTCGGCGGCCTTGCATGATTATGTTGGCAACATCAACAACACGATAGAAAATCTTTGCCCCTTTGTTCGAACCACATAGAATGACTCGATTAGTGTATGGTACAGACCATGAAGTAAACAAATAATGCTGTTCCTGCTTTATGGATGACAGGTTCTTGTATGTACCCTCGTCCGCTCAGTAAAAATAATTGTCCTCCTAAAGAGAAGATCCATGACAAAACATCAGCGTAAAGCGATTAGCTAAAATGAAGACTCCCAGGATTCTCACTATTCAGCATCTGTTGCCAACATTATCATAGGAGGCCGCTGGGATATTTGGTAAAATTTAACCGGCACTGGGAGGTATGAAACGGTATCTTTTACGTGTTAAGGAAAATGCCTAACACAATAACAACAAATAAAAACGGAAGTATATACTTCTCATGCCATTTTCGAATTATATAACTTTCATTAGCCTAATATTTGAAATGGAACTACAATTTCGGTGTTCGTATATTTATACAACGCCAAGAAATAATGTTATTTTGATACTGCGATATTCAGAATTCCAGAGCTGACAACATGTCGACTTCGTAGTTCCACCCGAGCACCGCTACATGCCTTTCCCGGCGCATCATCATTTATATCGGCAATCTCGACTTCGTAGTTCCACCCGAGCACCGCTAGATGCCTCTCCCGGCACATCATCCTTCCTATCGGCATTCATATGAAAACATCCATTTCCTTTAACCACTCTTAATCACTGCGAAAATGAAGCATTTGAACGGCACAAGAAAGTGAGTTGGGAGCACTCCATGTTTCCATATTCACTTATTTTAATACATTATTTTAATACTGCAGATGCTCTGCAGTACAGCGTCATTGGTCGAGGCGAATCGCCAATCAGTGAGCTGATTGCTGGAGAATGTAGAACTTGATCCAAGCTGTAGATAGGGAAATTTCTACTTCCTTTTACCACTTTTAATGGCTAAATGCACACATAATATTTATATTCGTGAAATCTACGACAAACAATCTTTCGAATTATGTAACTTTCGTTGGCCTTCTTGTACGAATAAATTAGTAATCTCTACCACAATTTTCGTGTTAGCGTATTTATATAATGATCACAGAATATATACATTTTCCTTGTTGGTTTTCTTTACAGGCTTCGTATCGATACAGAAGATGCAAATAACGAAATGTATTAATGAGAACCAGCCGTGGTGGCCGAGGGGACTGAGGCGTTTCAATCATGGTCTGCACGGACACTACGGTCGGGGGTTCGAATCCCCCCTCGGGCATGGATATTTGTGCCGTCCTTAGTGTTAGTTAGTTCATAAGTAGTTCGTAAGTTTAGGGACTGATGACCCCGTACTTAAGTCCCATAAGCTATACAAACATTTGAAACATTTATTAATGAGAAAGTTCGTATTGATACTGTAGATGTGAATAACGAAATGCATTCATGGGCAAGTTCGTATCGATACGGTAGATGCGAGTAACGAAATGTATTCATGAGTAACGCGTCAGTACTTTGAATCAGCCAAAGTATTCGTTACTCAGTACCGAATACATATGGTTTGCTGCAGTTATAACCCCTACCCCCGAAAAAAAAAAAAAGAAATATGCTGCTCGGAGTGGAGATTGAAAAAGTTGAACATGTTATTAGTATTTGTGGGTTTTGTTAGAACTAGGCTTGAACTATTCGAACAATTTACGTCACAGTTCGAGAGATATCGGGATATGTTCGAACATTCGATCACGACGCTATCAAGCGAACGAAGATACCATCTCGACTACTTAGATCATGGCGATATGTTCATGCGTTAACAAATCTTTTCGTCGCTGTGAAGTCACGATTTATATAGGAAAGTGGAACAACCTCATTAATGTACTATGGGGAATAATAATAATCGTAAGTCTGAAATACAGACTGTAGTAACTTCTAGGTGCAGAACTAACGAATATATAAGTAAAAGATGACAATCGCCATTTAAATTTCTGTCTCTTGGTATTATCTACATATCAGCTGATATACTGTTTGTTCATGTGGTCGCAATTACAGTTTTTTTATTTGATTTATTTGCTTTATTGGATAAAAATTTCTAATTATTTCAAAATGTTTGTATAGATTATGGGACTTAACTACGGGGTCATCAGTCCCTAAACTTACAAACTACTTATGAACTAGCTACTACTAAGGACGGCACAAATATCCATGCCCGAGGGGGAATTCGAACCCCCGACCGTAGTGGCCGTGCAGACTGTGACTGGAGCGCCTCAGTCCCCTCGGCCACCGCGGCCGGCCTAATTCTTTCCTTATTAAAACTCTTTTAAACTGAATCCAGGAGATTTTCTGTGCCATATGAGCAGGAAATGGACTGATAACTTGCAATATACCTCTTATAATCTCATTAAATGTGATTCCAACTTCTGAACGATTTACAGTCATGTAACATATTTTTACCTTTGGGTGTCAGGTTTGCAGTAATTTGATGAAGTAGTTATGTTATTAGTAGCAGATATTTTCTGTACCTATTGATCTTATCTTGTAGTAATATCAGACAGGTTAAGTATGCACAGTTTTAAACAATATGTACCGTTTTTTTATAGTAATGTAGTTTTTTTACATGTACTTCTACTTCCTATGAAATTAGTTTTGAGCAAAGCCATAGACCGGCTACATCAAAATTCCCCGCGTATCGTTTCCACCAAGGAGATAGTTTGCACTGCACATACGTTGCGGCGCTAATCATTTGTCACTTGAGAGTTCTAACAGTTCGATGCTGTATTGAGTTCTGCGCTGTATCGAGAAATCTCGAGCATATTCGAACGCGAGTATCGTTTGCCCAGCCCTAGATTATTTGGATTTAAACTCCAATATTATCTTACTTTGTGAAGTTCTCTCTTCATGTAACAATGTTATACCAATGTTACTAGTTCCACCGATAAAGTGGAAGATTGATTTTCTGAATTACCCCAGAAAATACAAAATTTCATGTCAATATTCCGAACTTCCTTCATCGATACCGTCGTAGACGATGCTACATAACATATATCACATCGGTTCGATCCAGTAGCGTAGTCAGGATTCCAAACAGCACCTAATTTATTTTAAAAACATTGATAGAGTACTGAATATTGATTTGGTATAACGGTAGATGAGAAAGACTTCTTTCTCTCTTTTTTTATTTCAGAAACAGTTAAGAAGAGGCGAGTTTAGCCCTGGGGAGGGCGGAAGGGCTGCAGTCCAAATAGGTCCTCCCCTAGATGTGATCACAACGAAACAATGAATTAACAATTACTACTGCTGTAATACTACATCACTTTTTGGACTAAACTCGCCTCTTCTTAACTGTTTCTGAAATAAAAAAGAGAGAAAGAAGTCTTTCTTATCTACCGTTATACCAAATCAATATTCAGTACTCTATCAATGTTTTTAAAATAAATTAGGTGCTGTGAATGAGACGCAACATGTAACGGCGACTGTGAAACAACCTTCAAAAAATAAATGGAGTATGAATTAAGATTAAACTCATTATACGGGATTCCACTGCCCTATTTCTGTAATAAATGATTGGACACTTTTTAAATTTTTTTTTATTATGGTATACCTTCCGACCTTTTACTGCATCTTCCGACATTTTTAAGATTCGTCATAAAAAAAAAAAAAAAAAAAAAAAAAAAAAATCGGACCTGGCAACATTGTGTTACACATCGGTTACTCTCTTACCCAAATGTATCTGCGCGAAACGTCACTATACTGAAAGCAACATCTAAGTAGCGTAACTAGGCCCAGGAAGTCGTTTTTTTTTTTTTTTTTTTTTTTTTTTTTTCAATTACGAGTACAGTAATGTGAAATGAATGTGAGATTGCAGTTCTTGTCCTATGTAGTGGAAATTAAGCGTAGATTTTAATAATTAAACGTCTTATCATATTCTTATTATACTACAGATGGTGTTACTTCTGCGCAACTGCAAATATTAATGCGATGGCTACAGTTTGTTTACATGCGTCTAGTTGAAACGTATTGACACTTATTTTTACAAGAAATAGAACTCCATATTTAAAGCGTTTTTTAGTTTGTAGTTTGCACAGGAATAGAAGACAAAATATCAGTTTGACAAGCAAGACCAGATTTCTTACCATTCCACAATTCACGTGAAATGTTTTATTGCGCTTTTATAAGAACTGATGTCTATTTGCACCTATAATGTTCGATTTTAACACAATAAACCGTTTATATTTTTAAGACTTTTGGCGTAGACTGTGATGCCAAAACGTAAAATAAGCAAAATGTTGGCTGTTTACATCTTATTTCATATATATGTATGCTGTTTCGGAAAAGGCTTAAACGATTTCGATGAAATTTTGTAGTTACACTCGTTTTTGCTTCTGCATTTCACCTACATTGTTGTATTTTTAGTAAAAAACGCACCGTTTCGCAGTACCTATGATGTACCCTAATCTTTTCTCTTCTTCTCCCTATGTCTATCCCATCCTCCATGTCCATCTCCTCCTCCTCCTACCTTCACACCACTCCCTCTTATCCCACACCATATCCATCTCCTCCCCTTCCCCCTCCTGCGTCTATATCACCCCTCATTTTTAAATCAGTTTCATTCCCCATTGTGTAGCTCCTCCTCCCCCCTCTCTCTGATAGTATTTATTGTTATTGCAATCGGGATCCTGACTGGAAATAAAAGTCAAAGTGAATGGGTAAATCAATTGGCAGTTGACATGGGTGTGTGTGTGTGTGTGTGTGTGTGTTGTCCTTAGCATAAGTTAGTTCAAGTAGTTTGTAAGCCTAGGGACTGATGGCCATAGCAGATTGGTCCAATAGGTTTAAAAACATTTGAACTTTTATTTATTTATTTTTGTCGTTTGGTGCATTTGAGTAATGTGTTTAAATTGAACATATTATTTTGCTTTATCCAAGGTTTTCAAATCTTGACACAAAATGTATGTATCTAATTAATCAAGTGAGGCTAAATATATTTAACGCACTTTTTTCTATAAAAAGTGAAACTCCAAGGTAAATTCGGATGTGGGCAATCGCTAATTATTTTGATGCAGAGTTTCTTACCGTGATCTGATTCCTGGAGAAGACAAGCATAATGTTGACTGCTACTTTAATAAACTTACGACCAACCACAAACTTAATTGCATTTTCCACTGACCGAGTAGTTTAAGAAATATAGTTTCGGTGTGTGATTGTATTTCCTTGACCCATGCAATAGTTTTTGTACCTAACATTAAATGAACTGAAATTAAAGTAAACTTACAGTAGAACGTTTAGTCTCTGAAACCTTTCAAAAATGTTCAAATGTTTGTTAAGCTTAAAGGACTTAACTGCGGGGTCATCAGTGCCTAAACTGACAAACTACTTGTGAACTACCTTACATTAAAGACGACACAAACATCCATGCCCGAGGGGGGATTCGAACCCCCGACCGTAGCGGCCGTGCAGACTGTGACTGACGCGCCGCAGACCGCTCGGACACTGCGGCCGGCTACCAATCTTCGAATACGGCGTACTAAAACAAACGAAGTTGACCTTAAACTTTTCGTAACCGTTTAGTCATAAAAGCTGCTAATCGTCTGGGTTACTGTATTTAAATCAAAGATGCTGACACTTTCAAGAAGTGATGCATATAAAGTGTTTACACTCCGAAGTAATATTCTTTCTGTCTAAAACTTTCGAGCTGCTCTATCTGTGAGGTTAATAGCTTTAATGGCCATACTTTTAATGGTTTTATTGTACGAACAAGTATGATTATAAATGTAGGCATAAATACGACTTTCCTGTTTTATGTTATAAATGACTGTACAGCACAGCCTAGCATGTTTTTCTCGCAGCAAGTAGAACAGAAATGCATTTTATAATACGTGTATATCATCTTCAGAGTTCGGGCGCACAGGATACCGTGCCCACGGGTGCGGTTCCTGTAGGGAGATACTTGTCTCCTGTTGGTCGAGCTGATCTCTACGAGATTACGAGAGTAACTCGGGCGTCCGATCCTTGATTGTCGTGAGTGCATTCGTGTTCTCTCGATAATCTATTTTTGTCGGGGGCAAGTCCCGGAGATAAATTAAATTGGTCCCAATCCCACCGGCTCCGACCAAGGTTTTCGGGAGGTTTTCCTTGGTTGTAAGGCGTATGCCGGAGCTGGTAAGCCCCTCCCACATATTCCCAGTTGGGATCCCCCTTTACCCCACTATCAGATTGTCTGATATTGGCTGAATAGAACCGCGACTCTTTATGGGCCGGATCTCAAACAGCCCGCTCCACTCCTCGGAGTGGAGAATGAAAAGAGATAAGTTTTTTTTTGTTTCTTCAGAGTTTTTGTATTGTAAACAAATTAAGTGTGGCATGAAAATACTTTAATGACAGAAATTTCATATTAAACAAAACAATTAATTGAAACACAACAAGCGAAATGGCAATATAACGTTTCGACCGAGGATCCTAACCCAACCAAAGTCAACTGATGCGTCGGCTGCTGGATCGTATCTGAACGCCAAACGTTCAATTCTAATTGTCACACGTGGCCGTCTGTTTCGTCGAGGATCCAAATTATTTTGTGTGTAAGCTGCAAGTGAGTGAGACGAACTCGATTGTACCTGTTGTTACAGAGTCATAACGAGCTCGAGGATCTCCTTCTCGATTTACGTCCAAGCACTGTGTACGATCTTCGTCAGTTTCATTGAGTCCACAATCACGTAGTAGGATTGCGTTGCTCGTACACCGACCATTATTACGACGTCACAATGGAGATATTAAAAAATAAATCACGATCTGTGCTCAATATGTTTGCAAGACTCAAAACTATCATCAGTTCTACCTTTGCTACGCTCCAAACATATGATCACCACCGGTAATACCATTGATCTCAGAGATCACTGGATAACACCATGGAAGTAAGAGGGGCTTCTAAAACAACGTGTCACGTTAAATCTGTCTGGCTGCCTTGTGTGCATGGGCTTGTCACTAGTTTTAGAAAGGATTTTGCTCTATAATGGTAAAGTGTCATTTTTACGGCTCGATTCCACCCGTTTGGAACCGTTTTTTCTCAAATTCTGATATTTTCCGGTGGGTTTTCCAATTGCTCCCTGGCTTCAAGCTATGCTTGCTCTCAGCATAGATAACGCCATCTCCTCTTATTGTAATCTCCTTGGCGTATTTGTTCGCTCCGTTACAGTGTATTTGGTTGCTATGCGAGTAGCGAATGAATAAGCTGATTAAATATCATTATACTTTAAATTTATATACCCAGAGACTGTTTTGCGTCTCGAAAATGTCAAAGACATTAAAGGCGAGGCATTGAATTAAAATTTGTGCCGCAGTGGAGTGGCCGAGCGCATTGAGGCACTATGCTGCGATGCGCAAGGCCGTTCCCCGTCGAGGGTTCGAATGCCCCCTCGGGCATGGATGTTTGTGCCGAAGTATAAGGCAGTTCATAAGTAGCTTGTAAGTTTATGGACTGATGACCCCGTAGTTAAGTGCCATAAGCTTCACAAACATTACTACATTTCTACAAAATTTGTACTGCGGTGGTCTAGTGGTTAAGGACGTCTGCCTAGTGAGCAGTGAGGTCTGAGGTCGATTCCCAGCCACAGCATAAATTTTAATTGAACGCTTCACCTTTAATGTCTTTGATATTTTCTAGACGCAATACAGTTTCTGGGTATATAAATTTATAATTATAATTATATTTATATCACTGAAGATATGTTAGCCTCGAAAACGCGGCGAATAGCACTATGTACCACTATGTAACAGAAAAAATTCCCGATCAACGCTCGGTCACCCAAGATTTAACTAATAATGTGGTGAGGAAACGTCATCGGCGCACTCGACAAAGAAGTGATTTTATAGGCATAAAGAATAGTCTGTGTGTATTTTTAGCTTTCGATAAGGTTATTGAAAACACATTTGCGCCAGAAGTGACTTACTTGCTTACATATAAACTCGGCAAGAGAAGTTTGAATAATCTTCCCATCGATAATTAAATTCGAAAGTTGCAATTGTATCAGAAACACTGAGGATCTCGAATTCCGTTGCTTGTAAAAATATCTGACAATTGTTATCATCTGGTCACATGTGAAAACCATAATTATCGCATTAATATTAGTAATAGGCTATGAAAAAATTACGTCCCCTTCTCTGCTACATGTGTAATAGGAATACGAGTAGTCGTTTTATCGTTGAAATCAAATCCTTGATTTCACCTGTAAATGAGAAAAACTGTTGCTCATAATGTCAAAAACTCAGTCACATGTCTAGGGGCAATGTCAGATGTCGGTTTCAAACCACAACACGGCAGAGACAGGGACACGAGCAGTCTATGTTATCTTCGGTCTGTGGACTGCACTAATGTATGAAAAAATTAAGCGTGTTTTAAATTTCCGTGGATTATGTTTCTTTATAATCCCAATGTTTTCTCACTTTGGGAATCTTGAAGTACTCTCTCTCCATGTAACAGTATTAAACATCGGCTGCACTAATGTAACTGCTTTTGGCTGAAAGGTGGCGTAAAGGTTACTCCAAAGGATGAACGATATTAGGAAAACATCGATTAAATGAAACTGATGTATGAGAAATATCCAAAGGTAAACATCGATATTAGTTCAAAAATGTTTGTAGAGCTTATGGGACTTAACTACGGGGTCATCAGTCCCTAAACTTACAAACTACTTATGAACTAGCTAATACTAAGGACGGCACAAATATCCATGCACGAGGGGGGATTCGAACCCCCGACCGTAGTGGCCGTGAAGACCGTGACTGGCGCGCCTCAGTCCCCTAGGCCACCGCGGCCTGTAGAATCGATATTAGTCCATCAGTTCGTAGCAACATACACTTATTAACAAAAACTCCTGGTAAACCACAGTGGCTGCGAACAATAACACGAATACTAACACAAAAATAAGTCTAAGATGAAAGAATTGTCACACTTCATGACCCAATGGTGGTTGTGGACAACTGATTTTTTTTTTAATGGGGACGGGTATAGACAAGAAACTGTCAACTATAGAGCAGAAGGAGAATTAATGATTTACCGAATGGTAAACAGGGAGGTCTATGCCGTTTATTCCGTGTGACCGGGTATTTCAAATAGACAGACTACCATAGAAGTGCAAACCGCGGCCAGACAGGAGCAACTTAAGAACCGTCCGCCATGTTATCGGAAGTCCAGAGAGGGGCGTGGTACATGCCATTAGGGAAGATTATGAATACATAACAGTATGCGTCTTTCAGTTTTAGACAGAAACAATATTACTTCGGAGTATAGAGTATAAGAGCTTTATATGCATCACTTCTCGAAAATGTCAGCATCTTTGATTTAAATACTGTACCTCCGACGATCAACAGCTTTTATGACTAAACGTTTAAGGAAAGTTTAAGACCAACTTCGTTTGTTTTTGGTTTTTAGATATGGTCCGCCTTGAGCAAACACAATTGTTTTTAGTTTCTCCCAAACATGTTTCGCTGGCGTTGCAGCATCATCAGTGGGATATTTATTCTATTCTGTCTGTCAAATGAATAATGAAATGATTGTTACTTTTTGTATAATAAGTGTAGAAACTACAGATAATTGTAAAACTAATATAAATCGTGTCTTATTTTTATATGTATACAGGCCTACCTTAATATCACATGTAGTTGTGTTTGTGGTTCTTTAACTCACAGAACATCATTGTGTATTCTTGACAGTTTGTCATCTGCAAACCAAAACGTGTGTATTTAACGGGGTGAATGGTTAGCTTGTAAATATCGGGATTTTTTACGAAAATATAGGACGTCATTTTTGTGTTTTGGTTTATTTTACTGTTGCGACTGTTTCTATAACAAAATGTCCACGTGTTTATAGCAAGTTTTTGTCACTTACTTTGGTGAATTTGCGGTGTTTTCACGTTGTGACTAAGCACTGTGGTGCGTTCACTTCACTCAATGTGTATGTTATGAAAACAAGATGGTGGGCAGTTGAATTCTGGGAGTAGTGTTAAGAAGAGTTGACTGTGGTGAGGGCGGGGGTTTTTGAATCATGTTACTTTCGTTTCGGTGTGTGTGTGTGTGTGTGTGTGTGTGTGTGTGTGTGTGTGTGTGTGTGTGTGTGTGTGTTTATGGGTTTACTGTCAGTTCTTTGAGGGCAGAGATTATAGTTTCGTTGCAGAGGGTTATGTATTCATTTATTATTTCTTTTCTTTCTATTATGGCTGTCTGAATGTGGTAGTTCTCATCGACTGTTAATTTTTACGGGAGGCTTTTGCTGTGTTTCAAAATCTTTAAGATCAGTATTTATGTCAGTTGGTTTGTGGTTCATGTTTACCAAGTGTTCTGCAAATGTAGAATGACTATTGCTTTTTAGTGCTCTTTCTGTGTTCTGTGTATATTCGTTTGTTTTAGTGCGCCGTATTCAATGGGTAAAGGTTTCAGAGACTAAACGATCTACTGCAAGTTTACGTTAATTTCAGTTCATTTCATGTTAGGTACAGAAGGTATTCCATGGGTCAAGGAAATACAATCACGCGCCGCAATTATATTTCTTAAACTGCCCAGTCAGTAGAAAATGCAATTAAGTTTGTTTGATAATTAAAATAAGACAGTCTAGCTCGCAAGTTGTTGCGTTTATTGCTGGCAACCGGTTTCTGTTCTACAGAACCATCTTCAGGCCTTTGGCACCTTGTTGGTGAACGGTGGCAGTCAACTGCTTCGGCCACAGCCACCGTCCACCAACAAGGTGCCAAAGGCCTGAAGATGGTTCTGTAGAACAGAAACCGGTTGTCAGTAATAAACGCAACAACTTGCCATCTAGACTGTCTTATTTTAATTATTAAACAAAATTTAAGATCGCTGTTCCAAAAAATGCACTCAAAAATTAAGTTTGTGGTTGGTCGTAAGTTTATTGAAGTAGCAGTCAACATTATGCTTGTCTTTTTCAAGAATCAGATTACTGTAAGAAAATCTACATCAAAATAATAGGAAACTACCATTATCGAATGCCCACATCTGAATTTACCTTGCAGTTTCGCATTCATAGAAGGAAGTGCGTTAAATATATTTAGCTTTACTTCATTAATTAGATACATATATTTTGTTTAAAGATTTGAAGAACAAAAAACCTTGAATAAAGTAAAAGGATCTACATCTACATGGGATACTCTGCAAATCACATTTAAGTGCCTTTATACTATTTATTTCCCATTTCATTCTCGAATAGCGCGCGGGAAGAAAGAACTGAATCTCTCCGTTCGAGCTCTGATTTCTCGTATTTTATTCTGATGATCATTTCTACCTATGTAAGTGGGAGTCAACAATATATTTCGGAGGAGAATGTTGGCGATTGGAGTTTCGCAAGTAAACCACGCCGCAGCGATAACCGCCGTTGTTGTAATGATTCCCATCCCAGGTCCTGTATCATTTCAGTGACGCTGTCTCCCCTGTATCGTGACAATACCAAACGTGCTGCCCTTCTTTGACTCTTTCGGTGTCCTCCGTCAAACCCACCTAATAAGGATCCCACACTAGGCATCACTAAGCATCACTTAAATGTGATTTTCAGAGTATCCCATGTAGATGTAGATGAAGAACCGATTTGAGACCACTCGTCGATAGTATTCATCATGGGAATTGTATCAGAAGAACGGTACTTTCTGAATCCGTGTTGACAATAGAATATCAATCAAAGTAATCCTTCTCTATCCTCTGGAGGTAAACAGCAAATAAAGTGCACAATTGATAAAGTAAGCAAAACACATCCATTCGCATTTCCCTTTAAACTCAGCGTTTTACTTGGTTTCAATGTGGCGCACTTCGCGCATGAGCAAGTAAATTTCGGCGCACAGATTGCAGCGGAGTTTCCTTTCTGTGTACTGCAGCGGGGCAGCGGACGTAGCAGTAAGCCACCAGCGCGCAGCAGCCTCTCGGATAAGGGAAGAAAACGACCGGTTTCCGTTCCGGTTTAACGACCCAAGCCGTACCTCAGTCGCGTATACGCGCCCGCGTTCCTGGTCCTCTTATAAGGCGCTACGCTACGGAGCACCAAACTAGCCACGTTAACTAGTTTTTCTACTGTCACATCCGTCTAGGTTTTCCCGCGCGCGCTAACGGTCCGACAGTACCCGTGTGCATCTCGTCGCTGGACAACGTAAACATTTGTTTTAAACATACTTGCCAGAAACAAAAATTAGTTTTTTGAATAATTAATGCTGCAGCAGTCACTATTTACTAATATTTTTATTGGCACGACGCGTTTCGGCAGCACGCTGCCATCATCGGGTGCATTTTTACAGTTACTGGTACATTATTGGCTTATTATTGCCAGTAACTGTAAAAATGCACCCGATGATGGCAGCGTGCTGCCGAAACGCGTCGTGCCAATAAAAATATTAGTAAATAGTGACTGCTGCAGCATTAATTATTCCAAAAAAGCTTATAATACAGTCGCAGACCTCAGAAAAATCCAAATAACATGGATAAATTTATGATGAACAAAAATTAGTGCATCCTCTTAAGCACGTTTTAAACGATGAACGAACTTGTAATAGATTGATAACAAGTTGCGTTAATGGCGGCCGTCTGTCGTTTGAACGGGTACACTAGTATAGTCACGCTAGAATCGAAGCGCGATAATCATAGCGATAAAGAAATAGGGCCAGTTCTAAATTCGGTACTAGTGGGTTCACTGCGCATGCGCGAGCTAGTAGCTGTCTGCTGCAGCCACCGCTCCAGTTAGTCCGCCATTTTCCTTCATATTTACGTATATTTTGCGTTTTGTCGAAGTTTGTGATCAGAATATATTCCACAATGTATTTCTAATGGCGGAATTCACACTGTCCGTCGGCGGACCGTCACCTCACGACAACGTGAGCTTTCTCAAGAAGAATGTTTTGATGGAAAAGGCGTCTGCTAAGATCGCGACTCACAAGTTAACCTGTTTTCGTCACGCGTTTTTCATATTATCTTCGACGGTTACATGGTTTGCACGCAAATGTGTCTTGTTAATCTTTACTGTATTATTATACTTTGGTTTAGCGGTAAACTGCAAATGTTTCATGGCGATTTAAATATTTTTCTCAATTGAACGTCCTCCTAAAAGTGATGCGTATATCTGAAACCGAAAAATGGTTTATGTTTGCAAAATATTGTAACAGAAACGACTGAAGCCAATTGTTTATTTGAGTAAGATTGTAATTTGATGACGCAATTTTCATTAAATAACATTTTAAATGAAAATGTCAAATGAAGGACAAAAATTCAGTTGTGCATGACGTTATTAACAATGTCGTGGACAAATCGTAGTAGATAAAGTAAACAAGCTCTATTTATGCTCTTATAAATATTTTTTGATTGACCAAAAACATACACTATAAAGTTTTCTTTGGCCGTCAATAACATTTAGCGTTGTTTCCTCAATTCCAGTATTAAACTATGACTTCCTAAATAACCGATCGCCAGTCATAACCTCACTTTCAACATCGGGTATTACTCTTCTGTTACGTTTATCGTCTAAACACGCTGCCACAAGATCTTGCATGAGTTTGTAGTTCAGGGCTAGTACGCTAGGAGCGCTTCAGTAGAATATTATCTATCTTGTTCACTTTCGTTCATCGTTTAAAAAGGGCTTAAGAGTCTTCCAATTAACTCAAGATTTCTTGTTGGAACAGTTCATATGGAGAACATGAAGAGTTTACATTTACAGCTCCAGCAGTCGCAAATTGCAGCTCACTCTGTCTGTCAGATCATTTAAAAGCGGCGTTTAGAAAGTACATACAAAGTCAGAGAAATGGCACCGGCGCATATAGAGGTCATTTTTAGTTAGTAGCATCTTTGAAAAAAACGCACACCAACTTTCAGCCAAATTGGTATATTTCTTCGTGTTTGACATTCGTGTGAATCAAAGATGTCGAGTGATTTTCAAAGAATGGACGAAAAAGAATTTCGTGTGGTGATTAAACATTACTTTTTGAATGGTAAAACGACTCAGGAGACTAAAGAGAAGATAAACATTATGGTGACTCTGCACCTTCGATTAGAACAGTTTATCAGTGTTCTAGAAATTTTGGGGAGTGGCCATATGGACACAAGTAACGCTGAACGTTCTGGACGCCCTGTGGAGGTTACGACTTCAGAAATCATTGATAAAATCCGAGATATGATGATGGATGACAGAAGCGTTAAGGTGCGTGAGATTGCTAGTGCTGTGGGAATCTCGAATGAACGCGTACATAATATTTTTCATAAACATTTGGAAATGAGAAAGCTATCCGCAAGATGGGTGCTGCGATTGCTCACGCTTGACCAAAAACGGAATCGTGTGAAGTGTTGCAAGGAAGGTTTGCAGCTGTTCAAGAAGAATCCACAGGACTTTAAGCGCCGTTTCGTCCCTATGGATGAAACATGGGTACTTTACTATACTCCTGAGACCAAAGAGCAAACTAAACAATGGGTTACCAAGGGAGAATTTGCACCAAAAAAGGAGAAGACCAGTCCTTCGGCCGGAAAGGTTAATGCGACGGTTTTTTTGGGATTCGCACGGTATAATCCTCATCGACTGTCTGGAACAGGTACATATCATTCATCGTTATTAGACCGTTTGAAAACCGAGCTGCAAGAAAAACGCTGGCGATTGGCCCACAAAAAGTTCTTTTCCAACACGACAATGTATCAGCACACACTCCAGCAGTTAGGGTTGCAAAATTGTTGAAAATAGGATTGCAACTCGTTTCACATCCCCCCCCCCCCTATTCTCCAGACTTGGCTCCCTCGGACTACTATTTGTTCCCCAATTTGAAGAAATGGCTGGCGGGCCGAATATTTCATTTAAACTAGGAGGTGATTGCAGAAAATAACAGCTGTTTTGCAAGCTTGGTCAGTTCCTATTATTCGGAAGGAATCAACAAATTAGAACACCGTTGGACGAAGTGTATAAACCTAGGCATGGACAATTCCTATTATACAGAAGGAATCAACAAGTTAGAACAGCCTTGGACGAAGTGTATAAGTCTAAAAGGAGACTGTCGAAAAATAAAATCGTTTTCACCAAACACGACAGTTGTTTTTTTTTTTTTTTTTTTTTTTTTTTTTTTTTTTTTTTTTTTTTTTTTTTTTTTTTGCACGGACTTTTCAAACTTACCGGGGGCACTCCTAACGATACCCTAGACTCTGATGAACACTCGCTATCGAGTACGACATACTTAGTCTTCGAGCCACTCAAATACTTGTGTACCCATTCCACATGCTCGTACCATCGTCATCAGTCTGCAGTGCGGCAGCGTCTCAAACGCATTTCGAAAATCGAGAAATATGCACCCTGCCTGTTGCCCTTCATCCATAGCTCACAAGATGTCATGAGAGAAAAGGGCAAGTTGAGTTTCGCACTATCGATGCTTTCTAAAACCTTGCTGATGCATGGACAGAACCTTTTTCGTCCCAAGGAAATTTATTAGAGCTGAGAATATGTTCCAGAAGTCTACAGAAAACGGATGTTGATGGTATTGGTACGTAATTATGCCTTTCTTATACACGGTAGTCACCTGCGCCTTTTTACAGTCACTTGGAACTTTACACTGGGTCAAAGATTCGCGATAAATGCAAACTAATTAAGTAGCCAATGTAGCAGAGTACTCTTTTTAAAACTGGTACCCCATCTGGACCTGGCGACTTGTTTGTTTTCAACTCTTTCAGCTGTTTCTCTACACCGGTTTCTACATGTCCTCCATTTAGGAGTTCGTTTGGCAAAAGCTGAAGACTACTCCTAGTTGCCGGCCGCGGTGGCCGAGGAGACTGCGGCGCGTCAGTCACGGTCTACACGGTCACTACGGTCGGGGGTTCGAATCCCCCCTCGGGCATGGATATTTGTGCCGTCCTTAGTATAAGGTAGTAGATAAGTAGTTTGTAAGTTTAGGGACTGATGACCCCGTAGTTAAGTCCCATAAGCTTAACAAACACTACTCCTAGTTGAAAGCAAACCTCATTTTTCTTCCAGTTCGTGACATCAGTGAGCTGAAGATATCAAGTTCCAGGAAATAATAAGTGGTAGGTTAAAATGGAATTGAAACTCAGATATTTTCCTGAAATAAGTACGCCACATGTTTCAAAGTAGAGCAAACCACTCACTGGGCTAATTGAAAAGTATGTTAGATGGTGGTGTCTTGAGAGTTGTGCTCTCTTCAATTACCGTTCAACAAAAGTTGATCTTCATGGTCCTCTGTAGCAAAACTTTTCAAATGTTTGTAAACCCATTGGACCAAACTCCTATGGTCATAAGTCCCGAGACTTACGAACTACTTAAAGTAATTATATATTTTTGACATCGTTCAATGAATGAAATAAATCGCAATTTGCGATCAGTTATGGCTTCACTGCACTTAGATGTAATACCAAAGTGCGGCGAATGAAAATCTGTGCCCGGCCGGGATTCGAATCAGGGATCTCCTGCTTACTAGGCAGACGCGATGACCACTCCCTTTTTTTTTTTTTTTTTTTTTTTTTTTTTTTTTTTTTTTTTTTTTTTTTTTCGTGCAGACCATCGTGACCGGAGCGATTCAGTCCCCCCCCCTTTTTTTGACGGCTTTTTTTCTTACGTTTTAACCTTAATAATTATGTACAAACCTTAAAAAAAAAGCTAGTTCCACCGCCACTTTTACCCTAACCTAAAGTATAAAATGAACGCAACGCTCCAGACGTGGTCGATGGAAAAAAAATTAAATAAATAAAAAGAAATAAAATGAAATAAAAACCCTCCTATGCATCGGCCCGTAAAGATATATGTAGATTTATAATGGGGAAAAGGGAGAGATAAATAGTTGCTTCATGTGTACTCTTTAGTTCTGCATTTTTATGTAGAAAATAATGCCGTTCCACATCCGGCGTAAAAACAAAGTAAAGAGGTCGTCGCATTACGACATTTCTAAGGTCTAGCTGCGGATTATCAATGAATGTTTTCTCGATTTATTTTGTTACCGGTTGTACTTCAATCAGTGCTTCTGTCGTTCTTCCGTCAACTTCTCCTTTCATCGATATTCCAGCTGCGAGGCGGGTTATGGAACGCACTCCAAAGAAAATTGGAAAAATATTCGGGTACTTGGGGTTCCTAACTATTGCACAGTGTCGCTCGTTTATAAAGTTCCAAAAATCAAGCACAGTCTTCTCTTCATTGCCGAACAAATAGTGTACAGCGTGGCCACATATCCATTTAACAGAATTAGTTTTCGCTCTCGGGTAATACGAGTCTTCTGGAAAGAGAAGCGATTTGGTAGTTATCATTTCGGGGGTTGTGCGTGTGAAGAAAGCCAGTACCTGGCGCACCAAATACCAGACATCCTTCGCCGATCCACAGTCAAGGCGATGCTCGTCTGTATCCATTACTCCGCAGGTGGTACACAAAGGAGAGTCCGCAAGATGAATTCGGTGGTAGCGATACTGGCACACCTGCTTCCCGTTGACTGTGATGTACCACGCAGACTGGACGTCTGTGTTAAGAGTGGGCGCGCTCACCGCCCGCTACACTGCTCGCCAGTTAATATGGGGGTGTTTTGATTCTATCACGTTCGGGGCTCTGCTCAGTTCCATGGTGTTGTATATTGCCCTCGCCGATATCAATTTTGTGGGCGGTAGTGCGGTACGGATGTAGCTGAGGTGGAGGAAGAATTGCCCGAAATAAAAGAAAGGGGCTGGGATGTCGGATAGTGGTATTGGAGGGGTGAGGGAGATCGGCCTTAAGGCCTCTAGCAGCAGGCTTGTAAGACTCGTCGAACACTGTCGCCATATCTTCATGTGAGAGCTTACAAACAAGGCCCGTGCTTTGTCCGGAACGTGAAAAAGTTCTAAACCACCTCTGTTCATTGGTAGTGTGAGGGAGTCGTAAGGAATCTTGAAGAGCATACCAGTACTTACAAAAGACCCCATAGCCGCCATCATGCTGCGGGCCAGATATGGCGGGACTGGCAGTGTTTGCGCAACATGGGGGATGCGCGACGCCAAATAGATGTTAGCATGTCGCGCCCGTTGCAGAATGTCTGCCCTAATCTGTTGCAATAGGCGCCTACTGTTGAGGGCAATCGTCCTCCGCAGGTCAGTTGCAAAATCAATGCCCAAACAGCGTATTGTGTCTGTTATTCTCAACGGGGCCACGCACCTATCGGGCAGCCCGTCACCTATAGATAGAGCGTGCGATTTGTGTACATTCAGTTCACTGCCGAAAGCTGCGCGGACATCGTCTTCACCACGAAGAAAGAGAACCAGATCGTCGGCATAGGCAGTGCAGCAAAAAGTGTGTCCACCGAGTGTCATCCCTGTCAGGCGTTGTCGAAAGCCACAGAGCAGCGGTTCCAAACCGAGGGCGTACAATATCGTTGATAGGGGGCACCCCTGTCGCACCGATCTCTGTATGAGGATCGGCGGTGTGAGGCGTCCGTTGTACAATACTCTTGATGTCGCACCGTGAAGGAGACGCACCAATAACTCTACGATGGTCTCGGGATAACCTGTCTGTTGCATTACCGCCTTTAAAAATGCGCGGTCGACTCTGTCACAAGCTTGGCTGAAATCGAGGCAGGCCAAAACTCCAGGCATTTTATATGCCTTGGCAAGTGCGATCATATCGCGATACCGGCAGAGGGCAGTGCGAACGTTATGACTGCCACCTAAAGATACCTGATCCTGTGAAACAACGTATTGGACCATGTGCTTGAGTCGTGCTGCCAACAGCCGTGTGAAGATCTTCATGTCGCTATTTAGTAAGGTCAAGGGGCGGTAGTCGCTAATGTTGGTCCCACTTCGTGGTTTGTGTGGTTTGTGATCCCTTCGCAAAATGTCTCAGGGATCTGCACCGTGGGGGACATGAGATCGCGGCAGATATCCGTCCAGACTGGTACCAGCAGTTGTTGAAAGGTCCTGTAGAACTCCAGAGGGAGACCGTCAGGGCCTGACGACTTATTGGTGGGTCCCATCCATATCGTTTCAGTGACTTCCTCCTCTGTTATATCGGCTGTCACTTCAGTGGCCGCAGCTTGTGGAATTTTGCCGTATGTGAGCTGGGATACCGCTTCGATTACTTCTGGGGGGTGGCGGAGCTCTGAGTACAGCTGCGTATAGTGAGCGTGAAGGACATGTCCTATATCTCGCTGGGTGTCGTATCGTCCTCTATCTGTAGTCAGCACATGTATCAAGGCCCTTCGTCGACGCCGTCGTTCTGCGATGATATGGTGCATGGAGGGACTCTCCTGAGCTACTCTGTCTTGAGTACGGGCTCTGACGATCGTTCCTTCAAGATGCTGGCGTGTAAGTCTGATGATTTGGGCTTTGGCGTGATTCACCATAGTCTGCCTCGCAGGTGAAAATAGCATTGTGGTACATTCCCTTAAAATATTGAAGTAAAAATCCTTCGTATGTCGCCTCCATGCCGCTACGTCTCTCCCATAGCCTACCAAGGTCTTCCGCAGGGCAGGCTTAGCGCAGAGTAACCACCAAGCAAGGGCAGACTGGTAGGCGTTGCGTCGGCGTATGTAGTTGTTCCATGTATTCTCTACGAGCTGCCGACATTCTGGAGAGGCGAGATGGGTCACATTCAGCTTCCATGGACCACGGCTTTGCCATACTTTCTGACGTCTGAGGTAAGGTCGCAAATATAGGCTTCGTGGTCAGAAAACGCTACAGGCCATACTTCGGCTAGACGAATGGCTGGTATAATGCGTAAAGCCAGGCCGGTCGCCATGAACATGTTCCCATGAGTCCACCGTCCGAAGATTGTGGACAATTGCTCCGAGTTCCATGCACGGAGAGTGACGAGGTAATTGATCCTTCGGAGCTTGAGTACAGTTGAAATCCCCTCCTACTATCAAGGCGTCTTGTTGTCCCACAAAGAGGGGTGTGATCGCTTCTGCGAAGAAGGTCGATCGTTCACGACGTCGTCCCGATCTCGACGGCGCATAGACGTTAATGATTCGAACTCCTTGGACAGAGATAGCCATCCCTCTGGCGTCAGGAAGATACTAGACATCTTCAGCAAGAAGACCTTCACGGAGGATGATCGCCACTCCACTGCCAGTGGCAGACGCATGGGAGATGCTGTTCGTGTATCCGTAGGGTTCTGTGAAGTCTTCTACATGCACCTCTTAAAGGAGGGCAATGTCGATGTCCGCTGCATTGAGCATATCCTGTAGCATGGCCAATTTATGGCGTGCACGTATGTTATTGATATTAACAGTAGCGATCCGGTATGTCTGTCGCCCTGGTCCTTCTATTGAGTTGTTCAGTACATCTTCGGCAGGCGGATGTGGCGACGCCATGGAAGCTGTTGGTGCAGCCCCAGTCATTGTGATAGGGGAGTGCTGAATGCAGCCCTCAAGGTCTTCCGCTTCATCCTCGATATCGTCTGCCCAAGCGTCAGACGTGAAACTTCGTAGTTGTGAAAGGGGCGATTGATCGTGAGTCTCATGTTGGTGTTCAGTAGCAGATGAAGGTGAATATGATACAGGAACAGGTGTTTTTGTCGCTGCTGTATCGTGACGTGCCAGACGGGGAGTGATGCCACCGGACACCTGAGAGGCAGAGTCAGTTGCTTCATCCGACGTCGGTTCCTCGTCGTTATCTTGCGTCTGATCATCAGAAGGCGAATGGCGCCTCTTCTTGCGTTTCCGCGGGGAGCGCTGTTTGCGAACGTGGTGTTCCGTATCGGAGGTCGATCGGCAGTCATCTGACTCCGTGCCCGTAGGGATTAAGGCAGACGTCGGTACAACTTCAGTTTCTACATCCATCTTCTCAAGCGTGTCAGTCTGGTGGTGGTAGGTCGGTGCCTTCTGGATTTTCAGCCGGGTGTAAGAGCGACGACCGTACGTTGGCCGTCGTCTTATCATCTGTTGTCGATTGGTGCACTGCTGTTTGGTCTTTTGCAAGAACGTCATTAGGCACTACCGGTGATGTGGCGTCTATCTCCTCCACCTGAGACACCTCATTATTCGTTAGTGGTATACGATCGGACGTGGACGTAGTTTCCTGTTTGTCCTCGTTTCCTTTGTGCGCTACCGCGTTCAGCGAGGGTTCATTAACGTACGTCGGCACAGGATGCAGGAGAGCCTGAACATACGTCACCGGAAGAGTCGTCGGCACAGAAGAGAGCTGTTCATCCCCAGGTGGCAACTGTGTGATCCTGCGCTGCATGCACTGGGAACGAAGGTGTCCTTCTTGTCCACAGCCTGAACACGTATTCGGCTGGCCGTCATAAATTATTATTGCACGGCATCCACCGATGGTCAGATAAGATGGAACATATATTTTTCAGTTCAATACGTACTTGCCGCACCCCATTGAGCACGGGGTATGTGGTAAACTGTGTCCATTTTCCAGCTTCGTGACTGATCACATGCCCATAAGGTCGAAGCGCAGAAATCACTGTTTCTTCTGGCACCTCAAAGGGAAGTTCAAACACCCTTATCGTGCAGAGACCCGTGTGTTCAATCGTCACTTCACCAATATGTCCGTCCGAGTGACGGAACTTCAGTCCACTTCTGGTCGCGTTCAGAATGCTCTCACAGACCGCGTCGTTGATGAGCTTTAAGTACAACACACTGCTCACTATCGAAAAGTGAATACCTACAACTTCGCTAAAGGCAATTTTCACTTCGTCTCTAATAAACTGTTCGATGTCAAGTGCCTTCGGTCGTGGATATGCTTTCGAAAAACTGAACTTCAAGGTCGAATGTCTCCAGGATTGAGCCATGCTTGCTCTATCGAGGAAGTCGCGCAGAGACGGCTGAGTTACGTAAATAACCTTAGGCGTGAGACACTGCGGCGGGACGTAAACACGCCATCCGCACCGCCGCGCTGCCTGACGTGGACTGGACTCTACCCTCCACATCTCCCGCCACACCAGCGTGGCGAATGGAGATTTTCATTTGCCGCACTTTAGTATTCCATCTAAACCTAGTACAGTGAAGCCATAACTGATCGCAAAATGCGATTTATTTCACTTAAAGTAAGGACGGCACACACGTACCCAGGGAGGACTCGAATCTGCAGCGGGAGCGGCCGGCCAGTCCGTAGCATGACGCCTTAGACCACGCGGCTGTTCCCGGGTGGCATTAATGAGGTAACAGGTG
This sequence comes from Locusta migratoria, assembly GCA_026315105.1. Taxonomy (NCBI): domain Eukaryota; kingdom Metazoa; phylum Arthropoda; class Insecta; order Orthoptera; family Acrididae; genus Locusta; species Locusta migratoria. Next base: position 270,256,095 of record CM048750.1, read on the forward strand.
TCGATCCAGGCTGAAACATCCATAGTAGTTCGTGGTGTAGCATCCAGCGCTGACAACACGGATAGCATTCTGGCAGCCATCTCACTACGCTCCCTGTCGGTGGGCAACGTTCAAACCATTATCAGTACACCCACCATTGTCATTATATCTGAGTACTGTGCACCTGTGTGACTGAACAGTGCCACGTGCGAGAGACTGACGTCCAGGTTGATAGAGCCATGAGGGTAATTAGTGGTACCCTCTTGGCTACACCTCTTCCGTGGCTCCCAGCCGACTTAAGTCCAGAAAGCTACCTCTACACTTAGCTTCCCAGTTGATATCGGGGGATCTCTCGCCCAACACCACTTGGGCAGCATCATGGGACATTTTTGAAAGGCGAAAAAGCACCTCATTGTAGGCATTATATCTTCTGGGTTGTAAGGCCGTGTTCTTGGAATCTTGCTGCTTCCTGACGTTTCGTCTGATGCTGCGTCGGACTTCTTCGGAGGTTGTCCGTCTGTTGAGTCTTGCCGACTGACGGGTCGGGGGTCGGAGAGCTTCTTACATACCGTCTAAACGGGGCGTGGCTAAGATCCACGTGATAACCAGAGGATTCTTGTCAAAGATAAAGCTATACAATCGAACCATGTCAAAGATAAAAACAGGCATCGATTCTGCAGAGCCACAGTCCATATATCGTTAAGTTTCATAGTTTCTTCTTTTCGATTGAAATTATCATTATTTTTATATATTTCAGTCGCTTCTCTATACAACCTTGGATAGTAATTCATCACGGAAGATAAAATTTCTGTCTCAGAGAATTTTACTATATGATTTCCCGATTTTATCTTCCATGAGGAATTACTATCCAAGGTTGTATAGAGAAGCGATTGAAATACATAAACATAATGATAATTTCAATCAAAAAGAAGAGACTATGAAACTCAACGATATATGGACTATGGCTCTGCAGAATCGATGACTGTTTTTTATCTTTGAGATGGTTATATTGTATAGCTTTATCTTTGACAAGGATCCTCTGCTTATCACGTGGATCTTAACCATGTCCCGTTTAAACGGTATTAGAAGCTGTCAGACCCGCGACCCGTCAGTCGGCAAGACTCAACAGATGGACTACCTCCGAAGAAGTTCGATGCAGCATCGGACGAAACGTCAGGAAGCAGCAAGATTCCAAGAACACGGCCTTACAACCCATAAGACATAATACCACAATGTCAACCAGTAGTGAAAGCATTCACTCAAACACCTCATTCCCAGCCATTCCACTAAAGTCGGTGTCATGAACCTCCCTCGCAGGGAGTTGACTCCGCTGAACCGTTTTCGGACATGAGTGGGTAGATGCAATTATTGGAAGTACAAATGGCGAATGACAGAATGCGGAGCTGACACCCAAACTACGGACCACGTAGCAATAGACTGCCCCCTGCGTTCTTTCGCTGAGGCATTGGCTGTTCTTCACAGTATAAATGAAGCAGATCTGAAATGGCTTAAATCACTGGACCTGGCTCTGTGACGGGAGATCCTATTCTCACACAATTTTGCATCCCTAGAACGCAAGTACTATGTAATGTTGTAACAGCAGTTTAATATGGTGGCTGACAAGAACCATACGATAATAATAAGTACTTCTGACGTTACTGGAATAAAATCGTCGATGTCTTTGTTGGTGTACTGTTTTTTTCGGCAGTGTATTAAAAGCGACCTTGTGAATGATCGAAAATCTTTAATTTTAAAGAAACACAAGAGATAACTATGATTTATTCTGCAAAATTATTGCTTTACTAACAGATTTGCGGCTGTTACGCTATCATCAAGTATACGATACATGTTTAAGGTTCAAAAATCTTAAGTTCGTAGATTATACCTTTCAAGAGAGACTAGTACTTGTTTAAAACTAACTTGAGGGAAATTTTTACAATTCAAGTTGTGGTGTAAATTCCTGACATCGATGAAATATGTGACATATACGAGGGTCGCCCACAAAGTAAGTTTCGTTTCCATTCCTATCCGCGGCAGTGCTATGATAGCAGTTCAGAGCATGGACCGCAGTAACTCTGACTCAAAGAGAAGACATGAACGCCATTTTCAGATCGCTGCTGCAGACGTGTGCTTTGTAGTGCTTCTTTATAATGTCAGCCATAATTGAAAATGCCGCCGCGTGTGAAATCAGATCTGTGATTCGTTTTCTAAATGCAAAAAAAGTTAAACCAAAGGAAATTCATCGGCAAATCTGCGAGGTTTACGGACAAAATGCTATGAGTGATTCAATGGTTAGACGATGGTTCAGACTGTTCAATGAAGAACGTGATCAAGTGCACGATGAAGAACGAAGTGGACGCCCGTCTGTGGTTACTGATGAACTGGTTCACACAACCGAAGAGAATATTAAGCACAACCGTAAGTTTACACTTAGTGCCCTTGATATGGTCAACGATGATGACGAGTTGAAAGAACATGTTACTACATAGTTGAATGCTCAAGCGGCAACCTTCTATGAAGAAGGCATACAAAAACTTGTGGCACGTTATAATAAGTGCCTACAAATTTCGGAAGCTATGCACAAAAGCAGTGAAACAGTTGTAGCTTTTTTTTTTTTTAATAAATATTTTTTCAGTATCTGTACACATTTGTTTTATATATCCAAACGGAACTTACTTTAAATTACGACATTATCCGAAGAAATATAAATTGAAACTATAGAAAGTGGCTGAAAAAATTAACAAAAAAGTATCTTTAATAGGTCGAATGTCTGGCACATGGAAGCGTGTGACTAAGTTGAATGAAACATCTGTGAATATATGTTAAAATTTGAACTGCATAAATTAAACTATGGTTACTAGTAAAACAAAACATTACAATTTATATTAGGTAAACAGCCAAACAGTTGTGATTACACAAGGATTTTATAACGTGTCTATGAAACAGTAATAAAGGCATGAGGCAAGTGGTTAAGAGATGGAAGCTTACATTGTCTGCACAGGGTTATGGCTGGATTCTACAAAGAAGTTCAATTTACTACCTTTTTGTATATAATGTAGGACTTCATGTGTTACATTATAACTCTGACCTCCTTTTAGCAGGTGGTCTGCAAATGTAGAATTTCCTTATCCAAGTTTCCAACTTCTGTGGTGTTCCTTTAGTTTTTAGTACAAATTGCTCTGCCTGACTGACCAATGTAAAATTTGCCATAGTTGTAATCTTGTATATTCCATTCTTTTCCAAGGCTGGGGGGTTATATTTACCATTGGGTAGAAAGTGATCAATGGTATTATGTGTATAAAATGATGTTTTGAAATTTTTGGATTTGACATATTCACAGAAACCTTTCAAAAACATGCGATTCTGCACCATTTACTAGGGTCTTGCGATTTTGGGGTGTTAACAATAGAGTAAATAAGGGAAGAGACATGTTGTTTCTGTTTTTTTGTGAATTATAGAATCTACCAAGGTAGGGGGGTAACCATTATTTGATGCTATTTCTCTGATTTAATTCAGTTTGGAAGTTTTCTTTACTCATGGGGATAAACAATAATCGATGGATCATGGAATGAAATGTTGCATGTTTGTAACTGGATGCTGTGATTGGGCAGGTATTATAGTGTCTGTGGTGGAAGGTTGAAAGTTATCTACCAACTTAAGATCTTTGAATCGTAAACTTGTACTGTATTCCTGATGAAGGCGTAACATCGAAAACACGGTTTGTAAACCAATACATTTGCAGAATACCTCATAGTTATCTTGTGTGTTTCATTCAAAATATATACAATATTTTGTCAGGAACTGACGGAAAAGTCAGTCAATACGACTAAATCTTTAACCTTCATCACTGTCGTTGGTGGGGATGATCATTAAATGGCCCAGTTAGAAATGTAAGCAGGAAACCTGTTCTTATGTAAACTAGCGCTCCTGAAGCCGTTGGACCTCATTATCAATATATAAAAATCAACCAATATTTCGGCCGAAACCTCGGTTGATGTTAAACATGTTGACGATGCCGTCAACTACCTTTTACCCACGGCTTCGCTCGTGTTGATCTTGTATATTCCACTCTTTTCCAAGGCTGGAGGGTTATGTTTACCATTGGGTAGAAAGTAACCAATGGTATTTTGTGTATAAAATGATGTTTTGAAATTTCTGGATTTCACACATTCACAGTAACGTTTCAAAAACATGCGACTCTGCACCATTTACAAGGGCCTCGAGATCTTGGGGCGTTAACAATAGAGTAAAGAAGGGAAGAGACTTGTTGTTTCTGTTTTTTGTGCATTATAGAATCTACCAAGGTACGGGAGTAACCACTATTTGATGCTATTTCTCAGATGTGATTTAATACAGTTTGGAAGTTTTCTTTTCTCATGGGGATAAATAATAAGCGATGGACCATCTAATGAAATGTTGCATGTTTGTGAGTAACTGGATGACGTGACTGGACAGGTATTACAGTGTCTGTGGTGGAAGGTTTAAAATTATATATCTTCCAACTTAAGATCTTTGAATCATAAACTTGTACTGTATTCCTGATGAAGGCGTAACAGCGAAATACCGTTTTGTAAACCAATAAATTTCCATGTGTATCATCTCTGGACCCACTCTCCCTTTCCTAACCTGCGCTCTCTGTATCCATTTATTATCCCCTCTCGGTCTTATTAAGCCTGTATCTGATCTTGAGGGGTTTTTTTTTTTTTTTTTTTTTTTTTTTTGCAGCAAATGACTTACAATTGTTGTTGTTGAGGTCTCTTCAGTCCGAAGAATAAGACGGCAACTCATATCCATCTGAATATTCGACTTTTGGTTTCCCACAGCGATTTTTACCCCTCACACATTCTTCCAATGCTAAATTTACGGTTCCTTGATGTCTAAGAATGTGGCCTCTCAATTGATCCTTTATTTTAGTGAAGATATGACAAAAATTCATTTTCTCCCCAATTCTGTTCAGTACCTCTTCATTAGTTACGATCTTCAGCATTCTTCTGTAGCACCACACTTCAAAGCCCCTATCCTCTTCCGGTTCAAACTATTTATCGTCCAAGTTTCACTCCCATAAAAGGCAAGACTGCACACAAATGCCTTCAGAAATGACTTCCTTACTCTTAAATTAATATTCGATGTTAGTAAATTTTTCTTTTTGAAAAACGCTTTTTTCCCTATTGCCTTTCTTCACTTTATATCCTCTCTAATGCGACCATCATATGTTATTTTACTGCCCAAGTTACAAAACTCATTTACTGACTTTAGTGTTTCGTTACCTAATACAATTCCTTCAACATCGTTTGATTTTTTAGGATTGCATTCCATGTCCCTTATTTAGCTCTTCATAATGTTCATCTTACACCCTCCTTTCAATACACTGTCCATTCTGTTCAATTGCTCTTCCAGGTCCTTTGCTGTCTCTGAGAGAATTACATTGTCATCAGCAAAAACAATGTTTTTATTTCTTCACTCTGAACTCTAAAGCCTTCTTCATATTTCTCTTTGTTTTCCTTCGGAGCTTGCTCAGGGTACAAATTGAACAACATTGGAGAAAGGCTACAACCCTGCCTTAGTCACTTCCCAACCACTGCGTCCCTTTCATGCCCTTGAAGTAGGCTCTTTGGTTAATGAAGAAGTTGTAAATAACCTTCCGTTCCCTATATTGTACTGGTGACTTCAGAATTTGAAAGAGTGTATTCCAATCAACATTTTCAATAGCTTTCTCCAAATCTACAAAAGTTTGCCTTTCCTTAATTTTCTAAGATTATTCTTAAGCTGAATATTTTCTCCAATGTTCCTAATTTTCCCCTGAATCCGAACTGATCTTCCCCAAGGTCGGCATCTATCAGCCTTTCCATCCTTCTGTAAGTAATTCGTGTTAACATTTTGTAACCATGACTTATTAAATTGATCCCTCTGTAATTTTCACACCTGTCTGCGCCTGCTTTCTTTAGAATGCGGATTATTGTATGTTTCATAAAGTCTGAGGGTATTTCGCCTGTTTAAAAATGTTTAAATGTTTGTATAGTCCATGGGACTTAACTACGGGGTCATCAGTCCCTAAACTTACAAACTACTGATGAACTACTTACGAACTAGAACGGCACAAATATCCATGCACGAGGGGGGATTCGAACCCCCGACCGTAGTGGCCGTGCAGACCATGACTGAAGCGCCTCAGTCCCCTCGGTCACCGCGGCCGGCTACTTCGCCTGTCTCATACATCTTACTCACCAGGTGAAATTGTTTTGTCATGGCTGGTTCTCCCACAGACGTCAGTAGCTATGAGGGAAATGCCGTCTACTCCAGATGCCTTATTTCGGTTTAGGTCTTTCAGTGCTCTGTCAAATTCATCTCCCAATATAGTATCTCCCCTTTCATCTTCATCTACTTCCCTTCCTACAATACAGTCTCAAAGTTCTTTTCCTTTGTAGAGCCCCTCTATATACTCTTTCTATCTTTCAGCTTTCCCTTCTTTACTCAGAACTGCTTTTCCACCTGAGTTCTTGTTATTCATACAGCTATTTCCTTGTCTCCAAATGCCTCTTTTATTTTCCTGTAGGCGGTATATACTTTTCTCCTAGTTATACATTCTTCTACAGACTTGCATTTGGCTTCTAGACACTCCTACTGACCCATTTTTCATTTCCTGTCATTCTTAGTCGTATGTACTTCATTTTACCTGCTTTATTTACTGCATATTTATATCTTCTTCTTTCATAAATTACGATTAGCATTTCCTGTCACATCCAAGGATTTTTTGTAGGTCTTACCTTTCAAACTATTTGGTCCTCTGCTGCCTTGACTATTTCACCTCTTAAAGCTACCCATTCCTCTTCTACTGTTTTATCTCGCCCCATTTCTGTCAATTGTTGCCTAAATCTCCCTGTGAAATTCTCAAGAACTTCAGACGTACAATTAAAGTCGCTTAAAATAAATGGGTAAATCAGTTGCTACGTTGGCAGTGACAATCCTTGTAGAAAATTTAGAAAATGGTACAAGGTTTGACACTAGGTGATAGTTATTCGCTGCTTTTATGTCCAACCTTCCGGGGGACGAAAACCGAACTTCGTAAACTGTTTTCCGATGTCGTGTTTTTTTCATGTTGAAGCGGATTTCCTAGCCCACTCAAATATAGCAGCTGTATCAGTTGTTTCACTGCAGAAAAAGTCACTCTGTTTATATTAACCGAAAATACTGAACCAGAAGTCGCAACCTGTCAAGCTAAACATGTTTCAAAAATGTTTGCTTTTACATGGACACGAAAATCGATTGTGAAAGTAGAAAACCGCTTTATAAAAGGGGATTTCCAGAATCGATTTTGGGTTGTTTACATGATCATCCAAGAGTAGAACTGGTAAATCGGTTTACGAAATCCGGTCTTGGGAGCCCAAGAAAATGTGTTGATTGACATTTGTGGAGTGGCTATCGCTCTAGAGAAGCATACTTCAATCTGTCTGGCCAAAACACGCGAAACTGATGATGCATATTACCCAAAACAAGACTGTACATGAAGCACATTACCTTCACGTCGACTTTCGTCAGTGTTAGCACAATATTCTTACAGAGCTCTTGAGGAAATAGGCAACAATGCTTTGAAAACATGCTTTCTGATCGTGAACTCTGTGATATAGGGATTTATCATGACAGGTAAAATCGTAGAGAACACTCTCGGATGTACAACTGGTAAATTTTTAGTTATTACTTTCGGCCTTTTTAACTTTGTACCCCATGTGCTAGTGGTGTCTCCTTTTAGCCGTTACGTCGCGAAAGCTGTTATCAGCTACGAACCTTCAAGGCTCACTCTGATAAGCGACTGGTTTATGACTCACGTACCTGTTTCGTATTCCGTTATCAGCATGAATGCTGTTTTCCACCCTTTGCAACTAAGAACTACAATGTCTGTTCGCCTTGATTTTCAGGACCGGAAATATATTATGACAATAAACGGATTTTTCTATTTTCTTCGCTCTGGATACAGAAACAGTTTGGATAACTTGATAAAACATTTCTAAAAATGTTATACTAAACTTACGATTCCGTTAGTCACTCTGCCGCACTCATATTTTTACTTAGTACAGCAAAAGCATGGTTACACAGGAGTGTGTTTCTAGCCCGAGTAACAATAATGTAGGATAGGTAACAACTCACCGTAAAGTGGCTCGCTGATTTACTGACAGATACTAAAATAGATAATCACATCCACACAACTTAAATTTCGGCCATGGCCTTCGTCAGAAAAAGAAACACATTCATTCACGCAATCAGTCATACAACTATACACATTATTGCGTGAATGTATGTGTTTCTTTTCCTGACTAAGGCCATAGCCGAAAATTTAAGTTGTGTGGATGTGATTATCTATTTTCGTGTCTATCAGCAGCTCAGAGAGCCTCTTTACGGTGAGTTCCTACCTATCCTCCATTATTGATACTCTTATCGGATTTTCCGTTGTTAAAATTTTACCCCGAGTAAGACATAGTTTTGATATATTTTTAGAGGAATGTCAGAGGAGCAAAAGGCCATTAACACGGTAGTAAAAGTTCCAAAACCAAACGGCAACAGCAGAGAGCAAAAGCAAATGACCAGATACCTGTATTGTTGCTACAACTCTTTGCCATCAATGTAACCTGGAACTCATGCATTTGAATTCCATCATTTTCCTACACTTTCCATAAATCTCTTTCCATGGCGTGAACTACTTCCAACCATCGCATGAAATTACAGCCATCTCAGAAACAACAAACTTAAGAAATGTTAAACTTGCTGGCACAATCCAACCAGGTCCTGTCCCATTGTGACTTACACTGTCTAAACTTATATATGTCGCCAAAATGCTGTTAGATATGACACGGCAGAATAAAGGAAAGGTTAGCATTAGTCTAAATTGAAATGAAGACTTTGAAGAAAATGTAAAACACTACCGAAAATTTGTGATGCAGCTGACAACCCAAGGTAAATTATTCTAGAAAATATTAAGGTCTTTAGAAGACAAAAAAAAGGCACGTTTAGTCTGAAGAAAATGACTCAAGTGTTTCGTTTCCCCGGTAGAGAATCATGAGGGTTTTTGCGCTGTGTAGTAATTTTCAGACTGCCATGTGAAGAATACTGTTACCATGTTGTTGTTGAAAATATTGTACATTAAAATTACCCCTCATCTGTCTCATGTGCCTGGCACGTTAAAAACAAGCAGACGTTTCGTAAACAATACCTGAAGATTTAACAAAATAGGCATCTAGCTCTTCTCGAGTGTCTATCGGTGTCTCGTAAATAGAACGCTTCATCTCCACATAAAAATGGGGCGGTCACCAAAATCTTTGAGACGCAAATCATGATATGCCAATTTTAACACCGTCTTTGAACATATCACTTGTCAAAACCTTCGTAGCAGGAAAAACCGGATCTAATGGAGTTTCTGTCAAACAAACGGAAAGTGTTTCTTTTTAACTTTGCTAAACACTTTACAAATTATATACGTACGTTTTCACACTCCGTCTACTATAGATTTCAATATTAGAGCACACAGCATTATATACCATTGTACCGTAACTTCAATTAAATGACAACGCTATTTGCGAATGAAAGTAAAACGAGTCTATTATAAACATCATCCCATATGACAACTGACGATAGAAAGTGTCGTTTTGCATTTTAGCTGTACTTCTAACTTAAAAGAATTGGTCCCTGGCTGGAGAAGCAACCCAAGCGTTCGTAGTACTTGCTACATTTCATGTGTAGTTTGTTCAGATCCAATTGTTTGTAAAGCCATCGGACCAAACTTCTATGGTCATCAGTCCCTAGGCTAATACTTAAACTTACTTACACGAAGGACGACACACATGCCCATGCTCGAGAGAGGATTCGAACCTCCAGCGGGAGCAGCCGCCGGTTCGTAGAGTAATGCCTTAGGGTACGTCCATAGTGAGCTGCTCGACGCTTCCTGCTTCGCGGCGGCAGTGAAGCGGCTGGAAAACCCAGTGGGTGATCCCATTGGGTTGGCCATACTGCACCCGCGCGGCCGCCTCAGTTCGCTCATTCCTCTTTCACTCGCGCGTGCAACAAAGAATTAATGTTTCTTGTGCCGCTCTCCGCTCGCGGGTTCCAGGGTTCCAACGCTGTGCGCTGCGTGTCATGTTTAAAATGGAATCTGATAAAGACGTGTTTATCTCAACAGTGTTGAACGAAAGGCTATTAATTCACTGTAGCTGAATTTTATTGAAGTTTGTAGACTCGCACAGCCGGTTTTGCAATGTCTTTAATCGCATCTTATTGTTCATATTGGTGCAAGAATACCACTACTTGAATATAGCAAACAACTACACATTCAAGGTAATTTACGTGTATATAGATTATTTAGTTCAGAATATGAAATGATCACTTCTTTGCTAAAGGTTGTACGTGAAATTGGCTTTCTTGTGAGCCAATAACACGGAGCTACATTATTCATAATTATCTCGCTGTCACTCCTTGTCAACTTACCTCACCAAAATTTTTTTTGACCGCGAACAGTATAAAATGTCGGTATGTGATTAGGAACCTTGACACTGAAATAGTTGTAACTGCTGTCCTATTATAATCTCAAAATACATATACTGAAAGTGACTGCGCTACACAGTCCGTTACATTGTAATTTCAAGTAAAAACATTTTTAGTTACAAAATAGTGTTATTAATTACGACAGACGCGTTCCGTCCGCACACCAGGCTATCATCAGATTATCTGCATGACAAACGTTACACAAGAATTACTGCAACATTTTAAGTAGTGAAACAGGGGGCTATTGTAGAGTAATTCTTGTGTAACATTTGTCATGCAGATAATCTGATGATGCCTTGCTGTGAGGACGAAACGCGTCATTGGTAATTAATGAAATCACTTTGCAACCAAGACTGTTTTTACATGAAATTACAATTTCACTGGTCGCTGTATGAGCCACACCATGGACTGGAGAACTTTTTATAGTTACTTTGTATGTATATTGAGATTATAGAACAGCAGTTCCAACTTTTTCCTTGTCATGATCTATCGGTTACTACCCCATGCCGACAACTAGTGAGTCCAGTTTTGGCATTTTACACAATTTGAGATAAAAACATTTTTTTGTTATCACCATCCGTGGATGGTACAAGTTATAACAGCAGTTTTAATTATAGAGCCACTGATTTACTTGGATTAAACTCAACTAGGAAGAAGATGCACTTAAGCTGCACATACCAACTGCATATTCCGACTTAACAGTGCCGTTGTAAATATCTTTAGTGTCCCCTATTGTTGTTCTTTCTGGAGAATATGTAATCAAATATTGCTTCAGAGGGAAAATGCTGCATCGCCTAGGAAAAAAAAGGCACTCTTGATATTGGGTCCTGTCAAAACTACTTATGGTAATTCTAGTCTTCTCATTTCTATCGCATGTCGGAAGGGGCATTCAACAAAAACATTAGCATTCTCTTTTCCATATAACCTTACAGTCATCATTATGAACTTACAATTTCCGTCATTGACAGCTAGCAATCCAATATTTGTAACTATAATACTTAGAACCAGATTTACCGTCATTTTCTTTTATTCGAACTTCTATGCCATCAATATTTTAAAACGAGTTAGAGAACTGTCAACTGTCTCACATAAACTTTGGTATTTTTTAAAGTCATTTTCTGTTGGCTCGGGCAAGTGCTTTATTGCCAAGGTTGACTGACAGCTGCAGGCTAGAGGCTCAGTAGTTGTGCACATGGCGCGCCAAAGGAGAGCGCGCGGCGCTAGCGCCCTCAAATTTCAACACCCTGTTCGCTGTACTGGAGCGGTGTATCGCTTTCTTTTCAGCTTTAAAAACAATTTCACAGTGTTGGCAACATTTCGTACGCAGTAATGTATAACCTAAAGTTAACCAAACATAAAGTAGTCAGCGACTATATTTTTCACTGCGAAGACTTCGAATGTTATGTGATAGGTTAATTGGGAATTAAGTATCGTAATAACTATGGCGAATATCGAAAACAAACACACTCCGTTATGAAGCTGTTGTGTTAGCCAGTAAGATGTGCAAAACTCAGTGATGTATGACAATTATTTTCCTTAAAACTGAGTGAGAAGTGTCATGCGTCAAGGAAAATGCACAAAATCGGAAGAGGTGGTTTTTATTTTTTTTACAGGAGAAGGATACTTTTTATCGAAAAACTGATGCCAGAGTGCGATGTAGCTTTGGTTCATACAAATACAATACTTTTTACAGCAATAAAATCGAAAAAGTAATTTTGGTCATGTATCGGCATCAGCCGGCGCGCGGTTGGCTGCGCACTGTGGCCGCCACCGCCACCAGCTGCCATCGCGCCGTTGCAGCGCGCTCGTGTCGACCCCTGTAGGTTAAGCGGCCTAGCAGCTAGCGGGGAGCTGTTCACTATGGACGTACCCTATACCATAGGCTGGTTGCACACACTAACCGATTTTGGGCGGCCGGTAAAAATTGGCTGGTATTTTATCGGCGGAGTGCTGCATGCACACACGCCGGAATTTTACCGGTCAAACAAGCAGTCGCCTGGCTGTCGTGGAAGAGTTGATTCCAAACATAAATTAGTGAATTATAAACGACTTTCCATGATTATATATGACAGATATTGTTGACATGATACAAATAACTAATTAAGTACACATTAGTGTACCACTTAGGAGATGCATTGTTTTTCTTTGTTCTCCATTTCCCCAAAACCCTCATTCAGTACGCAGGAAACTTGGTTTTGCGTATTTCTTGTTGCATTTCTATATTTTTCTTCCACAAAACTGGTTGTACTGCCACTAGAAAAATAATCTTGTAAAAAGATATAAAATAGCCAAGATCGCTTATCCTCAATTTTTATTAACGACGACCGGTTTCGGTGAACTATGTCAGCATCATCAGGTCAAATAAAATATTTTACAAGGCCATAATCTTGTAATGTCAAACAGTTGTTATATAACAATTTACAGTGCATAGGTGCACTATGTCATTATAATTTTTTTATTATAATGACATAGTGCACCTTTGCACTGTAAATTGTTATATAACAACTGTTTGTCATTATAAGATTATGGCCTTGTAAAATATTTTATTTGACCTGATGACGCTGACATACTTCAGCGAAACCGGTCGTCGTTAATAAAAATTGATGATAAGCGATCTTAGCTATTTTATATCTTTTTACAATATTATAAGTGGATCGCCTCCTAAAACGTAAACCAACTCAGAAAAATAATCATCAGTTGTCTATTACTCACTGAATCCATTGCAAACGTATATATATATATATATATATATATATATATATATATATATATATATATATATATATATATATATATATATGAATGTATGCAGTGACGGATTTACAAGTAGGCTGTGTCTAGGGTGGCAGATTTTAGGGGCGGCAAGTCTGGGGCCAAAATTTTTAAACTCGAAGTAAGTGTAATTTAATAAAAGAAATTTATGTACGTTTACAGAATTCACATTTTCTGAAAGCAGTACTAAGTTGTACCTTACCCCCACATTATTAGCGGTATTTGACTGTGCTTTTATTAGCTCAGAAATATATACAATAACTATTTCTCGTACAATCGTATCCAAATAGTTGGATTCTAAATTTAATCTGGGAAGTGACACTTTGATCCCCTAGTTCTCAATTACATTAATTACGGATAAAGGTGGTATAATTAAGACGATAGTGTACAAAAGATTATAATTAGTATGACTGAAACAGGGTGTAGAATTCTAGAGGTTAGGAGAGGCGGCAAAATTTGAAAACCCTGCTGGCGGCAAATGTGATAATTCGCCCCAAACAGACAATTGATCATTTCCGTGCTGCTATAACAACCTGTTCGATTCTTTGCGGAAATACAGATAAAGCTGCGAGAAAATGGAATAGTGGACACTATTAGTAAGTGATAAGTTGATGATTTGGGTAGGACTAGAAACGTATCTGGATAGCCAATCGCTCAGAGGGCTCCGTAATAAAATAGAGTGAATATATCAAGAAATATATGAGGAGCTAAAGGAAATTATTCAGACAATTAAGGGAGAGGAAAACTTAATTGTTATGAGAGACTGGAATTCGGTAGTAGGACAAGGAAGGGAAGGGAAGATAGTAGGTGAATATGGTCTGGGCAAAAGGAATGAAAGAGGAAGCCGCCTGGTAGAATTTTGCACAGAACATTATTTAGTTATAACAAACACCTGGTTCAAGAATCACAAAAGAAGGCTGTATACGTGGAAGAGACCAGGAGACACCGGAAGATACCAGATAGATTTTATAATGGTAAGACATAGATTTCGGAATCAGGTTCTACAGTGTAAGACGTACCCAGGGGCAGATATAGACTCTGACCTTAACTTGTTGGTTATGAACTGTAGGCTGAAACTAAAGAAACTACAAAAAGGTAGGAAAATAAGGAGATGGGACCTGGATAAATTGAAGGAACCTGAGGTTCGTAGGAATTTCAGAGGGAGCTTTAGCCAACAATTGACAGAAACAAGGGAAAATGAAACAGTAGAGGAGGAATGGGTAAAATTGAGAGATGAAATAGTGAAGGTAGCAGAGGACAAAATAGGTAGGAAGGAAAGACCTACAAAAAGTCCTTGGATATCACAGGAGATACTAAATTTAATCGATGAAAGGAGAAAATATAAAAATGCAGTAAATGAAACAGGCAAAATAGAGTACAGACGACTAAGAAATGAGATTGACAGGAAGTGCAAAATGGCTAAGCAGGAGTGGCTAGAAGGCAAATGCAAGGATGTAGAAGAATGTATAAATAGGGGAAAAATAGATACAGCCTACAGGAAAATAAAAGAAACATTTGGAGATAAGAAAAACAGCTCTATGAATATTAAGGACACTGATGGAAAATCAGTTCTCAGCAAAGAAGGGAAAGCTGAAAGGTGGAAAGAGTATATAGAGGGACTCTACAAAGGAAATGAACTTCGAGACAATATTGTAGGAAGGGAAGAGGATGTAGATGAAGATGAAATAGGAGATACTGTACTGAGAGAAGAATTTGACGGAGCCCTGAAAG
Source organism: Locusta migratoria (assembly GCA_026315105.1). NCBI lineage: Eukaryota > Metazoa > Arthropoda > Insecta > Orthoptera > Acrididae > Locusta > Locusta migratoria. The sequence goes on from CM048750.1 coordinate 270,271,104, forward strand.
ACCTACGTCGAAACAAGGCCCCTGGAGTAGATGATATTCCCTCAGAGCTACTGAAGTCTCTGGGAGAACCAGCCATGACATAATTGTTTCACCTAGTGTGTAAGATGTATGAGACCGGTGAAGTACCCTCAGACTTTAAGAAAAATGTTATAATCCCCATCCCTAAGAAAGCAGGTGCAGACAGGTGTGAAAACTACAGAACCATCAGTTTAATAAGTCATGGCTGCAAAATATTAACGCGAATTATATACAGAAGGATGGAAAAGCTGGTAGAAGCCGACCTCGGGGAAGATCAGTTTGGGTTCAGGAGAAAGGTAGGAACACGGGAGGCAATACTTACTTTACGACTTATCCTAGAAGATAGATGAAGAAAAGGCAAACCTACATTTCTAGCTTTTGTAGATTTGGAGAAGGCTTTTGACAATGTTGATTGGAATAAACTCTTTCAAGTTCTGAAGCAAGAAGGAGTAAAACATAGGGAGCGTAAGGTTATTTACAACTTGTACAAAAAACCAGACAGCGGTTGTCAGAGTTGAAGGGCATGAAAGGAATGCAGTGGTTGAAAAGGGAGTAAGACAGGGTTGTAGTCTTTCTCCATTGTTGTTCAATTTGTACATTGAGCAAGCTATAAAGGAAAGCAAGGAGAAATTTGGAGAAGGAACTAAAGTTCAGGGCGAAGAATTAAAAACATTGCGTTTTGCCGACGACATAGTAATTCTGTCAGATACAGCAAAGGACCTGGAAGAGCAATTGAACGGAATGGACAGTGTGCTGAAAGGTGCATATAAGATGAACATTAACAAGAGCAAAACTAGGGTAATGGAGTGCAGTGTAAGAAAATCAGGTGATGCTGAAGGAATTAGATTGGGAAACGAAGCAATAAAGGAGGCAGATGAGTTTTGTTACTTGGGCAGTAAAATAACAAATGATGGTCGCAGTACAGAGGATATAAAATTCAGAATGCCAATGGGTAGAAAAGCGTTCTTGAAAAAGAGAAATTTGTTAACATCGAATATTGATTTAAACCTAAGGAAGTCCTTTCTGAAGGCATATGTATGGAGTGTTGCCTTGTATGGGAGTGAGACATGGACGATAAACAGTGCGGACAGGAAGAGGATTGAGGCTTTTGAAATATGGTGCTACTGAAGAATGCTGAAGTTTAGGTGGGTGGATCGCGTAACTAATGAGGTGGTACTGAACAGAATTGGGGAGAAAAGGAATTTCTGGCATACCTTGACTAAAAGAAGGGATAGATTGGTAGGACACATTCTTCGACATCAAGGAATTGTGAATTTAGCGTTGGAGGGAAGTGTGTGGGGAAAAAATCGCAGGGGAAGACCAAGAGATGGATACAGTAAGCAGATTCAGACAGATGTAGGTTGTCGTTCTTATGTGGAGATGAAGAGGCTTGCTCAGGATAGGGTATTGTGGAGAGATGCATCAAACCAGGCCCCGGAATGAAGACCACAACAACAACAACATAGAACAAAGGCACGATCTACCCCAAGAAATAAAAATTAATTAATAAATAAAATCCCACAATAAACAGGGTTCTAGTATCAGTCTGGCACAAAGTTTCAATTTCGTCATTGAATTTAATTAAATGCCTTGAAACAGATAATAATCTGAAATATTTGTGATTAATTGTATACAGATATCCTACGTAACTGGCTTAGAAGACAGCACGTAGAATATTGGACCAAAGTCTATCAACAAAAACATGGCAAAGCCATGTTTTAAAAGAAGCTCTGCAATTCTGGGCCTGAACAGAGGAGAGAGATTAGACTCGTGGTTGGATTGCTGACAGGCCATGGGAATTTCAAAAGACACCTACATACAATGGGAATAACAGAAGAGGACCCTAAATGTAGGAACTGTGACGACGGTGATGAAACTGCATCACATCTAATCTTCGAATACATTGCATTGGAGAGTAAAAGGCACAGAACATTTGGGACAACCAGACCCGAAGAAATTGTGTCTAATAAAGAACGTAAAGAAACTCCTTACACTGTTGAAGGGCATTGGTTGGATTTACTAAATATACAGGGAGCGATACCGCACAATAAACTTAGTTTCGGTGCAGGCAGTGGCGGGTTGGACCAAGACTGTTTTGGCTTCCCTGAGAAAATCAAATCAAAATACAGATCTCACTGCCGAATCAATATTTTGTATTTTAGTCCTATATGCGCTACATCGACTGTTTGGCGAAAAGGCACAGCGAGTACTGTGCTGGGAGGACGGCAGGCAAAAATCGTTGCGTGTGCAATCTGCCATTTGGGGACGTGCGCCACTTAAAAAAAAAAAAAAAAAAAAAAAAAAAAAAAAAAAAAAAAAAAAAAAAGGTTCAAATGTATGTAATTCTATAGGGCCAAACTATGTTGGTCATCAATCCCTAGTCTTACAAACTACTTAAACTAAATTAAACTAACCTAAGGACAACACACACATACATGCCCGAGGGAGGATTCGAACCTCCGACGCGGGAGGCCGCGCCATCCGTAATGTGGCGCTCCAGACCGCTCGGCTACTCTGGCGCGGCCGTGCGCCACTGTATGGCCGTGTGCAGTGGCAGTCGCCGGCAGCTGACCGGCTTTTTGTCGGTGCCGGTCTGTGTCCGGCCAGTGTGCAGGCCGCAATGCCTTCCAATGGCCATCCATCCAAAATTGGTGTGTGTGCAACCAGCCGTAGTGTTTGAGACTACATACAATTAATGGTGGGTGAAGCAGCGGGCAGACTGGAGACGCCCAAGTATAGAAAGAAAAGAAATAAATAAATTGCCTGACATATTGAAAGACGACCGTCTATCATCTTCCATATATTTTTTGTATATTTCTGTAAAGTTATAATTTATTTAATGTCTTTAGGTTATCATTTTGTTAAAATTTGAACCCCACTCTTTTCAAGGCTTGAGGAATAGCATTTTTATTTCATGTGTTAGAATATTAGTTAATATTGCTAGGTTTTTCTGATTTTGTTATGTTAATAATCTATTATTATATTCATTAATGTGGCATAAGTACGACTTCTCCGCTACTCCACTGTCCCTGTGAGAATGTTCAGTTGTTTTACCTTCTGTGATTACCTTGTGTGATTCTAGTGTGTGAGAGTATCTGTGGCTGTTTGAATGTGGGGAGTGATAGCTCGCTTTGCATCGTTCTCTCTGGCTCAGTCGATAGCTGCTGAGGTTATCAAAGAGGTTTCTACACACTTTGGTTGCGAGCTAGTTAGCGATCCTTCCCTCCAGCGCGAAACTCGCTGTCCGTCCCCACGCCTGCTGTTTTCTTGGATTTTCCAGCTTCCGGTGGCTTCCCGCGTCCGGTAGCAGTTTCCCGCCTCATGACCGCTGGATCATCATTCTATACTGGGCGTCTGGTAAGGTAAGGCTGGTTCTTCTCTGGTATCTGCGAGATAGTAGCATTTCATTGTCTAGCACATTTAACTTAGGCTCGTGAACTTAGAATCATTTTTTGAATATTTTCTCTGATCGTGTGCGGAAATGTGTTCCCGTTTTTAAACTCAGTGATTTGCATTAGATAAATGCGGTGTGTGTGATTCTAGTTGCATTTTGATAACGGCTTGGTATGTTAAAACCTTTTGTGATCATGTGGCGGTGTATGAACTCTGTGTAAATACTTTCTAGCTTTGTGGGGCCCAATTCCTAATAGGTGATATGTTCATTTTATACAGTGTAAAAATTTTCTCATCCTTTCCTTCCGTGAGTGATATGTGTTCCATGTGGTTGGTTCATAGAACAAAGCCTTCAGCTTCCATTATTGTTTGTTCCATGCTCATCAGGAAAGTAACTGTTTCACTTTTACGAGTTTGGAGACTGGACTTCATCTGTCTGTGTAAGCGCTCCCTATCGCGTGTAGCTGCATTCCTTTCGCTTCTTCATGTAATTCTAAACATTTCTATGGGTTGCATGCTGTAATTCTTATTTTTATTTTTTCCTAAGACAGGGCCTCATCCGTCTCTGTAATCGCCCCCTATCGCGTGTAGCTGTATTTCATTCGCTTCCTTATATAATTCTAAGCATTTCTATGGGTTGCATGCTGTAGTTAATTTTCTTTGTTTTTCGAAATCTGAATTTATTCAATTTTATCGGTTTTCGGAACAACATGGGTCCGAGTTCGGACTTCCAGGGTTTGCAGCTAGTCGCCTGAATTCACGCCACTCCTCATATAAAACCAGTACCTAGATCAACTTCTAACAGACTGCAACTTAAGAATCCACCGTGATTTTGTATAATGATTCCGATTTTCAACCACTTCATCTTCAGTGGAGTGCGTTCATGTAACGTAGCCGTGTGTCGCCGTTAGCGTGTTTGCTCGCGGCCGAATGCAGATGTAATTTAACTTGGATACACGCACTCACCATCTCAAAACAGGCACGACAGACCAAAGCCAGCTTCAAAGTGTTTGTATATTGTGTTTTTTACTACCTCCGACTTGCTGAATTTCGCCTACGATAGCGGCGCCTGCTTCCGCCTCGTCTCAGCACGCTGATTTTGGTGAGTTTCGCTGTGGCATTGCGTGTGTGTGAGAGAATGAGTGCTGTTTGTGAATCCTTCTCCCCAGTAGCGATAAATTACGTATAATTTAGGCTGGGCACCGTCCGCATTAATCCATGTAAGAGATGCATTTTATTATATTAACCAAATTGGTTCCCCTTTTTGCTTGTTTTCTATCTGAATAAACAAGCTTAAGTTTAGCATAATCCGTAAGTTGCTTATAAATTGTAGTTTTAGAGCACTTTCCCTCTTTTATGTAATATTGTTCTTCACAAGTGCTGAGAACTAGTTCAGATGCAATTTTTTCTTATATCTAAATTCCGTTGCGCCATTAATGTTTTCTTAGCCACCTTTGTAAACTAACTTCAATTGTGGTGGCTTGCTTATTGATGTCTGTGTGTAATAACGTGTGAGGTACTATGTATATTGACCACTGTAGTATTAACTTTCTGTTATTGAAGTAATTTGAAACGAGTCAGTTCTCAGTTTGGGCCAAGGGACAAGGCTTTATAGCAGGGAGTAACCAGTAGTTCACACGGACCTCATTTGCTAGTGGTAAAGCAAGGCTCTTGTCACGTACAATGGTCGACTTTTAAAGTTTAGGGAAGGGGAGGGGGCGTTGGAGACTCCCAAGTATAGAAAGAAAAGAAAATAAATAAATAAAGTAATTCAAGTAATACTTTTCTTTGTAGACGCTCTATATGTCATGATTTATTGTATGCACCTTCTAAGTAATAACTGTGAAAATCTTACATCAAATTCAGTTTTTCCGTAAGAGGATGGCCGCGCGGTCTCAGGCTATATGTCACCGATTGTGCGCTCGCTCCCGCCGCGAGTTAAATCTTTATTTGGCAATGTTGCTCTCAAGCAACTCACACTGGACTCGCATTCGGAAGGGCGGTGGTTGAAATCCACCCCCGGCCATCCTGATTTAGGTTTTTTCGTGATTTCCCTAAATCACTCCAGGCAAATGCCGGTATGGTTCCTTTCAAAAGGGCACGGCCGATTTCCTTCCCCATCCTTACCCCAAAATCCGAGCGTAAGCTCCGTCTCTAATGACCACGTTGTCGATGGGATGTAAAACCCTAAACTTCCAGCCTTCCTTCCTTTCCTCAAGCAACATCAAAATTGCTTGTGGTTTTTCTGTAACATGTTTGAATTTTCATCCTTGGATGGGCAACAGTGCTTGAAACTAACATTTAAGCTCTCCATTAAAGTGATGTTTCGTTGTCTTTTGCGAAAAGTTTAGCAATAAACTGAATCTTTAGCGGACACTCCAAGCATACGTTAGCGAGGTACATGTTCGTTTCAATTTTGTGACGATATTTTACGTGATACATGGAAAACTGCTTATAAAAGGGAAACAGGAAGCCTTGAAGTTCAATTATTATGGAAAATTGTTGACAAGTTCTTATGTAGGAGACTGAAAATGGACTCATATTTAGTGGGAAGAGGAGGTCTGGTAGACCACTACAAAATGGGGAATAAATCCAAAAGAAGAATGAAACAGCATCTCCTGTACCAGTCAGTGATGTACGGTATGACAGATATGACAATATGTTGTCACTTGACAGATTACGGCCCTAAAGGATTTTGCAAGTTTTGTCTTCAGGGATACTTGATTGCAAAATGTGGAAATCATGGGCTTGTTCTGAACTTTGCACCAAAAACGACTTGTTTTCACACGTTTCACATGGAGTTGTCCAAAATACAATAATTTCTACACTGTAGTACTGACACTGTAACAACATGCAAAGTTTTTGGGCAATGTTACTTACAAACCAGAAACTATATTTTGAAAAAAATCGTATTAATCTGTTCACATGGCCCTATACATTTAAGTAACATAATACTTCCTCTTCTCGTGATTTCTGAGTGTGCCAAATAAAGAGTTAAAGAGTTCTCCTGCGGATATGGCTGTGTCTTTTGTCCTTAGAATTAGTTACTTTAAGTAGTGTATAAGTCTAGGGACCAGAGGTCCTTAGAAATTAAAAAAAAAGAAAATAGGAAAAAAAGATCTGTTTTGCAACCTTCAGTCGTCACCTGATGCTGGGCTACTCGAAAGCGGACAACATCGACGGAAAATTCAGTTAGTGAAAAACTTTCAAATACAGTAATATGGACAAGCACATGATTGAAATCAGTGACGGGGCGTAAACACATATTCGCAATTATGTCGCAAATTGTTCGTGTTTACAGGGCACATACCATTTTTTTCTCGGGGGGGGGCGGGGGGGGGGGGAGGCAGAGGCACAAGGCTGAGGAGGGTGAACATGTCCTTAAAAACTTTGTGAGACTAATTTCAAAACACACACACACATACTTCGGAAACTGAGGTAGACATACCAGTACTGCGTTTACAAGGCTGAAAATTGCTTTACTTTTTAGCGGACTCCATCTGTAAATTTGAACACTCGACGCATCTTTCGAGAAGGGTTTAAAAGCGTGGACCTTGGAATTTTTGTGGCAGCGATTGCATGCTATAAGTGAGCTCTTGAGCTGTATTTTTATTTGGTTCCTTAAACTGCAACTCACGAGACAGATGTGTCGTAGTAGTAGAGAAATACTCCTACATAGTGTGCAGTACCAACACCGTCTAGATACAAGGCCTCACAACAAGTCCGTGTTACGTCAAACCGACAGGCTGTCATCGTTAGCTGAGTAGCTGGCCGCTGGGGCACAGCCCACTGCCTCGTAGAATCATCCACTGATCTTGCGATGGCTGCCTATCCGGCCTATCGGTGTGACGTGACACGGACTTGTTGTGAGGCCTTGTATCTAGACGGTGTTGGCAGTGCTGGCGTGTCTACCTCAGTTTGCGACTTATTTACTGATTCTCCATCGTATATATACACTCCTGGCCATTAAAATTGCTACGAAGATGACGTGCTACAGACGCGAAATATAACCGACAGGAAGAAGATGCTGTGATATGCAAATGATTAGCTTTTCAGAGCATTCACACAAGGTTGGCGCCGGTGGCGACACCTACAACGTGCTGACATGAGTAAAGTTTCCAACCGATTTCTCATACACAGCAGTCGAATGGCGTTGCCTGGTGAAACGTTGTTGTGATGTCTCATGTATAGAGGAGAAATCCGTACCATCACGTTTCCGACTTTGATAAACGTCGGATTTTAGCCTATCGCAATTGTGGTTTATTGTATCGCAACATTGCTGCTCGCGTTGGTCGCGATCCAATGACTATTAGCAGAATAAGGAATCGTGGGTTCAGGAGGGCAATACGGAACGCTTTGCTGGATCCAAACGGCCTCGTATCACTAACAGTCGATATCACAAGCATGGCTGTAACGGATTGTGCAGCCACGTCTCAATCCACGAGTCAACAGATAGGACAGTTGGAAAGACAACAACCATCTGCACGAACAGTTCGACGACGTTTGCAGCAGCATAGACTAGCAGCTCGGAGACCATGGCTGTAGTTACCCTTGACGCTGCATCGCAGACAGGAGCGCCTGCGATGGTGTACGCAACGACGAATCTGGGTGCACGAATGGCAAAACGTCATTTTTTTGGTTTAATCCAGGTTCTGTTTACAGCATCATGATGGTCGCATCCGTGTTTGGCGACATCACGGTGAACGCACATTGGAAGCGAGTATTCGTCATTGCCATACTTGCGTATCACCCAGCGTGATGGTATGGGATGCCATTGGTCACACGTCTCGGTCACCTCTTGTTCGCATCGACGGCACTTTGAACACTGTCCGTTACATTTCAGATGTGTTACGACCCGTGGCTCTACTCTTCATTCGATTCCTGCGAAACCCTACAGTTCAGCAGGATAATGCACGACCGCATGTTGCAGGTCCTGTACGGGCCTTTCGGGATAAGGAAAATGTTCGACTGCTGCCCTGGCCAGCTCTCTCTCCATATCTCTCACCAAATGATAAAGTCTGGTCAAGGGTAGCCGAGCAACTGGCTTGTCACAATACACCAGTCACTACTCTTGATGAACTGTGGTATCGTGTTGAAGCTGCATGGGCATCTGTACCTATACACGCCATCCAAGCTCTGTTTGACTCAATGCCCAGGTGTATCAAGGCTGTTATTAAGGCCATAGGTGGTTGTTCTGGGTAATGATTTCTCAGGATCTATGCACCCAAATTGCGTGAAAATGCTATCACATGTCAGTTCTTGTATAATATATTTGTCCAATGAATAACCTTTTATCATCGGCATTTCTTCTTCGTGTAGCAATTTTAACGGCCAGTCGTGTAATTAGAAATAAATTTATAACAGTCATTATCACATACAATTGACACCGGAAACACAAAATATATTGGAAAGCCACAGTCGCTTCTTAGAAAAACTTTTTAATATACTACATCTAACTACCAATACACAATTATTATTTTTTGCGCAATATGGCGTGATTTACAAGTGCCAATGATTGCAAAAATATTACAATGATTCAACCACATTAACCGGTGAAAAGTTTCAAAATTTACCACAAAATGAGGAAAATAGAGAATCTGAAGTGTAGAACACTACAGTTATCAAAATGACAACCAAACCATGTGCCCTGGGTTTTTGTACAGTTACCAGTAATTCATTTGACTCATTTAATGTCATAATTCTATGGGCATCATTGTGCGATACTGTTATTATTAAACCATATTGCACAACACTTTTAAATTTTCGAGTAGTCAGTCTTATTTAGTCTCATAGTCCAATTGCCGGCCGCGGTGGCCGAGGTGACTGCGGCACGCCAGTCACGGTCAGCACGGCCACTACGGTCGGGGGTTCGAATCCCCCCTCGGGCTTGGATATTTGTGCCGTCCTAGTTCGTAAGTAGTTCATAATTTGTTTGTAAGTTTAGGGACTGATGACCCCGTAGTTAAGTCCCATAAGCTATACAAACATTTGAACATTTACAACATAGTCCAATTATTCCAAATTTGTAAATATGTAGAGAACCCTTTGCCAATTTTGCATGGCTTCCTCAGTTCCTCTGGTTAGGAATTTCCTTATAACCATCTGGCCAAGCTGAGAAAATTTACAAACCGAATTAAATTCAGTGCCTGAATGTCCATTGTTCGGCTGTAGACACACTTGTTTCATCTTGTATCATCATAAAGGATGAAATACTTGCCCACAGCATTTTCGGAAACCCAAGACTATTACATTGGTTAGTATCAGCAGGCATATCTGACTTTTGTGCTCAGAAGGAACGAATAGAAGCCACTGAAGTGCATGCGATATTGCCCGCTGTAGCGCTACTCTCCCGGAAAAAAAAATGTCCGCTCTTTTCGCTAGAGGCTCTTGCAGTCGAAATCACCGTAGTAGTTCAAATGTTTGTATAGCTTTTGGGACTTAACTACGGGGTCATCAGTCCCTAAACATACAAACTACTTATTAACTAAATAAGACTAAGGATGGCACAAATATCCATGCCCGAGGGGGGATTCGAACCCCCGACCGTAGTGGCCGTGCAGACCGTGACTGGAGCGCCTCAGCCACCGCGGCCGTCTTACCGTAGTAGCATGAACCCTCTAAACACGCACTCATGTGGACCCTAAGTGCATGAAGCAGAATAAAATACATACTATACGGAAAGAAGCTAACGTAGTCGCCTTCCTAAAATCAGGGAAGACTGTTGACAACCCCAAACATTTCGGACCAATTTCTCTTTTATGCGCCGTTTACAAACTATTTGAGAGGATTTTGTTGTCCAGACTCTCTCCCTAGTGATGGAGCAAGCAGGTTTTATACCTAAAAGAAATTGCTGTGATCAAGTCCTTGCTCTCACAACTTAACATCCAAAAAGGCTACTAGGACAAAAATAAAACCGGCATTGTCCTGTTGGATCTAACATAAGCACATGATACATTGTGGAGAGATGGCCTGCTTTACAAACTGACAAAACTCAATGCAACCAGATATATAAACTGATGAAGAACACTTTAACTGGAAGAAAAATAAGAGTGACTCTCAACAGTAAGCGCAGCAGATGTATAGCGCTCAACAAGGGACTCTCGTAGGGCTCTGTATTGGCCCACTTATTGTTTAACTTGAACACCGCAGATGTTCCAGACACAGCGCCCCGCAAGTTTATATATGCGGACGATATGGTAATAGCTTATAAAAGTAAAACTTTCGAAGAAATAGAGCAAAAACTGAACGAAGATCTAAATCTGCTGCACCGATATTACATTAACAGGTATCTTCAAGCCAGTCTAGACAAAACAGTCAGTGTAAACATGCATTTCGATAACAGAGAAGCCGAAAGAAAGCTGAACATATCCATGGATAACCAAATATGAAGACACTCCTCGGTAACTTGGAGTAAACCTTGATTAAGCTCTTTCGTATAGAGCCCACACAGAAGATACAAAACAAAAACTGAAAGCTAGCAATGCCATCATTTTCCAAACTCAGTGAAACAACCTGGGGGGATGATGCAAATATACCTTGCGGACTTGATTCCATATTGGGTGCTCCACGACTGTATTTGATTTGTGGTAATTATTCAGCAATCAGTCGTCATAAATATAAATTCTTTATTTGTTGGCAAATCCGGATTTCGACCACTGTGTGGTCATTATCAATGCATAAAATAAATTAAAAAACTTAAAATATCTCGACCTCCACTGTCAGCTGCGTCAGTACAAACGCAACCTCCTACATGGAGGTCGAGATATTTTAAGTTTTTTAATTTATTTTATGCATTGATAATGACCACACGGTGGTCGAAATCCGGATTTGCCAACAAATAAAGAATTTATATTTATGACGACTGATTGCTGAATAATTACCACATACCTTGCGGAGTTCAGCCTTGACACTGGTGTATACCATAGCCGAGTATTGTGCACCTGTATAGGCTAGAAATGCACAATTCGACATCCAATTACAAGAAGTAATAAAACTAGTATCTGTAACTCTTAGACGTATAGCTATAGACTGGTTACCTGTACAAACTGACATAGCAGCAGTAATTAGAAGAAGTGATTTACTATCCAGAGAATGTATAGTAAAATACCCACTTTATCCTGCGCATGGAAGCAGCAAGCCACATCCATTTGAACCTGTTTACTGTATTCATCTCTTGGTCTCCCTCTTCGATTCTTACCCCACACACTTTCCTCCAATCCTAAATTCACGATTCCTTGATGTTTAAGAATATGTCCTGTTAACCAATCCCTTCTTTTCGTCAAAGTATGGCAGAAATTCCTCTTCTCCCCAATTCTGTTCAGTAGCTCATCATTAGTTACGCAATGTAATTTTCAGCATTCATCTGTTGCACCACATTTCAAAAGCTTATATCTTCTTCCTGTCTGAGCTGTTTATCATCCATGTTTCACTCGCTTACAACGCAACTCTCCACACAAATGCCTTCAGAAAAGACTTTCTAACACTTAAATTAATTTCACTGTAAGGTTTTAAAAGTAAACGCCTTTTGCTACTGCGAATGAAGGGTTTTATTTTTATATTTTTAAGTCACCCATAAGCGTTTCGCCTTTCTCTCAAGGCATCATCAGTGGGTGTCCTGAAATATTTACATCTTTTTGTTTACACATATAGGTTAGGTCTCTTACATATCTACAAAACATTTCATTTCTGATTTAAAACAGTTCGTTGTTTGGTATAAAATGGTGTACTTACAGCACTTGCTACTCCACTTCAGTCTTATTCTGGCAACCAGATCGAAATGTTACACTGTTTTTTAAAAACACATTGCAGTTCTCTGGTTCTACTGTCACAGACACAGTATGACAGCAGCTGACAGTAGAACCAGAGAACTGCGATGTGTTTTTAAAAAACAGTGTAACATTTCGACCTGGTTGCCAGAATAAGACTGAAGTGGAGTAGCAAGTGCTGACACCCACTGATGATGCCTTGAGAGAAAGGCGAAACGCATATGGGTGACTTAAAAATATAAAAATAAAACCCTTCATTCGCAGTAGCAAAAGGCGTTTACTTTTAAAACCTTACAGTGAAATACAATACAGCTGCTGCTCAAAATGGCCACTGCAAGCAACTTAAATTAATATTAAACATTACCAAATTCCCCCTTTTCAGAAAACCTTTCTTCCCATTGTCATTCTGCGACCATCGTATATTATTTTTACTGTCCAAGTATCAAAACTCATCTACCATATTTATTGTTGCGTTACCTAATCAAATCGCCAGATTTTCTTAGGCTATATTGATCTTGTTTTCATCTTGTAACAACCCTTTCTAGACACTAACCACCCCATTCAATGGCTCTTCAAGGTTCATTGCTGTCTCTGCCAGAATTACTATGTCTCAGCAAATCTAAAAATTTTTATTTCTTCGTCCTGCTCTTTAATTCCTTTTCCAAATGTCTCCTTCCTTTCCTACATAGATTGCTCGATGTACGGATTGAATAACATTGGGGATGGCAACTGCCCTGTCTTACTCCCTTCCCAACCACTGCGTCCCTTTCATGCCCTTCGACTCTTATAACTACTACCTCATTTCTGCACAAGTTGTAAATAACCTTGCGTTCCTGATATTATACCCCTGCTGACTTCAGAATTTGAAAGAGTGACCCAGTCAACATTGTCAACAGCTTTCTCCAAATTTAGAAAAGCTAGAAGTATATGTTTGCCTTTCCGTTTGTCTTTCCTTAGTTTATCTTCTACAACGTCTTAAGGTTACTATTGCCTCACATGTTCATACATTTCTTCTAAATCCACCTGATTGTCCCCAAGGTCGGCTTTTACCAGCTTTTCCATTGTTCTGTAAATAATCTGTGTTTGAATTTTAAAACCATGAGTTACTAAACTGATGCTTCTATAATTTTCACACCTGTCTGCACCTGATTTCTTTGGAATTGGAATAATTACTTATTTCTTAAGCTATTTCGCCTGCCTCGTACTTATTGTACAGCAGGTGGAATAGTTCTGTCATGACTGGCTCTCTCAGAGACTTCAGTACCTTTGACAGAATGTCGTCTATTCCAAAGGCCTTCTTTCGACTTAGGTCTTTAATGATCTGTCAAATTCTTCTCATCTTCATCTACTTCCTCTTCCTTTCCTATAATGTTGTCATGATTTCCTTTTTTGATGTTAGTATGAGAATAGCTCACTCTAGATATGACAACACTGCTATTGATGATGGCCAATATGCCCATGAAATGAACCTGTGGAGGATCCTATATGTTTTTATTCAACAAAACCGTTTCAAATTCATATTTTGTAACTTCTTAGCACATGTCAGTATGTTTACAAACTGCAGTATATGTTTTAAAAATTGACTATAGTATATGAAATCCAAGAATAATAGTGTATATCTCAAAATCAATGTTATAAGGTTTAACTAAATTAAGGGGACGTGAAATGATACACATAGTAAAGAAGAAAATTAGCCCTTTTCCTTTCCATTATGTAACAGATCTGCACACAACACATGTGCATTAGATAAAGACGCCTAAATGCAGTGGTTTTTAATATAAAGCTGCATTTTTGTAAAGGCCTGGATAGTTGCGAACTAGGTAGTCGAGACCTTACTGAATTCTTAATTTTTAAAAATCATATTAATAGCTTCTAATTATTTGATTATAAGCCATTTTTCCGATTCTAGTAATAAAAACTTACACTAATAAAATTCAATTTTATATAAAATTTTGGTAATATTTTAGAAACAAGAAACTGGCAACACTCAAATAATATAAGTGCACCAGCACCGTTCTAACACAGTCTTAATAAATAATATAGTGAGGACAGTTACAACTCACCGCAAAGACGTGGCGACGAGATGCGACAGGCACATACAAAAGACACACACATACAACACATTCAGCTATCGGCCATGGCCTTCTTCAGAAATAGAGCACTCACACAATCACACAGGCACACAACACAGTCATACAACCATCACCTCCGACTGCCACACTTCGAATCACGCTCTGCAGCGAATCGGGGACGGGAGAGGAGGGGAGGGGGAGGGGATAGAAAGGTTACGTCACGGTGGTGGGGATGGGTTAGATGGGAATAACGAGATGCAGCTTAGGAATGGAGTGGGGAGGCGGGTGAGGGGAGAAAATAAAATAAAATAAAGTAAAATAATATATATATATATATATATATATATATATATATATATATATAGAGAGAGAGAGAGAGAGAGAGAGAGAGAGAGAGAGAGAGAGAGAGAGAGAGAGAGAGAAAATTCATGCACACTGCAAGTGCACAAGACCACATACACACACATACACATGCACGCGCACACACACACACACACACACACACACACACACACACACACATACATATACACACACACGATCACACATTCACACACCACTCAAATCAGGCGAGGTTTGGGATACAAAGGTAGGAACTGTAAGGTAAGGAAAAAAATATATATAGGGAAATTATCGTAGGTTGAGGCCTGGTTGATTTCGGGATCGGAGAATGTATTGTAGGGATAACTCCCATCTGTGCAGTTCAGAAAAGCTGGTGGTGGATGGGAGGATCCAGATGGCCCGGGTTGTGAAGCAGCCATTGAAATCAAGCATGTGCTCCGCTGCCACCCTGTGGCACAGCATGCAGCGGAGCACATGCTTGATTTCAATGGCTGCTTCACAACCCGGGCCATCTGGATCCTCCCATCCACCACCAGCTTTTCTGAACTGCACAGATGGGAGTTATCCCTACAATACATTCTCCGATCCCGAAATCAACCAGGCCTCAACCTACGATAATTTCCCTATATATATTTTTTTCCTTACCTTACAGTTCCTACCTTTGTATCCCAAACCTCGCCTGATTTGAGTGGTGTGTGAATGTGTGATCGTGTGTGTGTGTATATGTGTGTGTGTGTGTGTGTGTGTGTGTGTGTGTGTGTGTGTGTGCGCGTGCATGTGTATGTGTGTGTATGTGGTCTTGTGCACTTGCAGTGTGCATGAATTTTCTCTCTCACTCTCTCTCTCTCTCTCTCTCTCTATATATATATATATATATATATATATATATATATATATATATATATATATATATTATTTTATTTTATTTTCTCCCCTCACCCGCCTCCCCACTCCATTCCTAAGCTGCATCTCGTTATTCCCATCTAACCCATCCCCACCACCGTGACGTAACCTTTCTATCCCCTCCCCCTCCCCTCCTCTCCCGTCCCCGATTCGCTGCAGAGCGTGATTCGAAGTGTGGCAGTCGGAGGTGATGGTTGTATGACTGTGTTGTGTGCCTGTGTGATTGCGTGAGTGCTCTATTTCTGAAGAAGGCCATGGCCGATAGCTGAATGTGTTGTATGTGTGTGTCTTTTGTATGTGCCTGTCGCATCTCGTCGCCACGTCTTTGCGGTGAGTTGTAACTGTCCTCACTATATTATTTATTCCAACCTGGACTTTCAATTATTATATTTTGCCTAACACAGTCTTACATACACAGTCATAACCAAAGAGTTAGACCTCGTCCATTGAGCACAAAGATATTTTTGAGGCAGTTTTGTGTAGTGCAAAGAGCTTGAATTTCATAGAGTGGCGACAGGTCTGCCATGTTTGACGCAAATGGAATTGGCGTCCGCCATGTTACTTGGGGTATCAAATGACAACTGGTTGCCACACCCACTACAAAATGTTACGTATTTTCAGTTCCACATTTTAAATAAACATTAAATTGGCAAAACACGCTACACCAACGAGCTTAAATTTCATAGATTGGCTAACACATGAGTTCAGCACTGTTTTCGGCAACCTGTGTAAACTCAGTCACCATATTTTTGGTGGGCAGTACACTTGAGAGGAGTCTGCCTATTGTATGTTGTTGTTGAGCTTGAAGTGTTCTATTTAGTGCATATTGTATTTAGTGTGTATTTTCTATACAATTTTTTTTGTTGAAAGGTGCCTAAAGTATGTTCAGCATTTCAATGTACACATTGATACGATAAAAGGACAAGTACTATGTGCAAGAACACCACATGTTCAGCCTTACTTGATCTCAGTCTGCCTATACTCAAACAAAATTCCTGGCTAATAGCACTTAACTGTCCCAAGAATGGAGTTTCAGATGACCTATCCTGCAACTCTGTTGCAGTACACATCTTTAAAAAATGCTCGGTTTTCTACCTAGTGCTGGTGTGTTTTCGAAATATTTCTTAATCTGTTTCTCCTATGGTAGATCAAACCACACATCTGAGTGTCTACATCTCCTTTAAAACAATTTTCATTTGTTGTTGACAATACTTGATCGAGCATGGTTGACATGTGGCCAGTGCAAAGTGTGTAAACAGTAGTCATAAAAAGTTTTCACTTGCATATGTCTGTATTTTTTGCAACAAATATGTACTTATTTCAGCCTGGCAAGAACGAAAATCATTAATGATACGTTATTTTGGTGTGAAATATTTCTGTGGAAGCTGACCCAAGCGCATTTTCATTTCATATTTTTATAATAAATGTTGTCATTTTCTCAAATTTTACCTACCAAACGTTACTTGTTTCAGCATGGCAACAAGGAAAGTTATTAACGAAACCTTATTTCGATGTGGAATAATTTTATGGCAGATGATCTAGGCGCATTATTAACTGCAATATTTTGTTGTCACTTTCGTCTTTGTACTAAAATTTCGTCCATCAGTTTCACAGCAAAACTCTTTGATAGTAATTTTACAAGCTTGTTGACTTAATACGCTTAGTAAACACAAGATAAATGTATGCTACACTTTGTGAAAGCAGTTGCAACACCACATTAACAACAAATGGAAATCCATGGTAATGATTGTTCGTCATAACAATTACTGTTTAACAGCTAGTTTAGACCACGTATGTGCATTATAATCATTACAAATATTTTCAAGTGGCACTTTCGTTGTAAAAGTCGACCACTGTACGAAACAAGAGCCTTGTTTTATCACTAAAATTAGCAAATGAGGTCCATGTGAACTACTGGTTACTCCCTGCTACAAAGCCTTGTTCCCTGGCCCAAACTGAGAACTGATTCACTTCAAATTACTTCAATAACAAGACGTTAATACTCCAGTGGTCAATATATATAGCAACTCACACGTTATTACACACAGATATTAATAAGCAAGCACCGCAATTAAAGTTATCTTAGAAAGGTGGCTAAGAAAACATTTACGGCGCAATGGAATTTAGACATAAGAAAAATTGCATCTGAGCTTGTTCTCAGCACTTGTGAAGAATAATATTAAATAAAAGAGGGAAGGTGCTCTAAAACTACAATTTATAGGCAACTCACAGATTATGTTGAAGTTAAACTTCTTTATTCAGATAGAAAACAAGCAAAATAGTGAACCAATAACATTAATACAATAAAATGCACCTCTTACATGGATTAATGCGGACAGTGTCCCGCCTAAATTGTACGTGATTTAACTCTACTGTGGGGAAGGATTCACAAACAACACCCATTTGCTCACACACACATGCAATTCCACAGCGAGAATCACCAAAATCAGCGTGCTGAGACGAGGAGAAAGCAGGCACCGCTATCTTAGGCGAAATTAAGCAAGTCGGAGGTAGCACAAAACACAATCTACAAACACTTTGAAGCTGGCTCTGCCGTCGTGCCTGTTTTGAGATGGTGCGTGTGTATACCCAAGTAAAATTACATCTGAATTGGACTGTGAGCAAACACAATAACGGCGACACATGGCTATGTTACATGAACGCACTCCACTGAAGGTGAAGTGGTTGAAAATTGGATTCATTATACTAAAACACAGTGGATTCTCACGTTGCAGTAGAAATGCTTGGAATTATAAATTATATAAGGAAGCGAATGAAATACAGCTACATGCGATAGGGGGCGATTACAGAGACAGATTAGGTTCTGTCTCAGAAAAACCACAAAAATGAAATAATTACGAAGTGGGAAAAATAAAAATAAGAATTACGGCATGCAACCCATAGAAATGTTTAGAATTACATAAGGAAGCAATTGAAGGAGGTTGTACAAGGCTCAGAGGGAATTACTGACAAAGACAGAGTGCGTACTACCAGTCCGAGAAGAAACAGCGAAATTAAAATAGGCGAGGGGAGAAGATCGCGAAATATTAGTGGAAATCAGAAGGAGACCTGCATAGTTACTTGCCTGATGGACATGGAACAAACAAGAGTGGAAGCTGAAGGCTTTGTTCTATGAAACAACTTCATGGAACACATATCACTCATGGAAGGAAACAATGAAAAGATTTTTACATGCACTGTACAAAAATGAACATATCACCTATTAGAAATCAGGCCCCACAAGGCTAGAAAGTATTTGCGCAGAGTTCATACACCTCCATGTGATCACAAAAGGTTTTTAACATATCAGGCCATTATCAAACTGCAACTAGAGTCACACACACCACGTTTATCTATTGGAAATCACTGAATTGAAAAACGAGAACACATTTCCGCATACGATCAGAGAAAATATTCCAAAAAAAATGATTCTAAGTTAAACATGCTACCATCTCCAGAAACAAGAGCAGAACCAACCTTACCGCACCAGACGACCAGCCCAGAATGAATCACACCGAGTGGCCACCGCATGCGTGAAGCCACCGGAAGTCGGAAAATCCAAGAAACAGCGGTGGTGGGGACGGACAGTGAGACTCGCAATGGGGGAAGGCTCACTAACTAGCTCACAACCAAAGGGTGTGGAAACCTCTTTGTTAGTATATTAGCAGCTATCGATACTGAGCCACAGAGAACGATGCAAAGTGAGCCATCACTCCCCACATTCAGGCAGCCATAGATTCTCACACCCACTTAAAAGTAAAACTGCACATTATCACAGGGACAGTGGCGTAGCGGAGACGCCACATTTATGCCACATTAATTAATATAATGATAAATTATTAACATAACGAAATAAGAAAAACCTAGCAATATTAACTAATATTTTAACACATGAAATAAAAATGCTATTCCTCAAGCCTTGAAAAGAGTGGGGTTCAACTTTTAACAAAATGATAATCTAGCGACATTAAGCAAATTATAACTTTACAGAAATATACAAAAAAAATATGGAAGATGACAGACGGTCGTCTTTCAGTTGTTATTGTGAGCCTCATCTGTTGTATCTCGAACTGGGGCTGTGTTACTGACAGGTTCGTGATATTTCATTTTTAGAAAATATACTATCAGGCTCATCAATTCGCAGTTTCAATAAAGTCTGATGCAACTTGACACAATAGTTAATCTGGATTTAAAATGTGGAACTGTAATCAGGTAAAAATCTCTAGTGGGTGTTGCATACCAGTCGATACCACAAATAACATGGCAGACACCAGTTCAGTTTGACTCAAACATGTCGAAGGTATCACCACTCTTTTAAATTCAAGCTCACAAAAGTCGACGTCATATTGGTGAACATATATCTGTCACACTATTTCCAGTATTACGTACTTACAACGAATTTATTATTCTGAAATTTCTAATCGTTTGTTCTAGTTGCTTTCATAGAAACTAAGGCTTGTAGAATAGCCATTAAATGTTCTGAAAATATTTTACTATTTACAAAATAGTTCATACATGGAATAAACTGTACACTCAGTGGAGTGCGATCATGTAACATATCCGTGAGTCGTAGTTAGTGTGTGTGCCCACGGTCTAATCTAAATGCAAATTAACATTGCTATACTCATGCACCATCTCAAATCAGGCACGACAGACCAGAGCCATCTTCGCAATTTTATTGTATATTGTGTTGTGTGGTACCTCCGGGTTTGCTGAATTTAGCCTACGATAGTAGCACCTGATTCTGTCTCGTTTCAGCACACTGATTTTGGTGAGTTTCGCTGATGCATTGTGTGTGTGTGAGTCAGTGAGTGAGTGAGTGTTCTTTGTAAATCCTACCCCCAGTAGCGTTAAGTTCAGTGTAATTTACGTTAAATTCAATGATGGGCATCGTCAGTATTAGACTATGTAAATGGGATGCATTTTTATTGTATTAACAAAATTGGTTCCCCATTTTTGCTTGTGTTCGACCTAAATAAACAAGTTAAGTTCAGTATAATTATGACTTGCCTATAAATTGTAGTTTTCGAGCACCTTCCTCGTTTTATTTAATATTGTTTTTCACCAGTGCTGAGAACCAGCTCAGATGCAGTTGTTTTATGTTTAAGTTCCGTTGTGCCATAAATGTTTTTCTTGGCCACCTTTATGAAATAACTTTAATTGTGGTGGCTTGTTTATTAATGCCTGTGTGTAATTTCGTGTGAGCTGCTATGTATATTGGCCACTGTATCGTTAACTTCTTGTTATTAGAGTAATTTGAACCAAGTCAGTTCTCAATTTGGGCCAGGGAAAACGGTTTTGCAGCAGGGAGTATCCGGTCATTCACACGGCCTTTTGCTAATTTTACTGATAAAATTAAGCTTTTTTATAATAGTAAACTCTTATCTGGGATGCCTCCTACCAGAATGAAGCTTTTATTTCGTACAGTGGCCCACTTTTAATGTTTGTTGTTGTAACACTTATACAGTACACATTAACAAAGGTACAGTAAGCAGGTCCATAAGTGCCGCTCGATAGCACAGTGGTAGAGTGCCAGACTACAAATGCAAAACACGTCCTATGATTTTTATCTATCATTTCCCACTTCTTTCATCTATGGCAGTGATGGCTTATGTGAAAAATATCGAGTAGCACCATGGTTCGGAACCCTCGTTAAACTGTAGGTCTCCCAACCATCTTTGGACTGTTGACTGCTTTATCCTTTTTACTGTTACAAAACACAATTTAATAGTTTCAAAATAGTTTTGAAACCTTACACTATACAGTTATATTTGTTTCGAACCGTCAAATGTTTCGGTTTTCCCATCTCTAGTTCACAACCAGTGATCTCTGTACAAACCTGATACATAATGGGTGTCTGAGCATAGAACTGCAGCATGTCAGCACATTTATATGTTTTGCACACAATTATGCATTGGCCGCCACGATTTAATTTGGCAAACGAGTTTCTGTCAGTTATTAAGTGACTAAGAATTGCTTGCTCACCTTTAAATTTGAAATTCATGTCAATGTTTGATGTGATATGGGAACGGAATCGAAAAGTTTTTTTCGATTGCTTTTTAACACTTCATAGTAGCCATATCTGAATTTGGCAAAAATTGAAATATGATCATCTATGGCTGACATGCTCAAACAGTTGAAGTACAACATCCAGGTAGTGTAGAGATCAATGTTCACAAGCACACCTCATTTTCCGAGGGTGCAAAGCATGAAAAACGCAAGTCCCAAAGAGGGTAGAATAAAGGGAGACAGCCTTATGCTGAAAAATTTAAGCCTGCCTCCGCCATATTGGTAAGGCTTGGAGAAGTTTCGTATTGTAGAGCTGATGATTCATGTCACTTAAAATAGGAGTAAAACATCCAGAAATATTGCCATGATGGACAATTAGGATTCAAAAAAGTACTGACTGTCGGTTCAGTGTATCACTGCATTACCAGTCAGACTCAAGGCATAGTTTTAATGGAGAAATAGCAGTCCAGAACTCACCAAGATGGCGGACATGCTTCAACTACTTGACATTACACACAGACCGGGTACTATGGCTCCCCCTCTGAATATTAATTAAGGGTACCGAACTGCTACACAGTCGACAATTCGGGATCGGGTGGAAAACTCCCTAAAATACGCCTTGTTGCTTTGTTTATTTGATGATTTTATTATTATAGCTCAGGTGTTGTTATTTCAAAGCAATGATGCACCGAAAAATTATCAAAAACACATCGTTCTTAGTATGATTTATCAACTAATATGGTGTCCCAAAGTGCCATTTTAGCAGTTAACATTTGATATTTTTGGAAACATTTTTGTTCCACTTATGGGAAACAGCACTCTTAATTTAAATTTGTATATAAACAACAGCCTAGAGTGCAATTTTTTAATTTTTTTCGACTAGTTTCGGTTCTATTTAAACCATCACTGATGCATTAGAAGGCTCCAAGTCTCCTGGCAGCTCCACATCATCAATAGAGCTTAATTTCCCGAAGATGGTTTAAATAGAACCGAAACTAGTCGGAAAATTTTTTAAAAAGATTTGCACTCTAGACTGTTGTTTATATACAAAAGTAACATTTGCCTTTAATGACATGAGAGTTTGGAGCTTTAACACAATTGTCAGCCATAGCATAATGGATAGAGCATTAGAGTTTGAAGTAAGTGCCCATGAGCGGTGGATTGCCACAGAACAATGACGATTTTTTCACCTTGAGTCCTAAATCGTTTTTGCACACTCCTATTAATTAAATAAAGCTATATTCTGTGATATTGAGAGTTGTGCACATGTAAGGAAACCTCCCCCTTAAATGTGCACTTATTTTTTGAACATGCCATGAAATAGTAGCCTACAAACGAATTGCAAACATGCACAGGATCATAAACTGGGGCGATATGATGATAATGAATATTATTAAAAATTGCTAATACTAGTGTTTTCATATACAGATTAAGTACTAGATTTCTGTAGCAACTGTTTGTTAATGATACTGATGTGTATACATTGTAACAAATTGCCCTGGTTTTATATTTCTTTCTGTCTATCTCGTTTTTTCTACACAGTATGTTGAAATTCACCATTTAGAGTCAATGCAGCTACGGAAAATCGTTTTCTTTGGCAAGGTTTCTATGGACGTTTTTATTGTAGATTTACCTTTTCTGTCATTTAGGTATGAATGTGTTCATGTTACTTCATTCTGCACTAAGATAAAGTGCAGATATTCCGTTTAAAACTGTGACAGCATCTCCTTTTATAGCTAAAATAACAACAGAATAAGTATGCTAACACTAAATTCCACAGAACTATAGTACTTAATATACATCCAAAATTACTAGTATCATCACATTATTTACAACAGTCATTTTTACAGTATCTCCTCACTTTATGTGCATGTGAGTCAGAACCATATTTCCAATTCATTGGAGTGTACATTTAAAAAAATGTATGTAGTGGAATGTGAGCCGCCCATGCGTTCTTACTGCATAATTTAACCTGTTGTCCAGTTCACTATGCCAGACTACTGTGTAATATGTCTCCAAATCCTCATACCATTAACGGCAAATGTTAATTTCTAATGTGGCACTTTCGGACACCAGATTATAATTAATCATACTTAGAACGAAATGTTTTCAATAATTTTTCAGTGCGCTATTGCTTTGAAATAACAATGCCTGAGTTAGAATAATAAAATTATCAAATACACAAAGTAAGATGGCGTTAAAACTTTTTTCCATTATGGTGTATGTCAAGGAGTTTCCACCTGATCTGGAATCATCAGCTTTGCAGCAATTCGGTAACCTTCGTTAATATTTGGAGGTGGAGCCATAGTAGCTGGTCTGTACGTAAGGTCAAATCTTCAACTGACATATGTGTTCGCCATAGATAACGCCATCTTTCTTTATTTTAATCTCCTTACCATGACCTGTATGTACAGAGCTGCCAACTTAACAGTAGTAGACGGTCACAACTTTCACAGATACAAAGCACTACAGTCATGTATTCTTTTTTATTTGAGATCAATCGTCACATCACTCCCACTGATTTTTATTATATGCTGTGACTGCAGCGATCTAAGTGGCTGGCAAGGTACATTTGTGAATGCAATATCAGATGAGTGTGATAGTATCATTTAAATTGATTTTAACATCAGCAGGGAAGCTATGTAGTGCCATAAAAGAGATAACAACTACAAAATAAATTCACATTTGTCTTTATTAGGTTTCCTAGAACCATCGGCAGGTATTAAAAGCTACAGTTTATGCAGGACACTTTATGTATGATTCTATTGTGGTCTACGACTTTTTAACAACAACTGAAGACTAAACATTTTGCAGAAAGACATCGATTTCTACTCAGAAATTTTAAGATTTTTTCACTACAATTCTTGTCAAGTGAGTATGTAACATAAGAAAGTTGTCTGGAATGGAATACATGTACCAAATCACCCATAACAGTGTAGCGGAATCAGAAACCTAACAGAAGTGACAATGAAATATCAACAGCGATAAAATAGATTCCCAACAAAGCAGATACCAATTTCACTGTTATTCCTACATCTCATCTGCGAATGGCAAGAATCTTAAATACATTCGTTTTATAAGCAAAATATTCACATCAAAGAAAGTGCCTGTCACACAAGAACAGACCAAGGAAGTTGTGTGTTCTAGACTCCTTGTAACAGAGATTAACAGGATTTTGTGCTTCTCATGTGTTTATGTCTTATTACTTTCAGCGGAGTAGGCCCTTAGCTGCAAATATACATATATTCATAAAAATAGCCTAATGAATAAGTTGTTATTTATATCACTTAATCATCAAAATTCGGCTGTTTTTACATTTATTTCGTGATTATTTATGTTTCTTGATATTTTACTAATACTTGAAACACAAAAATTACAGAAGCTATTCCATTAATAGCTTAGAAAAGTATTTATAAATAAACATTAGTCTTCCAGCACCTTGCCCACCAGTAGGAGCGCTAGTGTTGTTATGACTGTCAGTGGATAACAAGCCCCCACAATCCCATAAGCAGGCAACAGTGAACTGTAGGAAAATAGAAGAGCGCCTTTGTGGCTATTATGGTGGCAAACATCCACACAAACGTGAAATGTGTGAAAGGCTCTTTACATCACAAAGGCTATGTCTCATTCAAATATATAACAACAAAAGAGCTTCACACTATTTAAATATACAACAATTATTGGTTGTTTGTAAATTTATTTCACATACAGTGTATAAATCGACCAACAGTGTATCTTCTTCCTAATTAAACCGAATTATAACATTTAGATTTTTTGTGTGTGCCTGCTGTATTCTCCAATACGTAGATAATTTACAGCATCAAAAAATGAAACAAATCTGCCTAACACAGCTTATGTTAAAAATCGACTGTGAAAATGAAATATACCATCAGATACGTAACTGTAAAATGGCTTCTTATATTGTGAATACGAGAACCAACAATTACCAAATTATTTTCCGAAGACGAAGTATGCCATAACTTTTTCTTAACTAAGTGCATTAGGGTATACAGCACGAATATTAGCGTTTTTAATTATGTAAGCCAAAAACCTTACAGTAACGTAAACTGCTTGAAAGTCAGCAACTATAGACATTCACAATGTGCATCCTGTGTGGCCATGTGTCATTCATATATGGAACTATAAACAGTTCTGCAAACCTTTTTCAGTTGTTATACCTATATGTAAAGCAGATGACTTTAAACTCTGTATTACAAGTTGATAATATTCGTTTCATAAACCAAAATTCTAACTACAGTGAGGCAATTGATCTCTTGCCCCCAATATTTATTTAGAAAATCAGAAAATGAAACTTTTTAAAATTTCTGTCTACTAGTACTGCTTAAAGTAATCCACCTTTAAGAGCTACCAATACGGTAAAAACCTGAACACAAGTAATAGGGCTACTTGTATTTCTGAGAAATATAAATGGGAAGACAGTATTCATTCTTTTTTTTTTCCTTTCTTAAATCGATGTGTACAGTTAAATTCTGAGCAGCCCTTCACTATTGTGATGCATGTATAATGCAACAGTCAAATAGTTCAGATGTGACTACCAACTGAGTATATATACCGCAGTAGCAATGTAATACTCGATTCATGTCCTAACAACTCTGGTATTTATCTGATGCTTGCCACTATCGTGGCCACCAGCCGAAGGTTCTGATTATCCCTGCAACAGCAGTGCCATTAGAGTGTCTAGTTATTTTTACAAGGCATTTGGTTGGTTAACAACTTTCACAGTACTGAGTGCTAGGACTGTGTATGTCAGACTGTGGTTCTACTCCTCAAGATGCAGCTGTAAATGTCATATGTTATCAGCTAAGCTCACAGTAGTATTTAACATTGCAAGATTTTTCGCTGCTTAAACCCTAAACTTCTTTCTGCCCTCCTACAATATGTGTTACCAAGAAAGGCACACCTTATTACCACCACAACAATCTTAAAAATATAGCTTTTGTTAGCTGTTGTTTTTCACTTATTATATACGTTTGAAAGAGATATTGATGTGTCAATACGTTCCTGAACTTAAGAATATAGAAACTGATGTTGTCTGAGAAGGCCATATTTACTATAGACACCTAAATGATTGGGGTAAGTAAAACTTTAAATCATTTCTGTTGTCTGGGAGGCCGCATAATATCCGTTCATGAACAATACATATTTATTCATGATTCTAAAATGAAATTTACCTGACTAGATTACAATATTGTCAGAAGGAGCATCTGTATCCATACAGCAAAGATTAACCCTTTGAGAGCTGCACCTGTGCGTCCAGCTGGCCAAGTCAAGCCTGCTCTGGCGGCCGCCTAATCCGCCTACCTGCGCTGGCCGCCGTCTCCGCAGCATGTTGTGTGTGCCTGAGCTCTCCGCCTGGCCGTCCTCGCCCTGGCCGGAGTATTTCTGAAACCAGGACGGCTGCAGCAGTCTCACAGTGTGCTTGCTGACGTTACAAATAAACAGAATATATGGATATTTATTCCTTAACTAAGAATCTTAAAATAATTACCCGACAGACAATGTACACTGAAACGCCTTACGCTACTAACATGTAGCACCTGGGTCATTCCATGTCAAATCGCCTGATTTTGGAACATTTTCCTGCTCTACCATGACGGAAAAATTTATGTGCACATTCGAACATGTCCCCAATCAATCAATAATGATAGATTTTAAAATTCGTTGAAGCAATACTGGACGAGTTATAATCATTTGTTTCAAGCCATGCGCAATTTTGCGAAGGGCGAGCGTGAATTCCTGGCGACTTTGAGCTGTTATAACTCGGGAAATATTTCGATGACAAATATGAAATTTGGTCATCGTGTACAAATGTATGCGTTCTCATAGGACTAATATTGAAAAGAATTTTACGTCATATATACAATCAGAAAAGTTTAAACAAAGTTGCTCTAAAAATTTGCGACACAAAAAACTTCAACATTTGGAGCATTGTATCTTAGGGACTAACTAACTACAAGGTTCTGATATATGAAGCTTCGTTTATGTGCCTCTTTCCTATACTAAATAAATTAAGTGTAAAAGTTGAAGATATTAGAAAGGATAACAATGCGGTATTTGCAACCTTATTTTGCAAAAACCTGTGTTCTATAAAACTTCCCAAACTTATTAGTTACAACATTATTTTAATTGAAAAAAAAGGGTTAATGATCAACCAACGGAGGCCAACAATGTTTGATGATTTGAATCAAAGGTGAACGCGTAAATCACAGCGCGAGAAAAGTGTAAATTTTGGGTTCTATCTCCGACTGTAAATGCATGCTAACTCTCCGACTTTTTTATTTGCGTTTAGTTCTTAAGAATCATCATAACGTCTTTGTATACATCTGACTTTTATTTGGCATACTGATAATTATCTGATTTTTGTACGCAACTTGAGATTCAAATGCTCTAGAATCTGTAACGACCAAATGTTGATGTTCTTCTGTACTAGCGCAGTAATTCTCATGCAAACTACTTTCGACGAAACCATCTGAAAGCCGAGTCACACTTTTGAATCTAACCACTATATTTTGAGAGCATTAATCCAACAAATTATCCGCAGGGAAACTAAAAAACAAAATATTCAACATTATTGAATTCTTTTTATACAGGATGCAGTTGTTATTGTACAGTAGAAATAATCGATGATGTATAACTTTTGCTTAAGAATTAGACAAGTAAATACTCAAGTTTCTAAATTACCTAATTAAACATCATCTTTAATTCCTAATGCCATTTTGTGCTTCAGAAAGGGCCAGTTTGTGCAACTAACAAATTTGTGGCAAGACGCTCTTTCCAATATTGCGAATACATTTCAATTAGGTAAACCCGGTTAATCGTCTGCAGGCAACGATAAATCAAATCAAGGTTTCTAAGTACTTATATTTACATCTGAATAATTTCTGCTCATCATAAGGAGATGAATGTCTAGGCCTATAATTTTTTTCATAAACCCAACGTCCTGGGAAAATAGAACAGCAACATGTTACTAAATTTCACTAGAAAACTGTAGCCTCAGTTGTGGTAAAAGATATTTATTTAAGCGGCGACTAGTTTTGGCCAAAGCCCAGTTTCAAACAACCATGTAAAAAAGAAATGTGACAACCACATTTTAGCAGTTAATAAAATCATAGGAAATGGATAGCTGTAACGTGATTTTCACAGTCTTTGGGCTTCGCTCAACACTGGTCGTCATTTAAATACATATCTTTTACCGCAACCCAGGTCGAATATTCTAGAAATAATAATGCCAGAATTTTTTGTTTAATTAAGAATGTCTAAGGTTTAATACCTATCAAGAAGTTACAGAAGAATTCACAAATTTGCACTAAGTATTTATTTTTGCATCCTATATCCAAATATTTGAAGCAACCAGTCTGTGTTTTTCAGCACAGATTGGATGTTTCACATCTTCATACATCAGTTGTTTGTCAGCAAAGTAATACATCGGGAGAGGCTTTTAAAGCTCAGATAATTCGGTGTTTATTTTTCTTTTTGTCTTTGTTTGCACTGTTATATTCCCCATCCTTCTTTCTCACCCAGGCTTTGGCTCAGCAATGGCGAAGTTATTATTTTTTAATTTTTGTGTTTTTTTATTATTATTAAACAAATTTTTCAGAAGTGATGGCTTAATTTCATCTTCCAGCTGTAGCAACTTTGCTAAAAGTGATTCTTTGTGTGGTATGTTTCAAAACATAGGTCAATACACAAAGGTACATTGCATATTTTGCATTCATACTTCGTTTCTCTGTGCACGTTCTGTTTCGAGCAGACTGTACATCTACGCCACATTCCGCGTTTCTTGGACTGGTTACTTGAAATCACATGTGGAAAGTGTCTCCCAGTAAAGCGAGGAGGATTCTCGTCACCAGAGCGTCTTCCTTTCCTATCTCTCCACCGTTCTGTAGAAAATTTTTCCACGAGCAATGCTAATGAAATTTTTCTCCCTGTCACTGATCTGTGAAGAGTGTGAGTATTCCATACACAAAGGTCAACAACATGGAAAAAAAAAACTTTTTGTCCTGTTTAACAGATTTACGCACAGATGCAACAGAGCTTAGTAACATGTCAGAGTGATCTACTGCGCCCATATTTGCATTGCGGCTTCATTACATTCTCGCCAGTCCTCCTGTTTGTCTTGCCCGTGTCACGCATTTCTGTAGTGTTACAGGTAGTCAGCATGAACACATCTCTATTGTCGCACCATTTGATGGCAAGCATTGAGTTAGTTGCCATAAGATCAACTTCTCTGTTTCTTCTGTAGCTTCAGAAAATTGCACCTGTTGCTACGCTGCTGTTCCCTGGTTGTGAAGGCAGAGGAACAAAGCTGGACTTGTGTACCAAATGTCGACATACACGGTATGTCCACGTTCAAGGTATGGCATCACTAGTGTTGCTACTATATCTCCAGATTTCTCCAAATTATGGACTTCAATTTCTGTTGTTGTGCCTGTGTATACAATGAAATCCAAGACGTATCCAGTTTTACAATCGCACAACACGAATGTCTTGATTCCAAATCTACTTCACTTTGAAGGTAATGAACTGTTTAAAAGATAAGCGACCTTTGAACAATAACAGGCTTTCATTGACACAGAATTTTTTGTATGGATTAAATGCACTTCAGAACGCCACACGAACTGTATCAACTATTTTCTGTATTTTAAACAAACTGTCATCCCTACGATTGGCCGAGTTGTCACTAAAAATTAGTTTCTCAAAAGTAGCATAAAACGGTCATGGGACATAACTTCGCCAAAAATTGGAGTACTTAGTAGTACAGCTCTGGACCAATATTCCTTTATTCTCAACTTTTTAACACAAGTCATGAGAAGCCAAAGACCAATGAAGCTATACAGTTCCTCAAAACTTGTATCTTTCCAGGTGGATAGCCGAGAACAAACTGATTCCGACGTATTTCCCATGGTGGACGTATAAAATTGGTTTGTTTCAAGTGCTATAAATTTCAGCAGATCTTCTGATAGAAATAGCATGAAAAGCGATACAACGAATCAGGCGCCAGTTGGCAATTATGTCCTGAAGATGAGTCATCAAATGTATGAAGTGCTGGACTAAAATCACGTTTTTGTCAATCAAATTTCTCGTTATTATAGCGTGACCTTCGTCTTCAGTTTCAGAATCTGATGAACTGTCCTGGGGAGCTCTGCCAGGTGAAGTACATGGAGGTGTATTACTACGAGATTCTTCTGATGAATCATCATTGTCACTACATTCACTGAAGATGCCACCCTCACTGTCACTGTCACTCTTGTCAGTATCTCCAGTATCTCTTCTTCAGTGCAACGACGCTGATGTGGCATTTCTCTGTCGAACTCTAAAAATCCTAACGAAATAGCACAAAGCTAAACGACACCACAGAAGCAGAATGCAGATAGTCACATGAACCAGATAGCACGAATGTCGAACAGCAACTGTGAAATCCGTAGCAGAGTGTTTCCCAGAATGCATGGGCAGTTGCACAGAAAAATAAATAGGGAACATCCATTTGGTGCAGCGGAAGGGACAAAAGAACTCGAGACGGGCCAGCATGCAGCCCTCTACATCTACATCTACATCTACATAGATACTCTGCAAATCACATTTAAGTGCCTGGCAGAGGGTTCATTAACCACCTTCATAATTTTTCTCTACCGTTCCATTCTTTAATTGCGCGGGGGAAGAAAGAACACTTAAATCGTTCCGTTTTCGATCTGATTTCTCTTATTTTATTGGGATGGTCATGTCTCCCTAAGTAGGTGGGTGCTAGCAAAATATTTTCACATTCAGAACTAAACGTCGGTGATTGAAACTTCGCAAACAGATCACGCCGCAATGAATAACGTCTTTCTTTTAATGATTTCCACCCCAATTCGTGCAACATTTCCGTGACGCTTTCCCCCCCGTAACATGATAAAACAAAACGAGCTGCCCTTCTCTGAACCTTCTCAATATCTTCCGTCAGTCCCACCTGGTGAGGGTCCCACAAGGGGCAACAGTACTCCAAGAGAGGACGCACAAGTGTGATGTAGGCAATCTCTTTGGTGGAGCTGGTGCATCGTCTAAGCGTTCTGCCAATGAAACGTAACCTTTGGTTCGCCTTCCCCACAATATTTTCTATGTGTTCTCTCCAGTCAAAGTTGTTCGTAATTGTAACTCCTAGGTATTTGGTAGAATTTACGACCTTAAGGTTTGACTGATTTATCGCGTAATTGAAGTAATTTCTTTTAGTGGTCATGTGTATTACTTCACACTTTTCTTTATTTAGTGTCAATTGCCAATTCTCACACCAAGTAGAAATTGTGTCTAAATCGCTTTGCAGTTGCTTCTGATCCTCTGTTGACTTCACTAACCGATAAACGACAGCATCATCCGCGAACAATCTAAGGGAGCTATTCAGATTGTCTCCTAAATCGTTTATAAACACGAGGAAGAGTAGAGGACCTATAACGCTTCCCTGTGGAACGCCAGATATCACTTCTGTTTTACTCGATGACTTACCGTCAATTACAACGAACTCTGTCCTTACTGATAGGAAATCGTGAATCCAATCGCACAATTAGAGAGATATTACATAAGCACGCAATTTCATTTGAAGCCGCTTGTGGGGTACAGTATCAAAAGCCTTCCGGAAATCCAGAAATATGGAATCGATTTGAGATCCCTTGTCGATGGCACTTAACACTTCATGTGAATAAAGGGCAAGCTGTGTTTCGCAAGAGCGATACTTTCTGAATCCGTGCTGACTATTGGTTATTAGGTCGTTCTCTTCGAGGTAGTACATAATATTCGAACAAAGTATATGTTCCAAAATCCTACTGCAAATCGACGTCAATGAGATAGGCCTGTAATTTTGGGGATCACTCCTATTGCCTTTTTTGAATATTGGAGTAACTTGGGCAACTTTCCAGTCTTTGGGTACGGATCTTTCGCTGAGTGATCAGTTGTAAATTATAGCTAAGTACGGAGCTATTGCATCAGCATACTCTGAGAGGAATCTAGTTGATATACAATCTGGCCTGGAAGATTTATTTTTGTTTAGTGACTTAAGTTGTTTTACTACTCCAGGAACATCTACTTCTAAGTTTCGCATGCTGGCAGCTGTTCTTGGATTGAATACTGGAGTGTTCACTTCGTCTTCTTTGTGAAAGAATTTCGGAAAGCTGTGTTTAGTAATTCTGCCTTAGCAGTACTGTCGTCGGTAGTATTACCATTGCTATCGCGTAGTGAAGGTATTGTTTGTGTTTTGCCGCTAGTGTACTTCACATATGACCAGAATTTCTTTGGATTTTCTACAAGATTACGAGACAGGATTTCGTTGTGGAAACAACTATAAGATTTTCGCATTGAAGTCAGCGCTAGGTTGCGAGTTTCAGTAAACGATTGCCAGTCTTGCGGATTCTGTGTCTTTTTAAATTTTGCATGCGTTTTTCTTTGTTTCTGCAACAGTGATCTGACCTGTTTTGTGTACCACGGGGGTCAGCCCCCTCTTTTATTAATTTATTTGGTATAAATCTCTCGATTGCTACTGATATTATGTCTTTGAATGTAAGCCACAACTGATCTACACTCGCATTTTTAGTTTTGAAGGACTGGAGACTATCACTCAGGAAAGCGTGAAGCGAATTTTTATCTGCTTTATTGAATAGATATATTTTTCGTTTATTTTTGGTGCATTTGGGAATTTCGATATTCAGTCTCGCTACTACAACTCGATGTTCGCTAATCCCTGTATCTGTTTTGATGCTCTTTACTATCTCGGGATTATTTGTTGCTAGGAGATCAAGAGTATTTTCGCAACCACGTACTATTCTAGTGGGTTCATGAACTAACTGTTCGAAGTAGTTTTCAGAAAAAGCATTCAGAGCTAGTTCGGACGATGTTTTATATTTGCCCCCGGTTTTGAATACGTAATTATGCCAACATATCGAGGGTAAATTAAAGTCGCCACCGATTATAACAGTATGCTTCGGATACCTATTTGAAATATGATTCAAGCTTTCTTTGAACATTTCTGCAACCACATCGTCTGAGTCAGGGGGCCGATAAAAAGATCCAATTATTAATTTATTTCGGTGGTCAGGTATAACCTCTACCCAAACCAATTCACAGGAAGTTTCTGCCTCAATTTCGTTGCAGGATAAACCATTTGTAACAGCAATAAACACGCCACCCGCTGTTTTATTTATTCTATCCTTTCTGAAGATCATTTGGCCCTTTGAAAAAATTTCGGCCGAATTTATCTCAGGAGTCAGCCAGCTTTCAGAACCTATAACGATTTGTGCCTCAGTACTTTCTATCAGCGCTTGGAGCTCTGGAATTTTCCCAACACAGCTACGACAATTTACAACTGTTACAAAAATGGTTTTTATGTCTACTTTCTTCCCGTGTCTGACCTGCCCCCTTTGAGACTGAAACCTATTTTGTGTATTCCCGAGGCCCTCTAACCTAAAAAACCGCCCAGTCCACGCCACACAGCCCCCGCTACCCGTGTAGCCGCTTCCTGAGTGTAGTGGACTCCTGACCTATTTAGCGGAACCTGAAAACCCACCACCCTTTGGCGCAAGTCGAGGAATCTGCAGCCGACACGGTTGCAGAACCGTCTGAGCCTCTGATTCAGACTCTCCACTCGGCTCTGAACCAAAGGTCCGCAGTCAGTCCTGTCGACAATGCTGCAGATGGTGAGCTCCGCTTTCATCTTGCAAGCAAGACTGGCAGTCTTAACCACTTCTGATAGCCGCCCAAAACCAGAGAGGATCTCTTCCGATCCAAAGCGACACACATCATTGGTCCCGACATGAGCCACCACCCGCAGTTGGCTGCACCCTGTGCTCTTCATGGCATCCAGAAGGAGCCGTTCCACATCCGGAATGACTCCCCCCGGTATGCACATGGATTGCACATTGGAATTCTTCCCCTCCCTAGTAGCCATTTTCCCAAGGGGCTCCATACCCGCCTAACGTTGGAGCTCCCAACTACCAACAAACCCACCCTCTGTGAGTGCCCGGATCTTGAAGGCAGAGGGGCGAGTACAGGACAAGCGACACCATCCGCATCAGGAACATCCCCTGCCACAGACAGTGCCTCGAATCTGTTGGCAAGACTAACCGGGGAGGCCTCCACTTCGGTCCCCCGGGAAGTCTTATGCCGCCTGACACGCGCTGAGGGGACCTCCCAATCCACCACGGATTGGGGGGCTACCTCCTCGCGGGCAGTGAGCGGGCTGGCCACAGCCGCAGGCCGATCGGAGGGCACAACAGATGCACAGGGCGTCTGCTGCACCCACGCGAGTGGCCCACAACAGCGACGCCCACCCACCGCAGTCTCAAGCATTGCCAGCGTAGCCAACGCCGCCTGAAGCTGCGAGCGAAGAGTCGCCAACTCTGCCTCCATCCGTTCGCAGCAGTCACAGTTCCTAGCCATTCTAAAAACCTTTGTTTCTTCCAAGTAAGTACGTCAGAGGACACCGTAGTTTGATAAACAGTGAGCTTTGTAAAGTATAAACCTAACGCTGAACTGTTTATTAACGGCGAATCTGAAAAATATATACGCGAGCTAGTAAATCAAAAATTCAGTAACTGAGCTGACAAATAAACGCGATTCTTAATAAACAAACACGCGAGCACACTACAGTATAAAGAGCTGCAAGAGAAAGCACACACGAAATGTAAATAAGTCGCTTCTATTAAGAAGCCGGTTACCACACAATGTAGAGCTGCTGCTGGTCACGTGTGCAATGGCCGCTGGTCACTGAGCAACTGAAGTGAAGGACTACCAACCGCGAGTACGATCAAAACAAAACAGAAGCAGTGAGTGGTGGATTTACACTGCGGATGAATACACTGAACTGACTAGTTGAACGCGAATCTAAGTAAATATACACAGCAGCAAGAGAAGTTTGATAAACAGCGAGCTTTGCAAAATATAAACCTAACGCTGAACTGTTTATTAACGGCGAATCTGAAAAATATATACGCGAGCTAGTAAATCAAAAATTCAGTAACTGAGCTGACAAATAAACGCGATTCTTAATAAACAAACACGCGAGCACACTACAGTATAAAGAGCTGCAAGAGAAAGCACACACGAAATGTAAATAAGTCGCTTCTATTAAGAAGCCGGTTACCACACAATGTAGAGCTGCTGCTGGTCACGTGTTCACTGGCCGCCGGTCACTGAGCAACTGCAGCTGTTCACGTCCGCAGACCCACAGGCAAAGGGACCAGCTGTGGGGTAAGCCGGCATTAGCGCCCAGGTACCAGCCAGGCCACGCAGTGAATGCTGCCTGCAGGGCCCACTGGAAGTACCACTGCCATGGCAAACCACGTCCGTTGGCCCCATGGCCCAGTGCAACGCTGCAAGATATCCCGTCTGCAGTGCTCAAAGGGTTAAGAATCTAAACTGAATGCACAACGTTATACTAAAAAATGGAGTAATATTTTGTAGTGTCATGCTTTGAAGGATCATTATCGATTTTAACTGATGAGCTGGCTTGTCACTCAATCTCTCTGGCTACTGATGGAGACCACATTGTCCATAGCATTAAATCTTAGCAACTCATACAAACTACATGCACTTCATTAAATACACCAGTTTCACTAATTATTTTCCCAGAAAATTTGTAAACTTTATATTTAGAAAAAAAACTTATACCTTTGGGAAAATTCTAATATGCTTTGCCTTATACATCATACAAAAGATGAAATTCTTATATGCATTCAGGAATTCTTGTATATATGAGAACCCCTTGTTGACAGTAGCTACAGTTTGTATCTGCTTGCGGTCATCGGCATATGTTAACTATACAAATGATATGCCGCCCTTTTGTGTGAGAATTTTCTTGAACCAGCCCTAAGTACTCCATCAGTTAACTGTTGAATTTAAAAACCATCACTTCTCTGAAGAAACTTTGCATAATTTCCACATACATATGTGAGAAAAATTGTTACAGGAGATAAGACCTGGGTCCACTATCACCAACCATAACAAAAAGGTCAAGCAATGAATGGCGCGACAGATAATCTATGAAACCAACAAAAAATCCCACTCATCTGTCTGTTGGCAAAGTCATGATCATTCTCTTCAATGATACAAATGAACTAATTCTGCAACTTTATGTGGATAGAATAGTGATGGGAACAAGTACTCATACAGATGTGCACAAAAATCAACATCCACTTGCAGACGGGAGAAAAAGAGGTCATCTTACTTCAAAAGTATTGTTACAGCATGATAATGCTCGACCACATACAGTGCGTAAACAGTGAGAATGTCTTGTATGTCCATCTTATTCTTCAAACCCCACTTTGAATTCCTTTCATCACTTTCGTGTTCTCAAAGAAGCAATGGGATACATGCATTTCGTTATTAATGAAAAGGTGGAAAACATCTTGTATGACTGCCTACATAAATGGCCATAAGAATTGTTTCAGCATAGTATGTATGAGGTGGATTCAATGACAGGGAGACTACATCGGAAAATGACATGTGTTTGTTCACTGTAACATTTTTTAGAAATATAGTACTTTTCAGATTTTCCTTTGAATCAGTCTCATATTTTTATAGATTAGAAAATTGGCTTTTAATCTTTAATACAATTGCTCATAAGTCTGTGAAACATTCAGCTCTCATTCATTCATGTATGTATTTTAACCTCTCAAGAAACCAGCTTCATTTTTAAATTTATGCAACTAATTCTATTTTTATTGTTGTCTAATGTGCATGGCCAACAGGTAAGGTACACTCATTGTTATTCATGAAAGTAAACTCTTTGCTTTTGCTTTATTGTTAGGCTGTGTAATGAGCCTTAGCTAAGCTTGGCCAGGAAAGGAACTGGAAATCACACTTAATACCTCTGCGAACCCATACCTAGTCCATGTACCTCCAATCTCAATGCGGAAAAGCTAATAAAGTGGCGCTTTCTGAAGCGTGGGCTGTCAGAAACAAACAATAGCCAACAGCCAACCAGGGAACCAGGATTGTTCATGTGGGGTTTGCTGGGTGGACTGTCAAATTTAAGTCAGTGTCCATCTGCTCCCTTTCTGCAGGCAGCTCATAACATGAGCAGATGTGCCTCCCTGCTACTCTATTTATCACAAAAATGACTCCCTATTACCGGTTTCCTAGGTGCTACATCTCTACCTCTGCCCATTAATTTGATTTTCGTGAAGATATGTGGCATGGCGGCCACTTGAGCAAAATTTCACTCAGTTTTAGTCCTGAATAACCTGTTCAACTTGATGCCCAGGTTCTAGACATGCTAACGGTCAGATCATTCTGCACAATAAAATATCCATTCTTTCTATCACCCTGTCAGTTTTTTTAAATATTCTCTCAATTAGTAAAATATTTTGCCCAAAGCATCATGAACTCCTCACTCATGTGCGGTGGTAAAGAAAAATACCTAAACAATTGGTTTAACAATGCTTTCACACTAGGTGGTGGTACTCTGTTCTACTAAGAGTGTGGTTACAGACATTTTATTATGAATGACAGCTTTGTTGACATACACGTCAGTGCTTCAGTTATGACTACCACTACCCTGGTGGGTTGTACTAATGCACACTCTGTATGTTTTTCCTCTGTGGGGAGAGAGTATACTATATGAATTTTACATAAATAAAATTAATACAAACAATAATGATTCCACTCAATTTTGGTCATCTTATTCAGTTAAGATCTTTGAATTTTGAAAGGAAGTAGTCTATGGTTGCAGAAATTTATATTTTTATTTAACATGATATGCTTCACCCTTTTGGGCATTGTCAGATTACATGAAGGCTCCAGCTTTCTTTGACATCCGCCACTAAAGGGTTTAATGAACTCAGGAAATAGCCATTTGGCTTGTGTAATGCAAGAGGTTTTGATTTCTTAATGTACTGTGCTTCTGTAAATTCATAAAAGTTTACATTATCATAATTTCGAATTTTGGGTGAGGGGGGAGATATATCCCTCTTATCCCCTCCTGTAGTGTCCACCATTGTCTGTTGATATGGATTCTGCGCTGTACACACTAGAGGTCCCTTCCCTGTTAAAAGTTATGAATGGATATTACATATCCAGAGTTCATTTGAATGCCCTTTAGTGGCAGATGATGGAGGAAACACAGCCCTCGACATTTTATGCAATATGTTGATGTCCAACAAGGCTGAAACACGTTATTGTAAATACGATTTTCATATTTCTACAACTATGGACCACTTTCTTTTTTTTTAATATAAGTCTTTACCACACACAATAAACTTGTGAGTTTATATTACTACCAATTATGCTGCAATTGCTGACTGCTGAGTGTACTGTCACGAAAGATAAGAGATAAGTGCATTCAGTTAGAGGGCTACAACTGATAAACTTAAAAAAAAGGGAGATTAAAGATTGCCAGATTGCCATTAAAGTAATCGTATGTTACATTAAAATCTTCATTCTGGTGGAGTAGATTAGGTTAGATTAGATTAATACTTGTTCCACAGATCATGAATACGACACTTTGTAATGGTGTACCAGAGGTTACATTACTCAAAATGTTACATGACACAATTTTTTAATATTTTTTTTATTTTTTAAGTATATATATATATATATATATATATATATATATATATATATATATATATATATATATATATATATATATTAAATTTACTAATTTATATCTAAAAACTCATCCAATGAGTAGAAGGAGTTGTCATTCAGAAATTCTTTTAATTTATTTCTAAATGCTAGTTTGCTGTCTGTCAGGCTTCTGATGTTGCTTGGTAGGTGACCAAAGACTTTTGAGGCAGCATAATTTAGCCTTTCTGTGCCAAACTCAGATTTAGCACTACATAGTGAAGATTATCCTTTCTCCTGTTGTTAGAGCTGTGCACACTGCTATTACTTTTGAACTGGGTTGGATTATGAACAACAACATTCATAAGTGAATGTATATACTGTGAGGATACCTAAATTCTTAAATAGTTTTTTACTTACTTTTATTCCAACTTTATGTTTTCAGTTAATTGGAATCTATAACAAAGAAATGTGAATCACAGTTTTCTTATGGAAATTAAAATTCATTTTAATCAAGTAAAAGATATCCAAGAAATAATTAAGTCCCTACAACAAAACAAGAAGAAAATTGCAATTCAGTGGATACCATCTCACTGTGGCATAGATGGTAATGAGAAAGCTGATTTTCTAGCCAAAAACGGTACAAAAATTAAAAAAATTCGAAGAACTACCCTGTCGTATTTGGCAGTTGAACACATAATTAACAATATATTTAAAGAAGAATTGAAATCTCAGGTGAGGGAAAGTTCTGGATAACCCTCTTGGATAACCAACGAATTCCAGATGGACGAAGAAGAGAGGCAGTAGCAACATTCTGCCTGACTATTGGACATGACTATTTGGCCGCCCACAAGCACAAGATCTCTATCTTGCCGTCTCCAGAATGTGTTCTGTGTTACAAGAGTGGTATCATAATGAACAGTGATCATTTAAAAGAGTGTTCAGAACTGTACAATTGTAATTCGGACTTAAGAAGATTGTATTGAGAAGGAAGAAGTCAAGTGCCAGAACATTAAAAAGAAATAATAATAAAATTCATTTTTGAACAATTATGTGGTCTATAAAACAACTCACAATATGAGAAACATGTATTGCATTACTTCTGTACATCAATAATACTCCACAAAGAATTCACTCTCTGCAGCTTACTGAATGGTACACGAAATTTCTTCACATGTTAAAATGAGATTAATTTGCCAGGATCAATAATACTAGTGTAATTTTTAGATAGTCGTTTCTCCATAGAGGGAAGAAATAAGGAATTATTGTTCACTAGCCTGAAATTGAGGAGATATATAATAATTAGAAAAAAGCATCAGTAGTTGTCCTGCAGAGCTTTCTGCAGATAGTGTCCTCAGTTTTAAATTTTTACTTTCAGTAAAAGTCATGCCTTTTGAATTTTTGCATTTAGTATCTGCATAAAGCTCTGCTGGTCAACCGCAAATGCATTTTCATGGGTATTTTATATCTGCTCTGTTTTCTGCTAATACCCAAAAATTTCTTCTTCCATCCTTCCAAGACAAAACGAGTATGTACGAATTGCACTAGTGTTATTTACCAACCTTTCCAGTATATGTCTTATTTCAATACACAAGGAAATTTCGTTACAGTATTCCTTCCACTACATAGTGTAAATTCGTTGCCAAGGAGTGGCCAAGTGTTCTAAGGCGCATTGCAGCATAGTGCCCAGTTGCTAGCTGTCGGAGGTTCGAATCCTCCCTGGGGCATGGGTGTATGTCTTTGTTTTTAGGTTGGATTAATTAGTTTGCAAGCCTAGGGACAGATAAAGGAGTAATCAAGTCCCATAGATTTACAACATTTGAATTTGTAAATTCGTTCCGGAGCATTACTGTACTGATGTCTGTAAATCATTTTACATATCTGTAATGTAAAATTATTCATTTAGTAAGTTGTTTCATACACATAATAATTGAAAATGATTATTAAAATTAAAATCAATTCAGATCGCAAAATTGTTGTTTTTAGTTCATTACCAGTTTCAGTCTATACAGACCATCTTCAGATAAACACCACCATGATGGCAGGTGCCAGCACCTACCATCATGGTAGTATTCATATGAAGATGGTATATATAGAATGACACCAGTAATGAAATAAAACAACAGTTTGCAATCTGGAATGTTTTTAATTTTAACTAT
This sequence comes from Locusta migratoria, assembly GCA_026315105.1. Taxonomy (NCBI): domain Eukaryota; kingdom Metazoa; phylum Arthropoda; class Insecta; order Orthoptera; family Acrididae; genus Locusta; species Locusta migratoria. The sequence goes on from CM048750.1 coordinate 270,312,309, forward strand.
TATATCAAGATTGCTGTTTTCCCGTATGCTTTCTGAAAATGATTGTAATTTCCCTTAGGAAATTATGATTCACATTTGTTTATTATAATTTCCAGTTGACTGAAAACGTAGAATTGGAATAAAAGTAAGTAAAAAAAATTGCCATATGAATAAAGTAAATATTAGTGGGTATAAACTAGCAGCACATGCAAGTAGAGAAAAGAAGGTGTGGGGAGGAGTTGCCATTTATGTCAAAAATTGTCACAGTGTAAAAAATTTAGAAACAAAAAAATTTTGTATAGAGCAACACATAGAAGCATGTGCCTGTGAGCTTAAACTGAAGGGTGGTTCTTTTATAATTGTCACAGTGTATAGGCCTCCCTCAGGAAACTTTCATTTATTCCTGGAATACTTGGATGCCTTGTTGTGCTATCTGTCAGATAGGGGGAAGCAAATTATTGTATGTGAGGATTTCAATGTTGATTCACTGCAAGAGTGTAATAAGAAGACTGACCTGGAAGTCTTACTTGGTTCTTTCAATTTGAGATCTGTTATTGATTTTCCTACTAGGGTAGTAAAGAACAGCAGCACATTGATAGACAATTTTTTTATAGATCAAGATAGGTTTAACAACATTAGTGCATGTCCTGTTGAGAATGGTCTTTCTGATCATGGTGCACAGCTAGTTACATTATATGATATATCTCCTTTCTGTAATTTGAATCAGTCCTCCAAAGTTGTTCGTACAATTAATGAATCGACAATTAGAAATTTCACGGAAAGTCTTCAGCAGTTAGATTGGGATGAAGTCTACAAGGAACCTGATGCTAATTTAAAATACAATTTATTTCATGATACTTTTGTAAGGGTATTTGATAACTGTTTCCCCAAGAAATTAGTCAAATTTAATTGTAAGGAACCAAGCAAAAAACCATGGCTTACCAAAGGTATAAAAATATCTTGTAACCGGAAAAGGGAACTGTATCTGACAGCAAGAGAGAGTAGTGACCCAGAAATACTCAACTATTATAAAAACTACTGTTCTGTATTAAGGAAAGTTATTAAAAAATCCAAAAGCATGTGCATCATGTCTGAGATTAGTACATTAAATAATAAAATTAAAACAATCTGGAATATTATAACAAGGGAGACAGGGCAACCAAGAACACAGGAAGACAGCATTACCATCAAAGTGAATGAAAAAATTACAAACAAAAAGTCAGAAGTCGAAAACACTTTTAATAATTATTTTTTAAATGTTGTGGAGAATATAGGATCCAAATGTTCATTAGAAGAAGCTAGGCAGTTAATGGAACAGGGCATACCTAGACAGTTTGATGCAATGGAAATCCCACCCACCTCTCAATCTGAAATTAGGAAATTAATAAACTCCCTCAAGAGTAAAAGTTCTCATGGCATTGATGGCATATCCAGCAGGGTATTAAAAGCTTGTTCCCAAGAAATATGTAGAATTCTTAGCCACATTTGTAATAGCTCACTGGAGCAGGGTATTTTCCCTGATAGACTGAAATATGCTATTGTCAAACCACTTCATAAAAAAGGTGATACATTGGATGTCAACAACTACCGCCCAATCTCACTTCTGACTGCTCTATCAAAAATTCTTGAAAAAGTAATGTATTCCAGAGTAACTTCATATATTAATAAAAATAAAGTTCTAACTAAATGTCAGTTTGGTTTCCAGAAAGGCTTTTCAACAGAAAATGCAATACACAATTTCACTAATGAAATATTAAATGCTTTGGATAACCGTAAATCACCCGTTGGGATTTTTTGTGATCTATCAAAGGCCTTTGATTGTGTTAACCATGGAATTCTTCTAGATAAGCTTAACTACTGTGGTATGGGTGGAAAAGTTCACAAATGGTTTAAATCATACCTAACTGGAAGAGTTCAGAAAGTTGATATAAGTAATTCACATAATATACAAAAAACTGCCAAGTCCTCAAACTGGGGAACTATCAAGCATGGGGTGCCACAGGGTTCGGTACTGGGACCTTTGCTGTTCTTAATATATATTAATGATTTGCCTTTCTATATTCATAAAGATGCCAAGCTAGATCTCTTTGCTGATGATACAAGTATCGCTATCACACCCGAATCACAGGAATTAACTGATGAAATTGTCAATGAAGTATTTCAGAGAATTATTAGATGGTTCTCTGTAAATGGACTCTCTTTAAATTTTGAAAAAACACAGTATATTCAGTTTCACACAATAAATAGCATCACACCATTAATTAATATTGACTTCAACCAGAAATCTATAGCTAAGGTAGAATATTCAAAATTTTTAGGTTTATGCATTGATGAGGGGTTGAATTGGAAGAAACACATTGAAGATCTGCTGAAACGTTTGAGCTCAGCTACTTATGCTATTAGGGTGATTGCAAACTTTGGTGATATACAACTCAGTAAACTAGCATACTATGCCTATTTTCATTCTCTGCTTTCTTATGGCATCATATTCTGGGGCAATTCATCATTTAGTAAGAAAGTATTCATTGCCCAAAAGCGGGTCATCAGAATAATTGCTGGAGCCCACCCAAGATCATCCTGCAGACATTTGTTTAAGGATCTAGGAATCTTCACAGTAGCTTCACAATATATATATTCACTTATGAAATTTGTTATTAACAATCCAACTGAATTCAAATGTAACAGCAGTGTGCATAGCTACAACACTAGGAGAAAGGGTGACATACACTATTCAAGGTTAAATTTAGCTCTGTCACAAAAAGGGGTTAAATTTTCTGCCACAAAAGTCTTTGGTCACTTACCTAGTAGTATCAAAATTCTGACAGATAGCCAACTAGCATTTAAAAATGAATTAAGAGAATTTCTGAATGGCAATTCCTTCTACACATTAGATGAATTTCTAGATAAAAGTTAGTACTTTAGGAAAAACTTTAAAAAAAAAAAAATAAAAATAAAATAAAAAAATTAAAAATTTTAAAAAAAAAATAAAAAAATATGCAAATATTGATTGTCATGTAATATTATGTATAGACACACTTCATTTAACTGACACATTCCACATCATTACGAAGTGTCGTATTCATGATCTATGGAACAAGTATTAATCTAATCTAATCTAATCTAAGATTTTAACATAGGACTGGTAATCTTCAACTTTCCTCATTCAGTTCTTAATTTCATCTTGAGCGATAAACGCTTCTATTTACTTTTATTAACGTATAATGCATACTAAATACTGTCTGACCATAGAACAAACACATAAAGTCTGTGCAACAAATGTGACAATGACTTAAGTACATGGCAGTTATATTCACGTCATTAAAAGAACAACGTTTTGTGTTTCACAGCTCCAAGTACTACGTACTTGCGACGCTGTCGTCTACTACACGCGACTCTCGCGTCCCTAGAAATCTCAGGATTTTACGCCCAATGTTGCGTATAGAGGGGTAAAGGACTGTAGGCATTGCACGGAGGGAACTGTGTGAATACACAATACAATCCTCTCTGAACAAAAGGCATAAATATTCACGGGGTATAAACTTTTTTCTGACGAACACTGAGTGTCTATACTCGGTTTTGCAGAAACACACTAGACAAAAGAGTAATATATTACCAATGCTTGCTTTCGGATAGCTTTCAAAATGGGCGGCCCACCAACATTATCGATAGCTAATGTAGTGGTGTTGAATATATTCCACAGAAATCGTGAGCCAATAGTATCTCTGCTCTGTTTTGATATATGGTGCTATGTCAAGTGCGTTGTTGTTGTGGCTGTACTGTATGACTGTCAGTACTAATTAGATCTAATAACGAGTTAATATGTAACAAAATTTTATTTAATGTTTGAAATAAAATATTTACTTCATTTTGCATCGTAGTTCCTCTTACAGAATATATAACGTTACATAAGTACCGTTATCGGTATACGAAGCCCTCTGAAAGCGCTATCCCTAATCTCGTTGATACCGCTTTCATGGAAACTAATTGAAGGTCTTGCACGTTTTGTGAAACATCTTTCTGTGATCCAAAGCTATTGTGTATAATCTTTCAAACATTGACAAACAACTCATGCCTGAAAATTCATGATAATTAGCTATGTAAAGTTGCACGGAACATAAATTAACGCGTCTTCGCGTCCGGGAATCCAACCCCGAATACATAAGAGCATCAGTGAGATTTGGCGAAGGCTTCAAGCAATGGTATCCTTATGTTTTGGGCGTAGCTTGAATTTAGCTTTACGCTCACGGAGCCTGTTCCCATTAAGTGTCGGCAGAGTATCTAGCCTAAATCACAGGCAATTGAGTACCAAAATTGCAAGGTAAAGAAACGAACATGTCAAGTAACTTTGTTGTAGCAGTAGACTAATTTTCTTGGCATATAGTATGTGTTGGGCATCGTGAAAGTCAGTATTTTCGTAGGCTATGTCAGGGGAAACAGCCACCAGTTGCCAACCTGCAACTGGTGGCTGTTTCCTTTTTATCCTATAAACCACAGTTGCTGCAATGGGTAGGACATTTTATTTCATAATCACTAATTATCTGCCAGATAATAGTTAAAGTGACAACTACTGAACCCGAAGCTAATGTCGACCATAACACCCTTCTCCAGTTATTCTAACATTAGAAGCAATTTGTCATTCGTACCATTGGGCCGATAAATATTAAACTCCGCCCAACTAACTAAGATTAACAAATGCTTCATTAAATATAGATGCTACTTACCGCGAGTGATACGGTTAAACATGAAATCAATGTTAATAGTGGGGAGACTAAATCTGGCGATCTTCTCGGAATGATGTGAAATAACTACATATGTCATATATCAACTCTGGGTTGGGTAACATTTGTTGTGTGTTACTGACACTTATGTTTTATTCATTATTCGATTCTAACCCAGGTTATGGAACAGAATTCTGGGGTAACTCTGGCAGCGCAAGTACTGTCACTATGCTGAGGAGTTCTATTAGAAATTCATTTGAAGCCTTATGTCTGATAGTATTTAAATGATGTGATAGTGTATGAATAGGCACCTAACAGAAAATATTGTTAAAGTTACTGTTCATCAAATTAATAGAACAGATCTTTCTTTCTTGGTACTTTCTGTATTATTGCTTTCATTAGTGATCAGAGTGGCGATTCAATCACAAATTGGCTAGAGCATAAACTTAACAAACATACTCAGAAGGAATGCTTTAGAAATAATTTGTGCAATATGAAAAAATAAGACTGATAATATTTTTTTTAATTTAGACTTCGTAAGAGTTGGTGAAACAGACATTAATGTGCATAAATAATTGATAAATAAGAAAATATTTCAAAAAATACAGCAAACAATACTTAAACTACCAGTACCACATGTCCGATGTGACTCATAACATCATAGGTGGGGACGTGTGGAATTGGGGGGAGGGGGGGGGAGAATGTAGAAAATATCATTCCAAAACACAAAGCATGTAAAATGTTATTTTCGTAACCCCACAAAGAAAAAACTTTCCTTCGCCAAAGGCTCTGCCAAACAGATAATATTAAGAACAATCAAAATATCACCTGATGAATATTTTTAAATAAAATCTTGATCCTTAGCAGGTGGATGGGTGAATATAAATTGATCAGTTCGTAGGCCTATTGTAAAAGGTAAGAAAAATCTCCATTGCAAATCATTGTTTTGAGCCATACAACACAGTCAGGGGGTCTAAGTCAATGTTGGTGTCCCATACTTCATTTGACCCATGTACATGTTTGACAATGTTTTCCTTTTTAATATCTCTGTTGTGTTCTGTCAAGCACTGGTAAAAATGTCAATTATAATTGATAAGTAATACGCTTTACTGAATGTTTTTAGATAATGTTGCATTACGTACCGGTAATTGTATAGTCTACAGTTAACAAAGCTAACATAAATTTGCTGACACTAAACCATTCCAAATCGTAAAGCATAATAGTTTTGCAATTGTAGATGGTACGGAGCTGCAGATTTAACTAGGATTGAAAGAAATTATTGGTAGGATTTTACTTGTGACAACTGTGGTGTAGTGTGTTGATGTTGGCAATGACGAATGAATGCTCTTTGAAAACTCGGGCACATAGAAAAAGAAAATAATCTTTCATGTTGCCAGTGAAATAAATTATTACATATTGCTGTTTCTGCTCTGTGATTAACAGGTTGTTGTATGACGGTAAAGTATCTAGCCTCTTAAAGTGAACATTTTGTTCCCAACATTAGCATACTATACTGGGGTCACCTGTAGACGGGGATACTGCAGCTTTGACCCATGACGTCATCGCAGCACAGTAGTTTTGAGGTGCTTGCGTGTTTGTAGAAGGCATGAGTGATTATGTGGTGGTTGAGTTAAAGACGATAGTTTGTTTACAAACAAAACAGATTAATATTTTGTGTTTAAAAAGTGATCTGTAGCATCTCTCTTATGGTTAGGTATAGGTTAACAGAGAGATTTATTTATTTTTTTCTCCATATGTGAGCACCGAAGGTGCGAATTTTTGGGCTAAGACCTGTGATCGATGGTACATTCTGTTATCTATAATAACTACAGATTATTTGTATCTACAATACAGAAGTATTAAGATATCCCATATACTGGTTTTCCGACATCTTGATAACGTCCTGGGTCAAAGCAGACGGGTGGTATCCCAGTCTACAGTTATGCCCTATACTGCCACTGCCATATGGTAAAATTGAACCAAATTATCATGTTGAGTTAGATATTTATTTAAAAATATCAACAATACTATATTTATTTCTATTTTTATGCAAGGAGCATTGAACACTTCATCAACTGAGATGAATCTGTATGGACTACAATGAAATTTCATGGTTAAATTACAGTTAATGCAAACATGAGTGGCACTTGACATGTAGATGTTGGCAACAGTGCAGTGAATGTCAGAAGATGAAGGCTGTCATTATTGCCAGACTGCGAACTGGAAAAGTACATTGAGAACCAGTCACTGCATGGGTGTAACAGTTTGTTTTACGTAATGTAAATTGATCATATTTACCCACTAGGCCTATAAGTTTTAAACTCTTGTTAATTAAAAAGAGACTTTTCAGCCAAAACTATGAAATTAAAACAAACTGTTACACCTGTGTTAGTGGTTCTTGATGTAGTTTTCTCTAACCATTTTTTCTCTGATAAAACTGCAATCTGTAATTTTTCTACAAATACGTTGCGATACTGCAATATGTTGAATATAAAAACACAAATTTATGACCACCACACCAACTTGTTTACAAAGCCAACATCCACACATCTAAAGCCAGTTGCATATGCATGAACTGCAATTTATCCAACTTCATTATTTTGTAGACAACATGCATATGGATAGATCAGTGTTTAACTTAATGTTACATATGTGAATGAGATTCTATGAATTCTAATTTTTTTTTTTTTAACTGTGATTTGAAGAACACATTAATACCATTTTGTTGTTGATACACAAATAAATTTGTGATTAAACTCTGTAATGAATGTTAGGCAGAATGAACGAAGAGAAACATTACCGATACTATTTGCTATATCTGTGTGCTATTTAACATCATAAAAGAGTAACTGAGAATGTTTGTTGCTTGCCATCCTATATTGGCATACCTTCAGACAGGAAATGCAAGGTTAAATTATTTGACTCTGCTTGTAAAATTAAACTTCAGTGGGGGAGGAAAACTGATTGGTCATTTCCAATTAGGCTAACTTTTGCAGAAGGCAATCTGGTTATAATTTCAACAGCATTCACGAAATTTGCACCAATAAGTATGTCCTCTATGCAAACGGCACTTCTCAAATTTTTTGTCTTGTTTAAATATATGTTGGATGTATTGTCGTAATTGATGCATATGATGATGATGATGATATCCGGGGTCATCAGTCCCTAAACTTACAAACTGCTTATGATCTAACTAATACTAAGGATGGCACAAATATCCATGCCTGAGGGGGGGATTTGAACCCCTGACCGTAGTGGCCGTGCAGACCGTGACTGGAGCGCCTCAGCCACTGCGGCCGGCAGTCTCTTCGCCTATATTAATAAATTAATTGACTCAGTAACTAGTTAATTCCTCCCAAGATATGGCCATGATCTGAACTGTTTCCCTCTAGGGAAGTTGTTGATATATGACATAATGCTTGGTAGAATAAGAAGTGTGCCTAGAAGGCACCACACTATGTTTATAAATGGGAATGGCCACATGGGGATCGTAGGTCGAGGAGTGCAGTTTTGTGTTAGGTAGTGTATATTTTTCTGATGAACATACAAACATGACTGTAATAACTAAAAAAAAAACTTAAAAATAATTTTCTTCTTTCCTAATAGTTTTAGAGCCATAGAACAAGATCACCAATATAAGTTTTCAAAAAATTAATGAGCACATCAACTAGCCTATGGGAGCTTTTTTAAAAATAAATTATTACCTTTTTTTAATTGATGATCCTATTGGATCAGAGTTGAGTTGTTGGAATGAAAGGAGTCATCTCTGCTTTTTAGCTCATACTTTTACCTGACAGTACAAGTTCATGTTGGCTCACCTCAAGATTAAGAAAGGAAGAATAAGGGATCAGGAATGTAGGGCATACAATTATGTAGAACTTATAACTTTAGTTATCAATTTTTAATGCATTGTATAGAAAATAAATGCAATTTATTTTAGAAAACTAAATAAAAGAATACAAGAAAATATTAAATAAATTTAGCTTTGGAAAACTAGTGAATGATACAGTGTGAAGTAAGAGGAAAGAACAACATAATATGATTACATAACACAAAACAATAATACAACCAACTGCTCTTATTCTAAATGTTTTGAATCTACAATAAAGAAGAATTGCTCTTGGATTATTCTAGTTGATATTATCCTCCTTTCTGTGTGATATCCGCTCCTACCCATTTCCACAAGTGTTTTACTGTAACAACAATTAGAGAAGCATCTTGAACTTTTCTGATAAATTGTCATTCTCTCTTGCTAGTAAGAAATTTCACTGTTATAAAGTCATGTATTTTAATGTATTAAGGCTTCATGAAATAGATGTAACTTGTATCAGTTGGTTTTACTTCCTCTTTGTGAAGAACAGGCACTTCATCCCTGTTTTCACCGGAAGTGTCACAGTTCATCAGACTCGTCTGATTATGCTCTAGAAATAGTTAAATCTCTGGCTTCACTGCTATCTTCATCCTTCTTTGTTGTGTTGGAGCTTCTACAGTGGTGCCCCTACATTCCTGAAGTAGTTCTAACATGTTCTGGTCAGCTATATTTCAAATAATGTTATCAAAATTTGGATCTAATTCAGCGTTTCTGTCTTGGAATTTATTTAGAACTTCAGTTGGGTAAACTGGTAAATTACACATGCATGCACTAAAGCTTGATTTTATGTTCTACTTGGATCTCTTTTCTATTTGCTTCATGAGTTTACACAAAAGTCTAGGAAACCTGTCGTTGGGAACAGTACTTTCTTTCCTTTCTTGACCCAATTTCCACTTCATCAAAATACTTCTCCAAGCAGATTTCAGTGGTGTGGATAAAAGAAAATCCATGGGTTGTGTTAGATGTGTGGAGTTGTTTGGGTGCCAAGTCATCCTAAGTGATTATATTTGTACCATCGAGCTTCTGTAAATGTGGGACCATAATAATTTCAAGCTAGTGATAAAGACATGTACTGCCAAACCAGCATGAAATGATCATATTAAAGCGTCTCCATTTTGGAGCATTTTCCACAGAGAAACAATATAAATTCTTTACTCCACAAGTGACATAAAGTGTAAAAGTGCTCCATCAGTCAAGGCTGCAAATATTATGGATTTAGATGTTTTTGGTGATTTTGTTTCCCTATCTGGATGTTTTGTCCCCTCTTTGTTATAACTTCAGATCATTCTGGGTTGTCAGAAAAATTTGTTTTGACAAAATTGATAATGTGAGTGGGAGGGATACTGTCAACTTCATTCCCCAACTTTCCAAAATATTCTGCTGTGGTTTAAACCATTGCTCTTAGAGTGTTTATTAAATTTCTCAAAGCCCAAGACTCAATCCTTCCTTTTTGCACTTGCATAGTGTGTATCAGAGGGTACTTTGTGTACCACTTCACTTCCTCCTTTTATTCCAGTTGCATATGTTTCACTGGAAAAAAGATTGGTGATGAGCCTCCATGTGGGCCCTAATCTCTCTAATTTAATCTTTGTGAATCATTTCACAAGATATATGAGGTCTGGAACTTTTAATAGTGGCAACTATTTATTCACAACCAATACAAAAGCATTACAACATTTTTTTTGCACCTGTTACTGTTCTTCAAAGTAGTCACTAGCATTGTCTAGAACCTGTTGCCAGCAATTTGGAAGGCACAGTATACTGTTAGCAGAGCCTGTTCTGTTGATGGCGCTAATGAAGAGGTCTACTGTCTGTCCAATCTCTGGAACAGTTCTGAAGCGAATGCCATGAAGTGGTTCCTTCATTTTTGGAATCAAATCAAAGTCATGAGGACTGAAATCCTGCGAGTATAGTGGATGGTACAGTATTTCCCAGTACCGTGTACTGAACAGGGCAGCCACAGCTTGCGCTATATTTTCTCGCACATTGTTGTGCAAATTGATGAGTGGGTTGCACATAAAGTGTTGCCACTTCTTTCGCAAAGCTGTTAGCAGGTGGTGCTCTATAAACAAAAAGTAATATTGTTAATAATTCTTCTTTGTTTTTGGCCTCATTGTTCATTGAAGGTCTGCCATGGAGGAACATAATGCATTAGGATAACACCATCACAGTCATACTCAACATGCCACCGTTCTGTATGGCAATGCTGATTCCCCACACACCTCGTAAAGACCTTGATGACACTGTCATGTTGTACGACATCTGCCACATTCAATCTTGATCATACTCCATTGTTCCTGTTTTGAAAACTTAATGACATCATTACACTAGGCCGCTCACTCACAAATGACTGTGTTTCCCCCAATTGTGCGCACAACGGGCTATTCCATATGCTCGGAGGTAGGTATATCAACAATATGTGCTATCAGCAACAATAGTAGATTCCACTGCATAGCGTCTCCACAGCAGTGTTACCACTATTTAATTTCCAACTCTCGTACGTAGGAGGAAGCAATATATTGATTGACTCTTCAAGAAAGGTATGCTCTCTGAACTGTGTGTAACAGAAGACTGTGCTGACTCAGAATGTTCTTCTGCAGTGTCTGCCACTGGATTTTCATAACCATCTCTGTGATATATTTACACATACTAAATCAGCCTATAACGAAGTGTGCCGCTATACATTGGATTTTCTCATTGTCCTTTATCAACCCTACCTGTCGTGGGTCCCACAATAATGAGCAATATTCAAGGTTGGCCTAATGAGTATTCTGTAACATACTTCTATTGATGGACTACACTTCCTGAGGATTCTTCCTATGAATCTGTCTGGTATCTACCTTGCCTACAATTAATTTAATAAGGTTGTTCAATTTCAAATCATTTCAATCTCTACTCTCTGATATTTTAAGGAAGTAACTGCTTCTAGTGTTTGTCCTGCTAATGCATAGTTATATAACAAATGATCTTTCTTTCAGTCTAAATACAGCACTTTACATTTGTTTGTGTTGAGGCTCAATTGCCATTCCATGCACTACATGTCGGTACACTGTGGATCATCCAGTATTTTGCTACCCTTTTTCAGTGTTTTGCCTTGACTTCTCGATAAACTACTCATCTGCAAAAAGTGTTATTGAACTTCTAATGTTGCCTGCGAGGTCGTTACATATATTGTAAAAAGTGACTATCATTTTAAACTACTTTGGGACACACCTGAAATCACTTTCATGTCTGAATACTTCTGTTGGTTGAGAATGACATGCTGCCCTCTTTTAACTAGAAATGGCTCAATCCAGTCACACAGTTGGTCTGATATTTCATATGCATCCACTTTGTTGATTAGGTGATGATGGAGCACACTATTGTATGCCTTACAGAAGTCAAGAAACTCAACATCTACCTGGGATCGTGTATCTACTGCCCTCTGCTTCTCATGGATGAATGGCGCAAGCTGGGTTTCACATGACCATTGCTTTCAAAGGCCATGTTGATTCCTACAAAGGAGCTATTCCATCTACAGAAATGTCATAATAGTCGAACATAAACAGTGTTCCAAAATTCTGCAACTGTCCAGTGTCAGATGTATAGGTCTATAGTTTGGCCATTCTGATTGATGACCCTTCTTGAAAGCTGGAATGACCTGCACTTTTTTTTCCAAGTCGTAAGGAACACTTTGATCCTTTGGAGACCTTCACTACACTGCTGCCAGAAGAGGGGCAAGTTCTTCCACAAACTCCTTATAAAATAAAATTGGTATGCCCTCAGATTCAGCAGCTTTTCCCGCATTGAGTGATTTAAATTGCTTTTCTGCCCCACTGACATTTATTTCAATATCTGCCATTTTTCGTTCATGTGACGGCTTAGAGGAGAAGCTGCAGCACAATTTTCTTCTATGAAACTGCTGAAACACAATATATGTATCGGCTATTTGTACGTCATTGCTTGTTTCACCATTATGGTCACAGAGTATTTTGTTTCAAACTGTTTACTGATTTGTTGTAGCATCAAAATTTCTAAAGAAATTCTCCCATGTCAGTGCACAAAATATTTGAAAGTTGTTGAATGCCTCTTGCATGGCAGCCCATATGCTAATTTTGGCTTTGTTTGATATTTTGCTTGCCTGCAAGACTTTTGATATGTTTATATTTGCGATAAAGTTCTTTTTGCTTTTGTAATAGTTTCCTAACTTGGTTTCTGAACCATGGTGGATAATTTCTGTTGTGTCTCTGCTATGCAGTGTGGGAAGGAGGTGGAACGTGGACTAGGAAGAATGTGGAGATAGGTCTGTAACTAAAAAAAAATGATTATTCCACAAATCCTTTCATTAACATGATAATAATTTCGTGTCGCTCCTTGGCCTGGTGCAAGTCTTTCAATTGGATGCCACTTCGGCGTCTTGCATGTCCCTAGCCTACCCCAGTTATCCAACCGGGGAAAGGGGACCTACAACTTAACGCGGAATCCGAACCACATGTTGTTTCTGGCGACTCTTCACCTCGTTGAGAGGTGAAGGATGGGTTAAAGTGCAGACTGAAAAAATCCGAGGTCCTACCGGGTATTGAACCCGCTACCCTTCGGTTTCTAGTCGACCGCTTTACCCCAAGACCACCGGGCACTACTATTAACATGATGAAATGAATGCTTAAGTTTGATGTGCTTGTTTTGGTACAATAGTCTTCCTACTATACAGTTCTGCAATGTATCATTTCAATTCCTGACCATACAGTACCAGCTTGTGCTAAGTAAACTGCTGGCCCTCCTCTGTTGAACTTCTGGATCGAAACTGATGAACTACATGGAACTGTCAGATACTCTGGAACTGCTTTGGTGCACCGGCATATGTAGGCGAGGCCCCTTCTTCATATTGTATGGCACATAAGGTAAGCAAAGAGGTACCAAGACTGCAGGGCCCCGGCGGTCGAAGTACCATCGTGCGATCTTGTCTTCTTTTGCAGTGGTGCACTGACTTGCATGGACTGTCGGCATTGAGGCGAAGTGACACCACAACACTTTCTATCTATCATAATTTTACCCAGCAAATACTTGTGTAAATTGTATTGTACACAGCTGTTACACTTCGTCCACAGATGCTCAACACTATCAGTGTTAGAAACGAAACTTTTATGTTGAGCAGTCAAGTACTCTGAAATATGATCCTTTTCTCTCTTGCTAAACCAGAAAAACTTTCTTGATATTTCTATTTACAACTGTCTTCATTTATGCTCTATTGGCCTTAGTATCACTGTTTCCTTGTTCTGTGGCAACTGAATCGAAAAGTTTGGCTTGATTTTTTCATCGATACCTCTAAGACATTATCTCCAAGAGCCACCTCTCTATTTAACTGCTCAAAATTTTGGATACAGAAGAATGTTGTTTGATGCTCTGCTCCTGCCACCATCTTAAACACATTTGTCTCCCTGTCTATACCTGGTAGGTTAAAATCTCAACCAGGAAATCCACGGGAAATATTTTCCAATTTTGCTTTACTGCAGCTGAGCCAGGTGGTCTATAAAAACTTCCAGTGACCATGTTGGAGCTACTTTTAACACCGACCTTTGCCCAAATTATTTCACATTCAAAATAGGTACTAATTTCACTTCATACAATCATATTTTTTATCACTATAATTACACCTCGCCTGTCGTCCTCTCTCTGTGGTATATGTTGAAGTCAAGAGTTTAGGAGTTCATTACTATTGACATCTGGTTTGTGCCAACTTTCTGACCATAGTACTGTGTGGACATTTTGACTGTCTAGAAGTGAGTGCAGCACTGGGATCTTTCTATGGACACTCATGCAATTAACTATTACTGTATTAACTTTTGATTTCTCCCTTCTATTGTCCTGAGTGATGTCCTGAATGCAGTCAAGAAGTGTCTTAACATGCATGTGGTTGGATTTCTCTAACATAAAAACCCCACATGTGTACTACACAAGTATGACTGTAGTTTGATAAGTTTGGTAAAATAGTATGAAAGAGCGGGAAATTTTCAGAACCTGCACTTTTGTTGGTAAGCCTGATATTTCCATGGATATTACAGCAAGTTTCAAACAGCAGCTGTTATTAGTTGATTGTTGGTTGCCAGCTGAAGTGGTAACTGCGTACTTACTTCCTTAGAATGGAGAAAAACGAATTTTGTGCAGTCATTAAACCTTTTCATTTGAAGGGTTAGACAGATACTCATATCAAATCTGAGTTAGATGAGGTCCATGTGGGTTCTGCACGAACATTGAAGACCATTTACTTTTGGATCAGTGAGTTTAATCATGGTCAGAGAAGCACAGAAGATGTAGAACACTCTGGTCGGCCCGTTGAAGTCACCACACACAAAACCATCGATAAGGCGCATGATATGGTAATGGAAGATCAAAGATGAAAAGTTCACAAGATATCTAACATTTTAGGCATCTCAACTGAACAAGTGCATTACATCCTCCATGAAAAACTGGCCATGAAGAAGCTCTGTGTACAATAGGTGCCGTGCCTGCTCACTTTGGACCAAAAATGGAAACAGAAACAATGTTTCTGCTCAGAATCTCGCACTGTTTGGGCATAATCCACAGGACTTTTTGGAAAGATTCATAACTGTAGGTGAAACTTGCATCCACCATTACATTCCAGAGACCAAATAACAGTCTAAACAATGGATGCAGAGTGAGGAGCATGCACCAAAGAAGGTGAAGACTATTTTGTCAGCTGGAAAGGTGATGACTACTGTCTTTAGGGATACCCAAGGTATAATTCTGATGGATAATTTGAAAAATGGCAGATCCATAACTGGCCCAGTGGCAAGGAAGAAAGTGTTGTTTCATCGGAACAATGCTCCAGCCTACACAGCAGTTATCACAGTGGCAAAAGTGCACAACTTGGGATTCGAATTGGTTCCTCACCCACCCTATTCACCAGACTTGGCTCCAAGTGACTTCTTCTTATTCCCAAACTTGAAAATTTGGCTTGGTGAGAAGAAATTTCCATCAAATGAGGAAGTGTGCGCCGCTGTGACAGATATTTTGAAGAGTTTGACAAAGCCTACTTTGCCGATGGCTTGAAAAATTTGGTAACTTGCTTGACCAAGTGTATAGCCTTGCATGGAGACTATGTGAATGTTTACCTTTAAAACAATTTTGTATTCTATTTGTACCAGACTTACCAAACTGCCCTCGTACACTGATACCCTAGGACTGACTTCCTGTGTGTAGTGCACCCCTGACCTACTCAGAGGAATGCTACATTTCTCCATCTGGACCGCATAGATAGAAAAGTTTGCATCCAAGATGGCCACAGAATAGTCGACCCTCTGGTTGAAGTTTTCCACTCGGCTCCAAACCAGAGGGCCACAATCAGTACTGGGAACAATGCCACAAATGAAAACCACCTCTTCTGCCTCAAGAACAAATATTCACCAAATCAGCCAGCCACCTGAAGGAGCCAAAGATGACCTCTGAACCCAGATGGCAGAAGTCATTGGTGCTTACATCAGGAAAGATTTGCAGCCAGGTGCACCCATTGCACTCTGTCGTCACCAGAAGAGCCTTCTCCACATCTCAGATGAGACACCCCATCAAGCAAACAAAGTGCACACTGACATTCTTTCCCACTATTTCCCTAAGGAGTTTCATCACCCATCTAACAGAGAGCAAATCCATTCTCTGCTTATGTCCAGACCTCGCAGAAGGATTGGCCACTGCCGCAACAGGTGAGGCAATCTGTGCTGGCTCAGTGGTATTAACAGCACCAGGCAACACATGAAACCTATTACCGAGGGGTCTTATAGCCAGTTCTGGTTTCGGAATCTGCCCAGAGTGTAGTGACCCCAGCTCAGTTTGTCAATCAGCATCAGGCGTCTGTCAACCAGCAGAGACACTGGAACCTAAAGATATAGTTGCATCAGGGACCTGATATGTAGCAGCAGGCACCAGAGGTACTCCAACAATCACCTCAGGTGTCTAGGTGACACTGCAGCCCAGCACCACAGCCAGAAGACTGTTGACTACATTGCTAACTCAGCCTGAGCTGCTTATGGGCAGTGGCCAACACTTCCTGAATCTGCACACAATAGGCACAGTCCACACTTACCCGTGTCAAGTTATTTACCCAAAATTACTGTATTTACCAAAGCACATTAGAGTAAAGCTCTTGAAAACACAGAAACTCTAACAAAATTTAAGAATTGACTACTAATAAAAAGATGGATAGACTAAGTTAAATTATGCAACTTAGTCCACTGGACGTGTTTCATTGGTAAAAGCTGGCACTAAACTGACTGACTAATAGATGAAGAAATGGTCTTTGACTTGCTTTCATATCACATAAGAAAACTCTACAGAACAATATACACAAGAAGAAAGCTCTTAAAAACAGTAGTGCTAATAAAATTTAAGAATTGGCAAATTTTACTGACCTTTTTTTAAAGTAAGATCTCATGCTGGACTGTTACTGATCCCCCATTTGTTTAGTTTCCACTCTTCCTTTGGCTTTGAAAATTCAGAGTAAATCCTGTTGTATATTTCTAAACTCTTTCCTTTTAACTCTACTCAAACATATGACTAAACAACCTTCCATTTACAGCAATAAGTAAGTGATACTGTTATTGACACTGTAGATAATGTGTTTTCTCAAAGAAGTCTGTAAAATTATCCTCACTGAGTCCTGCAAACTAATTTTTTCCCCATCCCTCTGTGATTTAACTTATTATTGTAGCTCTCAGTTAATATGACTAATTCTCCTTCCAAGCAACACAAATTAAAAATGACTGAACACTCTGTACAATGTGTATTTTCATTAGCGAAGTATCAGAACACTTC
Organism: Locusta migratoria; assembly: GCA_026315105.1. NCBI lineage: Eukaryota > Metazoa > Arthropoda > Insecta > Orthoptera > Acrididae > Locusta > Locusta migratoria. Next base: position 270,329,682 of record CM048750.1, read on the forward strand.
GAAATAAAAAATGACGTCAGATGGGGGCAGACGATCCCCAATTCTTTACAATATTCCAGAATGAAACTTCACTCTGCAGCGGAGTATGCGCTGATATGAAACTTCCATGCAGATTAAAATTGTGTGCCAGAACAGGGACTCGAACCTGGGACCTTTGACTTTCGCAGGCAAGCGCACTACCGACTTTGCTATCCCGACACGACTCACGATGCCGCCTCACAACTTTACTTGCGCCAGTACCTCGCCTCCTACTTTCCAAACTTCACATTAGCTCTCCTGCAAACACGCAAGACTAGCACTCCTGGAAGAAAGGATATGGTGGAGACATGGCTTAGCCACAGCCTAAGGGATGTTTCCAGAATGAAACTTCACTCTGCAGCGGAGTGTGCGCTGATATGAAACTTCCTGGCAGATTAAAATTGTGTGCCGGAACCCGGAACCGGGACTCGAACCTGGGACCTTGGCCTTTCGCGGGCAAGCGCACTACCGACTGTGCTATCCCGACATGAGGTTCGAGTCCCAGTTCCGGCACACAATTTTAATCTGCCAGTAAGTTTCATATCAGCGCACACTCCGCTGCAGAGTGAAGTTTCATTCTGGAAACATCCCTTAGGCTGTGGCTAAGCCATGTCTCCACCATATCCTTTCTTCCAGGGGTGCTAGTCTTGCGTGTTTGCAGGAGAGCTTCTGTGGAGTTTGGAAAGTAGGAGGCGAGGTACTGGCGGAAGTAAAGTTGTGAGGCGGCATCGTGAGTCGTGTCGGGATAGCACAGTCGGTAGTGCGCTTGCCCGTGTAAGGCAAAGGTCCCAGGTTCGAGTCCCGGTTCCGGCACACAATTTTAATCTGCCAGGAAGTTTCTTTACAATATTGTTTTAGAAAAGTTTGTCAGAGAACGGGAATCTCGTAAAAGGCATATATATATATATATACCAAATTAAAGTCAAGTACTTTGCTTTCACTGACAACAATACAGTTATCACCAATAGCAAAACAGAAGTGATTCACACAGTGGAAAAACTATGTAAAATGTCATAAAATACTGGACTACATATGTCTTGTGCAAAATGGATCGGCACCCAGAAAATATAGCCCCTTTAATCACAAAGTATGGTAAAATTGGACAAGTCTGCTATTTTAAGTATCTTGGAGAAACTATGCAGTTTTCATGATTAAACTGAATTGACAATGAACAAAGAATCACAAAGCTTCAGAAGGCCTAAAAGATAACCAGGACACATGACAACAAAAAGTGCATTTCAACAGATACAAAATTATCATTCTATAGAACAGTGATTCTTCCAGAAGCAATATAAGCAGCTGAAATAAGTCATTGATGGGCATTCAAAAATTAAGGAAATAGAAAACCAGGGGAAAAGTCTGGGGAAGATTTACATTGCAATCAACAAAAATGGTATTTGGATGAAGAGACCACAAAACGAACTATGTATCAAGATCAGAACAGATGAAATCAGAAAATGCCAGGCCAAATTTTATACACACATCTGCAAGATGGAGGACTCCAGAACAGCAAAGAAACTATTCAATATTATAACAAACAGTAAATGTGGCGCAGTATGGCTGAAAGGAGTTGAGGGATCTACAGGAGATCAACATAAAAAAATCTCGAATAATGCACTGAGTGCTGGAATAAAAGCACACGTGAAGTTTGAAGAAAGACCATAATGCCAGCCTGGTAAATAATGGACAGAGGAATGGAAAAAGAGCATTCAGAGGGGATGAAGAGTTTTTGGGAAGCAAAAAGGAAAAAAATCCGAAGATGAAATTATGAATTCAAGTTCTATCACTCTCCTAAAGGGGAACAATCGTTAAAATTATATATATGCTGAAGTATGTCATATGCATTCATAGCAAGCTTCTGAACTACCTTTGTCATTTTTCCTGGTATGGAGCATGACCTCCCATAGTGGAGACCCAGGGTCTCAACCGTTTGCATATAATGTCTATATTCTGTACTCTTATCTTCTCCCACACTGTCACCTCTTGTCAGGAAGCAGTTGTATACACCCCATGCCTCATGGCTGACCCCTTATTTGTCTTGGTCTATTGTTAGGTCTGAAAGATTCAATTGAGGTTTTGCCACCTGGTCCTTGCCGTCAATGTTTCTCCAGGTTCAGGCTCTAAGGTCAACAGACAAATTGGTATTTGCGTACAGTCATGAGAGGTTCAATGAACTACACTATGGATGCAGTGTCTTCACTGCTAAATTGGTAGCCATGTTCACTCCTACTCTGGCAAGATGATAATTTTCTGTAATTAGCAGAATTTATATATACATCTAAAAATTGATGTGTGCATGTATTTTATTAGTTACCATGGAGTACATAACATGATTAAACACAATGTGTACTATGCTTATATCATTTTCAGCATTTTGAATCCATAATTACATACTAATATCACAGTGTAACATATATTTAAAAGTTTATGGGCCGATTGTATGAACATCACTGAATGGAGTGGTTGCATAGACTTTCCTGGCATAATAACTGATAATATTCATCTCGAGTTTGCAGCCGGATATCGTCGTCAACTAAACAAAATATTTAGGCAGACCAACTGGGTGCCATCTTCAAGTGAGTGTGCTGATGACACTTACTCGCCGGAAACTGAGGACAAATAGAAACAGTGGCACCTTTATACACCGCTGACAACCCACCGTGCATGTGCGAACTGCCCTCTAGGTGCAGTCAAACAAGACTAGTTAAAAGAAACTGCAGGTCAAAATGAAGACTATTGTTGCTTAATAAAAAGGTAAAGCAGTCAACAATCCGAAGATTGGTTTGAACACCACAATGCTTTACTAGGCATGATCCTGTTTGGAGGTAGTATGCTGTTGCCTTCCTCCGACCTTCGAACTGACTTACCCAGCCAGTTATAGGGGGACCTACAGTTTAACGTGGGTTCCGAACCATGGTGCTACTCGGTATTTTTCACATGAGCAATACTGCCAGAGGTGAAAGAAGTGGAAAGTGACAGATAAAAATCTTAGGACATGACGGGGATCGAACCCGCAACCTTTGGATTTGTAGTCTGGCACTCTACCACTTGTGCAACTGAGGCGCACTGTTGCTTAATATCAGATAAGATTGGGTTCCAAGTTTTACTTAAAAGAAGCTCTTGTCCCTATTAATAATATTATCAGCCATAGAAATTTCCATTGATTCTTTAAGAACACATTTCCAGTAGTGGGAAGCAGGGGGCAATCATTTTTGTTTCATCATATAGCATCTTGTGTCCCTCATTCAAACAATGTTTAGCAATAGCTGACTTTTCAGGTTGAAGTATAAGAGTATTACGGTGATGTCCAACACACCGATCCTGAACTGTACTGATTGTTTGGCCGATGTAAGTCTTAACACATAATTCCATGTTATTGTGGTAAGACTTACATCGGCCAACTTTTTATTATCCATGTTTCACTCCCATAAAAGGCAACACTCCACAAAAATGTCTCCAGAAAGGATTTCCTTACACTTAAATTAATATTTGATGTTAACAAAATTCTCTTTTTCAAAAACGCTTTTCTTCCCATTGCCATTCTGCATTTTACATCCTCTGTACTGTGACCATCATATGTTATTTTGCTGCCCAAGTAACAAAACTCCTCTGTCGCGTTTATTGTTTCGTCCTTCAGCACTGCCCAATTTTCTTAGACTGCATTCCATTCAGTGGCGTAGCTAAGTAGTTTGGCACCCGGTGAGGTGATCAACTTGTCACCCCCCCCCCCCCCCAACACCACCACCACCACCACCACCACCACCACCACCACCACCGCCACCCTCGCCAACCTTAGAAAGAATGGAAAAAAATTTCAAAGAGAGAGAGGAATAAATTTTTGATACACATAATGAAATGAGCAAAACAGAAAGTTAATTAGTTTATAAACAGTCTGTATGAAAGGAAATAAATAAAACTAGTTTTATAAATGACATAGTTTAATTGATTATTAATCAAGCAGAACAAATAGCTAAAGACTGTGTTAATGACTGGTGACTTTCACATGCAGTTTACAATCTCACCCGTCTAACTTTCTCTGCAGAAAATTTTGAAATTGCATGGTCAAAGTCAGTAGCTTTAGCCACACTATTTTCAGTTGACAAAATTGCCAAATTAGAGAGTCTTGCTTGGCTCATAGTAGAGCTAAGGTAATTCTTAATGAGTCTCAACTTTGAGTAACTTCTCTCACAGGTCGCTACCGAAACAAACAAAGTTAAGAAAAATCTTAATGCAAAAGTGAGGTTCAGAACAGTTTCAGAAATTTCATATTCAACAACAAACTGTAAAACTCGTAAAGATGTCCATCCAAGAGATTCTTCTTTTGGGACCATTAGCAGCCTGCAGAAATCTTCGCAGCATTAGAATTTCTGTGAGGATATCTTCAGAAATCTCATCATAATTGTCAATTAAACATTTTACAGTCATGGGAAGTTCCTTTTCTAAATCGGATTTCTGGGCTCTAAAACAGCAAAATGTTCTGATATACACTCCATGTTTCTGCAATGTGTATCAATTTCTTGTTGGAACCGTCGATGCACTCTAACTTTGACCTTCTCAGTTTCTGGTGCAAAGTCAGCATCTCGTCTGCAGCCTTTTCCCCAGGCATCATTTTCTTCTTCCTAATATTTCTTATTTTTTCGACAGGAATACCTATATCATCACATGTGTCCTTAGCAAATAGAAAATTCCATACTGATTTATAGCAAACACTTCTAAGTTGTCTTTAGATTTTTAGGCAAATATTGCTTAAAAGAGCAATCTTTCTGAAATGCAATAAGTTGGTAATCAGTTATTTGTTGTATAGGAGAAAATGCTTTTATGCATTTTTTTATGGAGGTCAGATATTCATGAACAGCAAACAGTAAGGAGATTTGTTCTAGCCTGCCGCAGAGGCTGAGCGGTCTGCGGCGCGCCAGTCACGTTCTGCACGGACACTACGGTCGGGGGTTTGAATCTCCCCCCCCCCCTCGGGCATGGATATTAGCTAGTACATAAGTTCAAATAATAAACCCATGTGGTATTTTTTGTAATTTTCTACGATTTTTCTTACACACTATATCAGAGCTTTCCAAACTCTACCTAGTCACGACACCATTTCGAATATATAAAGTTTTACAAGAAACACTTACTCCGATTTTAATTAGAAAGATTTACCTATATAAATGATACTTTGAAGAAATAGTAATTTTCATGATTCACTTGTACTTAAAGTGCACACTGAACGAACGGAAGGATGTTTAGTATTTTTTCCACAATGTTCTGCCTTATTTTATCTTAAGATTTTGCTGTTGTTGCGACACCCTTAGTGCCACTACGCGACACCCCTGGGTGCCGTGACATCCAGCTAGGAAAGATCTGCACTGAACATTATAACGTACCATATTGATAGTCACGGCGGAAAACAGTTCTGGTTTTATGCTAGACTAGTTCATGCACGTTTGACCACTTGAACACCCTAGCAGAAAGTAAATTCGTGATACATAATTAATATGGCTGGTTTGGCTAAATGGCCATTTATTTTAACGTTCAAATCACGGAAAAGGAACACAGTGACCGTTTATGCTCTAAAAGTGGCAGCAACATCTGAATAATTATCGTAATCAGTTTTAAAGCTTGGAGAAAGATCTGATTCTCAAAAAAAACATTAAAAAGAAAAAAATCTAGCATTTGCCATCAGCCATCATCTTCTTACAACTATGGGAAGAAAAAGTTGTTTTAAAAAATTCATAAATAATTCCATTTACTTACGTGCAAATATTTCATTCGATCTTCTGAATATTGCGGAAGAAAACTCTGGCGTCCGATCACTCACGATAATATACGAAGAATGGTAACAGCCCTGTCGGTTCAGACCATTAACAGCGTGGAGAGAGAGAGAAAAGAAAAAAGAAAGAAACCTCTGGCAAGTTTTGTCACCCCCTTTGGAGTTGGTACCCGGTGTGGACCGCACCCCCCTTAACTACGCTACTGATTCCATTATCCTTGTCTTGCTCTTGTTAGTGTTGATCTTACATGTACTTTTCAACACACTGTCCATTCCGTTCAATGCTTTTTCAGTCTTTTGCTGTCTCTGACACAGAGTTACACAATGTCATCAGCAAACCACAATCTTTTAATTTCTTCTCCAGATGTATCCTTGCTTTTCTTTATACTTTGCACAATGTACAAATTGAATAACACTGGAGAAAGGTTACAGCCCTGTCTTACTCCCTTCCCAACCTCTGCATCCTTTTCATGCCCTTCAACTCTTCAGGAAGAAAAAATAAGAACTTCGCTGATGAAATTGTGATTCTGTCAAAAGTTGCAGAGTACCTGGAAGAGCAATGAACAGAATGGTCAGTGTCTCAAAAGCAAGTTTGACATTAACAAGAGCAAAACTAAGGTAATGGAATGTAGTGTCAGAAAATTGGGTGATGCTGAAGGAATTAGATTAGTTAATGATACAATAAAGTAGTATGATTTTTCAATTTCTACAAGCATATTTAATAATGAAATAAATCTCAGGTGAACAGCCTGATAGGACACAATATTTCAGCAATCGACCACATCGCCATCATTAGGTGCACTGAGGTACTGACCAGTGGGTCGCTGGCGCGAGGTATATATATCACAATTCCCCTCCCCTCTCTCACTCCTCCCTTAGGTGCTGCATTTGAGTCGATGCAGTCCACGCAGGATCCATGTCCATCATCCTTTCTTTCGCCATCTGAACGCTGAGGTCAAGATCTCCCTGTGGAGGAGAGTCTGCCAGGACTGTTCTCTTTGTTCCTTGCTCCGCCCCTGAAGTTGGAACTCTCTGGGATATTTCATTCTTCTTCTTAATCCAGTTGATAGTGGGTTCCTATACTTTGTTAAGGGCATGACCACTGTCACAATTTAGTTGTGGTTCCCTCACTTGGATCTCTATGGCTTCTTTGGTAACACAGTATTGGTAGTATGTGTCAGGACTTTGATTTGATCATAATCCGTGGTGTGGAGTTTAAACAGGCAATGTTCAGCAATTGCTAACTTACTGGGTTATTGTCTGCCTTCGACATTCTCATATTCAGTCAATTCAGTACAAATAGTCTGACATATGTATACATTACCAGATTGGTAAGGTATCTGATAAACCTCTGATTTATGTATACCAATCACTACCAAGAAGACTCTTGGTTTTTCTTGGAAGATGGAAGATCGTTTTCATTTGGTGTTTATGTAAAATGCTTCAAATTTTTCCCGATAAGGCCCCACAAAACAGAATAATAGCCATGACTGCCTCCTCCTCCATCCTCCTAGCAAAACCAAGTCTCTTCTTGGTATTGTCAAGGACGACTTTGGCATATGCAAATCCTGGGTTTATCATATACCTTGCCAATTTGGTAGTGTATACTTAGGTCATACTATTTGTACCATTGACGGACCGATGCCAAGAACATAAATGGCTCACTAGACTGAAACAGCCCAGTAAGTTGCCAATTGCTGAACATTGCCTGTTGAAACTCCACAGCATGGATTATGACCAAACCAAAGTCCTGACACATACTACCAATACTGGGACTGTGTCATCAAAGAAGCCATCAGTGGTGGTGGCTGGTGTTTAGGTGACTGAGGGTTTACTTGTTTCAGTGCTGGATCTATGATATTTCTGAATCAGGGCCGTAACTTGATAGTAGCGCTCCCCACCCCACATCCAAAGAGACAATTTGGTGCACCTCTGCGAGTGGTGCTGAGGAAAATGGCCCAGTTTGCCTCCCCCACCCCCTCCCTTAGATCTGACACTGACTTCTTTTACTGCATTATGCAACTTACCTTTCCAAATCTGTGAGTTCTAAAACCGATCATTTCAGCTGTTGTACCAAATTGCGATTCTAGAACTTTCCAACTCCACAGATGTGGACACACTATTCAGACAGACTCACTCACACAAAATATTTAGCACTGAAATCTCTGTGTAGTTTGAAAACATGCCATGTGCTGTATTTGAATTTTGCACCTCCTAAAATTAGCGAAAATATAACAGATGGCACTAGTGTAACCATTGTTTTTTACGTTGTGCTCATAACCTGCAGTAACAGTTCTGTGCTTGCCTGTGCTAACAACAACATGAGTGATGCAGAGAACAGTTCTTAACCCGGTATGGGGGATAAAAAAAATCTAGGAACCACACAAATAGCAGCTAGGAAGAATGAAGGGTTCACAATTTATCATAAAGAAAGTGAAATATTGTCCTTCAAGATAAACAGGTGATCACATGGACACCCATATATCATTTTTCAGAGCGAGAAGGGGGCAAACAAGATCTAAGGTGTAAGATTTGTTTATTTTTTTGGAGGATAAATGCCGACTTTTAAGTAACCTTAACACAGTTAAAAAATCTGCAGAATATCTTACCTCGTCTTATTTGCCCTTGCTTGCTTCAACTCTAGCTGAGGCATCGGCCTACCAAGCTTCTTTATTTAACACTTTTCTTCCAAGCTTAAAGCTGAGAAATTTGTTTCTAAAATATACTGAATGTTGTTATTTTTTATAATAAACACCAAAAACATATTCATATGTACATGAACACTAACACAGTAAGTAACTGATTACACTATTAAATGACTCTAACAAAATGAATTTGTTACGATGAAGAGACAAGCTACCTTCGAGCCATGTGACACTGTAAGCAACACCCCCTCCTAACCTTACGCATGTGCAAAGAGTATAAATGTCATTTACCCTCAAAATTGTGACACATTTACAAAAATGTCCAAAGATATGTGGCAAGTAACAAAGTCTCATTGTTGTTCCTGTATCTGTTAAAAAGAAGAGTGAGTTTGAAAAAATTGCTTGGATTTAGGCTCAAACCACTACCATGGACACTGTAGCATGATGTCACTAACCACACGACTATTCTTGCTTGGTAGAATTTAATGACTTTCTTCTCCTTCTTCTTCTTCTTCTTCTACTTGATCAGGCCTTGTGGACCGCACACTGCTACAAGTCTGTCTTCAATGCTTCATGTCCGTTGCTGTTATCCTGTCCACATCTAATGCAGCTTGCTTCAGGTCTTCATGGAGGCCATCCCTCCAACGTTTCCTTGGCCTTCCTGGGGGTTCCTTCCTGCAGGAAAAAAATCCAGGAGCTTCTGAGGCCACCTGCCATCTTCCATCTGGGCCTCATGACCGTCCCAGTGCATACACTTGGCTTTTATGATTCCTGCTAAGCTGGGCTGTTGGTATAATTCCTGAAGCTATTGGTTGTGCCTGATCTTCCATTCCCCTGCGTCTGCATCCAAAACCAGACTGTAGATCTTCTGAAGATCTTTTCTGTCAAAAACAAGGAACATGCGGAAGTCCTGTTTTCGAATACTCCATGTCTCACAGCCATATAGCACAACAGGCTGGATCAGGGTTTTGTACAGTTGGGTTTTGAACTGTCTGGATAGACATTTTGAGTGAAAAAGTTGCATTAGGGTGTGGTAGGATCAGTTTCCAGCTTGAATTCTGGTGTTGATCTCCACTTCACAAGAAGAGTTATCTGTGAAAAGTGCCCCCAGGTATTTAAATTCACGCGCTCTCTGTAAGACATGTCTCCCACCTGTGGTGACTGTAGATGTCCAGCAGTCTGCCCCTGGGTCATAATGAGGTACTCTGTCTTAGCTTCATTGATCAGTAGCCCAAATTTGCTGGGGGCCTCCTTTAGTGCTGTGGTCATTTGTTTAAACTTCTCTTCAGAGCTAGAGAGTAGACAGATGTCATCTGCATAAGCCAAGTATGCCAGTATGTTTCCCTCAATTTCAATCCCTTCATTTTTTGGAAAATTTCATGCACAATCTTCTCGAGGGCAAAATTGAACAGAATAAGGGACAGCCCATCTCCTTGCCTGAGTCTTGTCACAATTTCAAATCCCTCAGTTACACGATTTCCCATTTTTACTTTAGCATGTGTGTCGCTCAGACAGATCCTTATCAGACTGATGAGTTTCTTTGCCATCCCAAACTCCCTTAAACATGTGAAGATGTGATCTACTGTTGACTGCCCTGGGCAGAACCCTCCCTGGTATTCCCCAGTCACTGATTCTGCCAGTGGCTGAATTCTGTGCATGAGGCAATTGGACAGGATCTTATAGCAGACATTAAGCAGGGCAATTCTGCAATAGCTGTCACATTTCAGATCAGAATTAGACGGATCAGAGCTGATTTCCATTCTGCTGGTAGTTCTTCTTTGGTCCATATTGTTTGTATCAGTCAGTGTGTTCTCTCTCTGCAAGTTTCTCTCCTCCTGCCAGGATCATTTCAGCCTGAATTCCATCTTCACCTGGACTCTTTATTCTTCTTAAGGAGTTCGATCCTGGTTTTGATCTCATCCAGGGTAGGTGCGGGGTACTCTGCATCGGCTCAAATTGGGGGCTGGGAATCAAACTGCAGTTCAGGTTCATCATAGTTTAACAGCTGTCGAAAATACTCTTTACATCTTTCAGCTATATCGCTATCATTCATCAGGATCTTCTCATGGGAATCCTTGACAAATTTCTGCTTGGCCTGGTGACCTTTGCTTAGGCACTTCACCTTCTGGAACATTTGCTTGGTCTTGTGTCTTCTGAAGTTTGGTTTTGCTTCAATGATGATATACTTAATATAATTCCTCTTTGATCTTCTCCGAGTTGCTTGCATAGTCTTATGAACCTCCTCGAACTGCACCTATGCAAGATTTGCCTCCTTCAGCTACTTGCTCCTGGCTTCCTTTCTTCACTCTAGGGCCTCTTCGCATTCCTTTCCAAACCAGATCATCTTGTCAACTGCATTTCCCTTAATTGTTTCCTTTGCCGTATCTATGATTGGATTCTGGATGTTTCCCAGTATTACTTCTAGGTCTTCATTCCCATCCATTTCATTTAGTGCTTCAAACCGGTTGTTACGTTGCACTTGATATTTAGTCTTAATTTTTTCATCTTTTAGGTTTTCCACATGATATCGTTCAACTCCTTTTAAATTAGTCCCAGTTCTTCCTTCATACTGTACATGTAAAAGGCCTCTTACCAGAAAATGGTAACTCCCACCTTCAGCAGGATCAGATCTTCTCAAGGCTTTTACAGATGATGTGTCTTTAATTGATAGTTATAAGATATTTCACCAAACATGTCATGTTTTTGATAAATCATAAGTGCACCAAAAACAAATATGATGGGTGAATGTTACCTTCATGGAGGACTTTCTCATGTGCAAGGCGAGTTCCGCAGTAGCTCCGTTGTCTTTGCTTTGGAACCATTCGTGCGTAGCTGCCAGAGCTCGAGTAGCCAAGAGCTGGTGTGTCTACCAACTTCAATGCCAATGTTAAAAGCAGCGCTTTCCCTCGCCTCTCCCTGCCACGGGAGTGGCCGTATGCTGCCTCCACGGGTTTCAGAGGAGAATGTGAACTGCAGCCACACATACGCATTGCAACCCTGTGGCCTTTGCTGCCTATATCAGGTGGCTCCGCTACGACACTACACGTTCTGTCTCCATAACGTAAAACGTTTCTCATGCAATAAAAATACTTTGAATGTGCATATAAAATGATCTGATAGAAATCCATAATGAAGAATGATTGTTTAAATATTTTATTTACTTTTTTTCATGATGAGTTTTTTCTGGGGGTTCACACATAGGATACGCTGCCACTGGAGGCCATGGAGATCAGACTAAGGGAACCACAACTAAATTGTGTCAGCTGTTATGTCCTTAGCAAGGCATCAGAACCTGCAATCACCTGGATTAAGTAGAAGAATGAAATATCCCAGAGTGTACCGACTTGGGGGGGGGGGGGAGGGAAGAACAAAGAGAATGATGCTGGCAGACCCTCCAGGATGTGGTGACCTAGGACACAGCGCCCAGATGACGGGAGAATGGATGCTGGACATGGACCGTGCACAGGGTGCAGATGGCACTGACTCACCACCCAGTGGTCATAACAATAGCACACCTGATGAGGGCAATGTGGTTGATTGTCAAAATATTTTGTCCTATGTACACTTACTCCTCACTGTTTACCTGAGATTTATTTTGACAATAAAGTAGTAGATGAGTTTTATTATTTGGGTAGCAAAATAACTCCTGGTGGCCGAAGTAAAGAACATATAAAATGCAGAATGGCTATGGGTACAAAAGAATTTCTGAAGAAGTGAAATTTGTTGACATCCAATATTAATTTAAATGTTTGGAAGTTCTTTCTTGAAAGAATTTGTCCAGAGCATTGTACAGGAGTGATCACATATCTAATGAAGAGGCACTGAACAGATTTGGGGAGAAAAGAAATTCCTGGCGTATCTTGACTAGGAGAAGGGACTGATTGATAGGACACTTTCAGAGACACCAAGGACTCTTCAATTTAGCATAGGAGGGAGAAGTGTGTAGGCTAAAAATCACAGAGGGAAACAGAGACAAATACAGTAAGCAAATTCAAAAGGCTGTATATTGCCATTTTTTCAGAGATTAATAGGTTTGTACTGGACGTGGTAGAGTGGAGAGCTGCATAAAATCAATCTCAGGACTGAAGATCACAACAAAAGTAATGCCTTTTGTTGTTTGCTCAATGCTGGCACATATACTGTTTCTATTTTACTTCTTATTTCACAGCTCTGTTTCCAAGGTTGATCTGTGTTCAGTTATTGATGGGTGGGCTAGTCAATGCTCTTACCACTAAATCTAAGTGAGGTGTGATTGGGAGTTTCCCTCATTAGCTATTATCAGATTCTCCAGGATTTTCCTTTTGTATTCTTTTACTGCAGATTATTCTTGGTATGGTACTTGTCAGATGAGCCCACAGTTTGGTCCATTTAATTCCAAACAAACAGAAACACAAGAAAGGGGGGACAGTATGCTGAATAACAGTAAGATGAATTTCCAAGCAATACTTGAGTGTTTGACAATTTAAGACGAATGTGAATGGATGACTTCTCGCCAGAGAAAGCAGGCACACTGAAAAGGAAAAATAAGTTTGCTAGTCTTATCAGGTGTGGGACAATCTCCATCAGATGTACACACACACACACACATTTGTAATTAAACCACAAAGTCTCACTATTGTTTTAGGGCACATCATTTGGAGTCAGGATTGCCATAGAAGGCCATTACTCACAGTGGTTCATAAAGCTGTTTGTCCTCATTGAAGCAGTAACAGAAACTGAACAGCGGTTGACTGAAGGCCTGCACTGTGACCCAGCAAGTCCCAGTTATATCTTCTAAAATGATACAAAACAAAGTGCACCAAAGATCCAGTGAGCTGTTTGACTCATAGTAAGTAGAGACTGTAGTTTAGTCCGAAGGTGTAACAGTAATATTTTGGGAAGTTTTGGATTCTATAACTTGTGTCCAATCATTCAGTTCAACCTGGATGTTTATTTCAGCATTGTAGGTGACCAATTGTTGCCCTAATATTCTACTGTATATCTTTGCTGTATGCTGTTAGTCACTCCCATTTTACAAGGTGGCAACAACTATACATACAGGAGTGTAAATATAAATTCCTAGTTCGCCAAACACTCGGGATCAAGACACACCTTGACTGGCCCACTTATCACTTTGTTGTAATTCCACAGTAAATTTGGGGCTATATGGAACCTCAGGTGAAATGTAGCAACCATTACACAGGTCAACAAATTTTAACTTTTTGTCTGGGGTTTGCATGAAAATATGAATTTCCGACTAAATTGACCCTGCTGATCACAAATCTGCAGCCTGTTTCTCTGCAGCACGTCAGGTTTTTGCACCACCACTATCATAATCATATTCACCATTGTCTAACTCCGCGCCCAATGAAATTGGAAATTGGAAAGCAATTACGGGACAAAAGAAATGAAATGGAACAGTAAAGTGGTTAAAAAAGAATTGAAAGAAAGGCATATGAATTATAAGAAGCAAATAATATGGTGGGCACTTACCAGGTAGAGGTATTACTTCAGTTTTCTTTTGCCCATGATTGAACTCTTGATATCTTTCCTCTTGTGTGTCACTTCTCCTTCATGTGTGATGCACCAACAGTAGTCAGCCATCATGTTTATTCCCCAACGACCTTGATAATGGTGTTCCATAGTTTTAAGTTCCTGATGAAATCGTTCACCATGTTCCTCTGATGTGTCAGCCAAATTTTCTTGAAAACTCTCTAAGTGTGACATTAGAAAATGTAGTTTTAGAGAGACCTTGCATCCTAACTGTTAAAGGACTGTAGCATGTCTTCCACTATTTCCTTGTAATCAGGCTGCTTATTCTGGCCAAGGAAACGATGCACAACATTTTTAAACTTCTCTAAGCTTGAAGTTCTATTTCCATCATAGAACTGTCAAAATGCTCATCAGGCATTAACTTCCTTATATCTGGTGCAACAATTATCCCTTCTTTTAACTTTGCAGCCGATAGATTTGGGAATTTCTTACACAAGTATTGGAAACAGTTTCCTGTTTTGTCCAGTGCTTTAACATACTGTTTCATGAGTCCTAATTTGATGTGCAGTGGAGGCAGTAAAATATGATATGGATTAACCAAATGGTCATTCACTATGTTCTTTGATCTCACTGTCAGATTTTGCCTCTTAGGCCGCTCTCTCCTACTCCAATGCTCATGATAAGCTCTACTGTCCCATCCACACATAAGGCAAGGCATCTTAGTGTACCCTGCTTGCTGACCAAGAAGAATGCCAAGTCACCACACAAGCCACTGGTGTTCTTCATACTTCAAATTTTGTAGAAGTATTTTCATTGTATTGTATGTCTCTTTTAAATGTATTGAATACGCAATTGGAATTGTTCCTAGGTCATTTCCAATACGTAGCAGCACTGCTTTCAATCTTCGCTTTGAAGAATCTATAAACAATCTCCATTCCTTACTCTCATACTTCTGAACTCCCATTTTCATCACTAATCCGGCGATGTCTTTGCAGAACATCATTAAACCATCTTCATCAAAAAATTCCCTGAAATCTTTATCATGATTTCTGTACAATGAATATGATGTACTGTGTGCAAGTAAGTCATTTTCACTGAGACGTGATCCCAGTAGTTGTGCTGCATCTTTTGAGAGTCCTAAGTCTTTCACCCAATTGTCAAGTTCTGTTTGAGTAAGAGGTTTTGGGCTACTATCGGTACCACGCTCAGAATAGTCGGATTCACTGCTTTCTTGACTTACATCTGGTTCAGAGAATTCAAGAGAATCCACTGATGTTGGTGGAGAGAGGATTGGTAGCCCTGGGCCATGAGGAACAGGTGTAATTGACGAATCTAAGTTTGGATACGATATGTTTTTCATGTTTCTTCTGTTGTATTCTGTTACATTGTTCATACAGAAGTAACAGTCATCAACATGATTCTTCTGTACACGCCATACCATAGGAATTGCGAAGTTCAAGCACTTGATTTTACCTTCACTCCATTTCCTTAACTGCTCCACACATGTATGGCACACAATGTGTGGAGCAAATGACTTGTTCTGATCGCCGAGCTTCATGCCGAAATATGCAAAATATGACCTGCAACAAATTTTGTTATTTTTCGACGTCTTGCACGTATCACATAATTTCCACAGATATAACAAAATGTATCTGGGCTATTCACACACTGCCTTCCTGACATTTTTAACACAAGAATCAAGAATCAAGAATTTTATTCACCATAGATCATTGTACAATGATATTGGTTTCGTCATTGGTATATAATACAATATTAAGTATTAAGCACACCTTCAGTGACATACCACCACTCACAATAAAGCGCGAAAGCACCTTCTTGTAGCTGTAGCACTCACTCACTGATTTCTGTGGCGATGTTGGAACGTCAGCTCCAAGCTCATTAGCCCCCTCTGCCTTACCTTCACACAAAAAATGCAATGTTTCCACATTTCTGTACTTGTGGACACTGCATAACATAGATTTTGCAGCCAATGGTAGGTTTGGAGGGGGGGGGGGTAACTGTGTAGAAAAAACTGAGGGTGATGGAAAAAAACTAATATGATTTTCAAATTCAGGGGTGCAAATTTAGTAAAGAACAGCACTTACTTTCCAAACCCCAGAATCCATGTCGACCTGTGTTATCCTTACAGTTTGATAACTCTTAAAGAATGGCTTGAGCTGCATATGGCATACATAAAAGGTTATCTTCTTTGTGTGCATATGTGTGGTCTTCAGTTCGGGGACTGGTTCAATGCAACCCTCCACTCTACTCTATCCTGAGCAAGCCTCTTCATCTCCTCATAAGAATGTCAACCCACAGCCACTTGAATCTGCTTACTATATTCATCTCTTGGTCTCCCTTTGCGATCCCCCCCCCCCCCCCCCCCACACACACACACACATATTCCTCCTTAATGTCTAAGAATGTATCCTATCAATGGATATCTTTGTTTAGTCGAGGTGTCCAAAAATTCCTTTTCTCCTCAATTCTGTACAGTACCTCTTCATTGGTTATGCAATCTACCCACCTAATCGCAAGCATTCTTCTGTAGCACCACATTTCAAAAGCCTCTGTCCTCCTCCTGTCTAAACTATTTATCATCTAAGTTTTATGTCCATACAAGGCAACACTCGACCCAAACGTCTTCAGACTTAATATTATCCTCTGTACTACAACCATCATGTTATTTTACTGCCCAAGTAACAAAAATCTACCACCTTTATTGATTTGTTACCTAATCTAATTTCTTCAGCATTACCTGATTTTCGTAAACTGCATTCCATTGCCGTCATTTTTCTCTTTTTAATGTTAATCTTATACGCTCTTTTCAGCACACTGTCCATTTCGTTCAATTGATCTTCCAGGTTCTTTGCTGTCTCTGACAGAATTACAATGTCATCAGCAAGACACAATGGTTTTATTTCTTCATCATGAACTCTAATTCCTTCTCCAAATTATCCTTGCTTTCTTTCACATCTTACTCAATACACAAATTGAATAACATTGGAGAAAAACTACTACACTGTCTTACTCCCTTCCCAACCCCTGTGTCCCTTTCACGCTCTTCAACTCTAATGACAGCTGTTTGATTAATGTGCAAGTTGTAAATAACCTTCTGTTCCCTATATTATACCCCTGCTGACTTCAGAATTTGAAAGAGTGTATTCCAATCAACATTGTCAAAAGATTTATCCAAATCTACAAAAGCTAGAAATGTAGGTTTGCCTTTCCTTAATCTACCTTCTAAGATAAGTCGTAAGATGAGAATTGCCTCCTGTATTCCTACATTTCTTCTGAATCCAAACTGATCTTCCCTGAGGTCTGCATCTATTAGCTATTCCATCATTCTGTAAATAATTTGTGTTAAAATTTTGCAACCATGACCTATTAAACTAACAGTTCTGTTATTAACACACCCGTCTGCACCTGTTCTCTTTGGAATGGGGATTATTACTTTTTTCGTAAAGTCTGAGGGTGTTTCCCCTGTCTCTTACATCTTACTCATCAGGTGAAACAGTTTTGTAATGGCTGGTTCTCCCAGAGACTTCAGTAGCTCTGATGGAATGTCATCTACTCCACAGTCCTTGTTTCACCTTAGGTCTTTCAGTGCTCTATCAAATTCATCTTTCAGTGTAATATCTCCTATTTCATCTTCATCTACTTCCTCTTTCCTTCCTACAATATTGTCTTGAAGTTAATTTCATTTGTTGAGCCAGTCTATATACTCTTCCCACCTTTCAGCTTTCCCTTCTTTACTCATAACTAAGTTCTTGATTTTCATAGAGATATTTATCTTGTCTCCAAATGTCTCTTTGATTTTCCTGTAGGTGGTATCTTTTTTTCCCCCTAGTTGAACATTATTCTACAGATTTGCATTTGGCTTCTAACTACTCCTGCTTAGCCATTTTCCACTTCCTGTCAATCTATTTTCTTAGTTATCTCTACTCCATTTTACCTACTTCATTTACTGCATTTTTATATCTTCTTCACTCATCATCTACATTTAGTATTTCCTGTGATATCAAAGAATTATTTGTAGGTCTTTGTGTTTCTACCTATTTGGTCCTCTACTGTGTTGCCTATTTAACCTTTGAAAGCTACCAATTCTTCTTCTGTAAATTGTTGCCAAATCTCCCTCTGAAATTCAGGTTCAATCTTCTTATTTTCCTATCTTTCTGCAGTTTCTTCCATTTCAGTCTACAGTTCATAACCAATAAGATATGGTCAGAATCTATATCTGCCCCCTGGTTATATTTAAAACCTGGTTCAAATTCTATGTCTTACCATTATAAAATATATTTGTTGCCTTCTGGTCTCTTCCACATATACAACCTTCTTTCATGATTCTTGAACCAAGTGTTAATTGTGATTAAATTATGCTCCATACAAAATTCTACCAGACGGTTTCGTCTTTCATTGCTTTCCCCAATCCATATTCGCCTACTTTTTTCCTTCCCTTAATTTTCCTAATACCGAATTCCAATACCCCTATCCTCTCCCTTAACCCTTTGAGTGCTGCACCTGCGCGTCCGGCTGGCCGAGTCAAGCCTGCCCTGGTGGCCGCCTAATCTGCCTACCTGCGCTGGCGCGACCCAAAAAACTTCAACATTTGGTGCATTGTATCTTAGGGACTAACTAACTACAAGGTTGTGATATATGAAGCTTCGTTTATGTGCCGCTTTCCTATACTAAATAAATAAAGTGTAAAAGTTGAAGATATTAGAAAGGATAACAATGCGGTATTTGCAACCTTATTTTGCAACAACCTGTGTTCTATAAAACTTTCCAAACTGGGCTTATTAGATAGAACATTATTTTAACTGCAAAAAAAGTGTAAATGGTCAACCAACGCAGGCCAACAATGGTAGATGATTTGAATCAAAGGTGAACGCGTAAATCACAGCGCGAGAAAAGTGTAAATTTTGGGTTCTATCTCCGACTGTAAATGCATGCTGCTCATGAAACTTAATAGGTTGGCAAGAGAAATTACAGTGAATGTTCATATAAAATTTCAACAAAATCTGCAATGGTCGAACAGGGAGTGTTAGGTGAGCTGACATGGAATGACACTCTTCATCAAAGGCTTTTTTTATTTGCGTTTAGTTCTTAAGAATCATCATAAGGTCTTTGTATACAATTGAATTTTATTTGGCATACTGACATTTAATTATCTGATTTTTGTATGCAACTTGTGATTCAAATGCTCTAGAATCCGTAAAGACTAAATGTAAACATTCTTATGTGGTAGTGCAGTAATTCTCGCGCAAACTACTTTCAACGAAAGCATCTGGAAGCCGAGTCACACTTTTGAATCTAACCACTATATTTTGAGAGCATTAATCCAACAAATTATCCACAGAGAAACTTAAAAACGAAATATTCAACATTACTGAATTCTTTTTATACGGGACGCAATTGTTATTGTACAGTAGAAATAATTGATGATGTATAACTTTTGTTTAAGAATTAGATAAGGAAATACTCAAGTTTCTAAACTACCTAATTAAATGTCACCTTTAATTCCTAATGACCTTTTGTGCTTCAGAAACGGGGGAGTTTGTGCAACTGACCAATTCGTGGCAAGATGCCCTTTCCAAGTTTGTGAATACATTTCGATTAGGTAAACCCAGTTAATTGTAGCAGGCAAAGATCAATCAAATTGAGGTTTCTAAGTAATTATATTTACGTCTGAATAATTTCTGCTTATCATAAGGAGATGAATGTTTAGGCCTATAATTTTTTTTCACAAATTCTACGCCCTGGAAAAATAGAACAGCAATCTGTTACTAAATATCACTAGAAAACTGTAGCCTCAGTTGTGGTAAAAGATATTTATTTAAGCGGCAACTAGTTTCGGCCAAAGCCCAGTTTCAAACAACCATGTAAAAAAGAAATGTGACAACAACATTTTAACAGTTAATAAAATCATAGGATATTGATAGCTGTAATGTGATTGTCACAGTCTTTGGGCTTCGCTCGACACTAGTTGCCATTTAAATAAATATCTTTTACCGAAACCCAGGTCAGAATATTTTAGAAATAATAATGCCAGAATTTTTTGTTTAATTAAGAATATCTAAGGTTTAATATCTATCAAGAAGTTATGGAAGAATTCACAAATTTGCACTAAGTATTTATTTTTGCATCCTATGTCCAAACATTTGAAGCAACTAGTCTATCAGCACACATTGGATGTTTCACATCTTCGTACATCAGTTGTTTGTCAACAAAGTAATTCTTCTGGAGAGGCTTTTAAAGCTCAGACAATTCGGTGCACCGTTATATTTCCCATCCTTCTTTCGTATCCGGGCTTTGGACCGACAATGGCGAAGTTAAAAATATTTTTTTTTTTTTTTTAATTTCTGTGGTTTTTTATTTTTTTATATTTTTAAACAATTTTTTGAGAAGTGATGGCTTAATTTCATCTTCCAGCTGTAGAAACTTCGCTAAAAGTTCTTCTTTGTGTGGTATGTTTCAAAACATGCGTCAGCACACAAAGGTACATTCCATGTTTTGCATTCATACTTCGTTTCTCTGCGCACATTCTGTTTCGAGCAGACTGCACATCTATGCCACAGTCTGCATTTCTTGAACTGGTCACTTGGAATCATATGTGGAAAGTGCCTCCCAGTAAAGCGAAGAGGATTCTCGTCACCAGAGCATCTTCCTTTCCTATCTCTCCTCCGTTCTGTAGAAAAATTTTCCACAAGTTCTCGTACCAGACTTAATGAAAATCTGCTAATGACATTTTTCTCCCTGTCGCTGATCTGTGAAGAGTGTGAGCATTCAAAACACAAAGGTCCACAACATAAAGAAAAAAAAAAAAAAAACAACTTTTTGTATCATTTAACAGATTTACGCACAGATGCAACAGAGCTTAGTAACATGTCAGAGTGATCTACTGCGCCCATATTTGCATTGTAGTCGACAATACATTGTGGCTTCATTACATTCTTGCTGGTCTTCCTGTTTGTCTTGCCCGTGTCACGCATTTCTGTAGTGTTACAGGTAGTCAGCATAACATGTCTCTCTTGTTGCACCATGGCAAGCATTGTATCAGTTACCGTAAATTCAACTTCTCCTCGTTTCAGTTTTTTCTGTAGCTTCGGGAAATTGCACCTGTTGCTACATATAGTACTGCATGCTGCTGTTCTATGGTTGTGAAGCCAGAGGAACAAGTCTGGACTTGTGTACCAGTTGTTGATATACATGGTATGTCCACATTCAAGGTATGGCTTCATTAGTGTTGCTACTATATTCCCAGATTTCCCGAAATTATGGACTTCAATTTCTGTTGTTGTACCTGTGTATACAACAAAATCCAAGACGTATCCAGTTTTACAATCGCACAACACGAATATCTTAGTCCCAAATCTACTTCGCTTTGAAGGAATGAACTGTTTAAAAGATAAGCGACCTTTGAACAATAACAGGCTTTCATCGACACAGTTTTTTGTATGGATTAAATGCCCTTCGGAACTCCACACGAACTGTATCAACTATTTTCCGAATTTTAAACAAACTGTCATCCCCCACGATTGGCCGAGTTGTCACTAAAATGTAGCATTCTCAAAAGTAGCATAAAACGGTCACGGGACATAACTTTGCCAAAAATTGGTGTCCTTAGTAGTACATCTCTGGACCAATATACCTTTATTCTCAACTTTTTAACACGAGCCATGAGTAGCAAAAGACCAATGAAGCTATACAGTTCCTCAAAACTTGTATCTTTCCAGGTGGATAGCTGAGAACAAACTGATTTCGATGTATTTGTCATGGTGAACATATAAAATTGGTTTGTTTCAAGTGCTATAAATTTCAGCAGATCTTCTTATAGAAATAGCATGAAAAACAATAGAATGCTGGATCAGGTGCCAGTTGGCAATTATGTCCTGAAGATGAGTCATCAAATGATGAAGTGCTGGACTAAAATCACGTTTTTGCCAATCAAATTTTTTGTTATTATAGCGTGGCCTTTTATGGATCGATTCGTCTCCAGTTTCAGAATCTGAAGAACTGTCCTGGGGAGCTCTGCTAGGTGAAGTACGTGAAGGTGTATTACTATGAGATTCTTCTGATGAATCACCGTCGTCACTACATTCACTGAAGATGCCACCGTCACTGTCACTCCTTGTCAGTATCTCCAGTATCTCTTCTTCAGTGCAACGACACTGATGTGCCATTTCTCTGCCGAACTCTAAAAATTCTAAACGGCAGAAAGCTAAACTACACCACAGAAGCAGAATGCAGGTAGTCACACGAACCAGATAGCATGAATGTCAAACAGCAACTGTGAAATCTGTAACAGAGTGTTTCCCAGAAAGCAGGGGCAGTGGCACAGAAAAATAAATAGGGAACATCCATCCGGTACAGTGGAAGGGACGAAAGAACTTGGGACAGGCTGGCACGCAGCCCTGTGGCTGTTCATGTCCGCAGACCCGCATGCTAAGGGATCGGCTGCGGTGTAAGCCGGCATTAGCGCCCATGTACCTGCCAGTCCGTGCAGTGTATGCCGCCTGCAGGACCCTCTGGAAATACCACTGCCATGGCAAACCACATCCGTCGGCCCCACGGCCCTGTGGAGACTGCGGGATATCCCGTCTGCAGCTCTCAAAGGGGTAACTGTCTTAATAATTTCCTTTATCTCCTCAAACATTTATTCAATCTGTTCAACATTGACAGAGCTAGTGGGCATATAAACTTGTATTACTGTGGATGGTGTTGGCTTCGTATTCATCTTGAGTACGATAATACGATCACTGCTGTGATCACTGCATCCTATTTTCTTATACATTATTAGACCTACTGTAATACTCCCAATTGATTTTGTATTTATAACCCTGTACTCACCTGATCAGAAATCCTGTTCCTCTCTCTACCAAACTTCACTAATCCCTACTATATCTAACTTCAACATATCCATTTCCCTTTTCAAAATTTTCTAACCCCCTACCCGATTAAGGGATCTAAAATTCCACACTCTGATCAGTAGAATGCCAGTGTTGTCTTTCCTGATGACAACATCCTCCTGAGTAGTCCCCACCTGAAGATCCGAATGGGGGACTATTTTACCTCCAAAATATTTTACCCGAGAGGATACCATCATCATACATTCATACAGCAGAACTGCATGTCCTTGGAAATGTAATGGATGTAGTTTCTCCTTGCCTTCAGCCATTCACAGTAACTGTATCGCAAAGCCACATTAGCTGACATTACAGTCAGATCAGTCAATCATTCAGACTACTGAAGAGGCTGCTGTCCCTCTTCTTTACTGAAATGACACCATTGTCAAGGCTAGAGATGATATTACTTGCTAGAATATCCTGGCAGATTAAAACTGTGCCAGACTGAGACGCAAATTTGGGACCTTTGTTTTTGATGGGCAAGTTCCCTACTGATAAAGATACTTTAGTTTGATTCAAAAACCTCACCTACACTGTGACTGAGGCATGTATCCACAGTATCATTTTTTCCAGGAGTGCAAGTTTTGAAGGGAAATTTCCGTTTTAGCTTTGAAGGTAGGAGATGATGTCCTTTTGGAAGTAAAGCCGCGAGGACAGGTTTTGTGTTGTGCTTGGGTAGCTTATTTGATACAGCATGTGCTCACAAAAGGCAAAGATCCTGTGTTCAAGTCTGAGTCTGGCACACAATTTAGTCTGGCCATAAGTTTCACATCAGCACACTCACTTGAATCCGAGTGAAAATTTCATTTTTAATATTAGTTGCTATTAAACCTGATTCATTTTGGGCATCAACTTTTTATTATAATTATCATTATTTTATTTGTATTTTGTCTGGTGTGTCTATTTAGAGGAATAAAGATGAATTTTTATTCATACTGAATCACACTGCATTGTTTTGTTTGTGCTGCTGCAGCACACAAAAATTAAATGTTCTTCTGATGATTGCTGGACTTGTAAAAATAATCTATTATGGCATAAAATTTTTATGTTGAATATAATACTGTGAAAACATGTTTTTATGTTCCTTTTGGTTTGGTTGTATTAAAAGGTATTCTTTCATACAGGTGTGAAGATGATAGAGTCTACGATATTGTTGTCATCGGTGGTGGCATTGTGGGAATGGCCACAGCTCGGGATCTTAAGCTGACATATCCATCTCTCAATATGGCAGTCCTAGAGAAAGAATGCAAAATTGCTTCTCATCAGAGTGTTAGAAACAGTGGTGTCATCCATGCTGGTATATATTATACACCGGGATCATTAAAGGCAAAATTGTGTGTACAAGGTCACTATTTGGCAATGAAGTACTGTTTGAAAAAGAACGTTCCATTTAATAAATGTGGTAAACTTATAGTTGCCACTAAAGAAAGTGAAATACCAGCATTAGAAATGCTTTTCGATAGAGGCCAGCAAAATAATGTGCGTGATCTTAAAATGATTTCCGGTGAGGAAATTCCACAGATCGAGCCTCACTGCCGTGTAAGTACTGTATAGTCAGTGCAAATGTATAAAATGAAAAGGTTTTAGATGTGCCTTGATGTATATACAAATATAGATAGTGTATTGGCAAATCATTGTTTTGTTTTTTTGTTTTAGGGTGTTAAAGCAATACATTCTCCAAATACAGCAATTGTTGACTGGGGTGTGGTTACAGAACAATTTGCCAAGGACTTCAAAGATGCTGGAGGATACATTTATACCAATTTCAAAGTTATAGAATTTAAAGAGAAGAAAGAACCTGTTTTGAAGGGGACGACGACATTTCCTGTGACTATCATTACTGAAAAAAATGTAAGTTATTTGATATTTAAAACATTAAGTTTATATCTTTTGATGGGAAAACCTGTTATAGTTTGTTGCACATATGGCAGATATAAATTGGATGGAGGGGGGAGCTATAGCCAGATTGTATTTGTACCACATTAATATCTATATTCCTTGTAGTGGAGAATACCAGGAAATAGAATTTTGGGCTTATGTTAATGATCCCAATATATTCTTGGAAATGCTGATGTCAAATATAATTTCTGATTGCTTTAAAATAAATTAAAATAATAATTTATATGATCACACAATGCTTCAGAATGTCAACCCGTGTCAACCTACACTGGTCAATATCAGAAATGTTAAATGAAAATTTATGGTTCTGATGATTCCTATGTAAGTCATAATACCAGTTAACATTTTAAAGTATTTTGTGTTTGTATTAAATGAAATTAAGTCTTCATAGTTTAGCCGGGTACATTTTCTAATCGTCAAAAAGGCGTATTTCTCTTGGTTGCTAACACAGTAGTTAGCATTATAGTTCTTCACTGGGCATGTAGTGGTACAAATACTCAAAGGATCATTAGCAACAATGACAAATACAAGAACTATGCTTTTTGATGACAATAGAAGTATTGTGATCACACCTGATAAACAAGAATTAACTTGTGATATTGTAAATATTGTCTTTTAGAAATTTATTAAGTGGTTCTCTGCAAATTGACTCACATTAAATTTTGATCAAACACATTATGTACACTTCTGTACAGTAAATAGTATGACACTTTTGTGTCCCAGCCTCGTCGCCGCTTTTGTGTCTCGTTTCCATCGTAGGTATCGGTGGCCGAGCAGAAAGAGACCGACACAGGAATGAAGGATGCACGCTTGTGCAGGTACGAAGGTAAGCAGCCAGTGGGACAGCAGAAACTAGAAACACTAGAGTAAATTAGAACGAGATATATATTGCACAAAATTTATACAATACTTAACTTTGACATAGTTCAGTACGGCAGAATGCTGATACATAGTTGAGCTAGAGGCCTGCCTAGTGCCTGTCCGATAGCCAAGTCTTCACTGGTGCCTATCTGATTCCGAAGTGTTAACTGGTTCCTATCTCAGTTCCAAGTGAATGATGTCGTTCAGTGGTGGCCACGAGCGGAGTTGTAGCAGAGGGCGCTCGTGGCTGACGTCGTAAGAACGCCGCGCCGTGCGTGCATGGCGGTGCGCGGCGAAAGTAGGTGGCGCGCACTTTGGACTTGTGCGACACCACACCCCTTCCCCCAAACCGTCGTGGTGTAGGACTGAGGGCCACGGCAACAGCACTGGTAGGAGGGCCTGGGCGGGGGCGTTACTGGTGGGACGGGCGTCGTATATGAGGCTGGGATCAAGACGCAGTCCGCGCCCCGGTATACACCTTGCAATCCGTCGGGAAACCCGCCAAAACCAGCGGAAGGGCGCCCGCCTCCGCCCAGAGGGAGCAGGTCATCTTCTTCTGAGGTGCGTGACCCAGGCGGCGGGGGCACACACGGTCCCGGAGTTCCTCTCGGTGACGCTGTCATCTGCGACAGCGACAACTGTGTCGGAGGTGAGTCGACGTCCATAGGGATCTCGTAGTCCGGGGACGAATGATGTGGCTGTGCTCCCTGGCAGTGAACTAGGTCTGGAATCAAGAAACCCGAGACAGGATCGCACGGCCTGTGCAGGTGCAATTGGTTTGCGTGGCGCCGCAGCTCCGACCCTGTGGAAGAACGTACAACATACATATTGTGACCGAGCACGCGCTGAATGGTACCCGGCATCCATCTTGTCTTGTTTCCAGCAAACAGCCTGTACAGCACCAGCGTAGAAACCTGAAAACGCGAAGCGCCATACGAACCGACTCGGGGCGTGGGAGGCTGCAGCAGGTGAAGGAGAGTGCAGTGACGGTGGCCGTGTAGCAGCTCGGCAGGAGACGGGCCGTCACGTGGCATGCACCAATACGTAGACAGGAAAATTTGAAGAGATTGCTGCCTGGAGTGCTGACCTTTCCATGTGTGACTTGAATGTTCGAACGAAATGTTCCGCTTCACCATTGGACTGAGGGTGAAAAGGTGCAATGGTGATATGCTGAATGTCATTCACACGACAAAACTGTTGAAATTCTGCACTAACAAACTGAGGTCCATTATCACTGACGATAGTTTCAGGCAAACCGTCGATACAAAACACTGATGTTAAGGCACTGATTGTACTAGACGCCGTCGTTGAGTTCATGGCAATCACGAAAGGGAACTTGCTGAAAGCATCTACAACAATTAACCAGCGCGTATTCCAGAAAGGCCCGGCAAAGTCAATGTGTAAACGTTGCCATGGTCTTTTGGGGCGTGGCCAGTCTGAGAAACGTTGCGGAGGAGCCGCCTGATGCTCCGCACAAACTGTACACTGTGACGTCATGCTCTCTCTCTGAGCACCCGTACCAACCCAGGTACAATGACGTCTGGCCAGTTGCTTTGTCCAATACCCCAATGTCCTTGATGCAGGAGGTGTAACACTTCTCGTTGCAGGGAACGAGGAACAATCACTCTTGTTTGGTCGTTGTCCGTATGTAACAACAGAACACCCTGACTTAAAGATAATGCATGATGTTGTGCAAAATAACGTCGAACCAGAGGCCGATCAATGTCTTTGGCTCTGGCAGGCCACCCTGAGTGAACAAAACGTGCTACCACACTTAGGTCTGCATCCACAGCTGTTTCCTGTGCAACCTGATGAGAGTTTAAAGGAAAGTCTGCAACAGCGGAAGCATCTCTGGAGTCTATCTGACAACATTCCATTTCTGAAGAATCAAACTACACATCCTGGCCAACCGGAAGTCGGGAAAGTGTGTCCGCGTTGGTGTGTTTAGTGGTAGGTCGGTACAAAATCTCATACTGATAATTAGACAGTATCAAGGACCATCTCCGAAGCTTTTGTGCCATTCGTGGCGGAATTGGTTTTGTGGGTGAGAACAACGACATGAGAGGCTTCCGGTCTGTCAACAAATAGAATTTTCTGCCATAGAGATAATGATGAAACTTTGTGATGCCGTAAATGATTGCTAAGGCCTCCTTTTCTATCTGACTGTAATTCTGTTGCGTTGGCATCAGTAGCTTGGACGCAAAGGCAATAGGACGATCGTGAGATCCAATACGATGCGACAATACTGCACCCAGACCGTACGACCAGGCATCAACTGCTAACACTACAGGCTTCTGTGGGTCAAA
Organism: Locusta migratoria; assembly: GCA_026315105.1. Lineage (NCBI taxonomy): Eukaryota > Metazoa > Arthropoda > Insecta > Orthoptera > Acrididae > Locusta > Locusta migratoria. Next base: position 270,357,553 of record CM048750.1, read on the forward strand.
GGAAATCAAACATGCATCACTGAGTAGTGCAGACTTTAATTTGTCAAAGGCGACTTGGCAATCTTTAGACCATACAAAAGGAACATTCTTTCTACGTAAGTGATCCAGTGGAGCTGCAATCTGAGAGGCATTGGGAATAAATCTGAAATAATAATTAAGCTTTCCCATTACTGCTTGCAATTCGTGCACATTCCTAGGAGGAGGCAAGTATTTGATTGCTCAAAAATGTGACTGTAAGGGATGGATTCCTTGGGCATTAATCATGTGGCCTAGGTACTCTATTTCAGTCTGAAAAAACGAACACTTTGCTTTGTTACAACGTAGACCTGCTGCAGTCAACACTTTGAAAAGGCACTTCAACTGTACGTCCGGATACCACAATATCATCTAAATAATTTGAGCAACATGGTACAGAAAATGGTCAGCTGTTCCAAAAAATGCTGAAAAATAGCAGGGGCGGAAGAACTGCCAAATGGTAGGTGTTGAAATTGAAAAAGGCCCATCTGAGTATTAATGACGAAAAATTTTTTTGACTCGTCATCAAGCGGAATTTGTAAGTATGTCTCTGCTAAATCAATCTTAGAAAAGAAGTGAGACTGTCCTAATTTGTCCATTAGTTCGTCAGGTCTAGGCAGGGGATAAGTGTCTACAATTGTTTGACTGTTCACTGTTGATTTGAAGTCCGCACAGAGACGAAGTTTTCCTGACGGCTTGGGTATAATTACTATAGGCGAGGCCCACTGACTCGCAGAAACAGGAGAAATCACACCACTATCTTGCCAACATTTAAGTTCTTCGGCAACTGTATCACGCATTGCGATAGGCTCTGGTCTAGCTTTACGAAATATTGGTACTGCAGATTCTGTTAAAGTTACATGTGCCACGAAGTCTTTTGCACAATCTAGTTCCGGCGAAAACAAGTCACTGTATTTTTCACACAATGCATTAGTTTTGTCCTGAGGCACTACTGACGAAATTTGAAGCACATCTCTTTGAATTGATAAACCAAACAAGTCGAATGTGTCTAGTCCAAAAATGTTTTGTGAAGATTTGGCCTGAAGAACTACAAAAGCAACTGTTTTTGCTACACCTTGAAAAGAGGCAGGCAGGCTACAAGTTCCTAACATGGGAATATTTTGTCCTGTATATGCTGTTAACACTTGCTGTGACGGCAACAATTTTGGTGAACCCAGAAGTTCATAAGCGTCTTTATTAATTAATGTAACAGCGGAACCAGTGTCGAGCTGAAATGGCAAAGTCTTATTTTCTATAGAAAGAGTCACTAACAGTTTTTGCTTGTGGCACTCGACAGGTGCGTGAACGTGGGCAACGTCTAATACAGGTTGTTTGCGGCGCTTGCGCATGCGCGGGCTGCGTGCGGTAGGAAGCGGCGCAGAGTTGGCACATAGATTAATATAACTGTCACTAGACGGCACTACCGCCGGATCGGCATCCGCGCAAGCCTGCGAGCTACTCCAGATTTACTAACTACTGCACTACACTTTTGAGTACCTACATGAAGTCTACTGTCCCTATCTACACAGTACTGGGCACTTTTACAAGGAGAAGTTGCAGAAGGCACTAGGTTCACTACAGGATTGCACTGTACATAGTCATTATGCTTGTCCCGAACACATTTCCGTTGCACAGTTTTACGCGCTCGACGACGCTTGCTACATGGCGCACTACTTAGCTTTGCTTGAGGCGCATAACTTTTTTGCATGTGAGAATCAATAGAAGCACTGACCAAGTTCACAGCATGTATAACATTCACAGAATGAACTGTTCTCGCACTCTGCGAAGCACTGTTCCGAAAGACACCGTTCTTGCAATTTTGATTTTGCGTACACACTGTTTGTACGTGTCCTGATTTTCCACATTGATAACAGGTCGTGTTGCAATTAGGGCATTGTGCACGCTTATGGCGAGATTCACACTGGGGGCAAGACTAACGAACATTTTTTTTTAAATGTGCATTGGCGCCTGTTATTCAAATTGCTTTTTCTAACCCGACGGGGCGATCTTTGTGTAACACTTTTACACTGGCTACTGTTCACTGTCTGTTCAGCACGGCCGGTAGAAAAATAAGAATCACTAGGGCTAGACTGAGAACTACGGCTAGGAAAGTGTCCTTTGCGGCACACTGAATTAACACTGTGGCTTTGCATTTCTATATCTGCTAAGTCAAAGGTATCATGCGCTTCAATAAGCTGCAGTACACTGTCTAATGAGGGTTCAGACTGTTTTAAAATAGCTGCCCTAATTCTGGGGGCCTGAATGTTCTGCGTGATCGCATCTCTCAACATCATGTCACTATAAGAAAGTCCACAAGAGCAAGTAAATTTACATTTGCGGGTTAAGCCCTTCAACTCAGTGATCCATTCCTGGTGTGACTGCTCAGGTAATTTTTTAAGTCTGAAAAATCGGTACCATGCAGCTGCTACGAGAACTTTTCTCTCATAATGAGCATTCAGTGCTTCTATAATTTGATCGAATTCTAGATCACGAGGTGATGCGTGGGGGAAAAGTTTCTGCAGTAACACGAAAGTCTTGGTGCCAACGACGGTGAGAAAGAAGTGTTTTATTGTCAGACCTGTTATTTGATGAGCTGCGACGAGTTCTTGAAATTGAGCGAAGTAGTCACTCCATTCTTCCTCACATTCGTTGTACTGGCGAAACGAAGGAAGCGGTGCAGCGGCAGGCGTAGGCTGCTGAAGCGATGGCTGTTGTTGTTGGTTAGCTGCTTGCGCTGTTAGCTGGAACACTGCTTGGACTAGTTGCATGATTTGCGCCGTCCGTAACTGAATAATTTCCATTAAGTTTGGGTTCGGGGTAGTGGCCATGCTGACCGATTAGGCGCCGCGCATACAAGTAAATTATAACAAAACACAAATGCAATATGAAAGGAGGGCTCACTCTGCAACAAAAAAGTCCACAAAACACGTAACTGAATATATTCCCCCAAAAATCTTATAATAAGGGTGGGTGGGCGGGAGCAATTTCTGTGTGCTCCAACAGCTGCTGTCTGGCTGCTGCAAGCGGGCTGATCCAAAGTTCATCTATCACTCCTCGTCGCCACTTTTGTGTCCCAGCCTCGTCGCCGCTTTTGTGTCTCGTTTCCGTCGTAGGTATCGGTGGCCGAGCAGAAAGAGACCGACACAGGAATGAAGGAGCACGCTTGTGCAGGTATGAAGGTAAGCAGCCAGTGGGACAGCAGAAACTAGAAACACTAGAGTAAATTAGAACGAGATATATATTGCACAAAATTTATACAATACTTAACTTTGACATAGTTCAGTACAGCAGAATGCTGATACATAGTTGAGCTAGAGGCCTGCCTAGTGCCTGTCCGATAGCCAAGTCTTCACTGGTGCCTATCTGATTCCGAAGTGTTAACTGGTTCCTATCTCAGTTCCAAGTGAATGATGTCGTTCAGTGGTGGCCACGAGCGGAGTTGTAGCAGAAGGCGCTCGTGGCCGACGTCGTAAGAATGCCGCGCCGTGCGTGCATGGCGGCGCGTGGCGAAAGTAGGTGGATCGCACTTTGGACTTGTGCAACACAACAGACACCAATAACAAATACAGACATTGCAAAGAAGTCTCTAGCTTGGGTAGAATGTTCAAAATTTTCAGGAGTGTGCATTAATGAGATATTGAACTGTAAGACACAAATTGATGATCTGCTGAAACATTTGAGTTTGGGTACTTGGGTTATTGCAAATTTTGGTGATAAACATGTCAATAAAATACCTTACTATGGCTATTTTCATTCACTTCTTTCATATGGCTTAATATATTTGAGTAACTGAACACTTACTCATATTCATTGGACAGATTCAATTGCTGGAGTCCTTCCAAGATCATTATGCAGATATTTATTTAAGAATCTAGGGATTGTCACAGCAGCTTCATGAATATACACACAAAGTTTTAAAAAGGTATTAAAGTAAAATTATATTAAAGTAATTTTTGAACAACAACTTCTTCTACTTAATAGCTGCATTTTTATATAAATTAGTAATTTAACAATAAAATAAATAAATAAATAATAAGACTGTTAATATGAATAAATACTTTTATTTAAAAATTGACATGTTCCACATCATTACAAAATGCCGTATTCATGTTCTATGAAACAAGTAAAGCAATCGGCAATCTGAAGATTGGTTTGAGCACCACAAGGCTTTACTAGGAATGGTCCTGTTTGGGGGTGGTTTGCTGTTGCCTTTCTCTGACCTTTCAACTGATTTACCAAGTCAGTTAAAGGGGGTCTAAGGGGGTCTACAGTTTAATGTGGATTCTGAACCATGGTACTACTCAATATTTTTCACATCAGCAACATTGCCAGAGGTGAAAGACATGGAAAGTGACAGATAAAAATCTTAGGACCTGGTAGGGATCGTACCCGCGACCTCTGGATTCATAGTTTGGCACTCTAGCAGTGTGTTACCAAGCCCCACATTAAACAAGTATTAATCAAATATATTAACCGCTTAACGTAAAATCTCGAGTATACTCGTTTTTTAATTTCTGACAAAATAATAAAATGCCAAGCATACTTGGGCTTATCATATCCGAGCGGCACACATTTTAAAAGGCCGAATTTACTCGTTCTATTTAGTGTTTTGGCAATTCCTTGATATTATTGGTAGATGTCACTGTGGATTATTACTCCAAAATTCATATTTCTGGCAAGAGATGTTTCTGAATCAGGCACACTAGCAGTCAGTGCTACAACGTGTTCTTGCAGTTTTCCTGTTACTTTCTCACGTTTTATGAAAATGGAGAGTGCAGATGAGTTTGATATTGAATTTAGTGGGTCTGAGAGTTCTGAAGATAGCTATGAAGACTGTTCGGAAGAAAAAAGTGACAACCAAAACTGAATAAAGTATGGCCTATTGTGAGCTACCTGTCAGCTAAATTTAGAAATAGCTGTGTTCCAGGAAGGTATGTCATCATAGATGAAAGCCTGCTGCTGTATAAAGGGCGACTGGGATGGATCCAATATTTGCCGCTCAAGAGAGCTAGGTTTGGCATACAAACATTCATGTTATGTGGGTCAGTGAGTGAATATGTTTGGTCCCTAATTATTTATGTTGGCAAGGGCACTAAATTTGATGACGATTACAAGGATCTGCCAATGTTATCACAAATTGTAATGACACTAATGCAACCCTTGCTAAATATGGGACACTACTTGACTCTCGATAATTATTATAGTTCTCCCCAGCTTGCTGACCTTCTGATAACAAAAAGAACAGATATGTATGGCACCGTGCGTCAACAAAAAAGAAATGCCGCCTTCTTTCCGGACCAAGAAACTAAAAACAGAGGAAATTGTAGCATTTCAGTGTGGTAAACTAACTGCACTGAAATGGATCGATAAGAGAGACGTCTGCATCCTGTCCACTATCCACAATGCAGAAATGCAAACACGGAAAGTAAGAAACATGTTGTCACACCAGTGGCTGTATTTGCTTATAATGACACAATGGGAGGTGTGGATAAAGTTGATCAGCACATCGCAAACAATCCATTGCCACACAAGAGGGGTAAGAAGTATTACAAGAAGATATTTTTTCATCTCTTGGAATTAGCAGAAAGGAATGTGTTTGTCCTCTATAAAAAACACGGAGGAAAGCACACTGCCCTTGACTTTCTCGTGGCTGTCGCTGAACAGCTCATTGCCAAACATCAGGGGGAGGAATGTTCACCCAGAGCAGCGGGCCGTCCATCAGCAAAAGCAACCCCAACGTGACTTGTTGGACGTCATTTCCCATCTGCGATTCCTCCGACCAAGAAGAAGCAGAATCCAACAAGAATATGTAGCATGTGCAGTAGTGTGCGTGATGCCAGCGGTAAGAAGGCACGGAGGGAATCAAGATATATGTGTAAAGACTGTGGTGCAGCTTTGTGTATTGATCCTTGCTTCAGGGTGTTTCACACAGCCACAAACATATTGTCACGTTGCAGTTGACAGGTGACTCAGATGTTCTTCAAATGTTTTCGAGATAACAACAATGTCATGTAAATAGCAAAGACACGTCGTCCACTTAAGGTGATGAAGCAAGTTGTCCATCATGCGTTCCAATGTGGCTGGAGCAGTACATAATCCAAATGGCATTACTTTAAATTCATAGAGGCTGTCAGGTGTAATAGAAGCTGTCTTCTCCCTGTCAGCTTCATGAACCTCGATTTGCCAGTAACCTGTCTGCATGTCCATAGTTGAGAAGTATGTTGCCCCTTTCAGGCAATCTAAGGTATCGTCAATGCACGGCAATGGGCAGACATCTTTGTGATTCTGTTCAGCCACTGATAGTCGACACAGAATCGCCACATGCCATCCTTCTTCTTTACGAGGTCCACCAGAGACGACCATGGACTCTCCGAAGGTTGAATAATGTCATCTCGCATCATCTTCTCCACTTCCTCCCGAATTATCCGTCTTTCAGCTGGTGACACTCTATACGAACGCTGGCTAATTGGTGGATGATCCCCAGTATTGATACGGTGCTTTAACGTGGGCCATTTCGTTTGATGTTTCCCCTATTGGGGTGTGAATGCACCCGAAAATTGGCGTAGTATACTTAACACCCGCTGGCGTTGTTCCTTGGTCAGTCCAGGCTCTATTGGCAGTTCCCCGTTTGTTTTCTCCAGCGTGTTGTCTGTACTGACAGCAGGGCATGGGTCTTCATTGATGACGTTGAGCTCACCGTCCTGGATTGGTTCAGCTGTCCCGATACACATTCCCTTGGGGATAAGTTGTGACTGCTCGTGACAATTTGTTATCGAAATCTCTCCTTGGCCACCGGTAATGCTTATGATAGCTGCTGGTATGTAAATTTCTTTAGTGAGCCTGATAAACGTTTTACTATCAACAAGCACTTCACAGTTTAATCACCCATCTGTATTTGTGACAGCAACTCTTCTCATCATCAATGGCGGGATCGTCACCTTGTCAACGGCAAATAACTTCTCATAAAATTCCGTATTACGTGTATCCGTTGGAACAACTTCTTCAGTTTGCAGCTCAGATCTTCCACAGTCAATGATAGCTTGGGATACCTGAGGGAAGTCCCATCCGAGGATGACATTGTGACTACAGTCTGTTAACATGACAAATTCAAACAGCTGCATCCTGTTGTTGATGGTTATTCTTGCGACACAAGTTCCTGCTGGCTGGACGTACTTTCCATTCGCGACCTTCAGCACAGTTGCCCAAGTATCACAGAACATTGTCTTCTTTAGTGTGCGGCGGTAATTATCCAACAATACAGAGAAAGATGCTCCTGAATCAACAAGTGCCTAGACAAGTTGGCTGTCGATTATGACATTGATGAGATTTCCCGACATCATAGCAACTGTCATCCATCGGGGATTTTCATCTGCGGCTGCCTCACCTCTGTAGATGGTCGCCTCGCTTAGTTTTCCTGGGCGCGGCGTCTAGGGGAGTGGCTGGTACCTCTGTACGGCGATGGTGAACGGCTGCGGTGCATCGGGGAGCAACCTCGTCTAGGGTATGACGATGGCCTTCTTCCTATAGGTCAACTGAACTCATCAGCAGGTGATTGCCTGGGATAGAACTGCTCTGATGGCTGACGTCTTGCGGCAAAATAATCTATAAAAACTCACCTTCTCTCTCTGCAGTAGCATATGACATGTCTAGGGTGCCCACAGTGGAAACAAAGTGGTGAGTTGTCTTCTGTCGTCCAGATGTCTGTTCTTCTGCAGTGCATCATAGTTACCAGGGGAGTTGGTTGTGGTCGGGTCGGTCGGTTCATGGGCTGCCGTTTGGCGGCTGCAGCGTAACTCATAGCAGGGTGATGCAATTCTTCACGTCGGGTGCGATTGATTAGGCAGACAGGAGCTAATGTCTGAAATACCTCTTCCTCAGTAACGTCGGCTCCCTTGTCACTTACAGGGCTTACATCCATGGCCATAATCTGATGCTCGCTTGGTCTAACAGTCCCGGTTGCCATAAATTTTTGTAATTCTTCTCTTACAATTTGTCATATGAGAGAAGCGAAGTCATGCTGGTCTTCCACAATGGTCACAGGGACTACATTGGGGAGTCTGTCATACTTCTTGCATCCAACCCTCCTTTGTTGCATCTCTTCAATACGCTGGCACCACTTAATGTACTCTTCTGTCGTAGCGACGTCTTTTATCAGAAGAGCTTGGTACATATATTCTGCAATTCCCTTCATCAGGTGCATAATTTTGTCCGCTTCAGTCATGTTGGGATTGACTACGTTACACAGGGCCAAAACACTCTGTATGTACGATTGTGTCGGCTCACCATGTCGTTGGGCCCGGTTCTTCAGTTGTTCTTCCGCCGAGCGGATTTGTCGCTGGTGGTCTCCAAACGTCTTCTTAAGTTCCTCCTGGAGCGTCTCCCAGTCATTCAACTTTTCTTCGTTGTTCTCGAACCATTGCTGGGCTGTTCCATCCAGATAGAAGTAAACATTGGCCAAGCACATTGTATGATCCCACCTGTTGTACTTGACGACTCGGTCGAACCCTTTTAGCCATTTGTTGGGGTCCTGTCCAGCGTCTCCAGAGAACACCGATGGGTGTCTGATGTGTAGATAGTGTACCGCTGGTATCATTTCCATGGTTCTTCTGATGATACGGACGTTTGGAAGGATGTACTCGGCGTATCCCTTGTATTCTGGTTCCAGTCCGTGTATGCGACGGCTTTTACGTTGCCTAATCGGAGCCACGATGATGCAGGTGTTGCACAGGATACCCGGTGCCTCCACCAAACAATGTCGCGTTGCAATGGAAGCAGGCTCGACTTTGAAGGCAACTGAACACAGTACTTATACTGAAAGCACGGTTATTACGAACTCAACATACATGCAGCACTGACTGCCTCTCAGGCAGAGTGCTCTGCTATTTATACACAGACAGAATTTACCAGAAATTAGAAGAACAGTTAACATAAGAAACAAGTAGAATTTATAAGTGAACATAAGAAAGATGTAGAACATTCTGGAATTGTTAATTACAAAGAAAATTTTTGCCGGGCGACGGGATTGAACCGGCGACCTTCAGCACCACAGTCTGTGACGCTATCCCCTGCGCCACGCCAGCAATCGGTGTAAGTGGTCTCTCGTGGCAATATAAACGATGGCTCCAAATTTTCATGGTTAGTGTTTCTGTTCACTTAAACATTTCACGAGTATACTTGTGATTTTAAACTATGGGATATTTGGAGATGAAAAAGTCCATTGTTAAGCACTTAAAAAATAATGTAATTGTAACTGTCGTTATTGTACTTCACTGAATATGTCATTCTAGCAATAAAAAAAGGTGATAAAAGAACCAACATGTTGTAAATAATACATGTGTTAAGAGGTTAATGAAACTTTACATATAATGAACCAGCCACTACCTGATATGCATTAGCAGAAAAATAATGTGGTTGCTCAGTTTTGTTAGTGGGCTACATTCTGTCACCTGTCATGTACGTGCACACAGTATAGTGTTATGTAATATAATTCACATTAAATTCCCACATGTTCAATTATTTATGCAATCTAATATTTGATAAAGAGGAAAAATGTATGTCAAACAGAAACAGATAACCTGTTAAGAATCAGCTTCCACTGCAATAAATAAATAAATAAAATAGATAAATAAATAAATAAAATAACAACAAAAAATGAAAATAAAATGAAGAAGAAGAAAGAAAGAAAATAGTAACAGTTTATCTGGTGTTAAGTCCTGGTTTAACATTTAGAGTTAATGAGTGGTTCAAATCACATAGACTTTTAGATAGTGATGATATACATCATCTTTATTATTATTTCTCAATTTTATTAAATTATGATAAATTAATAATAGTGTGTTTTCATTAGAACTTGGCACATTCAGTTGCATAAAATATATAAGAAACAGCATTTTTACATCATGCAGTCGATTTAAGAACAACATGAGCAACAACTGGCACAACCTTGATAACATCAAAATCCACTTGAGAGAAATAAATCTTCTTAGTCAAAATTGCAAATAACCCTTTATGGTGATGGAATTTAACCATGGAAAATCCAATTGAAATGTCAATAATGGAAGATAGATAACAACTCACCATAAAGGTGTATGCTAAGCTGCTGACAGGCACGAAAAATAGGCAATCACGTTCACACAACTTCAATTTCCATCCATGGCTTCATCAGAAAGAGATACACGTACTTGTACATTCACATAATCACTCGGACAACTATAAACACATGACCACCATCTCTGGCCGCTCCAGTGTCAGAAACGTTTGGACAGTGAGTGAGTAGGGGAGTGGAGGGGGAAGGATGCCAAGTAAGGATGGGGATGGGAAGTTCAGCATTACATAATGGGTTGCAAAGGCTCTGATATGCAGGAATGAGAGATAAAGTGTTGAAAACTGTGAAGGGAAGGGGGAAAGAGGTTATAAAAGGGAGGTGTAGAGGAGTGTGGGGAATTCAGATGATAAAAATAATAAGGGAAAAAAAATAAAAATAAAAAAGTAATTAGAAGGAAAACATGAATTGGAGGGAGCAATATAATTCTTATAAATCAGAATATGTTGAGATTCATTGCAGTTTAACTCATTGTGTCATTTATTTTGAAAATAATTATTCAAGCACATAGAAATGGTTGATATATAGGAACTCCTTGTCAGTAGAATCACTACAGTGATGAGTTTCACATTTGCTTAATTGAGTGGATAGGTTGATTGTTTACAAACATAAAGAATGAGTGTCCGGATCTGACTTGTGACATTTTTATTTTTATCTGTGCAGGTAATACAGTGTCTGACAAGTTTGATGAATAGTCCTGTAACATTAATGTAGATAAACTATGAACTACAGTTACCTTACTGTTCTTTGAAATAGGCATCTCCCATAACTATGCACCACTGATCTCTTTGATACATGTCCTGGAAATTTTGCACCAAGTCTTCTTTTAGGATGTTGTTCAAAAGCCTCTCCACATTTCCTTGGATGTCAGGAATACGGTCAAATCTCTTTCCAGAATGTTGTAAACAGTGAAACACTTCTTAAAACACAATATTTTATTTTCTTCTTCAAACTCCAATACTACTTTTATGGATGTTTTCTTATTTGTCCGTAACTAGTATTTGAGCCACTGCAAGCTCATCATAAATGTGTAAGTTACAAGAGCAATATAATCTTGCCCAAGTGCAGGTTGATAGTGATGGTGGTTTGTGTTTTTACTTTAGGTAAGAACATATCCATGTTGTACCTTGGGCACCGAAAATGTTTATATATCTCAGAATGTAGCTACACTTGACATCACAATTTTTCACGTAATGTAAATTTGGACATGAGTGCAACATTTAAAGTTTACACTGACTGGAAATTTGTGGTGCCAAGTGTAGCAACATTATGTGATGTGTGAACAGTCAACCTACACTCAGTGCACGATAATATAATGCTCCTGTTACTTATCTGTTGTAGATAAGGCTGCAGTGAATTGAAAACTAGTTATGGATGAATAAAAAACATCCATACAAGCAGCTGGTTGCATATTTCTACCAACACAAATTGTCAATTAACACTACAGCTGCAGTTTGTAATCCAACATGGATATTTTGGAAAGAGATTTGACCATATTCATGACATCCAACAAATTGTGACGAGGCTTTTGAACGCCATCCCAAAGGAAGACTTTGTGCAGAGTTTCCTGGACATGTATTGCAGAGCTCAGTGGTGCACAGTTATGGGAGGCACCTGTTTCGAAGGACAATAATATAACTGTAAGTCATAGTTCATCAACGTTAATGTTACAGGACTATTCACTGAACTTTGTCAGAGGCTGTTTTTTTTTAGCCTTCATTTACAACAAATTCTGCAATTGTAGGCTTTTCTAGGTTGAACATTCTTTCAAAAGATTCCATTTTGTAATAGTCTAAGAGAACCTCTACTTGTGGACTCAATTTGTGGCCTTCCAGGCTTTGGACATATTGCTACCTCACCATTAACTCTCTTTGCTGTGGAAGCATGAACACCATATTGATGTTCTGCTTCAGGTGCACTAACACTGATTTCACAGAGAGCAATTAGTAGCTTGCACACATCCACATCAGCCATTTTGAAGCAGACATATTATGTATGCCAATCAGTTGATATGCTTCACTTAGCTGAAAACTATAGAGATACAAGATGGCCATGGAAGTAATTACAAATAAATATGTCAGTTTTAATATTTTTTACTATTACCATTAAAGATTATAGTATTATAAAATTGAATCTTTTGAAAGAAAGTGGAACCTAGAAAAGCTTTAAACTGCACAATTTGTTTGTTTATAAAGTAATACCTGCAGGGATCTACATAAAAAATGACAGTTGATTCCAGTTATATTCGAACACATCTTCTTTACATTTGTAAACTGTCTGCATTTCACTTAGCCATTGAAACACATGTGGCATACTTCTCATTGTACTTTCGGAGTACGTATACATTGATCAATTCCACTTGCTCAAATAATGATTTTTTAAAAGAAATTATATCAAAAGTTGAATTGCAATGAATTTTGACACATAGGGGATCTTAACTAGTTTTTACTTCTATTTGCAGATGTAAACACCAATCTGAACTTCCACACATTACTAGTTTTGAGAACACTGGCACACATAGTGCTCGTTTCCTGGACCCTAGATTATTTGGGCTGGACAATTTTTTGGCCTGTCATTGAACATATATTTTCTAATCTGTAATTAAGGTAAAAGTGTACTTAGTGCCATTGGTTGTAACAGCTTGTGTGTTGACCTGAGTACAGTGAATTGATATATTTGTTCATAACTTTTTATTGTTTGCAACTGAAATGAGATTGTATTTTATTTTGTTAGGTGAAAATGTAATCAAATCAGCACCAGGACCCACTCTAAGAGTTATTTTGTGCTAGACAAAAGCCAGTGTTCCACCTGCTTGAATAACAAAAAATCTTTGGGCCAGATTCTTTACACCAAAACAAGAAAAATAGAGGCCAGTAAGCAGGGATCTAAAAATGCATGCCATTGGAGCCATAAGCATTTGTTCAATAGAAGAGATGTTTTTCACAGTATCATAGATGAACTAGTGCTCATAACTCTTCAGGTATGCATTTTAGATACCCATTTACTGGGATTTTTATTTGTTTTTGTATAAGGAACCTGCTGCCCCAAAGATTCTCTCTGTTCATTTGGGACTCCCTGTGTATACTTTTTGTTTTCAATCAGAATAACTTGTTTGATTTAAATATCAATGAAATCATTTAGAAGTAAACATATAACATTAAATAACACTGATAATGAAGTACAAAACAGAATAAGTTAGCTAAAAATATCTGTAACTAGCCACATATTTAAAAAACTTTTTAGGTGACATTATTTCAATGATAAAACAAGGTAGCATGAACTAAAATCACATTTTTTATTAAGCTCTGCAAACTTCATTACAATAAATTTACTTGATCAGCATTTTCAAGCTCAGCTATGAAAATGGCCAAACTATTTAGACAATTTTGTGTAGTAGTCAAATATAATATCTTAATTTTAAGTAAGAGAAACTCTTCTCACCACTTGCTACAGTTATTGGTATTGTTAGCAAAACTTGGATAAAATTTTACTTCATAATTATGCTCAGAAAATTGCAAAGCAAACTATATTTTGGGCATCCACAGAACGTAGAAGAATCTCACATTGGTAAAATGATAACTGGAATTAGATTTTACAAATTTGAAATACTTAAACATTTCAACTGTTTCAGGGCACTGAAATAAATCCAATGCCAAAGATGAAAATTTTTACTTGACCAGGATTCATACGCAGATACCAATACCAAATCAACCCCAGAACACTGTGTTAACCTGTCCACAAAAAAACCTAAACCCCACTGAAGTTTGTTTTCTCCAAAGGTCTTACCTTTAGCTCTATACCTGAATTCAATCACGTTAGTCTTGTTAAACACCTACTCTCCTTTTCCAGATCCCTACAATGGAAACACTACTTTGCTGCCAATCCCTCTGACTGCAGCTAACCTAATTCCAACAGTGAACCCTGCCTGTCCCACTTCATACCACCATCCAAAGAAATCCCCCTGCACTCCCACCTAACCACTCTGTGGTTACTGTGGTTACCCTCCAATAGTTCCTCATCTCCAATCCCTTTAAAATCCTATGCTCCCTCCCAGAAGCTCTCCCCTGAATCCATCTCCCTCCTCGCCCCAACAGCACCCCACACACCCACCTTCTACATGCTCGCCAAAAATCCACAAATTTAATATTCCTGGATGCCCAGTTGTGGCTAATTACTGTGCTCCTACCAAAAAGAATTTCAGCCCTCATTGACCAACACCTTCAACCAATTATCCAAAATCTATCTTCCCATATCGAGGATACCAACCACTTCCTTCACTGACTCCCCTTTGCCTCCTGGATCCCTACTTTTCACAGTGGATGCCACCTCCCTATACATAAACATCCCACACGCCCATGGCCTTGCCACTCTTTCTTGAACACTACCACTCCCAACTTCCCTCTGAATTCAAGCCCAATACCTCATTCCTCATAACCCTAACCAACTTTATCCTAACTAACAACTATTTTTCCTTTGAAGGAAAAGTTTACCATCTAATCTGTAGCACAGCCATGAGCACCCGCATGACACCCTCCTATGCCAACCTGTTTATGGGCTGCTTGGGGGAATCCTCCCTAGCATTTCAAAACCCCAAACCTCTGGCCTGGTTCATGTTCATTGCTGATATTTTCATGACCTGGACTCAGGGCGAGGACACCCTATCCTCCTTCCTTCAGAACCTCAACTCCTTCCCCCCCATACACTGCATCTGGTCTTCCTCAAGCTACTATACCGCATTTCTGGATGTCAACCTCCACCTCACTGATGGCCCCATCGACACTTCCATCCATATTAAACCTACCAACCAACAACACTACCTATAATTTGACAGTTGCCATCCCTTCAACATCAAAAATCTCTTCTCTTACACCATCCATGGATGGTCAGTGACAAGCACTCCCTTTCTGAATATGCTGAGGGTCTCACAAAGGCCTTCACAGACAGAAACTACCCCACAGACCTAGTTCACAAACAGATCTCCCATGCCATATCCTCACACATCCCAAATCCTCCATCTAACACCAGTAACCATCCACAAAAGAGCTCTCCCCTTGTCACCCAGTACTATCCTGGTCTCAAACAACAAAACTGCATCCTTCACCAAGGTTTTGATTTTCTGTCCTTATGCCCAGAAATGAGACATCCTGCCCAAGATCCTACACCTCCTAAACTGGTGTTCCGTCACCCTCCCAACCTCCATAACATCCTAGTCCATCCCTATGCCACCCGGAAAACTAGTCCACTGCCACAGGGATCATATCCTTTTGGAAGACTCCACTGCGAGACCTGTCCAATCCACCCACCCAGCACTTACTATTACAGTCCTGTCATATGCTGATTATCCTACTCTATCAGAGGGGCCTTGGTGGTCTTGGTGTAAAGCACTCGACTGGAAATTGAAGGGTTGTGGGTTCAAAATCTGGTCAGATCTAGGATTTTTTCAGTCTTTGTTTTAACCCATCCTTCACCTCTCAACAACATGAGGGGTCGCCAGAAATGACACATGCTTTGGTTTCCATGTTCAGCTGTAGGTCCCCTTTTCCTGTTTGGATAACTGGGGAAGGCTAGGAACATGCAAGTCGCCGAAGTGGCGTCCAATTGAAAAACTTGCACCGGGCCAGTGAGCCACATGAAACTCATTATAATAGAGGCCAGGCGACCTGTGAAAGCAGCCATGTAATTTACCAGCTGTGCTGCAATCTCTGCACAGCTTTCTATATTGGCATGACCCCTAACCAGCTGTTCATTAGGATGAATGGCCACCACCAAACTGTGGCCAAAATCAAGGTGAACCACTCTGTGCCACAGCATGCAGTGGATCAAATGCTTGATTCAATGGCTGCTTCACAATCCGGGCCATCTGGATACTCCCACCCACCACCAGCTTTTCTGAACAGCTTAGATGGGAGTTATCCCTACAGTACATTACCCGATCCCGAAATCATCCAGGCCTCAACCTACGATAACTTCCCTTTTTTTTACCACATGTTACAGTTCCTTGCCCTCTGTTATAAACCTCTCCTATTTTTAGTGGTGTGTGTTTCTCTCTCTCTCTCTCTCTCTCTCTCTCTCTCTCTCTCTCTCTCTCTCTCTCTCTCTCTCTCTCTCTCTGTGTGTGTGTGTGTGTGTGTGTGTGTGTGTGTGTGTGTGTGTGTGTGTGTTTCATTTTTATATCTATTTTTATTTTATTTTCCTCCTCACACCTGCCTCCTCACTCCATTCCTAAGCTGCATCTCATTACTCCCACCTAGGCCATGCAGTACCCATCTCCAGCACCGTGACACAACCTTCATATCCCCCCTCCCTTCCCCTCCCACATTTACACACCGCAGAGCGTGATTCGAAGTGCGGCAGCTGGAGATGATGGTTGTATGACTGTGTTGTGTGCCTATGTAATTGGGTGAATGTTCTGTTTTCTGAAGAACTCCATGGCCGATAACTGAAAGTGTTGTATCTGTGTGTCTTTTGTATGTGCCTGTTGCAGCTTGTTACCATGTGATTGTGGTGAGTTTTAAACTGTCCTTATTACTGCATTAGTTTTAGATCTGTGCTTGTCGTATCTTTGACCTGTACTCTTTGAGACTGAAACCCTTTCTGTGTGTTCCTGAGTCCCTCTAAACTAAAAAACCGCACAGTCCATACCACACAGCTCCTGCTACCTTTGTAGCCGCTTCCTGTGTGTAAAAATGACTCATGACCTATTCAGCAGAACTCGGAACCCCTCCAGTGCAAGTTGAGGAATCTGCAGCCTACACGGTCGCAGAACTGTCTGAGCCTTTGATTCAGACTCTCCTCTTGGCTCTGTAGCAGAGTTCTTAGTTGGTCCTGTCAACCATGCTGCAGATGGTGAGCTCTGCCTTCATCTTGCAAGCAAGACTGCCAGTCTTTACCACATCAGATAGTGTTTCAAAACTGATGAGAATGATCCAAAACTACAAACACAATTGGTACCGACCTGAGCTAGCATCTGGAAGGACTTGTTCCACATCTGCATTGACTCCATCTAGTATGCAAATCAGCAATCAATTTTTAAATTCATAAGAATCAGATAAGTAAAAGCTAGTCAGGTTCTCTCCATATCAAAAATAAATGTAATTAGTTTGTATGTTCAGCAAAAAAAGAAAAAGGAAAAAGAAAAGAAAAACCACGCACATTAGATTTACAGATTCTCTTTGACTACCATATATTGTTGTGCAGTTGGCTATGACCAGAGTCAATGAATTGTCGAACAGCAAGAAACACGAGAGCTTCTGACAGTAAAGTTCACTTTAGCTGTTGTCTGGTATTAAAAAGTACAGTAATGTTGTCTTTTGAAATACACTGTGATATTTACAACTTGCTTATAGCTGTTTTTATTTCAGCCACATAATCCAGTGAGTGTAATACATGCAGCTTATGTAATTGTGTGCTGTGGACTGCAATCTGATGAAATGGCAAAACTGAGTGGTGGAAGTGCAGAACCACGTATACTTCCTTTCAGAGGAGAATATCTACTTCTGAAGAAAGAGAAGTGTCATCTAGTGAATGGGAACATTTATCCTGTAAGTTTTATACATATATTCACGTCTTGCTCCAGAACACATGAAGTAATCCCCATTTTTTTTTTTAGGCATCAGCCCTACAGCTAATAAGACACAAGTTGGTTTCACAAACACACAAAAGTATAAAAAAAGTATTTTGATGATTAATTGTAAATTGCTTGAAGTCATTGTCATTGTGTTCACACTAACAATAGGGCTAATATAAAAGAGCAAAAGACATTGGGTTAAAACTACTTAATTATCTAGTGTGTACTCAATAAGATAAACACTGTTAACTGGAAAATATCTGCTTCAACAGGGAACACAACAAAATGCATGAAGAATATGAGAAGTAGTTTATAGCACTACACTATTGTAGTTCTGTAAAATGTCCCGAAATCTCCAGCCTGATTATATGAGAACTAGTGAGCAGGCCAGGGTTCTATTTGACTACTGTAGTCAGCAAAATTTCTTATTATTATTTTGTTAATGTTAAAACAATGGAAATACCTTAAAGGAGTCAACAATATTTTGTGAAGGATAGGTTGATACCACAGAGACATCCAATGAGCCACAGAAAGACACACACAACAGAATAAACAAAATGATGCTTTCAGCTGTTAAGCCTTCATCTGCCACAGAGAATGCATGCATGCACGTGAGTGCGCGCGCACGTGTGTGTGTGTGTGTGTGTGTGTGTGTGTGTGTGTGTGTGTGTTATCTGTGTCAGATGAAAGCTTAACAGCCTAAAGCTTCATTTTGTTTATTCTGTAATGTGTGTCTTTCTGTGGTGAGTAACAACATACCCTTTCCAAAAATATAAGTTATTATTGGGGCGAGAACTAATTCACTACAAATGACAAAGGCAACACACAAATTTGCAGTTCGTTGACACTTTTAATAATTTATTATTATTGGCCAATTGTCCCCTTTTACGGCCAGCTTAAGAGTCTCATTAATACCAGGCACACACATTCCACACATTAATAATATGACTTTGCAACACAGTTAGTGTGTGGAATACAAAAATTCTAGGTGTACATAGTAATGTGGCACAGACATGAATCAGTCGTGGTAGATACACTTTATGCACTGAAGAACTTTTACATAATTA
This sequence comes from Locusta migratoria, assembly GCA_026315105.1. Lineage (NCBI taxonomy): Eukaryota > Metazoa > Arthropoda > Insecta > Orthoptera > Acrididae > Locusta > Locusta migratoria. The sequence goes on from CM048750.1 coordinate 270,376,304, forward strand.
GTGAAATTTAAAGTCCAAACTGACATGACTTATGCATCATATCGTGGCTGAAACAGTACTTTGAACTAGTGTATATTGTGGCTCTGATAACTGACTAATCAATACTCTGATACATGCCGTGAGCGCATCCTATTTGTATTATCCAAACAATTTGACTGAAAATTGTGTATTGTTAATTATGTACATTAAATTAATTATAATGGAAAAGTAAACAGTTTTGTGCAACTGGCTACAGTAAAAGTTAGCGTAGATAATACAGAGTAAATTGATATAAAAATTTCAGTTAAATGCATAGAATTTCATATCCAAATGTAATTTAATAGTTTTTTAAACAATTAATTCATAATTAATGGTAATTATACCAAAACTAATGAGGGCAAAACTTTCCTGACATTACTTGTGAAACATATTAATACCTACTTTAACATTATGAGAAAAGAAGTAGCTATTGCCTCTGACATCAGTTACATTAGCACTGTCCTGTTGAGCTGATTCTTCTTGACTTCTCTGTCATTTCCATAGTGATTGATGATACTGATTATTTATTGTGGAACAATCTTCCTGGACTCAAAACCATAAATTTGATAACTCCTTGTTGCAATTTACATATAAATAACTCAGAATATTTAAAGCCGCAGTCAAGAAAATATGATGTGAATTTAGCGGATAATTTTGTGCCACAGCAGGAAATAATTAAGTTGACCGGCATGAAGTTGTCAAATGTATTATGTGGTGTTGCCAATTACACCTCTCACTAGAATAGTTTGTTTTCATAACCAATGGTTTCACTGTCAAAAGTTGAGTCTGTGACTAATATAGTAAGAAGTTTAAAAGGATGTAGGTTGCTGTTCTTATTCAAAGATGAAGGGATGTGCTCAGGACAGGGCAGCTTGGAGAGCTGCATTAAACCAGTCTTTGGACTGAAGACCACAACAACATACCACTAATTGAAGGGTACACAGAAACAATGGTGTCATCAACATTTCTCCAAACTGTTGATGTGACTACCAATGTTCTCTCAAACTGTACTTCAGTATGGACTAGCCTTATTTTTAGAAAAGGATTTCCTTGTGGAGAAATTGAAAATGAATAATTTATGAAATATGGGTTTATACAGAATTAAATGTTTAAAATATTTTTTATAAAATATTTCTATCCATAAGCCCCTTCTTTCTTTGTGCTCTTCAGTTGTATTCACAACATATTATGTAAAAAAAAATCTATGTATGTAGCTGAAGGCACCTACAAAATTCTGTTGTTGTAAAACATGTGGTCTAGGAAATACAACATACAGTAATTAATAACAACTGAGATGAATGAAAAATTGTCACATCATGTGTGATGGTTTAATTTATTACTTCTTTACTACTACTTATTCTATTTGCAACACATTTCCTGGACAGTATACATAACCCACTGAATGTACCGTCTTAATATTGTACTACATATAATTCGGTAGATACGTCATAACCATAGAGCTACTGTGAAAGAAACTGCAAGTAATTTCAGTATCATTCAAATGGCTGAACACCACAGGTGAATTTTAAATCATCTTTATCAATTTGATTGTGTAAACCTCAAGACGACCAGATGTGTGTGCAGTAAAAGGCGTGGTCCCATAAGTACCCAGCCTGACCATGAGATAGCCACCGTTGTTGAAAAATATGTCTCGATTAGAAGTTATATGACATGTGGAGCGTATGTTTAAAGTTTTAAGATGCCTATTGGTTAGTATTTGTTTGCAGCCATCAATAGTGAACATTGTGAGTGACTTGTGAAAATGGAGAAAATTGGTCATCAACTCGTCGTCATCATGCAATACGAGCTAGAGTTGGGAGAGTTGGCTTCTTTGTTTACAGCAGTAAAATATTGGGTAGCCAAGTTTAAATGAGGCCGTACGAGCGGCAAGATGAGCATAACAGTGGTTAACCAAATGAGGTGACTACAGAAATGGTGAAGAAAATCCACAAAGGGGTACTGGATGATAGTTGACTGAAAGTGTGCAAACTAGCAGACATAGAAGGCATTTCAAAAAGTGCAGTATGTCATATTATCTGAAAATTTGAACATGAGAAAATTGTGTGTGAGGTTTGTGCCACTCGAGCAAAGACGGTCATGTGAAAAATGTTTCAATTAAGTGTTTAGTGAAGTTTCAGAATAACAAAGCTGTTTTTTTGTGCTGTTTTCATAACCATTGATGAAACATGGGTCCCGAGGCAAAAGAGCAATAAAAACAATGGACACAAATTGGAGAAACGATTCCAAAGACGGTGAAGACTGTTTTGTCTGCAGGCAAGGTTATGGCGTTGGTTTGTTAGGATGCATGCCGGATAATTTACATTGACTACCTTAAAAAATGAAAAACTATCAACTGCAAGTATTATGCGAATCTACTGCAATGTTTGGGTGAAGAAAACAAGCAAAATTGGCCACATTTGGCCAAGTAGAAAGTGTTCTTTCCTCAGGACACTGCAGCAGCTCCATTATAGCAATGGCCAAAATACATGGATTAAAGTTTGAACTGCTACCCCATGCACCCTATTCACCAGAGTTTGCTCTGTCAGATTATATTCTGTTCCCAACTTGCTCGTTGGTTTAAGATAAAAAATTCAAATTTATTGAACGTCACTTGGAAAAGTGTATAGAGCTGAATGGAGATTATCTTGGAAAAATAATTTTTTCCAAAATTTTTGTGTTTTCTTTGTTGGGTCATGTAATTATGTGATCACCTTCATATGTCACATACATGTACAAAACTTTTTCTTCTACCAAACTTCGTACACATGTTAGTTACTATCTTGAGAGAGATATTGTGTGTGTTTGGGTGTGGCTGACAGTGGGGTGATGGAAAGAGGAGGGGTAAGGATGTGGTGGATAGTGAAAGGGATTTGGGGAGGAGGGAGGTAATGGACAGAAAGAGAAGGTGAATTGCACAGGATGGGATATGAACAGAGAGAGGTGGTGGAGGAAATGGTCAGGTACAGGAGAAAGCAGGGGAGGGATATAAGGGGAGGAGGAGCTACACAAAGAGGGTAGAGAATAGGAAGTGGACCAAGGTAGGATGGAGGTGTTGGAGGAGGAGAAGTTAGATTTGGGGGGGAAGGAGGATGAGGTGGTTGGAGGAGAAAGAGAATCAAGAAAACAATTACTTCCATCAATTCACTCATAAGCACACATGCCACATGTTTGAGAGCCGGTGATCTTTGTTCATATGCTGGAAATAGAGAAACACTAAGATAGTCAATCAAATGGAGTTACAATAAATAATGATTTTCTGTGAAAACTGTTTTTTTTTTTCCTTCCTTTAACTTCATTCAGTGTAACCACAGCAATATATGTTAGGGTTCCAGCTTAACTGACGTTTCCTCAGTCAGCCAAAGTTGTCAAAAGTACTTCTACTTGCAACCCATCTAATTGAGGTTAAGTTTGATGTCGAGTTAACAAATCTGTTTCAACATTTGCTGACTTCCACTTAGTTATTATTCAATGGTCAGTACTATGAAAAACTGATGGAGTTGCAATTGGAAGCCCTTTTGTGGCCAATTTGTTTATGGAGACTTTAGATGAACATGCTTTGGAGTCAGCGACTTTGAAACCTGCATGGTTTTTCCCCCCTGATATGTAGATGATACTTTTGACGTTTAGCCTCATGGTTGTTAGAATTTAAATGGCCTCCCCCTCCCTCTCCCCCCTCCCTACCCATCCCTCCCTCTCCCCCTCCCTACCCATCCCTCCCTCTCCCCCTCCCTACCCATCCCTCCCTCTCCCCCTCCCTACCCATCCCTCCCTCTCCCCCTCCCTACCCATCCCTCCCTCTCCCCCTATCTCCCCCCTCCCTACCCATCCCTCCCTCTCCCCCCCCCTCTCCCCCCTCCCTACCCGTCCCTCCCTCTCCCCCCCCTCTCCCCCCTCCCTACCCGTCCCTCCCTCTCCCCCTCTCTCTCCCCCCTCCCTACCCGTCCCTCCCTCTCCCCCTCTCTCTCCCCCCTCCCTACCCATCCCTCCCTCTCCCCCTATCTCCCCCCTCCCTACCCATCCCTCCCTCTCCCCCTATCTCCCCCCTCCCTACCCATCCCTCCCTCTCCCCCTATCTCCCCCCTTCCTACCCATCCCTCCCTCTCCCCCCTCCCTACCCATCCCTCCCTCTCCCCCCTCTCTCCCCCCTCCCTACCCATCCCTCCCTCTCCCCCCTCTCTCCCCCCCTCCCTACCCATCCCTCCCTCTCCCCCCTCTCTCCCCCCTCCCTACCCATCCCTCCCTCTCCCCCCTCTCTCCCCCCTCCCTACCCATCCCTCCCTCTCCCCCCTCTCCCCCCCTCCCTACCCATCCCTCCCTCTCTCTCTCCCTCTCCCCCTCTCTCTCCCTCTCCCCCTCTCTCCCCCTCCCTACCCATCCCTCCCTCTCCCCCTCTCTCTCCCCCCTTCCTACCCGTCCCTCCCTCTCCCCCCTCTCTCTCCCCTCCCTACCCATCCCTCTCTCTCCCCCCTCTCTCCCCCCTCTCTCCACCCCTCCCTACCCAACCCTCCCTCTCTCCACCCCTCCCTACCCAACCCTCCCTCTCCCCCCTCTCTCCCCCCTCCCTACCCAACCCTCCCTCTCCCCCCTCTCTCCCCCCTCCCTACCCATCCCTTCCTCTCCCCCCTCCCTACCCATCCCTCCCTCTCCCCCCTCTCTCCCCACTCTCTCCCCCACCCTTCTTTTCATCATTGTTGCTTCTCAAAATTAAGTTAAAAATCAGTAACTTACTTCAAATATTTTGCTAATTTTTCCAGACAACAGCAATAAAGTTTCTCTTACAGTATAATAATTATGCCAATAAACAGTGTTATTTTAAACCTATTTCCTACAATGTTTTTAAAAATTTTAATGCATATGTATGAAAGCATCTATATCCTTTCACCACTCCTAATGGCTATGTATTTTTTTGTTTGTGTAAATCTATGACACAATACCTTTCAAATAATGTTAAGGATCATTGACATACTTGTATAATTAGTATTAAAAATTGGTATTTCTATTTTTGTGTCCACTTATTAATATTATGATACTAGTTATAATTTTCTTCCATACTCCATTCCATTGTTTTTGTTCTCTTAGTCACTTATCTATTTTTTGACTTAGTTCTTTATTCTGTCTCCTATTTTTTTACACTTCTTGGCATGTTATTCTTTAATTCTATTAACACTTCATTGGATTACTTTTTTGTGATTTTCAACAACCCTCTTTGTATGCTACCTATCCATCCTTGAAACATTATTATATAAAGATTTACTTGTTCTAAGACTCCAAAGAAATTACCACTCATTCCAAACTCCAAAGTTTAGGGTTGCCTTGAAAACATCTGCTAGATTTTTTGTTATTGCAATACATATCTACAGGTTTATCTAGAAAGTAGCACATCATCGATTTTTCCATTTTAATTTATTGGTTGGATGAGTTCAACAACTTAAAGCCTTCTGCATTAATAAATGTTTGCCAATGCAGTTTCCGTGCATCGTAAGTTATCTGGAGCTACTTAATTAGGATTCTCTTCAGAGAAACTATTAAATTAGTTTGCACACCATCCATTGCCTTGAGAAGATGGCTTTCCTTAAGATCCATTGTCACCCAGAAAGAAGTTAAGTGTTTAGGGGTCAGATCAGGACTGTAGTGTAGCAACAAAGATGGTGCTTTGTTATGCTCCTGTTTCTTTGAACTGCAAAACTCCTTTCAGATGTGGGAAACCTTCTGACTTAGTCTCTGGAGCACTTTCTTGTTAGATATAGTGCTTATGGTCTTCCTGTGGCGTATGAAATCATTGTGTGGTGTTGCTTTGCATGGGTGAGGGGGAATAAAAAATAAATATTATGAGCATGAATTCACCTGCAACTAGCTACTGTGAACTACTTCTGCCACTACAGTGGCTTCAGGTGCCATTCTGCATCCTACCTCTTTGACTCCAGACTGTATTAAACTACTCATGGCCAGTGATTACAGTGTCCAGGAAATTGGGATCGTTTTCACAGAGATGCCACAGTTCTTCACATACTTCTACCCATTGTTGCTTTTTAGTGTCTATGAGAATAAATTTGTACATATCTCATGCTCAGCACAGAAGTTTTATCTTAAGTACAGATGGTGTTGAGGAACAGTGGTCTAAGCTCAAAGCCATTGTACAATATGCATTAGATGAGTATGTATCTAGCAAGGTCGTAAGAGATGGAAAGGAGCCACCGTGGTACAACAACCAAATTAGAAAGCTGCTATGGAAGCAAAGGGAACTTCACTGCAAACATAAACGTAGCCAAATAGTCCAGTCAAATTAGGGTATCACCACGGAATGAGAGGTAAAAAGCTGAATATTTGCATGAGCCTTTGTTTTGGCATTCTAAATGATGTATCAAAAGTCTCATAAAATCTCATGTCCGCGTCTTAAGTTATTAAAGGTCAAAGGTCACGAAAATCAGTTTTTCGCAAATATCTCGCTTCCTATGCGTTAAATGGTATTTGCATCTCCGGTAAAAGTAGTAGAGCATGAAATTCTGTACAATTTTTGTTTTAAACATTTTTCTGTGCAATTCATCGTTTCTTAGATAGAGCATACAGGTCACAGCGCTCAGACATATAAGACGTAATACGAGGTCAGCTGCGAATAACAGTCAATAAAACAATTACAATTGTAAATAAAATTTCATTATTTCCCAATTAATACCCAATTTAATAATACTTACTTATTTCAAGTAATTACAACGTTATCAATTCCATACTTTAAGTATATTTTAATTCTGTTCCAATGCATCGTAACTATATTTATGAAGAAAATAATTTTAGTATTTTTTCTCTTAAATGTGCAAACTATAGAATATTTCTAGTAATATTAAGTTTATACCTGGAAATATGGGCCCTTACAACGCCACCTTCTCTATTTATAAGTTGAAACACAACTTCCATTGTTGAAGGCCGGTTTCTTTCTCGAGGGATCACTTGCCAGTAACCAAGCTTGCTAGTTTTAAATTGTTTTGTGGAAAGGGCAGACGTACAGATTTATGGCTGAGTTGTGTTTCATATGTGATTAGTCGCTTTCAGAAGGTGATGTTGTGCATGTTGTGTGCGGCTTACACACTTTAAAAACTGCAAGTATTGCAAGAAATGACGGGCATATAGATTATTTAAATACTTTAGCTTCTGTGAATGTGCATACTGTGTGTCGAAAAGTGTATATCAGAAAAAATTCTATAGCAGCATCGAAGCAATGCCTAAAAGAGGATGGACCTTAAAGATCATGATGTGTACCTCATAAAAAAGGAGGTGAACTCTTCGATACACGCAATTTGTTAAATCGACAAAACTTAATAAACCTGTGCAACTATCAAATCTGCCACCAACTAGTGCAGCAGCTCATCAACATATCGATCGTGCTTACTACCAAGTACAAACATTGTTAGGAAACTATATAGAACCCCAGGAATGAACATTTGGAGCCAATACTAACAATAATACCACCTGCACCAGATGAGCTCCTGCATACAATATTTTGCAACTGCAAAAATGGTTGTGGTTTGCGCTGCGGGTGCAGGAAATCGGGGATGCAATGTTCTTCGGCTTGTGGCCAGTGCAATGGGCAAGCTTGCCTCAATGCGTCATCACACCAGAACGATCTCGATGAAGAAAGTGCATATGACCCCAAAATCTTGGAAGGTTTAGAGACGACGATCGTCAATTACGAGGATGATGATAATGAAATGGATGTTTTCGAGCGACCGGATGAAGACGACGATGATGATCAAGAAGATGAAAATTGAGACCTATGTATGATTAATAATTAAAGTGAATAAAAATTCTCCACACGTTTGCACTTTTAATTGTAATAAATGAATCATACATAACTACTAAATAAAGATTTACATAAAACGTATTTTCTCGTTTTTTTTTATTATTATTATTTAATATATTTTGCTTCAAATATAATTAAGTCTTAATTATATTTAATTTTATTCTTTTCTACATGAAACATAATTAAGATATATTAGAATATAATTAAAACATACTTAAAGTATTTGGCTTGATAACTTAATAATTTCATGAAATAAGTAAATATTATTAAAACAAATATTTTTGATTTATGAATAATATTATTAAATAATGAACACAATTCATAAAGAATGACAGTTTGTTATTGTAATTGTTGCAATGATTTATTAACTTTAAACAATGTACCATTGACTGTGATTCACAGCTGACTTCGTATTACGTCTTACATGTCTGAGCGCTGTGACCTGTGCACTCTATTTAAAGAAATAAAATTTAAAAAAAAAATGTTTAAAACAAAAATTGTAGAGAATTTCATGCTCTACAACTTTTATCTGAGATGCAAATACCATTAACGCATTAGGGAGCGAGATATTTGCGAAAAACTGATTTTCGTGACCTTTGACCTTTAATATCTTAAGACGCGGACACGAGATTTTATGAGACTTTTGACACATCATTTAGAATGCCAAAACAAAGGCTCATGCAAATATTCAGCTTGTTACCTCGCATTCCGAGGTTGACGCCTTTTTTCGGCTTATTTGACTCGACTAAAAGCCTTGTAGACAAACAAAAATTACATAAAGCGAAATGTAGCGTGAGGAGGGCTATGCGAGAGGCGTTCAACAAATTCGAAACTAGAGTTCTTTGTACTGACTTGGCTGAGAAGCCTAAGAAATTTTGGTCTTATGTCAAAGTGCTAGGTGGATCAAAATGAAGTGTCCAGACACTCTTTGACGTAAATGGCATTGAAACAGAGAATGATACTGTAAAGGCAGAATTACTAAATGTCTTTTTCCAAAGCTGTTTCACGGAGGAAGTATGCACTGTAGTTCCTTCCCTAGATTGTGGCACAGATTACAAAATGGCAGATATTGAAATAGTTGACAGAGGGATAGAAAAAGAATTAAAATCGCTCAAAAGAGGAAAGGCCACAGGACCTGATGGGATACCAGTTCGTTTTTACACAGAGTACGCGAAGGAACTGGCCCCCCTTCTCGCAGTGGTGTATCGTAGGTCTCTAGAAGAGTATAGCGTTCCGAAAGATTGGAAAATGGCGCAGGTCATCCCCATTTTCAAGAAGCTTCCTCGAACAGATGTGCAGAACTATAGGCCTATATCTCCAACGTTGGTCAGTTGTAGAATTTTGGAACGTGTATTATGTTCGAATATAATGACATTTCTCGAGACTAGGAATCTGCTCTGTAGGAATCAGCATGGGTTTTGAAAAAGGCGTTCGTGTGAAACCCAGCTCGCGCTATTCGTCCACGAGACTCAGAGGGCCATAGACACGGGTTCTTAGGTAGATGCTGTGTTTCTCGACTTCTGCAAGGTGTTTGATACAGTTCCCCACAAATGTTTAATGAACAAAGTAAGAGCATATGGTCTATCAGACCAATTGTGTGATTCGATTGAGGAATTCCTAGATACCAGAAAGCAGCAGGCCATTCTCAATGGAGAGAAGTCTTCCGAAGTAGGAGTTATGTAAGGTGTGCCACAGGGGAGTGTCGTGGGTCCGTTGCTGTTCACGATATATATAAATGACCTTGCGGATAACATCAGAAGTTCACTGAGGCTTTTTCGGATGATGCTGTAGTATATAGAGAGGTTGTAACAATGGAAAATTGTATTGAGATGCAGGAGGATCTGCGTCGAATTGACGCATGGTGCAGGGAATGGCAATTAAAGCTCAATGTAGACAAGTGTAATGTGGTGCAAATACATAGAAACAAAGATCCTTTATCATTTAGCTACACTATAGCAGATCAGCAACTGGAAGCAGTTAATTCCATAAATTATCTGGGAGTAGTCATTAGGAAGTTAGATATAGTGGGGATTAGTGAAGTTCGGTGGCAGGATGAACAGGATTTCTGGTCAGGTGAGTACAGGATTATAAATACAAAATCAATTGGGGGTATCACAGGAGTAGGATTGATAATGAATAAGAAAATAGGAATGCGGGTAAACTACTATGACCAGCACAGTGATCGCATTATCATTGTCAAGATAGATACGAAGCCAACACCGACAACAGTAGTACAGGTTTATATGCCAACTAGGTCTGCCGATGATGAGGAAATCGAAGAAATATATGAGGAGCTAAAGGAAATTATTCAGACAATTAAGGGAGAGGAAAACTTAATTGTTATGGGAGACTGGAATTCGGTAGTAGGACAAGGAAGGGAAGGGAGGTAGTAGGTGAATATGTTCTGGGCAAACGGAATGAAAGAGGAAGCCGCCTGGTAGAATTTTGCACAGAACATAATTTAGTTATAACAAACACCTGGTTCAAGAATCACAAAAGAAGGTTGTATACGTGGAAGAGACCAGGAGACACTGGAAGATACCAGATAGATTTTATAATGGTAAGACATAGATTTCGGAACCAGGTTTTAAAGTGTAAGACATACCCAGGGGCAGATATAGACTCTGACCATAATGTGTTGGTTATGAACTGTAGGCTGAAACTAAAGAAACTACAAAAAGGTAGGAAAATAAGGAGATGGGATCTGGATAAATTGAAGGAACCCGAGGTTCTTAAGAATTTCAGAGGGAGCTTTAGGCAACAATTGACAGAAACGGGAAAATAAAACAGTAGAAGAGGAATGGGTAAAATTGAGAGATGAAATAGTGAAGGCAGCAGAGGACAAAATAAGTAGGAAGGCAAGACCTACAAAAAATCCTTGGATATCACAGGAGATACTAAATTTAATCTATGAAAGGAGAAAATGAAAATGAAAAAATGCAGTAAATGAAACAGGCAAAATGGAGTACAGACGACTAAGAAATGAGATTGACAGGAAGTGCAAAATGGCTAAGCAGGAGTGGCTAGAAGGCAAATGTAAGGATGTAGAAGAATGTATAAATAGGGGAAAAATAGATACAGCCTACAGGAAAATAAAAGAAACATTTGGAGATAAGAAAAACAGCTCTATGAATATCAAGGACACTGATGGAAAACCAGTTCTCAGCAAAGAAGGGAAAGCTGAAAGGTGGAAAGAGTATATAGAGGGACTCTACAAAGGAAATGAACTTCAAGACAATATTGTAGGAAAGGAAGAGGATGTAGATGAAGATGAAATAGGAGATTCTGTACTGAGAGAAGAATTTGACAGAGCCCTGAAAGACCTGAGTCGAAATAAGGCCACTGGAGTAGATGATATTTCCTCAGAGCTACTGAAGTCTCTGGGAGAACCAGCAATGACAAAATTGTTTCACCTGGTGTTTAAGATGTATGAGACAGGTGAAATACCCTCAGACTTTAAGAAAAATGTTATAATCCCCATCCCTAAGAAAGCAGGTGCAGACAGGTGTGAAAACTACAAAACCATCAGTTTAATAAGTCATGGTTGCAAAATATTAACGCAAATTATATACAGAAGGATGGAAAAGCTGGTAGAAGCCAACCTCGGGGAAGATCAATTTGGGTTCAGGAGAAATGTAGGAACACGGGAGGCAATACTCACTTTACGGCTTATCATAGAAGATAGATTAAGAAAAGGCAAACGTACATTTCTAGCTTTTGTAGATTTGGAGAAGGCTTTTGACAATGTTGATTGGAATAAACTGTTTCAAGTTCTGAAGCAAGCAGGAGTAAAATATAGGGAGCGTAAGGTTATTTACAACTTGTACAAAAACCAGACAGCGGTTGTCAGAGTTGAAGGGCATGAAAGGGATGCAGTGGTTGGAAAGGGAGTAAGACAGGGTTGTAGCCTTTCTCCAATGTTGTTCAATTTGTACATTGAGCAAGCTATAAAGGAAAGCAAGGAGAAATTTGGTGAAAGAATTAAAGTTCAGGGGGAAGAATTAAAAACATTGCGTTTTGCCGATGACATAGTAATTCTGTCAGATACAGCAAAGGACCTGGAAGAGCAATTGAATGGAATGGACAGTGTGCTGAAAGGTGCATATAAGATGAACATTAACAAGAACAAAACTAGGGTAATGGAATACGCTCTTAGAAAATCAGGTGATGCTGAAGGAATTAGATTGGGAAACGAAGCAATAAAGGAGGTAGAGGAGTTTTGTTACTTGGGCAGTAAAATAGCAAATGATGGTCGCAGTACAGAGGATATAAAATGCAGAATGGCAATGGGTAGAAAAGCGTTCTTGAAAAAGAGAAATTTGTTAACATCGAATATTGATTTAAACCTAAGGAAGTCCTTTCTGAAGGCATTTATATGGAGTGTTGCCTTGTATGGGAGTGAGACATGGACGATAAACAGTGCGGACAGGAAGAGGATTGAGGCTTTTAAAATATGGTGCTACAGAAGAATGCTGAAGATTAGATGGGTGGATCGCGTAACTAATGAGGAGGTACTGAACAGAATTAGGGAGAAAAGGAATTTCTGGCATACCTTGACTAAAAGAAGGGATAGATTGGTAGGACACATTCTTAGACATCAAGGAATTGTGAATTTAGCGTTGGAGGGAAGTGTATGGGGAAAAAATCGCAGAGGAAGACCAAGAGATGGATACAGTAAGATGATTCAAACAGATGTAGGTTGTCGCTCTTATGTGGAGATGAAGAGGCTTGCTCAGGATAGGGTATTGTGGAGAGCTGCATCAAACCAGTCTCCGGACTGAAGACCACAACAACAACAAGTCATTAGGAGGGATTTAAAATGGAACGACCATATAAAACCAATCATCAGTAAAGCAGATGCGACTTATATTCATTGGGAGAATTCTAAGGAAATGCAGTCCGAAAACAAAGGAAGTAGGTTACAGTACAGCTTGAATACTGCTCACCAGTGTGGGATCCGTACCAGGTGGGATTGTTAGAGGAAGTGGAGAAGATCCAACGGAGAGCAGCGCACTTTGTTACAGGATCATTTGGTAATCGTGAAAGCGTTACGGAGATGATCGCTAAACTCCAGTGGAAGACTCTGCAGGAGAGACGCTCTGTCGTTCGGTACGGCCTTTTGTCGAAGTTTCGAGAACTTACTTTACTGAGGAGGTCTAGCAGTATACTGCTCCCTCCTACGTATATCTTGTGAAGAGATCATGAGGATAAAATCAGAGAGATTAGAGCCCACACAGAGGCATACCAACAATCCTTCTTTCCGCGAACAATATGTGACTGGAATAGGAGGGAAAATCGATAGTGGTACTCAAGGTACCCTCCTCCACACACCATCGGGTGGCTTGCGGAGTATGGTTGTAGATGTAGCTGTATAGCTGAGTTTGCTTGATAGTGTCTCCTGAACAACACAAAGCAAACAGTCATTTAACAATCTGAATTCAGTTATTGATGAACAAGAATTGTGTGATTGACTCATTGTGATGTTGGCAGACATCCTGCATGGGCCTTGTCAGGGATATCCTTTAAACCTTTTCTAAACATCTTGTTTAGAAATATAATTAATATTAATATTATTAATAAGAAATTAATAAAAAATAATGCCAAAATCATTGTAATCTTTTATTTGGTAGCAGATATTCAAACTGAAATTGACATTTCTCTTTTATAATCTTGTTAGTACTGTAACCCAGCTGTAAAAATATCATGATAATAGTATGACAAAAAAAACAGTGTGTGAGGGTGTTGTTAGTAAGGACTGATAGGTGTAACAGAATAGGAGGATGACATAAATAACTTTTGATACACTTTCTTAAAGTTTCACATGTGCATTTTAAAATTTGGTTGGCTCACAGACAGCAGATAACTTAATTATACACTTATTTTGTGATGGATGAACAATCTATTTATCATTTGTTTCAATGATATGCTTAATAATTGGAGAACTAATTTGTAATTGGTACCTTTATACTCGCATCGTGTGCTGTGATGGAAAAGCAAAATGCAATATATATATTTTAAATAAAGAAAATATTACACCTTACAAATTAAGACATAAATTAATTTTCCCACTCCCCTTCACATTCCTCACTCTTACCTTATGTATCATCACACTATTCTCCTGTGATCTTGAAGGTTAACTGTCCCTGAAAATATTCATTTAAACATTCTAAACGTATCCCCGCAACATCTTGTTGGGTTTCATGCAAAAAACCATATCACTAGCTCCAAATTTTTCTGTCACACATTTGACATGACCATTAAGCACAGGTTCATGAAAGGAAATGTTCTGACCCTCCAGGATTAGGAAGGAAATTGAGAAATCTACCACTGGAAAACTAAGGGTTCCCCTTCTCAACACAACCAGTTAAACCACTCGGCAGTGTATTGTCACATTAATTTTCTGACACCCTGTGTTTTACAAAAATGTCATGTTTTTATTCACAATTTTTCTCAACTAAAAAAAAAGAAAAAAAAAAAAAAATGTATTCAGTAACAATAAATGTAGTCAACTTTAAAATTTGTTTGCTGACTTTCTTTATTTTCCCTTCTCTTTAAAGAAATACATGACCTCTTTCTCCATAAATATTATTTATCTTCAATATTACTGTACAAATATATAATATATAAAACAGTAGTCATGTAAGGCTTCTCACAATTTATTCCAGATTCAGTTTGACAAATTTTCCCCATGTTCTGAAGGTTCCAGATGCCAGGTATCCTTTCTTAGGAGTCCACTTTACACCCCGGATGGATGGCAGTGTGTGGCTTGGACCAAATGCTATTCTTGCACTTAAAAGGGAAGGCTACAGGTACGCTGTATATCGGTACATACTAACAGTATACTATACCATTAATAATTAAGTTTTTTAATTTGCTTGGTTCCTCGTAAGGTAAGATTTTAAGGCTGATTCTGAGGTACTGCATAATAGGTAAATTTAGTGTTAAAGAGAGGAACTACAATGAATTCATTTAAATATATATGTTGCTGATCTAAAAGTTTTTATTTGAGAGTAATGGTGCAGTGTATAAGCAACAAAGTTTGACTCTAATGCGGTGTATAAGCACCAATATGTAGACAAGTGATTAATGTGGCATTCATGTCTTTCTAACATGCATGCAGTAAATGCAAAACTGTGAACTATGGCACTGTTATTACCAAATGTATCCAAACAGGACCAGTGTGTTCTTATTCTCTTCTTGCCTGCTGAAATATAAACACTGGCAGACATCCACAAGAAAATTAAGCAAGTAAATGGCCAGCATGCATGTCAAAAATTCTCCTTTGTGGAATAATATTGCTGCGAGAGACCACGAACACCGACTGCCGGTGTGGCGCAGGGGATAGCGTCACGGACTGCGGTGCTGAAAGTCGCCGGTTCAATTCCATCCACCGGCAAAAGTTTATTTCTTTGTAATTAACAATTCCAAAATGTACTACATCTTTCTGCTATGACATACACTGCAGCCGCCAAACAGCAGCCTATGAACTGACCGATGCGACCACAGCAAACTTCCCCAGCAACAATTGCGCCCCACAAAAGAACAGACGACTGGAGGACAGAAGACAACACACCACTGTGTTTCCACTTGGGTGCCCTAGACATGTCCTACGCTACTACAGAGAGAGGAGGCGAGTATTCGACACTTATTTTGCCACAAGACGTCAGCCATCAGAGCAGTTCTATCCCAGGCAATCACCTGCTGATGAGTTCAGTCAACCTGTGGGACGAAGCCCATCGCTGTACCGTAGATGAGGTCGCTCCCCAACGCACCACAGCTGTTCACCGTCGCCGTACAGAGGTACCAGCCACTTCCCTAACTGCCACGCCTGGGAAAACTAAGCGAGGCGACCATCTACAGAGGTGAGGCCGCTGCTGATGAAAATCCTCCTTGGACGACAGTCACTAATATGTCGGGAAATCTCATTGATGTCATAATCAATGGCCAACCTGTCCAGGCACTTGTTGATTCAGGAGCATCTTTTTCTGTACTATTGGATAACTAACGCCACACACTAAAGAAGACAGTGTTCTGTGATACGGGGGCAACTTTGCTGAAGGTCGTGAATGGAAAGTACGTCCAGCCAGCAGGACCTTATGTATTCACAATCTCATCCTGGGATGGGGCTTCGTTCAGGCATCCCTAGCTATCATTGACTGTGGAAGATCTGAGATACAAATTGAAGAAGTTGTTCCACCGGATACACATAATACAGAATTTTCTGGGAAGTTATTCGTCATTGAAAATGTGACGATACCGTCGTTGACAATGAGAAGAGGTGCAGTCACAAACACAAATGACTGGTTAAACTGTGAAGTTCTTGTTGATGGTAAAAAATTTATCACGCTCACAAAAGAATTTTACATACCAGCGGCTACTATAAGCATCACCGATGGACAAGGAGAGATTTGGATCACAAATTGTCACGAGCAGTCACAACTTATCCCCAAGAGAATGTGTATCAGGACAGCTGAACCAATCCAGGACGGTGAGCTCAACGTCATCAATGAAGACCCATGCCCTGCTGTTAGTGCAGACAACACGCTAGAGGAAACAAACGTGGAACTGCCAATAGTGCCTGGACTGACCAAGGAACAATGCCAGCGGGTGTTAGGTATTCTACGCCAATATCTGGGTGCATTCACACCTCAGCAGGGGAAAAGTCAGATGAAACGGCCTACGATTAAGCACCGTATCAATAGTGGGGATCATCCGCCAATTAGCCAGCGTTCGTATAGAGTGTTGCCAGCTGCAAGACGGATAATTCGGGAGGAAGTAGAGAACATGTTGCAAGATGACATTATTCAACCTTCGGAGAGTCCTTGTTCGTCTCCGGTGGTCCTCGTAAAGAAGAAGGATGACACGTGGCGATTCTGTGTCGACTATCGGCGGCTGAACAGAATCACAAAGAAAGATGTCTACCCATTGCCGCGCATTGACAACACATGAGACTGCTTGAAGGAGCTACATACTTTTCAACTATGGACATGTAGACAGGTTACTGGCAAATCGAGGTTGACGAAGCTGACAGGGAGAAGACGGCTTTTATAACACCTGATGGCCTCTATGAATTTAAAGTACGGTAATGCCATTTGGATTATGTATTGCTCCAGCCACATTCGAATTCATGATGGACAACTTGCTTCGACTCCTTAAGTGGACGACGTGTCTCTGGTATTTAGATGACATTGTCACTTTCTCAAAAACATTTGAAGAACATCTGAGTCACCTGTCAACACAGTTGACAGGTGACTCAGATGTTCTTCAAATGTTTTTGAGAAAATGACAATGTCATCTAAATACCAGAGACACGTCGTCCACTTAAGGAGTCGAAGCAAGTTGTCCATCATGAATTCGAATGTGGCTGGAGTGTGTTGAGACTGCAGGTCTCCGCCTCAATCCAAAGAAGTGCCTCTTCGTCACCAAAGAGATAAAAATCCTGGGGCACCTAGTAAACTGAGATGGTGTCCATCCTGATCCAGATAAAGTAAGGGCAGTCACGGAATTTCCAACTCCTCAGCACATCTGTGATGTGAGAAGTTTTCTCGGGCTGTGCTCATATTACCGATGTTTCATAAAAGGATTTTGTAAGAAGGCACATCCATTACAAGAACTTCTGCAGGGAGACGCCAAGTTTTACTGGGATGAGACAAAGAAAGAGCTTTCCGGGCACTTAAGGAGGCTCTAACTTCCGCACCAGTGCTAGCCTTGTACGACGAGAATGCAGAAACCGAACTTCACACAGACGCCAGTGGTTATGGGATTGGTTCAGTGCTTGTACAAGTTCAGAAAGGTGCTGAAAAAGCGATAGCCTATGCGTCAAGAGTACTCTCAAAGTCCGAGATAAACTACTTTACAACTGAAAAACAATGTCTCGCAGTTATCTGGGCTATCAACAAGTTCCGGCCGTATTTATTCGGCAAACCTTTCACCGTCGTGACAGAACACCATTCTTTGTGTTGGCTGACTAGCTTGAAGGATCCATCAGGTCGACCAGCAAGATGGGCACTAAGACTCCAAGAGTGAGATGTCACAGTGGTATTCAAGAACAGGTGCAAACACAAGGATGCCAATTGACATTTGAGGAATCCATTAGTGGAACACAACAGCATTAGTGAAATTTCAGCCCTCACTGAATTATATGACGTTACAGCTGAACAGAGGGAAGATGCAGCACTATTAAAAACAATAGAGGCCCGACCAATGGAGAGTTCCTCTTTATAAACGGAACATTGTATAAGAGCAACTACAATCCACTGGGCCCCAAATGGCTACTTGTTGTTCCAGCTCATCTCCAGCCAGCTAGTCTCAAATATTTCCATAATGCTCCAATATCTGGTCATCTGGGATTCGTGAAGGCCCTAGACAGAATCAGACCCAGGTATTACTGGAAAGGTCTCTACCGATCTGTCGAGCACTATGTGAGTCACTGTAAAGAGTGCCAGCGACGGAAGCATGTGCCACAATTACCTCCAGGGCATCTTGTACAGATTCCACTGGCAGCAGCTCCATTCCACCTAGTTGGGATCGATCTTTTAGGGAGGTTTCCGAAGTCGACAACCAGTAACTATTGGATAATAGTCTGCACTGACTATCTCACACGCTACAGTCACCAAACCTGTGCCGACTGCAGAAGCTCCAGAGATGGCAAAATTTCTTGTAGAAGACATTATTTTGAAGCATGGAGCACCACGTGTCATGATATCTGATCATGGAACAGTATTCCAGTCAAAACTAGTATCAGAGGTAATGTCATGGTGCGACATTGTCCACAGAATGACTACTGCATACCATCCTCAGACAAATGGTCTTACAGAATGTTTTAACAAGATGTTAACTGACATGCTGTCGATGTACGTCGATGTTGAGCAGAAGGATTGGGATACAGCTCTGCCAGTCGTGACATTTGCTTACAATACTGCAAGACAAGACACCACAGGCTTCATGCCGTTTTTCCTGCTCCATGGCTGTGAAGCTGAGACGACAATGGATATGCTGTTCCCTTTCCAACCAGACGACACCCAGGATGACTATGTTAAACTACTCATCACCAGGGTGGAAGAAGCAAGACAGCTGGCTCGCATACGGACACTTTAACACCCAGGAGGAGGACCGTCAGCGTTATAATGTCAAGCACCGACCTGTTGTATACAGCCCAGGAGATCTGATATGGATTTTTACCCCTGTGCGGAAGGTTGGACTGTCAGAAAAGTTATTGAAGCAGTACTTTGGTCTGTATCATGTCACATACGAAGTTGAGGATTATGAGCCGTCGTTGAAATGTCAAAAACGAAGGCACATCGTTCACGTCCTCTGCATGAAGCCTTATTACGATCCTGAAGAGCAGGTAGATGACAATGGCTTCTTGTCCAAGGATGCTAGGGATGGTAATATTCCTGATGAAACTACGACAGGAATGTCTATCATCAATAATCGTGGAGAAAGGAAGGATTCTCTTAAACTGTCATACAGAGGACGTGTGACACGGTCAAGATCCAGGACATTGGAGCTGGCTCCACAGGGATCATAACAGCGAGTCACTGTTTCTACAAGAGAGGGAGCAATGCCGCAAGAGACCATGAACACCGACTGCCATCGTGGCGCAGGGGATAGCATCATGGACTGCGGTGCTGAAGGTCGCTGTTTCAATCCCGCCCACCGGCAAAAATTTATTTCTTTGTAATTAACAATTCCAGAATGTTCAACATCTTTCTTATGTTCACTTGGAAATTCTAGTTGTTTCTTATGTTAACTGTTATTCTTATTTCTGGCAAATTCTGTCTCTGTATAAATAGCAGAGCACTCTGCCTGAGAGGCAGTCAGTGCTGTGTGTATGTTGAGTTCGTAATAAACGTGCTTTGAGTATACGTGCTGTGTTCAGTTGCCTTCGAAGTCAGGCCTGCTCCCATTTCAACACGACAATATACCAAGTTCTATGCTGCTCACAATTTGGCACAAGCCCCCAATTGATCCAAAAGAACAGCCTCGTAGTAGTCATTATTCAGATCTTATGCCAGTTCAGGTGCATCACATGTTGTTTAATAAAATGGTTGTCTTGAACCTAGTCCTTCAAGGGATGATTGCTGCTGCAGTCACAGTGATTGTTTCCATTTGTCATACTGATTCTGGACTTTTCAGGCTTTGAATGAAAACTTTATGATCACCCTGTATGTCAGTGTTTTTCAACGTGTGGGTTGCAGCCGCAGAGGGCCGCAAAGTCTTGCTCGGGGGTCGATATCACGGCAGGAAGTACTTGCACCATAAAATAACTAGGGTTACAGTAATACAAAAACGTTCACCTAATTGAAAAATATTTAACATTAAAATTATGCAGTTCCTTGTATAACATTTAGTAGGAGTTAATCATAGTGTTTTATAACACAGTGTGTTAATGATGAATAAGCAAAAAATATCTGAAAGCTGTTTTCAGGAATCAGTCGATAGGAAAAAGAACTTGATACAAAAAGTAATTCTGAAAAACTCCGGGGGGGGGGGGGGGGGAGGAGGTTGCTACTTTACAAATTGTTTATACAGTGGATACCATTCACTTCTTAGTCTTGCCTAAAATGTGAAACAGTAGTTAAATAAAATATTTTTTTCTGACAGAGATCATGTAAAAACGGGATAATGTATTCCATACTGGAAAAAAATAACAACTTATGCCAACAATTTAAAAGAAAGCTGACATAAAAGAAGATACAATTTGTTTTCTTTGAGATAACATGGTTTTGTTTTGGCTCATGAGGAACTGGTAATCAACTGAATATTTTTATTTAGAAGAGGGTCGCCAGAATATTTGTATTTGGAAAGGGGGCACATATTCAAAACGGTTGAAAAATACTATACTGCCATATATTACAAGGGTGATCAAAAACAAGTATTCACAGTTTGACTGTAATATGTTAATACCATAAGTTTCAGATCCTATTGGCTACAGGGTTAGGTTGTAAGAGTTTGTATTAACATTTGACAATCGAATTCGGAGGTGTTTTGTGACAGAAATAATTTAGAAATGGGATTAGAAGTTCAAAAATATAACTGAAGTGCAACGACATTGGAGACATCACTAGGGAACAGAACCTCCAACACGCTTAAGCTTTGTTTGCCTTTGTAATAAGTTTGAAACTGATGGAACAATAATAGATATGTATAAGAGACAATCAGGCTGGCCGCACATTTCAAGAAGCGAAGCGTCTCCTGTTGCATTGTTAAATTCATTCACACAGTCACCACAGGTTTGGGTACCACAATTGGTATTCTCAAGCCGGCCGCGGTGGCCGAGGGGACTGAGGCGCTTCAGTCATGGTCTGCACGGTCACTACGGTCGGGGGTTCGAATCCCCCCTCGGGCATGGATATTTGTGCCGTTCTTAGTTGTAGCTAGTTAATAAGTAGTTTGTAAGTTTAGGGACTGATGACCTCGTAGTTAAGTTCCTTAAGCTTAACAAACATTTGAACATTTTTGGTATTCTCAACAAAGATGACCTATAACCAAGTTCTGTTTTGTGAATGGTACCTTGTACAGGTTGAAAATTATGCAGATTTTGTTTTCCAACTGATGTGGTCTGGTGAGGCACAGTTTAAATTAAATGGCACGAAATTCGGTTGTTCACCTTGAGCAAGGAGTCAGTGCCCTATGATTTCATGTTTGGTGTGTGTGTATTCATCAAGGGGATTGATTGGACTTTCCTTTTTAGAAGATAGAATTATTGGAAGGAATTACTAGAATATGCTTGGGTCATGAATTTTACTCTGCAGTCAGGCTTTGTTTGCTGACAAACCTTTTTCCTTCTATCAAGATGGTGTTGCACCCCACAACCATACAGATGTATATGCCTCCTGGATAGCATTGCACCGAGTAACTAGATTGGACAAAAGGGTCCAAATGTGTATCCCATGCAATCACCTGATTTAACCTCACTTGAAATCTTGTTATCGGTTACCTCAAGAATGTGGTGTACAGCAGGAAACCATCTACATCAGAGAAACTGTGCCATGTAATTGAAATGGCTACTCAAAAAATTTCTGTAGCTACTCTTGAGAGATGACACCAACAGTGTACACCTCCATGTTCAAAAAATGTTTGTAGGCTGATGGATTATGTTGTGAACACTTATTGTTATTTTGTCACTTAAATCACTGTAATACTTAGACATATGTATTATTATTTCTTAATCAAAGTATGTAATTTTTTCATTGCCACTGTATATAAAATCTCTCTCTCTCTCTCTCTCTCTCTCTCTCTCTCTCTCTCTCTCTCTCTCTCTCTGTCCCCTGCCCCCCTCTCCCTCTCCACCCCCTCCTTTTGTGTGTGTATTTAATTTAAATAATTTATATTGTTTCTTTCCCAAGGTACAAAGATATTGATTGGAAAGAAATAAAAGGGCTTTTAGGATATCCCGGATTTTACAGACTGGCATTTAAATATTTTGGATTTGGTGCCAAAGAGATGCTACGTTCAGCTTTCATTTCTCTTCAAGTGAGACAGCTGCGGAAATATGTACCAGAACTTAGAGTTGCTGATGTTGAAAGGTATGTATGGCCTTTCAAAATCTATTCTCAGAAAAAAAAGAAAAAAACCAACCAAACCATTCTTGAACTCGTTTTATAATGAACGTAAAACAGAAAACTGTGTCACTGTTTAATGATATTTATGTTTTTTAACACAGAGCTTTGACCTCTTCTCTGCAATATTACTAGGCTTATATCACATCAAGCTTATTTCTTGCATGTTACCCTACTGGAACTGAAACAGAATACTTTAAAATTAAGTATGCCATCAGTACTTGAACCCAGACCTCTACTTAAATATGCAGTGTCTTCCATATTTAAGTCCAGTGTGACAAACAGTTTTCATTTGTCTACATGTGATTTCAGTTTACATTTCCCTGGCAGATACTAATGTGAGAATAAAAATGGTAGTCAGAGGCAGTTTGTCCTATGGCGCAATGGAGCAATGAACCCCCACAGAAATATTCGCCTCTGAGAGAACTTTACAATATACAACGATGTTAAACTTTAAATAATCTACTCTCCTGCCTTCTTGACAGATAATTATTTAGTAACGTATATGAACCTCCCTACCAACATCTGCTCTCAAGTTCAAAACTGGTGGTCAGCTCTACCAGGCCTGCTTCGGTCTTGCACTCCTGGTTACCGCTTTGCAGCCACAGAGTTTCGAGGTGAGGGGTGGAATAAGGGAGCAAGGGCAGGGGTGTCCTATCCCGAGCATTGGTGCAAAGCTGCATCATGTCTCCACTTCCCTCACTGCTGCCGCACCTTGCTAGCGTTCAGTTCGTCTTTCTCCCCAGTTCTTCAGGCAACAGCTATTACAGCTGGTCACGCATGACGGTGTGAGGATTCGATATGCAGTTGTGAGTTTGAAGATGTGAGTTGTTAGTTTTGTACTCTGTTAATTTTGAAGTTAATATGTGTGATAATACAGTGCAGAGGCTAATAGAAACTAATTTCTCTTCCCTTTCACTTCAAGAGAAGCTTTGTATCAAAGGACTAGGGAGACCAAAACCTGATATCAAGTTAGAAAACTAATAATAAAAGTAAAGAAATTGTAAGATCTTTCAAACCAGACATTTATGGGAGAAAAGATTGGATGTGTGGTTGTGAAATTGCAAATAAGGTTTACTGCTTTTTGTGTTTGCCATAGAAAATTCTGTGTGTGAAATAACTTGGATGTGTAAAAGACATTGATGATCTTGGACATTTAACATTGAAGATAAAGAAACGTGGGAGTTCTGCATCACATATGATTGTGAATCTGGATCACATCCTTTTAGGTAAACACAATATTATACAACAACTTGGCAGTATTTACAGGCAGTCAGTTGAAAGACACAATAGTAAGATTGGCAAAAACCATTGCATGCCCTCTAAAATTGTGGATTGCATTAAATTTTGTGGTGATTTTGAGCTCTCTGTTGCAACAATTTATGTTGACTCATGAGGATGTAAAAGAAGAAGATCATTGAATAAATCCTGAAATTCCATTAAACCAGTTAAGTAGGTCTGGAGTAGGCCTACCGGGAAAACCACATTAAAAAAGCTGTGCAAGTACAGTACCTCATAGGTGTCATGCAAATGAGTGCATATAATTGTGAGTAAAACTTTAAAATGGCTTTTTCTCAGAATGGTAAATATTAGGGGGAAAAATATCAGAACAGTTTTTGTAGATAGCTCAGACAAAAATTGTAGAGCATGTAACTATTTTGATCATAAAACAAACCATTTCACAAAAAAACAAAAAAAACAAAAAAAATCCTTGACCTTGTGTGAAAGTTTTTGCATACACGGGATTGATGGGGACGTCTCAAGATTTCATTGTAATGGTATCCCAAATGTTTATGCAAATTTTCAGCTTTCTGTGAATTAATGCAAGGATGAATGTCTGTTTTGAATGGAATATTTCTGTATAGCAGTTATTTACACCCCTCTCCCTTTCTTTCTTTCTTTTTTTATCATTGGATTTTCTTATCCACCTTCCTTTGAACCCCATAGAAAAATCTACACAAACCACCACTGATGGCAATGCTACGTAGAATGCATACAACATAAGAAATTTATTTTAAAATTTTCTTGCTTTCTAGTCATATGAAATGTTCTAAAATCCGCAAGCCTTCGGCTGAGTTACCTTTGGCCATTGTCAGGTGGTGACTGATGAATGCTGTCTGCTGCCACCCTTATACAGTGTGGTCCTAAAATATATGGCAAAAATGAAACAACTGGTAGAGGGAACTGAAATAAGCAGATTTCGTATAGGAACATGTGACTAGTAATGACACCTTGAGCTGATATTGTGCTGAAGAGTGTGCTGTGTACAAGTGCATCACTAGCTGGATTTATTGATTCCTCCTACAGGACACCTTACCTGAACTTTTGGACATGACCCACAGGTTGTTTCCAGATGAATGTGGTTCCAGCATGATGGAGCCCCAGTGCACTTCAGTTCAAACATCAGGAATCACCTTGACACTTTCTACGGCCAGCAGTGGATAGGACGGGGTGGACCAGTTCCCTGACCACTGATACTCCACTCACCTTATTTAACCTGTGAGGATTTTTTCCTTTGGGGTCACATTAAAAGCCTCATCACATCTGAAGAAGATCTAGAGTTTATGTTACTGCTGGACATGTGGTCAATGCACCTGACATCTTTTCTAATGTACGCTGATCCATGCATCATCACTTTGAATCTTGTATCACTGTAGGTGGCCGCTCTTTTGAGCACTTCTTTTAAACTATCAATAAATAATTTTTTTGTCTTTACTTCTCTTCTCAGTTTCTTGTATTTCATACTTCTGAACATGCTATTGCTGTAATACGCCATTACTGATCACACATTCCATATGAAATCTGTTTATTTTGGTCCCTTCTACCTACTATTCCATTTTTGACATATATTTGAGGACCATCCCTTCTATGACATCACTATTGCTTGCTTCAACTGCATAATGGTAATGTTTACACTGCGTGACTGCTGCACCCACTTCAACCATTGGATTGCTGGATCCCAGGTTGTGCTCAGCTGTAGGCCACATCTGTATTGAGCTTATTTTGACAAATTTTTAATTCAATAGCATTCTTTATGATACTTTTCCAGACACTACTTGTCCATGTAATGACAGACAAGTCGTTTCTGCGACAGTGTCTTATAGGAGCTATCAAATTAAAAATATGCGATAACATCCTCAAAGCAGACAGGGGCCTGCAGCAGACAACAGCCTGGGAGCCGGCCTTTGAAAGAACGAAGCAGGTGCAGCAGTTGTATAATGTAAACATTACCATATATGGAGCTGAAGCGATCACCAGTGATGGCACAGGATAGCATTCTTCAATGACCACTTGAGAATGGCCCAAGAATATTTACCCATAAGCTCATGTATGTTAAACCATTCTATGAAGCTATAAAGTTGAGAAAATTTTATCAATATATTTTGCAGTAAAACCATGCTTTTGTGTATTAAGAAATTTATGTAAATCCTTTCGAACTGTGGATACTGGCACCAGGTCTGTAACTAAATGTAAATTAAATACCATCTTATTATTACAGAAATTGATTGATACAAATACTGTTGCTCATGTGTAAGGTACATTATTTCCATACATGTCATGTTTGCATCATATTAAGCAGCTGCACATACTTGTCATTACTTTCTCCAAATTGCACAGAATAATTGAGATAATGGGTGTATTCGCTGGCTATATCTTCTGTGTAGTCATAAAACAGACAGGTAATTGTATAAAATGGAAAATTCAGTTAATTAAAAGAATATTTGAAATCAAACCTTGTTTTTTAACACCTTTTGCTTGTCCATTTATACTGACTGACACAGGGCCATCGGCAGTTTCAGGGAAGGAAGGAAGATTAGGGTTTAACACCCCATTCACAGCATGGTAATTAGAGGTGGAGCTCAATCTCGGATTGTGTTGATTAAGGATGGGGAAGGAAATTGGCCATGTTCTTTCACAGGAACCATCCCAGCATTTACCTAGAGTGATATAGGGAAATCACAGAAAACCTAAATCTGATAACAGAAAGTCCAGGTTGGAATTAATAATATTGTAATGAGGACAGTTTACAACTAACCGCAAAGATGTGGTGATGAGCTGCGACAGGCACATACAAAAGACACACACATACAACACTTTCAGCTATTTGCCATGGCCTTCTTCAGAAAATAGGACACTCACGCAATCACACAGGCACACAGCACAGTCATACAACCATCACCTCCAGTGGCCACACTTCGAATCACGTTCTGCGGCGTGTAAATCGGGGATGGGAGGGGAGGGGAGAGGGAACAGGAAGGTTACGTCATGGTGGTGGGGATGGGTACAGCACAGTTTAGATGGGAATATCGAGATGCAGCTAAGGAATGGAGTGGGGAGGCAGGTGAGGGGGGAGAAATAAAATAGGAAATAAATATAAAAATATAGAAAAAATAATAATAAAAATAAAAATAAAATGCATGGGCTAACTCGTTACCCAAAAATATTGGTTTTATGTTAGGTATTCATTATTTAGTTGAACCCCTGTGTTAATACCATGCACTGATGGTATTAACATATATATAAAAATTTATGTATTTGTGCCTATATTTCACTCTGCAGCAAAGACTACACATCACAAATGAATAGTGTTTGTATATGGTAGTAGGTGTCAGTTGAATCCCATTGTGCACTATGGTGGTAGAGGGTCGATAATGATAATGGGGTGGTAGATATGGGAGTTGAAAGTTGCCAACTTATATAAAATTCTACATGTGGGTGTCAATATTTGCTCTTCAGGAGTAACTACACAATGAAGACGAACAATCTCTCTGTGTTGTTGTAGTACAAAGTCCCCCGTTGTGCACTATAGCAGTTCTGTGTTGATAGCCATAAGAGGGTGAAATATATAGTGGTTGAAGGTCTTCAGCATATAGAGAATTTGGACTGAAGACCAGCAATGACTGCTGACA
This sequence comes from Locusta migratoria, assembly GCA_026315105.1. Taxonomy (NCBI): domain Eukaryota; kingdom Metazoa; phylum Arthropoda; class Insecta; order Orthoptera; family Acrididae; genus Locusta; species Locusta migratoria. Next base: position 270,403,591 of record CM048750.1, read on the forward strand.
CTATAATAGCAAATAGGTTACATACAACGAAATATGATGCACATTCTTCAGTTGTTTTTCTGCAACAAGCGCATGAATAAAGAAAAATAGATGCATATTGCCATTTGAAAAGTAAAACTACCAAGAAAGATCCCAAAGCATAAGAAAGAAATTTCGCGTTCCCAATCCGTTTCTAAAAGACAGAAAACGGTGCTGAAAAGTGAATCTACAGACAATAGAAACTTGAAATTTGTAGAGGTTGTTTATCTTACACTGTAGACATCAGCAATTTTTTTATATTCCCATCCCCAAAGGGGTGAACTAGTGGATGAAATGTTTTTTGAAAATATGTTGTTATTAACACAATTTTGAGGCAAGAAATACAAATCTTCAGATTTAGATTTTTGATTGGAATTTTTAAAAACGTATTTTTCGTTATTTTTGGAATTTCAACCATTAAGTGGGTGAAATAAGAGAAAATCTTTTAAGGGTGCTATTAAGACTATTTTGATGCTAGAAATGCAAAAAATTGGATTTGGAACCATGGTTAGAATTAATAATAATAATAATAATAATAATAATAATAATAATAGTGTTTCAGGATGATTTGAATTCTGCATCAATTGTGCCATTGGGGGTGGCAATTTGTATGAAAATATTTCATTAGGAAAGCATTTTTAAAGCTAAATCTGTAAAAATTTAAATTTAGAAGTAGAAAGAACCAATGCAGACCACCCAGTCTACGTGTGCAAAGCAGTGGGACTGAAGCTAGTTTACTATACATATTCCCCTCAGGGGTCTGGCATTAATTTGATGAGTACAGACCTGGCAAATCTGGGGTCCCTGAGCTGGAGTGTGTGTCAACGCTGTATTTTACATAGCCTGGGGATCTTGTCTTAAGTGCTCAGATTACGAGGAGAGTCAAAACCTCTATTAATTAAAAATAATAATAATAACCTTAATCTCAAGGTGTGCTGTGCGCTGAGGCAAGCATGGCTGTTGAGGTGAAACAGTCATTAGCTGGCAACCCCTGAGGGTCAGCCGCAGCTCAGTTGTATTAGACTTATCTAGGCATGTGGGGCTCTGTCTGGCTCAATTGTTTTTCCTTAAGTGCTCATGGAAGAAAAATGAAACAATCAAGATAATGCCTCTCATTTCGAAGCAAAGAAGGGGGGGCCCTTAAGGATTTTACCCCTTCTCTTTCCTCATTTTGGACATAACTGAACTTTCCCATACTTTTCCTTGAGATGTTCAATGAAGAAAAGATGCTTTGTTGCCATGAACGAGTCCCCATCTGTTCTGCTACATTCAAGGAATTCAGGAGAGTATGAATCATCTCTAGAAATGAGAGGCATTATCTTGCTTGTTTTATTTTTCTTCCATCAGCACTTAAGGAAAAACAGTTGAGCCAGACAGAGCCCCCGACACTGCAATTCATGGAAGTACTTCTTTTTTAGGCTAAGATCAGTGTCCAGTGAGAAGCTCATGCAAGCAGGTGCTAAAAATGTTGAAAAATCAAATGTTTTTCACAAAAGTAAAGTAAAAAATAATGTTAGCATTTTTCACCAGAATTTTGGGTGACAAAAGAATAAAATAGATGAGCTTTTGGTTTGTTTAGATGATATAGAAACTGACAATTTAATAGATATACTATGCCTGTCTGAGCATCACATTGTCACTGGTATGGAAAACGTGAATGCCAGTGGATATAAATTAGCTTCAAATGTAAGTAGAGATAATAAGGTAAGAGGAGGAGTTGCTGTATATGTCAAAAGCTATCACAGTGTAAAAAATTTAGAAACAAAAACAGTTTTGTGTAGCATATGCCTGCCAGCTTAAACTCAATGATGATTATCTTATAATTGTAACAGTATATAGGTCCCCTTCAGGAAACTTTCAGTTATTTCTGGAAATCTTGGATGCCTTGTTGTGCTATCTGTCAGATAGGAGGAAGCAAATTATTATTTGTGGTGATTTCAATGTAGATTCACTGAAAGAGTGGCTCATTCAATCTAACACCCCTTATTGATTTTCCTCCTCAGGTTGTAAAGGACAGCAGTACATTGATAAATAACTTTTTTATAGCCCAAGATAAGTTTAACAACATAAATGCTTGTCCCATTGAGAATGGTCTTTCAGATCATGGTGCACAGCTAGTAAAAGTATATGACATAGCTCTGTTCAGTAATTTGAAAAACTCCTTGAGAGTTGTGGCTTACTAAAGGAATAAAAATATCTTGTAACCGTAAAAGGGAACTATACCTATCCGCAAGAAAGTGTAATAACCTAGAAACAATAAAATACTATAAAAACTACTGTGTGACATTAAGAAAAGTTATTAAAAAATCACGAAGCATGTGCATCATGTCTGAGATTAGTTCCTCTGATATTAAAATTTAAACAAATTGGAATATTATTAAAAGAGAGACAGGGCAACCAAGAGTAGAGGAAGAGAGTATTACCATCAAAACACATGAAAACTTTATTAACAAAAAGTCAGAAGTTGAAAACATTTTTAATGATTAAGTTTTAAATGTTGGAGAGAAAATAGGATCTAAATGTTCATTAGAAGGAGCAAGGCAGTTAATGGAAGAGGCCATAACTACACAATTGAATACAATTGAAATTTCACCCACCTCACCTTCAGAAATTAGGAAAATAATAAACTCTCTCAAGAGTAAAAGGTCACATGGAATTGATGGCATTTCCAGCAGGGTATTAAAAACTTGTTCCCAAGAGATAAGTAGGAGTCTCGGTCATATTTGTAATAGCTCTTTAAAGCAGGGTATTTTCCCGGATAGACTGAAATATGCTATCGTTAAACCTTTGCATAAAAAAGGGGATACGTCTGATGTCAACAACTACCGCCCCATCTCACTTCTGACAGCTTTATCCAAAATTTTTGAAAAAGATATGTATTCTCAAGTTGTTTCACATATTAGTAAAAGTAAAGTTCTAACAAAATGTCAGTTTGGTTTTCAAAAAAGCTTTTCAACTTAAAATACTATATATAGCTTCACTGATGAAATATTAAATGCTTTGAATAACCAGACATCAACAGTTGGTTTGTTTTCTTGTGATATCTCAAAGGCTTACCATGGGATTCTTCTAGATAAGCTTAAGTATTGTGGTATGAGTGGGACAGTACACAAATGGTTTAAATCATACTTAACTGGGAGTGCAGAAAGTTGAAACAAGGAGTTCACATGATACAAAAGAAACAATTAATTCCTCTTAACTACAGAGTTATCAAAAATGGGGCCCCACAAGGTTCGGTCTTGGGTCCATTGCTGTTCTTTATATATATATTAACCCGGAAGGTGTACACGATCAAAGGCAGAGCCACTTGCGATAGTACCCACGTGATCTACCAACTGACATGCCTGCACTGTGAAGCGTTCTATGTGGGAATGACCAGCAACAAACTGTCCATTCGCATGAATGGACACAGGCAGACAGTGTTTGTTGGTAACGAGGATCACCCTGTGGCTAAACACGCATTGGTGCACGGCCAGCACATCTTGGCACAGTGCTACACCGTCCGGGTTATCTGGATACTTCCCACTGACACCAATCCTTCAGAACTCCGGAGATGGGAACTAGCCCTTCAGCATATTCTCTCTTCCCGTTGCCCACCTGGTCTCAACCTCCGCTAAATTTGAATTCCCACCCACCTTCTTAACATCTTTGCATCAGTTCTCTGGACAGAGCCTCTGCCTCAAGTGGTATCTCTGTCTAACTTCTTAACTTCTATAACTTAACTTCTTTGCTTTCTACAGTATGTCTGCCTAGGTGTACTTGTGTCTGTGAGAATGTGTGGGCATGTGTGCATTTGTTTACCCTCCATTTTTTCCCCCAAGGTAAGTCTTTCCTCTCCCGGGATTGGAATGGCTCCTTACCCCCTTCCTTAAAACCCTCATCATTTCCTTTTCCCTCTCCTTCCCTACTGCCTGAAGACGCAACTGGGTTGCGAAAGCTTGCGATTGTGTGTGTGTGTGTGTGTGTGTGTGTGTGTGTGTGTGTGTGTGTGTGTGTATTCATTTATTTATTTGTGATGCTGTCACACCTGTGCTCCTTCGCCTGGTGAGTAATCTTCGTCTATTTTTAAGTTTAGACTTTGAACATAAATCTGTAGCTAAGGTAGAATATTCAAAATATTTAGGTGTTTGCAAGGATGAGGGATTGAATTGGAAGAAACATATTGAATGAAGATCTGCTGAAACGTTTCAGTTCAGAGCCATTGCAAAGTGGCATACATGTCAGTAAATTAGCTTACTATGCCTATTTTCATTCACTGGTTTCATATGGGATCATATTCTGGGGCAGTTCAACATTGAGTGAAAAAGTATTCATTGGACAAAAGAGTGTAATCAGAATAATTGCTGGAGCCCACACAAGAGCATCCTGCAGACATTTATTTATGGATCCTCACTGTAGCTTCACAATATATATATATTCACTCATGAAATTTGTTATTAACAATTCGTCCCAATTCAAAGGTAATAGCAGTGTGCATAGCTACAACACTAGGAGAAAGAGTGATATTCACTATTCCAGGTTAAATCTAACTTTTAACACAGAAAGGAGTGAATTATGCTGCCAAAAAAGTCTTCAGTCACTTACCTAGTAGCATCAAAAGTCTGACAGATAGCCGACTATATTTAAAAAGAAATTAAAGGAATTTCTGAATGGCCACTCCTTATACAATGTAGATGAAGTTTTAGATAAAACTTAAAAATATATAAAAACTAAAAAACAATAAAAATGTAAATAAAATATCCTTAAAATATTGATTGTCATGTATAGACAACATTTACTAAACTGACATGTTCCACATCATTATGAAATTTCATATATATGATCTATGGGACAAGTATTAATCTAATCTAATGTAATCTACCAATTGAAGTAGTGTCACCCACCCAATTGAAGGCATTGCTTACCTGCAACAAGCTGGCTGATATTCCTGTAAGTATAACACCTCTAACAAGGGGAGGCCGCCAATTGTGAAATTCAGATTTGATTCATAATGTGCATAATAAAAGCTCATGGCCAGAGATGTAATTTGCCAAAGCACCAAGATGCACATCTCAGCCGTTGTCGAGAAAATCGACAATTAAAAAAATCCATTACAGTGAAATACTCTCTACAAATTAATAATTTTCTACAGCGGCGTGGTGCAGCGGTGAGCGCTCAGGTTCGTAATCCGAAGGTCGTCGGATTCAATCTCGTGGCATGCAACTTTTTTTTATTATTTGTTTTTTATAATTTAATCCCCGGCAATCACTTTCAACAATTATGCATATAATAAGTTGTTTATCGCGACAAATAATACTTGAAATAAAACACAATATCACAAATAATATTCAAGTAGATACAATTTATTGAAAATTTTGGTATACTCTCGCACATAATTAACAATTAGTGAACAGAAGTAGCTGGAGTATCGCACAAACCAGAGTGATAGTTACCATAGAAACATGGAAAGCAGGAAGCAGCTTGACATCGAGCACATCTGATAAACAATGCGTTTTTATGAGAACAATAGATTTTTAATTATCTGTTGGGCAACACAATTTATTATATGCATAATTGTTGAAACTGATTGCCGGGAATTGTGTGTGTATGTGTGTGTGTGTGTGTGTGTGTGTGTGTGTGTGTGTGTGTGTGTACATTTGAATTACAAAAAACAAGTAATAAAAAAAGAAGTTGCATGCCGACCTTCGGATTACGAACCCAAGCATTTACCACTGTGCCACGCTGCTATAGAAAATTATTAATCTTAGAGAGTATTTCACTGCAACGGATTTTTTTAATTGTCGATTTTCTCGACAACGGCTGAGAAGTGCATCTTGGTGCTTTGCCAAATTACGCCTCTGGACATGAGCTTTTATCCTGCACAGTATGAATCGAATCTGAATTTCACAATTGACGGCCTCCCCTTGTAAGTCACTGAATATGCTCCAGGGTCTAATCTATCAACAGTGGTGTGTTCACTTCACCCGATGTTTATAGAGGGGACCAAAAGATTGAAGGGTTTCCACCAGTGGTTTTATCTTTGCCCTTGAGGGCAATAAATTACCTGAAAAGGTGTGACATATTCCTCCCCCTGTGTGGTGCTTCAAGTTTTGGAAATTAGGCACATGTCTTTCCAAAGCATATGCAGCCCCCCCCCCCCCCCAGCTTTATATTCAGGGAATTTGGGCAGCTAGCACACATCCAGTAGTGCAGACATGGGTGGACGGGGTACCACCAAAAGACTTCTTAAAATTATTATTATTATTATTTTAAACAAGCACACAGTACATTGTGCACAGGTAATTAATCACAATGTAACTGTAATTTACCAAACACAAATTAACATGACAGTGGGTCGCCAATGTGATGTCGCCACCGAGAATGTGTGCTGTTGTTACTGTTAGCAGTTTTAATGCCACCATGACCAGCTTCGATGCTGCTGCCATTGTTATCGCTATGCTGAAGTTACGAGCCGATTGTTCATATGCAGCGACCCGCTGTGTAGCAGGTCAGTGGCGCCACCTAGTGGAATCTTATGGAGGCCGCCAAAAACTATGAACAACAATACTGTTATTATAGTTTAATTTTTACGCATAGAGTCTTATATTAATTAAACAGTTATAACATCGGTGAGCTTCTTATATTTCTCATAGGGAATGATAAGAACCCTTTACCATCAATAAATTCAGTCGGCAAGAGGTGCCCATGGGGGGGTCATAAAATAATTTACAAAACATGAAATAAAAGATATTTAATTTTAATATTAAATGGTAAAACCATTTTTATTTGGTAATAAACTAGGAATCTAGGACCTCATATCTCAGGTGTCTGGGAAGGGGGGTTGGTTGCAGTTTGGGGGGAGGAGGGTGAGTCATTGGCCAAGTGGGGGTGGGGCACCTCTGTAGTAGGCTTTATTTTTAAAAAATGAGCCCCCTCCAGAACCAAATCCTGTTAGCGCCACTCATCACATCCAGATGTTCGTGGTAGGCCGCCCCCCCTCCCACCCACCCTACCCACCCATTTGTGTCAACTGTGGACAGCACCATCCATCCTGTCCCTGTTCGCTGAACTGTAACATTCTCCTCAAAGAGTAAAAAATAATTGAAAATAAGACACTGTATAGACTGACCTACTTAGAGGTATGAATAAAAGATCAGTGGCTACACCCTATGTCCATGGTAACATTATTTGCTACAGTCACGCCATTCCTGCCCTCTCTGGGAATGACTTTACACAGGTTCAATCACTTACTGTGGGCCATCCAGCTCAATCTGCCCTCTTGGCCCTTCTTCTGTCATTGCACCCCACTATCTCCTATGTCGGGAGGGGGGGGGGCGGCGGCGGCAACTTTCCTCCAACCAATGGGGACAACAGTTGCTCCCCCCCCCCCTCCAACCCCCAGCAGCGAATCGGACAGATTTGGCATCTCTCGTTAGGGATTTCAGTGCATATCACCCCTTTGTGGGGTGAAACATAGACCTAGGGCCATGGTAGGAACATTGAAACTTTCTTGGCACAGCAGAACATTTGCCTTCTGAACACCAGTGCACCCACACATTTTAGTGTTGTACTTGTAGCCCGAGCCTTCTCTCACATCTCAGTTGGAGAGTGCATAACAATCTTTGTGGTAGTAATCATTTTCCTATCCTTCTTTCACTCCTGCAGTTTCAACCTGCACACTGCGTGTCTCGATGGTCTCTCTGTAGGGCTCATTAGCCAGCTTGCACCTCAGCTGTTGTGATTCCTGATATATTTCTCATTGGTGTTGACATGGCAGTTCTACAGGTCATTGCCACCTCAGTCTCCGCCACTGAGGTAACTGTCCTGAATTCCCTTGGCTCGGTCCGGTGTCAGTCAGTACCTTGGTGTACACCGGAGATTGCTGAGGCCATCCAGGAATGTTGGCGGGTGCTCCAGTGCCACCCTTTGATAGAGAATCTGATCGCTTTCAAACATCTCCAGGCCTGAATTTGGTGACTGATCCAGCAGAGTAAGCAGGATGTTGCCACTATCGGTTCTCATGCCTTCCATTCTGTGGGTGTGGTCACAAGTCCAGCATCATTTCAGATATTGGCTAGCAGCAGGAATCTCATTTTCAGGATGGCCTTAGTACTGACCCCCTGCTATTGACTGACCACATGACAGAGCATTATGAGTGCAGTTCTGTAATTGCAGCCTACATTCCAGAATTCCATGCCCTTACAGAACCCAATGAGTGGAAACAGTTCTCATTTTGCATGCACGACCAGAAAAGATACAACACCCCATTTAATGAGTGTGTGATCCAAAGTGCCTTTGCTACGTGCTACATACCTCTCCAGGACCAGATCATTTCACAGCCAGTTCCTTCGTCACTTCTCAGCAGACTTTCAACATCAAATGCTCACCCTGTTCATTTGTCTCCGGGCAAAAGGCGTTTCTTGTCCCAATGTCAGGTTAACATCATCATCCCAGTAATTAAACTTGGTGCAGATCTACATCTACATAAATACTCTGCAAGTCACGTTGAAGTGCATGGCAGAGGGTTCATCGAACTGCTTTTATGGTGTTTCTCTACAGTTCCATTCTCTAATAGCTCGCAGAAAAAAGGAACACCTAAATCTTTCCATTTTCAATCTGATTTCGCTTATTTTATTTTGATGTTCATGTCTTCCTATGTAGATGGGTGCTAACAAAATGTGTTTGCATTCAAAAGTGAGAGTGATGAAAAAAATTTCACAAATAGATTTCGTTGTTTTAATGATTTCCACCCCAACTCATGCATCATTCTTGTAACACTGCCCCCCCCCCCCTTCCCCATATCACGATAATACAAAACAAGCTGCCCTTCTCTGAACTTTCTCTATATAATCTGTCAGTCCCACTTGGTGGGGATTCGACAATGCACAACAATACTCCAAAATAGGCAGTCAGTTTTTTTCTTTCTTTTTTTTTTTTTTTTTTTTTTTCATTTCTCTATCAAATGAATCTAAACTGTTCTTCTCTAGCCCATCCACAACGTCTGATTAAATTAGATTAGCTTTTCATTCCAAATATCTGTATCCAGGAGATCCTCAGGGATGTAGAACGTGTCAGTATATAATTTTTTTAACAAGCTAAAACAATAATACTAGTAGTATGAATAATATTTTTGAAAAGAATAGGTTGCTTACTCACCACAGAGACATCTGATGATCCGCAGAAAGGTACGAATAATAGAAAACAACATTAGAGCTTTCAGCCATTATGGCCTTCTCAGTTACACACACACACACACACACACACACACACACACACACACACACACACACAGCAGTCTTCAGTCACTGTGGCCAGTCTGCAGCACCCAGCATGGCTGAGGCATGGGGGTAAGGAAGGAGCAAGGAGAGGGAAGCAGGAGGGGAAGGGAGGATGCATAGCATGGGTGGGGGAACATGCCAGTGCTGTGTGACACAGTGCAGAAGGAAGGGAAGGGCCTGAAATGTGTGGCAGGATGGGAGACAAATGTAAAGATAAAGAGTGGGCAGGAAAGGGAAGGGGAAGGAAGGGTGGTGGAGGCAGGAACTAGTGAAGGTTTAGGGAGCATAGTATAATATTGTAGGGATAGTTCCCAGCTGTGCAATTCAGAAAAGCTAACCACGCATTTCGTGTCTTTCAAGCATCAACTTTGTTTCACAATATCTAGGGCTGTAATTGGCGTATTGCGATGCAATTAACACAATTGTTTACTTGATTTGTCATTCTTAGATTGCTGATGAAATAATATATGGTGTCCACTTAAAACACACAGGTTTGTGTTAAATACTCATATGCTTTCATTTTAGAATGTTTCAAAATAAAATAAATGCATGAGCCCCTGCCTTACATAGTTACCGGTGAAAGTCGTTTTACAATAGCTGTTGTTGTTCCAGAGATATTTTGGTTGGTCTGGATAAATGGGACACTGTGTATATGAAATTTGTTCAAAAGTAATAGTAGCCTGCATAGCTTGAATTGTTGATTTTTCACTATTCAAAGGGTAGTAATAGAAGGCAGCAAATGGACAGCCGAAGTTCTAAATTTAACCTTTAAGAAATCATTCACACAGGAGTCTCATGCAAACATACCATCATTCGATCAATGCTTTAACTCCCAAATGGAGCACATAGTAATAGGTATTTCTGTTTAGAGAAGCAGCTGAAAGAACTGAATACAAGAGAGTCTCCTGGTCCGGATGGAATACCAGTTCGGGTCTACAAAGAGTATTATGCAGCATTGGCCCCTTCTTTAGCTTTCATTTATCTCAAATCTGTAATTCAGTGCAAAGTTCCTAATGAATGGAAAAAGTGCATGAGACTCCCTTTTAGAAGAAAGGTAAAAAGAACTGACCCACTTAATTACGGGCCAGTATTGTTGACATTAGTGTCCTGTAGAATTTTGGAACTTATTCTCAGTTTGAATATAGCAACATATCCTTGAGACAGATAAACTTCTTTCTATGAATCATCATGGGTTTAGGAAACATCGTTCGTGTGAAACTCAGTTTGCCCTTTTCTCACACGTCTTGCAAGCCATGGATGAAGGGCAACAGGCAGATTTCTTGATGTTAAAAAGGCATTTGATGTGGTACCACATTAAAGACTGCTAACAAAGATATGGAATATGGAATATGTTCACAGATTTGTGACGGGGTGAAAGACTTCTTAAGTAATAGAACACAATACTCGTAACATGTAGGCTTTCACGGCTGGCGTCTTCAGTAATTAAAACTTCCGGGCTGAGAGGCCGTGGTCGAACAGTAGAAATTCTTTCCCCTGACATTTCGTTGCCGGCTGCAGGCAACATCTTCCGAGGTGAGTCGACGACTGCCTGCAGGGCCGTGGAGGTGCTGTTTATATAGAGGGCATAGAGGGCACCACCACTCATCACGTGATGTCAACAGTAAGACTATCTCTGGCTGGCGTCATTACTCTCGATCACAGGTAATAGATTGTCACATCTTTTATACAAAGTAGACTGCCATATCTTGTCTAACTTCAAGCCTTCTTCCTTCCTGTTAAAATTATTGTGGTGTTTAAAAATCTCTATAGCCTCTCTATTCACACGTGCATAATAATGTGACGTCTTAGCTAGCACGCTTGTCTAACTAAATTTTATTTTGCGGTCACCGTTTTGAAAAACATGTTCTTCTATGGCCGATTTGTCCATGTGTCCCAGTCGACAGTTCCTTTTGTGTTCAGTGAGGCGAGTATTGATACTTCTGTTCGTTGTTCCAATATAAACCTTGCCACAACTACATGGAATCTTATACACACCCGGAGTAGCCAAAGGGTGTCGCGCATCTTTCATTGATCGTAAGCATTCACTGATCTTTTTAGTGGGTTTGAATATTGTTACAACTCTAAACTTGGCCAGTACTTTCCCAATGCGGTCAGTGATATTGTGGATGAATGGGAGAAACACTTTCCCCTCCAAAGGTTGTTGTTGTTGGATGTTAGCAGGCATTTGTCTTCTGGGCTGGAGTGCTCAATCTATCTCCTTATCACTGTATCCATTTTTCTGAAATGCGGTTCGTACATGATCGAGTTCCTCTTGCAAATAAGCTGGCTCACAGATTTTATTAGCCCTGTCCACTAATGTTTTAATAACACCTCTCTTCTGCCTGGGTTGATGATTTGAATCTTTGTGAAGATACCGATCGGTGTGCGTATCTTTTCTGTATACTTTATGACCCTGAGTCCCATCTGCAAGTTTAATCACTGAAACGTCCAAAAAAATTTATCTGTCCATTAATCTCCGTCTCCATGGTAAAGTGTATTTTCACGTTGATACTATTCAAATGCTTTAAGAAACAATTGAGTTCCTCTTCCCTGTGATTCCAGATCACAAAAGTATCATCCATGTACCGATACCACTTCAAAGGGCTCTTTCTGGCTGACTGGCTGACGTTATTTTCAATAGTGACTGTTCATCAGAGATGAGTGTATCGTCACTCGTGCTCCAGGGGAGTGTGATAGGGCTGCTATTATTTTCGATCTATATAAATGATCTGAATATTATAGAGGAAAAATTCCTAACAGGAAAAATATATATAAAAAATAGATGAACTTTACTTATCAGGCAAAGGGCACAGGTAGTGATAGTAACAACACACACACACACACACACACACACACACACACACACACACACACATTAACATTGACGCAAGCTTTCGCAACCCAGTTGCTTCTTCAGGCAGGAGGGAAGCAACTGCTTGAAGAAGCAACTGGGTTGCGAAAGCTTGCGTTTTTACACACACACACACACACACACACACACACACACACACACACACACACACACACACATATATATATATATATATATATATATATATATATATATATAATACGAATATTAAGACGAAAAATTCCTAGCAGGAAAAATAAAATGTAAAAAATAGACGAAGATTACTCACCAGGCGAAGGAGCACAGGTGTGACAGCATCACAAATAAATAAATGAATACACACACACACACACACAATCGCAAGCTTTCGCAACCCAGTTGCTTCTTCAGGCAGTTGCTTCCCTCCTGCCTGAAGAAGCAGGAAGTTTTTTTTCTACAGTATGTCTGCCTAGGTGTACTTGTGTCTGTGTGAATGTGTGGGCATGTGTGCATTTGTTTACCCTCCATTTTTTCACCCAAGGTAAGTCTTTCCTCTCCCGGGATTGGAATGACTCCTTACCCCCTTCCTTAAAACCCTCATCATTTCCTTTTCCCTCTCCTTCCCTACTGCCTGAAGACGCAACTGGGTTGCGAAAGCTTGCGATTGTGTGTGTGTGTGTGTGTGTATTCATTTATTTATTTGTGATGCTGTCACACCTGTGCTCCTTCGCCTGGTGAGTAATCTTCGTCTATTTTTTTACATTTTATATATATATATATATATATATATATATATATTATAGAGGAAAAATTCCTAACAGGAAAAAAATATACGTAAAAAATAGATGAAGAACACTTACCAGGCGAAGGGGCACAGGCAGTAATAGTAACAAATAAACACACAGACACACACACACACTCAAAAATGCTAGCTTTCGCAGCCTAGCTGCTTCATCAGGCAGAAGGGAAGGAGAGGGAAAAAAGGGAAAAGGAAATGATGAGGATTTAAGGAAGGGGGTAAGGAGCCATTCCAATCCCGGGACAGGAAAGACTTACCTTGGGGGAAAAAATGGAAGGTAAATAAATGCACATACACCCACACATTTACACAGACACAAGTACACTTAGGCATACATACTGTAGAACTGTAGAAAGCAAAGAAGTTAGAAGTTAGACAGAGATGCCACTTGAGGCAGAGGCTCTGTCCAGAGAACCAAGGCAAAGATGTTAAGATGGTGGGTGGGAATTCGAATTTAGCGGAGGTTGAGACCAGGTGGGCAACGGGAAGAGAGAATATGCTGAAGGGCTAGTTCCCATCTCCGGAGTTCTGAAGGATTGGTGTCAGTGGGAAGTATCCAGATAACCCGGACGGTGTAGCACTGTGCCAAGATGTGCTGGCCATGCACCAAGGCATGTTTAGCCACAGGGTGATCCTCGTTACCAACAAACACTGTCTGCCTGTGTCCATTCATGCGAATGGACAGTTTGTTGCTGGTCATTCCCACATAGAACGCTTCACAGTGCAGGCATGTCAGTTGGTAGATCACGTGGGTACTATCGCAAGTGGCTCTGCCTTTGATCGTGTACACCTTCCGGGTTACGGGACTGGAGTAAGTGGTGGTGGAAGGGTGCATAGGGCAGGTTTTACAACGGGGGCGGTTACAAGGGTAGGAGCCAGAAGGTAGGGAAGGTGGTTTGGGGATTTCATAGGGGTGGACTAGGAGGTTACGGAGGTTAGGTGGGCGGCGGAAAGACACTCTCGGTGGAGTAGGAAGGATGTCATGAAGGATGGACACTCTCGGTGGAGCTATCCGTGATCTGAAGGCTGACCATTCCATCGTCATTCTCCCTCCCGACAAGGGATCCACGACCGTGGTACTTGATCGGCGGGAGTATGTGGCAGAGGGAGTGCGTCAGCTTTCAGATAATACCACATATAAAGTTTTTCAAGGCGATCCCATTCCTGATGTCCAGGCAGAGCTTCAAGGAATCCTCAAAACCTTAGGCCCCCTACAAAACCTTTCACCTGACTCCATTAACCTCATGACTCCACCGACACCCCGCACCCCCACCTTCTACCTACTTCCCAAGATTCACAAACCCAATCATCCCGGCCGCCCCATTGTGGCCGGTTACCAAGCCCCAACAGAACGAATCTCTGCCTACATAGACCAACACCTTCAACCCATCATGTGCAGTCTCCCATCCTTCATCAAAGACACCAACCACTTCCTTGATCGCCTGAAATCCTTAACCAGCCTGTTACCTCCTGAAACCTTCCTTGTAACCATCGATGCCACTTCCTTATACACTAATATCCCACATGCCCAGGGCCTCGCTGCGATGGAATATTTCCTTTCACGCCGACCACCCACTTCCTTACCTAAAACCTCTTTCCTTAATACCCTAGCCAGCTTCATCCTAACCCACAACTTCTTCACTTTTGAAGGCCGGACATACCAACAACTAAAGGGAACAGCCATGGGGACCAGGATGGCCCCCTCGTACGCGAACTTATTTATGGGACGCTTAGAGGAAGCCTTCCTGGACACCCAAGCCTGTCAACCCAAAGTTTGGTATAGATTCATTGACGACATCTTCATGATCTGGACTCACAGTGAAGAAGAACTCCAGAATTTCCTCTCCAACCTCAACTCCTTTGGTCCCATCAAATTCACCTGGTCCTATTCCAAATCCCATGCCACTTTCCTCGATGTCGACCTCCATCTATCCAACGGCCAACTACACACATCCGTCCACATCAAACCTACCAATAAACAACAGTACCTACATTATGACAGCTGCCATCCTTTCCACATCAAACGTTCCCTTCCCTACAGCTTAGGTCTTCGTGGCAAACGAGTCTGCTCCAGTCCTGAATCCCTGAACCAATACACCAATAACCTGATAACAGCCTTCACATCCCGCAGCTATCCTCCTGGTCTGGTACAGAAGCAAATTGCCAGAGCCACTTCCTCATCTCCC
Organism: Locusta migratoria; assembly: GCA_026315105.1. Classification (NCBI taxonomy): domain Eukaryota; kingdom Metazoa; phylum Arthropoda; class Insecta; order Orthoptera; family Acrididae; genus Locusta; species Locusta migratoria. Next base: position 270,418,681 of record CM048750.1, read on the forward strand.
CAATTTAAGAATTTTCCACAAAACCCCAGAAGTGCCCCTCTTGTCACCGGATACTTTCCGGGACTGGAGCGGACTCTGAATGTGGCTCTCCAGCAAGGATACGACTTCCTAAAATCCTGCCCCGAAATGAGATCCATCCTTCATGACATCCTTCCTACTCCACCGAGAGTGTCTTTCCGCCGCCCACCTAACCTCCGTAACCTCCTAGTCCACCCCTATGAAATCCCCAAACCACCTTCCCTACCTTCTGGCTCCTACCCTTGTAACCGCCCCCGTTGTAAAACCTGCCCTATGCACCCTTCCACCACCACTTACTCCAGTCCCGTAACCCGGAAGGTGTACACGATCAAAGGCAGAGCCACTTGCGATAGTACCCACGTGATCTACCAACTGACATGCCTGCACTGTGAAGCGTTCTATGTGGGAATGACCAGCAACAAACTGTCCATTCGCATGAATGGACACAGGCAGACAGTGTTTGTTGGTAACGAGGATCACCCTGTGGCTAAACATGCCTTGGTGCATGGCCAGCACATCTTGGCACAGTGCTACACCGTCCGGGTTATCTGGATACTTCCCACTGACACCAATCCTTCAGAACTCCGGAGATGGGAACTAGCCCTTCAGCATATTCTCTCTTCCCGTTGCCCACCTGGTCTCAACCTCCGCTAAATTCGAATTCCCACCCACCATCTTAACATCTTTGCCTTGGTTCTCTGGACAGAGCCTCTGCCTCAAGTGGCATCTCTGTCTAACTTCTAACTTCTTTGCTTTCTACAGTTCTACAGTATGTCTGCCTAAGTGTACTTGTGTCTGTGTAAATGTGTGGGTGTATGTGCATTTATTTACCTTCCATTTTTTCCCCCAAGGTAAGTCTTTCCTGTCCCGGGATTGGAATGGCTCCTTACCCCCTTCCTTAAATCCTCATCATTTCCTTTTCCCTCTCCTTCCCTTCTGCCTGATGAAGCAGCTAGGCTGCGAAAGCTAGCATTTTTGAGTGTGTGTGTGTGTCTGTGTGTTTATTTGTTACTATTACTGCCTGTGCCCCTTCGCCTGGTAAGTGTTCTTCATCTATTTTTTACGTATATATATATATATATATATATATATATATATATATATATATATATATCCCTTCACCTATATAAATGATCTCATGGACAGAGTAACTTGTAATTTGTGGCTGTTTGCTGATGATGCTGTGGTGTATGGGAGGGTGTCGCCTTTTAATTTACTGTAATAGCATATAGGATAGACAAAATTTATAGTTGGCAGTGAAGAATGGCAGCTAGCTCTAAACATAGAAAAATGTAAGGTAATGCATATGTGTAGGAAAAACAATCCCATAATGTTTGAATACAGCATTAGTAGTGACCTTCTTGGTGCAGTCGTGTCATTCAAATATCTAGGCAGAGTCTGACATAAGAGTCACGAAACTCCCAGTGAATTTCTGCAACTTTGTGTCCGCAGTGCTGCCAAGCGACTGGGTCGTATAAACATACCCGAAAAGATTGAGTAATGAATGTGTATTTGGAGTGAAGCAGCACAGTCAAAATACCTTCGTATTTAGGAGCTTTAGTGAAGCCATAAATTTAAGCAACTATCAAGAATATATTTCGGAAATCTCTCATTAGCAAAGTAGGCCTATACTCAGAAGTAAGAGAGTAAGGTTACAAATAAATTTTAGGCATAGAAGTAAATCTTTATCAATTCACTCATGTCCAAACTTATGCTCTTAACAGGAATTGTAAATACTAGACCACTATTTCATAATATGACAGATGTATAAAAGTAATGTCTAAATGCTTTCAACAGAAGTTAATCTACTATTTCAGTAGAGCCTCAGTTTCACGAAAATTATAGGCCTGTGTACCAATATATTTTGGCGGTTATCTACAAGTTTGATAAAGTGACTTTACTACAGTCCTACTGCAATGAGAGTATGTTATTATGGACTACCATTAACAGAAGCAGTGATGTTACTTTAATGATGTTTTTTGTATTAGAAAGTTCACAACAACATTTAGTGACTAGCAAATATGAAAGTAACAGTATTAAAAACAGTAACTACTCAGTTTGTATCATGCCATTCCTCTGTTACTTCCTTCTGCCCTCTAGCAGTGCTAGTACCACTTCAGCTGAAATTTTTCCCTAGAGTGTTTCATGACTGTCTGTGGTAGACTGTGATCTAGGCATATCATTGCAGAAGGATATGAAATGGAATGAACATGTAAGGACAGTTGTGAGTAAGGCGGACAGCTGACTTCAGTTTATTGGGGGAATTTTGAGAAGATGTACTTCATTTGTATAGGAGACCATCTATAAATGCTTGTATTACCATGTCTTAAGTATTGCTCAAGTGTTTGGGACCCACAGCAGATCAGTTTAAAGGAAGACATGGAAGCAGTTCTGAAGCGAGCAGCTAGGTTTGTTACTGGTAGGTTCATCCAATCTACGAGTGTCACAGAAATGCTCCAGGAATTGAAATGGGAATCGCTGGAAGAAAGATGGTGCTCTTTTTGAGAAATTCTGTTGTGGAAATTTTAGAGGTCCAGAATTTAAAGCTGATTGCAGAATGATCTTGCTGCCACCTATTTACATTTTGCATAAAGATCACAAAGACAAGATAAGAGAAATTAGGGCTTGTACAGAGGCATACAGACATTCTTTATTCCCTCGTTCTATTTGGTAGTGGAATAGGGAAGGAAATGGCTAGTAGTGGTACAGGGTACCCTCTGCCAAGCACCTTACAGCGGTTTGCAGAATATAAATTTAGATGTAGATTTAGATTCTAATTTATATCTTTGAAACAGAAAAGGGTAAATTATGCTGCCACAAGTCTTTGGTCCTTACCAAATACCAAAAAACTCTGACAGATAGGAAACCAGCATTTAAAAAGAAATGGAGAGTTTACGAATGACTACTCCTACTCAGTAATTAGTAATTATGTAAATAATAGCCATAGTTATTAAAAAATTTCATCTGTGTAACAAGTAGTAATCTAATTCCAGAGCACCCTGATATCCCATATTATGTATCACACACTACAAATTTAGCTTTACTCTCATTTTGTTCAATTAAAAGATATTGGTATTTTCCTTTCTGTTTGCCTAAGAACTGTCACTTCCTTTATCTACTGACAGTGATGAACAAAGGCTGTCAGAGGTTCGGGGCAACAAAACAAAATGTGGACCCCTTCCACTTGGAAGTAGATGTATTACTAAAAGGAAAAAGGTAGCTTTACAGATTTGGAGGCATGCCTCCCCCCAGGATGAGAGGCATGGAACAGTCAGGATGGTCCCAAACAAGTAGCTTTAAAGACATGGAGGCCCCCCCCCCAAGGGTGTTTCCCTTCCCCTCCCCTTGCCCCCCCCCCCCCCCAGTCTGCCACTGTGTACTGTAAGTACTATTTAGTTGGTGAGATGACTTACTTAGAATTGGGCATTAAATAACAAGCTTTTGTTTCAGAGTGTGGAAGTAACGACACGGTGTTAGAACAAACATAATGCTGCAAATCTACATATTGCTTCTTCAACATTATGCAGCTTGTAATTCAGTCCAAATGCACTACAATAAAATTTGTTAGGTGAAGAAGTGCAACATTATTAATTCAAGTAATAAGGCAGTTTCTTTTATTTCACTGGTAACTGGTTTCGGTCACTTACATGACTCATCATCAGACCACAACTGTAATTGAATTGCTGATTGGAAAAAGGAAGACAGTCCACACACCACTGTGTTGAGAAAACTAAGAAAAACTTGTTTACTCTTAAAATAATGTTCCGACAGTTTTATGATAAGTTACAAAATTGTAGAACTAAATTATCTGCACTAAATGACGAGTCGTTCGAACACCTTTGATAAATATTTTTGAAGCAGGCCTCTTTGGAAGTTGGTGGACATTCTCCTTTTTTCCAATAAACTATTCTCTTGAGGGTAGCTTGCAAAGAAAGTCGCTGTAACACAGGTTTAAACTGCTATTTATTGTCATTTTTGTTACAACCTGATAATACTGATTTCAATTTAGTCCAACATCTTAAGACCAATAATTTATTTTGATGTAGTATTAAAATTTTTAATTCACTATTTTACAGCTTTTTGATCTTCTTCAGCAGCTTGTACAGCTTTGTTTTCTGGAAATACTAATCTTCTCCTTCAGATAGGACATCATTATTTCTTGTGGGCCACTGAAGAATGTTGTTATAAAACTCCTGATACTCTGATGGAATGAACTTTATTAAGATTTTGTAGCTTCTTGTGATTAATAGGAATCTTCCAAGCTGCATGCCATATTTCTCGGATAACCAGCAACTTTACGTCCCTTAAAAAGCCTGTATGTATTGTATCACAGTCCATCTCCCCATTCCATACAAACGACTTATCCCGGGTTTTGATGTGTGTAGGTCAAATGCCAGAATTTAGCAAAAAATGTTCAAATGTTTGTAAATCTATCGGACTCAACTAGGTGGTTATCAGTCCATAGCTTACAAACTACTTAAACTAAGGTAAACTAACCTAAGGACAACACACACACTCCCATGCCCGAGGGGGGACTTGAAGCCCCCGACGGCGAATGGCCACGCGCACCGCAGCACGGCGCTCCAGTATGCATGGAATTTAGCAAGTGAAAACTTCTCCTTCATTTGCCAATTTAGGGCAAATGAGGATTTTTTAAAGTGTTGTGGCCACTATTCTTTAATGTCAGTGATATCTTGATGTTCAACAATCTTGACTTGAAACAAATTCAGTGTTTTTCTTGAATAAGCTATCATTTCAACATCCTGTTTGACAGAACAGATTATGTCTTATTGTCGTGTCACTCTTTATTACAGCAAAATCCTTATAGCATGGGAGGAAGGAGTGACCACGTTCAGGGTAATAATGATGAATTATTTGAAATTTGCAAGTCATTGATAGATATATCAGATACCGCACATGTAGTTCATTCACTGATTCGGATAGCTATTCATGTATGTAGTCGTTGAGGAAAGTACACACTTCATTGGGGCCTCGATTACCTTGCCCTTCATGGTATCAATAAAACTGTGCAGTATTGTTTTTCAGATTATGGATTTTCTTTTCTGCTCCTTCTCCTTTCAACAGGTGAATATTCTATCAGTCCCATTAAATACAGATCTTTCTCCTTTTTAGTTTTACCATCATACAATTTTGTAATAATTTCCATTTCATCCTTATCTTTGAAATGTTCAAAGAATATTTTGGAACAACTGCAATAAAACAAATTATACAGTATACACAGCACATAAATATTTTGCGGTGAAATGTATACAAAGAACACAAAATGCATGAATAAAACTTTCTTGCATGATGGACCAAGCTGTTTCGCTGTCAGAACCAAACCTTTTGAAGTTATGTATTCTTTTCCTAGTGATCTATCTCTCTCGCATTTTTCCTTGACATATTCATCTATACTAATCACTTCCACTCATTATGCTGTCAGTTTAAAGACAGCAAACTTACGTAACCACACTGATAATAATGTGGGACAGTAAAACTGAAACAATGTGTTTAAATGCTATTTAGTAACATTGTTGGAATGCTCCTTGCCTGACATCTGGCGGTGCTGCTCAGACCAGTGATTATAAAACAGAAGAATGTCCGGACATTTGTCTCTATTCCAACAACTAAAAACTTTTGCAGGCTGTACTTTCGGCATTATTGCTGGTTGTTTCTTCCATATTCCATTAATCAATAAGTGGGCAGCTGTGGAAGAAAATGTATATCTCAGCATATTTTCGTTAAAATTGGACTTTCTTCCTTTTCCTAATCAGCGATTCAATTATACATAATATATTATTAGAGGTATAAATTTTATACTGGCCTTCAATTACTTCTCCTTTAATAACCAATATCTTTGTAAACTATATTAAATTACAATTTTTCAAAAATAATCCCAAAATAACTAGTAAAATTATTTATTATAAAAGATATGTTGATGATATACTCATATTATATGAAGGTTCTGAAGAAGAGATCGACATACTCACTAACAAATTGAATGACTTGCATCCCAAACAGCCATTTACAGTAGAACATGAAGATAAAAAGAGCATAAACTTCTTGGATATCACAATTACAAATCATAATGGTAAACATGTTTTTATGCATATTTCTTCGGTTTTTTGGCCTTGTCTTCCGCAGTTGCAGTTATACAATTTTGTAATGCTACTTCATGTCACCCACTAAATTAGAAGAAAGCATTCTTCTGAATGATCCATAGAATATTAAAACTACTTCTGCACCCAGAAGCCATCTAAACTGAAATTAATCTTCTGAAACAAATAGCCATAGCTAAAAACTTTAAAGCAAGCCAAGTTGATTTGAGATACCATAAATTATGACAGACCAATGATAATACTACAGTTTCAAAAAGGAAATATGCAAAAATGACATACATGGGGCTTCTTTCAGATAAGATAAATAATTGTTTAAAAATTCCATTCTAACTATATATTTACAACAAATGACCAGCTTCATACTAAACTGAAACATGCAAATGGTGAGTCTGATAGGTATCAAAACTCTGGTATCTACAGGATACAATGTAAAGATTGTGATAAACAATATATAGGACAAACTGACAAACTGACTGTAGCTTTCTAACAAAGTTTAAAGAACATTCCACTGGTACTGCATGCACAAAACAGATTTTTGGCTAACATCTTGATGAGTGCAATCATTCAGAAGGGTCTATTTCTGACAATATGAAAATCTTACACAAAGGTCAACTACTCAGTGTACTTGAAAAATAGAAATCTGCACACGTCATAAGAATAAACTATTAGATTCCATAAATGAGCAGCTAGATTTTACAGGTAGATATTTCTTTGAACTATTCAATGATCTCCTGTAGAATGGCTGCTCTTTTGTCCCATCAGCCAATTTTATTTTTCAGTTTAAGACACAAGATCATTTTAATTAATGACTTCAGCTCTCATTGTCATATATTTTAACCTAATTATTGTAATTAATTATGTATCTTTTAGCTGTGGAATATATTTTATCTGCCTCTTAGTTTTAAGGCAAGGACACTGATAACCCAACACTTCATCAAAAACCATTTTATTACAGATGTAATACATTCATATGTAGCACCAAAACTGATGTTTATTTTAGATCTGACATAAAAACAATAATATTTTAATTTATAATCTGACAATTGTAAAAAGGTACTTCCGAATTCTGTTTTTCAAAGCATAACAATATCTACAGCTACACAGGATCTACATCTACATGGGATACTCTGCAAATCACATTTAAGTGCCTGGCAGAGGGTTCATCGAACCACCATTAACTATTTATCTCTCATTCCATTCTCGAATAGCACGCGGGAAGAAAGAACACCTGAATCTCTCTGTTCGAGCTCTGATTTCTCGTATTTTATTCTGATGATCATTTCTACCTATCTAAGTGGGAGTCAACAATATATTTTTGCATTCGGAGGAGAATGTTGGCGATTGGAGTTTCGTAAGTAGCCCACACCACAGCAATAAGCGCCGTTGTTGTAATGATTCCCATCCCAAATCCTGTATCATTTCCGTAACGCTGTCTCCCCTGTATCGTGACAATGTCCATTTTGATGCTCGTTATGAGCTCAGGATTATTTGTTGCTAAGAGATCAAGTGTGTTTTCACATCCACTTACAATTCTAATTGCCTCATGAACTACTTGTTCGAAGTAATTCTCAGATAATGCATTGAGTACAATTTCTCATGATGTTTTATGTGTACCTCCTGATTTGAAAATATATTTTCGCCAACAGATTGAGGGTAAATTAAAATCACTGACTACTATTATCGTGTGAGTCGGGTACGTTTTTGTAATTAGACTCAGATTTTCTTTGAACCTTTCTGCTATTGTATCGTCAGTCGGGAGGCCGGTAAAAGGAACTAATTATTAACTTCTTACGATTTTCAGGTACAACCTCTACCCACAATAGCTCACAGGAACTATCAATCAACTTCAACTTCGCTACACGACATACTAATTTTGATCATGACAACAATGCCTCCACCTTTTTTTTTAATCTATCCTTTCTGAACACAGATCTTTTGCAAATACTTCTGCTGAACTTATTTCCGGCTTGAGCCAACTTTAACTGCCTACAATAATGTGTGTTTTGATGCTTTCTATTAACGCTTGCTGCACGGCCACTACGGTCGGGGGTTCGAATCCCCCCTCGGGCATGGATATTTGTGCCGTCCTAGTTTGTAAGTAGTTCATAAGTAGTTTGTAAGTTTAGGGACTGATAGCCTCGTAGTTGAGTCCCATAGACTGTTCAAACATTTGCATTTTATTAACGCTTGGAGTTCTGGTACTTTCCCAACACAGCTACGACAATTTACAACTGCTATACCGATAGTTCCCAGATATACATTTCTTCTGTGATCCACCTGCACCCTTTGAGATTGCCCATTTTGTTTTTCCCCGAAGCCCTTTATCCTAAAAAACTGTGCAGTCCACGCCACACAGCTCCTGCTACCCGTGTAGCCGCTTCCTGCATATAGTGAACTCCTGTCCTATTCAGAGGAACCCAGAAACCGACCACCCAATGGTGCCAGTCAAGGAATCTGCAGCCTACATGGTCGCAGAACCGTCTGAGCCTCTGATTCAGACCCTCCACTCGGCTCTGTACCAGAGGTCCACAGTCGGTCCTGTCAGCTATGCTGCAGATGGTGAGCTCTGCTTTCATCTTGCATATGTTTCCATATGCTACATATGGCTTCCATATGACCATATATAATGTAAAAATAATTGATTTTTCCATCAGTGCTTGACAGTACACGATAATAATATAAAAAAGGAACAACTTCCTGTTGTTCTCCAAAACTTATTTATTCGTCACAAACCGGCTTTCGGCTTCTTAGGCCATCATCACATGACAACTGACTGTAGTATATGTTTTCAAAGATGTTACAAACATGTTACGATTTACGAAGATGTTATCACAGAAAATGAACTTTCCTGTGATGTATTATGTACAATCCTGTCTTGTTTTTTTCCTGACAAAAATGAAATATCAGCTATTCGTATCAATTATATACACAATTATCTATACATACTAGCTTATATGCCTGTGCTTCGCAATGGTTGTTAAAGAGGGTCCTCTGTATATGATGCTTTTGTGGGGTTCTGGACCTAGGTCAGCAAAAACAGAATCGTTGTCGGATCGCTCTGTCAGTAAACTCAGTTCTCCTAGCCAAGATGTTAAATTTAAATAGAAGTCATTGTTGAAAATGATGTTCATAAATTTTTTCATATACAAATTGAGATTATTTTAAGCCCGTACTCCGGAACGATGTAATTTCAATGTTAGGTTGTATTCATAAAGTTAAGACTGTTGCGTCCAATTGTCTGTTTGGCGTAAACTTATGAAAACACTTCTATCGTTGAGTTGAGAAATACTAATAATAATAACAGCACCATGTATTGGTTCTATGGTGTAGTAGTAAACTGTTTATCTCTCACGGTAAGAGTATGCTGAAACAATAGTATGTTGCAGTGTTGCACTGGAGATAATGTTGTTATTCCGTATGCAGTGCTCCATATTATCGAAAACTAAATGAATGCTAAAAGTCTGGTAATTCAATCGACACAGCAGTTCATGTCCGTTTAAATAAGACGTCATGGTGGTGTCAATATGCGGCAAAGTAAGTCTGGGTAATGGTTGAAGGAATGGTGTCAGCTGATCATCTGTATAGAACGTTCCAAGAAATATAGTATTTCCAGTGAATTCTCTTGTCTGTGTTAGCAGCATCAGTCACTCTTTCAGCTAATACCTGTCCCCACATCCTGCAGTGATTACTTCGTAAAGCATGAAGTTGAAATCGAGCTTGTGTAATAGAACTATATATTAAGTCAGATTATAACTAAGTACAATTGTCTCAGCAAAAGAAGACATCTTCCTCTATCTTAATGTAGTCTGCACCAAAAGTAAGTAATTACAAATTTTAACCACAATATTTTACCAAACAATTATGAAAGCAGAGAGGTTTCTGATGAGTTTGTCGCTCGTGTGTGTATATTATCTCTAGTGGCAGGCACAGAGAGCAGAAATATCTCTGGAGAGAGCATTCAGATACACACAACAGATTTTATGTCCTAAGAATTATTCCCCTCATTGTACATGACTGATTTTTCAAGGATTCAACGGCTGTTGTCAACATCAATACACTATGCCGTAAGGAAAATCATAGCCCTTGTATCAGTGCATTGCACCTTAGTTATGAAAATAAAAAATGCAGCATCTCTGTCTAGTAGTTATTTGGTATACTGTGTCAGTAACAGCACCTGTATCGGGTCTTTGCTATACTACACTGCATTTCAATCATAGTAGCATACACCATAAACTACAAATTACGATATATTTTCTTCCCCTGATCTGATTTTGATGAAATGAAGCTTATATGTTGTCCCAAGGTACTCTCAGTTGACCTATGAAACCCCATGAAAGTTCCTCTAGTACTCGGAGAGATTTGCTGTACTACACATCCTCAACAAATAGACATACACAATGGCTTTTAAGCAAATGATTAAACTGTGATATCTTTATTTTCTCTGATCCGATTTTAATGATTGAAGCTTTTATGTAACCGCACAATATTCTAAAGTTACGTATGAAAACCACATGAAAATTTGTCAAGTAGTTGTTGAGATAAACGTGTTCAAAGAGACAGACAGACATGGCGTTCATAGATAAAAAATTTCAAATTACAATATTCTTTTTTTTTTTCCATGATCCGATTTTTATGAAACATAGTCTATATATTGTCCAGTGCTACACTCAAGTTACCTGTGAAATTCCTATGTAAATTCGTGAAGTAATTTTAGAGATAAGAGGTTTTTAATAGTCGAACAAATTGACATGACGTTTACTGAAAACACTTAAATTTTTTTTTCCCCCTGTGATCCGATTTTGATAAAATAATGTCTATATGTTGACCCAAACTTTTCTCATGTTTCCTGTGAAAACCGCATGAAGATTCGTCCAGTAGTTTTGAAGACTGAAGTGGATAATGACAGACCTACATTTACAGATTTATTATTAGTTTAGATACTCAATTTAGAAATAATTTATCCCTCTAATAACCTATTATGTATCACTACAGTTGTGGTCATGTAAGTAACCAAAACTGGTTACCTGTGAAATAAAAGAAATTGTGATCTAGACTACCTTGTAACTTGAATTAATAATTGCGTATAAGATCGCTGTTATCCATAAGGTTCTAAAAAATAAATGCAACTTTATTACCAACATGCCATACATTTTCTTAAAATAAATAAATAAATAAATAACACAGATCTAGCTGGAGATAAAATAGCATCAAAAAGCTGGGTATGTCTGCAGAAAAAAGGAAGGAAGATTAGTGTTTAACATCATGTTGACAGCATGCTCATTAGAGTCACAGTTCACACTCAGATTATTTTTTGGCAAGGATGGGGGAAGGAAATCAACCATGCATTTTTAAATGAACCATACTGACATTTGCCTGGAGTGATTTATGGAAATCACAGAAGACCTAAATTTGGATGGCAGGAGGTGGATTTGAACCACCAATCGGTAACTTTACTTCTGGGAGACTCCAATATATTACCACTGTATGAACACAAGATACTGAAATATAGTTACTCAGTTAACACTTATGTTTGTAACCTCACATGTATGTACCGTCACATAATTTTGATCTTTATTACATTATGGTTTCATTTGAGACTATCCTTGTGTTTGACAGTGTAATTAGGACAATTTACAGCTCACTGCAAAGACGTGCGTCAAGTTGCATCAGTCACATAAAAAAGGCGCACACATATAACACTTACGCTACTGGCCAGTGGCCTTTCTCAGAATAGAGAGCAGTCATACAATCACACAGTCACATCTCACAGTCACACAACCATCATCTGACTCATGCTCTGCAGTGAGAAAATATGAGGAGGAGAGGGGAAGGGGTGAGACAGGAAGGTTGCGTCATGTTGGTGGGGGCGGATACAGAAGGCATGACCTTATGGAATAAGTATGTACTAGATGGGTGGAATGAGCTGCAGCTTAGGAATGGAGTGGGGAGTTGGGGGAGAGGAGGATTCAATGAAAGGTTTAAATTACTGAAGAGTTTATTGTAACTCTTAATCCAACTAATACACAACTGATTATTATTGTAGAATGATTTGTATCTGAATTAATAATTCTTTAACAAGGCAAAAGAAAGTTATATTACCTATTTTTCGATAAATATATTTCGTCTCATCTGGAAAATGACTGCCCCTTGCCGATATTCTTCTCCATGTCTGTCAATCACTGGATGGAGGTAGTTGAGGCCCTATACAAACAGAGTTCTTCGGACAATAACTGCCTTCATAAGCTGACAACCCTCACCAGACAAATTTATTTGATATTTTGGGTTGAATATAGGCCATGCAGTATAACCAGTCTCACTACAACACACACACACACACACACACACACACACACACACACACACACACACACACATACACCCCAAAATGGGAGAGGTGTAGTGTAGAGGGAGTAGGAACTGTTGGATGTGGAGAAAAAGGAGGTGGTTATAGAATAATTTTGATGCCACAGAATGTTCTGTAAGGATAACATTGTCTGAACACACAATTATCCAGCCCTCAACCTATGATATCCCCCTTCTTTCCCACATTCAACAGTTTCCACACCCTCTGTCTTATAATTCTCCCATTTAGCATGCTGTAGTGCTGTGTATGATAAGTGATTTATGTTGTGTCTTCCTATATGCACCTGTCACACCTCATCATACATTTGACTGTATGTGGAGAGTTGTAAACTGTCCTTATTATATTGTTGAATTCCAACATGGACTTTCCATTATTAGATATTCTTGTATTTGGTAATTTTGAAATGAAAGATGTGTCCATATATTAATTGGACTATGTTGTTTTCAGAGGACCTTCTGGAGTTCGAGCTCAAGCTCTGGATAGGAAAGGGAATCTCGTTGATGACTTTGTCTTTGAGGTTGGAGATGAGGGGATTAATAAACGTATTCTCCACTGCCGGAATGCTCCTTCACCGGGAGCCACATCAAGTCTAGCCATTGCCATGATGATATCAGAAAAGGCCAAGGAAGTATTTGACCTGTGATGATCACTGCACAGCCTTTGCCTTTAAGCTTGCTCAAATGGTTATTTATTAATATATATTGTATGCAATATTTTTATATTCATATGGTGAAGACGATAATATTTATTCATCTGACTATATGGCATTTGTTATGAATGTGATGTTCATTCGTTTAGCATTATTGACAAGTGTGAACACAATACTACAGTGCCTCTATCAAGATCTTACTTGTTGACTGCTTTATATTTTATGTATTGTGATATATGCATTTAGTCATATGTGCATTCAAAGTATTTTGTTATTAAAAAATTGTTCCTGTGCCATTGTGTTGTCTTAATTGATAATGTATATATAAATAATATAGTGAGGACAGTTTACTACTCACCGCAAAGACGTGGCGACGAGCTGCGACAGGCACATACAAAAGACACACACATACAACACATTCAGCTATCGGCCATGGCCTTCTTCAGAAATAGAACACTCACGCAATCACACAGGCACACAACACAGTCATACAACCATCACCTCCGACTGCCACACGTCGGATTCGAAGTGTGGCAGTCGGAGGTGATGGTTGTATGACTGTGTTGTGTGCCTGTGTGATTGCGTGAGTGTTCTATTTCTGAAGAAGGCCATGGCCGATAGCTGAATGTGTTGTATGTGTGTGTCTTTTGTATGTGCCTGTCGCAGCTCGTCGCCACGTCTTTGCGGTGAGTAGTAAACTGTCCTCACTATATTATTTATTCCAACCTGGACTTTCCATTATTATACTTAATTGATAATGGTTTTTTTCCAAACTCCATATGTAAATCATATAATTCTCCTAGATAAGCTTAAGTATTGTGGTATTAGTGGGGAAGTGCACAAATTGTTTAATTCATACTTAACTGGAAGAATGTAGAAACTTGAAATAAGTGGTTCAGGTAAACTGCAAAAATCAGCTGGTGCCTCAAACAGGTGAGCTATATCAAGAATGGGGTCCCACAGGGTTCCGTATTAGGTTCTTTGCTGTTGTATGATTGGCCATTATATTTTCACACCTATGCGGAGCTAGTTCCTTTGGCTGATAATACAAGAACAGTAATCACATCCGGCAAATAAGAATAACTGATGGAATTCTCAATGATGTCTTTCATAAAATTATTGAATATTTTTCTGCAAATTGACTCTTATTAAATTTTGATACAATACAGAATTTACAGCTAGGGATGGGTTATGCACACACTCGAAAAATGTGCAATGCTAAGGCTGCTGTGCTCTCTGGAGGCTGAGTATAACTACTCTACAAGCAATCTGAGTAGTTGTACTTGTTTTCCATGTGTGTGTTGTAACAACATGAACACTCAATAGTTAACACTCATGACACTATTAAGATAAGAATAGTACATTACATTTACTAGTCTGAATGTGAACTGCCCATCCCCATACTCCTTTCAATCTTTCCGTCACCAGCTGGTGCAGTGGAAAATTTGAATTCATACACTTGATATACAACATTTCTCCCCCCCCCCCTTTTTTCACTCACTTGTTGTAGTAAGCCTATGCCCATCTTTTCTTCATCACTGTTTGTGAATGATCTAGTAGGCACCTTCCCATAATGTCCTGTTTGGGCTTGTGATGAGATGATGGGTGACATGAGTGGTGAGGTGTATGATGGTGCATATGTGAAAGATATAGGTAAGACTGGGGACATCTGCGTATCGGTGACTTCACGGTTGTCTTGTTCCATTTGTTGTGCTGGTGTCCAATCCAATATGATGTCGGAAGTGTCAGTTTGATTTCTCGTTGTAGGAAGGTCCATGTCCACATCCATCTTAAAGTCCTCCGGTGGTACCGGTACTGTGGTGACTCTTGGGCGAAGTTGGTCAATGTGGCGACACCCTTCCCCCACAGAAGTGCTGATGATGTACAACTGCCAACCCTTCTGTGTGACAACCTGGGCTTGTGACCAATTTGGTTGCTTTCCATAGCCTCTCACCCATGCAGGAGCCCCCTCTGCAATTCTTCCTTAAGTGCTGAAAGTGCCTTGAGAAGACAGGGGCGTGAGGAGGTGGCGTCTATGCAAAAGCTGTGCCGAGCTATAGTCTCCAGGCAGATGAAGCAATATGATGCTAAGAATTGCAGGAGTGCGTCATCAGTGGAAGAGGATGAGGGATGTTTCTTCATTTGGGATTTAAAGTTACAGACCAAAAGTTCCACTTCCCCGTTGGACTGGGGAAGGAAGGAAGGAAGGAAGCTTGTAGTCTAATGTCCCATTCACAGCGTGGTCATTAGAGATGGACATTGGACTGGGGGTGGAACGGTGGTGCAGTCATATGGGATATGCCTCTCTGGGCATAAAAGTGAGAAAAGTCAGAGGAGGTGAATTGAGGCCCATTATCAGAAACAGTGGTAGTGCGTAAGCTTTCCAGGGCAAAGATTTTGACAAAAGCCGTGGTGGTAGCAGCTGTGGTTGGTGAAGCACAAAAGGAAAATTGGAATAGGTGTCAATGACTAGGAGCCAGTAAGTGTTGGGAAAAGGTCCAGCGAAATCTTTATGAATGCGGTCCCATGGTTTTTCAGGTGTGGGCCATGGAGAAAATGAGGACTTGGGCACAGGTGCCTGAGCCGCACGTTTGACAAGCGGCCACCATGTGTGCATTTTCTGTGTCGAGTCCGGGCCAGTAGACGTGTTGTCTAGTGAGATTCTTTGTCCTAGAGACGCCCCAGTGTCCCTGATGTAGAAGACATAGGACCACAGGCTGCAGCATTTCCGGAATGACAACTCGGACAGAGACGTTGTCAGTAGCCAGCAGGATAACTCCATTGTGGGAGGAGAGGTGCAGCCGCAGATGGAAGTAGTTCTGGAAAGGACACTTTTTCCAAAAATATGGTCTGGCCAGCCACTTTCTATGTGATGTAGAACCGGGTGTAGAATAGGATCCTCGGTCGGCGGTGGCTGCTGCCAGGCATTGTCCCGTGGCGGGAAAACCCTCAACGACAGTCTGCGCAGTCGCATTCAAATGAAAACAAAGAAGCCCATTTTTGTTGAGGATGGGGTCAGGGCCCATAGGAAGTCTAGATAAGGCATCAGAATTTGCATGCTGAGCTGTGGGACAAAAATGAGGGTCATATTGAAAACCAGGGAGAAAAGGTGCCCACCTTTGGAACGTATGTGCCGCCTTGTCAGGGATGGAAGCAGACAGATGAAATAGAGACCAATGGCTTGTGGTCCATAATGATATGGAACTTATTACTACAGAGAGAGACACACCAAACTTCTTGCGAGCATAAACAATGGCAAGAGCCTCTTTTTCAATGTGTGAATACCGCAACTGTGAGTCATTTAATGTTTTGGAGGCAGAAGCAATAGGACGTTCTGAACCATCATGATATTTGAGAGTTCAACAGCAGCAATACCATGTTGTGATGCATCAGTAGCTAAAACAACTTGTTGCGAAGGGCATTAAGTGACCAAACAAGGTGCTGTTAGGAGAAGTGAAAAGCAGCATCACATTCATCAGACCGCGTGAAAGGAACATCTTTCTTGAGCAAGCAAGTGAATGGGTAAGAGATCTCCACTACGGAGGGAATAAACTTGTGACAGTATGCTATGTTCCCAAGAAAAGCTTGCAGTTCTTTGACTGACAATGGACACAGAAGGACATTAATCACGGCAATGTTGACATGAAGGGGACAGATGCCATCCTTTGAAAGGCAAAAGAATTGGGATTTGTGAACATTGCATTTACGACCAGCCTGTTGTAGGACTGAGAAAAGAGTACTAAATTTTTGAGATGTTCATCCGTGGTAGCCCTGGTAACAACAATGTCGTTGTGATAGTTAATGCTTCCGGGAAGAGAGATAAGAAGTTGTTCAAGAATCCTTTGAAATATGGCTGGCGCTCTGGCCACGCCAAACAGCAACCGTTGGTAACGATAAAGATCAAAAGGCGTATTGAGAACAAGAAATTGACGTGATGAAGCATCAAGTGGTAACTTATAAGCCTCAGAGGGGTCGATTTTCGGAAAGTATTTGCCTCCGGCAAGTTTGGAAAACAATTCCTCTAGTCAAGGCATAGGATAAGTATCAATAAGACATTGAGCATTGTCGGCAGACTTAAAGTTGCTGCAAAGCTTGAAACTGCCATTAGGTTTGTTAAGAACAACAATCGGAAAGACCCGTTCACTGGAAGGAACAGGAAACAAAACTCCTGATGTCATAAGCCGATCTAACTCCCATTTTACAGCATCAAGCAACGTTACAGGAATGGGGCGGGCTTGAAAAAACCACTGCCTGGCTCCTGGTTTGAGAGATACATTACCTTCAAAAGCTGTAACACACCCAAGGCCAGGCAAAAAAAGAGCAGAAAAGTCTATAGACAAGGTATCTGAATGTAAGGAATGTTGTCTGATAAAACATTGACAGAAGGGTTGGGGAGTAATGCGTTATTTCAAATGTCATTACTAGTAACAGTTACTTTTCGACAAATGGTAATGCCGTTATTATTTGCATTAAGTAACTTTAACTGTAACTAAGTTACTTTTATCAGTTAACTATTTAACAGAAGTATCATTACTTTTTTGTCGTAAGTAGCGTGACATATTTTTTCCAAGAATCTCAAACTGCAGAACAGCAGGCTTTGATTTTAGTGGAGAGAAAAAAAGAAACATCATTTGTTTCTGAAACAACATTTGTTTCTAAAATAAATCTTTTCAACAACATACATAGCAAACATATAAACTATACATTTTAGTACCGTTATAACATTTAACTGTGCCTCGGTTGCACAGTGGTAGAGTGCCAGATTACAAATCCAAAAGTCTCGGGTTCGATCCCTGCCAGATCCTAGAATTTTTATGTCACTTTCCACTTCTTTCACCTCTGGCAGTATTGCTCATGCGAAAAATACCGATTATCACTGTGGTTCAGGACCCAAGTTAAACTGTAGGTCTCCCTAAACTAGCTGGGTCAGTCAGTTCGAAGGTCGGAGGAAGGCAACTGCATACCTCTTCCAAACAGGACCGTGCCTAGTAAAGCACTGTGGTGTTCAAACCAATCTTCGGATTGTTATATATAACATTTAACAGTGCTCATTCATTCATAACATTTTTATCTTATTATATCACAACAATGAGTTTATAACAATAACCTGATGCGTCACATGTGAACAGCGTGTAGTTTCTGATTATTCTCCACACCTTTTGACATGGAGAAGGCAGAAGACAAACATGTGCCTTGGCCAGCTTATGCTGATCTTTTGAATTTTTTACGTCGGATGGAAAAAATGATTCCTTTCGCTTCAAATTGTGTGTTGGTGGGATAACAATAGAAAGCTGTTGAAACTCCACAGTGAACTTAAGAATTTATGTACAGAATACAGGTTACTTTTTTTTGCTTGCTGTTGGCGTTAAGGCATGTTTAAAATGAGTTTGAAGCCTGTTCTGCAATGGTGTTCGCTACTAGTTCTAGACTACAGTCCCGATTTTCACAACATGCTGGCAACACAAGAGCTGCATTTCATGGCCGTGTCTGTAAAGAAACAATGTTCGTGGCTTTCTAGCACTACATGCTTCTTTGCAGCGGTAGTGTTCAGTTTTACTCTGTGTATCTATACAGTTACATGTTGTCTTTCCATGTGTTACTTTACAAAATGAAGTAGACAAGAAGAAACATTTATAAACTCGTCATCTACTAAGAGGCAGAGGTGCTTGTGGATGTTAGCCATCAGAAAAATATGAAAAAGAAGTATGACTCCCTATAGAAAATTGCTACATTGTTTGGCACCAGCCGTATGTGAAGTAGATAAAACAATTAAGTATCTCATTTCTCAATGCTGCAGCAATAACTAACCCCAGGGTTCATATTTTGCAAAATGAGTCATCACAAAGTTACGTTATTTCGCGCATTTGAAAAAGTGATGACAATTTTTACAGTGCTTCTTATGAAGCAGAAATGAATATATCTAGGAGGCAAGAGTTTGTACTAAACGCTGAACATCAGCAGCAGATTCCTTGTCACATTCATTTGAGTCTGAGTGACTTTGAGGCTAAAGAGGTTTTCTTTATTGACAATGACGATTTGGATTAATGTGAAAACAGAAATAAATATACAATCAATTAAATATATCTTTCATTGCTATTAATATGACTGAATTTCTTTTACATAAGTCTTTATTCAAAGCTTCACAACTTTGGGGACAGTAATTACATAGGCCTACGGCTGGGCATTGAAATGTGAGATAAATATGCAACAGTTTCATAGGCACTTCCTGTTGCCGAGAAATTAAGAGTAACAGCTAGTCTTCTCTTCAAAGGAGTTGTTTTTATGAAACATGTGCCTTTCTTTGAAACAACCAGCCATGTAATATTGATTATAATTTCAAAATCTGACAGTGACATCTTGATGAAGTTATGAAAAACAATAAACGGCTTCCACATTCAGCTTGCAAAGTGTGTCTTTCAAATTCAAATGTTTGTAAAACTTTAGGACCAAACTGCTATGGTCATCAATCCCTAGGCTTACAAACTAATTAAACCAACTTATACTAAGAACAATACACATACCCATGCTGAGGGAGGACAAAAACCTCCGACAGTAGCGACCGCCCAGTCCATAGCATACTATTAATGCAGCACCTCATATCACAAATTCTTCCTCTTCAACTGTAATAGTGTAGCTATCAATGTGAATACATAGTTTGAAATCTTTGTTCATTGCTGCCATTTGAGTGTAACAGACGATGGGAATGTATAGTAGACAAAAGAGTCAGCAGTTTTCACAGAGACACGAACAACATAAACAGACCTTTCAAGACATGGAACATTTGAAAAACACCTTTTGTTGAAAATGAACAAAGAGTGCAACTTAGATAGAGATGCTGGGGAAATGTATTTAATAATGCAATAATTATTTATTATAATTAATTATGTGTGTATTAATGTATTTAATTACTGATTGACATTAAAGCATGTTTCCTTTCTACATTTGTAAGGTTCATTACGGATTTATAATTGAGTTACAATTACAATTTTTAAAAGTAATTGTAATGTGACTGTAAAAATAACTGTAAAGGTACTTGTAACTGATACAGTTACTGTCAATGTATAGTAACTGTAACTAAGTTATCTTCTAGAGAAGTAACTTTAAAAATAATGTAGTTACTTTAAAAAGTAACTTTCCAAACCCTGACTGACAGTATCATCAACAAATGATCCAAATATGTAGAAGGCATCATAGCTGAACAAGTCAGCTGTCCCCGTGTGGTCAACAACACACACAGTGACTGTTTGTTCAACAGACCTATATGTGATTTGGACATCCATTTGTCTCAAAAGGGAGAATTGTTGCTGATTGTATGTGCGTAAACACTGCAAGACCGATGCAAGGGGCAGTGAACCCTTGCGAAGATAAGTTTGTGACAATGATTGTGGCTGCCAAGCCAGTTTCTATTTTGATCTGTACGTGTTTTCCAAACATCTGCACCATGAGGTAAAGTTTGTTTCCAGAAGATTTTGTGGAGTTGACATATATAGTATGGAGCTTCTATCCAAGTCAGTATCGTGTATAGTCTGCTCTTGGTTAGATCGGCAAACAGAAGAGATTTGACCCTTTTTCTTACATTTGTGATTTGTAGCCCAATAATCATCTCGTAAATGCTGGGAAAAACAGCGGGAACAAGAAGGTAAGGCAGCAAGAGATTGCTTCTGTTTATAACTAGTGCACTGCTTGCTTTGCTTGGTTTGCGTGTGAGAGTACACCGCCACTACTTCCTCATTCACGACACTGCCTGGCGAGTCAACAAATGCCCTATCTGTCGTGACTTCATCTATGTCACCCCAAGCATCCAATTGCACACCTGCAGTGCGAATAATTCCAAAAGATTCAGCTATGGCCAATACTTCAGATAAGGATGGGTCATTTAATTGAAGATCCTTCTGACAAACCTCAAAATAGCATTCCTGGCCATTGAATCGGTTTAAGATTCTTTATGAACAATAGTAGTGAATTTGCACTTACTAATGCCTTGCAGTTCTGTAGCCCATGCTAGGTCTCATTGATGGGGCTGTTTTTTACACTGATAAAATGCTACACATGATGCAATGATGTGTGATTGCTTCTTATAATGTGAAGTGAGAAGTGAGCACATTTTGTGAAATGACAGTGAAGAGGGTTCTTTGATAGGCACTAATTGAGACAAAGTTGGTAGAACTTTGGAGAAATCCATGAAAGAAACAGTGACTTAAAGAGATTAGCATAAACGAAGCCGAAAGCTACAAAGTGTTGTTGAAGCTGCTTCTTATAGTCCATCCAATTTTCTGCGATGTTCTCTTATGATGGAAAAGTGGGTAAGGACAATGTCGATATGCGATCGTTGTGTGTTGCCTCGAGGAGCTGTTGTAGAGCCATTGTGACGAACTTCTGATGTTCGGTGAGGTGGTCGGCTAGCAACTTTTGCTGTTCAACAAGGATTTGCAGAATTTACTCGAGCATTAACATCTCGAATATTGTTTGTAGCTTAATAATTGTGAAAAATCCCATCCTCATCGCCAAATGTTGTAACAACATGAACACTCAATAGTTGTCACTATTAAGATAAAAATAGTCCATTACACTTATAAGTCTGAATGTGAACTGCCCGTCCCCATACTCCTTTCAGTCCTTCCGCCACCAGCTGGCCAGGTGACACTCACTTACTTTCACATTCGTACTGCAGCTCCAACGGGCGTGGCATAACATTTGAATTCACACACTTGATATAAAACAATGTGGAAGGAAGAGTTTGTACCTTTCACATTGGTGTCAAGTACACAGTTTTCTTTTAGACATACTGAATTTCTGCTGCTGCTGCTGCTGCTGCTGCTGCTACTACTACTACTACTACTACTACTACACCCAAGCGTTAAGTACATACAAAGATTTTAGCTTCCATTCATTTTAATTTCAACTCAAAGCTCTGGTACTTTTTGAACACAGCTATCACAATTTACAACTACAAATACTGACTGTTGTTATCTACATCTACATGGTATACTCAACAAATCACATTTAAGTGCTTGGAAGATCATTAAACTCTTCAAAAATATGGATAGTATTAATAGTGATGGATGTTTTATGTTTATCAGAGACAGAATTATAAATTGAAGTTTTCCAATACTGTCTGTTTCTAGCACTATCCAACCATTCTACCAAATTTCCTTTTATGTAATTCTTGAGTTTCTCCCAGCGTATTTGATAATCAAAATATCCAGGGGTGTGCTGCTGGTCTATAGTGTCCAATGGGCACAATATTTCGGCGATCATACATGTCGCCATCATCAGGTGGACTGACGGACTGAGCTCCTGGAAACGCGCCAGCACGGAGATCCACATGCTATGGCAGCTCGAAGGGAACTGGGTTCTATCCCGGTAGTAGGCGATTTAAATACCCTCGGCCCGCGGAGTGACCCCTCCGTGGTCCGCGCCCCGCTGTGGTAGCACGGTGGAACCGATTGCGACAGCGTCTGAGATGACATCGATGTGAGGGCTCTGTCCGCCGTGGTCGTCACTACATTACGTTTGCTAGATTTACTCTTAATTAACCCAATCGTTGGTTCCCAAGCTATGCTAAGATTATAGCCACAGTCACAGTTTATGAGGTCGTCACTTGTGCGAATTTCAATGGCCTCTCTAACGACACAGTCCCAGTATCTCGACGTCTGTACCAGAATCCTAGTGCGTTCATACTCCATCACATGATTCTCTGACAAACAATGTTCATTGACAGTGCTTGGGCAGAGAGCCCACTGAATCTGCCACTCTGAGTACCCATTTCTTCGGAATACAGTTCTCAGGTGTTCCAATTCCTGGGGTAGACCCTTTGCATCGAAGATAGTGTGTGCCCTATGTACTAGAGTTTTAAGTACCCCATTCCTCTGTGAATGGTGGTGACAGCTGTCTGCATGTAAATACAGATCAGTGTGCGTTGTCTTCCGATACATACCATGACCCAGGGTGCCATCAGCTCTTCTCTTGACCAAGACGTCAAGGAACGGCAATTTACCCTCCGTTTCAGTCTCCATAGTGAATTTGATGGTGGGGTGTATGGAGTTCAGATGTGTAAGGAAGTCAAGGAGTTTATCCATACCATGTGGCCAGATGACGAAAGTGTCATCCATGTAACAGAAAAAGCAAGTAGGTTTCCATTCAGATGATGCCAGGGCTTCCTCCAGGAAATTCTCCAAATTTGTACATTACAAATACAATACAATACAAATTTCATAAAATACATACATCCACTGAGATAAATAGTTAAATCCTAAATTTAATATTTTAATTAGTGTATTTTGGCATATTTCAAGTATCGTTATATTATTTATTTGGTAGCCGAAGAAGTTTGTCATCAATCTTATTAGGTGGTTATGATGAAAGATGTTTGATAGAAACCATGTTTTGTCTCTCTTCTAGTAGTCACAAATCTGTAAGCAACTCTGTTGTCTTGCTGCTGCAATTATTTTTATTTTGAACATTGTGCAACCATGTAATTGGTCTATACTTCATTTAAATGGAAATAAAATCGTTTCCATATCAACTGACATGTTTATAATTTACAAAAAATATCCTGAAACATCAAATCTTTTAGTGAATGCTCACAACACAGTGGACTTCAGCCAGCATATAAGTTCTTTTTATATCAACTTCACCTACAGTGGAATGACTTTGTTATAGAGACTGTAAACTAATAAAACTTTCCGTGATTTAGGAAAACATTAGGGCTCAGTTTGAGTCACTTCCAAAAAGGGTGACTGTCATTAGAATCTTGTAGTACAAGTGGAGTTTCGTCATATCATTCCTTCCATCTATGTGCGCATCTTAATTTCAGTGATGCTGTGTATGAAGACCCACGTCACATGAACCTCAACAGGTACTACACCCAAAACCCCAAAGAACATTCGGAATCACTTCCAGACGACGACAAAAGCGATAGTGAACTTTCAATGAATACAGCGAAACATCCATGTACTGCATATTGGTCACAAAACAGCTTCCACCCAGTAGTGCATCCTTTCGATGGTGCAAATACAGAAGTTACTTGTGATTGAGATGGAGGATGTTGAGTTGTTTTCAATCAATTATGTTACTGCCGTTCATGGAATTTATTGAACAAGAAACCAAAAAGTTTCTCTACTACTCTATGGAAAAAGCCCCATTCTTTCTTGTATGGCTATTTGGGAAGATATAACAAGATGAATTTTATTGTTTCTTCACGTGGCCTCCTTGCGTAAAGAAGTTGTCACTACATGAGTATTGGTGAAGAGATTCTTCGCTAATAACACCCATTTTCAGAGAAGTGATCTCGAGATACCAATTTTGTTTGATCCTTAGTGTACTTCTTTTTGTTGACAACATAATGAATACTGGTGAAGATCAAATTTTCAAAGCAAGACCCATTGGTGATAAAATACGTCAGGCCTTCAGAAATATGTTTTCTCCACATGAAAAATTGTGTATAGATGACAGTTTGCTTCTGTTCAAAGGAAGGTTATTCTTCAAGCAATACATTCCTTCCAAGACAAGTAGATTTGGAATAAATTTGTTTGTATTTTGTGACTGCAATAAGAGCTATGTTGTGGATTTCATTGTTTATTCAGGAGCCACCAGTGCCATTTAAGCATACAGTCTGGGGGAAATTAGGGCATATAGTGGCCACACTTCTACAATGATATCTTCAGAAAGGTCATATTGTGTATGTGGATAATTAGTACTCAAGTCCTGCATTATTTACGTGGTTCCATGGCGAAGGTACAAATGCTTGTTGCACTGCCTGCAAAAACGGGCATGGTGTGCCAAAATGGATGAGCATATGAAGAAAGAAGAGATGAAGACATCAGAGAACAAAATAAAGACAATATGGGCTAAAGTGAAGGAGGAAACTGGTAGAACTGGAAATGAAGAGGAGCACATAGCATTAAGAATAGATGACACATGGGTAACAGATGTGTGTAGGGTTGCTACAATTTTCAGTAAGCATTCTTAACTATTACTGAAAAGATGGGGTTATCAGGGTCAGTAACTGCTGAAATGCAATATCTCACACCTGTAACTACAAAAAACTACAGTAATATTAGTATGGCACAACACCACTAGAAGTAATGTCCCCCAAAAAATCCTTGAAATCAAAAATTTGCAGTGGCTATGGTAATATATCAACAAATTTTATTAAAAAGTGTTTCTCTGAACTTAGTGATATTTTAACTTACTTGTGTAACCAGTCTTTTATCAGTGGAACATTTCCTGAATGGTTGAAACATGCTGAAGTTAAGCCATTACATAAGAAAGGAGATAAAGCAATAACATCAAATTTTCATCCAATTTCACTTTTGCCTGCCTTCTTAAAATTTTTAGAAAAGATAATGTACAGTCATCTTCTTAAACACCTCACCACTAATAAACTATTATCCATGTCACAGTCTGGGTTTATAAAGGGTTCCGACACATACAGGCTGTCTACACATACAGTGAGAATGTACTTAATTCATTAGACAACAAATTACATGCTAGTGGTATATTTTGTGACCTTTCAAAGGCATTTGACTGTGTAAATTACAATATCCTTTTGAGCAAATTAGACTGACCGAGGTGGCGCAGTGGTAACACACTGGACTTGCATTCGGAAGGATGGTGGTTGAAATCCACCTCTGGCCATCCAGATTTAGGTTTTCTGTGATTTCCCTAAATCACTCCAGGCAAATGCCGGGATGATTCCTTTGAGAGGGCACGACCGATTTCCTTCCACATCCTTACCCAAAACCTTCCGAGCGTAAGCTCTGTCTCTAATGACCACACTGTCGACAGGACATTAAACTCCAAGCTTCCTTCCTTCCTTCCTTCTTGAGCAAATTAGAATATTACGACGTAGCAGGAACTGCTGAAATGGTTTAGGCCGTATATCTGTAATAGGAAACAAAGGTTTTTAATAGTAAAAATTTGGCCACGGTGGAGTGGCCTTGCTTACTGGGGCGCTGTGACACGGTGCATGCAGCCATTTGCCATCGGGAGGTTCAGCTCTTCCCTAGGGCATGGGTGTATGTGGTATGTGTTGTCCTTAGGTTAGTTTAACTTAGTTTAAGTAGTTGTAAGCTATGGAATGATAACCAAGCAGTTGGGTCACATAGATTTGCAAACACTTGAACTTGAAGGAAAGAAATGTATACTGAACTATCAGGCCTCATCAAATTGGGAACTAATAATGTGGGGTCCCCCAAGGTTCTATCTTGGTCCCACTGCTTTTTCTTGTATATATCTATAACCTTCCATCAGCACCATTATCGGATGCCAAGTTTGTTTTATTTGCTGATGACACAAATATTGCAATAAATAGTAAATCAAATATAGCATTAGAAAGATCAGCTAATGGAATTTTCAGGGCCATTAATAAATGGTTCTTAGTCAATTCTCTGTCACTAAATCTTGAAGAAAACACACCATAAATAGTTTAGAACTTTTAAAAGGTTTCCTGCCAGTATATGCCTAAATTGTAAGAGAGGGAATAGAAGAAGTTGAAAGTCTCAGATTCTTAGGATTGCAGCTAGATAATAAATTTAACTGGGAGGGGCATACCACAGAACTGCTGAAGTGCCTAAAAAAGTTCCTGTTTGCTATGCGAATGTTGTCAGGCATAGGAGGTATAAAAATAATAAAAAAAGCTACCATATTATGCATTCTTTCACCCCATAATGTCGTGCAGGATTATTTTCTGGGGCAACTCATCAGACCATGCTAAGATTTCAGAGCATAAAGACGTATGTTATAAATCTTTGTGTTGTCAACTCAAGAACATCCTGTAGAGGGCTATTTAAGGAACTGGGGATACTTACTACTGCTTCCCATACATTTATTCTCTAATGAAATTTGTCATTAAAATATATCTTTTTTCAAACCAATAGCTTAGTCCATAGGATCAATATTATAAACAATAATAACTTGCATAAAGATTCAGTCACTTACTGTAGCTCATAAAGGTGTCCAATATTCAGCGATACACATTTTCAATAACATGCCAGCAGCCATAAAAATTTAACTCACAATAAACTTCAGTTTGAAAAGAGTATAAAGTATTTTTTGGTGGCCAACTCCTCCTACTCCATCGATTAATTTCTTACCAGAAGTGACTGATGTATGTTATTGTATATAATATTCACAAATGTGAATATTGTGTTCAGTTTGACTTGAGTACAAATTTGGTTTCAGTATTGTAATCATTGTAAACCAGTGAAAAAATAAGTTTTATATAGGTATTATGTATTCTGTTCTAACATGTTCTACATCCAAGAGGATTTCCTCAATTTGGATCAGCTGGAACGAAAAGTACATCTAATCTAATCTATTTTATTGGCAGTGAAACGGTGTGATAAGAGAGAAGTGTGCATGCGAACAACCTGCATCACAGCAGAGTTAGTTGATAGTAAAAAGATGTACAACAAAACTGGGGGAAAAGTCCAGAAAATGAAGTGTATTCTTAACTAAAATGAGTCAATGGAGCCCTGGACAGAGCGAATATATGTAACTAAGGAAGTTTCATATCAGCGCACACTCCGCTGCAGAGTGAAAGTTTCATTCTGGAAACGTCCCTTAGTCTGTGGCTAAGCCATGTCTCCACCACATCCTTTCTTCCAGGAGTGCTAGTCTTGCATGTTTGCAGGAGAGCTTCTGTGAAGTTTGGAAAGTAGGAGGCGAGGTACTGGCGGAAGTAAAGTTGTGAGGCAGCATCGTGAGTCGTGTCGGGATAGCACAGTTGGTAGTGCGCTTGCCCGCGAAAGGCAAAGGTCCCAGGTTCGAGTCCTGGTTCTGGCACACAATTATAATCTTGCAGGAAGTTTCATATATAACTACGTTTGATAGAATTTAATTGAAAAACTTGTAAGTGATAAAAGAGTTGTTTTTCATGTATTGGGCACATCTGTCTTATATGCATACATATAATATACAAACTTAAAACTGCAACAAATTGTTTGGTGGCTCAATTCCACCTTTGCCTCATAAGATAAATTTTGGAAATGGATTGCAAAGAAAAAGCTACACCTGCCATCGGAAAACCGTTGGTAAGTCCCTCAACTCTTCAGTTAACACAGTGCCATTTTCTAAGTTCAAGCTTCCATCCTAAAAGAGGGCAAAAACAAAAATACAGATATGTTGTGTGAAAAGAAGAAAAAGAAAATTGGAAAGATACTAGTTTCATTAGTAAAATGTGTGATGAGGAATTGTGTCTTGAGCCCTGCTTCATACAAACCACAGGAAACAAAATTTTTAAGCTATGCAGTACTATCAACCCTGTCAATTTACCACATTTCCTTCATCCTTTTATCATATTCAGGTGATATATTTTGACAGGAGTAATACATAAACACACTTTTATTGAAATGCGCAGTTAGCTCATCTTCAGTTAACATTCTCTTCTGCTTTTACATGGTTGATTTATGATGAAACCATAGCTTGTTTAGATCAACCAGTTGGGTGCAGATGACAAAACCCAATAACCACCAAGAAAAAAAAAAATTATCTGATACACCCAGCACATACTGTGGAAAAACGTAAAATGATTAGTCATATCAAATGTATCTGTATTAATGAGCATAGCTGGAGTTTTACAAATTATTAAATCTATATTACACATAAACCATGGTATGTAATAATTTACAATTAAAAATGGTACAGGGTATGAACAACAATGTTTATTTCAAACTTGGCCAGTGTCAGTCCAAAGTCCGAGCCCAAAGGAGGGTGGGAAACATTGTTTGTTTCTTCCTGTCTACTCCCATTTTGCATGTCCATACCTTGACTTTCCACGTACAGTGCAGCTTGTCTGCGTGTACAACTCTGTACCAGGCAATGCTATGCTGTGCAGCTTCTTCAGTATTAAAGGGTTAAAAACAAATTTAAAGAATTTCTGAATGATAACTCCTCCTACTCAGTACATGGATTTTGACATAGAAATTATTAATTTCACAAAAAAAGAAAAAAAAGTACATCATGTAATGTTAGCTTTTACTAAACATACACAGTCCACATCATTAAAATCTTGTGTTCTTGATGTATGGAACAAATATTAACTGAATCTAATGTAATCTCAAAAATACCTTGGTGCTTCAGACTAGTCACATTGTAACGTTTCTGATATGTTGCAAACTCCTAAAAATCAGTTACCAGCATAGAAACATGAAATATCTGACACCTAAAGTAAAACTTCATTACCGGACATGTGATATTTACATTTTCGCCTTCAGTCTGAAATTCTTTTAACACTATTAGTAAAATGCTTTTAAGAAATAGTATGTTGATTTAAATATAACTTTGGCTGACCTTTTACGTAATTTTCAGTTTTTAATACTTTCGTAAATAATAGCTGCAAACACTAAAAATGCATTACACTTAGTTTCGGAAATTGCTGAACCTATATAGATACTAATTTGTATAAAAACAACAATACTACATGTTATAACTATTGCACAACATGATTTCATATATACCTTTTGTTTAAATAAATTAGGGCAGACCATGTTTTATATATCACTAGATCCTAAATTAAATACTGATAATTTTTCATGCACTAAAATTAATAATCCGTTTCGTACTAAGAAACTATCTTCGAAATTAACAAAACTATGACAACCATACACAAATCTGTATTAATAAATAATTTGACCACAAACTGAAACACATTAAAATTCCATGTCACAATAATAGTAAGCCTACACAATATTGGCAAAACAAATATGTGTGCACTTCGAAAACACACATAATGTAAATAATTTGAGCACAGTAAACACTAGTCAAAAGGATGACTTTAAATTTGTGTTACACATTTAAATACAAATTTCATGAAACATGTACATACATTGACATAAATAGTCAAAGTTTAAATGTAATGTTTTAATTTCTGTATTTTGGCAAATTTAATGTAAAAGAATACTGTTTAATTGTGAATTACAAAACTTTGTCATCAATCTTATTACGCGGTTACGTAGAAAGATGTTTGAGAGAAACCATTGTTTATTTAGTCTTTTGAGGAGTATTCTAGTGGCCAGAAACATGTAAGCAGCTCTGTTGGCTTGCTGCTGCATTTCTTGATTGTGCAATGTTTAAGTGGAAATAAAATCGTTTCCATATCAACTGAGATGGTTTTAATTTACGAAAAGATCCTGTAAAATCAAATGCTTTAGTGAATGCCGAAGACAGCTCACAACGCAATGGACCTCAGCTAGCCTATAAGATAAGTTCAACTTCACCTACAGTGGAATGACTTTGTTGTAGACTGTGAACTAACAAAACTTTCCGTAATTCAGGAAAATATTGGGGCTCAGTTTGAGTCATTCCGAAAAGAGGTGATGGACGTTAGAACATCCCCAAACGAACCCAGAAGGAGGATGGACACTCAAGAAAGGATATAAAGCTAGTTTATTCTAATACTTTTTTAATGGTCGTACTAGTCAGATATGGAATTGGAGGCACTGTTCTGTCAAACCTAAAATCTTACTTTGAAAACAGAAGGTAGAGTGACTCAGTTCAAGGAGCTCTATTATAAGTACAGAAGTTTAAGTATGGCATGCCACAGGGCTCAGTAATGGTCCTTCTCATGTTCCTTGCATTTGTAAATGATATAAGCTCATTTGGACAGTACTTGCAATTTGCTGATGACACAACTCTACTGTCAAAAGATGTCAATGCAACAAAGGCTTTTGAAGAAACAGATGTTCTGTTTTAAACCACAAAGAAGTGGTTTCTATAAACAAAATGAAAATCAATGAAGAAAAAACACAAAAATTAATGTGTAGCCTCAGTGACAAAGAAGGCCCAAATGGGAAAGGGGCTGTGAAACTACTGGGGTTTATGGTTGATGATGATTGGCAAAAACACACCGCACATGTATGTGACAAATTGTCAAGAGTCATATACCTCCTGAGGAAAATGAAACATGTGATCACCAAGCAGTATATGTTAATGGTTTATTATTCACTGTTTTATAGCCATATCAACTATGGCCTCTTACTATGAGGTCACTCTGCAGGTTGCAAGAAAATACTTTTATTCCAAAAGAAAGAAATAAGAATAATATCATCCAGCAGAAGACAAGAACACTGCAAACCAATCTTCGAACAACTAGAAGTGATGACTGTCTTCGGTCAGTATGTATTCTTATGCCTGATGTACATAAAGGAAAATCAGGAAACATTCTCAAACAGGAGTGATTTCCACAATTACAATACACGAAATAAAGGTGACACAAACATTCCAAGCTGTCGACTTTCCAGAACTGGAGTTATGGTCCTTGGAGTTGGGGAAATTTATAAGGAAGATGTCAAAATATAAACACCAAAAACCACTATACAGTGTGAATGAATGCTTCGACAGTGAAACAGCAAACTGGACAATGTGAAAAAAACTCTTAAGTGAATCAATAGACCATCTTCTTGCTGAAAATTGGTAATTATAAGTCATTATGTATTATCTGTGCCTATGAATTTTTTCTGTCCTAATCATGTATTTGATTTATTATTGTATGTTTGTATAAACTTAACCTTATAACAATGACACAGTCTGTCCAGTCTTGACTGGCGAATGATATATCTATGGTAATAAAATCTAAGATAAAATAGTGCTGCTGTATAGGTAATGGTCATCGGTCTCTTTGGATCATTTCTTTCTTGGAGCTGATTACCACGTTCAACTTGCATAGTTTGAATTACAATTGCACTCATGATAAGGTATTCACAGTGTTCATTATAACAAAAAGTTGTCTAGATGACTGAGCTGCATTTGGAAGCATTTAAATGTGAAATTGCACAAGTTTAACGACAAGTATTGAATCATATTAGCAGGTGTATATGTGAATAATTGGTCTGTAGCACTTGCAACTTAATTACTGAAGTTCAAAAGCCTGCCGACATTTATTGCAATGCAGACCAAACCAGCCTACTGTAGCATGTTAAAATATTCACGTAAAGTTCCTTGTATAGTACTAATTGCCTACCAAAAAAAAAAAGTTACAAACGAAATAGCCAGCTTAGGAATCAGTGTAGGACAGTGTCTCAGTGATACTGTGATTAAAACAAGTGATAGGTTTCATTAATTAAGAGATTCGTTTAGATGCCTTCCAAACAGTTCTATAAACAATAGTTTTGTCATTGTACGTTATTTCAATAAATAGACAGACGAATGGTAAAAACTTTTGTATCTACATAAAGACATTAAAATAAACAGCATTGTATATATGTCAGGCTCATAAACAAATTGTTTTGACCAGCTAATTGTGTTAATCAATATAATTGTCGAAATTCAATATTGCAATTCTTTGTATATATTGACTGACGTGAGATTTTGAACTTATTTTCAGATTTGTGACAATATTTGATAGTTCAATATATGTTAGGAACATGTATGATGTACTCATTAACTAATTAATTGACATTTGACAGTGCTGTTTGTTATCATACAGAAAGAACCAAAATTTTGACTTAAAAATATATGGGCCTTGTAAAATTATTGTATGCATACTTTTCATTTTATATTGTGATTATTCTTGTGTACATGAAATGTTTTATTTGTATGTTCGGTAATTGTAAATCAGTATTTTCAATTGTTATGAACAATGGATAATATATTTGCCTCACTGCCTTGCGTGGGGGAGTTCGAGTTTTAGTCGTTTGTCATGTGCTCTGTAAGCTATGTCAGTCTGTTGGTTTGAAAATGGAAGTACTACCACATAAGTTCTGATGTATTGTGGATGTTTTGAATTTGTAATGTTTTGGTGAAGAAGAAGTTTGGTTCAAATTAAATAAGAAGTGAAAAATTGTACCTATGAGTATTTATTTCTACCACGACGCCTCAGGAGAATAATCTTGCAGTGAGCAGAACCCCCATACATCGCAATGTTGAAAAGATGAGTATTGTGTTGGAAAGTGGTAGAATAGACTGTAATTACTTATATAGTATTTAAATGTTATACACCACAGCAGGGTGCCTCAGTGTGCATGGCTATTCTGCCATGGCAATAGTCTACAAATCACTATTAGTACACCTACACAGTTTTGTAATAACATGCAAAAAATTAATTTTGAGAATAGGCCTCGATGTAATATTTATCTGCCTTTGGTAGGAAAGTTACCACTGGGTTTCATCATTAATGTATTATACAACCTCTGACAATAAAGTTAGGTGAATAGTCCAATAACATTAATGTAGATGAACCATGAAATGCAGTTACCTTACTGTCACCTCATCATTTTTGTTGGATGTCAGAAATTTGTAGAAAATTTTTCAGCAATCAGTCATAAATATTTAGTTTATTCATATCTAGATTTTGACCACTGTGTGGCCATTATCAATACATAAAACAAACAGTTAAAACATGTAAAACATTTCAACCTCCATGTTGGAGGTTACATTTGTACTGATGTTACTGTTACAAATGCCATCAGCCCCCAGGGGAGGAAGAGAGGTAGTTGTTGTCAAATATTTAGGTTGGTGCCTATGGAACTCCTTTCTGAGGTAATGGTAGCTTTTATAATGTGTAATAAAGATATTTTTTTCTTCCAGTGTTATGGGTAATTACATGACTATTCTTCTCATATTGCGCTGGAGTATTAATTATGAATGTCATGAAATGCAACAGCACCTTCATTCAGCAACTAGCCAAAATGACGACATTTCATGGAACATCACCTCCCTCATTCTCCACGACAGTGCACAATGCCATTCTGCTGCTATCTAGGACCTCTTGTGCTGCTGGCAAAGGGAGATTCTGGAACATCCATCATACTTATCCGACATCAGTTCCTGCGATTACTGTCTCTTTTTATTGGAGACATGAGCCAAGATCGCTTTTTATTTTTATTAAGACTACCGGTTTCGGCAGTTTAACTGCTATCTTCATATGTTAGATTACATTCTTCACAACATTATTATTGCAAAGAATATACACTAAGATGGCAGTTAAACTGCCGAAACCTGTAATCTTAATAAAAAAAATAAAAATCGATCTTGGCTCTTGTCTTCAATAAATTGATTAAAAGATCACCCCCAATCATGACAAACCTTTATGTACTATCTCTTTGCCAAAGCGAAAGAACCACTTCCAGGGCTGTGGTAAAACACCAGGGTTGACATTATAAGCTGTATGGTAGTCACCACAGGGCATTAACAGAAATTTTTTATACGGTATTCTGGACATTTGCCAAAAAGTCATATAGTAGCCAATACCTTTTTTCATGCACATTGTTGTCTGTTGTTTATTTTTGCTATAGAGCAAAATGTTCAAATGCTTGTAAAGTTATGGGACCAAACTATATAATCATCAGTCCCTATACTTAAAGTAATGGCACATTTATGCTGCCTGCTCAACAGCAAGTCAAGCCCACTGCTTTTTTTCTTGTGTGTGTGTGTGTGTCTGTGTGTGTGTGTGTGTGTGTCTGCGCACACGTGTGCGCATGCAAATGCACACAGTGATTCGCCTTCTATGTAACAGGTGAGGCTTTTATTTTGGGGCCTCCATTTATTTGGCTCATAGTGGGGGCTTCTATGGACCTGCTTTAGCCCTTAAACCCACCCATTTGTGGTGGTCAGTAGGTTCGTTCATAAATTATTGCTTTGGGAACCTTGAATTGATGCCCCGGGAGTGGTTCTTACAGTCCCATGTCAGCCAGGTGACAGATTCCCAGAACATGTCCAGTTTCATATATATCTTCTGCGGACAATCTCTCTGGCAACTGTGTCCAGCATGTCAGTGTTGAGTGTGGTGTGAAGATCCTGTATTTGCACATAGCAAGACTCTTGTAGGATCCAACGCAAACAACGGTTCTGGACGACTTGGAGATGTTGTTAAGAGGGCCTTGCCACACCCCAACAAGTGCTGCCTGCACTGTTTGCCAATAAAGCCTTGCCTTTGTTCGCACTAGTAGTTCCTCGCTACACAGGAAGGGGAAGAGCTCTCTCACCATCCATGCAGCCTTCCTCCTTAAATCTTTTACATGGTGGTGGCAAAAGAGGCCTTTTCATTTTGCAGCAACAAATAACATACCGACGAACTCCATGGTATTTTGATCTCTCAGAGTCTCACAGTGTGTTGCAGCTCAGGTTGGGTTTTGCTGAAGTAGACAGCAGTGGTCTTCTCAGGATTCACGTGAACCTTTTTATGGTGGAACCATTGCTCGAGGAGAGTTAATTCGTGATGTAGCCTGTTAATATTTGCCCCATTATAAGGACTACGAGTGAGAAATGCGGTGTCATCCATGAATTTTGCAATCTCAGCATTGTTGGCTCGAGGGATGTAATTCAGGTAAATTGTGAACAATAGTGGTGACAGCACCGAGCCCTGGGCTGTGATGTGTTGGACACCAGCACGGGATCCCTCAACTCACACAGAGAGAGTCTGTTGGTGGAGAAAACTAGCTAGAAGTTTGATGTAGTGGACCCTGATGGGGGTTTGTTGGTGCAACTTGCAAATGAGATTGTCCACCCACACCGTGTCATACATTTTGTCAATATCAACAAAGACCGCTGCCATAGAACAGGTCAAGTTGAAGCCAGCTTTAATGTGTAAATTTAACTGGAGAGCCTGCTGTTCGACAGAGACCTTCTGCTGGAAGCCATACTGCTCTGGTCTGATGACATCTACCCTGATGAGTGGTGCTTCTATCTTACACTTGATGGCCTCCTTGAACTCTTTCCCCAGGGTGCTCAGAAAGTTAATAGCCCGTAATTGAAGGTGTAGGTGAGGTCCTTCTGTGATTTTGTAAGTGATACCACTTCAGCCTTCTTCCAGACATCCGGGAAGTAATGATTGAGGAAACAACCATTGAATATACGCCTGAGCGAGACCTGCGCCTTCCAAGGCAAGTGTTTAAAGTGCATATTCGAGATCTTGTCCGACCATGGGGCTTTATGGCTCCCTAATTGGCAGATGATGGATCGTACCTCACTAGGTGTGGCTAGCTCTGATCCTTCCACATCTTCCTCGGTGATGACCCTCTCTTCTAGTTATGTCGTGGTCCCTTCCTGTTCCCTCTCCACGGCATTGAGGTCCACATGCAAGAGTGACCTTTGTCAGTGGTTCATGTGACAACCCTTGTTGTGTTGTCAAGGGTTGCCTGGAATTTCTCCAACCACGTAGGTTCTGTATGACTTGCTACTCATCCCGTGTTTGCAACATGCAGTGCTGCATCTGGTCTTTCCACATCTCCAACTGCCAATGAAGCAGACCGCCGTCGCAGTTGTCTCTCCATGTGGTGCATCATTTGCCGATGTCATGGATACCGCGTCCATTCCCAGTTCTTGCGATATTGATTTTTCTGACATTTGAGCTCCTCTAAGGGTGGTGCAAGTTGGTCCCGGTCGTCAGTTGAAGATATGTTACTGCCGACACCTGCCGTTCTGCCTCATGAATTTTGTCAGTGAGGTGTCATTCCTCTGGAATTGATCCCAGTGAATGACCTTTTTAGCCCACTGCCTGTTACGGGCACATTTATCCTGCACCATTGCAGCATGCCGGTCTGCTCGCTACGATCCTCACTAGGTGATGATATCAAACTGGTTTGTATTTCACATTGCAACAATTGCCGTATGTCCTGAAACTTGACCTGTCATTGGCTGCTTCAAGGTCACTCTAGCCATGCTGCGTTTGGTAGCTGGTCGGTGTGTGCCGTTTCTCTGTCCTATATGTGAAAGTAATTGTTCCTACTCTGAATTCTCCTGCTCGCTTTGCATACAATTTCCCGATTGTGAAGAAATTAAAGTAAATAAATAAATATTTTTTTTCTTAAATTATAAAAGCTTGTTACTTCCTTGTATCTGTCTGTATTTATAAATGCCTTATCTACTTGATAGAACTATTTTCTCTACATTATTTTTAGAACGATGTTTTGGTGTATCTGCAATAAGCGATGTTAAGGAAAAAATGAGAAACTTTTTGAAAACAGTTCATAGAGAGATAGAACAAACGCTCTACATACACGTGTTGCTCACACAGGTCCAGTACTGTTGCGGCGGTATTTCGATTACTATGTTGTTTCTAAAAAATAATTTTGAACCTATAACACCTAATGGTAAAATACAGGGAAAGGAGAGTTATTTACAACTTGTACAAAAGCCAGACCGCAGTTATTAGACTCGAAGGGCATGAAAGGGAAGCATCAGTTGGGAAGGGAGTAAGACAGGGTTGTAGCCTTTCTCCGATGTTATTCAATTTGTACATCGAGCAGGCGATGAAGGAAAGCAAGGAAAAATTTGGAATAGGGATTAAAGTTCAGAGGGAAGAAATAAAAACATTGCGTTTTGCTGATGACATTGTAATTCTGTCAGAGACAGCAAAAGACCTGGAAGAGCAGTTGAATGGAATGAACAGTGTGTTGAAGAGAGTGTATAAAATGAACATTAACAAGAGCAAAACAAAAATAATGGAATGCTGTCTTAGAAAATCAGGCGATGCTGAAGGAATTAGATTAGGTAACGAAACAATGAAGGTGGTATATGAGTTTTGTTACTTGGGTAGTAAAATAACATGCGATGGTCGCAGTACAGAGGATATAAAATGCAGAATGGCAATGGGAAGAAAGCATTTTTGAAAAAGAGAAATTTGCTAACATCGAATATTAATTTAAGTGTAAGTAAGTCTTTTCTGAAGGCATTTGTGTGGAGTGTTGCCTTGTACGGAAGTGAAACATGGGCGATAAGCAGTGCGGACAGGAAGAGAATAGAGGCTTTTGAAATGTGGTGCTACAGAAGAATGCTGTAGATTAGGTGGGTAGACCGCATAACTAATGAAGAGGTACTGAACAGCATTGGTGAGAAAAGGAATTTTTGGCATACCCTGACCAAAAGAAGGGATCGCTTGGTAGGACACATTCTTAGACATCGAGAAATCGTAAATTTAGCATTGAAGGGAAGTATGTGGTGTAAAAATCGCAGAGGGAGACCAAGAGACGCGTATAGTAAACAGATTCAAGTGGATGTGGGTTGTCGTTCTTATGAGGAGATGAAAAGGCTTGCTCAGGATAGAGTAGGGTGGAGAACTGCATCAAACCAGTCTCTGGACTGAAGACCATAACAAACATAACAAACACCTAGTGGAAAACTTTAATCTGGTGGAATCCATTGATAACATTAAAGAAATCAGCAAGTGCAATGTTGATACTGGTAAAACGGGTACTCTCCACCAACTGACACCACACGTATTTCTTCAGAGCGAGCACCAGTCATCCCTCCACGGAAACTTACATTATCATTGATGGTCGGAATTTTCATCCGCTTAACCATTTCTGGTCCGATAATACAGGGTGTTTCACAAAAGACGCCTGGGAGAGGTCCGTGAGTTGCACGGCGTGTTTGCCGGCTGCTGCCGCTCCGCCTGCTGGTCGCCGCTAAGCGTGTTCTGGGACACTTGGCAACAGCGCCCAGTCCGGCCCTGTTGTCGTCGGGTAGAAACACCGTGCTCTTGTGTTCTGTACTGCGTGACAGAGTGTTCGGGTGTTTTGTTTTTCAAAAACTTTCACCCAACGAAAATCTGTACAGTTATTTCATGCAGGACAATGCAAGACCACACATTGTCAATGCTTCTATGGCAGCAATACTAAGTGTTTTTGATTACTGGCCTCCTCGTTCTTCAGATCTAAATCCCTGTGACTTTTATCTTTGGGGAATGTTAAAAAACAAGATTATGCAAGCAATCCCCAAACACTCGAAGAGTTGGAAGACAGGATTCGACTAGTCATTTCCCAGATTTCGGCAGCCGAAATTCGTCGAATGTTCCCAAATGTGTTCAAGAGATGTAAGGCCGCTTTTTCCATAAAGGGAGATCATTTTGAACACATACTATCAGGAGGTGCTTAACCGAATCGGGGAGAAAAGGAGTTTCTGGCGTATCCTGACTAAGAGAAGGGATAGATTGGTTGGACACATTCTGAGACATCAAGGAATTGTCCATTTAGCATTAGAAGGAAGTGTATGGGGTAAAAATCGTAGAGGGAGACCGAGGGACGAATATAGTAAGCAGATTCAAAAGGATGTAGGTTGCTGAACGTATTCTCAGATGAAGAGACTTGCACAGGACAGGGTAGCGTGGAGAGCTGCATCAAACCAGTCTACAGACTGAAGACCACAACATCAACACTATAAATAAAGGTAAGCTTAGGTTACTCATATGGTAATGTTTTTTAGACTACCGAGCGATGTGGCGCAGTGGTAACACACTGGACTCGCATTCGGAAGGATGGTGGTTCAAATCCACATCCGACGATCCTGGTTTAGGTTTTCCGTGATTTCCCTAAATCACTCGAGGCAAATGTCGGGATGGTTCCTTTCAAAGGGTACGACCGAATTCCTTCCATATCCTAACTCAAACATTCCGAGCGTAAGCTCCGTCTCTAATGACCACGCTGTCGATGGGACGTTAAACTCCAAGCTTCCTTTTAGACTTTAACTCAGTGTATGTGACTGTGACACAATAGAGTCCGAGGATCGGGCGCTACCGTGGCCGGCAGATGCAGTGGCGGTGGCCGGGAGTCTTACCGCGCGATCTGCGGACACATGGCAGGCACCTTTCGTGAGACACCCTGTATTTCACATATAACATAAAGTCTGTTGAGACATTCGCGCCGGCCGCGGTGGCCGAGGTGACTGAGGCGCTCCAGTCACGGTCAGCACGGCTACTACGGTCGAGGGTTCGAATCCCCCCTCGGGCATGGATATTTGTGCCGTCCTAGTTCGTAAGTAGTTCATAAGTAGTTTGTAAGTTTAGGGACTGATGACCCTGTAGTTAAGTCCCATAAGCTTTACAACATTTGAACATTTGATTTTTGAGACATTCGCAACTGCCTGACAAAGGGCTCTAGATATTTCGTGAGTTTTTGGTAGATCAGCTGAAGGATTTCATACTTTGGACGTTTTGAATTCACAGGATGCACATCATTCTCCCTCGTCCTCTTTTTTCCCCCCTTTACAATAACTTAGTCTTTGCCGTGAACGAATACTTTCGCTGTCGTCATATGATGCAGGGAAGATTTTTTTATGCTTCTTACCACTGCAGTCGATATGAACAGGGACGGGGTTAAGTACCATGGCTACAAGCGAGCTGCGATGTGCCAGCAGCGAGGGAACAGCATAAACGCACCAGAACTCCCGGCGAGCTGCCAACACCGCATAGCACTGCAACAGCATAAACGCACCAAACCTATGCTAACGACAACACATACACCCATGCCCGAGGGAGGACTCGAACCTCCGGCGGGGGGCAGCCCTGCACTCCGCAGTAAGACGCCTTAGAGCGCACCCCCGTCGTAGAGCAGATGACAACCGAACAACGTATCTAAGTGGCTCATTGGCCTGGTGCTTGTCTTTCAATTGGAAGCCACTTCGGCGACTTGCGTGTCCCTAGCCTACCCCAGTTATCAAAATGTTTGTATAGCTTATGGGACTTAACTACAGGTTCATCATTCCCTGAACTTACAAATTACCTATGAACTAGCTAATTCTAAGGACGGCACAAATATCCATGCCCGAGGGGGGATTCGAACCCCCGACCGTAGTGGTCGTGCAGACCGTGACTGGAGCTCCTTAGTCCAGTCAATGAGTGCTCAAAAGAGGAGTGTAGAGTGCATGGAATATTCGAGAGTTTTTGACTTCAGGACTTGATTAGGGATAGTTAGGAGGTGAACATACTAAAAGTCCCCGCCCCTGGGGGGTGAGCTAAAGCGGGGATGGTGGTGGAAAGGTACCGTTTTTTCTGTTTTTCGCTTATATCTCGAAAACGATGCGCTTTAGGAAAAAATGTTCTAAGTAAGAAATGAAAGATAATTGAATTTGCTATAAATTGTTTTAATACACAAACGTCGAATTCCCTGTGGTTTTCAAGATATACGTAATTGAAAATCGACAATTTCAGCAAAAATCATTTTTCCCGCATTAATGTTCTCAAACATTTACTTCTAGCGACTCACTCGATCGTTTCTCAGAAAATTGATCAGGAAGAAAGTTGTAGAGCATTAAATTTCCTTCAATTTGTTGTGCAAATTTGCTACCTTCTCTTCAGCCAATCAGAAGTTACATCATTTATAAAATGTGCGCGTCAGTTTCGACGTCCTCCTAGAAATGAGTTTTTTGAGAGGCTGTGACTTTTTAATCTTATGAAACGTGTTAGCATGGTAAATAACAATAGTTTTACACTGATAATAAGGTAATTTGCAATTGAAACACAACACCTTTTTATAATTGTAGCTTTTATGATATTATAAATCACACAAAGAAAGTATTAACAAGCACTGATAGTGATTCAAAATGGAAAAAAAAGTGCATTCAACGCATTTCTCCGTTTTTCTGAGGCAGAGGAGTCAAAGCTTATTTACTGTAGCATGCAGTGGACACGCAATCAAGGTCGCCGGTACCTAACGCCCTATGACGAACATGGATGACCTGTCACTGGCTTGTTCCAAAACACCGGCCTGTGGGTTGGAATGGAGTGTTCTCACTCACTTCTTACTTCACTTCAAAAGTTCCAAGCGTAGAGATAGTTTGTTTGTCAGTATTGTGTGTCGCCTTTTCGTGACATTTTTTATTTATTTATGAAAATGTCTACTGTGAACTACACACAATGACTACTCGGTGTTTTGTATGTGATAAAACAATAGCTGAACCAGGTGTTGGTGTTTCCACAGTGACAAAAAAAAAAGAAATACTATGACTCATCCAAGCAAGTAAAGAAAGGTGAGATAACGAGGATTCATCTTTAGAAGGTTTGGACATCCTTCTGATTCATACTGATTGTCGAAAGAATTGCATCAAGCCACAATCCATCAAGGCTTATTTAAAGAGACAGGCACTCTCATCGTTCTCTGAAGCACCTCAGCCTGGAACTTTGAGATCCAAAAAACCGGAATTAGATTTCAAAAGAAAATGTTTCTTTTGTGCCGAGAGTGTTGACGGCGAGCAAAAGAAGCCAAATGAGAGACGCGGGAAGATTTTTCAGTTAGTAATGTCACAAAAGGACGCAACAAAACTGAAATACAAGTGACGAGTATGGATGCGCCTCGAGCTAGGCATGATCAGTGGGGAGAGAAAGTGATGAGGCGTCTTTCCACCTCATATGATTTAGGCTGTGTTGCATGATGAATATCGGTTGGCTGTTTTACCATAAAATCTCAACATCCACGTCTGAAGACTCCGTCTCACACGCATTGGAAGAGGTTAGTGGAGGGGAATAGTGAGTGTCAGTTCACTGTAAACGAAATTATGGGTGTTATTACTGCGAAAAAACCTGAGTGGAGAACTATCAGAACAGAACTGTTGAAGAGGTATGGAGATCGCATAATCGTGATCGCAGGCTCCAACAGATTTAAGGTTCCAATAATTTGTTTTAGGTACACTGCGTACAAATTGCTAACTAACGCCTGGTATGATAACAAGGAAAAGGATGAGAAAGAAGAGCGACTCAGGATTTCCAGAAAGCTGCTTGAGATAATAAGGCAAGATATTCTAAGTGCAGTCTACAATTACAATACGTACCAGCCAAGAGATAATTTCTTGAAGGTTGCAGATTCTCTCCCTCAATCGCTCCAAACCTTTCTCGAGCAAGATATATTGGAAGAAAGCAAGAAAACTGAGGAATCAGAGGAAGAGTGTTGCTATTGGACATGCTGTCATCTCAGTTGTCAGGCTATGAACCTTCTTCTCTCCCACAGGAAATACGTCTCAAAGAACTTGATTGATGTTCTAACAAGTCAGGGTTTCTGCTAATCCTACTATGAAGCACAAAAACTGGAATTATGTATGACTGCCCAGGAACAGTTAACCTACAATCCAGTTGCATTCGAACAACTTGCTTTTGATAATGTGGATTC
Organism: Locusta migratoria; assembly: GCA_026315105.1. Taxonomy (NCBI): domain Eukaryota; kingdom Metazoa; phylum Arthropoda; class Insecta; order Orthoptera; family Acrididae; genus Locusta; species Locusta migratoria. The sequence continues at coordinate 270,461,644 of CM048750.1, forward strand.
CAGTGATTTCACCTTTGACGGACTGAATATCTTTCACGCTATGGGAAGCATCAAAGGTATCACTCCGTCCATACATGTTCAAAGAAGTTCAGACACATCAAGATTAAACACAATGCCTACATCAGCTGAAACTGGAAAACTCGGAACTGTTCTACTAGAAACACACACTGCGATGAAAGGAGGTCTACGAAATGCGACTGTGGCTCACACTGGTATATCAGAACAACCGCCACATCCTGTACACATGACATCCTGTGATTTGTTGCCAAAAACAAGGTATTGTAGTCTCAGACTGGAAGGGATATATACAGTGTGTAAAAAGAGGAGGTATTGTAGTCCAAGATTGGAAGGGTACATGCAATGTATAAAAAGAGGAATACCAAGTGAAAAGACTTGAGTGATTACCCTTCCTTTTACAAATGCCCCACCATCAGAATATGACACAGTTTATACAGCACAACACTGTGCACGTAAGTTGTGTTAAACATATCACATGAATTCATAACTTTTGATCATCCACTGTATTGTAAGCCATGAAATTGTTGCAGCTGCCATGAATGCATCATACTCCAAGCTGTTGTGTTGTTCGGCGAATTTCGTGTGCTGTTAAAATTTTTAGGGTGTGCAGGGTACCTCATGATGGCAGCTGGTTTGAAATAAATTTTATCCACTACATATGCTCCATCATCAGTGGAAACAATGCAGAATGAACACGCCTTTCTCAGAGCAGAAAAACGAAGATGTTGCTTTGAATGCACTTATTTTTCATTTTGAACCACTATCAGTGCTTGTGATTACTTTCATTTTATGATTCATAATACTATAATAAAAGCTATAAAATAATTATACAAAGGTGTTCTGTTCCAACTGCAATTATCTTATTACCAGTGTTAAAGGATTGTTATTTACCTTGCTAACATGTTTCATAAGATAAAAACGTCACAGCCCTAAAAACACTCATTTCCAGGACATCGAAACTGAGCGCACATCTTATAAATGATATAACTTCTGATTGGCTGAAGAGAAGGTAGCAAATTTGCACAACAAATTGAAGGAAATGTAATGCTCTACAACTTTCTTTCTGACCAATTTGCTGAGAAACGGTCGAGTGAGTCACTAGAAGTAAATGTTCGAGAACATTAATGCGGGAAAAATGATTTTTGCTGAAATTGTCGATTTTCAATTCCGTATATCTCGAAAACCGCCCGGAATTCGACGTATGTGTATCAAAACAATTTTATAGAAAATTCGATTATCTTTCATTTTGTATTTGGAACATTTTTTCTTAAAGCGCACCGTTTTCGAGATATAAGCGAAAAACCAAAGCATGGTACCTTTCCACCCCCCTCCCCGCTTTAGCTCACCCCCCAGGGGCGGGGACTTTTAGTATGTTCACCTCCTAACTATCCCTAACAAAGTCCTGAAGTCGAAAATTCTCACATATTCCATGCACTCTACAATGCATTCATTGACTGGACTACTCAGTCCCCTCGGCCACCGCGGCCGGCAGCCCCAGTTATCCAACGGGGGAAAGGGGACCTACAGCTTAACGTGGAATCCGTGGCGACTCCTCACATCGTTGAGAGGTGAAGGATGGGTTAAAGTGCAGACTGAAAAAATCCGAGGTCCGACCGGGTTTTGAGCCCGCGACCCTTCGGTTTCTAGTCGAGCACTTTACTCCAAGACCACCGGGCCCGACTAACGTATCTAAGTGATAGAAAGTTTTTTGACCCTTTGCGTCACAGTGGTTTCACTGCGAAACCACTTCTTGTTGTGCCGTATCCCCTTGTGGTATAGGTTTCTCATTGTGAAACTTCTGTATCACCCTAAAGCCCTAAAAAGACTTGTAGAATGAAAGTCTTTGTGCACAAAAGACAATCCTATGAACTCATTTGCCTGTTCACAGCAAGTCGAAATGATGTGTAAATTCAAGACGAGATGGTCATGCAAAGTGTGTGATGTCGGATTGTGCCCAACTGATAAAAATCTATTTTTTGGAATATCACGAGAAATAGAATGTGATTAGAAATTTTGAAAAAACTAAAAAGAAATATTGAACTTAGATTGGAAGAAAATTATGAAGGAAAATGTAATATTTTTGTAATAATAAATGTAAAAATTGAAAATTAGTGGACTCCTTGAAAGACATTGAAAAATCTCTTGTCACTTTTTTTTTTTTTATACACAAATTGATTTTTTTAAATTGTTATGTGCTCCAGTAAGGCAATAAAGAAAGATAAAACCAAATTTCAATTCCTATCATATGTAAAAGAATTTGTGTGACTCAAAGGGTTAAAAAACAGTGTAAGTCCCAATGCAACTGTGTGAATCGCGTGTTACATTCGGACGTGGTCTGCTCCAATCATGAAGTTTGGAATTTTATCCGGAAATTTGAGACCACGGGTTCAGTCTCAAACGTCAGGACAACAGGACGACGGTGTTCGTACACAAGAAAACGTTGCTGTCGTGGGTGACAATGTAGATCTTGAGCCCCAGAAAATCGGTCCGCCGACGAGCTCAACAATCACATTTATCGCCAAGTTCAATGCGTGGTACAAGATCTTTCAATGTAAATCAGTGTGTCCGCTTGTGTGTAAATATTGTATACAAATCTGCAGTTTTCTTCCAATGTTTATGAAATTTATTTGGTTGTCAGTCCCTAGGCTTACAAACTACTTAAACTAATTTAAACTAACCTAAGGGCACCCAACCATGCCCGAGGGAGGACTCGAACCTTCGACGGCGAGCGACTGCGCGCTCCGCAGCAAGGCGCCTTGGAACGCTCGGCCACTCCACCGCGGCGCACAGCATCTCCGAGGTAGCGATGAGGTCGGGATCTTCCCGTAAGGCTGTTTCATGAGCGCACCGTGAATATCGGGAATCCGGTGAAACATCAAACCATGGACATGGCTGCGGCCGGGAAAAGATCCTGCAACAATGATAACAACAACGACTGAAGAGAACCGTTCAACGTGACAAGTGCAATCTTTCCGCAGATTGCTATGGATTTCAATACTTGACCATCAGCAACTGTTAACGTACGATCCATACAACGAGGCTTTCAGAGACGAAGGCCCACTCGTTCACCTTTGCTGCCTACAGCACGCAAAGCTTTATGCCTTGCATGGGCCCGTCAACACCAACATTGGACTGTTGTTGACTTGAATATGTTGTCTGGTCAGACGAATCTCGTTTCTAGTTGTATCAAGTCGATGGACGTGTGTAGTGACAGCCTCATGAATCCATGGACTGTTCAAGCCGGTGGAGGCTCTGTCATGGTGTGGGGCGTCTGCAGATGGAGTGATATGGGATCCCTGAAACGTCTAGATACGATTCGGACAGGTGACAGTTACGTACAATCCTGGCCGATAGTCTGCATCCATTCATGTTCATTGTGCATTCCTACAGACGTGGACAATTCCAGCAGGACAATGCAACACCCCCAAACGTCCAGAATTGCTACAGAGTGGTTCCAGTGAAAGTCTTCTTAATCACCCCCACCAAACTCCCCAGACGTGAACACTATAGAGCATCTCTGAGATGTCTTGCAACAAGCTATTCATAAGAGATCTCCACCACCTCGTACTCTTATGGATTTATCGATAGTCCTTTAAGGCGGGTCCACACTGAGCGCGCCGTGCCGCGCCGCGCTGCGCAAAACTGGTGTGCGCGGGAGTGCGCGTCCAGTGAGGACGGCGAACAGCGCCGCGCCACAGAATAGGGAGCATACAGAAGGGAAAGCTGGGGGGCGGCACCTTTGATCTGTATGTTACCAAGCGTTGCGCTCGACGCCATATTGAAAAGCAGTAAACGCCGAACTATAGCCACTTAGTACTCTGCCTGGAAATGGACTTTTTACGAACTGCAGCTAATCTCACCAACTTTTACGAAAGGAAACGGCTTTTCATTATGCTCTCATCTATTTTGCGCCCTCTTCTTGCACCAAATTGTAATCCAACGAAAAAAAAAGGCCTAAATTTTAATGTACGGTGAAATCGAAGATCGTTTTATTTGGTACTTATCCCTAGAAAAATCCCAAATAACGCGGAGTTATGTTTGGGAAATTAGTTAAAACAAGAAAGTGACTTTACAACTGCCAGGTTTTATTTGACACGAATAAATTCGCACAATATATTGAGTCAGACTTAGCAGTACAACGTGATTACACAGAACTAATGACGTCTGGGCGTATATAAAAGTTGTATTTGCTTTAGGAGTATCATTTATTTACTGATCGGAGAAGGGCATATAGAGGAATCTGTCAACCACAGAGCAGGAACAGCATAAAATAATTATTCCCCTTAATCTATTTGTTTGAGTATCCAAAGAGCATTCGTTGCCAATATTAGCACACTACGACTCCATTGCCGTAAGTAAGATTTTACCTGCCAACTTAAGCACTATTCTTTGTAATTCATTTTATATTACTCCCTACAACGTTAAACTTATAAAATATAAATGTACTTCAACATTTCGATGCTGTTGAACTGCTGCAGTAACAGCAACAGCGAGAGTTATCGTCAAGAGAAGAAGCAAGGCTACTTTTAATAATTACGCACACATTACTCTCATTCGAAACTGATAACATCTAATTTTCACTACACATATACCGACGTTCACTTACTGCTCAGCATCTTTTGGGAAGGCGATGAAATTTATATCCTTATTTGTACTCGAATTATTGCGGCAATTAGGTGCTGAACACCATATTTTATTGCTGCTCATAATAAAAACGGAACAGCTCCACCTACTGACACACAGTTCTTTCTTTTCACTGTACTGTATCAAATACTTGTTTACTTTTATGCAATTCAGGCAGTTAAAATACACAATTAACAAACAAAGACGGCGCATTACCACGCCACAGAGTAGGGAGTGATCACACGTTTACTGCTTGTCAAGAAGGCCGATTCCGCGCATGCGCACTAAATTTTGGACGACAGACTGCAGCGGGAGTTTCCTTTCTGTATACTGCTTATTCTGTGGCCGCGCCGCGCAGTGCTGCGTCGCGCCGCGCACTGTTCCGGCTGCTGTCGGTACATCAAAGGCAGTGGCGCGTTTGCGCGCGCTCACTTTAGACGGGGCTTCGGCTGGCGGGCGCGCTAGTTTACAGCGTGCGTCAATTCGCGGTGACAGGTCGTGTCTTCTCACATAGGTGTCATGGGGTGGGACCGGAAGAAAAGTGAGAACCTATTCAAATGTTTGTAAATCTATCGGATCTAACTGTGTGATCTTCAGTCCGTAGCTTACATACTACTTAAACTAAGGTAAACTAACCTAAGGAGAACACACACACCCATGCCCCAGGAAGGACTCGAGCCTCCGACGGCGAGCAACCTCACGATCCGCAGCGAGGCGCCTTGGACCGCGCGGCTGAGAACCTGATAGAGATGTATAGAGAAAGGCGAGAACTGTCGGATCCAAAAGAGCACTATTGGGAGCGGTGCAAACTTCGAAGACAATCGTTAATATACTTTGTTTAGATATTTTGAACAGATACATCAGACTTGTAAAGGAATCTCCAGTTGCCAGAAAGAGCAAAGTTATTGCCTGTCTCTCTTTGGTAGATATAGTACGTCTACAATTTGAACCTTTCTTCATTATGTATGGTTCGATCCCTTTCAACAGATATTCGAAGTCTTCGAAAGACATTCGATAAAAGTTTTCGAACTGTCCACTGTCGCCTGCAAGTAGTTCAGTGAAAAGTTTCACTTCCACTGTACAATTCCCTCCCTACTCTTCTAACACTGGGTTTACCCAATGTCGACGATTCTTCCTTAACTGATGGTAGAGCACAATAAATGCGGCACTCACAACCTCGGCTCGCTCCACCTTGAGACGTGCGCACGCTCGAACTGGAACCACAGTGCGCGCCTCGGAACGGCGCGGCGCGGCGCGGCGCGGGCGGCGCCTTCTGCGCCAACCGGGCTAGCGCCGCCATTGTAGGCCTATCTCGCAATAGTAGCGCTATGCACGGCGCTGTTAAATTAACATTTATGATGAAGGGAACCGGTCTGAACATCGACGTGGTATGACAGTACTTTAAGTAAACAATGAACTTAAGTTTTTAATCGTTTCGTCACATCTACAGCGAATATTAAGGAAAAATTGGTAATCTGAGATCAAGACCTTTATTTTGAGCAAACTAGTTGTAAAATTGTTTCGTGCAAAAATTTAAACCCCGTACCAAATGCACTGCTTTCGCAATAAGTGACGTTCCTGCTTTCAAATTAGCTAAGGAATGACGTTTTTATATTTAATATATTGGTTTTTATCAAAGTAGATGTAATTAATACATGTTGCTTTCCATTAATCTAGTGCCTAATGTTGATAGGTGTTATGTGCTAATCTATATGTAATATTATCACATAACATTAACTGAGCTAACATTTTGGGAAGGTTTAAGTTTTTACACATTGTTATCGCACTGCTGGGTACTTCAGTAAAATAAGCTTTATCTTAAAATTCGAGTTTTGGAGATCTATTTAATAGGCGGTTTCATTTACCGCCTAAACTTTCGTAATATGCAGGCTAAGTATAAATACGAAATTCGTCAAATACGGCACATTATGTTAGATTTTCATGTATTTGTATCTTTTAAAAATATATTTTCTCTTACATGTGTTGTCCGTCCAACATTGCTCGCAAGAAACTTGAACAGATAAACCTAGAAGTTTACTTGATGTTTCAATACAAATTAACTTACTTCGCAAAATTTGGATTCTCGTATGGAAATGCATTTTTCTTCCAATGCGGTGTACCCACAATTCGCGTCTTTTCGCATCTGTTTCGCCTAGTTAAGTGAAATATGCCATTTACGCTGATGGATTGCTTAGGCCTAAAATGGCGGACGTGCCCCACCCGCGCTCAACTGACCAATAGCAGCCGGCGGTTGTCGGCAAGCCACACATAAAAGGTTGGCGCTACTCTCCCAATACAGGGCTCTACTTCTGCTGGGCTACAGCAGTGGGCGGGCTGCAGCGGCGCGGCGCGCTTAGTGTGGACCCGCCTTTAGGATGTATGGTATCAGTTCCCTCCAGCACTACTTCAGGCATTAGTCAACTCCATGTCAAGTCGTGTTGCGACACTTCTGCGTGCTCGTGTAGGCTTCTTCTTCTTCTTCTTCCGTCATGCATTAAGCTTTCCCTCAGCCTATTGTAGCTACATCTGATCCTTCCACAGTTTTGCATGTTTTCCAACGCGTCATTTTTCTTGCGGAGTATATGCCAAAAATGTGTGTCAACGTCTACTTAGCCACCGGCTGAATCGTAGCAGACGCCGCCTTCATATTTCGTATGTGAAACCGCATCTGATTAGAAGCGACGTTCAGTATTTTGAATTTTGTCTGCGCGTTTTCGTTTCAGTTTGTAAATTTATACTGTGCTCTCGTACATGTTGTTGTTGTTGTTGTGGTCTTCAGTCCGGAGACTGGTTTGATGCTGCTCTCCACAATACCCTATCCTGAGCAAGCCTCTTCATCTCCACATAAGAACGGCAACCTACGTCTGTCTGAATCTGCTTACTGTATCCATCTCTTGGCCTTCCTCTGCGATTTTTACCCCACACACTTCCCTCCAATGCTAAATTCACAATTCCTTGATGTCTAAGAATGTGTCCTACCAATCTATCCCTTCTTTTAGTCAAGGTATGCCAGAAACTTCTTTTCTCTCCAATTCTGTTCAATACCTCCTCATTAGTTACGCGATCCACCCACCTAATCTTCAGCATTCTTCTGTAGCACCATATTTCAAAAGCCTCAATCCTCTTCCTGTCCGCACTGTTTATCGTCCATGTCTCACTCCCATACAAGGCAACACTCCATACAAATGCCTTCAGAAAAGACTTCCTTAGGCTTAAATCAATATTCGATGTTAACAAATTTCTCTTTTTCAAGAACGCTTTTCTCCCCTTTGCCATTCTGCATTTTATATCCTCTGTACTGCGACAATCATTTGTTATTTTACTGCCCAAATAACAAAACTCATCTACCTCCTTTATTGCTTCGTTTCCCAATCTAATTCCTTCAGCATCACCTGATTTCCTTACACTGCACTCCATTACCCTAGTTTTGCTCTTGTTAATGTTCATCTTATATGCACCTTTCAGCACACTGTCCATTCCCTTCAACTGCTCTTCCAGGTCCTTTGCTGTATCTGACAGAATTACTATGTCGTCGGCAAAACGCAATGTTTTTAATTCTTCACCCTGAACTTTAATTCCTTCTCCAAATTTCTCCTTGCTTTCCTTTATAGCTTGCTCAATGTACAAATTGAACAACATTGGGGAAAGGCAACAACCCTGTCTTACTCCCTTTCCAACCAATGCATCCCTTTCATGCCCTTCAACTCTGATAACTGCTTGCTTCAGAACTTGACTCGTACATATTAGATTAAAATTCACGTTTTAACTAACAGTGTAGTCTTCCTTCGAGTGCACCACGACAGTAATTTTTGTTTTCTCGGCTCTGTAATCATGAATAGGGACTGTGACTGCTGTGTGCGGATGCAGTCTGAGTTGGTGACATTTCGTTCCCAGCTTCAAGCTGTGTTCACTTCGGTTGCACAGCTGGAGGCTGCGATCGAGGGGCGTCGTTGTTGTTGGCCGGTAGTGGGGACCGAACGGACTCCCGTCGTCTGCACCGATCGGCCTGCGGCAGCGACATGCCCTGATACTGCCAGCAATGAGGCAGACACCCCACCCGTGGTTGCATGGGAGGTCGCTCCACTACGAGGCAGGCGGAGCAAGACATTCCGGGGGACCGATCGTGAGGCCTATCCGGTTCGTTTTGCGAACAGGTCTGATGCGCTATCAATATTCCTGAATCCACTACACAGTCTGCAAGATCAGGGCTCTCACGGAGGGCGGATTTGCTTGTAGTTGGGAGCTCCAACGTTAGGCGGATAATGGAGCCCTTAGAGAGATGGCTGCTAAAGAAGGGAAAAACGCCAACGTGCACTTCGTGTGTTTACTGGGCGGAGTCATTCCAGGTATGGAACAGATCCTCCCGTATGCCATGAAGGGTACAGCGTGCAGCCCACTGCGGGTAGTGTCTCATGTCGGTGCCAATGATGTGTGTCGCTATGGATTTAAAGAGATCCTCACAGGTTTTGAGCGGCTATCTGAAGTGGTAAAGACTGCCAGTCTACTTGCAAGGTGAAAGCAGAGCTCACCATCTGCAGCATAGTTGACAGGACCGGCTATGGACTGCTGCTACAGATATGAGTGGAGGGTCTGCATCAGAGGCTCAGGCCGTTCTGCGATCGTGTAGGCTGCAGATTCCTCGACTTACGCCATCGTGTGGTGGGGTTCCGGGTTCCGCTGAATAGGTCAGGAGTCCACTATACACAGGAAGCGGCTACACGGGAATCGGGGGCTGTGTGGCGTGGACTGGGCGGTTTTCAGGGTAGAGGGCTTTGGAGAAACACTAAATGGGCTGTCTCAAAGGGTGCAAGTCGATCACAGGAGAAATATAGATCTAGGAACTATCGGCATAACAGTTGTAAATTGTCGTAGCTGTGTCGGGAAATACCAGAACTCCAAGCATTAACGGAAAGCGCCGAAACACATTATCATTATAGGTAGCGAAAGTTGGATCAAGTTGGAAATAACATCATGTTTTTGCAAAAGATCTAACTGTGTTCAGAAAGGATAGATTAAACAAAATAGGTGGAGGGCTGTTTGTAGCCGTCAAAAGTAGTGTATCGTGTAGTGAGGTTGAAGCTGATAGTTCCTGTGAGTTATAATGGGTAGAGATTGTACTCGAAAATCGGAAAAAGTTACTAATTGGTTCCTTTTACCGGCCCCCCGACTCCGAAAGGTTCAAAGAAAACCTGAGTCTAATTACAAAAATGTACCCGATTCATACGATAATAGTAGGCGGTGATTTTAATTTACCCTCAGTCTGTTGGCGAAATTATATTTTCAAATCAGAAGGTACGCATAAAGCATCGTGCGAAATAATTGTACTCAACGCATTCTCTGAAAATTACTTCGAACAATTAGTTCATGAGCCAACTAGAATTGTAAATGTATGTCAAAAACACACTTGATCTCTCAGCAACAAATAATCCTGAGTTCATAACGAGCATCAAAAGGGATACAGCTATTAGTGAACACAGAGCTGTCGTAGCGAGATTGAATATCAAAAGTCCCGAAGTACCAAAGAGAGACAAAAAGTATATTTGTTCAGGAAAGCAGACAGAAGTACAATACATTGCTTCTTGAAAGACAGTTTCCACTCGTTCCAAACACTAAACGTAAGTGTAGACCAGATGTGGCTCCAATTCAAAGAAGTGGTATCGACAGCAATTAACAGTTTTATACGAAAAAAATTAATTGAAAGAAGGAGGTGATCCCCCTTGGCACACAAAACAGAACACTAATGCAAAAACAACGGAAAAGGCAAGCTAAATTTAAACGAACACAAAATCCCCAGGTATGGCGACCCTACACAGAAGATCGAAATTCAGGGATGACTTCAATGCGAGGTGACTACAATACTTTTCACAACGAAACTCTTTCTTGAAATCTGACTGAAAACCCAAAAAGATTTTGGTCATATGGTAAATATACTAGAGGCAATGGCGATCCTGCCGATGATAGCGCTACTAAAGCAGAGTTACTAAACATAGCTTTTAGAAATTCATTCACCAATGAAGACGAAACCAATATTCCAGATTTTGAATTACAAACAAAGGGCAGAATGAGTAACGTTGAAGAAGATATCCTCCGAGTAGTGAAGCAACTTAAATCACTTAACATGAACAAGTCTTCTGGTCCGGACTGTATACCCTTTAGATTTCTATTTGAATATGCTGAAGCGATAGTTCCTTACTTAACGGCCAAATACAACCGCTCGCTCAAAGAAGGATCTGCACCAAAAGACTGACAGATCACACCTATGTTCAAGAAAGGCAGTAGGAGTAACCCACTGAACTACGGGTCTATTTCACTGTCGTCAATTTGCAGCAGGATTTTGGAACATATCCTGTATTCAAATATTATGAATTATCTCGAACAGAATGCTCTATGCGAAACACAACTAGCTCTTACACGAAGTGACGAGTGTTATCGACAAGGGATTTCAAATTCCGTATTTCTTGATTTCCAGAATGCTTTTGACACCGAACCTCACAAACGACTTTTAATCAAACTGCGACTGGATAGGGGATTTGCCGAGGTAGAGTAGCCGAGCGGTCTAAAGCGTCTCGCTGCGGAGAGCGCGGTTGCTCGCCGTGGAGGTTCGACTCCTCCCTGGGGCATGGGTGTGTGTGTTGTCCTTAGGTTAGTTTACCTAGGTTTAAGTAGTTTGTAAGCTGCGGACTGATGACCACGCAGTTTGGTCCGATAGATTTACAAACATTTGAACATTTGATAGGGGATTTCCTATCAGGGAGGACACAGTTTGTAGTAATCGATGGTAAGGCATCGACTAAAACAGAGGTGATATCCAGCGTTCCACAGGGTAGTGTTATTGGTACTCTGCTGTTCCTTATTTACATAAACGGTATGGGAGAAAATCTAAGCAGCTCTCTTATGTTTGCAGATGATGCCGTCATTTATCGTCTATTAAAATAATCTGAAGATCAAAACCAACTGCAGAACGACCTAAATAAGATATCACCTCGGTGTAAAAATTGGCAGTTGACTCAAAATAATGAGAAGTGTGAAGTCGTCCACATGAGTACGAAAAGAAATCCGTTAAACTTTTTTTACAAGTTAAATCAATCAGAAGTGAAGGCCGTAAACTTCACTAAATACCTAGGAATTACTTCAGACTTAAAATGGAAAGAACACGTAGATAATGCCGTGAGAAAGGCGAACCAAAGACTACGCCGGCCGCGGTGGCCGAGGAGACTGAGGCGCTCCAAGCACCGTCTGCACGGCCACTACGGTCGGGGGTTCGAACCCCCCTCGGGCATGGATATTTGTGCCGTCCTTAGTATTAGCTAGTTCATAAGTAGTTTGTAAGTTTAGGGACTGATGACCCCGTAGTTAAGTCCCATAAGCTCTACAAACATTTGAACAAAGACTACGTTTTATTGGCAGAACCCTTAAAAGATGCAACAGAACTACTGAAGAAGCTGCATACATTACGCTTGTCCGTCCGTTTTTGGAGTATTGCTGCCCAGTGTGGGACCCTTATCAGGTGGGTTTGACGGAGGAGACAAAAATCCAGAGTCCAAAGAAGGGCAGCTCGTTTTGTATTGTCACGATACAGGGGACACAGTCTTACGGAAATGATACAGGTTTTGGGATGGGAATCATTACAACAAAGGCGCTTATCACTGCGGCGTGGGCTACTTAACGAAACTCCAATCGCCAACATTCTCCTCCAAATGCGAAAATATATTGTTGACTCCCACTTACATAGATAGAAACGATCATCCGAATAAAATACTAGAAATCAGAGCTGGAACGGAGAAGTCAGGTGTTCTTTCTTCCCGCGCGCTGTTCGAGAATGGAAATGGAGATAAATAGTATAAAAAATGGTTCGATGAACTCTCTGCCAGGCACTTAAATGTGATTTTCAGATTTCCAAAGAAATTCTGGTCATATGTGAAGTACACTAGCGGCAAAACACAAACAATACCTTCACTACGCGATAGCAATGGTAATACTACCGACGACAGTACTGCTAAGACAGAATTACTAAACACAGCTTTCCGAAATTCTTTCACCAAAGAAGACGAACTGAACACTCCAGTATTCAATCCAAGAACAGCTGCCAGCATGCGAAACTTAGAAGTAGATGTTCCTGGAGTAGTAAAACAACTTAAGTCACTAAACAAAAATAAATCTTCCGGGCCAGATTGTATACCAACTAGATTCCTCTCAGAGTATGCTGATGCATTAGCTCCGTACTTAGCTATAATTTACAACCGATCACTCAGCGAAAGATCCGTACCCAAAGACTGGAAAGTTGCCCAAATTACTCCAATATTCAAGAAAGGCAATAGGAGTGATCCCCAAAATTACAGGCCTATCTCATTTACGTCGATTTGCAGTAGGATTTTGGAACATATACTTTGTTCGAATATTATGTACTACCTCGAAGAGAACGACCTATTAACCAATAGTCAGCACGGATTCAGAAAGTATCGCTCTTGCGAAACACAGCTTGCCCTTTATTCACATGAAGTGTTAAGTGCCATCGACAAGGGATCTCAAATCGATTCCATATTTCTGGATTTCCGGAAGGCTTTTGATACTGTACCCCACAAGCGGCTTCTAATGAAATTGCGTGCTTATGGAATATCTCCCCAATTGTGCGATTGGATTCACGATTTCCTATCAGAAAGGACACAGTTCGTTGTAATTGACGGTAAGTCATCGAGTAAAACAGAAGTGATATCTGGCGTTCCACAGGGAAGCGTTATTGGTCCCCTACTCTTCCTCGTGTTTATAAACGATTTAGGAGATAATCTGAATAGCTCCCTTAGACTGTTCGCGGATGATGCTGTCGTTTATCGGTTAGTGAAGTCAACAGAGGATCAAAAGCAACTGCAAAGCGATTTAGACAAAATTTCTACTTGGTGCGAAAATTGGCAATTGACACTAAATAAAGAAATCCGCTGAACTTCAATTACGCGATAAATCAGTCAAACCTTAAGGTCGTAAATTCTACCAAATCCTAGGAGTTACAATTACGAACAACTTTGACTGGAGAGAACACATAGAAAATATTGTGGGGAAGGCGAACCAAAGGTTACGTTTCATTGGCAGAACGCTTAGAAGATGCACCAGCTCCACCAAAGAGACTGCCTACATCACACTTGTGCGTCCTCTCTTGGAGTACTGTTGCCCCTTGTGGGACCCTCACCAGGTGGGACTGACGGAAGATATTGAGAAGGTTCAGAGAAGGGCAGCTCGCTTTGTTTTATCACGTTACGGGGGGGAAAGCGTCACGGAAATGTTGCACGAATTGGGGTGGAAATCATTAAAAGAAAGACGTTATTCATTGCGGCGTGATCTGTTTGCGAAGTTTCAATCACCGACTTTTAGTTCTGAATGTGAAAATATTTTGCTAGCACCCACCTACTTAGGGAGACATGACCATCCCAATAAAATAAGAGAAATCAGATCTAAAACGGAACGATTTAGGTGTTCTTTCTTCCCGCGCGCTAGAGAAAAGTTATGAAGGTGGTTAATGAACCCTCTGCCAGGCACTTAAATGTGATTTGCAGAGTATCTATGTAGATGTAGATGTAAATCCCAAGTAGATGTAGATGTTGTGGTAATCTTGATTCGTCCATTCGTATAAGATGGGATATCCATTTTTGTCGGTATTCGTCAAATTTACTGTTTATATCGAAAATAGTTACTTCCTTTCTGATCTCTGTATTACTTTTGTAGTCTAGCTTGGTGCATCCTGCTATGTACCTGAGGAATTTCATTTCATTGGCTTATAATCTTGTTTTTCTTTTCCATTACCCAAGATTCACTTCCATATAGTAATGTTGGTACTGACATAACTCTATAAAATTTCAGATAGTTTTTTGTTCTTACATTACGTTGGAGGGCGCCATTTAAGCATTTAAGTTTCTCAATTTTTAAGAAAAATTTCTAATTTTAAAAAATCTTGATCACCCCTATACGATAACATGGTTCCTAGAAATTTGAATCTACTTAATCTATAATCTTGTTGTCTATAACTATTTTTGTTCTTACTGGATTTTTTTATATACAGAAAGCCATGGTATTTTTTAAATTTTTCTCCCTTGTATTGATATTGACATATATATATCTGACATGTTTGGTAGGCAGCTCTCTGCAGTCTATCTTCATTATTCGAAATTAACAGTTGGTCATCTGCGAATAACAAAGTTAGCATTTAATCTTTTTGTTTAAAGTTATACGTATAGTTCAGTATCATTTTCCATTGCCGTATAATGTCGACAATGTATACATTGAAAAGCAGCGGAGAGAGGCTGCAACCTTGTGGAACTCCTCAATTAATAACCTCCCTAGACGATATTCGGCTCTTCAATGTAATTTTTCATATATAAATGGGAAACGTTGCTTAATTTGTTTGTATAAAAATAAAAAAAATTAAACATACAGCAATACATATTCAATAAATTTTGTATGCTCTATAGCACTTTAATATTCGTCCCTTCTTCCAGACACCCTCTACTGGTACATCTGTGAGTAAAGTAATTTCAGAGACAGAAAAGGTAGTTTTCATTGATTTACATCCAGCCCTTGTAAAACGGATGGTGTAGAGTCAGTCATCGTCGCCATATATCGGTCCTGAAACTGCAGGGATGATGAAGTGCAGCAGTCGGCTCGTAACTCGCCGCCGTGGCTTTAGTCCCGGGCGTAAGTTAAATACTGACCACTTGTTGCTCTCCGGTGCCGACAACGCGGACATGATTTATGTGTACCCAAAGCCAGCAGTGAGAAGAGGCCCCTTACCTGCTTTTGTGTCCCAGTCTCGTCGCCGCTTTTGTGTCTCGTTTCCGTCGTAGGTGTCGGTGGCCGGGTAGAAAGACCGACACAGGAATAAAGGTAGCACGCTTGTGCAGGTACGGAGGTGAGCAGCCAGTGGGACAGCAGAAACTAGAAACACTAGAGTAAATTAGAACGAGATATATATTGCACAGAATTTATACAATACTTAACTTTTACATAGCTCAGTACTGCAGAATGCTGATACATAGTTGAGCTACAGGCCTGCCTAGTGCCTGTCCGATAGCCAAGTCTTCACTGGTGCCTATCTGATTCCGAAGTGTTAACTGTTTCCTATCTCAGTCCCAAGTGAACGATGTCGTTCAGTGGCGGCCACGAGCGGAGTTGTAGCAGAGGGCGCTCGTGGCTGACGTCGTAAGAACGCCGCGCCGTGCGTGCATGGCGGCGCGCGTCGAAAGTAGGTGGCGCGCACTTGTGCGACACCACACAATGTGCTGACATGAGGAAAGTTTCCAACCGATTTCTCATACACAAACATCAGTTGATCGGCGTTGCCTGGTGAAACGTTGTTGTGATGCCTCATGTAAGGAGAAAAAGTCGGTTTGTAGCCTATCGCGATGACGGCTTATCGTATCGCGGCATTGCTCCCCGCGTTGGTCGCGATCCAATGTCTGTTAGCAGAATATGGAATCGGTGGGTTCATGAGGGCAATACGGAACGCCGTGCTGGATCCCAACGGCCTCGTATCACTAGCAGTCGTGATGACAAATGTACAAATGTTTGTAGAGCTTATGGGACTTATTTAGGAATCATCAGTCCCTAAACATACAAACTATTTATGAACTAGCTAAAACGAAGGACGGCACAAATACCCATGCCCTAGCGGGGATTCGAACCCCCGAACGTAGTGACGGTGCAGAACGTGACTGGCGCGCCACAGACCGCTCGGCCACCGCGGCCGGCTTGAGATGACAGGAATCTCATCCGCATGGCTGTAACGGATCGTGCAGTCAGTCTCGATCCCTGAGTCAACAGATGGGGACGTTTGCAAGACAACAACCATCTGCTCGAAAAGTTCGTTTGCAGCAGTATCACCTCGGAGACCATGTCTGCGGTTACCCTTGACGCTGCATCACAGAGCACCTGCTATGGTGTATGCAACGACGAAACTCGGCGCACGAATGGCAAAACGTCATTTTTTTGGATGAATCCTAGTTCTGTTTACAGCATCATGAGGGTCACATCCGTGTTTGGCGACGTCGCAGTGAATTCACATTGGAAGCGTGTATTAGTTATCGCCATACTGGCGTATCACCCAGCGTGATGGTATGGGGTGCCATTGGTTACACGTCTCGGTCACCTCTTGTTCGCATCGACGGCACATTGAACAGTGGCCGTTACATTTCATATGTGTTACGACTCATGGCTCTATCCTTCATTCGATCCCTGCGAAACCCTACATTTCAGCAGGATAATGGACGACCGCATGTTGCAGGTCCTGCACGGACGTTTCTGCATACGGAAAATGTTCGACTGCTGCCCTGGCCAGCAGATTCTCCATATCTCTCACCAACTGAAAACGTCTGGTCAATGGTGGCCGAGCAACTGGTTCGTCACAATACGCCAGTCACTACTGTTGATGAACTGTGGTATCGTTTTTAAGCTGCATGGGCATCTGTACCTGTATTCACCATCCAAACTCTGACTCAATACCCATGCGTATCATGGCCGTTATTACAGCCAGAGCTGGTTGTTCTGGATACTGATTTCTCAGGATCTATGAACCCAAATTGCGTGAAAATGTAATCACATCTCAGTTCTAGTATAATATATTTGCCCAATGAATACCTGTTTACCATCTGCATTTCTTCTTGGTGTAGCAATTTTAATGACCAGTAGTGTATTTGAACTTTGATGGGCCATTGAAGTAGTACATGTAATTAAACAAGCTAAAGCTTTCAAATTTCATACGTAATTGCACAATTATTTCTTCTGCGGCACCAATGCGCCGGGTACTAGCTAGTTTATTATAAAACAATCTTTGTTCTGTTCAACTGAGAATTGATGATCAATAAGCAATCGCGTAATTCTTGTTGTGTCATGGTGCAAGTACTTTTTCATGTGACGGCGAACCTCCCGTGAACCACAGGTTGAAAAATACTGGTCTACAGAATGGTGTCGTCATTGAATAACTGTAGTATGATGCAGGATGACTTGGGCCAAATTTCTGGGTGGTTTGATGAATGACAGCTAGCTCTAATGTAGAAAAATTTAAGGTGATGCAATTGAGTAGGAGATACAACGTCGTAATGTTCGAATACAGCATTAGCTGTGTGCTGCTTGACATAGTCGCGTCAATTAAAGGAGACGCACATAAAACACATGTACGACCCCGTCTTGGGCGTTGCTCAAGTGTTTGGGATCCCTACGAGATCGGTTTAATTTTAAAGGAGGACATAAGCAATTCAAAGGCTGGCGGCTGGGTTTGTAACTGGTAGATTCGACCACGGCGCGAGTGTTACTGAGATGCTTCGGGAACTCAAATGGGAGTCGCTGGACGCGAGGCGACGTTCTTTTCGAGAAGCACTGTTGAAGAAATTTAGAGGGCCGGAATTTGAAGCTGGCTACAGAAAGATTCTACTGCCGCCAACTTACATTTCGCGTAAAGCTGACAATGATCAGAGGGATTAGGACGCGTACAGATGCATACAAGTTTTTCCCTCGTCTGTATGGGTGTGGAACAGGAGAGGAAGTAACTAGTATTTATACTAGGTACCCTCCGCCACGCACCTTTGGGTGGAATGTGGAGTATGTATGTAAATGTAGATGAATTTGGGCAGGAAGAGAAGCGTTCCAGGATAGCCTGTTGGTTAAGGCGACCGCTGGTCGTATTCTGCTCCAGAACAAATGTTGATCTTCGTCTGAAACGGTAGTGGTGTTAAAACAGATATGTTGCTTGGTGGAATAAGGTAAGGCTGGTCTACTGATAGGAAAAACAGGTCGCTACAGAGTTTTGGAAATTGTGAGCCAGCTAAAGGCGGTCTGTTTCAAAGCTACTCGTTCAAAACTGATCTGATGTTAAACGCAGCACTAATAATTGTCATCAGCTGGTAGTTAACACTCGTGATAACTAACTTTTCAATCAAGGTCATTAACCCGCGAGCACTCACGCGGGGCATTTTGCTCACAGTCATTTTAAAACAATCGGAATTTTAACGAATTTTAATAGTCAAATATGTGTGTTTTCTTATAAACGCAACTAGAAATAATTATTTACACATGTGAAGTACATTACAAACTGTTCTTTGACGGTCAGAAAAATGCTATACACGTATTCGATCGCGTAACTTTTAAAGGCACCAGTTCTCGCGGGTTAAAGATTAGTTGAACACATTTATTATTAATTAACACTATAATTCTGTTTAGTTATGGCCCTAATATTAATACCTGCACAGTTAATTAAGAAACATTGTGTTTAAACTAATTGAAAGGGCAACGGATATTTTGAACAAAGCAAGAACAATACGTAGTCTGCATAAGGCTCTCTGACTACACTATAAATTTGATTGCGAGAGAAATCTGAAAAAAAAGCACGAATCACTTTCTAACAAAGCAACTGCGAGAATTTATCCCGCTAACTGACTGGTTGCCAAAACTTAGTATCTTGTTCACTTGCCCGGCCACATTGGCCGAGGGGACAGATGTGCTCCAGTCACGGTGTGCACGGCCACTACGGTCGGGGGTTCGAATGTTCAAATGTTTGTTAAGCTTATGGGACTTAACTACTGGGTCATCAGTCCCTAAACTTACAAACTGCTTATGAACTACTTACGAACTAGGACAGCACAAATATCCATGCCCGAGGGGGGATTCGAACCCCCGACCGTAGTGGCCGTGCAGACTGTGACTGGAGCGCCTCAGTCCCCTCGGCCGGGGTTCGAATCCCCCCTCGGGAATGGATATTTGTGCCGTTCTTGGGATTAGCTAGTTCATAAGTAGTTTGTAACTTTAGGGACTGATGATCCCGTAGTTAAGTCCCATAAGCTATACAAACATTTGAACTTGTTCACTTGCGTGCAGTATTGCACAACAATCACTACTATCATTAATACACCACACCAATAAAGAAATCTGTTAATCAAACTCAGCTTAGTCACTACTGTGCTTTGACTTTAATAGAAAATAACTTTCAATTAAAGGAAGAGGGTTAGCTTTCTAACGACAAAAGTGAAACAAGTAAAGAACTTTAACTTTCTCAATTATTATTATCAATAATCATCAGATTACCTTATGATTGGAGAACAACTAAATCTTCTCAGACTGATACATATATGAATGATACAAAATCTTATAAATACAGAATTGTGTCTGTTTCACAAAATCAAATTACAAAATTATTCCATCAGCTCGTACAAAACTTGCTGCCTCAGCAGCCAAACCAAAGCACGTCCGCTCTATACAAGAGCTACACACCGATTGACTCTCTCTGTTCAGCTACTCCTCACATACATAGTCTTTGACAGAGATGTTACAAAACAGAGTAAACCATAGACATAGTTACTCAAAGGAGTTCATATAACATTTTACATACAAATATCGATACAAAACAGGTGAAACAATATTATTGAATTTGTACAGACATGTTTCAATGTTTAAAAATTACGAATTCATAATGTTGTGGGATATTTCACCAATGAAATACGCTCAGTGTGCTCGCTGTATTTCATTAGGGAAACTATATGGACCAACGAGATTTGCTGCTAATTTGCTGTGGCTATCATGACAGTAACTGTGGTCTACTTTTGTGGTCACAAAGCAACCTGTAATGCAATCAATTATGCCAGAGACGTTTGAACTTCTTAATGCGTACACTGAATTAAATTTGTGTCCAGACCGGGGTCGAACCCGGGTCTTTTCCTTACTAGTCAGGTGCTTCACTAAGCCACCAGGCTCAAGGTGGATATCGCATCTGCAGAAACCATCCTGGCACGCTCTAAGATACACACAAATATTCAATTTACATTCTAAACTACTGTTCTAGTATCCCTTTCCCATTAGTGTCGTTTACTCGCAGCTATCGTTAGCGAATTCCTGTACAGAGATCAGGCCTCATGTGAATAAGAATTGAAATTTAAGGAACTTTTTACCCGTCGTCCCATTAATTGTGTTGTGTTGTTGTGGACTTCAGTCCGGTGACTGGTTTGATGCAGGTCTCCACCCTATTCTATCATGAGCAAGCCTCTTCATTCCCTCGTACGAATGGAAACCCACATCCATTTGAATTTGCTTTCTGTATTCATCTCTTGGTCTCCCTCTACGATTTTTACCCCCACACACTTCCCTCCAACGCCAAATTCACAATTCCTTGATGTCTAAGAATGTGTCCTACCAATCGATCCCTTCTTTTAGTCAAGGTACACCAGAAGTTCCTTGTCTCCCCAATTCTGTTCAGTACCTCCTCATTAGTTATGCGATCCACCCACCTAATCTTCAGCATTCTTCTGTAACACCGCATTTCAAAAGCCTCTATCCACTTCCTGCTCGCACTGTTTATCATCCATATTTCATTCCCATACAAGGCAACACTCCACACAAATGCCTGAAGAAATGACTTTCTTATGCTTGAATTAATATTCGATGGTAACAAATTTCTCTTTTTCAAAAATACTTTTCTTCCCATTGGCATTCTGCATTTTATATACTCTGTACTCCGACAACCATATGTTATTTTACTGCCCAAGTAACAAAACTTATTTACCACCTTTGCTGATTCGTTACCTAATTTAATTCCTTCAGCATCGCCTGATTTTCTAAGACTGCATTCCATTACCCTTGTTTTGCTCTTGTTAATGTTCATATTATATTCTCCTTTCAACACACTGTTCATTCCGTTCAATTGCTACTCCAGGTCTTTTGCTGTCTCTGACAGAATTACAATGTCATCAGCAAAACGCAAGATTTTTATTTCTTCGCCCTGAACTTTAATTCCTTCTCCATATTTCTCTTTCCTTTTCTTCATATCTTGCTCAATGTCCAAATTGAATAACATTGGGGAAAGGCTACAACCCTATGTTACATCCTTCCCAACCTCTGCTTCGTTTTCATGCCCTTCAACTCTGATAAGTGCTGTCTGGTTTTTGTGCAAGTTGTAAAGCATTAATTACACACCAGTAATTTACCGACATATTATATCACCGTACCGTAGACGTTACGTCGAGCAATTTGTCCGTGAGTTCTGCTGTTTAAGAGACGTGCTGACAAGTTCCTATGTCTGCCGGGAAAGAATAAAAGCTAGAGCTTTGAAATCACCTACTTACATAGCTGCGCAACGTTAATGAAAAAGTTAAGGGGAGTCGTACCGCCCTATCCCGACAGTGTTATAAATGCCCAGTTTTCTCAGGAACTATTGAGTATTTAAATGTGGTGTTTTTATCGCATGTTCTGGTATGTTTCGTGACTGTACTACTCTACAATCACTTTAAAATAACAGCTGGAAAGAAGTTATGATTTTTCCCTAAACATATAAAGTTTTGGTCTAAATTTTCACAATTTTATTTTCTTCAATTTTAATTATTGCAGTAAATACTGCTATAGCAGAGCTACAACATCATTGTACTATCTATGTTATGTGGTAAATAATTCATTGATGTAGATTCAGAAGTTTCTGAGAAAAAGGGGCATTTATAATGAAAAAAGGCCATTTGGAGAAAATTGTGTTTAAAGACAACACCAGCGATAAAAAAAAAGTAACATTACAATAGTAAATGTAGTATGCAGCATTGGTCGTATTTTTATTGTTTTTGCAGATCGATTTCGATCATATAATGATCATCTTCAAAGCATCTTCAATACAAGGAAATACAGAAATCAGTACAGAGTCCAAACACATAAAATAAAATAAACTCAAAGCCAATCCAGTTGCAGAGTATAGTAAATGTACATACCAGTCATCGTAATATGAACTAAGCATATCATATGCCATATTAGCTGAATGTAACAGATTTTTTGAACATATCAGTATAGTGTTTAACCATGAAATGAGCGAGCTGCTTACAAAATCACGCAGCGGCGCTTTAGAAAACTGGCGCTACTAACGCCCTCTGGTCTAGTGACATTTCAAAGTCACTGAACTAAATATAAGTTTCTAATTTTAAGAATTAAAGTGGAATCTAAAGGAATTTCATTATCAGTACGTTCACCAAAAAGAATAGAATATACATGCTGAAACATGAAAAAAAAAATTGAATAACGCAAAGCGCCTAACGTCAATTTCACATAGTAATCATCTGTATGTTAATATAAAAAAAGCAAAGAACAAGTGTATGACTATCCCTATAGGGTGGTATCACATATTTTAAAACCATCTGTTTCAAGCTTTAGACGATTCAAAAATATATAGAAAAAGGCTGTTATAATGCATGCTGCTTGGAGCGACCTCACATTTCTTGTGCTTTATGCACGTTACAATACAGTACCATAGAAAATTGTTCAGAACAGATACAGACCAGGTATATCTATAAAGTACACATTTATAAAATGCAACTTATTACATAGTAAAATATACAAAATAATAGCAGAAACAGCCCAACGTCTTCGTCAGCTGTATATGGCACTAACTCCAGTCATCAAATCATGCACGGTACAAAGTTCTCAGAGACAAAAAATTCTAATTTTTATTATTTTATTATTAAAAAAAACATACATATTGGGTACAACCATGAAGAATAAAATTTACAAAACATTTATTTGATGTGTTTGAACTCTACTGATTTCTGTATTTTCTTGTATTGAAGGTGCACTGAAGATGATCATTATATGATCGAAATCGATCTGCAAAAACAATAAAAATACGACCAATGTTACATACTACATTTACAATATTCTTTATTTTGTGGTCGCTGAGCACATCGTTCCAAAAAATGGAATCAAACCTCATAAAAAATATGTTAGAATCCTGCTGGATGGTAGTCCTCATCTCCTCCTTCATCTTCCTCATCCAGTGCTTCACTCCTTCTCTTGGATCTGGCTTCTTCTGACATACTGTTTTTTGCAATCTCTGCCTTCATGATTCGCAGTTGGTCCAAGTCCATCACACTTTTCGTAGTTTTATAACCTTTATGAATTCCAATATATTCCAAAACCTGTATTCTTTCAGAATAGCCATCATTAAAAGTAAGAACAGCACCAAAATCACAAAGTTTAAAGACTGACCTTCAAACAGACACAGAAGCTAAAACACGGCGAGTGGATTACTGTTGTTGTCAAATACAAACATGTACAGTTCAAGGAGTTTACTACGAAGTACCTCTAATGTAGGCAACTTACGAAACGGACAGTTCTCTACAAAACAAAAGAAACCACAGCTTTCTAGACTATATAGTTCCAGAGAAAAATGCAATATGCGAAATGATGGAAAACAAAATTCTCCGAAATGTCAGTGCATGATTATTTTCAAATATTTATTTAAAATAGTAAATAATCGAATATTTCAATAAAACCAACACCAAATTAAGCATGAACAACCATATTTTCATAATTTGCATAAAGGTAAGACTGTGAAATTTTGTAATTTTGGGCAGTACAATTCACCTTAACTTCGCTAGTCTTTAATTCGTTACTAAAAAATTAACTTCATTAAAAGTGAAAGTGTTATTCTGCAGGTGATTTGTTGCTGTTGTTGTTTTCAGTCCGGAAATCGGTTTTTAATTAAGCTCTCTAAGGCCTTCTTCACCTTACTCAAGCCTATTCATTTCTGAATATGAACTGCAACCTACATCCCTTTATACCTGTTGTGGCGTAAAGTCAGCGCCACACATCAGATATACAGAACGGTCGTGGAGGAGGCAGCGATCGACCGAAAGCCAATCGCAAGCAGGCGCCGCGCATCCTGGAGGGAGTAACCGAAGAAGCGCGCCCTCAATAAGCGGTTATACCTAGGCCGACATACGTCTGGACGCCTGTCAAGTTACTAGTGAGAACTCGTCCGTTACTATTCAGAACTCGGGCAGTTACTAGGCAGCTCCAAAGACAGAACTAGGACAGTACTAAGTCAGAACGCGGCTACGAACTTAGCAGTAACTTGGTCACAGCGCCGCAAGACACAAGAAGAGAGAAGAAACAGACATATGATCTAAAGTTGAGTACTATACTTCATCTGTAAAGGAGACCGCGTATAAAACGCTTGTACGACCACGTCTTGAGTATTGCTCAAGTGTTTGGGACCCGCAGCAGATCAGTTTAAAGGAAGACATAGAACCAGTTTAGAGGCGAGCAGCTAGGTTTGTTACTGGTAGGTTCGACCAATGCGCGAGTGTCACGGAAATGCTCCGGCAACTCAATTGGGGATCGCTGCAAAAAATACGACGTTCTTTTCGTGAATTTCTGTTGAGGAAATTTAGAGGGCCGGAATTTGAAGCTGAGTGTAGTACGATCTTGCTACCACCAATTTACATTTCGTGATCACATTGACAAGAGACATTAGGGCTCGTAAGGAGTCATATAGGCATTCTTTTTTTCCTCGTTCTATTTGGGAGTGGAATAGGAAGGGAAATGCCTACTAGTGGTACAGAGTACTTTCCGCCACGCACCTTACGGTGAATTGCAGAGTATGTATATAGATGTAGATGTCATCTTTTTAAAACCATTTTCTGTCATCATTGTCGTATGGCTGAAGAGCAGCGTACTAAGCTGCTATCAGTCTACCCATGTAGGGCTTCAAAATACAGTAAAGGAAAAAGAAAGAAAAGAACAGATCCTGTTGATGGAGTGTCCACTTACATTTCACTATATCACTCACACGCACATACAGTAGAGTAAGAATATCCTTCTGTAGCACTGCCACAGGTCTGCTCACTGATTACCTGCAGCTGACTGTCTGTTACTCACCATTCAACATGGCTAGCTGAAATGTCCGTTACTGACATCAACTGGTTCATTGATGCCTACTTACAAAAAACATGGGTCAAAGTCTGAGAGACACAACGCAATTGTACCTTGTTACTCGGCCACCCAAGTCAGTGAAACGTTTCTACTGTCAAGGCAGTGACGTAATCGCAGACGGTAGTGAGCTCAGTGAAGGCCACGTAGCATGTTGCTGCCGTAGATAGCTGAGTCGCGTGTCGGTTATTGTAACCTCCTTGGGTTAGCAGTACTTGAGCTGCCGACGTCATAAGCGAACGTGTCAACTGGCGCGTGCGCACACCACAAGGTTACTAACCTCCTCATTGGTGCCTGACTCACGACTCTGCCTAGAGCTCCTAAATACGTAGGCTGAATCGACCGCCATGTTGTCCCCAGCATGGTTGGAATCGAGCGGCGCTAATAGCATAGGAGGCGCATGCCCTGCCATCTTTTACAAACGATTTTGCAAAAAGTAATAGGTAGAAAAAATTAATTTTTACATAACGTAAGTCTTTATATGTCAGCATTGTAACGAAGTGCGCATCATTTCGTTAATAGTTACAGTTAGTAAGATATTGGCTTTTAAATAAGAGACTGAGATAAGTTAGCAAACGTTTGCAGTGATACGATGCGCGTTTTTTAATTAAGTTCCGTTTGAACAGAAGTACACAACGAAAGGTTATTTCAAAAAAGTTAATTTATTTTCAGAAAGTACATACTTTACTTTTCGACATAGTTTGTTCAAATACGTATTATGCCTCTCAACCAATTTTAACCCTTTCAGACCCTCTGGATACAATTGTGTACATAACTTTTAGGGTGTCT
This sequence comes from Locusta migratoria, assembly GCA_026315105.1. Classification (NCBI taxonomy): domain Eukaryota; kingdom Metazoa; phylum Arthropoda; class Insecta; order Orthoptera; family Acrididae; genus Locusta; species Locusta migratoria. The sequence continues at coordinate 270,487,780 of CM048750.1, forward strand.
AACATAGATCGGAAACATTTTTTGTCAATTGAAACAACATGTATATGACTATGAGTGTTCAACCTTTTCATTGTGCACAGTTATTGTCAACTGCGGAAGATCACTATAAAAATACCAAGTAATCAGTGTTGCACTGCGCACCAGCTTGTGAACTGCAAAGAACACGCAGGTTGTGCATTACTTGTATTCCACAGTACAACTGGAAAGTAGTAGTAATTATTTTGCATGGCAACTATTGAATGATCACTTTATTTAGTACAAAAGTAAGTTCTGCAAAATAAATTATTTTAGTCCATAAAAAGAAGCCTTGCTTTTTAGCATATGCAATTTTGTAGTATGTAAATGGATGCATACAACAGCGTAAATATTGCATCTAAAATCATTAAAAACCTAAATTAAGAGGAATAAAGCAAACAGAATATTTTCCTTCCTCTAGAAAAAAAATCAGGTCTGAAAGGGTTAAAATACCTTCTTTATACAATCTTGCCGCCTGTTCCGAAAACCAAGAGTTCACTGCCGTTTTGTAAAGCACTGATATCGACACGTCAGGAAATTCTTTTGAGAGACCTGTTATTGTGACGCTCCTGTTTTCATGAATCCGCATTAGCTGAAACCACCAAATCGTCTGTAATCGAAGATGGGCGACCGTAGCGGTCCTCATCATGGACGTTGTCACAGTCATCTTTGAATTCTTGTACCTACTTACTCACTTTGCTTTCACTCGTAACAATTTCACCGTACACATCTCAAATCTGTCGATGAATTTCTGCAGCAGACAGGTTCCTTACTGACAATAATCCTATCACTGAGCAAAGCTCACACGCGGCGGGCGAGTTGTTTGTCTGAAACATTTTGAAAGAACGGAAAAGAACCGTGTAGGTTAGCTACAGAGCTGAAACTGTGCACAGTTGTTCCCGAGGCATGCCGGTACACGACGCACGCGCTCGTTGAGGTATGTGTGCGAACTACTAGTGTCTACAACAAAACGGAAATTACTTTAAAAAGCGCCTCGTAAAAGAGGCTGCGATGATATTTCGTTTGGTTCATGTTAACACGATATGTTGCTGAGGATGTAATTTTCCTAACCTATTGAATTATATCGCTAAAATTTATTTTCTGTACGGAACTCATTTCCCATGGGCAGAATGATATTATAGCAACTGAAAACTTGCAAAGAGGGCCATATTTCTCCATATGGTTACTACGCAAAACTTAGTAAACTATCTCGTTACTCAAGAAACTGTAGATTTTTTAATGAAAAAAAAAGGTAAAGTTAGGGATTTATTAATTGATGTACAGATATTCCTACATCGGTCACAAATGTTTAATTTTTTTTATTTGTTGTCCAACGCGTTTCGGAGCTACAACTCCGTTTTTAAAAACTGATAGGCGTTTCATTTCTCTCAGTTTATCGCTGTAACATCCCTGAGTATCGATTTCCGCATCGGTTGCTTGAAGATCGCTGGAGCAAGCGCTCTGGTGGCAACGTGCACACGTGGAAAACGACGGAGCGATACTCACTCTCATTCAGCAGCCTTCCTTAGACCTGTTAACATCTCTCCTTTTTCCTTTGACTGCATAGGCGGTCACGTTTGTACATACTAACCTGTATTCCTTACGCCTGTATTCATATTGCTTTTATACTTGAATGTATATCTTTTGTAATATATGCAATAATTTAAAATTAAAACTATTCCTTTTCCCTTTTCGGGGACACCACTTTTATAGTTCCTCTCACCGACCTTCCGCTACCTATCCTGCATCCGTAATCCGAACCTGCACTTTTCCATCCAGTCCGCAGGACGTAGTGAGCCTAAAATACGACGAAAATTAAAAGGTGAGAAATGGGCATAGTTTAAGGGAGACAACTTTTTCAAAACTCAATGTGGGACATTTCGAGGATGTGAAGGAGAGCTAAGATCACGGGACTCATTGTGCCAGTTATTCTGAAACTATCAAAGTAATTTAGGTCTGCAGAGTAGGCCTACTCATTTACTTTTAAAGTGACATTTCATTCTTAATTTCCAATTTTTACTCGCGGTTCATAAATATTTTCTCATGCTCCTATTTTGAATTTTAGAGCTTGACAATTTTCACATACTCTTTCTCCGTTAGGTTTTTCCGATCACCTTCGTCGTCTGTACTACTTTCATTTGTTCCAGCCATTAGATCATCGCGTTTCATACATTTTGATAAGGTGCTTATCCGCCCAAAGAATTATGTTTCGCAATAACCTCGAATTAAATTTGATAAAAACTACTTTTTGAAACCATTTGAACTACTTTATTATAGAAGTTTTTCGATGAAATGCATTGTTTAATTGTGCCTTACTACATGAAATGCTCACTCACTATCGTTGTGACATTTTCAGAATTTCACCACCTTTTTATTCCTGAAGGTAATAAGACGTCAGATTTTAAATACGTTTGTACAGACTGTGATAATATTAAAGCATGTTTGCTACCTTCAGCACCGAAAAATATTCCATTATAATTATTGAGACGTACTTAAGGAGGCACAGAAAACATGGCGAAAACAGAATTTTTTAAAAACAGTAAGTGAGTAAGATTAGCATCAAAATCACAAAGTTTAAAGACTGGCGTTCAAACAAACACAGAAACTGAAACACGACGAGTGGATTACTGTTGTTATCAAATGCAAATATGTACAGTTCAAAGAATTTACTGCGAAGTACCGCTAGTGTAGGCAACTTACGAAACGGACTGTTATCTACAAAACAAAAGAAACCACAGTCTTCTAGATTATATAGTTCCAGAGAAAAATGCAATATGCGAAATGATGGAAAACAAAATTCTCAGAAATGTCAGAGCATGATTATTTTCAAATATTTATGTAAAATAGTAAATAATCGAATATTTCAATAAAACCAACACCAAATTAAGCATAAACATCGTATTTTCATAATTTGAATAAAAGTAAGAATGTGAAATTTTGGGCAGTACGACTCCCCTTAACTTCGCTAGTCTTTAATTGTTACTAAAAAGTGAAAGTGTTATTTTACAGGTGATTTGTTGCTATTGTTGTTTTCAGTCCGTAAATTGGTTTTTATGCAGCTCTCTTAGGCCTTCCCCACCCTGCTCAAGCCCGTTCATCTCTGAATATGAACTGCAACGTACATCCCTTTATACCGGCTAATTGTACTCATCTCTCGGTCTAGCTCTTGTCACACACACAGACACACACACTCATCCTCCAATCAAATTGACGATTCGGCGGAGTAGCCGAGCCCATTGAGGTGCTATGCTCCGATGCACGAGGCCGCTCCCCGTTAGGGGTTCGAATCCCCACCTCGGGCATGGCTGTTTGTGCTGTCTTTATTATAAGTTAGTTTATAAATAGTTTGTAAGTTTAGGAACTGATGACCCCGCAGTTAAGTCCCTTAAGCTTACCAAACATTTTGAATTTTCCTACCAATATATCCGTTATTTTATTGAGCATATGCCTGAAATCCTTTTCCCCCCAATTCTGTTCATCAACTCCTCATTTAAACCTCAGCATTCTCTTGTAGGACAAAATCACAAAAGCTTCGATAATTTGTCTGTCTCAACACCTGATCGTCCACGTTTCACTCCCGTATAGTGCTACATTCCAAATGTTCAAATGTTTGTTTAGCTTATGGGGCTTAACTACGGGTCATCAGTCCCTAAACTTACAAACTACTTATGAACTAGCTAACACTAAGGACGGCACAAATATCCATGCCCGAGGGGGGATTCGAACCCCCGACCGTAGTGGCCGTGCAGACTGTGACTGACGCGCCGCAGACGGTTCGGCCACCGCGGCCGGCGCTACATTTCATACAAGTGCCTTGAGAAAACACTTTTTAACACTGATTAATATTCTATGTCAAAAATTTATCTTCTTCAGAAACGCTTTTTTTCTCATCATCATTCTGAAAATTATATCTTCTTTATTTCGGCCAATAGTGGAATACAGTCTGCTTATCTTGTGTAATGCTGATGCACACTTTATTCTCTTCATTGATTTTAACGGTCTTCTTATCTGTGAGTTTTAAAAGGCATCCATTACAATTTACTTGCTTGTATTATACATTCATTTTTTTTACCTCTATGGATGAAGTGCAACAGGCGTATTGTGTTTTTCTCGACTTCAAAAAGGCATTTATCGCGGTGCCACACTGCAGACTGCTACGAAGATACGAGCTTATGGAATAGGTTCACAGATTTGTGACTGGCTGGAAGACTTCCTACGTAATAGAACGCAGTACATTGTTCTCGACGGCGAGTGTTCATCAGAGACGAGTGTATCGTCTGGCGTATCCTAGGGAAGTGTGATAGAACCGCTATTATTTTCTATCTATATAAATGAGCTGATGGACAGACTAACTTGTAATTTTCGGCTGTTTGCTGATGATGCTGTGGTGTATGGGAGGGTGTCGTCTTTAACTGACTGTAATATCATACAGGATGACTTAGTCAAAATTTCTAGTTGGTGCGAAGCTCTCAATGCAGAAAAATGTAAGGTGATGCGCATGAGTAGGAAAAACAATCCCATAATATTCGAATACAGCATTAGTAGTGAGCTTCTTGATGCAGTAGCGGTGTTCAAATATCTAGGCGTAACAATGCATAGCAATATGAAATGGAACGAACATGTAAGGGCAGCCTACTTCGGTTTATAGGGAGAATTTTGGGAAGATGTACATCATCTGTAAAAGAGACCGCGTATAATACTCTTGTACGACCACATCTTGAGTATTGTCCAAGTGTTTGGGACCCTCAGCAGATCAGTTTAAAGGAAGACATAGAAGCAGTTAAGAGGCGAGGAGATCGCTGGAGGAAAGACGACTTTCTTTTCGTGAGTTCCCGTTGAGGAAATTTAGAGGGCCGGAATTTGAAGCTGAGTGTAGTATGATCTTGCTACCACCTATTTACATTTCGCGTAGTTATCACAATGACAAGAGACATTAGGGCTCGTACGGAGGCATGTAGGCATTCTTTTCTTCCTCGTTCTATTTGGGAGTGGAATAGGAAGGGAAATGCCTAGTAGTGGCACATTGTACTCCCCGCCACGCATCTTACGGTGGATTGCGGAGTATGTATGTAGATGTAGAGTAGATGTAGATGTCATCTTTTTAAAACCATTTTCTGTCATCATTGTCGTATGGATGAAGAGCTGCGTACTAAGCTGCTGTCAGTCTGCTCATGTAGGGCTTCAAAATACAATAAAGGAAAAAGAAAAGATCAGATCCTGTTGATGGAGTGTCCACTTACTGTTCACTATATCACTCACACACACGTACAGTAGAGTGAGAATATCCGTCTCTAGCACTGCCTACGGTCTATGCTGCTCCGTGCACTGATTACCTGCAGCTGACGGTCTGTTACTCACCATTGAGCATGGCTAGCTGAAATGTGCTTCACTGACATCAACTGGTTCGCTGATGCCTACTTACAAACATGGGTCAACGCCCGCGAGACATATCGCGATTTTACCTTTTTACTCGGCCACCCGAGTCAGTGAAAAAGTTTCTACTGTCAAGGCAGTGACGCAATCACAGACGGCAGTGAGCTCAGTGAAGGCCACATAGTATGCTGCTGCCGTAGAAAGCGGAGTAGCGTGTCGCTTATTGTAACCTCGATGGGTTAGCAGTACTTGAGCTGCCGACGTGTCAACTGGCGCGTGCGCACACCACAAGGTTACTAACCTCCTCATTGGTGCGCGACTCACGACTCAGTCTAGAGCTCCTAAATACCCAGGATGATTCATCCGCCATCTTTTCACCAACATGGTTGCATTCGCGCTGCGCTAACAGCATAGAGTCGCGTGTTCTGCCATCTTTCACAAACGATTTCGCAAAAACTAATTGGTTGAAAAATTAATTTTCACGTTACTTAAATCTTGAAATGTCCGAATAGTGACGAAGTGTGCGTCATTTCGTTAATAGTTGCAGTTAGTAAGATTTTGGATTTTAAGTAAGAGACTGCGCTAAGTTAGCAAAAGTTTGCAATGATAAATAGGAGCTGCGATGATATTCCGTTTGGTGCATTTTTCACGAAATATAACTGTGGATGCAATTTTCCTAGCGCGTTGAATTTTATTTTCTACTTAGGAGCAGTAGACCAATATCGCTAACATTTATTTTCCGTACCGAACTCATTTCCGGTGTCGATAAGGGCAGAATGATATTTTGGCAACTGAAAACTTGCAAAGAGGGGGGTATTTTGCCATATGGTTACTAAGCAAAACTTAGCTAACTCTTGCAAATGATTGGTAAAGGAAGGAAAGGAAGAAGGATAGGAAAGAAAGGATTGACAGTGGCCGCATATGGACATTGATATTAAGCAATGGCGACAAGTGAAAATGTGAGCCGGACCGGGAATCGAACCCGGATCTCCCGATTCGGGCCAGCGGTCACCTTAACCACTTGGCCACCCGTGCTCGCCTCCCGTCCGTCTGAGATTCTCACACGTCGCACGCTATGTGTGTAGCGCCCCTATCGTCCATGCCCTCTTACAGTCGCCATTACGGATTCCCGTGCGAGGTCGGACGTATAACTGCATCTGCGGTGAAATAACTGAAGCTAACGCCGTCGTCGCGTTTAAATACTTATTGTACTGGTGCGGGCGTCTTTTTATTTTTTTTTTTTTTTGGGGGGGGGGGGTCTCCTGTCCACCCCTACAACCCACCTGTCACGCACCAATACATTCAACAAAACTGAACATTCCTGAGAAAACTCAATATAAATATAATCCCATTCAAGGCGGAATGAAAAGAAAAAACACCCTCCGGGTAAAATGTAGAAAATGAAAGGAAGCTTCCTGAGTTTGGACTGATGACGGTCATTTCCGTAATGCCCAAGGAGAAGAGGATTTGGTACAAAAAAGTCGTGTGAAAGCAAAGGTGAAAAAAACCTGTAAACAGCGGGCACAGAATTTACCGTGGCTCAAAATTACAAAGCGAAATGTCAAACACATATACAAAGGAAAAAAAATATAAACCTTCTCACAAAGAAAACAGTAAAATGAAACGTAAAGGGAAGAAGCGGGGGAAACTGTCCCCACCAATCACAACCTCCGTGTGAAGAAAATATGATAAATTTAAAAAGAAAAGCCAATTGGTTCCCCGCTTCGATAACTCAGATTTCCAGTTCAATTTCAAGTGCAGTCAGCCACCAAGCCACGGTGGCAAAAAAAAAAAAAAAAAAAAAAAAAAAAAAAAAAAAAAAAAAAAAAAAGAGAAAAAACAAGAACAAAAAGCGTTAAACGATCAGCACCCCCCCCCCCCCGCACCCCCCACCAGGGGACAATGTTTTAAGTAATAACTGTTGCCCTGAAATATCTAGGTCGGAACAAGGCCCCAGGAGTATATGACATTCCGTCAGAGCTACTAAAGTCTCTGGCAGAGCCAGCCATTACATAACTATTTCACCTGGTGTGTAAGATGTATGAGACAGGCGAAATACCCTCAGACTTTAAGAGAAATGTAATAATCCCATTCCAAAGAAATCAGGCGCGGACAGGTGTGAAAATTACAGAACCATCAATTTGATAAGTAATGGCTGCAAAATTTTAACACGAATTATCTACAGGAGAATGGAAAAGCTGATAGAAGCTGACCTCGGGGAAGATCAGTTTGGATTCAGGAGGAACGTAGGAACCCGGGAGGCATTATTCACTTCACGACTTATCTTAGAAGATAGATTAATGAAAGGCAAACCTACATTTTTAGCTTTTGTAGATTTGGAGAAAGCTTTTGACAATGTTGATTGGAATACACTCTTTCAAATTCTGAAGTCAGCAGGGGTAAAATACAGGGAAAGGAGAGTTATTTACAACTCGTACAAACGCCAGACCGCACTTATTAGACTCAAGGGCCATAAAGGGAAGCATTAGTTGGGAAGGGAGTAAGACAGGGTTGTAGCCTTTCTCCGATGTTATTCAATTTGTACATCGAGCAGGCGGTGAAGGAGGCAAGGAAAATTTTGGAATAGGGATTAAAGTTCAGGGTGAAGAAATAAAAACCTTGCGTTTTGCTGATGACATTGTAATTCTATCAAAGACAGCAAAGGACTTGGAAGAGCACTTGAATGGAATGGACTGTGTGTTGAAGAGAACATTTAAAATGAACATTAACAAGAGCAAAACAAAGTAAATGGAATGTAGTCTTAGAAAATCAGGTGATGCTGAAGAACTTAGATTAGGTAACGAAACAATGAAGGAGGTAGATGAGTTATGTTACTTGGGTAGTAAAATAACATATGACGGTCGCAGTACAGAGGATACAAAATACAGAATGGCAATGGGAAGAAAATAATTTTTGAAAAATAGAAATTTGCTAACATCGAATATTAAGTGTAAGGAAGTCTTTTCTGAAGGCATTTGTTTGGAGTGTTGCCTTGTACGGGAGTGAAACATGAAGGATAAACATTGCAGACAGGAAGCGAATAGAGGCTTTTGAAATGTGGTGCTACAGAAGAATGCCGAAGATTAGGTGGGTAGATCGCATAACTAATGAAGAGGTACTGAACGGAATTGGTGAGAAAAGGAATTTTTGGCATACCTTAACTAAAAGAAGGGATCGCTTGGTAGGACACATTCTTAGACATCGAAGAATAGTAAATTTAGCATTTGATGGAAGTGTGTGGGGTAAAAATCGCAGAGGGAGACCAAGAGGCGCATATAGTAAGCAGAATCAAGTGGATGTGGGTTGCCGTTCTTATGAGGAGATGAAAAGGCTTGCTCAGGATAGAGTAGGGTGGAGAGCTGCATCAAACCAGTCTCCGGACAGAAGACCATAACAACAACAACATTACCCGAACAGTTCACAATTGCCGTTTTGGCTGGGAGCGCTGGGAGTTATTTTCGTACTCTGCTATTCGTTGTTCTGAAGGACATATCAGCGGTCTAGTCGCGCTCAATCAAAGTGTAATATGGTTCCTGAACTGTACTTGGTGTAAAGCAGCGGATAAAACAAACTTAAAGGTGCATTGTGTTAACACATTCTTCTGTCGAAAAACAACAGAAACGAACACTAGGAAAATAACTTTTCTTTTATGGCCTAAAAATTCAGCAGATCTTGTAGGAGACAACTGATTTTTGTTATACATTACTTTTAATATATTCTTTTACACGAAACGGTTGAAAATGAAAATAAAAAGTTGTGTTACGATCTAAAAATTGAAGCGAACGTGTCTTACATTAGAAATTAATATGAATTTTTACAGAGATGCGTTCAAAATTAAAATTAAACTATCGTTTTACGATTCAATAACTTGAATGTGTAGCAGATAAAGAAAACATTCGGTATTAATACGTGAATCTAGAGGAAAGCCTAAGAAATGAAAATGAATTAGAGGTTTCGGTGCACGAAGTAATAACTGAATACAGACGAACAAACACAGAACTGGGTTTGCCATTACATAATTTTGCAGACTAGTGTGGAAAAATCAAATTTGTTTTATAATCTAACAGTTAACGTGTAAATCATTAGGGTCTAGATGCTGCATAATACGTGTACACAATACCTTTAATCCATGTAAGGGCTAAACAGTTTTGTTCTGCAGCTACTGTTCTCTCGATAGCTAACAGTATTAGCAAAGCTTTTACGTGTTTACCTACAGAACTGAACTACGTTATTTGTTGACACTTTTTCATCTGAGCATTCTCGCCGATAACGTATATTCTCGCGATAACTATACATTTCAGCAGACGCCAAGAATATGCTTCAGTTGTAATAAATATACTACAATATCAGTATGACATGACTACAGTACCGAGCGGCCTGGGTCATTCGGGTATTGTCGGGCGCTTTCGGTCATGTTTGCACGTAAACGAGGCTTAGTTCGGCTTTCTGCCATCGGCAGTTGTAAAATAAACAGGTAATACGTAGTTTGTAAATCCAATGAATATGCTCCAAGTTATAACAAAAATCACATTATAATCATAAATTTTTAAAACCAGTATGAATTTAAAAAAACACCCACCGGTCAGCAAAGTTTGCGTCTGGATTTGACGGCAGAAAACTCGTTGACCATATATCTTCATAGTTCAGATGGTTATCAGGAGATCGGCTTCGACGTGAAGGATGGTCAAAGCGTTCAATCTCTCCTCGGACAACGTAGAACGTAGGTATGATTTCAGACTTTTAAGAGCCGAAAACGAGCGTTCTGCTGAACAATTTTTAAGTGCCACACAACGAAATATTCTAAGAGCAATGTCAACATTCGCATACACGGACTGTAACATCTCTCTTCATAAACATTTACTCATTCCGACTGGTATATCACTAATCTCAGAAGCTTTCAAATGTTTCACCAAATGTACACATTCACTAGGGAAGGAAGGCTCTAAATCTGTGTCGTAGGACGCTTGGAGTTTTGCTGCACGTTCGGAAATATCGTCAGGTGAACTGCTCTTATGGTTACTGAAAACTGTGTTCTATAGCTTTCCTTCCTCCTCACTAGTTCGGCGTACAAGTTGTCGAGTACTGGGAGAAATGTTTCGACTCTATAAATTTTTCCCTTCTAGTCAGAGAAACTTCTCCAGAGTCCGCTTCTTCGTCATCATGAAGTTTGCGTTTTCGTGATCTTTTATAAGTGCATTCATAGTCTATATCAGTAACAATCTCCATAGCTTTATTTTCATAATAGTTGAAACTGCCACGAATAGATGCAATAAATCCTACAAGTGATTCATATAATTCATGGACTATTTTAGTATCAATATTTACACTTTGCAATTTTTGATTTACACTATTAAATCTCTGGAGTATGTCCTTCCAAACTGTCATCATCATTGCTGTTTCTAGTCGGCTGAGTACATTCAATAAAGCTGAAGCCTCATTTCGCACAAGTGGTTTCTCAAACTTATTATTGGCTATATGTGTGAGGGCATTGATAACGTTCTCCCAGTTTTCATATAGAATTACACACACCTCCTCCCTTGCTGACCAACGTGTTTTTGAATAAATTTTTACCGTTTTGCTTCCTGGTTTCATGAGAGAAAGAAGTTTATCCCAGCGCTGTGTAGAATCAGAGAAAAAATTATAAACGTTTTGCACTACATTGAAAAATGAACATGTTTCCCGACAACAGCTTGCAGCACTAGTGCCGACTAAATTCAAAGAATGTGCTGCACAAGGCACATAACATCCTTTCGGATTTCGTTCTTTAATGCGTGCCTGCAAACCAGTGTAGGATCCTGACATATTGCTTGCGTTTTCATAGGACTGACCTCTACAGTCAGTAATATCAATGGAATTTGTAGATAAGACTTTTAGTACGGCCTCAGCTAAGTCATTGGACTTGTGTCCCGGGTTTGGTAAAAACAGAAGGAAACGTTCCACAGGTTCACCATTCTCGTTCACATATCTTAATATGAAAGATAATTGATCAATATGTGAAATGTCTGCAGTAGAATCTACTATTATAGAGAAATATTTGGCCTGTTTTATTTCACTTAAGATAAGTCTTTTTATTCATTCAGAAAGAAGCTCTATTATTTCATCACATATTGTTGCAGAAAGATATCTTGTACGTCCCTGCCCTGGATTTCCATATCGTTCAATGTGCTCTGCGAGAAATGGATGAAACTCGGCTATAAGTTCAAGAGACATAATAAATCGACCGTTATGTAATGAATGGAATCTTTCAACGTATCCACACGACTTGTTAGCTTCATCACTACTGCAAACACAGTGCGCCAGCACATTTTTCTGTCTCAACATATGACTCAAAATGGTTATCTATTGTTCCAAGTGACTTTTTTCTTGTTAAGAGTGATAACTCCGAATTTTTGTGTTCAAGACAATTCTTATGATGAGATAAAATATTATAAATATTTTTCCAATATGCAATATCATTAGTAGCAATAGCGGTCTTACCTCCGAACAATTTACATGGTGCACAAAAAACAGCACCGGTGCTTCAGGAGTACACTAGATAATCACGCAAAGTTGATTCACCATTTAAAAGTTTACGGTAAAATACATTTTTGTTCAGATATCTGGTTTTATCGCCTATTGATCTTGAAGTAGAAAAATCACCGTTATAATTTTGATTAATGCCACGTTGTAAGAGAATGTTGATTGTTGATTTATTGACACACCAGAATCATCACTAACGAGGTTATTTCTTTTTCTAATGTCTGACGCGACATTTAGTTTTTCGTGAAATTCGAATTCAGGAACAATTTACTTTCCTTCATTTTTAACTTGTGTTTCGTCTGTATTTACTTCTTTTTTTTATAACAGCTGCAGTGCCAGAAATATCATCCGTACTACTTTAAGTCGAACCAGCAACATTTTTCGCGAAAAAATTATCTAGTCTGCCCAGCGTTTTTAGAACATTGGCTTCTCGTTCTCGCCTTTCCTTCGATAATTTCCGAAATGCCGCCCCACTTAATTTTGCACGTTTGCTATTTTCACTGTTATTCATGTTAAGGCACTTGAAAATCGTCAACCAACAGTCAAAACAAAAGAAAAAATTGTAAAAGGAAAGAAAGGCTGTATCCAGTTACGACCGTACTACACCGCACATGAACACTGATGGTTTTACTTTAAACACGTCACACGAGCACAAAGAATTTTACGTTAAACACGGCCCACGAGCACAAAGATTTTTCCTTTAAACACTGAGCGATGAACTGACCGACTCGGATTACTCGACTTTACTGTGCTATGAAAGAGCCACAATGAAGAATAATTTAATTTCATTGTCGCGTGTTTCTCTGTTGTCAGTGAACAGTAGCAGGGTTACCAGGTGTGGCAATTTTGGCTATCTTTTTCTTAGAATAGTAGCCATTCTAGGTTTCTGGCGACTGGCGATTCAATTTGGCTAGTAAAAGAATAAGTTGGCGACTTACTGGCTATTTTATTTAAATTCAAATAAAACTAACGTAAAGCAATCACACTTGATACATTGCGTAAATGATAGCTACTAAACATCGGTAGAATGCTGGGGAAATGTAATCAACCTATAGAAGTTAGCACAAATATCTGCAGGTATCTTTGATCTGTGGGAGAGCGCCACAGAGATGCAAAGAAATTGAACTTGCAGACTCTTGAAGACAGACGTAAACTATCTCGATGAGCTTACTTACTACAGTTCAAAAACATGCTTTGAACGATGACTCCTAAAGTATACTACAACCCTGTATGTATGGCCCCCGTAGAGATCGTGATGACATGATTATATGAATCACAGCGTGCACAGAGGCAATTGAACATCAATTTTTTTCCGCGCTCCATATGTCAACACAACCGATATTCCTAGTGACTGCTACTGTAACTTCACAGTGGTTAACAATGGTTTGCAGAACAAACATGATGTAGAACACACGATAATTTCCCTCTTGTTCTCATAGTTAATTTTTCAGTGTTTCATGATGCATTATTGCGAATTAGTCCATATCACCTCAAAGTACGAAATGCTTAGACGATTATAAATTGCAATCCACCTCATCTCAAAATGTAATGATTTTGTGTTTACGCTACAAAAAAGTTTGAAAGATTCAATAACTGTCTACAACATCTGTAAATATCAATTTTAAAGCAGATGAAAGTGATTGGTAACCGAAGCTATGCACGAGCACATCGTTTGTGTGAGTTTGGTGGATTGATTTTTGAACAGTTTTATGTTATAATTTTAAAGTTCTGAAATTAATAAATCTGAAAGTTAAATGTCACTGTACTTAAGTTTAATGTCCACTGAATTTTCCTAGCCTCTCTTTTACACCTTCAATATGACTATATTTTGACTAACCTCGTTGGTTAGTTTGTGGTGTGTCTGGGTTCAGTGGCTGGCTGGACTCGAGATAAATGTTTCCGTGAAGAACGAGGTTCCTTGGAATGTGTGGTTTCTATGAATGTGAGTGCCACAGTTTGTATTACCTGTTACTCAAAACCAGCTTACTCCCTGTACCGTATTTCAGGTTTATTATCGTCAAGTCACACGACAGAATTATTATAGAGCAATCAAGTTAACTGACTAAAATTTCGATATTTGGCTATATTTACTGATGAAAAGATGGCGATATTTTGGCTAATTTTTGCTTAAAATTTGGCGACAGAGCAGTGGAAAAACCTGACAACCCTGAATAGTAGAAGCACACCTGCTGGCTGGAATTAGTCTCGTAAATAAAAACGAGACATACCCTTTTCTAGCTTCTGTTTCCCGTGTCGCGGGAATTTTAGCTGAGCCGCAAATATGTTCTGAATTTCATAACACTGTCTTTCTAATTTAAAAAGCAAATAATTTTTGTAGCATCTTACAGTGAGGTGTGCTGGATGAGACTGTTATTTCACTTATTCTTATGACATTTTAGCGGTTTCTGTGGGCAGAGAAGGCAGACTACAAAGTTTAAGTAGTCTTGTTGGCAGATGATGTGCTGTGTTGTCATTTGTGTGAACACTGCTGTTAAGTCTACATGCAAATGGATCTTTGTTCCGACATAAAATAAAAATATCCTTTCCTCTAAGAAAAAAAAAGCTTAGTTAAGAAGTTTAATATAAATTTTGCAGTGCCAGGTACTATTCTATTGCACAGAGTGGGAACTTTGATATCGTGCAGGCAGCAGCACAATAAAGGAGACAAAGTTGGTTTCTTCTTCTTTTTTCGCCAAATGTAGGCTAGTGCAAAACGTTTATAATTTTTTTCACGGCTTCAACAAAATGACGAGATAAACTTCTTTCTTTCATGAAACCAGGAAGCAAAACGGTCAAAAGTTTATCAAAAACACGTTGGTAAGCAAGAGAGGAAGCGTGTGCAAGTCTGTATGAAAACTGGGAGAGCGATATCAATTATTGCCAATAATACGTTTGAAAAACCACTAGTGTGATATGAGGCTTCAGCTTTATTGAATCAACTTAGCAGAATAGAAACAGTATTCATGATGACAGTTTGGAAAGACATACTCCAGATATTTGATAATGTAAATCAGAAATTGGAAACTGTAGATATTGACACTAAAATAGTGCATGAATTATATGAAGCACTTGTAGGATTCATTGCATTGTGGCAGGTGCGACTATTATGAAAATAAAGCCATGGAGATTGTGACTGATATAGACAATGAATGCACTTATACAACGCAAACTTCATAATGACGAATAAGCGGACTTTGAAGAAATTTCTCTGACTGGAAGGGAAAAATTTTAGAGTCGAAACACTTCTCCCAGTTCTCGACAACTTGTACCCCGAATTGGTGAGGAGGAAGGAAAGCTATAGAACACTGTTCCCTCCTTCGCCAAAAAAAAGTAACAAAGTAAATAATAAATAATATTTTTGAACTCTTGTGAAGTGTATTTCACACGTTATTAGATATTCTGCTTATATTGTTTGGTATAAACATGTGTTTAAAAACTGAAAACATTCCCAGTATCGACATGCCTTGTTAAACGGGTGTCATTAAATCACAGCTCTGATATTGAAGATCACAAAGCTTTCACATGAATTACAGTAATGGAGGGTTGACTTGAAACTTCCCCGTAATTTCTACAAAAAATTTAAGTAGAGTCGTGTTTTACATACTGAGGACCACACATCTTACAGTATTTAAGAAATCGCTAAGTAGTTTATCACAACTTTTCAGCGGTCCCGGGTTAAGTAGAAGCCGAAGACATTCTCGGAATAATAACGTTTCAAACATTGTATTGTCGTTTGTCGTCCTGATAGCTTACTTCAAAATATTTTGATCAGTCATGAAGATAATACCAGACAGAAACACAATGTTAAATTTCCAGTCAGTACCAAGTAAACTATTATCCAAGCCTGTATTGTCGAATTTCGTTCTTAGGGTTATTTAAACTAGTCAGTTGTTTAACAATAATAAAAAATATTCTCGTTTGTAAGCGCAGCTATTTTAAAACGGAAGAGGTTAAAATCAGTACAGAGCAAAAAGTGCCGCCCTTACGCCCGTGCTTAGTGTGCCTATATGGAAATTCGCCACTGAGTACGAGTTGACGCATCCGTCATTTTCATTCGCCTAGCTCGTATGTTACACATACTGCCGTGCTATATGATTTGCGCCACACCACTTTAACATGACATTATGAGTGGTTATGTTGCCATAAACTGCTCAAATCATTCCAAAGGTGGCTACAAAATGTTTAGTTTCCCAGAGAGATTCTAAGAGAAGAAAAAAAACTGTCGGTGCAAAAACTGGGAACTCGGACCGAGCGCACAGTTGTGTATTGTAAGTAAATATTATGTATTATTATGACTTGAAGCAATATTTAATAGTAAAAATCGCCTGTGATACTCGAACATAAGTTTTTGTTTTATCTCTTTTGAAAGTATTACCTCTTAACAGAGAAGCTGCCTGTAGGGAGTTAGCAACCACAAAATATCATAACACAGCAAAACATCCCCGAACATACAGTTTTTAGAGCACAATACGTGTGTCTTATATAGTATATTGAGAAGTACACCACATCAAAAAGTTCTGTACTGACATTTATATACAGTAAAATTTAACCGAAGATACTTCTATTATGTTATTGCGAGAAAGAATTACAAACACTATAACGGAAAATATAAATATACTGGGCAAAATGTTTAGTTACAGCTGTGGCAGCGCACTATGCTGATACAGGCAACTGCCGTTTAATGCTATTTGGGGTATTTCGAAATTTTTGCGTCATAACTTGTTGTTGTTGTTGTTGTGGTCTTCAGTCCAGAGACTGGTTTGATGCAGCTCTCCACCCTACTCTATCCTGAGCAAGCCTTTTCATCTCCTCATAAGAACGACAACCCACATCCACTTGAATCTGCTTACTATACGCGTCTCTTGGTCTCCCTCTGCGATTTTTACCCCACACACTTCCCTCCAACGCTAAATTCACAATTCCCAGCTTTTCCATCCTTCTGTATATAATCCGTGTTAATATTTTGCAACCATGACTTATTAAACTGATGGTTCTGTAGTTTTCACACCTGTCGGCACCTGCTTTCTTTGGAATGGGGATTATAACATTTTTCTTAAAGTCTGAGGGTACTTCACCTGTCTCATACATCTTACACACAATCTGAAACAATTTTGTCATGGCTGGTTCTCCCAGAGACTTCAGTAGCTCTGACGGGATATCATCTACTCCAGGGGCCTTGTTTCGACTTAGATCTTTCAGTGCTCTGTCAAATTCATATCTCAGTATAGTATCTCCTATTTCATCATCATCTACATCATCTTCCCTCCCTACAATAATGTCTCGAAGTTCATTTCCTTTGTAGAGCCTCTCTATATACTCTTTCCACCTTTCAGTTTTCCCTTCTTTGCTGAGAACTGGTTTTCCATCAGTGTCCTTGATATTCATAGAGCTGTTTTTCTTATCGCCAAATGTTTCTTTTATTTTCCGGTAGGCTGTATCAATTTTTCCCCTATTTATACATTCTTCTACATCCTTGCATTTGCCTTCTAGCCACTCCTGCTTAGCCATTTTGCACTTCCTGACAATCTCATTTCTTAGTCGTCTGTACTCCATTTTGCCTGTTTCATTTACTGCATTTTTATACTTTCTCCTTTTATCGATTAAATTTAGTATCTCCTGTGATATCCAAGGATTCTTTGTAGGTCTTGCCTTCCTACCTATTTTGTCCTCTGCTGCCTTCACTATTTCATCTCTCAATTTTACCCATTCCTCCTCAACTGTTTTATTTTCCTCTGTTTCTATCAATTGTTGCGTGAAGCTCCCTCTGAAATTCTTAAGAACTTCGGGTTCCTTCAGTTTATCTAGGTCCCATCTCCTTATTTTCCTACCTTTCTGTAGTTTCTTCAGTTTCAGCCTACAGTTCATAATCAACAAGTTATGGTCAGAGTCTATGTCTGCCCCTGGGTATGTTCTACACTTCAAAACCTGGTTCCGAAATCTATGTCTTACCATTATAAAATCTATCTGGTATCTCCCGGTGTCTCCTGGTCTCTTCCACGTATACAACCTTCTTTTGTGATTCTTAAAGCAGGTGTTTGTTATAACTAAATTATGT
Source organism: Locusta migratoria (assembly GCA_026315105.1). Lineage (NCBI taxonomy): Eukaryota > Metazoa > Arthropoda > Insecta > Orthoptera > Acrididae > Locusta > Locusta migratoria. The sequence goes on from CM048750.1 coordinate 270,505,742, forward strand.
TCCGTGCAAAATTCTACCAGGCGGCTTCCTCTTTCATTCCTTTTGCCCAGACCATATTCACCCACTATCTTCCCTTCCCTTCCTTGTCCTACTACCGAATTCCAGTCTCCCATAACAATTAAGTTTTCCTCTCCCTTAATTGTCTGAATAATTTCCTTTAGCTCCTCATATATTTCTTCGATCTCCTCATCATCGGCAGAGCTAGTTGGCATATAAACCTGTACTACTGTTGTCGGTGTTGGCTTCGTATCTATCTTGACAATGATAATTCGATCGCTGTGCTGGTCATAGTAGTTTACCCGCATTCCTATTTTCTTATTCATTATCAATCCTACTCCTGTGATACCCCCAACTGATTTTGTATTTATAATCCTGTACTCACCTGACCAGAAATCCTGTTATGCAATTTGAATGATTAGCGCCTGATGTTTTATCACAAAATACATCCTCAATTCAATTTCTTATTAGTAAATGCCAATTTGTCGCATATCTACAAGAGACTATAACATATCTGACACAGAATGCTGGGTAAATATTACTTACGGCTCCGGCAGCATAGTGTGCTAATGTTGGCAACGAAATGTGTGATTTACAAGGAGGATTAAATTACTGACAAGACAAGGACACTGTTACATAAAAAAGTGTCAGTCTTACAGAAGGAACAGAGATATTTATTTATTTCATGGTCAACACAAAGGATTATTCCCCTCATTCTATACGATTAGGTTTTCAAATAGCATTCAACGGTTGTGGCCAACATCGTCACCGTGTGCCTCTACGACCGTAAACTTTAGATCCTGTACACCAATATTCTTTTTCGTTTTAATGTTTGTAATACATTTTGAAACTTTCTCAATAACGTAATACAAGTACAGTCAGCAATGTGAGTACCAGAATCCGATGTGGTGTATTTGTCACAGTGGTGTATTGCAAGACGGCAAACAAACCTCGCATATTGACAGTCATTATTCAAATACAAGCCAAGATTGTTTAGAACTTCTATCTAGATGATTAGTTTAGGGAGAATTGAACATAATATGCGATTCTTATCACAGAAATATATATGTTTCTTTCGCTTTTTCTTCTTTATTCGAACAGCACAGAAAAGCAGCAATAAGTAAAGAAAATGCAAGATTTTTGTGTCTAATCCACATATCAATGGAAACAAGAGCGGAATGCAAGCTCAAAGTAGCACGATCTAAGGCTCTATGCCGGACACTTCTAAAATATTTCCCTAAACTTGAACAAAACAATTCTGCTCGCATAACCTACGTGTTGTGTTTAGCATTCGCAAGGAATTAAAATGGCGGATGCGCCAGCCTGTGTTTTTGGGAGCTCTAGTCAGGGCTAAGACTCCTATAAACCCGAGATGAACTATCCGCCATTTTTTCCCCAAGCTGTAGGAGTTGCCATGTCCCGGATGAAGCTCACTCGTTATCACGTGTTTCATTCCACTCGCTCATACTCGCAAACTACAGACTGTATGAAGTTGCAATTTTCATGAATGTGTTCGTTTACACTACATTTTCATTTTAGTTTCATTTGCGGTAAGAGGATATAGACAGTTTACGAACATGCACTTACTCATGACGTTACGTAATTTTCGACATGCGAGGAACTTTTTTTCTGTTGAAGTTAGGTGAACACATTAAGGGAATGAAATGTTCAAAATACATCAAATCTTCATCCTCTCCAAAGAGGAACTCTGTGAGAAATTTATAACTTGAGATAATGTCAGTTAAACATGCAGCATTGTGATCCGATCACCCGTCTAGTAATACCTCTTCAATATTAGAGCTCCTAATAATTAGGCAGAGGTTGTTACTGCATAACGTCCATACTTGAAGATACTGGTACTAACTTCTTAACCCATTCAATAGTTGCAAACTACAAAAGAGCTCTGTCTCTATGTAATATTCAATTTCAATTTTTCAGTCATATGACATTATAAATATCTCAATACAGAGTGCTTTATTATGTGAGGAAATGAGAACAGGTCAGTTCATTAGGTAGCGAAGAGATTCTTGGTATCTGTCATTTTGAAGTATTCTCACATAAAATCCACATTAGAGTTAGTAACCTTCGTTCTGTTACTGCTAGGCATTAAATTGAAGTAAATGTAACTCCTATTGGTTTTCGCAAACTGAGTAATAGGTCTGAAACACGTGGGACAACAAGCAAAGAAATAAACATTTGTAACTGATGAAGGAATACCTGTTCACTGATTAATAAATATAAATCCCTAACTTTACTCTTTTTTGTTCGAAAAAAATCTACATTTTCTTTAATAACGCGACAGTTAATGAAGTTCTGCGTAGTAGTAACCATATTGCAAAATACGCCCCTCTCTGCATGTTATCTTTTGTCAAAATATCATTTTGATACCTCTATCGGTGTATGAAACGCACTATATTTCATGCTGGCCTCATCACCATCGGAAATGAGTTCGCTTCATAAAATAAATTTTAGCAATTTGAGTGAAAGTTAAAGATCTCCTGCTAAGTTTAAAATAAATTTTAATACGTCAGGATAATTTACTCCTCTTGCCGGCCGCGGTGGCCGAGGGGACTGAGGCGCTCCAGTCACGGTCTGCACGGCCACTACGGTAGGAGGTTCGAATCCCCCCTCGGGCATGGATATTTGTGCCGTCCTTAGTCTTAGCTAGTTCATAAGTAGTTCGTAAGCTTAGGGACTGATGACCCCGTAGGTAAGTCCCATAAGTTCTACAAACATTTGAACATTTTTGATAATTTCCTCCGCAGCAACATATGGTGTAACATACACCAAGCGGAATATCATAGCAGCCATTATTTTTTACTGCAAACTTTTCGGAATCTAGGGCTGTCTCTTATTTCAAAGCCAATATCTTACTAACTATGGCTATTCACGAAATTATGCGGATTTCGTCACAATGCTGACATATAAAGATTTAAGTACCAAAAGAGTTAAATTTTTCTACCAATTAGTTTTTGCGAAATCGTTTGTGAAAGATGGCAGGACGTGCTCCTCTATGCTGTTGGTGCAGCGCAGTTCCAACAATGTTGGGGAAAACATGGCGAACGATTCAGCCTGGATTATTTAGGAGCTCTAGTCAGGGCTAGAGCTCCTAGAAACCCAGGTTGAATCGTCCGCCATTTTTGCCCCAACATGGGCGCATCTGTCAATGTTTATATTGGCGATAGTTGACCTATTCACACAGTTTTCAACAATATTTCTAATGAAATGTATTTAATATTGCACACACTAAGCGTACCGAACAGTAACTAATGTGTATGGGCCTATAAAGATTTAGAATGCGCTTTTAATATAACGGAAAATCGTAACGTACCGGTAATATAACATGGCTTCTCGCCGGGCTGCAGTGGTTATGTTGGCACCAATGCTAATCACGGCAACTCAGATGACCAATAAATGTTTTTTCGCGACAACTTCAATTAAAACGAAAATTATTTTTTTCTGAACGGACAAGGGTACATACAAGAACCGGTCAACCATAGAGCAGGTACAGTATTAATTTTGCTGCGAGTGAAACGAGCAGCGATAACATTTACTCTGTAGCTCGTGAAAAATATTAACGCAATTCTAAACTTCATTGTTCATCTGTTGCCAACATAAGCACTGGAGCCCGGCGAGAAGCGTCGTAAAATTTTACCCAGTGACGTATTTTGGAGTGTGTTATGCGATCGTAAGAGATACTTCGACTTTATTTATAAGTAATTGTGTAAAGTATTATTCAGTATGTTGAAAACTACTTATAAATGCACCACAATAAATATTCCTATCCGCTTTGAAAACAGCGAAAAACTTCATTAAGTCACAAACAAACTGCTCCAGCATCATTGACAGGGAGAAGTAATGCAATTGTACATAACTGACATGTTCATAGCTACATTCATTACATATACTTACAATACATAATTGAGTGCCAGGTCCTGGTTTCCAGTTGCTTCTGCGATAATTTATATCCCATCTTTTTCTTCGTTCTGGATTGCTGGGAAATTTGAAGATGCGCACTCCTTTGCTGCAGTGATTTGTGCAGTTCACAGCTGAACAGCCACCCATATTTTCCACAAATTCTTCAGTAAATTCGATTATAAACTCCCTTTCCGGTCGTGACTCGTATATACCCATATACAAATGTCCTGCACAGTGGGGCAAAAATTTCCGGTAGTTAAATCTTTATATGTCAGCATTGTGACGAAATCCTCATCATTTCGTTAATAGTTATAGTTAATAACATATTGGCTTCGAAATAAGAGTCTGCGCTACGTTAAGAAAAGTTTGCAGTAAAAAATAGAAGCTGCTATGATATACCGTTTGGTACGTGTTGCACCATATGTTGCTGCGGATGAAACTTTCATAATGGATTGAATTTTATTTTCGACTTAGGAGGAGATCTTTATCTTTCACTCATACCGCTAAACTTTATTTTATTTAGCGCACTCATTTCCGATGGCGATAAGGCCAGAATGAATCATTGCGTATCTCATACACGGTTAGAGGTATCAAAAAGATATTTTGATAAATTATAACATGCAAAGAGTGGAGAATTTTGCCACATGGTTACTACGCAAAACTTCATTAACTGTCGCGTTATTAAAGGAAATACACAGTTGTAGAATAAAAAAGAGTAAAGTTAATGATTCATTATTCGATTTGCAGATATTCCTTCGTCACTCACAAATGTTTATTTCTTTGCTTCTTGTCCATTGTGTTTCAGAGCTACTACTCAGTTTACAAAACCTAACAGGACTTACATTTCCTTCAGTTTAAAGCCTAGCAGTAACAGAACGAAAGTTACTTGATCTAATGAGGATTTTATGTGAGAATACTTGAAAATGACAGATAGCAAGGATCTCTTCACTAGCTAACGAACTGACTTGTTCTCATTTCCTCACATAATAAAGCACTTTGTATTGAGATATTTAGAATATCCTTTTCATATAACTGAAAAATTGAAATTGCATATTACATAGAGACACAGCACTTTTTTAGTGTGCAACTATTAACTTTAATGGGTTAAAAGAAGTCAGTACCAGTATCTTCAAGTGTGGATGTTATGCAGTAACAACATGTGCCTAATTATTAGGAGCTCTAATACGGAAGACGTGTTACTACTAGACGGGCGGGAGGATCCCAGTGCGTTACATTTAACTGACATTATCTCAAGTTATACATTTTTCACAAAGTTGCTGTTTGGAGAGGATGAAAATTTGATGTATTTTGAACATTTCATTCGCTTAATGGCCGGCCACGGTGGCCGAGAGGACTGAGGCGCTCCAGTCACGGTCTGCACTGCCACTACGGTCGGGGGTTCGAATCCCCCCTCGGGCATGGATATTTGTGCCGTCCTTAGTATTACTTAGTTCATAAGTAGTTTGTAAGTTTAGGGACTGATGACCCCGTAGTTAAGTCCCAAAAGCTATACAAACATTTGAACATTCGCTTAATGTGGTCACCTAACTTCAACAGAAAAAAATACCTCGCATGTCGTAAATTCCGTAACGTCGTCAGAAAGTGCATGGTCGTAAACTATCAGTACATGCTGTTTATAAATTATTGCCATAAATAAAACTAAATAGAAAATGTAGTGTAGTTCTTAACGAAGACGTTGATGAAAATTCCACGTTCATACAGTGGGTAGTTTGCGAGTGTGAGCGAGTTGAATGAAATGCGTGAGCTCGTCCGGAACGTGGCAACGTCTACAGCTTGGGGAAAAATGGCGGATAGTTCAGCTCGGGTTTATAGGAGCCTTAGTCAGGGCAGTGACGTAATCGCAGACGGTAGTGAGCTCAGTGAAGGCCGCGAAGCATGCTGCTGTCGTACACAGTGGAGTCGCGCGTCGATTAGCAGTACTTGAGCTGCCGACGTCACAAGCGAACGTGTCAACTAACTTTAGGCTGCTATAATCCGAGATGAACTATCCGCCATTTTTGCCCCAATATGCAGGACAGTTCTATGTGGGTATATACGAGTCGCGACCGGAAAGGGAGTTTATAATCGAATTTACTGAAGAATTTGTGGAAAATATGGGCGGCTGCTCAGCTGTGAACTGCACAAATCACTGCAGCAAAGGAGTGCTCATGTTCAAATTTCCCAGCAATCCAGAAGGAAAAAAAAAGATGGGCTATAAATTGTCGCAGAAGGAACTGGGAACCAGGACCTGGTGCTCAATTATGTGTTATAAGTATATGTAATAAATGTAGCTATAAACATGTCAGTTATGTACAATTGCATTACTTCTCCTTGTCAATGATGCTGGAGCAGTTTGTTGCAGAATGTTTGAGACTTAATGAAGTTTTTCGCAGTTTTCAAAGTGGATAGTAATATTTATTGTGGTGCATTTATATGTATATTTCAACATACTTAATAATACTTGACACAATTACTTATATATAAGATCGAAGCATCTCTTACGGTCGCATAACACACTCCAAAATATAGCACTGGGTAAAATTTTGGCCGCGGTGGCCGAGGGGACTGAGGCGCTTCAGTCACGGTCTGCACGGCCACAACGGTCGGGGGCTCGAATCCCCCCTCGGGCATGGATATTTGTGCCGTCCTTAGTTGTAGGTAGTTCATAAGTAGTTTGTAAGTTTAGGGGCTGATGACCCCGTAGTTAAGTCCCTTAAGCTTAACATTTTTTTTTTTTTTTTTTTTTTTTTTTTTTAATAAAATTTTACGTCGCTTCTCGCCGGGCTCCAGTGCTTATGTGGGCCACAGATGAACAATGAAGTGTAGAACTGCGTTAATATTTTACATGAGCTGCAGAGTAAATGTTATTGCTGCTAGTTTCACTCGCAGCAAACTACTGCACCTGCTCTATGGTTGACAGGTTCTTGTATGTACCCTTGTCCGTTCAGAAAAAAAAATAATTTTCGTTTTAATTGTAGTTGTCACGAAAAAACATTTATTGGTCATCTGAGTTGCCGTGATTACCATTGGTGCCAACATAACCACTGCAGCCCGGCGAGAAGCTATGTTATATTACCGGTACGTTACGTTTTTCTGTTATATTAAAAGCGCATTCTAAATCTTTATAGGCCCATACACATTAGTTACTGTTCGGTACACTTATGTGTGCAATATTAAATACAATTCATTAGAAATATTGTTGGAAACTTCGTGAATAGGTTAACTATCGTCAATATAAGCATTGTCAGATGCGCCCATGTTGGGGCAAAATGGCGCACGATTCAGCCTGGGTTTTAGGAGCTCTAGTCCGGTCGGTGACGTAACCGCAGACGCTAGTGAGTTCAGTGAAGGCCGCGAAGCACGCTGCTGCCGTACACAGTGGAGTCGCGTGTCGATTAGCAGTACTTGAGCTGCCGACGTCATAAGCGAACGTGTCAACTGCCGCGCGCGCGTCACATAAGGCTATCAGCTCCTCATTGGTCCCCGACTCACGGTTCAGCGTACCTGATCCGCTGCACGCCACAGCCGGTAACCTCGTGACGCCTACTTCGTACCCCCCTGCGCGACACGAACTATATTAAGCTGGCTCCTGATCCTTCATCCTATACATACTATAAATGCGAAAGTTTGTATGTTTGTTACCGCATCACGCTAAAACTGCAACACTGGTTTAGATATTTCTTATGTCTTGGATTATTACATAGGCTACTTTTCAAAATGTTTATTACAAGTTATTTATTTGAAATATATATCCATAAGAAGAAATACATAACGTTTGTTACAAGCTTCTAATACAACAGCAGATGTGCCATGTAACGTATCTCATGTTTAGCCGCGAGGGTTAACGCGTCGTGTCATAAACTTCCATTATTTTCGGCAATGGTTCGTGTCCTGCTATAGCTAAATTTTTTCCTTTCTTATTGTTATCTTTTTTACTTTCGAATATACAAAAAGATTCTGGGATACTGCCAAAACGGCTTAACTGACATAATTACATACACAAGAAATCTGAATGTTGGCGTTTATGCCGCATTCATTTTCATTTGTTGTAACAAATGAAGAAAGTATGTATATACATTGAAGACTTTAAATAAAATATGCTCTAAGTACTATGGCAAGAAAAAACATTGACGTTTTGTGTAGAATAGGATCTAGATACCAAGCCCTATTTTGTGTACAAAGCGCGAACTGCCATGTATAAATAGCGTACGTAAACTGCAACGAAAGTAGTAGCAAATGAACTCAACAGATGGCAGGCGGTACGCTGCAGTTAACATATGAAACGTTGTGTGTTCCGGCCAACTGCAACGAAAGTAGTAGCAAATGCACTCAACAGATGGCAGGCAATATAACACTCATGAAAATATTTCTCAGGACGTAAAATGTGTATTCAATTGTGATATTATCCAGGTTCTTCAATATTGTTTTCTCCTTGGTTTTCGATGACGTGTATTGGACTGTCACCTTCAACTATAGATGTTCGAACATTGTGATGTTATCGTAATTCTTTAAAATTGTATTCTCTTTGGATTTAAATGAATAATAGTTTCTTTGGTGATTTCGATTATTTATAGCATTCGAACGTTTGCTTTTAGTGCACTGACGTGACTTTGGTGGCTAGATTTCACTGATTCAATCTTTCACTGGTGATTTCGTTCGTTTGTAACACTTCGTTGGTTTGTTTCCCTGTTGTATTTATTGTTTCTTTCATTCGTTTAGTTCGTATTTATAGGAGCAGGATAGTTTCTTTATTCGTTACATTTGTTGTTTCTTTTGTTGGTTCGCTTTGCATTTGTAGGATCTCAACATTTCGTTTCTCCGTTAGATTTCTTTTAGATTTCGTTACTTTTCTTTCTACTTCTACTTTCTACTTTAATGTCTGACTATTGAACCGCGGGAAGCAGCTAGTATTAATCTAAAGGTGAGACTTCAATGCGGCCGCTGGGAAGTGGAACTGAAGATCCATGAAGCCTCTTGTCCTGCGTTCACAGTGGCACCGACAAACCGTCGTCAGTCGCAGTCACCAAAGGCTGACTCGAACCTGGGACCGTTGCCTTTCGCGGGGAAACTATCTAGCACTGAGCTATCCCGACACGACTCTCGGTCCATCCTCACAACTTCAATTCTGCCAGCCGCAGTGGAGTAGCCGAGCGGTCTAAGGCGTATCGCTGAGGAGCGCGCGGTTGCTCGCCGTCGGAGGTTCGAGTCCTCCCTGCGGCATGGATGTGTGTATTGTCCTTAGGTTACTTTACCTTAGTTTAAGTAGTTTGTAAGCTACGGACTGATGACCACGCAGTTTGGTCAGATAGATTTACAAACATTTGAACATTTGAATTCTGCTAGTACCTCGCCTACCTCTTTCCAAACTTCACAGAATTTCTCCTGCGAAAGCGCTTTTGCCGCGAAAGTGAAAGGTCTCAGGTGCGAGTCAAACATTAGTTCCCAGAATGAAACTATCACCAAAGAAATATTACATGCTCTGAATAACCGAACATCACCCGTCGGGTTTTTTTCTGATCTTTCTAAGGCTCCTGATAGTGTAAATCATGGGATTCTTCTAGATAAACTAAAGTATTGTGGTATGAATGGGACAGTGTGCAAATGGTTTAAATCATACCTAACAGGAAGAGTGCAGAAAGTCGACATAAGTAGTTCACATAATATGCAAAAAACAGCTGATTCCTCAAACTGGGGAACAATAAAAAAAAAATGGGGTGCCACAAGGTTCGGTCTTGGCCATTTGCTGTCTTAATATACCGGGTGATCAAAAAGTCAGTATAAATTTGAAAACTTAATAAATCACGGAATAATGTAGATAAAGAGGTAAAAATTGACACACATGCTTGGAATGACATACATCTAGGTATTGAACTGGAAAAAACACATTGAAGATCTGCTGAAACGTTTGAGTTCAGATTTTTATGCTGTTGGGGTAAATGCAAATTTTGGTGACATACATCTCTCAGTAAATTAGCTTATATGCCTATTTTCATTCTCTGCTTTCGTATGGTATCATTTTCTGGGGTAATTCATCAATGAGTAAAAAAGTATTCATTGCACAAAAGCATGTAATCAGAATAATTTCTGGAGCCCATCCAAGTCCATCCTGCAGAGATTCAGAGAGCTAGGGATCTTCAAATGTTCAAATGTTTGTAGAACTTATGGGACTTAACTACGGGGTAATCAGTCCCTAAGCTTACAAACTACTTACGAACTAGCTAAGACTAAGGACGGCACAAATATCCATGCCCGAGGGGGGATTCGAACCCCCGACCGTAGTGGCCGTGCAGACCGTGACTGGAGCGCCTCAGTCCCCTCGGCCACCGCGGCCGGCTAGGGGATCTTCACAGCAGCTTCACATTATACACAATTCTGTCAGTACCTCGCCTCCTACTTTCCAAACTTCACAGTTCTCCTGCGAAAGCGCTTGCCCGGGAAAGGCGAAGGTCCTAGGTTCGAGTCCCGGTTCCGGCAGCCAATTTTAATCTGCCAGGAGGTTTCATAACAGCGCACACTCCGCTGCAAAGTTTCATTCTGGGAACTAATAAGATTTAGGCGTCTCGGTAAGAAAACGCATTTTAAATAGGCAACCCAGTAATAAACAAGTTAAAAAAAAACTGTTCAATATTACAGAAATTGTGATATTTATTTTTTGTAATGTACACTAAAGTCTTCATTTCTTATTTTAAAATAATGCTTCAATTGTGTCGTGCCATTTAGAACAAGAGGCATGGAATTCTTAATGAAAGTCTTGCGCTGGTCTATAACAATGGTCGTCCCTATACGGATTGGCGCGCAGCAAAGGTTTTGTAAAATATCGGCTAGTAGCTGTTTCACCAACCAGCATACACTCCTGATCTTGCTCCCAGTGGGTTCTATCTTTCCTTGCGCCTATTATGATACTCGGCTCCGTTGTCTGTATAGGTCGAAGTCGAAAAATCCGTGAAGTACTTAAAACATGAATAAATGTTTTGGGGAAAAAATAAAAGAAATAAAATGCGACAAAAATAATTACTCTTAAACCTTGATAAACGGAGGATTGAACCATTAGCACAAATGATTAATCGGAATAACATGGCGAATGTAACAATTAATGTAATGAAAACAGAGGCGAAACCCCATTATAAAATGTAGGTAGAAGTTACCTCTCTTATCTTCTCGGCTTGTAGGCTCACACATCAACTGGAATTTTTAAATGTTAAATAAGGTGTTTAATGGTAACTTCTAACCGTGGGAGGAGGTTTTCCTAAGTTAAGCTTCATATAACAATAGGCCAATGACAGTACAAAAATTTGATCAAAAAGAAAAAAAAAAAAACTGTTCTGATTATGGGACTTCGGAAAAATATTTAATAGCCTGCAGTTTCTCTTACCATAATGGTGGTAAGGACTGAGCGGTGAAATTTGGCTTTCTTTATTAATCTACATCTACATCTACATCTACATCGATACTCTGCAAATCACATTTAAGTGCCTGGCAGAGGGTTCATTAACCACCTTCATAACTTTTCTCTACCGTTCCATTCTCTAATAGCGCGCGGGAAGAAAGAACACCTAAATCGTTCCGTTTTCGATCTGATTTCTCTTATTTTATTGGGATGGTCATGTCTCCCTAAGTAGGTGGGTGCTAGCAAAATATTTTCACATTCAGAACCAAAAGTCGGTGATTGAAACTTCGCAAACAGATCACGCCGCAATGAATAACGTCTTTCTTTTAATGATTTCCACCCCAATTCGTGCAACATTTCCGTGACGCTTTCCCCCCCGTAACGTGATAAAACAAAACGAGCTGCCCTTCTCTGAACCTTCTCAATATCTTCCGTCAGTCCCACCTGGTGAGGGTCCCACAAGGGGCAACAGTACTCCAAGAGAGGACGCACAAGTGTGATGTAGGCAGTCTCTTTGGTGGAGCTGGTGCATCGTCTAAGCGTTCTGCCAATGAAACGTAACCTTTGGTTCGCCTTCCCCACAATATTTTCTATGTGTTCTCTCCAGTCAAAGTTGTTCGTAATTGTAACTCCTAGGTATTTGGTAGAATTTACGACCTTAAGGTTTGACTGATTTATCGCGTAATTGAAGTTCGGCGGATTTCTTTTAGTGGTCATGTGTATTACTTCACTCTTTTCTTTATTTAGTGTCAATTGCCAATTTTCGCACCAAGTAGAAATTTTGTCTAAATCGCTTTGCAGTTGCTTTTGATCCTCTGTTGACTTCACTAACCGATAAACGACAGCATCATCCGCGAACAGTCTAAGGGAGCTATTCAGATTATCTCCTAAATCGTTTATAAACACGAGGAAGAGTAGGGGACCAATAACGCTTCCCTGTGGAACACCAGATATCACTTCTGTTTTACTCGATGACGAACTGTGTCCTTTCTGATAGGAAATCGTGAATCCAATCGCACAATTGGGGAGATATTCCATAAGCACGCAATTTCATTAGAAGCCGCTTGTGGGGTACAGTATCAAAAGCCTTCCGGAAATCCAGAAATATGGAATCGATTTGAGATCCCTTGTCGATGGCACTTAACACTTCATGTGAATAAAGGGCAAGCTGTGTTTCGCAAGAGCGATACTTTCTGAATCCGTGCTGACTATTGGTTAATAGGTCGTTCACTTCGAGGTAGTTCATAATATTCGAACAAAGTATATGTTCCAAAATCCTACTGCAAATCGACGTCAATGAGATAGGCCTGTAATTTTGGGGATCACTCCTATTGCCTTTCTTGAATATTGGAGTAACTTGGGCAACTTTCCAGTCTTTAGGTACGGATCTTTCGCTGAGTGATCGGTTGTAAATTATAGCTAAGTACGGAGCTATTTCATCAGCATACTCTGAAAGGAATCTAGTTGGTATACAATCTGGCCCGGAAGATTTATTTTTGTTTAGTGACTTAAGTTGTTTTACTACTCCAGGAACATCTACTTCTAAGTTTCGCATGCTGGCAGCTGTTCTTGGATTGAATACTGGAGTGTTCACTTCGTCTTCTTTGGTGAAAGAATTTCGGAAAGCTGTGTTTAGTAATTCTGCCTTAGCAGTACTGTCGTCGGTAGTATTACCATTGCTATCGCGTAGTGAAGGTATTGTTTGTGTTTTGCCGCTAGTGTACTTCACATATGACCAGAATTTCTTTGGATTTTCTGCAAGATTACGAGACAGGATTTCGTTGTGGAAACAACTATAAGATTCTCGCATTGAAGTCCGCGCTAGATTGCGAGTTTCAGTAAAAGATTGCCAGTCTTGCGGATTCTGTGTCTTTTTAAATTTTGCATGCGTTTCTCTTTGTTTCTGCAACAGTGATCTGACCTGTTTTGTGTACCACGGGGGGTCAGCCCCCTCTTTTATTAATTTATTTGGTATAAATCTCTCGATTGCTACTGATATTATGTCTTTGAATGTAAGCCACAACTGATCTACACTCGCATTTTTAGTTTTGAAGGACTGGAGACTATCACTCAAAGAGAGCGTGAAGCGAATTTTTATCTGCTTTATTGAATAGATATATTTTTCGTTGATTTTTGGTGCATTTGGGAATTTCGATATTCAGTCTCGCTACTACAACTCGATGTTCGCTAATCCCTATATCTGTTTTGATGCTCTTTACTATCTCGGGATTATTTGTTGCTAGGAGATCAAGAGTATTTTCGCAACCACGTACTATTCTAGTGGGTTCATGAACTAACTGTTCGAAGTAGTTCTCAGAAAAAGCATTCAGAACTAGTTCGGACGATGTTTTATATTTGCCCCCGGTTTTGAATACGTAATTATGCCAACATATCGAGGGTAAATTAAAGTCGCCACCGATTATAACAGTATGCTTCGGATACCTATTTGAAATATGATTCAAGCTTTCTTTGAACATTTCTGCAACCGCATCGTCTGAGTCAGGGGGCCGATAAAAAGATCCAATTATTAATTTATTTCGGTGGTCAGGTATAACCTCTACCCAGACCAATTCACAGGAAGTATCTGCCTCAATTTCGTTGCAGGATAAACCGTTTGTAACAGCAATAAACACGCCACCCCCTGTTTTATTTATTCTATCCTTTCTGAAGACCATTTGGCCCTTTGAAAAAATTTCGGCCGATCTTATCTCAGGAGTCAGCTAGCTTTCAGAACCTATAACGATTTGTGCCTCAGTACTTTCTATCAGCGCTTGATGCTCTGGAACTTTTCCAATACAGCTACGACAACTTACAACTGTTATACCAATGGTTTCTAGATCTGCTTTCTTCCTGTGTCTGACCTGCCCCCTTTGAGACTGAAACCTATTTTGTGTATTCCCGAGGCCCTCTAACCTAAAAAACCGCCCAGTCCACGCCACACAGCCCCCGCTACTCGTGTAGCCGCTGCCTGAGTATAATGGACTCCTGACCTATTTAGCGGAACCCGAAAACCCACCACTCTTTGGCGCAAGTCGAGGAATCTGCAGCCCACACGGTCGCAGAACCGTCTGAGCCTCTGATTCAGACCCTCCACTCGGCTATGAACCAAAGGTCCGCAGTCAGTCCTGTCGGCAATGCTGCAGATGGTGAGCTCTGCTTTCATCTTGCAAGCAAGACTGGCAGTCTTTACCACTTCTGATAGCCGCTCAAACCAGAGAGGATCTCTTCCGATCCAAAGCGACACACATCATTGGTCCCAACATGAGCCACCACCTGCAGTTGGCTGCACCCTGTGCTCTTCATGGCATCCGGAAGGAGCCGTTCCGCATCCGGAATGACTCCCCCCGGTATGCACACGGAGTGCACATTGGACTTCTTCCCCTCCCTAACAGTCCTCCCTAAGGGGCTCCATCAGCCGCCTAACGTTGGAGCTCCCAACTACCAACAAACCCACCCTCTGTGAGTGCCCGGATCTTGAAGGCAGAGGGGCGAGTACAGGACAAGCGACACCATCTGCCTCAGGAACATCCTCTGCTACAGACAGCGCCTCTGTTCGTAAGACTAACCGGGGAGGCCTCCACTTCGGTCCCCCGGGAAGCCTTACGCCGCCTGACATGCGCTAAGGAGACCTCCCAATCCACCACGGATTGGGGGGCTACCTCCTCGCGGGCAGTGAGCGGGCTGGCCACAGCCGCAGGCCGATCGGAGGGCACAACAGACGCACACGGCGTCTGCTGCACCCCCGCGAGTGGCCCACAACAGCGGCGCCCACCCACCGCAGTCTCAAGCGTTGCCAGCGAAGCCAACGCCGCCTGAAGCTGCGAGCGAAGAGTCACCAACTCTGCCTCCATCCGTTCGCAGCAGTCACAGTTCCTAGCCATTCTAAAAACCTTTGTTTCTTCCAAGTAAGTACGTCAGAGGACTCAGTAGTTTGATAAACAGTGAGCTTTGTAAAGTATAGACCTAACGCTGAACTGTTTATTAACGGCGAATCTGAAAAATATGTACGCGAGCTAAATAAATAAAAAATTCAGTAACTGTGCTGACAAATAAACGCGATTCTTAATAAACAAACACGCGAGCACACTAAAGTATAAAGAGCTGCAAGAGAAAGTACACACGAAATGTAAATAAGTCGCTTCTATTAAGAAGCCGGTTACCGTACAATGTAGAGCCGCTGCTGGTCACGTGAACACTGGCCGCCGGTCACTGAGCAACTGAAGTGTAGGACTACCAACCGCGAGTACGATCAAAACAAAACAGAAGCAGTGAGTGGCGGATTTACACTGCGGATGAATACACTGAACTGACTAGTTGAACGCGAATCTAAGTAAATATACACAGCAGCAAGAGAAGTTTGATAAACAACGAGCTTTGCAAGGTATAAACCTAACGCTGAACTGTTTATTAACGGCGAATCTGAAAAATATGTACGCGAGCTAATAAATAAAAAAAAAAAAAAAAAAAAAAAAAATCAGTAACTGAGCTGACAAATAAACGCGATTCTTAATAAACAAACACGCGAGCACACTAAAGTATAAAGAGCTGCAAGAGAAAGTACACACGAAATGTAAATAAGTCGCTTCTATTAAGAAGCCGGTTACCGTACAATGTAGAGCTGCTGCTGGTCACGTGTGCACTGGCCGCCGGTCACTGAGCAAAGAAGGAAGAAGACGTGCAAACCTCATACTATGACAAAACGTCCATTACTGAAAACAGCAATTTAACATCGAACGGGATAAAAAGAGTGGAATCATTAATGATAAATGCAAAGTCGTAAAATAGGTAACTATGGGGTTTATTATTCTATGCAGATATCGGAGAATCGTGGCACCCGGCTGGAACGTCGGAAGATAACCCAAGATTGTGAAAGACAACGTTAAGCCCTTTCTATACGAGACGTGCGACATGCACAAGAAAGGCGTTCTCAGCTGCAGCGCTCCTTGCGATAGACCGTCGAACTACAAAGTATCGTTGACACGGCACGCGTTTGTCGAGTCATCTGCTTCACGTGTCTGCTATGTTTTTTGTCTACTTAGAGCAAATGATTCGCAGAGTTAAGATCACTTTTCAAGACTGTCAGATATATTGTGATTATTGTAATGATATATTTTGTGTTTTAGATTGCCACTGTCAAACTGTGCAGTTCATGTGTAACAAGTCGCTCACATGTGTAAACGTCCACATTATACAATGCAATTACATACTTCCAGGCCGCGCGGTTTGAGGCGCCTATGTATATGATGAACAAGCTCAGGTGTCTATGAAAGTCTGTCTACTCACAGACCTTTCACTTTGATAAAACTTCAAATATTGCTCACCAAAAACAAATATGTCAGCTGTTAACTGCAGCATGTTCAGGAAAAACAGAAAATATTTCAGGAGATGGTGTCTAATTTTTATTGGGTACACAGATTTAGTTCTTAGTATGTTCAAATGTTCAAATGTTTGTAGATCTATTGGACCAAACTGCGTATTCATCAGTCCGTAGCTTACAAACTACTTAAACCTAGGTAACCTAACCTACGGACAAACACACACACCCATGGCCCAGGGAGGACTCGAACCTCCACGGCGAACAACCGCGCGCTCCGCAGCGAGACGCTTTAGACTGCTCGGCTACTTCACCGCGGCTCTTAGTATGTAACCCAAAACAAACTTAAAGCACATGCAAATTTTCAAATGTTTGTAAATGTATCGGACCAAACTGCATGGTGATCAGTCTGTAGCTTACAAACTATTTAAACTGAGGTAAACTAACCTTAGGACAACACACACACACATGCCCCAGGAAGGACTCGAACCTCCGGCGGCGAGCAACCGCACGCTCTGCAGCGAGGCGCCTTAGACCACTCGGCTATTCCACCGCGGCTCACATTTGGATATTTTGACTGATTCTTTCGTCGGTTCTTGGTAGATCATCTTATTGACGTTAAAGTCTGAATATGACCTAGTAAGCCTGAAACCGGGTAACTAAGTGGAATTGAACTTGTAGAACATACACAAAATTATACTTTGAAGTAAGTACGATGTTGTACTACCAAGAACCGATGGAAATGTCAGTGAAAACGTTTTTGTTTAGTTTTGCTCTGTTTGTTTGGCTTTCACATTAACACCTATATCTATGTACTCAATAAAAATCATATTTGATGCAATTCGGGTATAGTATCACCTCCTAAAATATTTACGACTGCTCTTGAGACATGTGAGTCGAACAACTACTATCCTCTGAGCAGGAGATAAGTAACCATTTCTCAAACAAATTTCCGACTTCGCTCCGTTCGTCAGCTTGGTTCCCTATTCCGTCGTCTGCGCATGCGAAAAGCACATTCATACGCGTGAGAATAGGCCCCATCCTACTTCGTCTACAAGCGATTTTATAAGTGCATCTTGTACAAGTCGACGCGTCTTACATGGTACGCGGCCGGCTTTACCGGTGCATCACGGTAATTTCTCTTTCTCGTGTAGAAAGGGCTAAGACTTCTTTGTGCTCGCGTTCTCTTTTCAAACTTTGCGGTAAAAAATTGAATGTTAAAGACAGAAACGAGTCAGAGGTTTATTTTGAAAAGAGAACGAAGTCTATAGTGGCAAGCACCGTATTAAACTTATAAATATCGCATGTATCGTTACACACCTCATGAGAAATTCCTGTTATCCGGCCAGAGTTTTGGCAATGGCGAAGAGCTAAAGACCTGTCATACGCCGGTTCTATTCACAGGCAGCAGACTTAACTACGACATTGGAATACAAATGTTGGCCCCGAGATATGACAAGTGCCTCAATTCGTATGGTGACTATTGAAAAATAGCTCAAAGATTTCCACCCCTGTTACCAATAAAGTTTTTTATGTAACTGTGTTGTCTTCGAGAATCCTTAATTTCTTCCGGCGTATGGAATATTCATAAAACGTGTGGCTACGCAGCTAGGTACAGAAATCGACGTCGGCCAATATTTCGGCAGACCACCCTACCATTGTCAAGGCAGTACTGCAGCGAGGCAACTGATGTTTACCATCGATATCTCTGAAGGTTTACATCTTTGGTCATGTAATGGTGCTGTTTGCTTGCGTGGTTGGTGTGTGTTATCTTTCCTGTTGACAATGACTACCGAGGTTTAAAGCTCTTCAGGGATATTGGCACAAATGTGGTCATTAACCTTACGTAATCCAATTTGCATCCTTTTCACAGATGTGTACACTTCTTATTATCATTGTTGAAGAGTAAATTGTTGAATTTGTACTAATATATCTATTTGTAATAACTTACTAACGTTTGAAACATAGTATTAAAAAATAGCTGCCTGCATAAAAACTACTAGAAATAAATTAGTCGTTGTTGCACATTGGTTCCTCGATGCGGTATTGCCTTGGGAATGACAGGCTGGTCTCCTGCCGAAATATCAGCAAACATTGATTTTTGTACCTGGCTGCGCACCCGTACGTTTTTAGTGTAGGTTGCCTTTGTTTAAGAAACAAAATGCGCCTCATACATTTGAATCTACTTTGTACATTACTTCATGCAACCTTCTGCGTAATGCCATTTTAGTGCCTAGTAGTGAATGAGAAAGCATATATTTAAAAATATAGAATCACTATATGACCCGGTGAACTTCGTATCATTTACCTCTTAATATAAATCATATTAATTTCATTTAAATCATATGTATTATAGACCCAGAAGCTTTATAAAGGCATCATCGGATAGTCTAAGCATCGGCTCGGTAGTGGGCGGAAAGAGTGGGCAAATCACGCACACATGTCCAGGATAATGTTCATGTCACATTCGTGGAAGTTCAGGGTAGGTTTAAAGGGAGATAAACGAACAGCAATTCATTTTTATCTTTGACAGTTCGTATACGGGTTCAGATCATGTAAAGCGAACTTTACTCTTTCAAGGTATATTTCTGAACGCACCCAACACAACAAAAAAGTCATTGTTTTACATGTTTTAAATCTAAATTTTCTTCGCAATTTTTCCATAATTTATCACCGCTTAAACCTACCCTGAACTTCCACGAATGTGACATGAACATTATCCTGGACATGTGTGCGTGATTTGGCCACTCTTTCCGCCCACTATCGAGCCGATACTTAGATTATCTGATGATGCCTTTATATGAAGCTACTGGATCTAAAATACATATGATTTAAATTAACATGGTTTATATTAAGAGGTAAGTGATACGAAGTTCATCGGTCATCTAGTCGACCAGGCAATGCTTCGGAATTGCTAATATGAATGTGCTCTTGCTTTGAACGTCAAATGTGCAAAATTTTATCGCAATCGTACTAATGATATTGATATCCCAAATAAAAGAGCTATTTCAGTTTTCTTCAAATTTTCCTATTTTCTGGCCAACTATTCCAAGCATTAATTTCATTCAAACCTTTCTCTTGCTTTGAACGTCGAATGTGCAAAATTTTATCGCAATCAGATGAATGGTATTGTTATTTCGTAGAAAAATCTCTTTCTATTTTTTCTGAATTTTCCAATTTTTTCGGGAAACTTTTCCTAATTTTTATTTCATAAGAACGTTACTGTTGCTTTGAACGTCAAATATGCAAAATTTTATCGCAATCAGACAAATATTGATATCCCATTGCAAAAAGCTCTTTCAGTTTCTCGCGAATTTTCAAATTTTCCGGGTAACTTTCTCAAATGTTTAGTTCATAAGAACGTTCATGTTTCGTTGAACGTCAAATTATCAAAATTTTATCGTAGTGGGATGAACGGTTCTCAACTTAGTGTTGAGTACATTTAGAAACACATTGAAAAAGGAACATGGTTCGAATTTTGCGACTTTCCTTTTTAACTGTCCCTCATTTTTTCTTTTTACTGAAAAGTTTTCCAAGACCATAATGAACAAAACAAAAAACGAATTACCCCTTTCCATCGTGCGAATTGTCAGTTATAGTGCTGAATTCAATGAAAAGCACATTGAAAAACGCACTTTCAGTTTTTCTCAAATTTTCCAATTTTCCGGTAGATTTTCCAAAACAGTTTATTTCATAAAAAACTTGTCCTGTCAAGCCGTATTCAAGTGGTGCTCTTACAACCATGTGGCAATTGATTTTTATTCATAGAAAAAATCGCTTTCGGTTTTTCCTAAATTTTCCTACTTTCCGAGCGACTTTTCCAAATTTTTATTTCATACGACCCTTCCTCTTGTTTTCAGCATGAAATGTACAACATTTTATCGCAATTGGGCGATTGATATACATAGCTCTCTGGAAAAAGCTGTTTTCCCGATTTTCCTGCCCTGGCAGCCCTGCGCTAGGCCAGACGCGGCAGCTTCGTCCTCTCGGGAAAGATAAGTAATTTAGATTGTAATAAGACTTAGTTTTACACCGATAAGTAATTAAAAACATTTATTAGATTCCTGTCCTAGCTTACAATTAAAGGTTTCACTTTCCCTTGCGTAGTTTTTCATTTATCGCGAAAAGTCCATACAGCAGTGTTACAGCCGTAGGTTTCGTTTACGTTCTTGCACAGCAAATCTAAATAAACTGGTTTATTAGTTCTTTTGCCTTTATTACAAGTTAAGTACATCTTATCCCTTCATTGCTTCTCACTTATTATTCACGTAGAGTTGATTAAGATTTTATTTGCTGTCCCAGAAACTTCGCATTTCCTTTGTTTACATTCGGAGACTAGGCCTAATTTTCAGAGTACACAGATTTAGCGTTAACACGTAGTAGAAGTTGCTTTTACGTCACTGTACGACTAAGTATTTACATATATTAGTGCCCTATTCAACTTTAGTGCTCCTTTATATCTGTATCTAATTTAATTCTTTCCGTTTTCATCTAGCTTAATACAGGAAACAACCATGAGTGCTAAGTGTTTGAGCTGCCGTAGGAAAGTTAGTTCAGGGCTTCTATGCAGCTGTTGTGACAATTGGTTTCACTGGGGAGAATGTAGTGGCGTGGGTATTGGGGAAGCAAAGGAGACTCTTCCTTTCTTGTGCAGGGTTTGTTCAAGGGATAAGAAAATAGAGGAACAAGAGGGGAAAATCAGAGCCCATCAGGATGAATTAGATAGTGTTAGAGAAGAACTGTCAAGGTTAAGGGGGGAGGAGGGTAACCAGAGGTGGGAAGTGGTAGCAGGGAACAGTGGCCTCAGTAAGAGTACAGTGTGTGACAGTTTTATCATTGGCGCAAACAATAGGTTTGCCTTGCTACCACAGTCTAACGAGGAAGAGCCTCCAGAAGATGTAGGTGTAATTAAGGAGCAACAGAATTTCATTAGGAAACCAAAGGTTTCAAAAAAAGTAGAAAGTAGGAGGAAAGTTCTGTTGCTAGGTAGCAGCCACGGGAGAGGTGTAGGCCAAATTGTGCAGGAAAAATTAGGTGACAGGTACCAGGTCACAAACTTTTTTAAGCCCAGTAAGTCTGAGCCAGGTGGTAGAGAATTTAGATTCATTGTGCAAAGGGTTTACTAAGGAGGATCCTGTTGTAATAGTGGGTGGTGTGGGAAACAGTATTGATAGGGATCAGGGCTACAGTATTGAGTGTGACCTGGTGAAAATAGCATCTGCAACAAACCATACGAATGTTCGGATGGTGCCTGCCTTCATGCGGTATGATCAGCCTCGGTTGAACAGCACTGTAAGGAGGGTCAACATGGAGTTAGATCTGCTGCGCAGGGCGGCCACTCTGTCGGACATTGGTTTGGTCCCTGTTGATGCTATTGATAGGTGGGACTTTACTAGGCATGGCCTGAACCTCAATAGGAAAGGGAAGGGAAAACTGGCTGGGTTGATAGGAAAATCTATAAGGGGGGACACTGCAACTCTTGGGAGTACCTCTTTTTTAGGATAAGTTCAGTGTCCAATGAGAAGCCCAGACAGGCAGGTAATAAAGCTGTTAAAATATCACAAGATTCTAACAATAGTAAATTAAAAAACAATGTTTGTATTTTTCATCAAAATATTGGGGGTTTAAAGAATAAAGTAGATGAGCTCCTGATTTGTTTAGAAACTATAGAAGCTGACAATGTAATAGATATACTATGCCTTTCTGAGCATCACATTATCACTCATATGAATAAAGTAAATATTAGTGGGTATAAACTAGCAGCACATGTAAGTAGAGAAAAGAAGGTGTGGGGAGGAGTTGCCATTTATGTCAAAAATTGTCACAGTGTAAAAAATTTAGAAACAAAAAAATTTTGTATAGAGCAACACATAGAAGCATGTGCCTGTGAGCTTAAACTGAAGGGCGGTTCACAGTTTATAGGCACCCCTCAGGAAACTTTCATTTATTCCTGGAATACTTGGATGCCTTGTTGTGCTATCTGTCAGATAGGAGGAAGCAAATTATTATCTGTGGGGATTTCAATGTTGATTCACTGCAAGAGTGTAATAAGAAGAATGACCTGGAAGTCTTACTCGGTTCTTTCAATTTGACATCTGTTATTGATTTTCCTACTCGGGTAGTAAAGAACAGCAGCACACTGATAGACAATTTTTTATAGACCAAGATAGGTTTAACAACATTAGTGCATGTCCTGTTGAGAATGGTCTTTCTGATCATGGTGCACAGCTAGTTACATTATATGATATAGCTCCTTTCTGTAATTTGAATCAGTCCACCAAAGTTGTTCATACAATTAATGAATCGACAATTAGAAATTTCACGGAAAGTTTTCAGCAGTTAGATTGGGATGAAGTCTACAAGGAACCTGATGCTAATTTAAAATACAATTTATTTCATGATACTTTTGTAAGGGTATTTGATAACTGTTTCCCCAAGAAATTAGTCAAATTTAATTGTAAGGAACCAAGCAAAAAACCATGGCTCACCAAAGGTATAAAAATATCTTGTAACCAGAAAAGGGAACTGTATCTGACAGCAAGAGAGAGTATTGACCCAGAAATACTCAACTATTATAAAAACTACTGTTCTGTATTAAGGAAAGTTATTAAAAAATCCAAAAGCATGTGCATCATGTCTGAGATTAGTACATCAAATAATAAAATTAAAACAATCTGGAATATTATAACAAGGGAGACAGGGCAACCAAGAACACAGGAAGACAGCATTACCATCAAAGTGAATGAAAAAATTACAAACAAAAAGTCAGAAGTTGAAAACACTTTTAATAATTATTTTTAAATGTTGTGGAGAATATAGGATCCAAATGTTCATTAGAAGAAGCTAGGCAGTTAATTTAACAGGGCGTACCTAGACAGTTTGATACAATGGAAATCCCACCCACCTCTCAATCTGAAATTAGGAAATTAATAAAATCTCTCAAGAGTAAAAGCTCTCATGGCATTGATGGCATATCCAGCAGGGTATTAAAAGCTTGTTCCCAAGAAATATGTAGGATTCTTAGCCGCATTTGTAATAGCTCACTGTAGCAGGGTATTTTCCCTGATAGACTGAAATATGCTATTGTCAAACCACTTCATAAAAAAGGTGATACACTGGATGTCAACAACTACCACCCAATCTCACTTCTGACTGCTCTATAAAAAATTCTTGAAAAAGTAATGTATTCCAGAGTAACTTCATATATTAATAAAAATAAAGTTCTAACAAAATGCCAGTTTGGTTTCCAGAAAGGCTTTTCAACAGAAAATGCAATACACAATTTCACAAATGAAATATTAAATGCTCTGGATAACCGTAAATCACCCGTTGGGATTTTTTGTGATCTATCAAAGGCCTTTGATTGTGTTAACCATGGAATTCTTCTAGATAAGCTTAAGTACTGTGGTATGAGTGGGAAAGTGCACAAATGGTTTAAATCATACCTAACTGGAAGAGTTCAGAAAGTTGATATAAGTAATTCACATAATATACAAAAAACAGCCGAGTCCTCAAACTGGGGAACTATCAAGCATGGGGTGCCACAGGGTTCGGTACTGGGACCTTTGCTGTTCTTAGTATATATTAATGATTTGCTATTCTATATTCATAAAGATGCCAAGCTAGTTCTCTTTGCTGATGATACAAGTATCGATATCACACCCGAATCACAGTAATTAACTGATGAAATTGTCAATTAAGTATTTCAGAGAATTATTAGGTGGTTCTCTGTAAATGGACTCTCTTTAAATTTTGAAAAAACACAGTATATTCAGTTTCACACGATAAATGGCATCACACCATTAATTAATATTGACTTTAACCAGAAATCTATAGCTAAGGTAGAATATTCAAAATTTTTAGGTTTATGCATTGATGAGGGGTTGAATTGGAAGAAACACATTGAAGATCTGCTGAAACGTTTGAGCTCAGCTACTTATGCTATTAGGGCGATTGCAAACTTTGGTGATGTACAACTCAGTAAACTAGCATACTATGCCTATTTTCATTCTCTGCTTTCTTATGGCATCATATTCTGGGGCAATTCATCATTTAGTAAGAAAGTATTCATTGCCCAAAAGCCGGTCATCAGAATAATTGCTGGAGCCCACCCAAGATCATCCTGCAGACATTTGTTTAAGGATCTAGGAATCTTCACAGTAGCTTCACAATATATATATATATATATATATATATATATATATATATATATATATATATATATATATATATATATTCACTTATGAAATTTGTTATTAACAATCCAACTGAATTCAAATGTAATAGCAGTGTGCATAGCTACAACACTAGGAGAAAGGGTGACTTACACGATTCAAGGTTAAATTTAGCTCTGTCACAGAAAGGGGTTAATTATTCTGCCACGAAAGTCTTTGGTCACTTACCTAGTAGTATCAAAATTCTGACAGACAGCCAACTAGCATTTAAAAATAAATTAAGAGAATTTCTGAATGGCAATTCCTTCTACACATTAGATGAATTTCTAGATAAAAGTTAGTACTTTAGGAAAAACTTTAAAAAATAAAAAAATAAAAAAAATTCAAATATTGAGTGTCATGTAATATTATATATAGACACACTTCATTTAACTGACGCGTTCCACATCATTACGAAGTGTCGTATTCATGATCTATGGAACAAGTATTAATCTAATCTAATCTAATCTTCCTATTTTTCGGACAACTTTTCCATATATTATCACCGTTTAAACCTTCCCTGGACTCAAACGAATATTTCAAGACAAAATTAGCCAAATCGGTTCAGCCGTTCTCGAGTTTTAGCGAGACTAACGAACAGTATGTGTGTGTGTCGAAAACGTGTGGAAGACCCTTCCTTCAAAAATCATCAAGATCATGAAATAGATGAACTAGGATATAAGTGTCAGGTTTTTCATGAAGGGAAACTAACAGAAAAGATAAACGTCAAGTCTGGAGTGAGACAGGGGTGTGTTCTTTCCCCCAATCTATTCCTGTTAGTGGGATGAAGAGGGCAATGGGAGGACGGAAAAGGGGTGTTCAGTAGGGGACGAGAGAGAAGCTTGTAGATCTTGATTTTATTGACGATATTTGCCGTATGGCACAGCCGTTCCGAAATACAAAAAACAAACTAAACAAGTTTCAGAAGGAAACGGAACATGCAGGTGTCATAATCAACACAAACAAGACCAAAGAGATGAGGATAAACCCTGATGTCCTGACCAGCCTGACAGTAAATGGAAAGGAAACAGAGAGATTCTTTCCTCTACCTCGGAAGTACAGTTACAACGGATGGGGGAGCAGAGGAAGACGTTCAAAGCCCTATCCGGAAGGCAAATAGTTCGTTTATCCAGCTTTACCCCATGTGGAAAAATAGAAACATCTTCAGAAGACTCTTCAACAGCAATTTTAAATCGATTCTTTTATACGGCTGTGAGACATGGAAAGTTACAAAACGGATAAACAATTGGCTGCAGGTGTTCATAAATAGATGTCTGAGTCGAATAACAAATATTAGGTGGTCAGACATAACCTCAAATAAAGATCTTCGGACCATGACCAATCAGAAGCCGACTGATATCCAGATAAAGGAGAGGAAGTAGCACTGGATCGGGAACACTCCAAAGCCCTTTTTAAATGATGAACGAAAGTGAACAAGATACGAGGGTTGTTTCTTACGTAAAGGCCGTTTTTATTTTTAAAAAAAGATACAAATACTTTTGTAAAAAAAAAAAAATAAAAAAATAAAAAAATAAAAAAAAAATTTTATTTTCTGATTCTACACACTTTTACCTATTTTTCTACATAGTTGCCTTGTTTTTTAAGTACTTGTCATACCGTACAACTAAGTTTTTAATTCCCTCTTCAAAGAATTCGGCCGCCTGCTCCGACAGCCAAGAGTTCACGGCCGCTTTCACTTCATCGTCGTCATTGAAGCGCTGCCCGCCAAGACGGTGTTTCAGGTACCAGAAAAGGGGAAAATCGCTAGGAGCAAGGTCGGGGCTGTATGGTCCATGGTCCAAAACGTCCCAGCCAAAAGAATCAATTAAATCCCGAGTCTTTTGAGAGGTGTGAGGCCTAGCGTTATCGTGGAGGACCAAAACTCCTTTTGTCAGCATGCCGCGCCTTTTGTTTTGAATTGCTCTGTGGAGGTTCTTTAGAGTTGCACAGTAGGCATCTGAGTTGATTGTCGTTCCTCATGGCATAAAGTCCACTAGCAAAGCACCGCACCACTCCCAGAACACAGTTGCCATAATCTTGCACTTTGACAGTGTCTGTTTGGCTTTGACCTTGACAGGTGAGGCTGTGTGTCGCCATTCCATCGATTGTCGCTTGCTTTTGGGAGTGATATGGGATACCCATGTTTCATCTCCAGTGACAATTTGTCTCTTCCTCGTAACGAATCAAAAAGTCCAATGAAGTGGCAAATCTCTTCCCTTTGTGGTCCTCTGTGAGGAGTCTGGGTACCCACCGAGAACACAGTTTCTTAAAGTTTAGGTTTCCAGACACAATTTTGTACAAAACCGATCTTGAAACTTGTGGAAATTCCAAAGAAAGAGTGGAAATTGTGAATCTTCTGTCCTCACGAATCTTTTTTTCGCTTGCAGCCACCAAATCATCAGTGATCACAGAGGGCCGGCCTGAGCGTTCTTCGTCATGGACGTTTTGACGACCATTTTTAAACTCTCTAACCCATTGACGCACTTTATCTTCACTCATTGCATTCAGGTCATAAACTTCTGTTAACTGGCGATGAATTTCTGCAGCTGATAGGCTTCTCGCGGTCAAAAAACGTATCACTGACCGCATCTCACACGCGGCGGGCGATTCAATAATCGTAAACATTATAAAGTAGCACAGCGATGCGTACACGTCAGCTACAGAGCTGCAACTGGTATCAGTGTGAACGGGAAGGATGCCGGCAAGTGGCGCGGTGGCTTGTTGCGGCGTCCGCGCGAACTACGGGACTATACGCGCCAACGGCCCTTACTTAAAAAACAACCCTCGTAGATAATAGTCTACTGAAGCGCTCCTAGCGTACTAGCCCTGAACTACAAACTCATGCAAGATCTTGTGGCAACATGTTTAGACGATAAACGTAATCAGACAGTAATACCCGATGTTGAAAGTGAGGTTATGACTGGCGATCTGTTATGTAGGAAGTCATAGTTTAATACTGGAATGGAGGAAACAACGCTAAATGTTATTGACGGCCAAAGAAATCTTCGCAGTGTATGTTTTTGGTAAACTTAGTGTGTCAAAGTGCTCGGAAGTGAAACAACATTTCAAAACATTGACATCTATTTTCAAGCGAAAAAAATAAACATATGAACACATCAAACAATATTTATAAGAGCGTAAATAGACCTTGTTTTGTTAATAACATCATGTACAACTGAATTTTTGTCGTTCATTTGGACTGACTTTTTCATTTAAGATGCTTTTTAATGAAAATTGTGTCATCAAATTACAATCTTATTCAAATAAACAATTGACTTCAGTCTTTTCTGATACAATATTGCAAAACATAAACCATTTTTCGGTTTCAGATATACGACCTCGCTTTTAGATGGACACTCAATTGAGATAAATATTTAAGTCGTCTTGAAACATTTGCAATTTACCGCTAAACCAAATTATAACAATAAAATAAAGATTAATAAGACAAATTTGTGTGCAAACCACGTAATCGTCGACTATAATATAAAAATCGCGTGACGAAAATAGGTTAACTTACGATGTCAGCAGACGACCGTTCAATCAAAACAATCTTCTCGAGAAAGCTTAACGTGGCGTTGACGTGAGGTGACGGGCCGGTGACGGACAGTGTGAATGCCGCCATCAGAAATACACTGTGGAATACATTCTGATCATAAACTTCGACAAACCGCAAAATATATGTAAATACGAAGGAAAATGGCGAGCTAACTGGAGCGGTGACTGCAGCTGACAGCTACCAGCTCGCGCATGCGCAGTGAACCCACTAGTATCGAATTTAGAACTGGCCCTATTTCTTTATCGCCATAAATATCGTGCTTCGATACTAGCGCGATCATAATAGTGCAGCCGTTCAAACGACAGACGACGGCCATTAACGCAACTTGTTATCAATCTATTACAAGTTCGTTCATCGTTTAAAACGGGCTTTAAGGAAGCCGTATGGAGCTGTCGAGAGGGTGGCGCTAGACTGGAACCCTTAAGGCACCAGAAAGCGAGGTCGACGAAAGACGACTTGGAGGAGGACGATCGAAAAGGAAATTTCCGAGCTTGATAAGACCTGGAGTGAAGTTGACAGGATGGCCAGGAACCGTACTATGTGGAGGAATTTTGTCAAGGCCATCTGTTCCAGAGGAGGCGACAGGAAATAAGTAGACGTAAGCAAAGACCTATATAACAACATAGACTGGCCACAGCGCCGCCGTAGTTGAAGCCAATTGGAAAGGTTGCCGCCATCTTTGAGAACGTCAGAGTCACGCCAGGTGTTACTGGGCGTTTGCTAACGCTGAATCATAGGTTTTATACTAATCATTGCCACTCCCGATTTTTCCTTAATTTCTGGGCGACGCATTTCGGAAAGTAATTCCCACTACGAATAGTATTTCTCGTTTACTACTGCATCTTAAGTGTAATGTTTACAACCGTCGAACTGTTGCATTATTTGATGTTACGATAATGTCAATAATCATTTGTATTTGCCGACATATATTCCCTATAAATACAGGCGACTTTCTTTAAAGTCTTTAATTACCTTTATTCTGCCTGTGGTTCAAATGATATTTCATATTTTGAAGTACATTACATATTTATCAAGTTCTCCATAATTTGACGTTTCCTTGGTACTCTCCTTACAGCTTTTGGTTTCTATAAGTGCTCAGGAAACGAAAATAGTGTTGGAATTGCATTTGCAAGTAACCGATTTCGAACGATGGTAGCATCCATCAAAATGACAAGAGCATGTGTAACTATACTTTGTAGGCTGCCAGTTAGCACTGATTACCCATTGGGTTAGCAACTCCTTATTTTTCAAAGGAAATCTGTATAAAGAATAGTTTAACTACAGTTCATATACCTAGGCTACTTACCCAATGGTTAATACGCTTTTGTACACTATATAAACAAGTGTCATTACATTAAAACACACCAAATACATCCGTCATTACCTAGCTTTTTGATGGTCGTGAAGTAAACATAATTTTGAAACTTGGTAAGTGCGAAAGTTAAGTGTAATGAATGTTTATAGGAGAATACAGACTGATACACGACGACCTATATAATTAGATATCTCTTTCTTTATGTATGATATTCCAACAGTTTTATCACTGCGGTTGCTGCTATTGTACGTCGAACATACACTGGGCTTGATTTACCACTAATAATAGCGCTTACACGTTAGTTTAGATTACAAACAGAAGAGTCTGCTCACGCTGCTGCATCAAACTGACGTTCTCAATTATGGCGCCCAATGTTGCTTAGTGCTGCCACCCAGAGCGCTGTAACTTGCCTGTAGCCCCTCTATGTTGTTTATATACCTCTTTGGGCCTAAGTCATAGAAGCGTAAGTAATAGAAAAACCGTTGTCGGACAGAAATAAATGGCAATTGTTTTTGCATTTGAGAAAGCCTTAGATATTCAGTTTTCTATATCGTTGTCAATATCCAATAGTAAAGATAATGAAAAATTAATAAAGAGAAAAAATAGAAAAAACAGTCAGTCGATTTGTCCCGCAGAGACACATAATTCACCACTGGTTCGGTTTCCTCTTGGCATGGTCGCAATGAAAGCACGCATGTGTATCTCTCTCTGCCTCTCTCTGTGTGTGAGCGACCGTATGTTTGTCAGCCAGTTTGTTTATGCGGGAGAGGTGTGAGCCGAGTCTGACGCAGTCAACCGAAGAATAAAGGGCTCTTTGTGCATCTCAAAATGCTTGTGAGTTTGCGGTGAGAGCTGAAGAGATGCAATTCATTCTGCCACTCACTTGAAGAGGGGAACTTAGTGGAAGAAGCCAGAACGCCGCATTTGTGGCTGACAAACCACAAAATTCAGAACCTGCGTCTTTCCCTCTGCACACTGAATGTCGAGGGAAAAAAAAAAAACACATGGTATTAATAGTAGGCAACTGTATCTGTTTACACTAACGTAGCGCACAATGCAGTTGACAAGTTATTAAATCATTTAAACAAAGGCATCATCAACAGAGATTTTTTGAGTAATTTAAACTGCTTTCAAACGAACCATCAAGATCTGGCCCATCTTATATATTAAAAGAGTCTACGAAAACTAAAGTCAGTCGGCAGACCTAACTACACGGCCGATTTCCTTCATTTTTGTTTTAAACGATAGATATTCATTCGCAGATTTGTTATCAAGTATCAGAATTGACTTAGGTATCTCCATTCTTTATTTTTATTCAAACGCGGTATTCTTCTGTCCTTGCATTGAATATTTTAATCGATTTGTTTTACGATATCTTCAGTTTTAATCAAGGTACGCAGCTCTTTTTGACCTAACAGCACTCAGCGGATCAACCTGATTCATTTGCGCTTTTAAACACTTGCATTCATTGATTCTGAAGAAAGCTATGCATGAACATTCGACTTTACTTCCATTTTTGACCAATCTTTTTTGTCATTCCACAAACGGTGCGAGGTATTCGCACGGGTCCTCTAGTTCTATATTATTTCATTGCAGTCAGACAAAACTCAAACGCCAATTAGTAAAACTACGGGTTCCAAGTGAAAGAACAGATTACGATGTAACAGTGCCATCAGAGGAATAGTGAACTGTTTTTGTCACATAGAAAGAATGCTACGTTTTGTACTGATCAACACCTTGGTATATTGAGATAGGTATAATGAATATGTTTAATGAGTGGAAAAGTTACACTCTTTTTTATAAAGCACAGATATAATAATAATAACAATAATAATACTCAATTAAGAGTTACAACATGCATTCTGGAACATAGTCTTCCTTATAAAATTCTGAATATGTATAATGAGTGGAAAAATTACACTCTGTATTATAGAGATATAGTAATACTCACTTCGGAGTGTTTATAACTTGAAGAATTAATTCTGGAACATAGTCTTCGATATAAAATACTAAATATGTATGAGTTAAAATATTACATTATGTATTATAATGTAGAGATGTAATAATACTCGTTTAAGAATTATTATACCTTACAACATTCATTCTGGAACATAGTTTTGTTTCACAAAACTTTATTTTATTTCGTACGATCTAGGTTTCGAGTTATGAGCCCATTTTCTGATACCTTACTGACTCCAT
Source organism: Locusta migratoria (assembly GCA_026315105.1). Taxonomy (NCBI): domain Eukaryota; kingdom Metazoa; phylum Arthropoda; class Insecta; order Orthoptera; family Acrididae; genus Locusta; species Locusta migratoria. The sequence goes on from CM048750.1 coordinate 270,537,641, forward strand.
AGTACGCAAGTATGGACAAATCATTATATTTCTACATTTCTCTGTTTTTCGACCTCACCACTAGAAGGTATTATTGTTTGATAATTAATTTAGAAACAGTTACATTTGAATTCACATTCATTGGAATACCTCTCATAATTAACTAAGTGTAATCTCCATATTATGTATTTTTAATGCTGATGACTTGCTGAAATTGTGTAGTGACAGCAAACGTATTATTGTAACTCGACATTTCTTCCTTACTGATAATAGCTTCATGTTTCAATTACTGTTATTATCTTCTATGTAGATGTGACTAGTAATTTAAAAGAGGAGAATAACTGAATTCTGTCTAATTTAGGGCTGTTTGCATCTGTTCTTTTAATTTCCAATATTTCTAATTGAGTCAGTTTTCCACCTTTACCTTCTACCTGTAAGACTTGTATATCTATTGCATATTTGTCATCCTGGTCTAAGCAATGTTCAGCAAAGGCAGAATCTGGCTTTTTTCATCTGCATGTCCTAAGGTGTTCTCTGAGCCTAATATAGATTGACTGACCTGTATGTCCTATATAGTAGTACAAAAGATTGTATACATCCCACTGTTCATGATGGCTGGCTGTTTGTCCTTTGCGTTGAAGAGACTTGTACCTACAGTATATCAGATACAGAAAAATATGGAAAGTTATTTTGCCTTCAAAATTCCTGATGTAAATTTTACCTAAGAAAGGCAACCTACACCACATATATCCAAACAACAATACCTTCCAGTGGTGAAGTCGAAAAACAGAGAACTGTAGCAATGCAATGGTTTGTCTTTACTTGTGTACTTTGGAATCAGTATAATAGTAGAAAATGGTTTCAGTACCCGAAGCAAAAAAACTGTATAAATGAAATCGGTTGTTTTAGCAATAACTGCCATCCCTGCTACTGAGTGGAGCGCTTACGGTGTTTGAACACGCAGTTTCTTTCGTCTCAGCTGTTTGGAGTTCAAAAATTTTAGTTACTTGTAAGTTTCTTAAGCAACTGCTAAGAAATATTTACACATACAAGTGCTAAAAAGTATTCGTTGCTTTTCCTCACAGCGTTTATTGGCGAATGTATTGTAGTTGTTACTTAATTGACATCACCAACAAAACGAGAACGAGTATGGCTACTCATCATCATCATCATCTGGTTATCTGCCCTGCGGCGGTTTTTGACTGCACAGTCCTCAGTCTTGTGCTTTCCTCTTCATTCTTTGGTACCCTCTTTATGGTCCAGTGACGTCAGGATTTCGTATCTTCTTCTGCCCTTCCCTCTCTTTCCTGTAACGAAACCTTCAATTGCCTCCACTAGAAGGCAATATCTTCTTAGATTTTGATGTATCCAGCTTATCGTTCTATTCTTCACAGTCGGTAACATCCTCTATTCTTCTCCAACTCTGGCCAGTACATCCTCATTCATGCTGATCTTCTCCGTTCGACAGCATATCCACATTTCACATGCTTCAATATTCCTCATATCCTTCTTTCTCAAAGTGCACGTTTCTGATGCGTGTAAGGCCAAGATCCATATTAACCATTTCACCAGTCGCTTTCTTAAGTTTGTTGTGTAAACCACTATAGTTCGCGTAATTTAGGAAGGTGCATTTTCGCATAGAGGCTGAGTGATAGGGGAAGCGTTGAGGGGAGGAGCTACGGCCGAGCGCCAGCAGTTACGTCTGCGGAAGAAATATATTGCGTAACTAGAGGCCAGCCACACGCAAAGAGAAAGAATATTATTGGCTGCCAGTGCGGTAATGGAGGGGGATGCGCAGAGCGGCTGAAAACTGCGTGACGCCGACTATAGTTAGGAGTCTTTAATGCTTCTGAAACGCCTCTTTCGGCAGTGCCGTTCTAACTTTGATGTGTTGGCAGACCTAGTCTTCCTTAATCCAGCTTCCAAAATACGTGAATGTTCTCACTTGTCCTATGGTTTCTGAGTCCAGTTTAAAATTCACACTGCTTTTTTAAAAATCTGTAACTATGCTTTTAGTTTTATTTTTATTGATTTTCATGCCATATGCTGTACAGCCACCACTCAGATCATTTACATTTGTGTTAGTGTCTCTTGATTTTCTGCGAGAATCACCATGTCATCTGCATATCTTATGCATTCAATTTTCTGCCCACCTATCGTGAAACCTCTTTTCAGAACCAAACAACTTCTCAGTATGGCCACTGGGCAATTTGAAAATAAAATTCTTAGTTATATTTGTAACATTTCGGTGAGCAGTACTGCCAAATCACCCACAGTTTCATTAATTATAACTCCAGTGAGGTGATTATTTTTTTAGAATTCAGTTTTTGGTGCCTTATTTTCTTCTGAGATTAATGATTCCAATTTTTATGTCACTCTGAATGCACGTCTATTTTATGTTATTGGTTCTTTAGTTTGTTGTTCGGTCTCTACGATTCAGTTTTCTGTTAAAGATATTTATCCAAGGAATTTAGTTTGAAAAGCATCTCGTCTTCTATTTGAACTCCATCTTCCATATCTTCATTTAACGCCAGACAGTTTTAGGTTTACGACACACCTGACTATCTGGAGTCAACTTCACAATTTATTACCTAGATACTGCTGGTCCTTGCATTTTATGGAGCGGATAATTAGAAAATCTTCTGGAAATGCGACCTAGCTTGAAAATCTTTATCTTTGAATCAGATTTATAATCTGCATCAGTAAAATGTCCAATGAAAATCACTCTTGAATTTCACTGTGTATTTGGTGTGAAGATTTCACTAGAACTCACGCTTATTATCAACTGAAAATTCGTGGTAAACATTGTCGCTAGTTTTTCCTTTTTGATTCGGCACACAGCAGTAAGGCATCTCTAAGGAATAAGGTGAGTATTTCAAATTATGGACTATATTGTCGCAGAAGCGTAGTATCAACGACCTTTATCACAAATCCAAAACCAGCAGCAATATGCAGTAATGAAGTATGAATGCAAGTACTGCACTGCTCAACACAATTAGCTGATTAGGTGAGAGATCATAAAAACACATATATATGGTAGCGTATTTTATTCATATATAAACTAAATCCGGCGTTGTCCGGGTATTTGTTTATTCTACAATCTCATAGTCCACATCCCCTTCCCTCCTCTCCCCGCATCCATCTCTTTCTCTCCCATGTCTCTGTTCGCTTACACCTTTCCCTCTCTCGGCAAAGTTTTCTGCAAGGTGCCCTCTGTCATTTACCATATAACCATTTATGTACCCAGTTATCTTCCTTTTGGTTTAAGTCATGTGTGCAGAAATTCATAAAGATTTAAGCAAAACTATGCACTTTGTAAAATTCCGTAAGTCAAGTACCCTCCACCATGCACCGAACGAAATTTTATATCTACATAGATACTCTGCAAATCACATTTAAGTGCCTCGCAGAGGGTTCGTTAACCACTCTCATAACTTTTCTCTATCGTTCCATTCTCTAATAGCGTGCAGGAAGAAAGAACACATAAATCGATCCGTTTTCGATCTGATTTCTCTTATTTTATTTGGATGGTCATGTCTCCCTAAATAGGTGGGTGCTAGAAATATATTTTTACATTCAGAAGTAAAAGTCGGTGATTGAAACTTCTCAAACAGATCACACCGCAGTGAATAACGTAGTTCTTTTAATGATTTCCACCCCAATTCGTGCAAAATTTCCGTGACGCTTTCCCCCCGTAACGTGATAAAACCATACGAGCTGCCCTTCTCTGAACCTTCTCAATATCTTCCGTCAGTCTCACCTGGTGTGGGTCCCACAAGGGGTCTTTTTGGTGGAGCTGGTGCATCTTCGAAGCGTTCTGCCAATGAAACGTAATCTTTGGTTCGCCTTCCCCACAATATTTCTGTGTGTTCTCTCCAGTCTAAGTTGTTCGTAATTGTAACTCCTAGATATTTGGTAGAATTTATGACCTTAAGGTTTGACTGATTTATCGCGTAACTGAAGTCCAGTGGATTTCTTTTAGTGGTCATGTGTATTACTTCACACTTTTCTTTATTTAGTGTCAATTGCCAATTTTCGCACCACGTAGAAATTTTGTCTAAATCGCTTCGCAGTTGCTTTTGATTCTCTGTTGACTTCACTAACCGATAAACGACAGCATCATCCACGAACAGTCTAAGGGAGCTATTCAGATTGTCTCCTAAATCGTTTATGAACACGAGGAAGAGTAGGGGACCTATAACGCTTTTTTGTGGAACGCCAGATATCACTTTTGTTTTACTCGATGACTTACCGTCAATTAAAACGAACTGTGTACTTTCTGATAGGAAATCGTGAATCCAATCGCACAATTGGGGAGATATTTCAAAAGCACGCAATTTCATTAGAAGCCGCTTGTGGGTACAGTGTCAAAAGCCTTCCGGAAATCCAGAAATATGGAATCGATTTGAGATCCCTTGTCGATGAAACTTAACACTTCATGTGGATAAGGGCAAGCTGTGTTTCGCAAGAGCGATACTTTCTGAATCCGTGTTGACTATTGGTTAATAGGTCGTTCTCTTCGAGGTAGTTCATAATATTCTAACAAAGTATATGTTCCAAAATCCTACTGCAAATCGACGTCAATGAGCTTGGCCTATAATTTTGGGGATCACTCCTATTGCCTTTCTTGAATATTGGAGTAACTTGGGCAACTTTCCAGTCTTTGGGAACGGATCTTTCGCGACGCAGCTATTGCATCAGCATACTCTGAGAGGAATCTAGTCGGTATACAATCTGGCCCGGAAGATTTGTTTCTGTTTAGTGACTTAAGTTGTTTTACTACTCCAGGACATGCTGGCAGCTGTTCTTGGATTGAATACTGGAGTGTTCACTTTGTCTTCTCTGGTTAACGAATTTCGGAAAGCTGTGTTTAGTAATTCTGCCTTAGCAGTACTGTCATCGGCAGTATTACTATTGCTATCGCATAATGAAGGTATTGTTTGTGTTTTGCCGCTAGTGTACTTCACATATGACCAGAATTTCTTTGGATTTTCTGCAAGATTACGAGACAGGATTTGGTTGTGGTAACTATTATACGCTTCTCGCATTGAAGTCCACGCTAGGTTGCGAGTTTCAGTAAAAGATTGCCAGTCTTGTTGATTCTGTGTCTTTTTAAATTTTGCATGCGTTTTTGTTTGTTTCAGCAACTGTGATCTGACCTTTTTGTGTACCACGGGGGGTCAGCCCCCTATTTTATTAATTTATTTGGTATAAATCTCTCGATTGCTACTGATATTATGTCTTTGAAAGTAAGCCACAACTGATCTACCCTCGCATTTTTAGTTTTCAAAGACTGGAGACTATCACTAAGGAAAGCGTGAAGCGAATTTTTATCTGCTTTATTGAATAGATATATTTTTCGTTTATTTTTGATTTGGGAATTTTGACATTCAGTCTCGCTACTACAACTCGATGTTCGCTAATCCCTGTATCCGTTTTGATGCTCTTTACCAGCTCAGGATTATTTGTTGCTAGGAGATCAAGGGTATTTTCGCAACCAATTAGTATTCTAGTGGGTTCATGAACTAACTGTTCGAAGTAGTTTTCAGAAAAAGCATTCAGAACTAGTTCGGACGATGTTTTATATTTGCCGCCGGTTTTGAATATGTAATTATTCCAACATATCGAGGGTAAATTAAAGTTTCCACCCATTATAACAGTATGCTTCGGATACCTATTTGAAATGTGATTCAAGCCTTCGGCAACCACATCGTCTGAGTCAGATAAAAAGATCCAATTATTAATTTATTCCGGTTGTCAGGTATAAACTCTACCCAGACCAACTCACAGGAAGTATCTGCTTCAATTTCGCTGCAGGATAAACCGTTTGTAACAGCAATAAACACGCCACCCCCTTTTTTATTTATTCTATCCTTTCTGAAGACCATTTGGCCCTTTGAAAAAATTTCGGCCGATCTTATCTCAGGAGTCAGCCAGCTTTCAGAACCTATAACGATTTGTGCCTCAGTACTTTCTATCAGCGCTTGAAGCTCTGGACTTTTCCAATACAGCTACGACAACTTACAACTGTTATACCAATGGTTTCTAGATCTGCTTTCTTCCTGTGTCTGGCCTGCCCCCTTTGAGACTGAAACCTATTTTGTGTATTCCCGAGGCCCTCTAACCTAAAAAACCGCCCAGTCCACGCCACACAGCCCCCGCTACTCGTGTAGCCGCTGCCTGAGTATAATGGACTCCTGACCTATTTAGCGGAACCCGAAAACCCACCACTCTTTGGCGCAAGTCGAGGAATCTGCAGCCCACACGGTCGCAGAACCGTCTGAGCCTCTGATTCAGACTCTCCACTCGGCTATGAACCAAAGGTCCGCAGTCAGTCCTGTCGGCAATGCTGCAGATGGTGAGCTCTGCTTTCATCTTGCAAGCAAGACTGGCAGTCTTTACCACTTCTGATAGCCGCTCAAACCAGAGAGGATCTCTTCCGATCCAAAGCGACACACATCATTGGTCCCGACATGAGACACCACCTGCAGCTTGCTGCACCCTGTGCTCTTCATGGCATCCGGAAGGACCCGATCCACACCTGAATGACTCCCCCCAGTATGCACACGGAGTGCACAGTGGACTTCTTCCCCTCCCTAACAGTCCTCCCTAAGGGGCTCCATCAGCCGCCTAACGTTGGAGCTCCCAGCTACTAACAAACCCACCCTATGTGAGAGCCCGGATCTTGAAGGCAGAGGGGCGAGTACAGGACAAGCGACACCATCTGCCTCAGGAACATCCTCTGCCACAGACAGCGCCTCTGTTCGTAAGACTAACCGGGGAGGCCTCCACTTCGGTCCCCCGGGAAGCCTTACGCCGCCTGACATGTGCTAAGGAGACCTCCCAATCCACCACGGATTGGGGGGCTACCTCCTCGCGGGCAGTGAGCGGGCTGGCCACAGCCGCAGGCCGATAGGAGGGCACAACAGACGCGCAGGGCGTCTGCTGCACCCCCGCGAGCGGCCCACAACAGCGGCGCCCACCCACCGCAGTCTCAAGCGTTGCCAGCGAAGCTAACGCCGCCTGAAGCTGCGAGCGAAGAGTCACCAACTCTGCCTCCATTCGTTCGCAGCAGTCACAGTTCCTAGCCATTCTAAAAACCTATGTATCTTCCAAGTAAGTACGTCTGAGGATACAGAAGTCTGATAAACAGTGAGCTTCGAAAAGTATGAACCTAACACTTAACTGATTATTACCGGCGAATCTGACAAATATATACGCGAGCTAATAAATCAAAATGACAACTAAATGCGATTCTTAATAAATAAACACGCGAGCACACTAAAGTATAAACAACTGCAGAAGAAAGCAGACACGAAATGAAAATAAGTCGCTTCTATTAAAAAGCTAGTTATCTTACAGTGTAGAGCTGCTGCTGGTCACGTGTGCACTGGCCGGCGGTCACTGAGCAACTCTACAGACAGTGACATTCCTCTTGTTTTTAAGTTAGAGTGTGAAAAATCTCATCAATATTGGAACAAAACTATAGATTTCTAAGCAATAGAAACGCAGGGTCAAATTGAAAAACGCACTTTGTTGTTCTCAAATATTCCAGTTTTATTTCATACAACCCTTGTTCTGAGAATAACGAAAACACGAAAGAAACGATCTGTGAAATCGGTCGAGCCGTTCTCAAGTTATGGCGCGACCAAGGTATTTAGGGATTCAGTTTTATGTTGCAAAGTACCCTCCCCCATGCACCGTATGAAACTTAAGGTACATGGTGACCTTCCTCTTGTTTTGAAGGTCAAGCGTGCGTAATTTCGTGGATATCTGAATGAAACTGTAGATTTAGTGAGTCTGTAGGAGAAGTATGCTTCGCCATGCACCTATCACAAAATACTTTCTTAGCTGACGTTTTCTGCCTATAAGCTATATTCCTGCTAAATTTCAGCTTCATAGGTGAAATAGTTTTCGAGATTTCGTGTTTAGTCAGTGAGCGACTGACTGTCCTTTCGCTTTTATATAGACAGAGATTAAGAAACCAGATTGCTTAATTTTGGATGCAAGAAAATTAAGGGTGACTTGCAGACGAAATACATGGTAACTTGCAAGTCTGTAATGTTAACTTTCTTTGATACAAGTTGCTGCCTGATGCGACAGTATTACGGCATCTAGAGAGAAACTGTTGTGAGCGGTAGACTTCTTTTCGTTTCATCCTTTTGTGTGTGCGTGTGGGGGGGGGGGGGGGGAGATCAGTTACAAAACGCTTCATAAACGTCCGAAATTACATGCAAACTTTGTTGCAGATACCTAACTACTCCCATTTTCCATTAATTAACGCATAATTCTGGGTATTCTCACGAGGTGGCCTCTCATTACTTATGACGTCATATCTTCTGAGCTATGTGTCGTGCTCTTCTCTGGAGATGCAACTTATTCAGCTGCTGATGCTATATCGACCGCGAGGAGAAAACTGTGGCCCTGGAGGAGTTCTCGCTTGCAGGAATTTCTCCGTTTGTGTCGGTAAACAAATTTAGCTAAGCAGAAAGAGAAAAAAAATATATACAACACACACCGTCTGAGACGTCTCGCATCCGCGAAACAACAGCAAGATACAGATAGTGTCTTGAAAACAACTTAGAGATTCAGTTCTGGAAAAGTAAAAAAGCGTCGCTTTCTTTATTCGCAGAGTTTTCTGTTCATAAAACAAAAAGACAAAAGAAATAATCCATACGTAAGAATAATATTTTTCAGGAAAAATATTATATATCATATATGGTGTGACCAAGAGAACGTGAATGTCTGTTCGTTGTCACTTATCACCTCCGACCTACAGGACACAGAGACTTAAAAATTTGTACAGTTACTAATATATACCGGAGGACGGTTTCAGGCACAGTTTTATAGCGATCAGAGAGATATTTAGTGATATAAAGAATATCAAGCGAATTACGGAACGATAATTACTCTTTGAAAGTTATATTTACTCTTCGATTTTCTAACTGCACCTTATTTCTGATAATAGTTTTATTGGCTGCTTTGTTCTACGAAATATGATGCAACGCAATGAGTACAATGCTTAAACAATCCTCAATGTATTTAATCCATTTTTATATACTAATACTCGACTGATCGTCAAAAATTTACATCAAAACCTCAATGCAGCAACGATTTTGTCAGGAACATCAGCCGGAAAAGATGTTTTTATACCTCGCATTCCTTTAATTTCCTCCAATTTGTCGTTTGAATTCAATAGGCTTCAGTTTCCAGTTCGTCTAGCTTTTTCAATGATAACAAAGCACAATTATTAAAAGCGTTGCGGGAATCCATTTACAGCCCTAATATTTTTCACACGGTCAGTTATATGTCGCATTCTCAAGGGCCGAGAACCCAAAAAATCTATACATTTACGCTCCAAACAACACAATAAACGACGTAGTTTACCAGAATTGCTTAAAATGAAATGAAAATCAATTTGGATATTATTTTCACCATACGGGTTGAGAGAATGGGATACAGTCGGTAATAGACTTGCGCATAGTAGTTCGCGATCGGGAGCGCTCACTTTAGTTCGCGGCTCCGCCGCGAAGTAGTTCGTTCTTTTAATTCGTCCGCACCCAGTGACGGCTGAGCGGCGTGGTCTGCGCATGCAGGTGGAGGGAGAAGTTCCCCCACCTAGCTGCTCCATGCGCTTGCTGTTTGAGCCGCTAACGATATCACGCAAACCAAATGAAACAGTTTGTGGATAATTTCTCGCGTTTAAGTTTAGAGTTATCTCTATATCTTGGCATTATGGAATTTATTAGTCAGATATTGCAGAGTGCAGAATACGTCAAAGCAGAAATTTTGTAGCACTGAACTATGTGATCTAGCAGGCAGACGCTAACCTCGAAATGGCTCTCATTAGCAGAAAGCATACACGTGATTTTTAATTCTGTTCGCGACCTATCACCCATATTTTAGTTCGCGAACTATCGTGCATATTTTAGTTCGCGTCCGGTAGCTCTCATTTTAGTTCGCAGCTCCTTTTGGCTTTTACTACCGCTACTAAAACTACAGCTGAGCTCGAAATGACGGCAACTGGCAAGAAGGAATCACGCGATTCTGCGCGCTCTCGCTGTTACCCGTCAGTCTTCGGAAAAGGAGCGGACGAACTAAGAGGCGAGGGATCTGCGAACTAGTTCTCGTTGTTCGACTGTGGGAGCGCTCTTCAGAACTAGTTCGTTCGCGAACTACACAAGACTAGTCTGTAAGGTATATATTATTTATTTAAATCGTTAAGCACTTGAAATACTTTAATTTTTTCATTTGACACTCGATTGAAATGTTTATTGCTAAAGAAGGTATTGTATTTAATTTCTTTCTTCAAAATCAATCTAATAGCACACTACGGAACAGGGGCGGATCCAGAACGGCCTGCTACGGGGGGGGGGGGGGGTGTTTGTGAAGGAATTCTCATCGTCAGCTAAACTCTGCCTCAGTAGAAAGACTCTAGTACCGGCCACCCCTTTTTTCCTACGCCCTATCAAACAAAAGTCTCACAGTTTTGAAGAAGCATTGCAGTCATAGCACGATACCTTAGAATTCTGCTGGGGGAGTACGACCGACTCTTCGCCCCCCCCCCCCCCCTTTTGGATCCGCCTACGCTACGGAAAGACAGCTTATCTGTCATACTCTACCAATATGCGAACGAAGACGCGGGTTTAAAGTTAATATTTCCCTTGGTCATGCCATAAGTTGAGAACAGCATGGCGGATTTGTCTGAACTTTTATGCTGTTGTTCTGTTCGTAATTCTCAGTACAAGCTTTGTACGAAATAAAATTTTTGAGAACCTGGCGGAACATTATAAAATTTGAGAAAACTGAAAGTGCGTTTTTTCAATGGGTTCCTATGTTTCTATAGTTTTGTTTCGATCTTGATGTAATTTTGCATACTTGCATACTTTGCATACTTTTAGCTTGTATTGCTGATTGCAAAGTGGTCGAATACGGTTTCGAAGTTTAATTTTGCAACATTTATATGTTTTATATGTGTTCATTTTAAATGATATTTTAATAATAATGTGTCACCTGATTAAAATTATAAAACATTCATTTTGACGTCCTTCCAGAAAGAGGGGCAGTATGACAAAATTAATGGCCTGATTGTAAAAAAAATCAGTTATAACGATCTTGTGCAGTCATATGAAGGTAATTAATAGCTTTTGAAAAACAGTTTAAACCAAAAATAATTCCTCTTTATCTGGGCTAATCTGTTACGATGAGGAGACAAGTTACCTTTGCGTCACGTATCTATAAGCAGCACTCTCTCCTAACCTTACACATACGCAAAGGCTCCTCTCCCCCACTTCTTCCCAAACAGTTAAATACTGAAACACTCCGCTGCGGAGTGAAAGTTTCATTCCAGTTAAATATTTGTTACAACCAACAGAATAAATGTCATTTACCCTCAAAATCGCGACACATTTGCCAAAACCTCAAAGATATGTGGCAAGTAACAACTCATAGTTGTTCCCCTATCTGTTAAAAAGAAGATTGGGTTTAAAAAATTGCCTGTAGTCGGCCTCGAACCCACTACCTTCACGGCGCAACGCAATGCCACTAACCACACGGCTATTCTTGCAAGGTGGAGAGTAGTGACTTCATTATTATTCATGATCAGAACTTCTGAAGGCTTTTAGAGTTATGCGTCTTTAAGCTATAGTTATAAGTTATTTTACCACATATCACATATTTTTTTATGAATCTTCAATGCGCCAAAAACAAAAATGAAGGGTGCATGTTGTCTTCGTAGAGGATTTGCGCAGTAGCTCCATTGTCTTTGCTTCGCGAACATTGCTGCGTAACCGTCAGAGCTCGAGTAGCCAGGAGCAGGTGTCTGTATAAGCTCCAATGGCAATGTTAAAAGCGGCGTTTCCCCTCGCTCCTCCCTGCCGCGAGAGTGACCATATGCTACCCCCAGGGGGTTCACAAGAGAATTTGAACCTCAGTCGCGCATGCGCATTGCGACGCTGCGGCCGCTATCTCTGCGACCTAAAATGTTTCTGTTACGATAAAAATACTAAAATACTTTGAATGTGCATGTAAAATGATCTGATAGAAAAACGAAACAAAGAATGATAGTTTAAAAACACTTTTATTAATTTACGTAATTTTTTTTCAAGACGAGCATTTTTCCGAGGGTTAACTGAAACAGTCAACACACAAGACGCGCCGCCACTGCTGGTACCTCAGTACCGTTAGAACTATAGTTGATCTACCGGGTGATCAAACAGTCAGTATAAATTTGAAAACTTAATAAGTCACGAAAACAAAAAAACAAAAAACAAAAAACAAAAAAACAAACAAACAAAAAAAAAATATTGCTAGGCGCGTGAAAGAACTCTTGCTGAATGACATCTGACGCCAGTGCCTCACCATAACTCCGGAAATGCTTTACAGTGTCAAGTATTACACGATTCATCGGGTAGGTCACAGTTATAATTTTATCGCTAGTCAGCGTCTTTCTTTTCGGCGCAAAAAATACCTCGCTGTTTGACTTTCTTTTATTTCCTTGCTGCGAAAGAAGCACGTTCGTTCGTTACCTGTTCTGCTCGTTACGTTGTACTGGAAGGACGCTCCTGAAATTTCTACATTTTTAATGTGAGTGTGATTGTTTCCGAGCTCAATAAATTACAGTTAAAACTGACTTTGAAATGATTATTAATTTTGTTTAGTCTCCCATATAAATATTGGCGTTAATGTTTGAGTACTTAGTCTTATGGTGATTCGGACGTCATTATGGCGAGATTTATCATGTACGATCGGTTATAGTATTTCATGAATGCAACAATTCCTTATTTCATATTTTACGGTACCGTTAGAACCTGCAGTTATTCTTTTCTGTTGCAAATTATTTATTTATTTAATCGAAGTGCGATACGTATTCATGGAAAATATTTTTTTGCTAAATTCCAAAGTTACGATCAGATCCAGAAAATTCTACTCAATCTCGTTGTACACGATACTATACTAATAACTGGTCCGGGTCACTCTAGGAATAAGTTACCAACAATAAGATTTTAAATTTTTTTCAGCATAAACGACGGCAGAATGATGCAGTAGCAGCATTTACAAGAACATGAGGTAACTTTATTCCTAATTTTTATAGTGCTACTCGCCGAATTACTTACGATCTTCATGCTCAAATTATATACCATATTATAATCAGTTATCAGTTTCTGGCCTTATTTACCGTTCAGTATATTTTCTCTAAATTTTATTCCAGATTTTTTTGCACGGTCTTAGACTTACAATAGTCCGTAATCCAAACAGGCAGTTGCATTATAAGTGCTGTTCACAACATTATTCCTCGGCTACAGCTATTGTTGAGGAATGATGGTGAACTTAGCAACAAATAATCCTGAGCTCATAACGAGCATAAAAACGGCTACAGGTATTAGTGAACACAGAGCTGTCGTAGCGAAATTGAATATCGAAAGTCCCAAAGTTACCAAAAATAAACGCAAAGTATACTTGTTCAGGAAAGCAGATAGAAATAAAATACATTGCTTCTTGAAAGACAGCTTCCACTCGTTTCTAACACTAAACGTAGGTGTAGACCAGATGTGGCTCAAATTCAAAGAAGTGGTATCGTCAGCAATTGACAGTTTTATACCAAATAAATTAATAAAAGAAGGAGGCGATCCCCCTTGGTACACAAAACAGGTCAGGACACTGTTGCAAAAGCAAAGGAAAAGGCATACTAAATTTAAACGAACACAAAATCCCCAGGATTGGCAATCGTACTCAGAAACTCGAAATTTAGCGAGGATTTCAATGCGAGATGCCTACAATATTTATCACAACGAAACTCTTTCTCGAAATTTGACTGAAAACCCAAAGAGATTTTGTTCATGTGTTAAATATACTCGGGGCAAATCACAAATAATACCTTCACCTGTAATGGCGATCCTGCCGATGACAGCGCTACTAAAGCAGAGTTACTAAACATAGCTTTTAGAAACTCATTCAGCAAAGAAGATGAAACCAATATTCCAGATTTAGAATTACGAACAGATGCCGTAATGAGTAACGTAGAAGTAGATATCATCTGAGTAGTGCAGCAACTAAAATCACTTAACAAAAACAAGTCTTCTGGTCCGGATTGTATACCCATTAGATTTCTATCTGATTATGCTGAAGCGACAGCTCCTTACTTAACAGTCACATACAACCGCTCTCTCATAGTAGGATCTGTACCAAAAGATTGGAAAGTTGCCCAGGTCACACCTATATTCAAAGAAAGCGGTAGGAGTAACCCACTGAACTACAGGCCTATTTCACTGACGTCAATTTGCAGCAGGGTTTTGGAAGATATCCTGTATTCAAAGATTATGAATTATCTCGAACAGAACGATCTATTGACCCAAGGTCAACACGGATTTAGAAAATATCGTTTATGCGAAACACAACTAGCTCTTTATTCACACGAAGTGATGGGTGCTATCGACAAAGGTTCGCAAATCGATTCCGTATTTCTTGATTTCCAGAAAGCTTTTGACACCGTACCTCACAAACGGCTTTTAATGAAATTGCATGGTTATGGTATATCTCCCCAAATTTGCGATTGGATAGAGGATTTCTTGTCAGAGAGGACACAGTTCGTAGTAATCGATGATAAGGCATCGACTAAAACAGAGGTGATATCGGGCGTTCCACAGGGTAGTGTTATTGGTCCTCTGCTGTTCCTTATTTACATAAACGATTTAGGGGAAAATCTAAGAAGCTCTCTTAGGTTGTTTGCAGATGACGCCGTCATTTACCGTCTAGTAAAATCAGCTGACGATCAAAACCAACTGCAGAACGATCTGAATAAGATATCAGTATGGTGTAAAAATTGGCAATTTACTCTAAATAATGAGAAGTGTGAAGTCATCCACATGAGTACGAAAAGAAATCCGTTAAACTTTGTTTACAAGATAAATCAATCAAATGTGAAGGCCGTAAACTCCACAAAATACCTAGGAATTACTATTACTTCAGACTTAAACTGGCAAGAACACGTAGATAATGTCGTGGGAAAGGCTAATCAGAGACTGCGTTTTATTGGCAGAACCCTTAAAAGATGCAATAGAGCTACTACAGAGACTGCACTCACTATGCTTGTACGTCAATTTTTGGAGTATTGCTGCCCAGTGTGGGATCCTTATCAGGTGGGTTTGACGGAGGACATCGAAAGAGTCCAAAGAAGGGCAGCTCGTTTCATACTGTCACGATACAGGGGAGACAGCGTTACGGAAATGATGCAGGATCTGGAATGGTAATCATTACAACAACGACGCTTATCGCTGCAGCATGGGCTACTTACGAAACTCCAATCGCCAACATTCTCCTCCGAATGCGAAAATATATTGTTGACTTCCACTTACATAGGTAGAAATGATCATCAGAATAAAATACGAGAAATCAGAGCTCGAACAGAGAGATTCAGGTGTTCATTCTTCCCACGCGCTATTTGAGAATGGAATGGGAGATAAACAGTATAATTGTGGTTCGATGAACCCTCTGCCAGGCACTTAAATGTGATTTGCAGAGTATCCCATGTAGATGTAGATGTAGAACATATTGAACATTTCCTGCAAAGAACATCATCTTTGCTTTGTCTTAATTTTTTATGCTAATTATTGTTTTCTGAACAGAAAAAGCGACATCTGTCAGACAATTTTTTTCCTAATAGAACCCCATGTCATTCCAAGCATGTGCGACAATTTTTACCTCTCTGTCTACATTATTCCGTGATTTATTAAGTTTTCAATTTTATACTGACTTTTTGATCACCCGGTATAAGTGTAATCGTTTCATGTACTCCGTATGCATTGCTTCAACAACAAAAATCTTGAAGCTATTGGAGAGCTCTTACTCAGTGTACGAATTTTCATTGCCTGCAGTGTATATTCAGCCAGCAGTCAGTCGTGTGCTACACTATCGGTAACGGATAAGCCAGCGAGGAGAACTCGCCAAGTGCAATCACTCGAGTTCCCAGTAACGGTGGTGGGAAGGTCAGACTAAGCGAACACGTGTGCCAGCTTATCCGTACGTATTAATAATGGATAGTTTCTGAGAAAACGACGCCCTGCGTTGTAGACGTACTTTAGCTGCCTTTTAGCGCGTGTTGAGTACAACAGAAACACGCGTTGTAGACGTACTTTAGCTGCCTTTTAGCGCGTGTTGAGTACAACAGAAACACGCGTTGTAGACGTACTTTAGCTGCCTTTTAGCGCGTGTTGAGTACAACAGAAACACGCGTTGTAGACGTACTTTAGCTGCCTTTTAGCGCGTGTTGAGTACAACAGAAACACGCGTTGTAGACGTACTTTAGCTGCCTTTTAGCGCGTGTTGAGTACAACAGAAACACGCGTTGTAGACGTACTTTAGCTGCCTTTTAGCGCGTGTTGAGTACAACAGAAACACGCGTTGTAGACGTACTTTAGCTGCCTTTTAGCGCGTGTTGAGTACAACAGAAACACGCGTTGTAGACGTACTTTAGCTGCCTTTTAGCGCGTGTTGAGTACAACAGAAACACGCGTTGTAGACGTACTTTAGCTGCCTTTTAGCGCGTGTTGAGTACAACAGAAACACGCGTTGTAGACGTACTTTAGCTGCCTTTTAGCGCGTGTTGAGTACAACAGAAACACGCGTTGTAGACGTACTTTAGCTGCCTTTTAGCGCGTGTTGAGTACAACAGAAACACGCGTTGTAGACGTACTTTAGCTGCCCTTTAGCGCGTGTTGAGTACAACAGAAACACTGGCAGCTTGTAGAGTCGCAGCTTCCACCGTATTGCGCTCTGTGATCTATTTTTTTGTTCTCTTGTTTTCCATTTATCTACCCACGCTCATAGCACGAATCTGAGTAGATACAATATACGAAGGTGAGTCAGTATAAATGTCGTAAACTGAGATAAGACACGCCAGTACTGCGTTTACAAGACTGAAAATTGCTTTTCTTTTTTAGATGACTCCACTCGTCCCATAGTTTGGAAAGGCTTTACAACCCTGGAGTTTGGAACTTTTGTGGCAGCGTTTACATTCTACAAGTGACGCTCGTGAGCTGAACTTTATTTGGTTCCTGAAACTTCTGTTCAAATGTTCAAATGTTTGTATAGTCTATGGGACTTAACTACGGGGTCATCAGTCTCTAAACTTACAAACTACTTATGAAGTAACTAAGACTAAGGACGGCGCAAATATCCATGTCCGAGGGGGGATTCGAACCCCCGACCGTAGTGGCCGTGCAGACCGTGACTGAAGCGCCTCAGTCCCCTCAGCCACCGCGGCCGGCGAAACTTCTGTTACCCACAAGACGGATTTCTGGTAATGGTAGAGAAATAGCCCTACACAGCGCGCAGTCCTGGCGTGTATACCTCAGTTTGCGACTTATTTAATGACTCATCCTCGTATTTACGTTAACTGTGATAGTAGTATTTACTATATCTGAAAGCGCATCACTTTAGAATGGCTTCGCCGATTTGGTGCATCTTTTCTTTGTTCTGTTCGTAATTCTCACGACAAGGTTTGTATGAAAGAAAATTTTCGGAAAATCTACCCGAAAATACCAGAATTTGAGAAAAACTTAAACTACTCTTTCAGCGCGGATAATTTTTTAGATTCTCCAACAAACAGTTTTTTCATTCGCTACTCGCCTAGCGACCAAATACGCTGTAACAGAGCGAACAAATACGCCAAGGAGGTTAGAATAAAGGGAGGTGGCGTTATGCACACAAGGTTAAAACAGCCAGACAGATTTAAGATGAAATGTTGTTTCTTTAGAAGCCCCTTCGTATTATTCTCACTTCTCATCGGTGGTGATCATATCTTTGGAGCGTTGCAAACATAGGATTCATATCAGTTCTCCGGCCGCGGTGGCCAAGCGGTCTGCGGCGCGCCGGTCACAGTCTGCACGGCCACTACGGTCGGGGGTTCGAATCCCCCCTCGGGTATGATATTTGTGCCGTCCTTAGTAATAGGTAGTTCATAAGTAGTTTGTAAGTTTAGGGACTGATGCCCCCGTAGTTAAGTCCCATAAGCCATACAAACATTTGAACAGTTCAGTCAGTTCGTGGTATTTTTGAGTGTTACAAACAAATTGCGTTCAGATCGTGGTTAATTTTTTTAGAACAATGCCTCCATTGCGGCGTCGTAATATTGCAATCCTACTACTGATCATAGAGTCAATGAGACCGACGAAGATCGTACACAGCGCTTGGAGATAATTAGAGAAAGAAAGTCTCAAGCGCGATCCGTTATGACTGTGGAACAACGGGTAGAGTTGCAGCTTACGCACGAAATAATTTGGATTGTCGACGAAACACACGGCCACGTGTGACGATTAGAACTGTACGTTTGGCGATCAGATACGATCCAGCAGTCGATTACGCAGCGGATGCATCAGTTGATTTCGGTCCAATGAGCAATATTTGTCAATATAGCAATCCTTTCAGATCGTGGCAAGAAGCGTAGAGATTATGTTGTGCTGGTGGAATGGTCAAATTACCAGAACTGACAGCGCCCCCAGAGCCAATGGCATCATTGGTTTCTGGAAAGGGTCCTCGGTCGAAGCATTTATTACGTAATATACAGGTGTACAACAGGTCCTTCCAGGTAACATCATTTGGGGCGAATATTATCGACGAACGACGCTTTTTACTCAACTTTTAAGATAAATTCTTTTTCGAAGGCTTTAATCGAACTTTTGTCAACCATTCGCAAAGAATTACCAGGCCCATAAATAATTTGCCTTCATTTTTATGAGGTTAAGGACAAATCCACCATCATGCAGTTTTGTTTTCCTTTCCCTAGTCATTTACAACATAAAACAGGAAAGTTGTTATTATGCCTAAATTTATAATCATATCTGTTTCTTAGAATACAACCATTAAAAGTACGTTCATTAAAGCTATTCACCTCACAGATAGAGCAGCTCGAAAGGTCTGTCTAATAGCCCGTTCGCAATTGATTTACCCGTCTATTTTAACTTCTATTCCCAATCAAAGTTCCGATTGCAATAACAATAAATAAGATCAGGGAGAGTGGGAGGAGGAAATAGAGAATGGGGGAATGAAATAAATTTAGAAAGGGGGGAAGACGCAGAGAGGAGGTTCAGGAGATGGATATGGTTTGGGATGAGAGGAAATGGTGTGAATTATCATCATCATCATCATTAGAGAGTGATTATGCCTTTCAGCGTTCAGTTTGGAGCTAAGTACCTCTAATAAAATTCCTCCATGATCCCCTATGTAATGCTAACATTGATGCCTCGTCTCATGTTATGCCTTTCACTTCAAAATAATTCTGCGCCGAATCTAAGTACTTTCTTCTTGGTCTACCTCGACTCCTCTTACCCTCCGCTGCCGAGCTCATGAGTCTCTTAGGTAACCTTGCTTCTCCCATGCGTGTGACATGACCCCACCATCCCAGCCTGTTCGCTCTAACTGCTTCATCTATGGTGTTCATTCCCAGTTTCTCTTTGATTTCCTCATTATGGACACCCTCCTGCCATTGTTCCCATCTATTAGTGCCTGCAATCATTCTTGCTACTTTCATATCTGTAACCTCTACCTTATGAATAAGGTAACCTGTATCCACCCCACTTTCACTCCCATACAACACAGTTGGTCGAAAGACAGAGCGGTGCACTGCTAACTTAGTCTTGGTACTTACTTCCTTCTTGCAGAAGAGAGTAGATCTTAGCTGAGCACTCACTGCATTAGCTTTGCTGCACCTCGATTCCAGTTCTTTTGCTATGATGCCATCCTGTGAGAAAATACATTCCAGGTACTTGAAACTGTCTACCTGTTCTAACTTTGTTCCTCCTATTTGGCACTCATTCTCTTTAAATATCTTTCCCACAGACATTACTTTCGTTTTGGAAATGCTGACCTTCATATCATAATCCTTGCACCTTTGATGGAGCTCTGAAATATTAGTTTGCAATGTTTCAATCGAATCGGCCATTACAACAAAGTCATCCGCATATGCCACACTGCTTACTTTGTTTTCGCCTATTTTAATCCCGCCCTTCCAGTCTACTTTTTTCAACATATGATCCATGAACAGTATGAACAACAGTGGTGACAGGTTACAGCCTTGTCTCACCCCTGAAACTACCCTAAACCATGAGCTTAATTTGCCATCTACTCGAACTGCTGCCTGACAGTCTACGTAAAGTCCTTTAATTGCAGGCAGAAGTTTGCCTTCTATACCGTAATCTTGAAGAACTGACAGAGGCTTCCTCCTAGGCACACGGTCATAAGCCTTTTCCAGATCTATGAAACATAGATACAATTCCCTGTTCCACTCATAGCACTTTTCCATTACCTGCCGTAGGCTAAAGATCCGGTCCTGACAGCCTCTAAGAGGCCTAATCCAACACTGATTTTCATCTAACTTGTCCTCAATTAATATTCGCACTTCGCACTCTCCTTTCAACAATACCTGAGAATATTTTGCCTACAACGCTAATTAAAGAGATGCCTCGATAGATGTTGCAATATTTTCTGTTTCCATGTTTGAAAATTGGTGTGATTACTGCCTTCGCCCAGTTAGACGGAACCTGACCCGACTCCCACGCCTTCTCAATTATCCTGTGTAACCAATTGAGACCTGATATTCCACTGTATTTGACGAGTTTATGCTTATTTTCATCCACCCCAGCCCCTTTATTGTACTGTAATCTACTGACCATTTTCCCCACTTCCTCAAATAAGATCCTGTTTCCATCATCGTTCCTATCCCATTCTACCTGAAAATCTGACACATCATTGAACGTTTCACCTACATTGAGCAATTCTTCAAAATATTCCCTCCATCTGCTCAAGGCATCCAAAGGATTGAATACCAGCTTTCCTGATCCGTCCAAAACACTGTTTAATTCCTAATTCCCTCCCTTTCGAAGATTACTAATGACGCTCTAAAATGGGTTTCCCGCGGCTTGACCCAGAGTTTCTAGCTTGTTTCCAAAGGTTTCCCATGATTTCTGCTTGGTTTTCCGTTTGGTTTTGTTTCTTTCTTCAACATAACTTTCTCTGTCTGCCTGATTTCTAGTATGGAGCCATTTTTGAAATGCCTTTTTCTTTTTACAGGTTGCTTTGACTGTGTCATTCCACCAAAATGTCTTCTTCTTCCTGCCTTTGCACAATACTTTTCCAAGACATTCTTTAGCTGCTTCCAGTAGTGTGTCCCTGTACCTTGACCATTCCTCTTCCAGTGACTGTAAATCATTACATTCAACTAACTGGTACCTTTCCGAGATCATTGTTATGTATTTGTGTCTAATTTCCTTGTCTTGAAGCTTCTAAACTTTTATCCTTCTACACATGGACCTGACTTTCTGCTCTTTTGGCCTGACAAAACCAATTTCACTGCAGATTAAATAATGATCAGTATCATCAAAGAACTCCCTGAAAACACGTGTGTCCTTGACTGTCTTCATGAATTCCTGGTCGGTTATTATATAGTCAATGACCGATCTGGTTCCTCTTCCTTCCCAAGTATAGCAGTGAATGTCCTTATGCTTAAAGAAGTAGTTTGTGATAACTAAGCCCATACTGGAACAGAAAGCCAAGAGCTGTTTTCCGTTCCTGTTGGCCTCCATATTCTCTCCAAACTTACCCATAACCTTTTCATAACCTTCTGTTCGATTTCCTATCCTGGCGTTGAAATCACCCATGAGTAAAACACTATCCTTATCTAACAACTACATCTCTGTGTTGTAAAATCTGTCCATCTCATCTTGATCTTTCCCTTCACAGGGTAATACCTGCCACAATTCTAATTTTCTTGCTGGAGATGGTCAAATCTATCCACATCAGTCGTTCATTTACATACCTTATTGCAATTATGCTGGGTTCGATGGCTTTCCTGATATGAACTACACCCCACTGTGCTCTTCCTACTTTGACTCCTGACAGTTAGACCTTGTATTCCCCGACTTCGTCCTCTGTCTCTCCCCTTACCCTAACATCACTAACAGCTAAAACATCTAACTCCATCTTACTTGAAGCCTCCACCAGCTCTGCCTTCTTCCCATTATGATCCCCATTGATATTAATAGCTCCACATCTCATTCCAGATCGTTTGCCAAGTCGTATCTGAGGAGTCCCTGGTCTGTCAATTAGAGGTGGGACTTCATCACCTCCATGGGTCCGAGGCATTTTGCTCTGATTGTTGCCAGCATGAAACTGAAGTACCTGGGAAGCAGGTTGCTAGCCTTACTTGCCCAGGGCCCCACTGGGTTTTACCCTAACGGTTGAGAGACTAACCGGTGGATTTGGTAGTCTTTGCCGTCTGAGCGCAAAGGTGGCCACGACTCAGAATATGTCCGAGATGCTCAAACTTATTCCAAAGTACCTGGTATCCCGTCAGGACCACTTACTTAGCCACCCATACGTCGCCCGTGATTCATGAACTAGGACATGACTACAGGAACCCATGCCATGAACCACGGGAATGGTGTGAAGGTGATGGAAAAAGATAGGGGGTGGAGGAGATGGGTAAAAATAGGAGGCAGGGAGGGATAGACATAGAGAGAAGAGATTAGATTCTATATCCCATACACATTAGCTACTGCGAACCGTTGACGGGTTTAAAAAAAAATTAAAAATAAAAAAATAAAAAAAAAGTTCAAATGTTTGTAAATCTATCGGACCAAACTGCGTGGTCATCAGTCCGTAGCTTACAAACTACTTAAACCTAGGTAAACTTACCTACGGACAAACACACACACACATGCCCCAGGGAGGACTCGAACCTCCACGGCGAGCAACCGCGCGCTCCGCAGCGAGGTGCTTTAGACCGCTCGGCTACTCCACCGCGGCTGGCGGGTTTCCTAGTCTATTATAGAAATGAATGTATGTATAGGTGGAGGGAAAAACAATATGAGCACCTAACATACACACGATAGTTATTTATTACTAAGGATCGCGGTGGAATGGCGGAGCGTTGTAAGGCGTCTTGCTATAGAGCGGGCGGTTGCTCGCCGTCGGAGGTTCGAGTCCATCCCCGTATATGTGTGTTGTCCTTAGCATAAGTTAGTTAAGTAGTTTGTAAACCTAGTGCCTGGTAACCGCAGCAGTTAAGTCCCTTAGATACTCAAACATTCGAACATTTGATTTTATCAATAAGGAGTAGGCCCACCATTTTCTTTGAGAAAAGTTGCAACTCCTCGAGGAATAGATTCGTAAAGTGTCGTTATTGTTTTCAACATAATGTTACCCATTCTGGTACCAAAACATCTGCCAATTTCTTCAATGATGTAGGAGCTATAAATTTGGTCCTCAGTCTCTGCTCTAAAACTCCTCATAGTGGTTCAATTATGTTAAGTGATTGCGATTTTTCTGTCCAGGGGAGATGTCTTATAATTTTCTGATGCTGTTCAAGTTACGCCTAAGACTTTTTGACTGTGTGTGGGGGGGGGAGGGGGGACGAATTATCGTGTTTGGGATATGGGAGTGTTTGCAATATGCTAGTCATAGTAAGCAGTTTGTTGTCGAGGAGGGTGAGATATTCATTCCTAGTTATGCAACCAATGAGGGTAATGATAGAAACAGTTGAATACCACGATACAGAGGATGAGGTACTTAACCTTAATCCTTTTGAAAAGAAATTCTTTTTCTGCTGAAGTAATTCAGAATGGTGTTTAGATGCCATGTATTTTTTTCGGATTTTTATTTTTTAAACTATTTTTGGGTACCTGCCAAACTGGCACATCCGAAAATAAGAGTAATTGGATTAATTTTAAGTAAGTGCACTTTGAACAATGGAGAAAATAGTATGAAGGTTAGAAGTCAGAGGGGATGAAGGAAATAGATATACATAACATTAAAATTGATTGTAAACTTCCTGTACTGACAATTTATTTAGAACTGTATGTCACAAAAAGTTACAAACAGATATACAGTATGTGTATTTTACAAATGGAAATCCGTCTATCTTCAACAGTAGCTTGCCAGAATCCAACACTGTCTCTCCTAACATTTGGAACAGGGATATTGACACCTGAGCTTTTCTAGTTCTTATTTGAAAATTCATTCTCAACTTTGTCTGTTGAAGGCTCTTCCCTTTTTTACTGGGTCGGCTGCTAAGTTTCAAAGAGACTCGTCGACTTCACATTGAAAATTTTGCAGATCCATTACTCCTTGAGTTGGAATACCATTCCTTTTGCAGTCTCGTCGGAGAGAAGCCAACTATTGGCAACAACTAGTCGATGAAGTGAAAGAAAAATCTGAAATAAAACTTCCCTGATCTTAGAGAAATTCGGTAATAGTTGATGAGACCATTTTTGTATCCCATCCTCGTCGCCACTTTTGTGTCCCAACTTCGTCGCCGCTTTTGTGTCCCAGCCTCGTCGTAGGTGTCGGTGGCCGAGTGGAATGAGACCGACACGCTGGTGCAGGTACGGAGGGGAGCAGCCAGAAACTATAAACACTCGAGTAAATTAGAAAGAGATATATATTGCACAGAATGTAACAATACTTAACTTTTACATAGTACTGCAGAATGTTGATACATAGTTGTTAGAGGCCTGCCTAGTGCCTGTACGATAGCAAAGTCTTCAATGGTGCCTATCTGATTACGAAGGTCCTAACTGGTTGCTATCTCCGTCCGAAGTGACCGGTGTCTTCCCGTGGGGACCACGAGCGGAGTTGCAGCAGAGGGCGCTCGTGGCTGTCCTCGTGAGAACGCCGCGCCGTGCGTGCATGGCGGCGCGCGGCGAAAGTAGGTGGCGCGCACTTTGTACTTGTGCGACACCACAACCATCTAGTAAGACTTTTAAACCAAGAGGAAGCTCACTGGGTACATAAATGTTTGTATGGTACATGAAAGAGGATACCTAGCAAAAAAATTTTCCGAGATAGGTAATGGTGGAAACGAACAGAGAGATGGGAGAGAAAGAGCTGGATTCAGAGAGAGGGGGCAAGGGGACGTGACTGTGAGAGTGTAGGATAAATAAACACCCAGGCAATGTCTGGCATACGGCTAGTTTTCTATATTTTTTCTGTTCAGGACTATATTTCAGATATCAATATCTCTTTTAGAATCATATTTTAAGTAAAAGTCGAGAACAGTTAGAAAACAACTCACAAGATACTCCTTTCTCGGTAACTCAAATTATCGAAAGATTGTTGGTGAAACTTCCTGCCAGATTAAAATTGTGTGCCGGAACCGGGATTAGAACCTGGGACCCTTGCCTTTCGCGGGCAAGAGCACTACCGACTGTGCTATCCCGACAAGACTCACGATGCCGCCTCACAACCTTACTTGCGTCAGTACCTCGCCTCTTACTTTCCAAACTTCACAGAAGCTCTCCTGCGAACCATTCAAGACTAGCACTCCTGGAAGAAAGGATATGGTCGAGACATGGCTTAGCCACAGCCTAAGGGACGTTTCCAGAATGAATCTTTCACTCTGCAGCGGAGTGTGCGCTGATATGAAACTTCCTGGCAGATTAAAATTGTGTGCCGGAAGCGGGACGCGAACCTGGGACCTTTGCCTTTCGCGGGCAAGCGCAATACCGACTGTGCTATCCCGACACGACTCACGATGCCGCCTCACAACTTTACTTCCGCCAGTACCTCGCCTCCTACTTTCCAAACTTCACTGAAGCTCTCCTGCGAACCATGCAAGACTAGCACTCCTGGAAGAAAGGATATGGTGGAGACATGGCTTAGCCACAGCATAAGGGATGTTTCCAGAATGAATCTTTCACTCTGCAGCGGAGTGTGATCTGATATGAAACGTCCTGGCAGATTGTTGGTATTTATAAGAGTGTACTAAAAGATATTTTCAGGTTCTAGACCATACTAACACAGCCATAATCTTTAAAACATATGCTGTTACTATAAATCAACAACAGTTAATAAATCCTGTATTTTTTCGATTTCTAAGGGTGCACATATAATCCCGCTTCACCCCGACAGTTCGCGTTACGAAAAGTATGCTAGGGTTAAGTTTCACTTATAGGATGGCCACCTGTATTTCAAAGCGTACAGACAATATGCTCTAAGTAAGAGGAAAAGAATTTAGGCTATACATGTAGTCTATAATATACCACGAATCCAATATTTTTCGAAACGTAAGAGAATTTTTAGTAAATTCCGATAATTTTTTGATGTTGATACGAGAATCGGAATCTCTCTATATTCCGACCTATTTGTCGGTGTCTCATACTATGCTGCAATAAGGCAGAGTTTGCCAGCAGCTAAAACGCATACAAACAAACAAGGATTTTTCAAAGCGCATTGTAGATTGTTCGTATTCATGTGAATTACTTATATCCCATTAATTTATTTCTCAACTCGGATATTCTCAAAGCAAGAATACTTCTTCATACTGCTATAATACCACAAGTGTCAAATCTGTGAAGTTACTAGCAGTTGCTAATGTAGGACAGTATACTGATTTTTTACCAACAGCACCTATCAGTACTTTCTATTTGTATACTTTTCTTTCTCCATTCCAAGGAGTGCAACCTATTAGTACTAAGAGGCTGAAGTTCATATTGCTTAGGTAAGAAATTAAACTGCGTGAGGCACCACAAAGCCATTATTACTTACTTAGTAAATAGCTTACCAATCATACACTACATACAATAACAAACTAAAGAGTAGGATAGGATAGGATAGGATAGGATAGGATGTTTTGGGCGCACAACAGCAAGGTTTTTAGCGCCCTGACAGGAGAATTAAACAACAGTAAATGAAGGAAGCCATGGCAACAACACGAACACATATTGCAAATCAGCGATGTAAAGGGGCAGACCGCAGTACCCAACCTTACAAGTCCTTAAAAAGAAAATGTCGGAGTATAGGGGGACTCTGATCGCTGATGTGAGAGGCATCAGCGAGCCTTCCTTGAACACACTAAAATCTCCTGCCTAAGAGCTTAGGCCAGAGTCGGGAACGTTCACAAAAAACTAAAGAGTACATTGTATTGCCCATTTTCAATAGCAAAAAATACCCTGTTCTGTGCAAGTCTCTTCATCTGAGAATACGTTCGGCAACGTACATCCTTTTGAATCTGCTTACTGTATTCGTCCCTCGGTCTCCCTCTACAATTTTTACCCCACACGCT
Source organism: Locusta migratoria (assembly GCA_026315105.1). Classification (NCBI taxonomy): domain Eukaryota; kingdom Metazoa; phylum Arthropoda; class Insecta; order Orthoptera; family Acrididae; genus Locusta; species Locusta migratoria. The sequence continues at coordinate 270,564,672 of CM048750.1, forward strand.
CCCTTCTAATGCTCAGTTGACAATTCCTTGATGTCTAAGAATGTGTCCAACCAATCTATCCCTTCTCTTAGTCAGGATATGCCAGAAACTCCTATTCTCCCCGATTCGGTTAAGCACCTCCTCATTAGTTACGTGATCTACCAATCTAATTTTCATCATTCGACTGTAGCACCACATTTCGAAAGCTTCTATCATCTTTTTATCTGAGCTCCTTATCGTACACTTTTCACTCCCATACAATGCTACCTCCAGACAAATGCATTCAGAAGGGACTTCCTAACATTTAAATTAATATTGGATGTTAACAAGTTTCGCTTCTTTAGAAACACTTTTCTTCCCAAAGCCATTCTGCATTTTATATCTTCTTTACTTCGGCCATCAGAAGTTATCTTGCTACCTAAATAACAAAATTCATCTACCTCATTTATAGTTTCGTTACCTTATCTAATTCCTTCAGCATCGCCTGATTTTCTGACATTGCATTCCATTACCTTCGTTTTACTCTTGTTAATGTTCATCTTATATCTTCCTTTCAAGACACTATCCATTCCATTCAATTGCTCTTCCAGATATTTTGCGGTTTCTGAGAGAATTACTATGTCATCGGCAAACCGGATTTTTTTATCTCTTCTCCCTGCACTTTAACGCCCTCTCCAAAATTCTCCTTCCATTCCTTCACTGCCTGCTCAATGTACAGATTGAACATCATTGGAGAAAGGCTACGACCCTGTCTTACTCCCTTCCCAACCTCTGCGTCCCTTTCTTGTACATATAATGAAACTGTTAATTACCTTTGTTCCTATGTTTAACTGAGATAAATCATACCAGAGATGATTATAACATCAACAGAAGCCCAATCATTGGTTGGTGAAATTTTCATCTGTATTAGTGTTTGTTTCGGCATACACCACAAGAAAACTATTAAACTATTGGGATGTGAAGAGTTACGTGTCCCCAATTTTCACTTATTGAGAATTTTTTGTTTTAATTTGAAAACTGTGATCGTCATACTGTTCAATGTGTGCGTGATTCAAGCTAAACAACACTGCTAGATTATCATGAAACACAGTAAACACGTACCACTGCATAAAGTAGTGTAAGAAGTCTTCCCCACCGGATACAGAAGATTGCTTGGAAGTAGACAACAAAGTTCAGTAATCGTTATTGACTTTTGCTGAATTTCTATTTCGTTCCGCTTCTCTTTTTCTTTTCCTTATACGATTTTGATTGTCTGATAATTTCTTTTTCTTGTCTTCATCGCACATTTTCAGAGATTAGTAACGCCGTCCGCGGTGGCCGAGGGGACTGAGGCGCTCCAGTCACGGTCTGCACGGCTACTACGGTCGGGCGTTCGAATACCCCCTCGGGCATGGATATTTGTGCCGTCCTTAGTGTTAGCTAGTTCATAAGTTCAAATGTTCAAACGTTTGTAGAACTTATGGAACTTAACTTACGGGGTCATCAGTCCCTAAGCGTACCAACTACTTATGAACTACCTAAGACTAAGGACGGCACAAATATCCATGCCCGAGGGGGGATTCGAACCCCCGACCGTTATGGCCGTGCAGACCGTGACTGAAGCGCCTCAGTCCCCTCGGCCACCGCGGCCGGCAGTTCATAAGTAGTTTGTAAGTTTAGGGACTGATGACCCGGTAGTTAAGTCCCATAAGCTATACAAACATTTCGACATTTGTAAGATTAGTAACAAACCACAACTCAATTAAACTCAACTGAGAATTAGTCAATACGGCATTGGGAGTGACTTCACATGGAGGATGCCTGGTACAACTTCACTACTTCTTAGCTCTGATTTTAGCGGAAAAAAGTCAGTCACTTTTTATGGTGTCAAACAGACGAAAGGCTTCTTAGCTCAGTAATTAATAATATGCGGATGACCAAAGATAATAAAATAAATGAAATATTATTACTACATTTGTGCAGTTTTCCGATTTTCAATTCCTAATACTAGAAACGTAACTTCAGTTATATGAAACAACCGAGTTTCTTTCTTTCCACAATTTCAAAATAAATGTTGGAGTTAGGAGTCCATTATCTCAGCTTTCAGTGTAGAGTTTAAAACTTCTCAGTGTATATGTACATGAGATTATTAATAAAGTTAAATATGATACAACAACTACGTAATTTTAATGGCTAAAATATATTTTATTTTTATTTTGTCCTTTCAAAAAATGTTCAATTGTTATTAAATCTATGGAACTTAACTACTGCAGTTATCCATCCCTAGGCTTACAAACTACTTAAACTTAAACTAACCCAAGGATAACACACTCATACACACTCATGCCTGACGGAGGACTCGAACCTCCAACGAGAGCAACCGCGTGTAAGCTTCTACCGTTCTTCAAAAGCACAGAACTCAGCATTACAGTGAAAGTTCGACTCTACAAAGCCATAGTCCAATCAAAACTGTTATATGGCAGCTCCGTATGGGGGTGAGCTAGTCCGACACAAATGAAACGCCTACAAGTATTACAAAGTATTGTATTTAGATGGATACTGCATGTCAGCCGATGCACCCGGATAGTCCACTTACATGCTGGATTACAGATGGATACAATACTTGAAGCAGTTAGAAAACGCTCCTCAACGCTACACACCGAGATAGACAAATTACAGGATACATACCGCCACATTGGAACACTCGGACGAACACTACCGATACCGTGGCATAAATACAAAATATCACGATCTTTGGTACAATAACGTGGCAACAAATACCAGGTGGAGGTATCTTACGGATCAATACACAGTTTCTTAATAAGTTAACCGCAAAAGTTTACAAATAAAGTGAACCCATGCTACATCCTGCCTGCAACTTGTGGATCGCCGATGGCCATGGAACTTGATTCAGCGGTGCGCAATCTGTGTGTAGCCTTTAACTATTTCAAGACAGCCATATTCACACCCGGCACTTGGCTACATATAAGAGAGTTCACAGCCAAGTGTCGGGTGTGAATATAGCTGTCTTGAAATATATATATCAAGTTAAACAGTTTCGTTGTATCCTTTGGGAGTACTTTAGACAGGGCCATATATGTTAGTGTTTGTGTTTCCCCATTTCCCGGGCGTGTCCGTTGCGCATATTAATGTTTTTCTACGACTTTGCTCCTTGGTCGTAGTCGCCATGTTGTTCGGTTTTTAAAAGTTCAGTTTTCCACGTACGTAGTATGCAGTATAGGTCAATTTCCATTGAACTTTATTTATTCGGGATACCTTGCAACAGCCGTGATTGCCATTAAAATTTTAATGACCTCTTTCGTCTTTATCGTTTCGTCAGTTTATCTATAATAAAATTGAAAAAAAAGTGTAATTACTGCTGTGCTATAAAGCACAGCTGTAATAAAAAAAATCTGACAGTTTAACAACCGGTATTCACGAAAATGTTTTGCAAAGGAATAGGCATACGTGGAAGTTCAAAGGTTCAAATGTTTGTAGACCTTATGGGACTTAACTACGGGGTCATCAGTCCCTAAACCTACAAACTACTTATTAACTAGCTAATTCTAAGGACAGCACAAATATCCACACCCGAGGGGAGATTCGAACCGCCGACCGTAGTGGCCGTGCAGACCGTGACTGGCGCGCCTCAGTCACCTCGGTCACCGCGGCCGGCATATAAGTGGAAGTGACCTACCTAGGATGTGCCTTTGCAGTAAATACAAATTATGCAAAACCTTTCGAAAATTAAATAAAGACGTAGTTGAAAAGACAACGTGCAAAAATATAAATAATACTTTGAATATGGTTGCAAACACAAATAACACGCCAAAATCATACTGTGAACTTTGAAAAATGGACTACAATATGTTCAAATCAAATGTTTAACTGCGGGGTCATCAGTCCCTAAACTTACAAACTACTTATAAAGTAGCTTATACTAAAGACATCACAAATATCCATGCCCGAGGGAGAGCAGTCGAACCCCCGACGGGGAACGGCCTCGTGCATCGGAGCATAGCGCATCAATGCGCTCGGCCAGTCCGCCCTGGCAAAAGGCGTTATATAATGTGTAAAAACAGAAACTAATAATTAAAAAAGAGATTGGAAACAGTACTCTGTTCAATTCTCTAGCTTTTGCTGGGCCTGACAGCTAGCGTCCTCCTGTAAAACTAAGTCCAAGACGGCCTTGTACCTATAACTTACGCTCGCGGTAAAAATTACCGTCTTTTTTTTATTTTTATTTTTATTATTTTTTTTAATCTATCGGACTCAACTGCTTGGTTATTAGTCCGTAGCTTACAAACTACTTAAACTAAGGTAAACTAACCTAAGGACAACACAAACACTCATGCCCGAGGGGGGACTCGAACCCCTGACGGTACGGCAGTACAGCGCCCCAGTGCGCACGGCTAATCCGTCACGGCGTCACTTAATCCCGATTTATTTTCTTTCTTAGTCATTTAATTCTTGATAACGTTCTTCCTTATTTTACTTGAACGTTCTCTTGTTTTCCCACTGATTAAAATATGTTAACGTTTTAACTTACCAATTTTAACATGTGAACAGGGAATAAACCGTTCATTGACAACCTATTTGCTATTTCATTACTGTCCCTCCTAAACAAGTTAACTGTTGAGCTGGTTCAGTCAAACATTTTTTTTTTTTTTCACTATGACAGTTTCGTCTTTGCGTGTTACCAATTAAGCGTCAATGCAAATGTTGGATAAACTCTAATCTCCGATACCGCTTGGACCAATGACGTCACATATGACGTCATACACAATCGAGAGATACTACGAACACATGTTTACCACAACACGGTATCGATAGTTAGCTTTCACCTAAATAGGTCAAATCTACTTAATGATACCACAACACGGTATCGGTAGTTATATTTCACCTAAATAGGTCAAATCTACTTAACGATACCACGTCATCAAAGTACATTTAATAATTAGGTTATTTTAATGAAAGCTTGTACTCGAAGTTGTACGGCCTGAAATGATATATTTATATCGAACATACAACTGTAAATCGATTGTTTCTGAACCGGAGATTGAGGCGCTATGCACCCCACGGAATAAAGATAAATAAATAAATAAAAATAAAATAAATAAATAAATAAATTGTTTAACCTATACGTAACCTTCTTAGGGCTACGCTACAGCCGGCCGCGGTGGCCGAGGGGACAGGCGCTCCAGTCACAGTCTGCACGGCCACTGTGGTCGGGGGTTCGAATACCCCCTCGGGCATGGATATTTGTGCCGTCCTTAGGATTAGCTAGTTCATAAGTTGTTTGTAAGTTTAGGGACTGATGACCCCGTAGTTAAGTCCCATGAGCTATACAAACATTTGAACATTTTTGCTACGCTGCAGATAACTTTTTTTAAAGTGAAAGTTAGGGTGTCTTCAAAAATATCAGTCACGTAAACAGTGAGTACCAGTATTGAAGACACGCGCGGGACGGAATGACGTAAAACATGACGTCATTGGTCAAAGCGGTATCGGAGACTAGATTTGACCCCAAATGTTTATTATCCATACATGTTGGTACTACATGAGAAATTTTTATTTGTTCAAACACAATGGTTGGGTTAAAAGCGATTTCCCCAGTGTTTCGCGTAATTGTCAAGTTTTGAGGTGACTCTTGGCTTATTCTTGAAGCTAGTTCGTAGGTTCTTCCGTATCGCATTCTCTTTTGCACTAGCGCCAAGCGAGTGATCGTTCGAGCAATCTCGATAGTGTATCGAACGCTGCGGCATGTCGGGAAAACCCGATCTCGTTCGAACGCGAGTGTCGTTTGGCCAGCCGTAGTATTAACCGCCTTCCGGAAGTCAGGGAACACAATATCCGACAGTCCACCGGTGTCTATTGCCTTACGGATCTCGTGAACGAACGGCGCCGGCCAGATCAACTAATATAAACTTCTCTCATTTCCGCCCGGCTGAGTTCATCGAAACGGCGTGTTTCGATGACTCCCAATCTTCTGGCGAAGTCAACTTTATTACGGAGAGAGCTGTGTGGCCCGTGGAGGCTATTTTGAGAATGCGTTTCCATTCTTACAGAGCAAACTTTCGAGACCCGAAATTGTCGCACATACTCAGGTACAAAATATGAAATTCTACAATATGTGATGATACTGCTGCCCTCTTATCTCAATGTTATCGTACGATACCGTCTGCGTCGGACCCGAAATCGTGTGGTTTAATGATGATATATTTTGCGTATGAAGTTTCAAACGTAATAGCCAGCATAAGAATCAGTGTAGGACAGTGTCTCGGTGATACTGTGATTAGTTAACAAGTGGTAGATTTAATTAATTAAGAGATTTGTATAAGTCGTTTCCAGACAGTTCTATAAACGATAGTTTTGTCATTGTATGTTATTTCAAAATGTTCAAATGTTTGTAATTCTATCGGACCAAACTGCGTGGTCATCAGTCCGTAGCTTACAAACTAGTTAAACCTAGGTAAACTAACCTAAGAACAACACACACATCCATGTCCCAGGGAGGACTCGAACCTCCACGGCGAGCAACCGCGCCCTCCGCAGCGAGACGCTTTAGACCGCCCGGCTACTCCACCGCGGCGTATGTTATTTCAATAAATAGACAGACGAATGGTAAAAACTTTTGTATCTACACAAAGACACTAAAATAAATAGCATTGTATGTACGTTAGGCTCATAAACAAGTTGATGTGACCAGTTAATTGTGTTAATTAATGTAATAGTCGAGATTTGAATATTGTTATTCTTTGTATATATTGACTGACGTAATATTTGGATATATTTTGAGAATGGCCAAGATATTTGATAGTTCAATACATGTTAGGAACATGTATGATGTACTCATTAACTAATTAATAGACATTTAACATCGCACTTTGTTGTCAACAGAAAGATCGGAGATTTTGGCTTAAAAAGATATGCGCCATCTAAAATTATTGTATGTATAGTTTTCATTTTGTATTGTGATTATTTTTGTATACATGAAATGTTTTACTGTTGTATTCGGTAATTGTAAATTAGTATATTCAATTGTTATGAACAATGTGTAATGTAATGGCATTATTGTCGATGTTATATATTTGCCTCACCGGCTTGCGTGGGGGAGTTCGAGTTTTAGTCGTTTGTCAAATGCTCTGGAAGCTATGTCAGTCTATTTTTTTAAATGGAAATACTACCAGCTAAGTTCTGATGCATTGTGTATGTTTTGAAGTTATAATGTTTGGTGGAGGAGCAGTATGAATGGAAATTAAAGAAGAAGTGAAAACTTGTACCTACGAGTATTTATTTCTACAACGACGCCCCAGGAGAATAACTTTGCAGCGAGCAGAACCCCCATACATCGGAATATTGAAAAGCTAAGTATCTTGTTTGGAATTGGTAGAATGAAACTGTAATTACTTAAGAACAAAGTAAACATCACAAATAGATAGGCGTCAACGCCGAACTTAAAGGAAACTTCCATAGGCTGTTTTTCATTGTGAAAACGTCCCGCGCCTTTCTCTAATTGATTTGTACTTTTCGTTGCTTCAACGATGTAATTTAACCGTCTGGTAGAGATATGGCAAATTAATTCGTGTAATCTGTATCAAGTCATCCATTTTTCTACTCACGTTCGGATGCCTTCCATCCTGTTTAGTGTAATTTACCTTCCCGAGATAAACAAAAAAAGCAACACAATAAAGGGTTCCCTAGACAGCTCAGCCATACTGACGTCATGGAGCAATTTCTTCTCAATCATGATGAACAAAGTCGTCTTTCACTCCTGGTGGGGTCCACAGGCAAATATTTGTCAACAGACTCATTTAAGTTTCGTAGTTTTCACTTTATTGAAGCTCGCACGATTAATCAATTTCGGCTCACAAGACATTTTCAGTAGCAGTCAAAGCACAAAACGTCACAGCAAAGATACAGCTAGAATTTGGATTACTGGCATAATAAAAAAAAAGGAAAGAATCACAAAGCACAGCCAAAAATTATTCGTAGAAATTCCTGTATGTATATTTTAAAATTATTCCATGTCTGAGAAGAAAATCGAGCTGATAGTGGGATTTGTAACGTAACATTTCGTGGATGACTATTATAGTATTCAATAAAAAGTTGTTTATAATTTTGACGGTGTCGAATTATGTGCTCCCCCTTGTACAGTAAAACTTGCTCAAAACAGAATCGCTGGGGACTAAAATAATTTTACAAATTACACAAAACTCACTAGGCTAAGTAACATTTATCTATTGTCATGCACAAAACTACAGTAAAATTTAATTATGCACATTTTTACATACCTTCACTGCAGCACAGCACATGTTTTTTGCTGTATGTTGTATAACAGAACATTGGACTATTATGTGTTGTGTTATGGTCTTCAGTCCGGAGACTGGTTTGATGCAGCTATCCATCCTACTCTATCCTGAGCAAGCCTTTTCATCTTCTTATAAGAACGGCAACCCACTTCCATTTGAATCTGCTTACTATATGCGTCTCTTGGTCTCCCTCTGCGATTGTTACCCCACACACTTCCCTACAATGCTAAATTTACACTTCCTCGATCTCTAAGAATATGTCCCTTCTTTTAGTCAAGGTATGCCAGAAATTCCTTTTCTCACCAATTCTGTTCAGTACCTCTTCAGTAGTTACGCGATCTACCCATCTAATCTTCAGCATTCTTCTGTAGCACCACATTTCAAAAGCCTCTATTCTTTTTCTGTACACGGATGGATAAATAACAGCGTTTCTACATATTTACTGCAATTTTAAATTCATTTATTCTTTTATGTCCTTACATAATATAGTGCTATTCTCATGTTTATTTGCTTTACATTTCACTTTTTTCGCCATATATCAAGGAGGAAAACTTTTTTTTTATTCTTGTTCATAAATGTTTTTCCGCACATTTATTTGCACTATAAAATAGTTCCAACAACTTGGAACAATCTGTGTGTGTTGTAAACGGCATAACATCGTTTGTGCATGTAATGGCTTCTTCAGGTGTATTAATTTTCTGGGTACGTCATTTTGCTCCTCATCTTCTTCTTTTGTTTCTTCCTGATCATCCTCTGTGTTGCGGATTTGTATTAAATCTGTTGCTGAACTGAAAGTGGAGTGAGTTGACAGTAAGTTATCGCTTCAAATATAATCTTGTGCACTACATGAAATCTTTCGCATCTTGATTAATTCAGCAATTGCTGCTGTATTTTCTTGAGCTTCGATAGTTACAGTAGCGTAGCGTTCTTGACCACCAAACCCCGCTTTATTGAAGCACTTGGAGAGAGTTAAGGTTTTATTTCCTTCATTGCCAAGCCAAGCAAGGTGAGGAACTAACGGTGCAAGAGCAAACGCACTTTTCGCTTCTTCAACACTAAGTGATTGCCTGAGTAATCTTGAATGTGTAAATCACCCCTCGATCCATTTGTCATGTGAGACTGGTTGAACCTGGCGGAAACCAGGCCAATTTAACGTTTGACAACTTCACATTCCGGTGACACGTTGTATTGTCGAAGAATAGGATAACTTGGCGGTTTGCTTTTCTCATTTTTGCATTGAAAGAGCCTGTCCCTTCTTTCATAAAACCACTTCTTATTGCTTCATCATGTGACTGCAAGCTTGCTGACATCTATGTTTTTGAAACAAGGCGGTTTTGCCACCTTCCCAAGCACCAGTGGCTCCTCCACATCACCTAACGTGTTTCCACACTGCAACGCAGTGAATCTTTCAATGGACATTTTATTGCCTGTGGAGGTTTCACCGCGAATTGCTAGCGATAAAACACTCCCGTTGAATGTTGCTTGTTATTAATATAAGCAAGGTCTTGGGCAGTTGGGATCTAAAAATGTAAGTTAAAACGCTCACTGCTGGTCTAAATTACTTTATGAGTGGCCACAGTACTTGCGCAACGGAAATTTATCTAACTGATCACTTCTTAAGGGAGCAGTCAACATTTTAACAAACACAAAATCCACGTTAAAAATTAATGAATAGATAATTAAACATGGGATGGGAGCATGAAATCATAAATCAGAGGTTTGATACTTTAAAATCATAATCTATTCAGCAAAATAAACAAGCAAATAAATGAGGGGAGACCAAATTGAGCACACACCTTGTACAAAAGTCAATTAAATCATAAAATTACAGCCCATCATAAAATTGTTTCTGCCCTTTCTAAATATGGAGGTAAGGTGGAGGAAATTTGCAAACACATAATGGGTGGCTGAATGCACATTCATTCATTCACAGACACACGCATAATGCTTAGCGGTACATTACTCTCCGGGAACACTTGAAAGCAGCGGCAAAACAAGGTGTCGGCGACGTCTTGATGAGATGGCAGGTGTCTTGATTACTAATTTTAAGTACACTATACACTAAACGAACTCATATTTGGGGAGGTGGCGGCTCACTATTCTTAAGTACCACATGGTGTGTGACCACGCCGAATTTCATAGTATTTACAAACAGAAATTAATTTAGAATAAGCTTGTAAAGCACACACAAGAATTCGTATAAAAGGAGGCTAGTATTAACAAAAGCATGTCTGAAGGCCGAAGTAACGATTGTTATGAAAGCACGTAGTGCAGTCTGTCATACAAGACAGGAAAGACGGAATCAAATCAGAAAATTTGAGAAATATTTAGCATACTCGCAGATACGGAAATGACGCGAAAACGTTAGTTAAAAAACACAAAGGAAATTCAAACACACTAGGTTTACACAAAGGCTAAAGGTCACACATGTGTTTTCTAACTCGACCAAAATCGGACACACAATCAACACTGGAATGAAAATACAAATAATTAATTTACACTGAATTTACTCAACTTCTGTAAATTAAGAAATACTTTCCCTTGCATAGAGAAAGAATTACTCAAAACAACTATCACTGGAAAACCAAGATTGCCTGATCACAAATAAATCAAAGTACTAAGAGCATGCCTTCCCCAAATCATGATTCGGCGGAGTACTTACTTCCACAGTCGTCGAAGCCAGAATGAAGAGTGTAGACTGTAGCACTAAGGCCAAGGAAAAAACGCCCCCACCATACACTGGATGTAGAGCGCGCTAAAAGCGATGCAGGGTGCGTTCAGAGACTAGTGTTTACCAACCTTTGCTACCTGGCCAAGATAATTCCCTTTACAACCGCTCCCAGAGAGGTCTCCTGTCACCTCTTTCGTCCAAGGTTAGACTGGTACGACACTAAGAACACGGCCACCTCGCCATCTTGCCAAGTAAGCTTGTCTCTGGCCACCCAGCAGACGCTAGCGCAGACGACAAACGAAGCCATGCGTTCTTAACAACAGCAAAACGAGGCCTAGAGCGGGAGGTGGCGACTGTAAGCCATTGCGCGGCAGTCGGTCTATATTAAGAGCACGCATTCACGTTCACATGAACACACAAGTTCAATCACACGAGTTGAAAGATATACAAATGTGGGGCTAACATATAAATACATGGAGCATTGATTATTAATAAAAATAATTAACACACAAATAGATAACATTAATGGTGCAGAAACACTTTAGGATAATGAATAAAAAATAATGGAACACGTCCACACAATCAGTGCACGTGTTTCACCGTTTCATCGGCACTGAATACATCTTTCGGGTCAATTTGCAGTTAAATTGGACAGTTTGCAAGGTATCCCAAATATGTTGTATTTTTATTTATTTCATTTCATTTCAAGTGCAAGGTGTCCCGAATAAATATCCTGATATCTGACTGATTCAGAATAGTACAACACTGAGCTTCTACAACCAAACATTGTGTTGACTTTGACCACCGAGATAAGCCTAATAGCATTAATTAATTTGCCCTAGGGAAACGCCCAGGAAAAGGGGAAACAAATATACTGACAAATTATGGCCTTGTCAAAAGTACACCCGAAGGGTACCACAAAACTGATTAACTTGAAAATAATAAAAGGGGGACACAATCTGACTGTGACACAGACAAAAACAATGTCTTTCCCCATATATTTTTATTACAAAACTGGAAACAGGGAACAGCAAGCAGTTCGCAGAATGCAGGATCATAACTTTATCGAGCACAGTACTAAAATATGCAGAAATGATAGATAATAAGGAAGTTAAGCAATTATCACAAATGAAGAAAAAAATGAGAGGGGAAACTAACTACAAAAATGAGAACGTGGAAAGCAAATTTAAGATCAGAAATTGTATATTATGAAAGAAATGTCAAGCAGGAAACAATATTACAGCAAGTGAAATTAACATTATGCATTACAATAATGGCGTGCCGCAACACATACTTGACTACTGTCTTCACCAACCGCTTCTCCTTACCACAACTAACTCTGTTGCGCTACTTCTCGCAACTGGCAGCTAACTGCCCTCAGAGCACTTACTCTACAATCGAATTTCCAAAGATTACTGCGCCACTTACAATGTATATCTGCGGCCAGTTTACAAAATCCACTGCATTGTCTATATTACTGTAAAATATCTACCGGTGCAAAATAACTCACGTACTATGCAGAATAACAAACAGTGCCAATAATCAGAAATAATACAGATGAACACAGAAATTTACAAGAGTACATAGCCTATACAAAGTGAAATATTACAGAAAATGAATTATGTATGGGCCATAGGGACCTTACAAGTTTTGTCTTCAATTCCGTTATTACACGTTCTTCCATATCTTCAGCTACCTCACACATTTCATTCCACACGGTGTTGTGCCTAGTTTTAGATATAGTCCAGCCATCCTGTGACGCCATTTTCAAGCTTCTTAGCAACTTTCAGAGCCTCCCTCTGCAATATAAGTGCACCTAAAAGTTTTTTGCGCTCGCACTGACGAACCACTCCCAAACAATTTCGTTAATTTCTGCACTTCCGGTCTGATTCGCCGTTATTTTCATCTGCCCGTTTCCTTTCATCCATTCGTCCTGTATCTTATCCTTGTTCTGAAAATCTCATAAATTTGTGTTTTACCGCACTTAAAACGCAACACAATTTCGTGCACAGAGAGTTTATCTTTCTCACTCGTCTCAAATACCTTCATCTTCTCGTTAAGTGGTAACCATACATGCCAACTGTTCAACTTAACGTTAATGTACAGTATCACTTAAAGAGCTACTGGTCAGCTGCCGGGGACAGTAGAACCCTTCTAATTCGTCACCTCCGGGACCGAGACCATGGTCGGAACGAAAAAAAGATCGGATTACCCGAAAAATCTATTTTTATTGCAAAATATATAAAAAGGCATTTAGTACAAAAAATTAAACGAATTAAGAACTAAAAGAGTCTACAGTAATATAAAAAGATGTTTTTTACACAGTGTTAAACAACTAAAAACCGTTTACACAGACTATAATATCTATTGATTTTAAAAAGAAAAACGACAAACATATTACAGTACTGCATAGTACTTAACAACGTATAAACGATATATAAACTAAAAACTCTTTATAGCACTGAATATAAGGAAGAATTTTTTTTTATAAAGAAATAAAGTACTGTGTGTATAAACTAAGAAATTATTATACTGTATGCATTGTTTTTAGAGTAAAAACGAAAGCAGATTACTTGGGGTTGGAACACTTGCGGGGAGTGACACTTGCGGGAACCCGGGGCCCTTGGGGCGGCTAATGACATTTCTTGGGTACAGGCACACCAATAAGTCTAGTTTCCACACTGTCAACATAACACGAAACTCAGTGAAGTTGCACAACCCTTTGCAAGCTGAAGAGCAATATAGTAACTTGTTCTAACTAAATATTAATTCGTTGAGTGTTCCTCCTGAAAACAAAACGGTATTTTAATAGTGATAGTGTCTGGAGAGTTATTAAGACATTCTCTACTACTACAAGAAGATGACTTTCCACAGTCATAACTCCTAAAAGCATATTATTCAGAACACTAAGCATATCAAGACATCTGCGCAATCAATAAATATATTAGGCATCCTGCACAGATACGTTGATGTAATTGACCGCTATGTAGTTAACCCCACTATCACGCAACTTCCATCTCTTTAAAAATAGCTACTATGCTTTTTAATAGGAGACACAACCTTAAACCTTCAATTAAATAACGTCAATAATAAGTCAATGTGTATTTTACATACTTGAAGCGTTTATTCGTAGACCCCAAAACGATTTGGTGTATTCGAATTACAAATACACCTAAGAAATGTATGAAATGTGTAAGGGAAAATGCTAAAAATAAATTCTACTTACTATCACCGTCATATAGAACCATTTTTACTCCGAACTTGGCATAAACCAACAGGGAGGAACAAGTTGCAAGACTTCCAGAAAAATGAAGCGTAATTGGCAGCCAATAGTTGGTTATAAATTACATTGCCTGTTAACTGTATAAATATAAATTACAGAATACGCGGAACTCCTGTTCAGTACAGTCAAAAAGGTCTAAGGTAATAGGCAGTGGTTTACAATCAGATATCCGTATCACTCTCCTCCTCAAGAAGTCTGTTAAAGATTTATATTCAGAACATTCAAGAAAAAGGCTACTTCGGTGTTGAAACTACAAGAAGCAGCTCATTTACTCAGGAAGGGGAAACGTTATGGTGCCCGTAAATTTGAATGGCTGTATCTCTTGTAGTAACATTCATTTTTTGATAAAATGTTAAAATCCAATATACCAGAATTTTGTTTTTCTAAACTCAGTGCCAACTTCTTTTGTCGAAATGTTTACAGGAAGTAGTCTTGACGTGATTTCATACTTCTATTTATTAATATTATCAAACATGTAATTTGTGTCGCAAATTGCGCGGCCGGTCCGGTCGGAGGTTCGAGTCCTTACTCGGACATGGGTATGTTTGTTTGTACTTTGCCTAAGTTATTTTAAATAAGATTAAGTAGTGTGTAAGTCTAGCGACCGATGACCTATGTAGTTTGGCTGCATAAGACTACACATATACACGTAGTTTATTTATTTCATCACCACATTTAAGTACTAGTAATTAAAGACACTTAAATGTAGAAATTTGAAATAAACATTGAAAACAAATGATTGATATTTCTTATAAGATGAATGCACAGAACCGTTGAATTATGTCTTGTGAATGTACCTACAAAATCTGCCATATGAAAATTGTAGTGTGAGTCCCAAATTTGTTTTTTATATAATAACATTAAAAACATATTAAAAATCCAGAACTCTAAAACCAGTGAAGTTATGGACTTGAAGCGTTTTGTGTTGCTAAATCTTTACATAGTAGACACGATTTTAACATTTGGTTGCTATCGCCAAAGTAGACGAAAAGTTAAATTTTTTGGTGTAATTTTCGCCGTGTAGACTGTATGTTGTAGAAGTCTAAGCCGAACCTAATTATAATCATACCTCTGAGGAGAGAACGTTGTTTGCACTTCTCCTGCCTTTCCTAGTCGGCCGTGCTGTGCTACGTAACGACAACGTACTGTTCCATTTTACCGAGAGCTATTTATGTGTTGGTGTGATGTTTGTTCTTTCGAAATAAGACATCACACCAATATATGTATCATTTAGACGCAAAGATTCTGGGTCCTGGTTTCATCGCTAACGCGATTAACAACGTTAGACCTCATGTGTAAACAATTAAAGGTTATGAGTGCCACTGGAAAACTGCATAAGTAACACCTGTTGTTTGAGACTTCTCCGAAAATTGTCTTGAGCAGCTAAACCGGCAACCCACGCGCAATGGAAATATTCTAGGGTGTCCTGACAAAAGCACCCAGTGACAAAAGCACCCAGTGACATTAGCACCCAGTTCTGGTCGAGGGGCGGTCGGCTAATCTCCCCGTCCGGTCTCTGCTCGGCAGGTAGAAGAGCCGAGGGCTGTGAGGTCGCATTGACACAAGGCCGTACTTGACGGCAATAGCATTGCTGCAATCTATAATGGAAGCGAGCCTAAAGAACAAAAGTGTTCAAATGTTTGTTAAGCTTATGGGACTTAACTACGGGGTCATCAGTCCCTAAACTTACAAACTACTTATGAACTACTTACGAACTAGGACGGCACAAATATCCATGCCCGAGGGGGATTCGAACCCCCGACCGTAGTGGCCGTGCTGACCGTGACTGGAGCGCCTCAGTCACCTCGGCCACCGCGGCCGGCCCTAAAGAACAACCAAGACTTATTAATAAGATTTGTGACCTGGAAAAAGTCTTCAATAATGTAAGGTGCTGGATGATGTTCGCAATTCTGAGGAAAATAGGAGTAAGCTTGTAGGGAAAGCAGAAAATACATAGTTTGTATAAGAACGAAGTCGATACAATAAGCGTCGAAAGTCAAGAACGAAATGCTCAGATTAAAAAGGTGGTAAGAAAAGGTTGTGGACTGTCGCCATCACTGTTCAACTTGCATAATGAAGAGACTTAATGTAGAAAATAAAGATGTTCAAGGCTCTGATAAAAGTTCTGGGTAAAAGGATATTAGTGATAAGATTTGCTAATGACATTGCTATCATCTGTGAAAGTGAAGGAAAATTACAGGGTCTGTTGAATAGAATGAAAAGACTAATGAGCGCAGACCATGGACTGAGGGTAAACCAAGGAAAGATGAAAGCCATAAGAAGTAACAGAAATAAAAGTAGCGAGAAAATAACATCCGAATTGGTGATCACAATGCAGTGCTGTAGCCGGCCGCGGTGACCGAGTGGTCTGCGGCGTGCCAGTCACGGTCTTCACGGCCGCTACGGTCGGGGGTTCGAATGCCCCCTCGGGCATGGATGTTTGTGTCGTCTTTAGTATAGGCTAGTTCATAAGTAGTTTGTAAGTTTAGGGACTGATGACCCCTTAGTTAAGTCCCATAAGCTCTACAAACATTTGAATTTGATCACAATGTACACCAAGCAAGGAATTCCGCTAGCTTTGCAGTAAACTAACTCACGATAGAAGAAGCAAGAGGGACATAAAAAGTAGATTAGCATAAGCAATGAAGGCATTCACGGGAAAGAGAAATCTACTGCTGTCAAACATCGCCCTGGACTTTAGGCAGAATTTTCGCAGAACATAAGTTGGCAGTATAACATTGTATGTAACTTGGACTGCTGGGAAATGAGAACAGAAGAGAATTGAAGCATTTGATATGTAGTTTAAGGAGTTGTGCAAAATATCACGTAATTTTTTTGTAGGTACTGCTTTTAAGTTTATGTTTTAAAGCCATACATGCCTGGGTATTTATGAATTTTGGGCATTTGCCCAAGCATTCATTCTAGGCATTTGCCCCAACTTGCAAATGTCGAGGCATTTTACATCACTAGGGGAAAAACAGAATGGAAACATCAAGCAAATAATTGAGGATGTAGGTTGCAATGGTACACTGAAATGAAACGGTTGGCTGAGGATTTGGTGGCAGGTCGCATCAAAGCAGTCAGAAGACTGATGACTAGGGATGCAAACGATAAATCTACGTTTTGAAAACATCGACGTTTCGCCCCAAAACATCGATGTTAACAGCGATGTTTTAAACGTCGATAGCCGGCCGCGGTGGCCGAGGGGACAGAGGCGCTCCAGTCACGGCCTGCACGGCCACTACGGTCGGGGGTTCGAATCCCCCCACGGGCAAGGATATTTGTGCCGTCTTTAGTCTTAGCTAGTTCATAAGCAGTTTGTAAGCTTAGGAACTGATGACCCCGTAGTTAAGTCCCACAAGTTCTACAAACATTTGAATTTTTGAACATCGATATATCGCCTATGTATCGGTGATAGAAGTCGAAAACTATCAACACCGTTAAATTCTGGTTCTAAGCCTTTTTACTGTATATGAAAAGGATGTTCTACAGTATTGTATGTTACGTTTAGAAAACAAAGGAAGAAACAAATATTTGGGTTTTATTTCCGAAAATGTGATAATTTGCGAATGTGTGGTTACGTTACAATAAAAAAAAATTAACATATTCACAGAATATATGACTAATGCGAATGGGCAAAACTGAAAATGTGTACCCAGCTGGCACAAATACACAAATTGCACGAACCGAACAGTACGATCTTCATAATCGTACTGAGAGTTAGCAATCATCCGCTGAGGTGGACAAAGACCTCGGGACTGCAGGCAGACTGTCGAGAGAGCGTTTCCGGTGAGCGAGGACTGGGCGGCGTGGCATTACCGCGAAAACAGGGACGGCTTAGGGAGGGTACGGGCTGCAGGTAGGTCGTGACGTAGTAAACAGGTCAGACTGGGTGCAAATGTCGCAGATTTGGGGTTGGGTGCAAATGTCACTGGGTGCTTTTGTCACATATCCATATTCTAGACCTTATAGCCACAAACAGGCCTGACCTTATTAACGATGTCTGTGTAGAGACAGGAATTAGTGATCATGATATCGTCATAGCGTCGATGGTGACTAAAGTTCATAAACCAATCAAGAAGGCTAGGAGCGTGTTTTTGTTGGGAAGAGCCGACAAGCAAATGTTACGATCGCACTTAGAAAATAAATGGGCATCGTTTAATTCCGGGACTATGGATGTAGAGGAATTGTGGACTAAATTTAAGTGCATTGTTAATAAAGGGTTAGAGAAATATGTGCCAGTAAAGACGATTAAGGATGGAAAAGATCCACCGTGGTATAACAATAATGTTAGAAAGCTGCTGAGAAACCAAAGGTTGTTGCACTCTCGATTCAAAAAAGAACACGCAAATGATGACAGGCAAAAGTTAGTAGAGATTCGTGCGTCTATAAAAAGATCGATGCGTGAAGCATACAATAATTATCACAGCCATACCTCAGCAAAAGATCTTTCCGAGAACCCGAAAAAATTCTGGTCCTATGTAAAATCGATAAGCGGATCAAAGCCCACTGTCCAGTCACTAGTCGATCATTCCGGGGCAGTAATAGAAGAAAGCAAACGGAAAGCTGAACTTCTAAATTTAACCTTAAAGAAAATATACCATCATTTGATCAACGTACTAATTCCGAAATGGGGGACATAGCAATAGGTATTTCCGGTGTAGAGAAGCAGCTGAGAGAGCTAAATACGAAAAAGTCTGCTGGTCCGGATGGAATACCAGTTCGGTTTTACAAAGACTATTCTGCGGCGTTTATGGCATTTATAGCGAATCTTTAATTCAGAGCAAAGTTCCTAGTGATTGGAAAAAAGCGCAGATGACTCCCATGTATAAGAAAGGAAAGAGAACTGACCCATACAATTACAGGCCAATATCGTTGACATAAGTATCATGCAGAATTTTGGAGCATATTCTCAGTTCGAATATCGTAAATTTCCTTGAAACGGAAAAGCTTCTTTCCACGAATCAGCACGGGTTTAGGAAACATCGTTCATGTGAAACTCAGCTTGCCCTTTTCTCACATGACATCTTGCGAGACATGGACGAAGGGCAACAGGCGGATTGTGTTTTTCTCGACTTCAAAAAGGCGTTCGACGCGGTGCCACACTGCAGACTGCTAACGAAGATACGAGCTTATGGAATAGGTTCACAGATTTGTGACTGGCTGGAAGACTTTCTAAGTAATAGAACGCAGTACGTTGTCCTCGACGGCGAGTGTTCATCAGAGACGAGTGTATCGTCAGGCGTGCCCCAGGGGAGTGTGATACGACCACTATTATTTTCTATCTATATAAATGATCTGATGGACAGAGTAAGTTATAATTTGCGGCTGTTTGCTGATGATGCTGTGGTGTATGGGAGGGTGTCGTCTGTAACTGACTGTAATAGTATACAGGTTGACTTAGACAAAATTTCTAGTTGGTGCGAAGAATGGCAGCTAGCTCTCAATGTAGAAAAATGTAAGGTGATGCGCATGAGTAGAAAGAACAATCCTATAATGTTCGAATACAGCATTAGTAGTGAGCTTCTTGATGCTGTCGCGTCGTTCAAATATCTAGGCGTAACATTGCAGAGCGATATGAAATGGAACGAGCATGTAAGGACAGTTGTGAGTAAGGCAGACAGCCGACTTCGGTTTATTGGGAAATTTTGGGAAGATGTACTTCACCTGTAAAGGAGACCGCGTATAAAACGCTTGTACGACCACATCTTGAGTATTGCTCAAGTATTTGGGATCCGCAGCAGATCGGTTTGAAGGAAGACATAGAGGCGGTTCAGAGGCGAGCAGCTAGATTTGTTACCGGTAGGTTCGACCAATGCGCGAGTTTCACGGAAATGCTCCGGCAACTCAATTGGGGATCGCTGGAAGAAAGACGACGTTCTTTTCGTGAATTTTTGTTAATTAAATTTAGAGGGCCGGAATTTGAAGCTGAGTGTAGTACGATCTTGCTGCCGCCTCCTTACATTTCGCATAAAGATCACAAAGACAAGATAAGAGAAATTAGGGCTCGTACGGAGGCATATAGGCATTCTTTTTTTCCTCGTTAGATTTGGGAGTGGAATAGGAAAGGAAATGCCTAGTAGTGGTACAGTGTACCCTCCGCCACGCACTTTACGGTGAATTGCGGAGTATGTATGTAGATGTAGATGTAGACTTCGTGATGACCTGAACTTAGCTGAAATCGATATCTTATAATAAACATAAGGTGTAGCTGTCTATATTTCATAATGCAATTCCTAACATATTTAAAAGCTTTATAATGACATTGCCGCGGCGGAGTAGCCGAGCGGTCTAAAGCGTCTCGCTGCGGAGCGCGCGGTTGCTCGCCGTGGAGGTTCGAGTCCACCCTGGGGCATGGGTGTGTGTGTTGTCCTTAGGTTAGTTTACCTAGGTTTAAGTACTTTGTAAGCTACGGACTGATGACCACGCAGTTTGGTCCGATAGATTTACAAACATTTTAACATTTGAATTCCACGATCAAATTGTGTTTTAGTTATTTGTAGTAATACACCCAAAGATCTGCCCTTGCTTTTAGTGCCTTGATCAGCTGTTTATTTTTGGAGGTATTACTAGGGACAGGAAAAATTCGAATTTGCGATAAATGCGAATATAGATGCGAATTCAGACTCAAAATGCAGTAAATCCGAAATTGTCATAAATGGTATTTTGGTGTGAAACACTATTTTATCAGTAATATTGCGAGATAACTTTATTTTTTGCTCTTAAATATGTACAAAGTAAACAGTAGGTACCGGGAAAATTCGCATTTTTCAATGAATGCGAAATATAGGCCCATGCTAATTTTGGGCCGGGCACAGGTAACGGTTGGAGGGCGTGGAGTAGGGGTGGTGTATCCCTACTTGTGGAACACCCTGTTCACTACCTGCAGCGTCCAGGTATCCCCGCAAGTGTCTACAAATTCTCTTTCCCCGCAAGTGTCACTCCCCGCAAGTGTCACAAACTCGATTACTTGGAAAAAAGGCAGTGACACATTTTTCTTTAGCAGGTGTTATTCTAGATTTAGCTGCAGTGTCCCTCCATTCTTTTATCATCAAAACGTCCATTGGAGTTGAAGTAGAATTCTGCAGAATGTATTGAAGGACGATGTCAAAAGTGTTTTTTTTTTTTTTTTTTTTTGGTATTGTGTGAAATCCGATTGGGGTGTTCGTCTTCGTCGTCCGAGTCCACAATCACAGTTTCTTGGCTAACAATCTGGTCGCCATTGAGCTCTTAAAAAGTGCCACAGTCTTTGTCACATTCGTTGATCCACTCTTCAACTTCATTAGCAGGGACGTTCGTCTCCAGAGTTTGTAGACCTTTAACGATTTCCATTGCGTCGTTGTTTCGCTCATCTTCGGTATGTTCATTTTCAGTCATAACTTGTGGCCAATCCTTACGCCAAGATTTCCGCAGCGTGTCATGTTTCAGTTCATCTCATGCTGCAGCGATTTTGCTGATAGCATGTCTGATGTTCAGGGATTTGATTGCCTCAAATAAGTTATAACCTTTTTGAGATGTTTCTAAGATTGAGCTGATATACTTTCTGCGATATCGCCTTTTTAACCATTCGATGAAGCCATGATCCATTGGTTGGATGAGTGAGGTCACATTAGGAAGCAGAAAGAGAGCTTTTATGTCCCCTTTCACCAAATGTTCCTCAGTTGGATGTGATGGTGCGTTATCCAACAGCAGTAGACCACGAAATGGCAGATTTTTTTTTTTTTTTTTGCTTCAAGTCTTTTTCGGCAGAGGGCACAAAATCGTTGATAAACCAGGATTTAAAAAGGTTGCAGTCGATACAAGCAGATTTTTGGTTGCAGTAATAAAACGGCAAGGAAGATAAGATTATATCTTTGAATGCCCTTGGCTTCTTAGATTTGCCAATGACGAACAACGGGAGCTTGTGGATACCATCTGCGTTGCTGCAAGGAGTGACTGTTATTCTTTCTTTTATAAATTTCGTTCCTATCAAGGATACATTTGACGTTGCGAGCGTTTTTATTGGCAACGTTTTAAAGTGTAGCCCTGTCTCGTCGATGTTATACACTTGGCAGGGTAACAGTTCATTTTCTTCTACAATTTCTTGAAACTCAACAGAAAACTCCTTAGCAGATAGTTTTTCACCGGAAATAGAAACAAATCGGACAGCATGAACTTTACAGCGAGCAATCCAGCCTTCACTGGCAGCAAATTTACTTTCGGCTTCCAGTTTTTTGTGCAAAACTGTCGCTTTTTCTTTGAGAATTGGCCCAGATGTTGGAGTTCCTTTCGTTTTTTCTTGACAAAACCACATCCACAATGCGTTATCAAGCAGTTAAAGTTTAGGCTTTTTTAATGTTTTGCGATTCTTGAGAGATTTTTCACCATCTATCTTAACTGTATAGGATTCAATGTCTTTCCGATTCTTCCTCCAATCCTTAATTGTCTTACATCTACATTCAGTTCCTTTGCAATTTTTGGAGCGATTCTCCTGTGTCCAGTCTTTGTAGCAATGCTAATTTTTCATTTAGTGAAAAAGTGACGTGTTTACGTTTGAATCTACACAAGTTGAAAAACAGACAACTGTACACACAATGAATCTAATAATACAGTAGAGAACACGGAATAAAGCAAACAATGATGTTTTTTTAATCCCAACAAAGGATAAAGCCGCACTATAAGCAGTGTTGCCAGAAGTAGGGAATTTTCCCTACATGTAGATACTTTTAAGCATTAAAATCATGTATGGAATTTTCGTCCAAAAGTCCACGACACGTAGGTACTTTGGTAAAATTTTACAATCGCCGACACAGGTCTAGCGGATAATGTTGGTAACAGCCAACACGCAGGAATGTAGCCGACAAATGGTGGTGAATTTGAAGTAGCCCATGATATTTTAGATGGTGTAGTTGTTTTCTTTTTATACTAAACAATATTAATTTTAAAACTTTGTTTCAGACACATGAACATTGATGCGACATATGATGATTTCAAAGTATATCAGTGGAATGGAGAGTCGGTTTGGAAACAGTGTTGAAAATGTCAGCACAAGAAAAATTCATTGTTTCCATGAACGACAGACGTCATATTACTTTCACTAGACTGTTATTTATTTACGGCAGGACGATATACTAGTTAGTATTTGTAAATGAGAAGATGTTGACAAGAAAATGCTAAAACATTTTTGACAGTCAACATATAATCTACAAAATGTTAGGTATTCGCTGTGAACATAGCATTATTCTTTGAAAATCATTAGCCTACTTTACAGAAAGTGAAAAGGCAAACCTCTTAAAGTTATCTACTGTACAGTTTTGGGCAGTGGCGTAGCTACATCACCAAGGGCCCCGGGGCAAAAATGACATTGGGGCCCTCTTTAAACTAAAACTATACAGATACAAAACTATTTCATCATCAGCTTCTTACCGTCCACCTAAATATTACTAAGTGAAGTATTACGTGGGATACACCAGATAACTTTTAGTCGTACGCTCTAATATAACTGTGTATGTTTGTTTGATATGCTTTCAAGCAAAAATTAATTGGTGGATTTGGATGAAATTTTGCAGAGGAATAGAGTTCGACCTGGGTAGGACACAGATAAAACGACCCTATGAGATAGTTTTGTAAGTTGCTCCAAACTAGGCGAATGAAGTTGCAGGCAGAACCTTCACTGATGACGTGCCTATCAGTAACACAATCCACCTATCCACTATACATATTTTCTCTTCTTCTTCACAAATTTCAGAGTGCAATTGGTTACAGCACTTAATTGGGATTCGTGATTAACGAGCACTCCCTTGGGGGTATTCACTACACAAAGTGGAGTTAGTTTAACAATACTGTTCTGTAATAACACACTATAGAGACTTCATATTCAAATGTGGTCACACCGTGTATTGTCAAACACACTGCTCGTAATTCAGCACAAATGTTTTCATGTATCATGGATGTGTGGGAGAGTGTCACAGAGATGTAAACAAACTCAACTTAAAGACTCTTGAAGATAGACGTAAACGACCTCATGTACCTTACTTATGATGGTTCAAGAACAGGCTTTAAACGATATCTCGAAGTATACTAGAACACCGTATGTATGGCTCCAGCTGAGAACACGAGGATAAGTTTATATAAATTACAGTATGCAAGGAGGCATTTAAACAGTATTTTTTTCCGCGTTGCATACGACAACACAACAGAAATTCGTAACAATTGCTACTGTAAAGCGAGCCCTTTGCTACGCACTTCACAGTGGTTAACAATGGTTTACAGAGTATAAATGTCGACGGAGTACACGCGGTGATTTCCCAGTCGTTCTCATGGCTGGTTTTTCAATGTGTAATGACGCATAATTACGAATTAAAGTCCATCTGAACTCAAAGTATGAAATGCTTACTGCATTATTATAAATTACCTCACCTCAAAATGTTGTAACGATTTTGCGTGTATTAAAGAAATGTTTGAAAGATTCAATAACTCTATTTAATACCTGTAAATATTTGTTTTTAAGAATGTGAAAGTGATTGGTAATCGAACCTATGCGTGAGAACATCCCTTGTGTAAGAATGATACTTGATAGAATGATACTTGGTCAGTTTTGTGTTGTAATTTTTATAAGTTATGAAATTAATAAACGCGTTAGTTAAATTTCCGGAATCTCTCTATTATACTTATAATGTGACAATATTTGGACTACCCTCATTGTCGGTTGTTGGTGTGTCTGAGTTCAGTTCTTGGATGGATTCAGATTAATGTTTCTGTGAAGTATGAGTTTCCTTGGAAAGTTCAGTCTGATGTTTGTGAATGTGAGAGTGCCACAGTTTGTGTTACTTACTCCCTGAATTCCAGGATTATTATTGTCGAGTAACATGCCATAATTACCATAGCATAGTAATGTTAACAGATTAAAGGTTGCGATATTTGGCTATTTTTACTGATGAAAAGATGGTTATATTTTTGTATTTTATTGATGAAAAGATGGCGATATTTTGGCTACTTGTTGTTTAAAATTTGGCGACAGAGCAATAGAAAAACCTGGCAACTCTGGGTCAGCTGCGCTTCCGAATGGCGTCGTGTGAAGTGAAGGCCCCAATAGGAAGCTTTGCTCCGCCACGCGGTGGCCAATGCGGTTACTATTGGAAATTTGGTGTGAGGGGAGGGAGAGGTGGTGGACGTTAGGGTGGGAGAGTAAAGAAAAAAAATTAAAAAAATTCGACGGTCTATTGTAACTTTTTCCGGAGGCATCTCACGAAGGCCGAGGGGCCCCTTAAGCTTGGGGGCCCCGGGGCACTGCCCCGCCCAGCCCTATGATAGCTACGCCACTGGTTTTGGGGCAAAGTGTCACAGTGCAAGAACTTTAATGACATTAAACAGTTTTAAAATATATGTATTTTAGCTAACATTGTGCATTCTTTGTCACATTCCAATGCTGCAGTTGAAAGAATTTTTTCAATGGTGACAGATATTAAGACCAAACAACGAATCAGAATTGGAACAGACACTTTAGAAGCATAAGTGAGAGTGAAATTCGATATGAAGAATCAAGGAAAACACTGTTGCGATTATGTCATTCCAAAAGACATGTACTCACTGTTTACTTCAAACAACATATATGGTGAAACTTGAGATGGACTAACTTCAACTGCAACGGTGTCCACAGTGTCTGAGACATATGTGGATATCAGCAGCGACGAAATGTAAACGGTTGATTCCATAGTCATAGGTGTGGTACATGGACTTGTAACGATACACTGAAATTTTTTATTTATTTTTTGTTTATCTTTGATCAGCGATACTTATCGCCTCCGGTTCCCTCTGACTCGCATTGCAACTAATTTAATTTCGTTCGTCATTTTTTACTTAAAAACAAGCGAGAAGACGGAACCGAGATAGTACTGTTTGGCCACGATAACTTGACGATTTGCGCGGTGACTGCTGGGAGCTCCATTACGGCTGCTGCGGGGAGTGAAGGGCGAGGGGAAAGCAGCTTGCTGCAGTGCTGCAACCGTTACTCTAACAATGTGTACAGTAATCTTTCGCGTCAAGGACCATTGTAACGTTGGCAGCACTTGTAAATAAAAGAATAACTTTCATCTAGTGCCGATATTCGCTGCTTGTGGCAGCACCAGCAAAATCGTCAAGTTATCGCGGCCAAATAGTAGTTTTACTCACTCTCTTGTCTTTGTTCGTTCTGTACGGACGTCTTCCATTCCTGTAAGTGTGATGCAAGATGTTTTAGAAATATATTACTTAAATTTAAAATCATCCCCTCTCTTTGGCTTTTATTTAAATGAATCGCTCCATGTCAAATACTTATTTTCTACTGTTTTCAGCTCCTCTACGTCCATAATAGTTTAATGTTCAAACGCCATTACAATCGCTTCGCATTGTCTGCAAAATTTCAATCCTTATACTATACTATACTATACTATACTATAGTATACTATACTATACTATACTTTGCTTGATTTTAGAACCTGCAGTCATTTCTTTTGTAATTTCACGAAGTCCGATCATTTTTTAAATTTTTTTATCATTACCAGTAGCTTCATGTTCCACCCACGGTCACACAACAATGAAAAGCGAAGTTAACAGTCTGAACATTGATCTCCTACGGAAAGTATCTCGAACATTCATTTATTAAATAAGACATAAAGGTTATTATTTCCAGCTTCTACAATACGAAGTGTAGGATAAAGCTAGATGCTTTCCGTAAGTTTTATAACGTGCTGTTGCTTGTATGGTGCCCAACTTTAATATGCAATCCGCGGTTTATTTGCTTTAATGTTCATTTTGTGCTGTACTTTAACTAACGTATTTCAAAATTCAAACATTCGGTACCATCAATTCTTTGTCCAAAAAATATAATCGCGGAATCTACTTTTAACAAAAGAGCAACGTTATAGACTGTCAGAAATTGACTTTGAAGTAATCTTAAAGTATCCCTATCAAAATTTCGTCTTTTAATATATGTAATTTAAAAGGAAATTAATTATATCATTAAGTCTAAATATTCATTTTTTGTAGTTGCTGAAAACGTATTTTTAAGCAAAAAACGCGTAACAGGTGTGACGAAATTGAGAAGGGAAATATGTGTGTAATTATATTTTGTGACTGTATTCACATGCCGAACTCTTTATAACCACTTGGCCCATTGTGCCATTTAAATTTGTGACAGCAAAATAACACTAAGTCACGAAATAAAAGTCGCTGCTGCACATCGATCCAGAAATGGGCAGTGGCGTAGAAATCAGTTTGAGGTATGATGCCACACCCACCCTCCAGGCCAGAGTCCTAGATTCAGACCCTTCCAGACCCACTCCTGGCTACGCCCCTGATGTAGGGGCTTTAATGAGGTGGTAGGGAGAAAGTAGGGGAAACGTAGGTACATTTTTGTGAGACTGTAGGTATTTTCTCTCTCTGCCATCTGACAACACTGACTATAACGTACAGTATAACAATATGCACAGCGATAGACACCGCAACAATGGTCCGACAGGCGTCCAGTCAGTGACAAGTCGGCACAAGTTTGTGACACTTGCGGGGAGTGACACTTGCGGGGAAAGGGAATGTGTAGACACTTGCGGGGAGACCCGGACACTGCAGGTAGTGAACAGGGTGTTCCAGACGTAGGGATACACCACCCCTACTCCACACCCTCCAGTCGTTACCTGTGCTGTATTCACGGAAAGGTCCACCGAGCGAGGTGGAGCAGTAGTAAAATAAATTACGTGTATATGTGTAGTGTTATGCAGCCAAACTACTTAGGTCATCGGTCGCTAGACTTACACACTACTTAATCTTACTTAAAATAACTTAGGCAAAGTACAAACAAACATAACCATGTCCGAGGAAGGACTCGAACCTCCGACCGGACCGGTCGCGCAATTTGTGACACAAATTACATGTTTGATAATATTAATGCATAGAATTTTGAAATCACGTCAAGACTACTTCCTGCAAAAATTACGACAAAAAAAGTTGGCACTGAGTTTAGAAAAACAAAATTCTGGTATATTGTATTGTAACATTTTATCAAAAATTAAATGTTACTTCAAGAGATACAGCCATTCAAATTTACGGGCACCATAACGTTTTCCCTTCCTGAGTAAATGAGCTGCTTCTTGTAGTTTCAACACCACAGTAGCCATTTTCTTGAATGTTCTGAATATAAATCTTCACACAGACTTCTTGAGGAGGAGAGTGATACTGATATCTGATTGTAAACCACTGCCTATTACCTTAGACCTTTTTGACTGTACTGAACAGGAGTTCCGCGTATTCTGTAATTTATATTTATACAGTTAACAGGCAATGTAATTTCTAACCATCTATTGGCTGCCAATTTCGCTTCATTTTTCCTGGAAGTCTAGCAGATTGTTTCTCCCTGTTGGTTTATGCAAAGTTCGGAGTAAAAATGGTTCGATATGACGGTGATATAAAATAGAATTTATCTTTAGCATTTTTCGGTGTGCGACATTCCCTTCCACATTCCGTATTTCATACATTTCTTAGATGTATTTGTAATTAGAATACAGCCAAATCGTTTTGGGGTACGATTAAACGCTTCAAGTATGTAAAATACTCATTGACTTATTATTGACGTTTTTTAATTGAAGGTTTAAGGTTGCGTCTCCTATTAGAAAGCATAGTAGCTATTTTTAAAGAGATGGAAGTTGCGTGATGGTGGGGTTAACTACATAGTGGCCAATTACATCAACGTATATGTGCAGGATCCCTAATATATTTATTGCTTGTGCAGGTGTCTTGATATGCTTAGTGTTCTGAATAATATGCTTTTAGGAGTTATGACTGTGGAAAGTCATCGTCTTGTAGTAGAAGAGAATGTCATAATAACTCTCCAAACATTATCACTATTAAAATACCTTTTTTGTTTTCAGGAGGAACATTCAACGAATTAATATGTAGTTAGAACTAGTTACTATATTGCTCTTCAGCTTGCAAAGGGTTGTGCGATTTCACTGAGTTTCGTGTTATGTTGACAGTGTGGAAACTTGACAACAGCAGTGCTTGACTTCTTGGTGTGCCTGTACCCAGGAAAAGCCATTAGCCGCCCCAAGGGCCCCGGGTTTCCCGCAAGTGTCACTCCCCGCAAATGTCACTCCCCAAAAGTGTTCCAACCCAGTCTGCATAGGCTCGCGAGCCTGAGCATGGTCGGACTAATCGGAGTGACGGATCCATCCAAGGTCGGATTAGTGGGGTTCTACTATAAATGGCGATGGAAGTAGATTCTGCCTGCATGAAAGTGTTGCTCGTTGACGCATACGGCGCTGTTCATACTAAGGCGATGTAAGATAAGCGATATGTAGTAATCGATATATTGCGACGATATGTTGCTAGCAAGGTTCACAACAGCAGGCGAGAAATTAGCGCGACGTGGGCGATAAAAATGTGGGGGAACACAGTTTTCACTGCTTCAGAATGATGATTAGTTTCTGAACTATAATTGAGATACTTATTTCGTGTGTCAGAGTTGTAAATATTTACATTGTGAGTTAACATTATAGTAATCAATAAATGACAGCATCATCCTTGAAAGGTCTAAGAGAGTTAATTGGAGTGTCTCCTAAATCTATATCTATAAATGTGAATGTCTGTTCGGTGTACGCTTATCACGTCCGAACGACAAGACGGTGACTTAAATATTTGCACAGTTACTAATTTCTACCTGAGGAAGGTTTTAGGCACGGTTTTATAGCGATCTGATAGATATTTAGTAATTTGAAGAATATAACGCGAAATGCGGAACAATAATGTTTCTTTGAAAATTATATTTACTCTTTGAAAATGGTTTTATTGGTTGCATTGTTGATTGAGGGTTGATAATGATAAAAGGGTGGAGTATATTGGGATGGAAAGTTATCGGTGTATATAAAATTCTACGTGTGTGTGTGTTAATATTTCGCTCTGCAGCGAAAACTACAGAACGCAAACGAATGGTATGTATGTAATTGTTGTCCGAAGTCTCCCGTTGTACACCATAGCAGTTCCATGCCGACAGCTATAAGGGGGTGGAATATATGGTGGTTGAAAGTCGTCAAGTTATTAAAAAATTCGGACTGAAGGCCAGCGATGACGTTTGCGACTCTATAGCAAGGAGGTTACATACAGCGAAACCTGATGCCACAGACCATATCTTTGGACTATATGTGCTACAATGTCTTCAGCTCTTTCTCTGTAAGGATAAGCATACGAATAAGGAAATATAAGAATAAATAAATAAAGCAGTAGAAAAGAAATTTCTTTTAATACATCTCTTTAAAAAAAATTGATTTGACGTTTCGAACATTACATCAAGTGATCCATCTGTGATATTATTACAATCGTCATTGTTGAATTTCGTGATTGGATTCTTCGAAACGAGTACACTTTTACCTGTGATTTCTTATATATTCTCTGATAAATGTAACATGTTTTTAGAAAAAAGGAGATGGACAGAGAAAGAGTTGGCAGGAAAAGTACTAACTCAAGGCTCCAATAAATAAATAAATACCCGGGCAACGCCGGGTTTTCAGCTAGTCGTTTATAAAAATATGGAAGATTAGGGGCACTATAACACTTCCCTGTGGAACACCAGATATTACTTCTGTTCTGATCGATGACTTACCGTCAATTACATCGTAATGCGTCCTTTCTGACAGGAAATCACGAATCAAATCGCACAGCTGTGGCGATATTCCATAGGCAAGCGGTTTGATTAGAAGACTCTTGTGAGGTACTGTGTCAAATGCCTTCCAGAAATCTAGAAAAACGGAATCTAATTGACATCCCTTGTCGACAGCAGTCATCGCATATTCTGAGTAAAGAGCTAACTGGGTTTCTCAAGAACGATACTTTCTCAATCCGTCTTGACAATGGGTAGGGTTACCAGACGTCCTCTTTTACCCGGACATGTCCTCTTTTTTGGACCCTAAAAATGGTCCGGCCGGGTTTTTAGCAAAATGGAGAAATGTCCACTTTTTTGCGTTGTGCAACTGCTTCAACTTGAAAGTGTGTAAATACATCTCTCTGAACTGTCACAATCACTAACTCTAGAGAATTTAACCTTTCTTGAAACAATGTGATTTTTTGAATTTTCTCGTTTCTGTGCCGCCGCTGCTCTGAGCTCACGCTACTTCGGAACAACTGAAATAACTGGCGTGGTAATTGTCGCGGAATACGACCTTCGGGGCGGCCAATTAAAAACATACGTCTGCAACAATGCAAGACAGTGCAATACACACAGTGTAATATGAAACGGTCTCCCCCTTTCTCTCGTCGGAGTGTTGTGTGACACCCAAAAATAAGACGTTCAGTCTTCGTGCTGGGACTCAGCAGTTCTGTGTGTTGTCTGTCAACCTCACTTATGACTCCAAGATCAAAAGCTAGTGCAATGTTCGTTATACATAAGTTTAAACCTTGTTCAGAACCTCATACAAATAGTCAGATGTCACAGTCACCATTGCCGTTTCACCATTCGCCTGTTTAGGACCAAAGAGACGTAACTGCATAAACAGTATCTTGAAAACATCGATTTAAAGATTTTGTCTTAAAAAAATGAGTAGATTTTAATAATTAATTGCAAGCCTTTGTACGGTAAATTAAAATTTTATATTATTCATTGCTTTTTCACCTAGGCCTTACATATTCCATTCACTCACTAGACTCTAGATGATAATCACGTCGGTCTGATCCGAAATGGGAGCATAGCTATATCAAGGAACGCTTAGATAATTTTTACAGTTACTTTATTCGTAACGATTTTACAGTCAACAGTTCCATGGTTTCCGTAAAATGATGCAACGCAAAAAATTTCAGGTGAAAACTGGGGTGATCGGCAGGATATAAGTATGGAAAAAAATGTCCAGCACTTAAGACGATGAACACAAGTGGTGAAGTGATGAAATATTAGGGCTTCACTGCTATGTAGTCATGTAATTCGTTCTACAGGTCTCAAAATGTCAAACTTCTTAATTTGTAAGATGAACAAATTTCGTAAGATGTATCACAAACAAGACTCTGTTAATACAGCAGAGACATCACTAGTACTTGTCGATACGACAGAGGGAGAGAGAGAGAGAGAGAGAGAAGGTTCTTTTATGAACCTAGAAATGTCCTCTTTTCTGAAGACGGACATCTGGTAACCCTAACAATGGGTCAATAGGTCGTTCTCTTCGATGTAGGTCATAATATTTGAGGAAAGTATATGTTCTAAAATCCTACAGCAAATCGACGTTAATTATATAGGCTTGAAATTCTGCCGATCACTCTTATTGCCTTTCTTGAATATTGGCCTGACCTGGGCAGCTAACCGATCAATCACAGTGTCAGATTATAAAAGTTGGATGTTATTGCTATACAGAGTACAAAGCAAGAATCCATAAGTTTTATCTGATTAAAGAAGAAAAAGAACACTCCTGGTTGCCTACAAGCACACGTGAAACTATCAACTGAGGATGTTAGTGTCGAGCAAGGACGGAAGGAAGGAAGATTACGGTTTATGGGGTCCTCTACACCGTGGTGTAAAGTAAGAGAAACTGCTACTTACTCTATTACGTTGCGCTAAGTTAAACAATAATCCTATACTTTTGTTTTTTATTACTTGTCTAAAATACGTTCGTCTTTAGTAGTCTATACTGCCAGTACCTCGAGAGAAGGGCGTTTGATATATATATATATATATATATATATATATATATATATATATATATATATATATATATATATATATATAAGCACCTTGAAATGTTTTACTATATTTTTAAGTAATTACAGTTCATTCTACCACTTCCAAACAGAATACTCAGCTTTTCAACAGTACGATGTATGGGGGTTCTGCTCGCTGCAACTTTATTCTCCTGGGGCATCGTGATAGAAATAAATACTCGTAGGTACAAGTTTTCACTTCTTCTTTAATTTGCGATCAAACTACTTCTCCACCAAAACATTACAAAGTCAAAACATCCACAATACATCAGAACTTAGCTGACAGAACTTCCATTTTAAGACAACAGACTGACATAGTTCCAGTGCACTTTGCAAACGCCAAAACTCGAACTCCTCCACGCAAGGCGGTGAGGCAAATATATAATATTGACAATAGTGGCATTACATTACGCATTGTTCATAACAATTGAATATACTAATTTACAATTACCGAACATACAAATAAAACATTTCGTGTACACAAAAATAATCACAATATAAAATGAAAACTATACGTACAATAATTTTACATTGCACATGTCATTTTAAGTGGAAATTTCGATACTTTGTGTACGACAACCAAGTGCGATGTTAAATGTCTATTAATTAGTTAATGAGTACATAACACATGTTCCTAACATATACTGAACTATCAACTATATTGTCAATTCTGAAACTAGGTTTAAAATCTCATGTTAGTCAATAAATACAAATAATTAAAATATCAGAATTTTGACTATTACATTAATTATCACAATTAGCTGGTCAATACAACTTGTTTATCAGCCTAACATATATCCAATGCTATTTATTTTAATGTCTTTATGTATATACAAAAGGTTTTTACCATTCGTCTGTCTATTTATTCAAATAACATACAATGACAAAACTATTGTTTATAGAACTGTCTGGAAACGTCTTATATAACTCTTTTAATTAATGAAATCTATCACTTGTTTTAATCACAGTATCACCGAGACACTGTCCTACACTGATTCCTAGGCTGGTTATTTCGTTTGTAACTTCACACGCAAAATACATCACAATTAAACTACACGATTCCGGGTTCGACGCAGACGGTATCGTACGGTGACATTGAGATGAGAGGGCCAGCAGTATCGTCACAACCTTCAGTGGAGACGCGACTTCGATACGCAAGGTTTGTTGGAAATTATACAGACTTCGCACGCAGTACACTCAAAATAATTAATAAAAACATACGTACCTTCGGCAAACATCCAACGACGTCAGGGGAATATTTTACGTAAATGAAAGAGCCCCCTGTTTGGACCGTAACAAGCACACATAATTACAGGCCGAGTCTTCAGTTATGTACTGAATGACAAGACCAGACTATATTACAGAAAGAAAGCCGGGGCATATAATAAAAGACGGGCGCGTAAAAACACGTGGGGATACACGACGCAGTATTGGATTACACCCACATCTCAAACTACTCATAAAGTCTATTCTACAGAATACGTTAAAAAAAAAAGTAAAAAATAAAAAATCGCACTGACGTGTTTTACGGCCCACATTAGATTTGTAGTTTTATAAGTTTTCGCCAACATTTTGGACCAAAATAATAATGTAAATAATAAATCTTTTTAGGAAAGAAAAATATAAGTAGCGGCGGGTTCCGAACTACCTTCCGCGCCACAGTCCAACGCATTGCCCACTACGCTACCGTTACCAGTTAGGACCGCCGTTCTTTAATCTCATATTATTGATGGCCGTTGTTAACTGATGCTAATATGGCATTTGTAGACACTAGATTATTATTTATCGTACGAAGGACGACGTGTTTTTGTTAATTCTTGAGTGCGCCATTGCTTTGAAATGACAACGTGTAAGTTACAATAAGGAAATCATCAAATACGCAACGCAAGAGTGTGTTCTGGGCTAGGAATGTCATGTGACATCTCCGAACGGCTGGTTTTCGTTAATTCAATGGAGGGTGTCAAATCTCCGTTATTTTTGCAAATATTTCTCAAACAATGCGAGAAATGGAAAAAAAAAACACAAGGGAGCAAAGTTGTAGAGAATTTTCTCCTCTAAAAATTCGGTTATTCAATTTACGCGTCAGATGAACGGTTTATTTGCAATTAGAATTACATAACAAACGGCTTTTTTGTGGTGTTACTAACGTATTTTTGTCCGAAATATTTGAAAAAGCGAGGTTCTGGTCTCTGGTGACCAACAATTATGTCTGGAAAATTTGGTGCCGATCCGTTGAACGGTTCGACCTAGAAAGTGGGAACACGTTACAGACATCGTCAAATCGCCATTATTTTTGCAAATATCTCTGAAATGATGCAAGATATGAAAAAAAAAACATAATAGAGCGAGGTTGTAGAGAATTTTCCCTTCTACTAATTAGGTTATTCAATTTTCGTGTCAGATGTACGGTTCGTTTGCAATTACAATTATATTACAAATGGCTTTTTTTTGTATTGCTACCGTATTGTTTGTCCGAAAAACTTGAAAAAGGGAGGTTCTGGTCTCTGGCGCCCTACAATTACGTCTGTAAAATTTGGTGTTGATCGGTTGAACGACTCGTCTTAAAAACGGGGAACACGTTACGGACAGACAGACAGACATATATCCCAAAATTGCCGTTATTTTTGCAAATATCTCTGAAACGATATGAGATATGAAAAAAACTTAAGAGAGCAAAGTTGTAGAGAATTTTCTCCTCTAAAACTTCGGTCATTCAATTTTCGTGTCAGATGAATAGTTAAGCCGTTATTTTCATACAAATTTCGAGCTGTCAAAAGACGATCGCAAAGGCCCACTTTTTTAGTGTTACTACCGTAAGATAAAGTGGGCAAATAGTTGAAATGCGTTGTACAATGTTTTCAAACAA
The DNA here is from genome assembly GCA_026315105.1 of Locusta migratoria. Classification (NCBI taxonomy): domain Eukaryota; kingdom Metazoa; phylum Arthropoda; class Insecta; order Orthoptera; family Acrididae; genus Locusta; species Locusta migratoria. Next base: position 270,600,446 of record CM048750.1, read on the forward strand.
AATACTTCTTTTTACTTAGTGTTTGTCCCGCCTGGTGGTAGGGTCCGCTGAGAGGATTAGCTGTCTCCATTTTGTCTGGGTGTAGGCTTGCAGCGGTCAGGTCGTTGTGCAAGATATCGGCCCATCGCTGTCATGGTCGTGCCTTGTATCTCTTTCCAAAGACTGCCATTGTCTTCTCATCTGCTCGCAGTACGTGTCCAAACTATCGCAGATGACTTTCCCGCATTTTCTCTTGGATGGGTGCAATTCCAAAACGTTTCCTGATGATGTCATTTGAAACGTGACCCAGTCGAGTAACGCCAACTGTTCATCTAAGCATCTTCGTCTCCATGACCTCAGTCGTCTTTCTGTCTCTATTGTAGCTGGCCAGCACTCAGAACCACAGACAGCAACAAACAACACACGTTTATCCAATAAACAGAAACAAAAGACTTACTGCCCTGAAGGGTCATAGAAAATCAGTATAAAACCCCTCGGTACACACTAAACTGAAACACCTGTTTAATATCGTGTAGGGCTCCCTCGAGCACACAGAAATGCCGGATCACGACATGTAATGGACTCGAGTAATGTCTGAAGTAGGATTGGAGGCAATTGACCGTGCATCCTATAGTGTTGTCCATAAATCCATTACAGTAGGAGGGGGTGGAGCTCTCTTCTGGACAACAAGTTGCAAGGCATCCCAGATATGCTCACTGAAGCTCATTTTGGGGAGTTTGGTGGATAGCGGAGGTGTTTAAACTGTTTTGTCGTCCTGGTCAACCTCTGTTTTGTCTTTCCCGGCTTGTCTTTCAGGACAGGTTCTGTTCAGGATGCGGGGACATCTATAACAGCTATTCTGATTAGTAATACAAGTTTTATTTACAGAACATTACAGCCAACACTCAACTTCTATAAAGTATGTCTCTTCTCTTCTCGCGGCGGCGTCATGTACGATGCTAGCTGTGCTGAGTCCTAGTGACTGCCTAGTTCAGAGGCGAGTTCAGATGGGCTCTTCCAGACGCATGTCAGCCTAAATATAGCCGCTTGTAGAGGGCGCGCTTCTAGGTTTCTCCCTCCAGGATGCACAGCACCGACGTGTGATTAGCTGCCAGTCGTCTGCTGCCTTCTCCACGATCGTTCTCTTGCATCTGGCGTGTGGTGCTGACTTTACACCACAACATAAACTCAGAAGAGTGTTCCTGGAGCTACCCTGTAGCAATTCTGGACATGTGGGGTGTAACATTGTCCTGAAGTAACTACCCAACTCGGTTAGAATCCACAGTGGAGACAAATGGATGTAGGTGAGCAGCAGGATGCGTATGCATGTGTCATATGTTAAGAGTCACATCTAGACATAGCGAAGATCCCATATCACTCCAACTACACACGCCCCACATCATTACAGATCCTGCACCAAGTTGAGCAGCCCCTGATAAAGTGCAGAGTCCATAGATACAAGAGGTCCTTACATGTCCCACTGGATACATTTGGAAACGAGATTCTTCAGACCAGGCAACACGTTTCGAGTCATCAACAGTCCAATGTCAGTGTTGACAAGATCAACTTTGTGTTGTGCAGTCGGCAAGGATACACGAGTAGGCCTTCGACTCCGAAAGCAGATTTCGATAATGTTTCATGAGTGGCTCGCAATCACACACTTGCTGATGGCCCAGCATTGAAATCCGCAGCAATTTGTGGAAGAGTTGCTCTTTCTTCACGTCGAAAGATTATCTTCAGTTGTCGTTGGTCTTGTTCTGGCAGGATCTTTTTCCGTTCGCAACGATGTTGGAGTTTTGATGTTTCACCTGTTCCTGATATTCATAGTGCACTCGAGAATTGGTCGTACAAAAAATCTTGACCTCATCGCTACCTCGGAGATGCTCTCTCGTGCGCCAACCATAACACCTCGTTCAAACTCAATTAAACCGTGATAACATGCCATTGTAGCAGCATTAATGTGTATTGTGCAAAACCCTTGACATAAGAATGCAAATTAGCATTATGTTGCTGCTACTGCATTATTCTCAATCGATATCCATGAGAAATGTACGAACACGAACTGGATACCCTACTTATATTTGAGTACACTTATAACCTCAACACAGATCACTCCACCACATACCATACTTGTTTTATGTATATGTTTATCTATTATATGGATATCTGTATGTTAACCACAACGTAATTTACGTTTTCTTTAAACAGTCAACAACACTGAATGTAAACACCTGAAGATGGACACAAGCCCGAAACCCGTAGTGTTTTAATAAACCACCAATAATTGTGACTGGTAGCGGATTTTATTTCCACATCCTATAAGGAACAGTCATGTAGTTCTTCAACATCCATAATGGATAAAATTCAGTTCATTTTATAACCTGTTTTCAAGACACTGTTCATTCCCTTCGACTGTTCTTCCCAAGTCCTTTGCTTTCTCTGACAGATTCACAATGTGAACGGCAAACCACAGTTTTTATTTCTTCTCCCTGAACTTTTATTCCTTTTCCTAATATCTCCTCACTTTCCTTCACAGCTTTCTCAATATACAGATTGAATAAAACAGGGGAAACGCTACAACCCTGTCTTAATCCCATCCCAACCACTGCGTCCCTTTCAGGCCCTTCAAATCTTATAATTGTCTGGTTTTTGTAAAAGTTGTATATAACTTTTCGTTCCCTGTATTTCACTTCTGCTGACTTCAAAATTTCAAAGAGTGTACTCCAATCAACGTTATCAAAAGCTTTCTCCAAATCTCCAAATGCTAAAAATATACGTTTGCCTTTCCTTTATCTATTTTCTAGGGTAGGTTTTTTCCTACATTTCATCCAAACTAATCTTCCCTGAGGTCAGATTCTGCCAATTTTTCCATTCGTAAATAATTCTTATAAGTATTTTGCAATCATAACTTATAAAACTGATAGGTCTGTAATTTTCACACTTGTGTGCATTTTCTTTCTTTCGAATTTGAATTATTAATATTGTTCTTGAAATCTGGGAGTATTTGGTTTGTTCATAATGTTCAAATGTTTGTATAGTCTATGGGACTTAACTACGGGGTCATCAGTCCCTAAACTTACAAACTACTTATGAACTAACTAAGACTAAGGAGGGCACAAATATCCATGCCCGAGGGGGGATTCGAACCCCCGACCGTAGTGGCCGTGCAGACCGTGACTGAAGCGCCTCAGTCCCCGCGGCCACTGCGGCCGGCTATTTGGCTTGTTTCATACTTCTTGAACACAAGGTGGAATAATTGGTTCATCATCTTAATATAGCATTATTAAAGCATTTTACGTCACAGCTGTGAAATTGGTATTATTTACCAGCTGCATTCCGACTTTTCTTTTTAAAATTCCGCTTCCATTTTTCTGCCTCTGGCAGGACTACTCAGTAGAGACTGATTTTCAACAGCCCATATTCTGATGTTATACGAATGAACATGACCAAACACATGCATTGTGCTTTCATCACTATAATCTATCCTCTTTAAAAATTTCCGTCTCAAATGATAACGTTATTGGTGGAAAGCTAGACACTAATCTTCCTTCCTTCACTTTAGGAAATGTTCATCGTTGTAAGTCTAACGAAGCATTGCGACGCAAAATCAATTTTTTTTTTTTTTTTTTTTTTTTGGGTCATCAGATCCCAGAATAAAATAACTGAATTGACATAGTATTTATTAATATTTCGGTTATGAACAAGGATACAATTGTTACTCAGTCATTTGCTTTTTCTTAGTGACTGCTTATAAGTAGATAAACTACATACAATTAATATGGAAATGTTTGTCAGATAATTAAAATGTACTACTTCGCAGAAAATGTAAGTCACATTTCGTTGTTTAAATATGCTTAGTTTAACTCCATACTACTTAACAAATTTGAATTTTTTCAAACAAAACCGAAAAAATAACAATATGGTTACTAATATAACAACACTTCGCATTAATTTACAGTCTTTGCACAAAACTTCAATATGTTGATGACACGTGTATTTTTTGCACTTCATGTCTTCTTCCTTTTCCTCTAAGGCATCTCCTTCACCAACTTGATCTTTTGGTTCAGATTCTTCCAGAGTTTCTTCCGGTAACTTCCTGATACGTTCACATTCTCTCTCGAAATCCGCTAGTTATGTCATTTATACAGCCAACTCTACGATCAACTGCTTTGGCACTGTCATACTCCGTCGCTGAAAACTGTTGTCCAACTTGGATGAACAGTGTTCACTCTAGGAAAATAGATGTGGAACGCAACCAGAAAAATGTGACTTATCACGGGTAGCATACATAGCACTCAAACTGCACCTCCAGCTCTACGAAGATCAGATGCTCTCCTGAAGATCTGGAGGAACCCCCAGCAGCCAATACTCAGCGATATATCAATAGCAGAACACCAGCGGTTGAAGTCAAGAAAACCATCTTGGAAAACTGCACATCATCTTGATGACACCAACTTTGACATCAACGAAGCATTGGGAGGAATCGTCAGTGTTCTACGGTCATCTGGTTGAAAACCTTTCCATGCGAGTTCCAGGTTCCACACTCCCCAAACGCCAGTGGAGAATCATCAGCCGCATCCGAACAGGACAAGTGAACTGCAAATATCTACAGCACAAATGGGGCTGGGTAACATCTCCCGAGTGTGACTGTGGAGCTGCCCTACAAACAATAAACCATATTGTAGGTGAATGCCCGAAACGAACCTGTGGGGATCAATAAATGACATCCACCATGCATCACCTGAAAGGTTCAACTGGATCAACAGACTGGACCTAGAAATCTAAGAACTTGTGTTATGTTTACATAATTTAGTATAACACCGTACATCTGATCCTGTACGCATATTTTCATTGTCATATCTTACAGTGTCTTAACCTTCTGGCAATATAAACTGAACTGCAAAGATACGAAGATAGAGGCTCGAACAATCCCGTCCTCTCTGTCAACAATCAGTACGCAACTAATTTAATTGCGACGTGTAAGGCATCGCGAATAAGAAAGGTACGCGACACAACAGTTCACACACCCATTGTTACAAAAGATAATTAACATTTTTGATCCAGTCAGTCTGTAAGACTTCGCCTCACTAATGTAAAGTGACCAGACGTCCCGATTTGGCCAGAGCAGTTTACAAATCAAATCGAAGTCTTGGTCATGGGCGTTTCAACACGTAACTTATCAAATTTTTAATATTGTAAAAGTGTTTTACACTTTATTTCCATATC